>JAQQTO010000063.1:117347916-118720000 GCA_029884595.1 Ormosia semicastrata
GAAGTGACCGAGGAAGAAGCTTGTGAGTTCTTAAAATTCATAAAGCAAAGTGAATACAAGGTGGTGGATCAACTGAACTGCACCCCTGCAAGAATATCTCTTTTATCCTTATTAATGAACTCTGAACCACACAGGAAGGTGCTAATGAAAGTGCTTAATCAAGCCCATGTTTCTCATGACATCACGGTTGACAAATTGGATGGCGTTATCAGCAACATCACAGCAGATAATTACATCACTTTCACCGATGATGAAATACCCAATGAGGGAAGAGGACATAATAAAGCACTTCATATCTTAGTAAAATGTCAAGACCATATCATGGCTAGAGTACTGATGGACAATGGCTCTTCCTCCAATGTGATGCCAAAGTCGACACTCTCCAAATTACCTTTTGATTGGTCACACATGAAATCAAGTGCGATGATAGTAAGGGCATTTGATGGCACAAGGAGAGAAGTCATAGGGAAAATCGAAATACCAGTTCAAATTGGTCCTTGCACTTTCAACATACTCTTCCAAGTGATGGACATTGCACCATCATACAGTTGTCTCTTAGGACGACCATGGATTCATTCTGCTGGAGCTGTGCCTTCCACCTTACACCAAAAAGTCAAATTCATAGTTGATAATAAGATGATTACTGTCTTTGGTGAAGAAGACCTACTGGTGAGCAAGCCGCTAGACACCCCTTATATTGAAGCTACAGAAGAGGCTTTGGAGACTGCCTTTCAAGCACTCAAGGTTGTTAATACCATTTATATAAAGGAAGGAGCTCTAATTTCTAAACCATGTCTGCCTGCATATCCGTAATGATGGCTAAAGTTATGCTAGAAAGGGGTTATCAGCATGGAGAATGGCTAGGCAAGAAACGACAAGGTGCCACAGGACTTTTTCAACCTTTGGAAAATAAAGATAGATTTGGGCTGGGGTACAAACCCACCAAGGCCGATAAGAGGAGGATAATGGAAGAGAAAAAAGAGAAAAGGTTGGCTCACTTGGAAAATCGAGAACCTAAAGTAGAAGGAGTCCCCATCTGTGATATACGACAAAGTTTCTGGAGCGCGGGAGTTATGTTCATAGACCAAGTGACCGCAGTTGAAGATGACGATTTTGTCAGTCATACGGACCTGGTGTATGCATGTTCTTCAAATACAGGACTCGACAATTGGGAGATCTCCGAGTTTCCCATAACCTTAGAGTCTCTTTCAAAGTAATTCTGTAGTGCTTTTCCTTTAGCTCTGCCCAAGGCTTTAGGATTTTCATTTGTAAATGGGCTCACATGTTTCATTTCCAATAATTGTTATTAATAAAATGCATTTTGAGTTCTATCATTTTTCATTCCATTAGCTTTCACCCCTCCATTATCATGGCCTTCTATTCATTTCATTTTTCTTGTGTCAACATCACTTATTGCAGATCTGAAAATGACTCTCTTGAAAGTGACAGTGTCAATATCTCATCATATAATTTTGAACACCCTGTTAATCATGCTGATGAGGATAATGAGGATGGTTGGGAAACTTCACCTGAGTTAATGTGATTACTTGAACAAGAAGCTAAAGAAATCCAACCCCATGAGGAACCAATTGAAGTAATTAATTTGGGGACTGAAAATGATAAGAAAGAAATCAAAATTGGTACCTCGATGAAAGAGGATGAGCGTAACAAGTTGATTAAGCTCTTGTTTGATTATAGTGATGTTTTTGCATGGTCATACCAAGATATGCCTGGGTTAGACACTGACATAGTTGAGCACAAATTGCCACTAAAACCTGGGTATCCTCCGATTAAGCAAAAGTTGAGACGAATGAAACCTGAGATGTCCCTAAAAATCAGAGATGATCTAAAAAGACAGTTTGATGCTGGATTTCTTACAGTTGCAAAATACCCACAATGGGTTGCCAATATTGTTCCTGTCCCAAAGAAAGACGGGAAAGTCCGAATGTGTGTAGACTATCGAGACTTAAATAGGGCTAGCCCTAAAGATGACTTCCCGTTACCTCACATTGATGTTTTGGTGGACAACACTGCTCAAAGATTCATTTTTTTCCTTTATGGATGGTTTCTCGGGATATAATCAGATCAAGATGGCACCGGAAGACATGGAGAAGACCACATTCATCACTTTATGGGGAACTTTCTACTACAAAATGATGCCTTTTGGTTTAAAAAATGCTGGGGCAATGTATCAGAGAGCTATGGTGACATTATTCCATGACATGATGCACAAAGAAATAGAAGTTTATGTGGATGATATGATTGCGAAGTCAAAAATAGAAGAAGATCATATAATCAATCTGCAAAAGCTTTTTGAGCGATTGAGGAAGTTCAAACTCAGATTGAATCTTACAAAATGCACTTTTGGTGTCAGATCAGGCAAACTATTGGGGTTTGTGGTGAGCCAGAAAGAAATAGAAGTTGATCCTGACAAGGTCCGAGCAATACTAGACATGCCAGTCCCTCGCACTGAAAAGAAAGTTCGGGGATTTTTGGGAAGGTTGAATTACATCGCTCGATTCATATTCCAGCTCACAGCAACATGCGAGCCGCTCTTCAAGTTATTACGCAAGAATCAGCCAGTCAAGTGGAATGATGATTGCCAAAGAGCCTTTGAAAAAGTCAAAAGATTTACAAGAACCCCGTTTGGTGCCTCCAAGTGCCGGGAGACCTCTCATTATGTATTTGATGATTGCTTAATGAGTCTATGGGTTGTATCTTTGGGGCAGCATGATGAATCCGGTAGAAAAGAACGCGCCATTTATTACTTAAGTAAAAAGTTCACCGATTATGAGGCAAAGTACTCATTGTTAGAGCGAACTTGTTGCACCTTGGCATGGGCTGCCCATCGATTGAGGCAATACACGTTGTGTTACACTACTTGGTTGGTGTCCAAAATGGATCCTATCAAGTATATCTTTGAGAAACCCGCTCTCCTTTGGGAGAATCGCGCGATGGCAAGTTTTATTATCGGAGTATGAAATTATTTATGTCACCCAAAAGGCAATTAAGGGAAGTGCCCTTGCAGATTATCTAGCTAACCAGCCTATAGAAGATTATGGGTCGATGCAATGTGAGTTCCCTGATGAAGATATAATGGCTCTGTTTAAAAATGAAGAATCTTCTGAAAAAGAAAAATGGATTATGTGGTTTGATGGAGCCTCTAATGCACTGGGGCACGGCATTGGAGCCATCTTGATCTCCCCTGAAGATAAATTCATCCCAATCACAGCAAGGTTGTGTTTTGACTGTACTAACAATATAGCAGAATACGAAGCGTGTGCTTTGGGTATTCAGGCAGCAATAGAATCAAAAGCGAAGATCTTGGAAGTATATGGGGACTCTGCCTTGGTCATTCATCAACTAAAAGGAGAATGGGAGACCCGTGATGCCAAATTGATCCCATACCATGTTTACATCAAAGAATTGATCGAGCAATTTGATGAAGTCACTTTTCATCATGTTCCTCGAGAAGAAAATCAGTTGGCTGATGCTTTGGCCACACTATCATCAATGTTCCAAGTAAGTCATGAAAGGGACCTACCACTTATAAAAATAGAAAGTCGTGACTGTCCTGTATATTGTCAAGTGGTTGAAGATGAGCCTGATAGGAAGTCGTGGTACCATGACATCAAATGTATCATCAAGAATAGGGAGTACCCTCCAGGTGCTTCAGAAAATGACAAGAGGACCCTGAGGAGGCTCGCAATGGGTTATTTTCTGAGTGGGGAAATACTTTACAAAAGAAACCATGATATGGTGCTTCTAAGATGTGTTGATGCAATGGAAGCAGAAAAGATTATTGAAGAAGTACATGAGGGTTCCTTTGGAACTCACTCCAATGGACATGCAATGGCAAGAAAAATCCTAAGATCTGGTTATTATTGGTTAACCATGGAAACTGACTGCTTCAATCATGTGAGGAAGTGCCACAAGTGCCAAACATATGCTGATAAGATCAATGCGCCGCCAGTCCCCTTGAATGTCCTAGCAAAGACTCTGGCCATTTTCCATGTGGGGTATGGATGTCATAGGACCTATTGAACCTAAGGCCTCAAATGGGCATCGCTTTATCCTTGTCGCGATAGACTACTTCACCAAATGGGTTGAAGCTGCTTCTTATGCCAATGTGACCAGGAATGTGGTGATCAAGTTCATCAAAAGAGAGTTGATATGTCGTTATGGTCTACCAAATAAGATCATCACTGACAATGCAACCAACTTGAATAACAAAATGATGAAGGAAATATGCGAGAATTTCAAGATCCAACATCATAACTCCTCGCCATACCGCCCAAAGATGAATGGGGCTGTTGAGGCAGCAAACAAAAATATCAAGAAAATCATCCAAAAAATGGTTGTGACATACAAAGATTGGCATGAGATGCTTCCTTTTGCTCTGCATGGTTATCGCACGTCTGTCCGTACCTCACCTGGGGCAACTCCTTTCTCTTTAGTTTACGGAATGGAAGCAGTACTCCCTATTGAGGTAGAGATTCCCTCATTAAGAGTACTGATGGAGACAAAACTAGAAGAGGCCGAATGGGTCCAAGCTCGACTAGATCAGTTGAATCTTATTGAAGGTAAAAGGTTAACTGCACTGTGTCATGGCCAGTTATATCAAAGGAGGCTTATGAAAGCCTATGCGAAAAAAGTGCGCCCTTGACAATTTCAAGAAGGAGACTTAGTGCTCAAAAAGATCCTGTCAATTCAAAAAGATCACCGTGGAAAATGGACTTCAAATTATGAAGGACCTTATGTCGTGAAGAAGGCTTTCTCTGGAGGGTCCTTGATTCTCACAAAAATGGATGGTGAAGATCTACCACTTCCTGTAAATTCGGACTTGATCAAGAAATATTATGCGTAAAAGCACTACTTGTCAAAAAAAAAAAAAAAAAAAAAAAAGAAAAAGAAAAGAAAAAAAAAAAGGATAACCATGGCTCGCTAGGTGGAAAACCGAAAAGGCTACCTAGGCAAAAGTTAGAGCGACCTGGTAGGTTGAAAACTCGAAAGAAGCGACCTAGGCAAAAGTTAAGGTCCAAAATAAAATGACAATAGTGCTTGATATGACAAAGGAAGTGAGACACGAGCGATTGAGTCTCCATGCCGAGGAGAAGCAAATCTCGCTTTAGAGCAAACTAAGTTTCCATATTGGGGCAGGCCAAATGATCTCAACTGGGGCAATCAAAGTCTTCATAGGTGGTTAACGGGTGTTCAAAATCGGGTATGCGAGAGGATTGGCTGATTACGATAAAGGGTTTCATTGGAAGAGTGAAGACCTTTGCCCTTATCATCCCTCTGTAAATTTCATGTTGATGACCACAATAATACTTTCTTTTCACCATTCCCATTTCAATACAATATCATCATGTTTTTACCTTTGCCTCTTCTTTGACTTAATATGCATTTTTCTAATAATCATATAATGGAATGTGAAATGTGACATTCTTTGTCCAGAGCATTAAGAATTGCTAATGATTTGAAAGGTATGGGAAACACAATGATTCACGATAAGAGTGTTGATAAAAGAGAAAGGACAACCAGGTCACCTCAAGGGTCATCTAAAGAGTTTTCCTATTACTTCTTGTGTGTCACATCTAATGCACACTTCAAGGGTCATTCGGTTGGACATTTCAACCATCTTTGAATAGACAAATGAAAGGATGCCATTAAATCCTATTCCAGTTCATCTTTGAAAATGATTGCAATCATGTCCTCAAGGGTCGTGGAGATAATAAAAAATAAAAAAAATAAAAAAAAAAGAAAAAAAGAAATTTTTTCATACTCTCATACATTTGAAGCATGCATTGCATAAGTGCATTTGTTCTTATTTTGCTAGCCTTGACCTACAAAGGTCCAAATTGCTGTTTCCTTTTCTGGGTCCCCGTACCCATTGTTTTATGTTTTTGGGTCCCCGTACCCATTGCTTTTAAGTTTTTGTTAAGCTTCAGCGGATATCTGACTCCGCAAGCTTTTTACCTTTTTAGGTCCCTGCGCCCATTGTGTTTTCCTTTCCGGGCCTCCGCGCCCATTGTCTTTTAGTTTTTGGGTTCCTACACCCATTGTTTTCTCCTTTCTCGGCCCCCATGCCCATTGTCTTTTAGTTTTTGGGTTCCTACACCCTTGTGTTTTCCTTTTTAGGCCCTCACGCCCATTGTCTTTTAGTTTTTGGGTTCCTACACCCTTGTTTTCTCATTTCCGGGCCCCCGCGCCCATTGTCTTTTAGTTTTTGGGTTCCTACACCCATTGTTTTCTCCTTTCTGGGGCCCCACGCCCATTGTCTTTTAGTTTTTGGGTTCCTACACCCTTGTTTTCTCGTTTCCGGGCCTCCACGCCCATTGTCGTAGTTTTTGGGTTCCTACACCCTTGTTTTCTCGTTTTCGGGCCCCCGCGCCCATTGTGTTTTCCTTTTCGGGCCCTCGCGCCCATTGTGTTTTCCTTTCTGGGCCCCCGCGCCCATTGTCTTTTAGTTTTTGGGTTCCTGCACCCATTGTTTTCTCTTTTCTGGGTCTCCATACCCATTGCTTTTAAGTTTTCTATTAAGCTTCAACGGATACCCGACTTCGTAAGTTTCTTACCTTGTTTTTGTTAAGCTTCAGTAGATACCTGATTAGCAAGCTTTTGGGTCCTCGTACCCATTGTTTGTTTTTGGGTCCTCGTACCCATTGCCTTTTTGTTTTTGTTAAGCTTCAACGGATACCCGACTCAGTAAGCTTTTACGTTGTTTTTGTTAAGCTTCGGCGGATACCTAATTCCATAAGCTTTTTACCTTTTGGGTCCTCGTGCCGTTGTTTTTGGGTCCTCGTACCCCTTGCTTCTTTGTTTTTGTTAAGCTTCAATGGATACCTGACTCCGCAAGCTTTTTACCTTGTTTTTGTTAAGCTTCAACGGATATCCGACTCCGTAAGCTTCTTACCTTGTTTTTGTTAAGTTTCAAAGAGACACCGACTCCATAAGTTTTTTTTTTTGGGTTCCCATACCCATTGTTCTATGTTTTCGAGTCCCCGCACCCATTGTTTTATGCTTTCGGGTCCCCGCACCCATTGTTTTATGCTTTTGGGTCCTCGTACCTATTGCCTTTAAGTTTTCTGTTAAGCTTCAACGGATACCCGACTCCGTAAGCTTCTTATCTTATTTTTGTTAAGCTTCAGCAGATACCTGACTCTGTAAGCTTTTGGGTCCTCGTACCCATTGCTTTTAAGTTTTCTGTTAAGTTTCAGCAGACACCTGAATCTGCAAGTTTTTACCCTTTCATGGATAAAATTGAATTAATTCCTTTGTTTTTCATTTATCCTAAATGTACAACAAAGGGGGGCAGCTGTTGATACCCAATTTTATCCATTTTTTTATTTTATTTTTATTTTTTATTTTATTTAATTTAATTTCTTTCTTTACAAAAAGAAAAAAAAAGAAAAAAAGAAAAAAAAAAAGAAAAAAATTGTCACTACGGGTCAACCCAACCCAATTTCCATCTCAACCCGTAACCCATTTTCGTTTTTAACCCATAACCCATTTTCCATCTCAACCTTTCCTTTCCCCTTCCAGTGCTGCATGTACCTAGCCTCCACAAACAGCTACACTAAATTGGATTAAAAACTTTTGTCAGTTTTCTTTCCCATTTGTATTCCAATCGTTGCAAATTGAATGAAAATTAGTGCAAATTAATTGGTAATGGTATCTCAAGCAGAATAAAAAGGAGAAGAAAAATACAAGATGGGGGATTCAATCGTTCAGAGGGGATTTTCAGAAACACAAAAGAGAGAGCAATTACAAAGCAATCATAGACTTGAAAATTCATACGGAAAAAAAAAATTCCACAGATACGAAAATCCCCTCCCACTATTCATCATCATCTTCAACCTTCACCATAACCACAAACTCACCTCAACCGAGTCGACTCAGTGCCTCCAGCCACCAGCCGTGAGAACCGTCTAGATCCGAACTCGTCGCCGACCCAGCTTCACGAGACGCACCGCACCGGTTCGGTCACCTCGCTGTCGTACCCCCAAGCGGCTGGATTCGCAGTCAGTTCCGCTCTCCTCTCTTGCTCTGCTTTCTTCCATGTTTGGTTCTTTATTTCTCTGTTTCTTTTTTCAAATCTGCTTCTTCTTATTATTAATGTCATTATTATTTTATTCTTTTATCTTTGCTTTATTTTGTTTCATTACGTGTTTGGGCAGATGACTTTTGGGTGGGTCTGTTCGTTTCTATGTTAATAGTTAGCCTTTTTTTTTGTTTTTAAGAAACTTGGGTGGTCACCGTGACCACCCTTTCCCTTTTTATTATTATTATATATATGTATATTTAAGTTTGGGTGGTCACTTAGGTGACCACCCTTTTCCCTTTTTTTTTTTTTTTTTACATAAAGACTTTTTTTTATTAAAAAATGAAAATAGATAAAAAAACTTAAAAAATGAAATTGTTTTCTTTTAAAATACATAAAAAAGAAGAAAAATAAAAAATAAAAGATAAAATAAAATAAAAAAATACATAATATTTTGTTTGTTGTTATGATTATTATACTCATTAGTATGTTATTTTAATTTAATTATTGTTGTATTAACCAAATAAAACTCATAGATGACGGAAAAATTGGGAGAGGATTGGAGCACCGATCGATTACACTCTTCCCGATAATCTTGAGGTTTTATATTGAATTTTGTCAAGAAAGCTTATATGGTGAGTCTAATTCCCACATAAAAATTAAAATAATTATGTAAATTAAAATATAATTTTAATAAACAAAAATAAACTTTTCTTTTTGTAAAATAAAATATTCAAATAAAAGTGAACAAATTCATACGATTTTAGCATTATGATTGTGGTGAATTAAAACTTTATTTTTCATGAAGACATTTTTAGAAATTAATGCAAAAATCTTATTGTGCCTAAAAATATTTTTCCTTGATTACAAAAGAGATTTTATTTGGCCATTTACTTAAAAAAACATTTTCTTACCTTAAACAAATTTCTTTGAATTAAAATTATTCATTGAAATATTTTAAATATTTTTTTATTTGGTCATTTATTTTGAAAATTACTTCCCTTCAAAAAGATAAAATTTTAATTCACCACTTTTATATAATATGTTGTAAATTTAGAATTTGTTCAAAAATAATGACTATTTAGTCCCCATTGCTTGTCTTAGTCATTTATCATTATTGATATTATGCTTGACAAAATGGAACATGTCAAAATATAAAATAAAAAAATACTTTTTTTAATTAATAAAGGACCAATTTAATTAATATTATAAATAACATTAGATTAAAGAATCGTTTAACTAGAGCAGACGGTGTAGTGCTAACACCTTCCCTACCCGTAATCAACCCCGAACCATAAACTCGAAATGCGGACTATCTTTTAGGTGTCTAATTGCACCATTTCATTTAATAGATAAAGCGATTGGTGGCGACTCCCAACACCCAAGAAGTCTATCCTCCTTTTTTTTCTTTTTATTTTTTGTAGCTCCGGGATAGTTGCGACAGAGGAATATAATTTGTTATCACATATTTATTACTTATCTAATCTGTTATTATGTGTTAATTAACTTAATTAAATAAGATTAAAAATAATATATAATAATAAATTAGATGAGTAATAGACATATGATAATAAATTAGATAGAAGTTAAAATAACTCCCTTTAATAAGGATTAGAACCAAGTTGTATTTTTTTTAATTTAGTTTGTTCATTCTACAGAAGATTACGTGAGCCTGCACTTTGACATGCTCTTGAAACACTACCACATAGGTTTGATACTTGATAACCGTACCTTCCTGATGCTACTGGAGTAAAAAAAAAAATTTAATAGCAAGTTTGAATTTATTTAGCACAAGCTTCCAAATTCAACAAACTAACATTGGTATAGATTGCTAAATAGTTGGCCACCGAGTTACAATTGCGAGAAACAAAAGAGCAATGAAACCTTCAGGATGAAATAAACCAAATATCCCTCGATATCAGTGGCAGAGCCACATACAAATGAGGATAGCATAGGCTTCCCCTAAAATAAAATAAAAAAAGTATTGTTAAATATTTAATACTTAACGTTCCTTAAAGAAACAATATTACCAACCATGTCATATTTTTTAAATGTAATAGATTGGCAAATTTTATTTTTTTTAAATCTCTACCAACAAAAACTCAAATTTGGCATGACTGCAAGAGTGAAAACCCTCATTCCTCTTGATGCCCATCTTCCTTGACAATAACCCAACCATCCTTTTTTTTTATCATAAACACTCATTATTTTTTTCTCTTTCACTATAAGATTTTTAAGATTCAAAATTTCTATTTTAATTTAAGACAGTGGAGGAGTTTTTGATTTATTGCGTAACTTTTTTTTTTTATATCTATTTTTTTTTTACTTCAATTAGCATATTTCTTATTTTTTTTCTCTTTTTTAATTCTTTTATTTTTCTTCTATGATCTCTTTCGTGAAATTGATGTTTAGAAATATCTAATTATTCTCTTTATACGCCTTTATTGTTTCTAGTATTAGCTATTGTTGTTATCTTACTTTCTCTTTGTTGTTCTTGCTTGTGGCTCTTTGCATGCATCATTACTAGTGCTCATCCTAACGCTTTTGACTCCGCCATTGCTGAGTATGATACCATTATTGGAGTTATCCTCTTCGCGGTTCTGGTTACATGAGAAATAATTGTGTTTTATTTTTAGCATTCGTAAAGTATTTGATACTTTTATTTGAAAAAAGTAATTCTAAAAAGTGAATTTATTTATAAAGTGAGTAAATAAATATGTATTTATTATTAATTTAATCTAAAATATATTGTAATCTTAATCTATTAAAATTTAATGTTGAATACACTTTCACATACTTGTTTTAGAAAAGCTTTATCCATTATTTATGTGTAATAGAATGAGAAATAGTTATTTCTCTTCCATATATTTTTTTTTTGAAACACGAAATTTTATTTCAAATTTTATGGCCATAATAAAATATTTTATCAGTTAAAATATCTTGTCCGGTAACTTATTTGTTTGTGTAGGCATGTATATATTTTTGTGTCAACTGAAAACTATGAAGATGCAGGCATAGCGAATACAGGACACGATCTGATATTTTATTACGTGGAGACATCAAATTCAAAAAATTATAGAACATGCATAACATACACACACACACACATATATATATATATATAAATTAATATCAAAATAAATTAAAGAACTTGGTTTATGTATATATATAATTACAAAATTTAAAAAAAATTATAATTCTTTAATATTATTTTTATAAGCTAATATTTGTTTAATATATGTCATATGTGCTAATATTTGTTACCTAATAAACTCCTTCTAAAAAATATGGAGCATAATATCTATTGACATTTTTTAAAATATCTCCTAAATCAACTTCTCATAATATAACTAACTATGTACAGGTACATTTGCATCCAAAAAATTAACTAGAGGGAATAGTGGTGTGAGGCAGGCTTCAGTGGCGACGAAGTGGATAATTTGGTATAAGCAGAGGTAGAAGGAGCAAATGAAAATAATGATGTGTGAAAAGATAAAACTTAAAAGCTTAATAGTGACTTGTGAAAAGATAAAACTTAAAATATTAGTATGAGAAAATAGTGGCTTGGGACGTCAATAATGTGATTGGGCTTGGATGAGTTACGGACTTACTAATTAAACGTTAGTTATGGAAATTAATTTTTTTTTAAAAAAATTTAATGGGTCTTGTCCAAGCCGTGTCTAAGCGTGTCCAAGACATGTCCAAGCATGTCTGAGATGTGTCCAAGTAAATAATAATAATATTTTTAATTGAACACATTTGGATACGCAGGACACGTGTGTCATACACACATTGTAACATCCCAAATTTAATAACCATAGTATAACCGGTGTTATACCACAGTCATTAGATCTAAGAATGTTACTTACTACAACTAAACATTTTCAAACAAAACAATTATGTATATATATAGAAAATATGAGTCTCAAATGAATAAATAATAGACAATATCTATATTTATCACTAAAATAATGCGTACATCAATAAAAGAATCTACAAAGCTACTCTAAGCTAAGCACTCCAAGTTCCTGCTTGTCTTCACTTTCCATAAGTCTTCATCCCTGGAATCATTATGGAAACACACACAAGGGGTGAGAATCATATATTCTCAGTAGTTAAAATCCATAAACCATGTCATCATAATCATTCCAGCCATTTTGAGGAAAAATACATTTCTAAACTCAAGTCTCATTCATAACAAGCTAGAAAGGTGACAAAAGCCAAAGACATGTCCTTTCTCTCTTCCCGAAATAGATTCTCATTTTATAAGTTGTATAAAAACTCATATATCACAAACAGTTTTCAAGTAAATACTACACTCATGAAAACATCATCTCCATCTCAGAGATATAAAAATAACATCTCCATCTCAGAGATACACAATCGCCCATACAATTGCAATGCCATGAGTTCACGTCATGGTGGCAATTGCCCATACAATTGTCATGTTATGTCAAATTATGTCTAATATTTATGTCTATGCAATAACTTAAGTATGAAATGAATAATGTTATGATACCAAATTCATGGCAATGTCATAATATGCATGAGTCCTGAACAAGGTAATGGAAATCACATCCATAACCTCGAACAAGCACTGGAACCCAGTTCCAAAAATCTTCTCTTCAAGTAGTGAAATCCATCAACTACGTGGTCATCACCAAATAACAAGGAAATCCATCCTCTCCGGGTAGTGAAATCCATCAACTACACAGTCATCAACAAATAACAAGGAAATCCATCCTCTAAGTCATACAATAGGGAGGGAGTTGCGCGTCCTCATGCTATCATAAATCATCCCCAAAGGTGAGGACCAAGACATTCATAAATACATCATGCAATACAAATGCTAATTACTTCCCATAATTAGCTCCACAATTAATTTATGTGCATTTCAAGTTCATTTCACAAACACTTCATTTAATACCCCTATTAGAGTCTCAAAACTCACTAAAAAACATAAAAGAAAAAACTACACCATTAAAAGGCTCCACTGCATCACACAATAATTTTTTTAGAAAAACAGGGTCTCATGTCGTAGCACCCTGCCCTCTATCCACTCATGCCACGGCACCACTCTCAGGCACGCCGCGGCGCTCAGCTCTCGAGTTCCAATACTAGAAGTGGCATCACTCGCACGCCGCGGCGCCGCACACTCACTCTGTGGCGCAAGCAACATTCTGTAGAATTCTGCAAGTGCATGTACTATTTAATTGGAACCTACCCCTCCTCCAATCACTCAAAACTCACTTCTAAGTTATTTCCAACCCACACAAGGTCCATCTACACATTGTAACTCTTGGACAACTTTAAATCCACTCAAACAAACATCCATGAATCAATTAACCCCTTAAACCCTAAAACCTCATTTTCATCACAAATGGTAACCAAAGGTGTCTAAGAGCTGAAAATTTATTACCATACATTCAACAACTCAAAAACAAGTCATCCTCAAGTTTTCTAACAAGATTCAAGCCAAAAACATCAAAATCACACTCAAAGCCTATTTCTCACATCAAGCCAACCCTCATGATCAAGATGAAGAAAATAGAAAGATGAGTAAAAACAAGGTTCCCCCTACCTCAAGGTCTTGCAGATGGCCAAGGATGGATCCAAACTCTTTAATCCTTGCTTGCTTATTGATTTCCTTCTTCTTCTCTTCTTCCTTTTCCTTCTTCTTTCCTTTCTCTCTTGTCTCTTTTCTTTCTTCTGTTTTTTGTTTCTCCCTGTCGTGGGATATTTTAAAAGGAGAAGTCAAATTTGGCTTCTCTTGGATAGGTACCAAACTTTCGATCTGTTAAGAACACTTAAGTTTCACTAAATTCAGTTTCTTAACTTCTAACAAGTTTCAAATAAATCTTAAGATTCATCAAAAATCTTGTTTCGTCATTTTCATATCTGTTAGTAGTCAATCTGACATTAAAATACACAACTAATATACTTAAAAATATCAAACTAACTCTAATTAACTTCAAACTTTAACCACATTTTCTTTCACATTTTTATGACCTAAAAACAAATACACCATCTTTATTTCTATTAACTAAGTAATTTAAACCAATTTCAAAACTAATAATAATTATATTTTATACATAATGTTACAATTAAGTAATTAAACTTGCTTGGATAACTACAAAACTTAACTGGCATGACATATACAAGTTTATTATATTTTTACAAGTGTTATACACATTTCTATATATGCAACACAAAGGCGTATCCAATACATAAATACGCTTCAAAAATAGCATATCAATGCTTCATAGACTGGAAACCATAATCTAGAAGCAAAGTTAAGATAGTCCAAATATTGATTTCTCGAAGCAATCGCAATAAATCCGCCACGGGAGAAGCAAGAAATAATGACGAAGATGGAGACAAATTGTGTATAGTTATTATGTACACAAACTGGGTCATGATAGCGAAAACTCCATTCAGTATACGAAAACGTATATAATAATCTAAACCCCAATGAGCCCCTTTTCCACGAGCGTAAGATAGCACCGTTAATTGGGACTTGGGGAATTGGGGATAGGAATTGTGTCATTAAGATGATTCGTACCAATTGTGTGGTTGTAAACTTGTGGCATCGTTAGCGGGCCTATCCTGATTTGAGAAGTCAAAACCCAAAACCCAACCATTAAGTCTGTTATCTATCGTGCCTACCCCTCCCTGGTCCTTAGCAGTCCCAGAGAGGAAAGTCCACGACTCCATCGAAAAATATAGGAACAAAACCACAGCCCTAGAAATTCTAATCATCCTTTTCTTCCAAGTTCCACCCTCCACCTTCCCCCATGCCATTCTAAAAATCAAAAGTGCTCGAGTGCTTTTCGTTATGGTTAGCTTAGCATCCAGCCTTTTTGCTTTTGTATCGCTTTTCCGTAACAACCAAAATCATTAATATTCTCAATTCCCACAGGAAAAACAAAAAGAGTAAGAGCAATCAGCAACACGTACGGCCTGTATTAGGATTCATGAGCTAAAAAATCTTTGCTTGCTTTGGCAGCAAAATCCACCTGCGTACTGCACACCCTTATGATCAGCTATGACCATCCACACGCAGTGTTCTGCACCTTCTCCTACCACTCCTCTCTCACACACACTACTGTGGAATTTCGATCATGGCCGTGCCTGGCTCCCTCTTCTTCTTTTTCTTCTCGTATCTCCGGCCACCGGACAGCTCCAAAACCCGCTGCCTCCGCCGCCGCCAGACCCATTCGCGAGACTCAAGATAGACAAAACCATGGCCGTCGTGCTGGTGATCCTCGTCGTCGTGTTCTTCATCTTGGGCTTCCTCTCCATGTACACTCGCCAATGCGCGCAGCGAAGGATCAGAGCGAGGTTCGGCCTCGCCATGCCCACCATCGGCGTCGGCGGCAGCGAACTGCGGCCGCCGCGCGGCCTCGACCCGGAGATCATCGACACCTTCCCCACCTTCGTCTACTCCGCCGTGAAGGGCCTCAAGATCGGGAGGGCCACGCTGGAATGCGCCGTGTGCCTTAACGAGTTCCGCGACGATGAAACGCTGCGTTTGATCCCCAAATGCAGCCACGTGTTCCACCCTGATTGCATCGACGTCTGGCTGGCCACTCACTCCACCTGCCCCGTTTGCCGCGCCAACCTCGTTCCAAAACCCGGAGACATGTCTTCTTCCGTGGCGACCCAAATTCCGTATCCAACCGACCGGGAACCGGATCCGGAAGACCCGAATTCCATCTCACGGGTTGATCGCGATGATGGAAACAGAGTACTAGCAGAGTCTCCGAGGGGGAATTTAGATAATCAGAACCGTCCGGTTCGGTCCCAGTCAACGGGGTTTGGAATTGGGAGCTTGTTCCCGCGCTCTTACTCGACGGGTCATTCGCTGGTTCGACCGGGCGAGAGCTGCGAGCGGTTCACCCTGAGGTTGCCGGAGGAGGTGCGGAACCGGCTGGTGAATTCGACCAGCACGCTCAGCCGGACGAAGAGTTGTGGCGTGACGTTGCAGCGAGAGAGCAGTGCCAGGAGGGGTTACAGAACGAGAAGCATGGGGAGGAGCTATCTGCAGTACGAGCGGTTCGGCGGTGAGAGTCGGACGGATCGGTGGGGGTTCACGTGGACCCCGCCGTTTGTCGGTAGGACCGGTTCCACGAAGTCAACGAAGGATGCCAACAAGGCATCAGTGGCAACGGATGAAGTCGACGTGGAAGAACGTTCTTCTGATCGTTTATTTTTTCCAAGGAGTGAGGATTAGATTGTAGGTTAGGTTAGGTGCGGATGATGGTTAGTTTCACACTGGATTTTTTGTTTTTTTTAAGTTTCACACTGGTTTTTTACTTTTACCGCTTATACTTTTTTTTTTTCTGTATTTAGTTGTTGGAACTGGAAAGAGAGGAGAGGAGAGAGAAGAGAGGGGAGGGGATATATGCCTTCCGAAGAGACAGAAAGACACAGGAATTTGTAAAATAATATAAATTTCAAAATCTGTAACAATAATTTTTTCTGACTTGGTTATTCTCTCCATTCAATTCCAATAAGTTATATTTCTTAGCTTAGCTCTTGAAAGCTGCCATTACCCTCTGAGCCAACAATCTAAGTATTGATAGTAAGATGTGTATATTATCACTAATTTTGTGTGAGTTTACGAAGACACCAGTTAACAATTACCTAGTTAAAATAGGCGGTGTATTATTTGTCAGTTAACTTTTATCCATGGTATCATACGCGTGTATCATTTGAAATTTGAAATATGAAGCTGATTCACGCGTTAAGAATAAGTGGTTAATACGTTATGAATAAGTGGTTAATCAGTATAAGTTTTTGGTTAATACATTCGAAATAAGTAAGTAGTTAATACGTTAAGAATAAGTGGTTAATCAAGTATAAATTTTTAATACATTGAAATAAGTGGTTAATCATATCGGTTTACGGTGAATCGAGAAAGAGTTCTAATAATGAATAAGTGGTTAATACGTTAGGAATAAATGGTTAATCAAGTATATGTTTTAAGTAAATCAAGAAAGAGTTCTCAATAATGAGTAAATGGTTAATACGTTAAGAATAAGTGGTTAATCAATATTAGTTTGGTGAATCAAAGTAGGAAATGAGAAGCGAGAAATTAAATGGTTAATACGTTAAGAATAAGTGGTTAATCAAGATCAGTTTACGGTGAATCCCAAAAGCGGGAAATGAAAAGCGGGAAATTAAATGGTTAATACGTTAGGAATAAATGGTTAATTTATCGGTTTGTGAATCCAAGAAGCGAGAAATGAAAAGCTTGAAATGAAAATATTGACATACGGAAAAGTCAACAAACAGTTAAGAAGTAGGGTGGAGGAAAGTTGGAGTATTTTGGTTGACGAAAAAACGTTTTCCT
The DNA here is from genome assembly GCA_029884595.1 of Ormosia semicastrata. Lineage (NCBI taxonomy): Eukaryota > Viridiplantae > Streptophyta > Magnoliopsida > Fabales > Fabaceae > Ormosia > Ormosia semicastrata. The sequence goes on from JAQQTO010000063.1 coordinate 117,365,316, forward strand.
AAAATAGGTCAGTTCCCATTTTATGAAAAGGATGATATTTGCACACTAAAAATTTATATTATTTTTATATTATATTTATTTGAAAAAATAAGATAAAAAAGTATATTAGAATATATGTTTTTTATATTTTATTATTTAAAAAATAATATAAAAATAATGTAAATTTTTTAATATGTAAATATATTTTTGTTGTAAAAACCCTACAAGAAAGATGAGAGCGGTAGCCTATTCTCTTGACTTTTTTTTTCACTGGGCCATCTTAAAATTGACTTTTAGTCACTTTAAAAAGGAAAACGTTTTTCGTCCATCCAAAACTTTAACTTTTTTTCTTCCGTACGTATGTTTGTTGAGGCAATATTTTCATTTCATTTCCCGCTTCTTGGAATTGATTAACCACTTATTCTAACCATTTAGCTTTTCACGCTTTTGGGATTAAAAACTTATTCACGTATTAACCATTTAATTTCTCGCTTCTCATTTCCTACTTCTTGGATTATTTAATATTGATTAACCATTTATCGTTTTACGTATTAACCATTTTTCATTATTGAGAACTTTTCTTGAATTTTAAACATATCTTTGATTAACCACTTATTCCTACGTATTAACCACTTATTCATTATTAGGAACTCTTTCTGATTCACCGTAAACCGATATAGATTAACCACTTATTTCAAGGTATTAACGTAAATTTATCTTGATTAATCACTTATTCTTAACGTATTAACCACTTTCTTATTTCGAATGTATTAACCAGAAACTTATACTGATTAACAACTTATTCATAACGTATTAATCACTTATTCTTAACGTGAACAGTTTCATATTTCGAATTTCAAATGATGACACGTGACATACGGTGGATAAAAGTTGGAGTCTTTTGGTTGGACAAATAGCGCGACCGCTTTAAAAACTCAGAATTGGTACTCCAATTATTTATCATTCCAATCAAGGTATTTTCGTTTTACTGTGATTTTTCATTCTTTAAGACTTTTATTAGATTTTTTTTTTGTTTTCCTTTCTGAAATCTAAATCTCGTGCAGCAATTTCTTCTACTACAGAATTACAAATAAAAAGAATACAATTTTTGTGTTGAAACTATTGGTGCGAAGAAAGTTAAGCTAGCTTTTACTCGTAAAGCAAAAACAAACTCTACATTCTTACTATTGTCTTAATGTAGTATAAGTTTCGCCTTAAAAAACTCATATAGGAAAAAATTATGCTCTTTGATATGGGTCTTTGAAGTAACTAAAGAATGTTATTAAATAAAGATTCAACATAAAATTACACTTGTAAATGTAAAAGAAATTGAAAATTGCATAATAAACTTCAATGAACCAAAGTACATAAAATTGAAATTGAAGTACATGGACTTGAAACTATAGAAAATACTATATGTAGAACAAATTGTATTTTTTCCTTAATCTGAATGATTACAAGATAATGGTATATATAGGAAGCTGTACACAAATTTAGGCTTAGAAAACAAGCTAATCAAGTCCTATAAAATAAGCAATAATAAAGCTATAAAAATAAGGCTTATTAATACATGGCTAAAAACATGATACACGACTAATTTTAAAAAAAAAGTGTGAATTGACCACCAACACCTTTCAATCGGCCATCGACCATCAACACCTTCAACCGGCCACCGACCATCAATGCCTTTCAACCAGCCACTTCAATGTACTATCGACACTCTCTCTCAAGCTTGTGAATATATATTCTCCATTCTCAACTTGGATACAATACTCTAGAATATTGTACTGCTTAACCCTTTGGTGAGTATATAAGCAAGTTGACTTTATGTAGTTATATAGGGTGTACAAATCAATCCACTTTTCAACTTCTCTTTGACAAAATGTCTGTCAACTTCAATGTGCTTTGTTCTGTCATGTTGTACCGGGTTATGAGCAATGTTGATTGTAGACTTGTTGTCACAATAAAGTCTCATTGGTTCATCCTACTTGATCTTCAAATCTTCGAGAATGGTTTTTAACCAAAGTAATTCACACACACCTTGTGTCATAGCTCAAAATTCTGCCTCTACACTAGATTGTGCTACCACATTCTATTTTTTACTCCTCCATCACAAGATTCCCACCAAGGAAGGTGCAATACCCAAAGGTTGATCTTCTATCAATCAATGATCCAGCATAATCAGCATCATGTATGCCTCAAGTACTAAATCTCCATTTCTCTTAAATAGAATACCTTTCCCGAGTGTTCCCTTGAGATATTGTAGTACCTGATGAGCTGCTTATAAGTGAACTTCTTTTAGGCTTTGCATGAATTGGCTTATTACACTTACTACATATGCAATGTCTGGTCATGTGTGAGATAAATAAATTAATCTTCCTATCAGACGTTGAAACATTTTCCTGTCCACTGCAACATTTCCTTCAACTGTTCCAAGTTTCATATTCGGATCTATGGGTGTGCTTGCTAGTTTGCAAGCCATCTTACCTATTTCTTGTTGGGAGATAAAAATACCCTACCTAAAATGAGCATCCTCAATTCCAAGGAAGTATTTCAATCTTCCAAGTGATTTGATCTCAAATTCCTTAGCCAAACTCTGACTTAGAATTTTTTTTCTCCTTAACATCATCTTTCATTACTATTATGTCATCCACATACACCAAAAGTGTTGTGACTCCCCCTAAAGGAGAGTGCATAATAAACAGTGTGTGATTCCCTTGACTTTGTCTATATTCCATAGTCAACATAGCTCTTGGAAATCTTCTGAACCACTCTCGTGGTGATTACTTAAGGCCATACAAGGCCTGCTTCAATTTACACACAGTATTGGCAATCAGAGTTTTCCCGTAACCTGGTGGAACCTCTTTGTATATTCCTTCCTCTAGATCTCCATGCAATAATGCATTTTTTACATCAAAATGTTGTAAGTCCCAACCATAATTAGATGCTAATGCCAATAAAGCTCTTACTGTATTCATCTTTGCAACTAGAGCAAAGGTATCTAGGTAATCGATTCCATAGGTTTGGGTATACCTTTTGGCTACCAAATGTGTCTTGTATCTCTCTATTGACCCATCTATTCTATACTTCACTATGTACACCCATTTACGCCCCACAAGTTTTTTTCATATCGATAACTGCACTAACTCCTAAGTTTTGTTCTTTTCCAATGTCTCCATTTCTACATTCATAGCTTGTTTTTCATTTTTCATTAGACAAAGCCACAAATAAGGTAGTAAGGATGGTAATGATATTTAGGCTAACTAGAAAGGCCCTATGTGATGGTGAGAATTTTTTGAAGGACATAAAGTGTGCAAGAGGGTGTAGTGGTTGTTTAGTGCACTCTTTTGTTCCTTTTCTGATGACTATTGGCAGGTTTTGGTCATCATTATCTACATAAAGTTTAATTTCATTTTGTAATGAAGAGTTAGGAACTATTACCTAGAGCTGTCAAAACGAGCCTGCCCGGCCCATTTGGGCTGACCCAATTCAAGCCGAACCATTTTTAGACCAAGCCAGATCGGGCCATGTAAGTTTCGGGCTGACATTTTGTTAGCCCAGCCCACCTCTTTTCAATGTAAACGGGTTGAGTCTGGCCCAGCCCATTGCGGGCTGGCCCAATTCAGGTTATTTTTAATTTTGGGTTGACATTTGTTAACCCAGCTCTTTTATTTTGTTGGGCTAATTGGGTCGGCCCATCAGGCTTGACCCATTTTGACGGCTCTACTATTACCTCATTGAAAGGCTCTGAGTTGAACTCTTAGACCTGCACAGGTTCAGGGATGGCCATCTTCTTCCTTGTGAACACCTTGCCTTTACTAAATCTCAAATTTTCAAGAACAAAGCCAGTTTATAGTATTCCAAGCACGAGTTCAGGTGCGGTTGTTGGTGATCTCTCAAGCACGGGTTCATGTGCAGCTGTTTGTTGTCTTTCAAGCATGGGTTCAGGTGCAGTTTCAGGCACAAGTTCAGGTCTAGGTACAGATTCAAGTGAATTTTCAAGGGTATAGTTGGACATAGATGTGCAAGGAGGGTCTTTAGATACTGGCTGCAATGATAAGTCCAAATCTAACAAAAAATTCTCCTTATCTTCCCTTGAATTCTCCCCTTGACGATAAGGTTGACCGAAATAAGACTTCTATTCATGGAATGTGACCTCCATTGACACATAAAATTTTTTGGATGAAGGATGATAGCATTTATACCATTTCTAGATTGTAGAATAACCCACAAAGACACACTTTAGGGCCCTTGGGTCAAGTTTCCCTCTATTTTGACCGTGGACATGAACAAAAGAAACACATCCAAAAATCCTAGGGACAAGACTATTTGAAGTGTGTAAGTTAGGATAAAAAGTTGAGAGTATGTCCATCGGGCCTCTTGAATCCCAAAACTCGGGTAGGCAAATGATTTATGATATGGGTGGCTATGAGATTGACTTCTCCCCAAAAGGACTTTGGGACGTTTTTCTAGGAAAGAAGGGCTCGGGTTTTTTCAAGAATGTCACAATTTTCCTTTATGCTACCTTGTTTTGTTGTAGGGTATTAATACAAAATGATTCATGTATAATTCCCTTTTTCTGAAAAAAAAAATAAAAGGCTAAGGGTTTGGTTAAAATAATCTCTTACATTATCTGATCTAAATCTCTTATCAGTAACCCCCAAACTAATTTTTTTATAGAAAAGAAATTTGGAAGAATAGTACTAACATCATATTTGTGTTTGATCAAGAAAACCCAAGTAACACGAGTGCAGTCATCAATGAGGGACACAAACCACCTTGCCCCAGAAACATTAGGAATGACAGATAGACCCTAAATGTCACTGTGAATGAGGTAAAATAGAACAAAACTGCATTCATTACTAATTGGAAATGGTACGCGTTTGTATTTAGCAAGCTCATACACTTCACAATGGAAATTTTCAACACTCAGACCTCTAAACAAGGAAAGAAAAAAGATTTTAATAATTCTAAAGGATGGATATCCAAGTTTGATATGGTGAAGCCAAATCTTTTCTTTATTGACTAAAACAAATTCTGAACTGAAGGAATGAAGCAATCTGTGCTGCATTGGTGTTTCAAGGTAGTAGAGGTCATCATGTTCCCTAACACATCCAATCATGCTTCTCGAATCCTTGTCTTGAAAAACACAATAATTATTGTGAAAAATCACAATGCAACCTAAGTCTTGAGTGAGTTTGTGTATAAAGACCAGGTTTGTGGATAGGTTAGGGACATGAAGAACATTTTTAAGGTCACTAATAGACTGATTTTGATGTCTCCTACGCCTGCAACAGTGGTCAAAGACCCTATCAGCAGTGACTATTTTCTTACTGCTTGGACAAGGAGAATAGGTGAAAAAATTATTGAATATGTAGGTCATATGGTCAATAGCTCCTGGGTCTACAATCTAAGAATTGGTAAAGATTGTACTCGAGGCACTTAATCTAATTGAAAGAGGAAACTCACCTGAATATGCCGAAGAACAAGTACCTGAAGGCTTCTCAAGGTTGCTAATGAGTGATTTCACTCTCTTCATCTCTTTTTGGTTGAGACTACCTAATTCTTGTGATGTTGATGCACCTTGTGACTCTTTAGATTGTTGAGATCGAATATCCTCCATATATTTTTCTCTCTAGGAAATCAAGGCCTCAAATATTTCAAACAAAAATATCTAGCAGTGAAGACTAGTATTGTCGACAATGAAGGCCACATGATTAATCGGACGATGAAGGCTGATATCATCAATAATTGATAATAGTCTAATAATATATATTTTTAATATTAAAATTAAGTTTTATTATACTTCAATACAAGTAATTTTAATGATTTTGTAACTTGTTAATTAATTTCTTTATGGATTGGAATTCTGGGCATTCTGACTTTGGTTATTCCAATAAGAAAAATCTTTATTTGAATAAACTTATTTGAAAAACACTTTAATCAGCTTTTAAACTTGTCAAATGTTTCCAAATGTTCCAACAAGTTCTTAGACACTTAAAAGCTATTTCTTAAGAAACAAAAACCATTTTAAAGATTAGAAACCATTTGTGTTATTTGGGTTCTTTGAAAAATAATTTTAGAACTTAAGTGTGAACCCCTTTTAACCTTAACAAAAAGATCTAAGTCCTAAAGTTATTCTTGAAGGTCTTGGACTTGATCTTGTCATCATCTTCTTGTTTGTTATCATCAAAACAATCTTTAATGGCCAATAGCCAATTGCACTTGTGGGTACGATACCTTATATTTATCAAATATTACATTGATCTTGTGCACTTGCAAGTAAGGGATAATTTTATTACTTGAAAATTCTCTATCAAGTTTTTGTCGCCGTTGTTGGGAATTAGGCGTAACTGTAACATTCTAGATAATCGTGATAAACTTGTATATAGTTCCGATGGTAGCCTAACACTAGTTTGTCATGCTTGTGAATTTTTGTGACCATCTGAGCACGTTTAGTCATTTTGTTATAGCACTATATGTGAAATATAACTGTTTTAGCTCTGATTTTGACTTGAACTGCTTAGTTAGTGGAAATAAGTGTGGAAAACTTGTTTTTAGGTAACAAATATGTGCAAGAAGATGTCGTTAAAGTTTGAGATTTATCGGAGTTGGTTTGATATTTTTAAATATACTGGTAGTGTGTTTTAATGTCAGTTTAACTAGCAACTGATATGAAAAAATATGGAAATGGTGAAATTAGATTTTTAATAAATCTTAAGATTTATTTTAAGTCAGTTGGAAGCTAAAACTAGATTTGGTGAAATCTGACTGTTCTTAGCAGATCGAGATTTTAATACCTTTTTAGGAGAAGGCAAAATTGACTTCCCCTTTTATAAATATCACATGGCAGGGAGAGAAAGGAAAAAGAGAGAAAGAAAAGAAAAGATAAAAGAGAGAAAGGGGAAAACCAAAGGAGAAGAGAAAAGGGAAGGAGAAAGAGGATTCAAGTGGAGGCTTGACTTCATCTTCATCTTCAAGACCTTGAGGTAGGGGGAAAACTTCTTCTTAACTCATTTTCCTATTTTTTTCATCTTGTTCATGAGATTTGGCTTGATGTGGTGAGTTAGGTTTTAAGTTATTTTTGGTGATTTGATGCTTGAATCTTGTTGTGAATTTGAGGATAACATGATTTTTAGGAGGTTTGGTGCTTAATGATGAGATTTCATCACTTAAACACCTAAGTTTTCTATCTCGATGAGTTTTAGGGTTTAAGTGGATGATTTGATCCAAGAATCCAAATTTGGTGTTGTGAGTTGAGGTTTTATGTTTCTTATGTGTTATTGAACTTGTTAGGGACTTAAAACCACTTAGAAACCCATTTGGAGTGAGTAAATTTCGTGAGAATCATTTTGGAATAGTTGCAGTTCTGTAGAATTTGTTGTCATGTGGGGAGCGCCTAGATGCCCAGTTAGAGCGCCTAGACACCCAGGGTCCAGAGAAAAATGATCGTGCATCAGGGCGATGAGTGCCTAGACACTCAGGATAAAGCGCCTACACGCCCAGAGCATATTTCATCAAAATCTTTATTTTGATGTTTTGAGATTCCTAATTGTTAGGATCCTTTGTTTATGCCTAATAGAAGGTGTTGAAACTCTAATAGGAGTAATTGAAGGAGTAAGAATGTATTAAGTCAAGTTGACTTGAAATGCTAATTATGGGAGGTAATTAGACATGACTATATATACATATTTTGTGTATTGTGATGAATTGAGAAAATGAGTTTCCCTAAGTGTGGGAATTACTCATGTTTACTCTTTTAAAAGTGTTAAAGTACTCCTATAAGTATTTGATGAAGTGTTGTGAATTAAACTTGAAATGCATATAAATCAATTGTGAAACTAGTTATGGGAAGTAATTAATAATTATTTTGCATGAGAGGTTTGTGGAACATAAAAAGACGTGTAATATCCTCTCTATGTATGGTTGAATCATATTGATTTATAATGCTAATTATGAGAGTTTAATTAGTAATGATGATTTACTTGATTCTATGTATGCCTTTTGAAAAGTGTGAGCCCCGTAGATATGGGTGTTTATTTTATTTTTTTTAAAGTAAGAGCCTCGTAGATGTGGATGATTGTTTTTTCTGAAATGTGTGAGTCCTGTAGATGTGAGTTGATCTATATTAGGCAAGGTAGATTGTATCCTTCCTAATATAGAGTTGATAAAGATGGATTTCTTTGTTTATTATCGATAATTGTGTAGTTGATGGACTTCATTACCCGGGGGGGATGGATTTCCTCTGTGATAATGATGTCTTATGCCTGAAAATATACATGATGTATGTTTTGCCTTTTTGAAAGGTGTAAGCCCCGTAGATGTGAGTGATCTATATTAAGTGAGGTGGATTGTTTCCTTCCTAATATAATGTTAAAAAGGATGTATTTCCTTATTCATTATCGATAACTGTGTAGTTGATGGACTTCACTACCCGGGGGGGAAAGTGATTTCCTCTGTGATAATGATGTTTGCTGGATGGACTTCCAGTACTTGTTCAAGGTTATGGTTGTGACTTCCATTATTTTGTTCAAATTTCATGCATTCATGACATTACCATGGAATTGGAAGTTCCTGGATATGGTATTATACATTATTCATTTTCATACTTAAGATTTTGCATAGGCATAAACACTAGACATAACTTGGCATAGCATGTCAATTGTATGAGCGATTATTTTCATAACATTATTCATGCATTGCAATTTTATGGGCGATTGCGTATCTCTGAGATGGAGATTTTTTTTTTTTGCTTCTGTGATTGAAGTGTTATTTCCATAATTGCAAATATTATCTGATTGTACATATATATGTATATATGCTAGTATTAAAATACTTCTACTGAGATATGTTATTTCTCACCCCGATTGTGTTGCCATGTAAATCCAGGAGCGAGTTCTTCAAAAGGGAAGAAGAAGATGTGTGAAGATTAGTATAGTTATAGGCTTTTGTTAATAAGGCTTGTATTTTATGCTAGATCTTGTTGTAAATGTTTATGTATTATAATATGTCATTGAGGCAATGATGTATATATAACTTTTGTTATTGTGGCTCTCCATAATTATTTATATAAATGTTATGAGTTTAGTTGTGGTATATTAGAAGTAGCATGACTAGTGTTGTGTTATTCTTTTATATGACGATATATCTGGATAGCAAATACTGGGATGTTATACTAATCACTTTGAAATTAAGAGTGTGTTTGGTAAAGATTAACTTAACTTTTTTTTTAGGAAAAAATTTGTTATAATAGTGTTTAATCATGTTTGGCAAAATCAGCTCAGCTTTTGCACGAAATTCAATACAAAATAAAAATTTTTTAAATCTAATTTTCATAATGCTGAAAATTGAAACTTATGATTTCAGCTTATAAATTATTTCTTACACTTTAATATGTAAATATCATTTTGTCCTCAATCAAATAATTTTTTTAATCATTCTATACATATTTTAGTAATTTAATGCATAAAAGTAATTTTTTTATATCATCCAAATAAATTAAATTAGCTTAAAATCATTTTTCAGCTAATGTATCCAAACATAAAAAATGAATTGATTATAATCGATTATAACAAAAAGCTTTTATACAATAATCGATTATTGAACATAATCAAGTTTTCACAGTTTTCTCAAACATGCACTAAGCCTAATGTAATTCAAATGTTACCAGCATTTTATGGGTTTGAATTTGAAAATCCTTATAAGCACCTAAATGCATTCTTAGAGGTATGTTCCACTTTCAAAATCCCTAACGTTACTGATAATGCAACTCATCTCTGTCTTTTCTTTTTTTCTTTAAAGGATAAGGCTAAAGATTGATTTTCTATATATGATAACATTATCACTTGGGATAGATCATCAGGAGAATTTTTAAAGAAATATTTCTCCTTTGGTAAACTTACTGCAATGAGACGTGTCATCACCACGTTTTCTCAAGTTAATAATGAACAATTTCATGAGAGTTGGAAAAGATTTAACTATCTTTTGCACTATTGTCCACACCATTAAGTTCCTAAATGCCAACAAGTGCAAAGCTTTTATTATGGATTGAATGAACACAACTAGCAAATGGTTGACAGGTCGTGTAAAGGTATTTTCTTGTATAAAACCCTAGATGAGGCATAGGAATCATTTGAGTACTTAAGTGAAAATTCACAATTGCATGTCTCGTCCTTATAGCTAGATATATCAAGGCAATTAGGGAATAAAGGGAGAATTTATGAGATTTCACACACATCTGATCTAATAATTAAAGTAGAATCTTTATCTAAGAAAATGGACCAAGTGGATGCATTATCTAGAAAGATGGATCCATTGTTATATTTGAGTCAAAAATATGCTAATTCTTCTAATGTGCATAATATGTGTACCGTTTGTTCTAATCATTCTCATACTTCATATGATTGTCCTGTTGCCTCACAAATTTTTGAATTTTCATTAGAGTAAGCTAATGCAGCCCAAGGATTTCCTCCACAGAACAACCCATATTCTAACACTTACAATCCTAGTTAGAGGAATCATCTTGACTTCTCTTGGAAGCAACAAGGTGTTGAAGCACAACAAGAGCAGAAACTTAATCAAATGGGTTAAATTAGAATGACATCACCCCCTAGTTTTCAACCACAAAGGTATGTGCCTAATCCACCTCAAGCACCTAGTAGTAGTTCGAATGTAAATGATAAACTAGATAAGGGGTTGTCTACTTTGAACAACCTAAACACTATGACACAATTTATGAAATCTAGGATGCAACTTTTGGATTCTCACACTCAGTTCATAGTAAAGTTAGAGACTCAAATTAGACAGTTAGCCATTGCTATAGGAAATAGAGAGGAGGGTAAGCATCCAAGCCACCCTATAGAAAATATTAGAGGCCAAATCCATAAGCAAGTCAAGGTTGTAATGATTCTTAGGAATGGGAAAAAAGTGAAAAATAGGGTGAATGAGGAGAGAGTACATAGGGATGAGGATGAGGATGATCATAAAGAAAATGTAGAAGAAATCAAATCCCCTTCCTCTAATGTGACTAATTCTTCGACTTCGAGTCCATGTGAGCCAAAGGTTCTTACCCTCAAGCCATAGAAGTACCTTCACATTTTAGGAAAGATAAGTAGAGGGAGGATATTCTTGAGACCTTCAAGCCATTAAATATCAATTTTCCTCTTTTGGATGCTATTCAAAGATTCCTGTGTATGCTAAGTTCCTTAAGGACATGTGCACATTTAAAAGAAAATCTAAAGTACATATGTCTAAGAAGGTTCACTTAAGTGAACAGGTAAACTCAATTTTACATTTTAGCACACCACTAAGTTGAAAGATCCTAGTGTTCCTACTATTTCTTGTTATATAAGTGATCATAGGATTGATAAAGCACTCTTGGATTTAGGTTCTAGTGTTAATTTGATGTCATATTCTATTTATGAAGAGTTAGGATTAAGTGAGTTGCAGCCATCAAATTGTTCTTTGCAATTAGTTGATAGATCAGCCAGAATCCCTAGAGAAAGAGTTGATGATGTTTTAGTGAAAATTGATAAGAGATTATTTCCTATTGATTTCATAGTACTTGACATGGAACCCTCTCACTCATCAAAAAAGGACAGTCTGATTATTTTGGGGAGGCCTTTCTTGGCCACTGTTGATGCTAACATAAGTTATAGGTCTAGGGTAATGGATATCTCAGTTATGAATATGAGAATTAGACTTAATATTTTTAGGGCTTTTCCCCAACCCCCTATTCAGGATGAATCCGAGTGTTTATTTGTTGATATGATTAATGAATTGGTTAAGGAAGCTTTACCTATCATTTTATCTAAGGATCCTTTAGAGGTTAGTGTTTCACATAATGATTTGGAGTTATGTGACTTGGAATGTATTATAGAAGATATGACTTCTATTCTTGAGAGTATATCATCCATTGAGTCATCTTCTTGGGTAACTAAGTATAAACCGTTACCTCCTTTAGCTGATTTGCCTGCACCACCATGTATTGTCTCTCCACCCAAACTTGAGTTTAAACCTCTCCTAACCACTTTTAAGTATGTGTTTTTAAGAGTTAATGAGACTCTACCTGTCATTATTTCATCCCAATTGTCTAATGAGCAAGAAAAAAAGGTAATTAGGGTCTTGTCTAATTATAAGAGTGCTATTGGGTGGTCAGTTGCTGATTTAAAAGAGTATTAATCCTTTTATTTGCATGCATAGGATTTACTTAGAGGAGAGTGTTAAACTTTCTAGAGAGATGCAACGTAGGTTAAATCCTCACATGAAAAAGGTTGTGATGAAAGTGGTGGTGAAACTTTTAGATGCGGGTATCATATACCCCATTTCTGATAACACATGAATTAGTCCTATACAAGTAGTTCCTAAGAAGTCAAGCATTACAATGGTGAAGAATAATGAAGGACAGTTAGTTCCTACTAGAGAGACCACAAGTTGGCGAGTTTGCATTGACTATAGGAAGCTTAATTCTGTGACTAGGAAAGACTATTTCCTTTTACCATTCATTGATCAAATTTTAAAAAAGTTGGCGGGCCAGAACTTTTATTGCTTTGTAGATGGTTATTCTGGGTATAACCAAGTAACTGTTTACCCGGAGGACCAAGAGAAAATAACTTTTACATGCCATGCAGGTACTTTTGCTTTTTGAAGGATGCTCTTTGGATTATGTAATGCATCTTCTACATTTCAGCATTGCATGATGACTATATTTTCTGATATGATTGATAAATTTTTAGAGGTATTTATGGATGATTTTTCTATCTTTGGGTCATCATTTGATGCATGTTTGCATAATTTATTTACTTTTTTAAAAAGATGTGAAGAGATAAACCTTGTTTTGAGTTGGGAAAAGAGTCATTTTATGGTTTACGATGGCATTGTCTTGGGGCACAAGGTCTCAAAGAAGGATATTGAGGTAGATAAAGGTAAAATTGATTTAATTTCTAATCTCCCCATCCCTACTTCTATTAAACAAGTGCGATCATTTCTTGGTCATGCGAGTTTTTATAGGAGGTTTATAAAGGTATTCAGCAAGATTGCTAGGCCGCTTACTAACCATCTTGCTAAGGATATTCCTTTTGAATTTAATGAATCTTGCATTGAAGCTTTTGAAAAGCTTTGTTCCTTTCTTGTTTCTGCACCTATAGTATCGCCTCCTAATTTGTCTTTATCATTTGAAATTATGTGTGATGCTTCTGACTTTACTATTGGGGTAGTTCTTGGGCAAAGAGTGAGTAAGATACCTCATGTGATTTATTATGCTGGTAAAACTCTTTCTAATGCACAAAGAAATTACACTACCACTGAAAAAGAATTATTTATTTTTGCTCTCGATAAGTTTTGGTCATACCTTTTGCATTCTAAGGTTATTATTTTCTTAGACCATGCTGCATTGAAATATTTGTTGTCTAAGAAAGAGACAAAGCCTAAAGCCTAGATTGATAAGATGAATTTTACTGTTGCAGGAATTTGACATTGAGATTAAGGATAAGAAAGGTTCAGAGAATTTAGTAACTGATCATTTATCTAGGATGATTATTGATCGTATTGATGACTCAGTTACTTTGCAGGATACTTTCCTTGATGAGCAGTTATTTTCTTTGACACATTCACAACTTCCTTGGTTCACAAACATTGTTAATTACCTTGTTTCAAGTAAAACCCCCCCATATTGGTCAAAGCAAGAAAAAGATAGGTTCTTTGCATAGGTAAAGCATTACTATTGAGATGATCCATATTTGTTCAAGCATTGCCCATATCAGGTAATTCGTAGGTGTGTTCTTAAATATGAATTTTATAGCATATTATTTTTTTGTCATTCCTATTCCTATGGTAGACACTTTGGAGGTTGTAAGACTGCTGCTAAAGTACTTCAAAGTGGATTCTATTGCCTATTTTGTTTAAGGATGCTCACCAATTCTGTCTTTCTTGTGAGCAATGTCAGCGTACTAGAGCATTGTTTAAGCGTGATATGATGCCCCTTCAACCTATTTTAGTTGTTGAATATTTTTATGTATTGGGTATTGATTTTATAGGCCATTTTCCACCATCTTTTGGGTATGTATATATCTTGGTTGCAGTAGATTATGTTTCTAAATGGGTAGAAGTCATGGCTACTAGGACCAATGATCATAAGGTAGTGATTCAATTTGTTAAAGACCATATTTTTTGTCAGTTTGGTACACCTAGAGCACTTATTAGTGATAGAGGTAGTCATTTTCGTCATCGTTCTTTAGAAACTCTTCTTAGGAAATATTATATGATACATAAAATAGCTACCCCTTATCACCCTCAGACTAGTGATCAATTTGAAGTTTCTAACTGTGAGATTAAGTCTATTCTTGAGAAAACAGTTAGAACTGATAGGAAAGATTGGTCTTTGAGGTTAAATGATGCTCTTTGGGCTTATCGTACTACATATAAGATCCCCATAAGGATGTCACCATATCATCTTTTCTTTGGCAAAGCATGTCACTTACTATTAGAGTTAGAACATCGCGCTTATTAGGCTATTAAAGCATTTAATTTTGATATGAAATAAGCAGGTTCTAACTGTAGGCTTTAGTTGAATGAATTGCGCAATAAGGCTTATGAGAATGTTAAGATTTATAAAGTCAAAACTAAAACTTTTCATGATAAGATGATTTCTCGTGAATCTTTTGAACTTAATCAAAAAGTTTGGCTTTTTCATTCTAAATTGCGTCTCTTTCCCGGTAAGTTAAGGTCTAGATAGGAAAGTCCTTATGTTGTTCAACAGGTTTTCCCTTCTAGGGTTGTTCAAATTAAGCATCCTCAAGATGGTAGAATTTTTACGGTCAATGGTCATTGTTTAAAGCCTGTTATTGACAATATTATCGAGGAAGGATTAATTGAGTCTATTAACTTGGTAGACCTAATATATATTGATTAGTTAGTAAGGAACTCAATTTGACTGAAGACTTTAAACTTAGCGCTATATGGAAGGCAATTCAAGTTTCTTTCATTTTCTTTTGATAGATTAGTTTTTAGAGTTTCACTTTATTGTTTTGAGTCGGCTTAAGTGCCTCCCAAATTTTGGAGCCTTTGTATGGGAATGTAAATAGTATTTTCAAAAAAAATTATAAAAAAGTTTTAAATTATTTTGGTTTTTATTTCTTTATTTATGTCATTTTATTTGTTTTTGTTATTTTTATTGTTAGTTTTCAGATGTTACTCATTTGTTTTGTTAAGGATATTGTGATTTTTTAGATTTTGTTGCAAAGCTAACTCTTGTGCTTTCCTTTTCCTGACATTGAATCACTTTTCATTAGGTTGTGTTGCTCTTTTCTTGAACCCCTTTATTTCTTTGTCTTTCACATTGAGGACAATATGTGATTTAAGTGTGAGGGTGCGGAAAAAAATTAATTTTTTTTTAGAATATTTTGATTTTTTTTTTAGAGATTTGATGGTCTAGCTGTCCATGATTATCCTATTTGTGTATAAATTAAAGTTCATGTAGCCTATATGCATTTAAGGGCAATTTTTGGTCTTAATAGGTTGGTAGTCAAAGCATATGCAGTCATATTCCAACTCAACTTGAACTATAGGCATAAGATTGATTCTTATGTATTTTAGCTACTTGAGTTATGCGTAGATGAAAGTTTTTTTTTTGGTCAATTACTTGGTAGATTGTGAAACGTCCCAAATACTAGAACTAATAACGTATCCGGTTTACGTATCAGTAATTAGAATTTGGTACATTACTTATGAATATCACAAATTTGCCGATAAATAGAGTATATAGATATCAAAATATGAGCCTTACGCAAACTCATCTATATACATATGTTATGAAACAAACTATTATACAAGATGTTACATTATTGTACGATAATATACAAAAAGTGCCTCGTGGCAACAAACTCACTAAAACTATAAGCTAAAAGATATAAACTATTCTTCTCAAGCCCAGACTCCACATTGCTCCATAGCTTGATTCCTGTCTGAAATTGTCACGAAAAATTCCATATACAGGGTGAGAATTAAGAAATTCTTAGTAGTACCATTAATAAACAAAAATGTGTCATCATAACAATTTCAGTTGTTTCGAGGAAAAACCATCTTTTAAGAAAAATAATCTTTCTAGTGTAGGAATGTGACAAAAGTCAAATCCAGTCCTTCTTTTTCTCAAAACAGAGTTTTCATTTCCATTATTATGAAAATCATTTAAACCCATATCACATAAATCATAAATTGCTTCAATAAAATCCTTGATAAAAATCAATGGCATTACTCAATATCAAATCATTAAACTCATGCATTAATCATGCTAGCATTACAAAAATCATTGGCTTGGTAGTAGTCTACTTTTAGGTTAGTGCGCTGATGAGGGCGGGGAGTGATCGTCGGTGCAATGAAGCACGGACAAGAAGCGGCTTCTGGCAGGCTTCTAGGTGAAGGGTCGCATGAATGAACTGAATACGCACCGGAATGAGAGGGATTCAGAGACTGTGCAAGTATGAGACTGCATTGTTGAGGATGACTTAAAGAAATTGATTTGGCGTAACCATATCAACAAGTTGCAACTTCTTTTCGGGAGCCTAGAACATAAGAACTCCATGGTTAAGCATGCTTAAACTAGAACAGTTGTGGGATGGGTGACCTCCTGGGAAGTTCCCTATGATGCGTATAAGTGAGGACAAAGCACGCTGAAAAGACCCGTGTTGGTTTGTGGAGACACTCGTCAATCCTGCAGGCAGTCCCGGGACATTACAGATGGTATCAGAGCCGGGACCTCTCCCAATACGGTGTGATTTGGGGATGAACCAAGCGAAAGTTGGTGGGCATGTATGTTTCGGGGCCGACGAGGGAGGGGAGTGATTGCCGGTGCAATGAAGCACAGACAAGGAGCGGCTTCTAGCAGGCTTCTAGGCGAAGGGTCGCATGAATGAACTGAATACGCACCGGAATGAGAGAGATTCAGAGACTGTGCAGGTATGGGACTTCACAGTTGAGGATGACTTAAAGGAATTTATTTGGCAAAGCCATATCAACAAGTTGCAACTTCTTTTCAGGAGCCTAGAACATAAGAATTTCATGGTTAAGTGTGCTTAACCTGGAGCAATTGTGGGATTGGTGACCTCCTGGGAAGTTTCCTAGGATACGTGTGAGTGAGGACAAAGTACGCTAAAAATATCCATGTTGGTTTGTGGAGACACTCGTCAATCCTGCACCTAGATATGTACTTGTGGTGTTACTATGCCATTGTTTGGCTTGAGTTAGTAGATCTGAGTGGTGCCTTATAACCTATTACTTTGGGCCAGCTGGAACAAGAGTCATTGATTGAATACTCGCTACATGAGTCACCTATAAGACAGAACATTAAGAATGATGTGTTTTCAAAAAAAAAATTGAAAGTGCTATGCTGTGAAGGAGGTTGATTATAACTTGGTGGCATGAAATTGAGTTAATTGATGAATAAGATTAATTCTTAGTGCTACTTTTGTTGTCATTAGAAGTGTGATGAAGTATTATGCCTTTGTTTTTGTTGATGTGAAGATAGTGCTTAAATTGCTTAAGTTTTGATTCTTAGCCCAAGAGACTGAAGTTTTTAGAAAATATGTAATGGTGTTGACCTTAAATTCTGAGTTAAAATGATTTAGGATAAATTTATGCATAAGATTCATTCTTTTCTCTTTAATACATTAGTACTTGAGTATAATTTTTTTGCTCGAGAACTAACAAAGTTTTGGCGTGGTGGTATTGATAATAGCCTAATATTATGTATTTTTAATATTAAAACTAGGCTTTATTATACTTCAATGCAAGTAATTTTGGTGATTTTGTAACTTGTTAATTAATTTCTTTAAGCAAATTAATTCTTGAATTTTTTTATTTTGTGATAGATTCTTGGCAACACAACAAGATGATTAGTATTGCTAGTTAAGAAAGAATATACTCAAGGAATAATTAAACAAAGGCAGCTGAGGAGTGGTCATATTAGATTTCAATTTGAAACACTTTGAGACTATTTTAATTATCTTGTGTTAGAAACTAGGTCACATCTCCAATTAAGTCATTATGCTAGCAGGCCCATAACAAATAAAAGAAAAAGAAAAAAGAAACTCGGACCTAACCTAATTGATGTGATAATATATATATATATATATATATATATATATATATATATATATATGTGTGTGTGTGTGTGTGTGTGTGTGTGTGTGTGTGTGTGTGTGGAGGACATATCTAGTGAGAAGAGATTTTATTGTGAGAGGGTGAGAGGAGTAAATCTTGATCATACAATTATACATGGATAGTTAAGATTAAAAGTTACTTGAAGGTCATGTGACCACTTAAAAAAGTCACATGCATTTATGTTCTAATCTTGACCATTCATGAAAGATTCAATGGTCAAGATTCACTCCTCTCACCTGAATAAGATCCTATATATATATACTTCATAATTAAAAAAGGGGGACGTCCAGGACAGAAAGGCAAATTGTAGAACACGCTGTTTGAGGACTCCAAGTTGAAAAGGCAGCAACGAAGCATTGAAGAGCACGCGGCTCGAGAGAATAGGGGAAAAAAAAGGACGCGCAACACAGTGCAGTACAAAGTAGATTTTATGAATTTTTCTTTTATCGTTTGATATTTTTATTATGAGTAATTAAATTTATTTTTTTAATTAAAATAAAACATTAATCTTTATTTTAGATAATTTAACTTTATTTGTAATTTTTTGTCATATAATTGTATAATATTAATAATTATTATAACAACAACAATTAAGTTTTTTTTTATTATGTGTGGAATGTTAATAATTATTGATCTTTAATTACTATTCAACTTAATTTTAATTGATTATCTTGTAGTCAGTTAGTAAATTTAAATTAATATATTTTAATCACATGTTTAATTCATGTAGTCTTAGGTGTGGGTTGTGCAATAGTATTAATTGCTTTTGAGATCAAAAGATTGAATAATTCATGCTATGTTAAATAGTTTATATCATTATTTGAATATGTCATGTTTATTTTAAATGAATTATGTCAATAATTAGATTTCAATAATCTTTAGTAGTGATCAAAGCTTATAGTCATAGACATTCCTTAGAACAGAATTAATTTACATTCAAGTTAAATTCATCTTTGCATGGTTAGTGGTGGATTTGAGATTCTAAAATTGTTCTTTAATTGCTCTTGCATTTAATTTGAGTCATTTTATTTAGATTTATTATTTAAATTTAGTTTTAGTTTAGCACATAATTTATATTCTCAGTTTAATTAAATAAAATAAGAATCTCTTTTCTTTTTCCTTTAAATTAATTTAGGTAGTTATTAGATTTTAGTTAATTTTGTGATTCCTTATGGGTACGACACCCTTATATTTATCAAATATTACATTGATCTTGTGCACTTGCAAGTAAGAGGTAATTTTATTACTTGAAAATTCTCTATCAACAATGAAGACCAAACGATTAACAGGGTAAAGCAAAGTAGAAACGCAGAAGTTTCAGAGTGAAGGAGAAGCAGAGGCGGTCTAAAGAAAGAACCGCTTTGATACCATGTAGAAAATATTGTTTGTAGAAAATATTATATTTTTTCCTTAATTTGAATGAATACAAGATGATAGTATATATAGGGAGTTGTACTCTAATCTAGGCATATAAAACAAGTTAATCAAATGCTAGAAAATAAGTAACAATAAAGCTCTAAAAACAAGGTCTTTTAATACATGGCTAAAAACATGATACATGACTAAATCCAAAAAATGTGGGAACTAACCACCAACACCCTTCAACCGGCCACCGACCATCAACACCTTCAACTAGCCACCGACCATCAACGCCTTTCAATTGGCCAGTTCAATGTACTGTCGACAAAAAACTTAAATGTGATACAAGGCAAAATTAAAGTGCATAAAATAAAGTGGAAAGTAATAAAGTAAGCAATAACTGATTGAAATGTAAAGAAAAGTTGGAAAAAGACTAAAAAATTAATAATAAAATGACTGAAAGGCAACCACCCATAAATCCTATACCTATTTTTTAAGAGCCTCCTTATTTCCTTCAACTATCTATGCTTTGGATTTGGTCAAACCCAATCCACTTCCTTTTCCATGACATAGTACTCATCGTTTTGGGCTTCTACTCCACTAAGCCACTATCTCAAAGATGACGCACCAGTCCATTAATGTAGTCCATCAGCTCTTGGTCCATCGGCTGAACCTGATTTTTCTAGAGTGCCAACAATACCCCCCATATTAGTTGTTGGCTAAATTTCAAATTTAGTCAACGGTTAATGATTTCACAGAAACTAACTAACGGCTATTTTGAAATGAAAAGCCTACCATGCCATCAAATCCCAACTGTCCCAATTATCATTAATTTCAAAAGGGATTTGCAATTGTAGGATTGTTCCTACATTCTCACTCCACCTGCCACTCGTTGGTTCGACAGGGCGAGAACTACAAGTGGTTCACCCTGAGGTTGCTAGAGGTGGTGCAGAACCAACTGGTAAACTTAGCCAACATGCTAAGTCAAACAAAGAGTTATGGCGTGACATTGCAATGAGAGAGCAATGTGAGGAGGGGTTGAAGGACGAGGAGCATGGGGAGGAGCTCTCTGCAATATAAGTGGTTCATCAGAGAGGGCTAGTTGGATTGGAGAGGGTTCACGTGGACCCTATCATTTCTGGATAAGACCAATTCGACGAGGTCAACGTGCAAGAATGTTCTTTCAATCATCTATTCTTTTCAAGAGAATCTTTGATGCTCCTAGAACAAAAGACTTTTCTTACTGTACACCATTGAATGCATGATAAATCAACCATGGTATTAGAAATATAGTTAAAGTAGGAGACAATTATGGCCCACAAAACTAATATGACATACATTCAATGGTATAGAATAGGAAAGAACATCTAAGAATTCCAAAAAGTAAGGATTAGATTGTAGGTTAGTGATAACACTGTATTTTATACATTTTGTAATCCTCTCACTAGACTTCTTAAGGTTCAATTAGGCTTAATTAAGTTGATTTTGACACATTTTATGATTTTGAGCCGAATTGGACAAGTAAATAAATTATTGCATAAATTAACCTTAATTTTCTCTTTAGAAATGTTTAGTAAACTGGCTATAATTTGCGTTTCAAATATCTGATTGATGTGATTTTGGTCTTGTAGGAAAGCTTAGACAATTCTCTACAACTTTGATGTTGAACACTTTTCCAGAATCGGACTCCTTGGAGGTGATATTGGGCTTTAAAGTCAAAATAAAGGAGCTGAAATCGGGTCTGAACACTCTGCAATAATTGGATCATATCTTGAGTTATAGGAATGATTTTGGACTGAAACCAAAGCCAATTTAAATCAAATATTCAGGCCTACAACTTTCATGAAGACCACTTCTCTCAAAAATGAAGAAAACTGGACACACAGATGTGCATTTGCTCAATTATTGGAAAGTTTGTCGTGCTGTTCACTGTAGCACACTGTAGCATCACTGTAGCGTCACGGGTAGCACTACTGTAGCACACTGTAGTTTACTGTAGCTATAGTGGCCAAATTTGCCTATATAAAGGCAATTGAAGAATTGAATAAGGACGTTACGTAGAGGAGCCTCTAGGCTTATTTCCAGAGGAGGAGATGAGGAATCCTCTCCTCTCCTCAGTCCCTCCAATTTCTTTTCTCTCTCTTTTTCTCTTTAGTCTATATGTAAATAAATTTCAGTCTACTTGGGTCAAAGTGTGAAGCTCTTGGTAATAAAATAAGGTTAGATTTATTCCTCTCTTGTGCTTTAATGATTTATCTTTCTAGTAATTATTATACGTGTTATATTTTATTTCTGATAATTTAGAAACTACCCTTGTAAAGAGGAGTTCTTAATTTATTGTAGACAAAATATTGGCACAGTGAATGCTTTAACCCATTTACAAGTGGTGGTGTTAAAAACTCTCTTTATAAAGTGGAGATCTTGATTTATTGTAGACAAAATATTGGCACAGTGAATGCTTGATCCCATTTATGAGTGATGATATTAATAAATGATTAAAGGAAACATAATATAATTACGTATATTATTTTAATGAACTTTTAATGTTGTATTTTCTGATTGGAACCTCCATGTTGCGAGAATTTTAATTGAGTTATAAAAGGAATTAATTTTACTTTTACTTTATTTACCAAGAGTGGATCTTTTTATCCAAGTAAATAATTTTTATCGTAGTAACAAAATATTTACTTCACCTTAATCTTCAACAATTTCCTGTGGATCGACCTCAGACTCACCGAGAAATTTATTACTTGAGACAACCTGCACTTGGATTTGCAATGCAACAATTAAAAAGTGTGCATCAGTTAGGTTGGGTGTGAATGTCCAGATGAAGATAAGTTTCACACTAGATTTTTTTTTTGGGTGAAGTTTCACACTTTTTTTTTTACTTTTACTTACTGTTCATAGAATTTCAAATTTTTGTTTGAATTTTTTTTTGTTTTAAATTTTTTTATTGTGCATATCCAAGAGCCAATGCCATAATGCATGCTTTTTGCAGATGATATAGTCTTAGTTGGAGAGTCGAGAGAGGAAACAAATGAGAAGCTAAAGCTATGGAGATGTGTTTTGGAAAAACATGACTTCCATCTAAGCAGGAGTAAGACGGAGTATAT
The DNA here is from genome assembly GCA_029884595.1 of Ormosia semicastrata. Lineage (NCBI taxonomy): Eukaryota > Viridiplantae > Streptophyta > Magnoliopsida > Fabales > Fabaceae > Ormosia > Ormosia semicastrata. The sequence goes on from JAQQTO010000063.1 coordinate 117,387,920, forward strand.
AGAATGTAAGTTCAGTAAGAAGCGTGCTAATACTAGCTTAATGGTGAAAATTGAAGACCATACCATACTACAAGTCACACGATTTAGGTATCTTGGATATATCATATAAAATGACAGAGAGATAGAAGGAGATGTAAACCATAGGATTCAAGCTGAATGGATGAAATGGAGGAGTGCTTCAAGAGTTATTTGTGATAGAAAAGTGTCCCTCAAACTTAAAAGTAAATTTTACCGCACAACTATAAGACCTGCAATGTTGTATGGTAGTAAATGTTGGGTGCTAAAAAGCTAGCAATAACATAATATCAGTGTCGTTGAGATGAAGATGTTGCGCTGGATGTATGGCTATACAAGACAAGATAGGATTAGGAATGAATGCATTAGAGAGAAAGTAAGGGTAGCACCTATTGTGAAAAAGATGAGAGAATCTCACCTTAGGTGGTTTGGACACGTAAGGAGAAGACCCTTAGAAGCCCCTGTAAGAAGAGTAGATCAGGTGGAAGATAGTCCAATAGTTAGAGGTAGAGAGAGATAAAGAAAGACTATAAGTGAAATAATTAAAAAATATTTAAATTTGTATGACATTTCTGAAGACTTAGTTTATAATGAGGTACAATGACGTAGTTTGGCCCATGTAGCCGACCACACCTAATGAGAAAATGCTTAATTGTTATTATTATTGTATTTATTTGTTGCAACTTGGGGGAGGGGTATATATGCCTTCCGAAGAAATAGAAAGACATAGGAATTTTTAAAATAATATGAATTACAAAGTCTAATAATTTTTTTTAAACTTGGTTATTCCATCCATTCAATTCCAATAAGTGACGTTTCTTAGCTTACCTCTTGAAAGCTATGTCATTTACCCTCTGAGCCAACAATCTAACACTATGTTTGAATGATAGGTAATGAGGAGAAGGGGAAGGGAAAGAGAATGAGGAAAAATGAAATAACTTCCCTTATTTGGGAGTTTTAAAATACATGGAAAAGGAAGGGAACACATGGGGAACCATTTTTTCTCTCTTTCCCTCAAATGTCCAACTTTTATTTCTCTCAAAATTGAGGTGAAATGGGGTAACTAAATTTTTTTTAGATTAAAAATAAATAATTGACATTTTTATCCCCATTGTTTCTTCATTTCTCTTTCATTTTTATCTTCATTGTTTCTTCCTCTCTCTTTCATTTTATCCCTATTGTTTCTTCCTCTTTCTTTCTTTTCTCTCACGAGCACCCACGCTGCCCATCTCTCGCTGCTCATCTCTCTCTTTCTTCCATTATTATTGTTTTTGCCCATCTCTCTTTCTTTGCATCATAAATATATCGTTAAAAGCTTTTAAACTATTTATCCAAACATGTTGAGATTTAGATTAAAAAACTTAATTCGTTTAAAAAAAATACTATTTTAAAAATTAATTTAGAAAAACCAAACATTTACTAAATCTCTCTTAACTTATCTCAACTTTAAAAGTATTTAATAATTTTTAACTGTTAACAAAAATAAAATAATAACTAAGTATGTCTTATAATGAGTGCACGCCAAAGGTACACATAGTTTTTTTTAGTACAAATTTTTTTTTCTGGTGACAAATATGTACATTTTGTTAACATTGTATGAGCTTAGAGAAGTTATGAAAATGTAGAAAATAGTTTTAAGAGAGAGATTTGCAGATTCTAATCTATGACATAAGCAAGAGCTATTTGGAAAGTTAAAAATTGTAATTATTCCATTTCGTTCCTTTACAATATAACTCCCAAATAAGGTTAATGAAGTTCTGTTATTAATCTTCCAAACAAAGAGAATAGTAACTATGTTTCATTCATTTCCTTTCCTTTCCAGTCCATCACTACCTATTTTGTTTCGCTCCATTAATGAAAAAATATTCAAACACAGGGTAAGTATTGATAGTAAGATATGTATATTGTCACTAATTTTGTGTGAGTATTCAAAGACTTCATTTAACAATTTTACCTTGTTAAAATTAACGGTGTTTGCAGATTGGATTGAATCGATTTTGAAGAAAAAAGTTATTCGATCAAATCTAATCAATTTTCTTATTTTATCATCTGATTGGTTTGATTTAAAATGTAAATTTAATATGATCCAATATATTATAAATTGGTTTAGATTAGATCAATTTTTCAATTTTTTTATAATTTTTATATACATAAATTTATCAAATTCATCAAAATATGAATATTCAAATTCATTAAAATTCATCAAATATAAGTTTAAACTAATTTATCAAAGTACAATAAATATAAGTTCAAACTAATTCATTAAAATATAAATCTAAATTATAAATACAAATCCAAATTAATTATTAATCCTACAATAAATGTTCAAATTCAATAGAGATAATTAAGTTTGATTTGAAGAATAATAAGAAAGTTAAAATAAGTATAGGTTATATAAGAATTTTGTACATAAAATATTATTTTAAAATATATATATATAATTTATTCAGTTTAGATTTCATTGGTTTTCAAATTTAGATCTGAAAATTCGATTTAATCCAATTAATTTTTTGATTTATTTGGTTTTCAATTTTTTGGTTCTATTTTTTAATTTTGATTAGATTGGTTTGATTTTGAACATTCTTAATTAAAATTGTCAAGCTCCTATTTGTGGAGAGAGAAAAGATATTTTCACACTAAAAATTGTATACTATTTTTATATTTTACTTGTTTGTGAAAATAAAGATAAAAAATAGTGTGTTAGAATATACATTTTTCTTATTTTATTATTAAAAAAGTGATATAAAAATAATATAAGTTTTTTATTGTAAAAATATTATTTTTATTGTAAAAACCCAATCAAAAAATTATTTAAAATATGTTTTAATCGCAATAGTCTTTGAGAATTAAATTTATAATAATATCTATTAGAATACTTAGGTAAATACTAAAAAAGAAAAGCGAGTGGTAGCCTATTCTCTTTTTTTTTTACCGGGCCATCTTAAAATTGACATTGAGTCACTTCAAAAACTCAGAATTGGCACCCCATTTATCATTACAACCTAAAGGTATTTTTATTTTACTGTAATTTTTCATCCCTTACAACTTTTATTTGATTCTTTTTTCTTTTTTCTTTTTTGCCCTTTGAAATCTAAATCTCGTGCAACAATTTCTTCTGCAACAGGATTAAAAAACAAAAGAATGCATTTTCTGTTGTGAAACCAATCCTCATGAATGTGGACCAGGATCATCTACACTTCTGACCTACGAAGTATAGAGATAGACACGGATATGAGATACGACATAAATATAAATATGAGAATATATTAAAATTAAAAAATTATAAGAAATAAATACGCTATATATATAAATATATATATAATTAAAAATTTAAAAAAATAATTCATAATTTATAATATGATATATATAAGTTTTAAAATTTATAATGTCATGACATATATCATATGTGTTATTATTTGTTACTTGATAAGCCTCTCATAAAAAACATAAAACATCATTTCAATTGATATTTTTTTAAAAAAAATTGAAACTAACTTGTCCTAATATAATTAGTCATATGTAAGTACATGTATAACAACAAAAATTAACTAAAGAGAGTAATTAATGATTAATCCTATTTTACTCTTCATCATTGGCACAATGACTTAATCACAGATGGAAATAGATAGTTAGATGAAAAAGATAGTTTCACAGTGAAAAACATTGTGGTCTAATTTGATTAAGTGGTACTGATAATTGAGTAATTAGGTTTGGGTAATGAGTTATTAGTAATTGAATATATCACTATTTTTTTACTTTTTTATTTTAAATGATAATTAAGTTTTTTTTTAATTTCAAATTGACTATGTCTTGCGATGTCTCTAACATGTCTGAATTAAAAAAATATTTTTTAATCAGACACTTACAAACACATTTGACACGCATGCTACATGTGTATTATTGTGTATCTAACATAGACACATATCTAATACACAAACACAAAATTAAAATAGTATGTTCGTGCTTCATAATTTTGGACAGAATTGTATGAGCTGCAGCTATTACTCTAAAGGTTTCATATTTTTTTGAATTTTACTTTTTTGTCAAATTGTAAAATATTTTTTAAGGTCAAGATCTTGTGTAGTTTTAAAAGTAATTGCATGTGATCTATTCCCATGAATGCTTAATAACGAAGGTGAGTACACTGAGGCATACCCAAAATTATAAGACACTCACTGTTTTTTTTACTTTTTTTCTTTTAAATGATAATTAAGTTTTTTTAATTTTAAATTAGTTGCTTTTTATGGTATTTTTGACATGTCTAAATTTAAAAAATTTTTAATTAGACATATATGATACATATATTATATGTATATAATTATATATCTAACATAAATACATGTCTAATACATAAATATAATATTAAAATAATATGTCTATCCTTCATAACTTTGACAAAATTGTATGAGGTGCAGTTATTAATTTAAAAGTTTCATATTTTTTTGAATTTTATTTATATTTTTTTATCAAATTGTAAAATATTTTTTAATACTGTCGTGTTTGACACATAAATACAATATCAAAATGGTGTGTCCATCTTTCATAACTTCTGACAAAATTGAATGAGCTACAGTTATTAATCTAAAGGTTTCATATGTTTTTGAATTTTATTTACAATTTTTTTGTCAAATTGTAAAATATTTTTTAAGGCCAAGATCTTGTGCAGTTTTAAAAGTAGCTGCATGTGATCTATTCCCCTGAATGCTTAATAACGAAGGTGAGTATACTGAGGTATACCCAAAATTGTAACACAGTCAACAGAATGCAATTACTAAAAATTGTAAGACAACAAAAATTTTTAGTTAGAATTTTTGATTGAATGAGTTGGCATGGTTTTTTTACTTTTACATAGATAAATGATCCCTACTATATATTTTCTTTTTCTTTTGAGTATTTATTATTCAAATAGTAAAAAATTAATATCTTAAAGTATAATTAAATATCATAGTAAGAATTTTTTTAATAATATTATTTTTATACATATAAATTTTAAAATTAAATTTAAGATCATATACTTATATGATCATAATCTTTTTTATTCAAATTAATATATGTTAATCCCTACTACTTTATTTATTTAACAATTATCTTTAAATTCTATTAAAAATTATTTTTCTAACTGTATAGTATTACTGGTGAATATATACCTCGGTATTATAAGAAGTTAAGAACTCTCACCGTGATGCATCACACTCTGGTTACTTAATTAAATCTTTCCAGGCTAATTAAAAGATAAAATAAAGAAAAAAAATACTCAAAACATTGAAAAACGTGGAATGTGTCAAGAATGCTTGATTAATTTGTGACTGTGCACATTTTCTCTTATTTTTTAACAACTTACATTATGCACTATTGGTACTACGACAGGTCCCATCACGATGCACTCTGGTTAAGTAATTAAATATTTTTTGTAATATTTTAAAAATTAAAGAAATTAAATTAATAAAATTTTTGAATCATAATTTAATTTGGCCAACTCATTAAATTTGTAATTAAAATATTATTAAATTAAAAAATAATTAAATAAAAAATATAATTAATTTATAATTTAATCGATTCAATTAATTAATTTTATTTTAATTTTAAAACATTGCTAGACAAAAAATAAAGAAAAAACATTACTCAAATCTCAAAATATGCAAAACACGTGGAATATGTAAAGAATGCTTGATTATTTTGCAATTGTGCACTTTTTCTTTTACTGTTTAAGCTATTTCAATTCAAGTTAAAAATAAATCTTTTAATTCTTCTTAATTTTATGACATGTATTTATTTTATTAAATTAATGAAACTAAAAATTAGAAGAAGTTGAAAGAAATTAAAAGAATAAACACATGTCATAAAATTAAAAAATTCAAAAGATTTATCTCTAATTTGAATTAAAAATAAGTTTTATTTTTATTTTTTAATATTAATACTCACATAAAATCATTACAGAAAGATTTTCACAATTACATTAGTTAGATATTTTTATTATAAAAGTGCGTTTTTTTTCAATTAAAAACTCTTTTATATTATTCTCAGCATATTGACAAAGGTGAGCACACCCACAGCTGTTTGACAGCAGAGTGCACAAGTTTGTGAGGTATCACATCATGATTTGAGTCACCCTCAGTTGCAACCCAATTGAGAGACAATTTTAAGTGCTTTAAAGTATCAGATTTGTACAATTATATACATGTACCACACTTATTTTATGAGTTATTATTATTTTTTATTCTAATTATATCTTTAATTTTACAAATAATAAGATACATATTTAATATTTTTTATGTTTCAAAAAATTCATTATTTTAGATTTTTTTACAAGTTTTAAGAAATATATTAAATATTTTTAATTTTTAAAAATATAATTACATTTGATTAAATTATCTTTCCACTTCATTAATGTTATTATATTTTTACTTTATTAATGTTCTTTTTCATCCAACTTAGTGGAAAATCAAGAAAATAATAAAGTTAAAAAATAATTAATTCTCTCTTAATTTTCTAAAATGATTAATAAAATGAAATAAAATTTATTCTTTAAAATGATATATATTGTAAAACGAAAGGAGTAGTATATAACAAGGAATATTTTAATTATTACAAAAAAAAAAAGATAAGAATCTCTCCCTAAGTTGATAACACAAACAATAAATTCTTTGGCTCTCACCTGAAAATAATAATAATTAAAAATAAAAACATTCTAGTGTGCACGATCTAAGTGGCATAATATACCAAACTATCACTGTTGATAAAATTATTTATCAAAATATTATTTTTTAAAATTATTTATTAAATTGTCACTTTTTTAATTTATTTATCAAAATACCATTGTTTTAAAATTATATATCAAATTATCACCTTTTTGTCCTACGTGATACTTTTTAACATTTTCTGGTCACCTGGAATGCGTCAAATAGGATGGCGCATTCATGTAAGTTGAGCCAACACGCTTGGCGCAACCTATGTGGATGTGTCATCTTATTTGACTCATCTCAAGTGATTTTACCATTTATGATGGCGCATTTTATGTAAATACGCTAAACTTTTTGGCGTAACTAACAAGCGTATTCTATATCAGAAGCGTTGTTTTTATTAGATACGGTCGTGTCTTCCAAAAAATTTCAGACAGAAACGTTTTAGGAGTTAGACACTGCCCTGTCTAACTCCTCAATCGCTCACAGAACCCTGTGAGAGCCAAAATTATTATCTTTTGCATGAAAAATGATAGGTCTTTACAATTTGTCACTTTTAATGTGATAAATCTCATTAAATATACAAAAAATGAAGACAATGATAGGGATGCATGTTTAAAAAAAATTAAATGATGTTTTTTTTTTCTTTTTGTGTGTATGTTATTGCATTGTTTCAAACGTTTATTTGGTGAGTAGGATCCCAATCATGTCCTTCCCAATTTTGAGGAGTGACATTTTTCTATATTATATTTTTAGTTAACGCAGAAGGACATAAAGTTTGATATAATTAAACCACAGTTCAATCATTCAAATTGGAGTGAAAATTTTGACAGAGTTTCCCCTAAATATTGGACCTCCCCAAAAGCACATGAACCTGTTTAATTCAACTAGTTACTAAGATCATTAAAAAAACTAAAACTAAGCGGAAAACATATTTAATCCAAAAAGGAAATCAAAATCACAATAGAAAGTTATCAATAGTATTTTACACAAAATCACTAAATATAACATTATCAGATACACTAATGACATATAATTACACGTCAATGAGATGGGCCCGCATCAAAATGTGGTAGCCTGTGAGAGGGATCGGAAGAAGGACCTGGTTGTGATGAGTATGGTGGGTAACCTGGTGGCAGGTAAGGATATGGTGGGTAACCATGTGGTGGGTAAGGATATGAGTGGTAACCCGGTGGCGGGTAAGGATACGGTGGGTAAGGGTATGGTGGGTATCAGGGTGATATGTAGGTGGTAGCTGAGTGGGTGGGTATGTAACAGTGGTAAGAGGCTGAGTCGTGTGCTGGCTGGTAGAGCCGGAGTTCTCGGGATGTCGAAGTCGTGTCCGAGTGCTCGCTAATCCTGGCATCCGTCTACGCCGCGTTTCCTGTTGAATGGACTCCTCGAGCGGCCTTGAAATGTCATCTGCTGCTGGAGCTGGACACAGATGATCCATTGTAATGCGGTCATGCTCCCGTAATGAGTGTAGGATCTGTGTAGCAGCTTCTCGAGCGACAGTGTCAGTAGTTGAACTGAACAAATGCTCTACAATGTCTGCCTAAGAAACAGATATAAATTATTTCATTATACAAAATACAAAATGCATATAGTCACCAGCGAATTGGTAAAGAGTTTACTGCATTCCCAATAGATGCACTGGTGGGAGACATCCAGCATCTGATAATTCTTTTACACCAACGTATATACTCACAATGCGAACCGAGGGGTGCCAGCAATGAGATTCCCTTAACAAGCTTCTCCCTTTGACTATCCCATATGCCTATGTAAACAGCATGTGTAACTGGTCAATCCTCATCATGCTTACCTACCAGTGTAACTGAGTGCAAATTGTCAAGCTAGAGCAGTCTCCGTGGTATGGGCTGGTCAAGACTAAACTGGCGTATCACTCGGTCTGGCTGGTGCCACTCAACAATGTGAAAACATATGAGAGGGACCACTGCTAGTGTTATATCCCTAGCAGCCACACAAAAAGGTGAGAGTGATGTCACTTTATCATCTGTGTATGGTTGACATATAATCTGCAAAAATGAGATGCACACAAAATTAAGATGACATATACATAAGTAAATAATTCAAATGAATGTAAAATAAGACATACCTCACCATTCTTCAACTGATCAAAGAACTGGCGATAATATTCAAGGACGTCGATCAAAGTATCACTCAAAACTTTATTTTTGTGCCACCTATTTGTAAATGAAAGTATTATAAATGTCAGTTATAAATATTAACAAAGTAATAGAATAAATTAATGTAAAGAAATGATATGAAATAGAAATTTACTCTCATCCTAAGGGATGTAATTGACCACGATCAACATCATAGAACACATCAGGTTCAACATGGTTAGTTAGTGTAGAGGCAACCCGGGGGAATCTGTACCATGCCCAATACTGCAATAAGATGCACGTCCCTATGATCTCGCGTGCCTTGTAGTCTGTAGCTTTACAAAGCTCTCTATACAAGTATGCCAAGACTGCAGACCCCCAGTTATATGTCCCGGCAACAGCAAAGTCCTCCAACAACGGAAAGAACATCAAGTTACCAGGATTATCTAATTCAAACAAGTTACCAGGATTACTCAATGCATCCTAATTGATTTAAGAAAACTGAGGGCATGGTGGCATAAACACAGATTCAGGGCCTCGAGGCATAAACATGGATTGAGGAGCAACCGACAAGGGAACTTATAAATTTTCTTCGGCATCAAAGTTTTCTGTCTCTATGTCAGCGTCTGAATCATCACCCTCAGCTACCTATTCTTCATCTTCACTTGTCTCCCATATTGTATCTCTGACAAGAGGGTTATCAGCTTCAACAATTGCACCACCAATAATAATCATAGTGCATGACTCAACTTGATTAGAAGGACCAACTTGAGCTTCGGTTTCACCAGGAGCTCCAACATGCTCTTCCTGCCCACTTGTTTCTACCTCAACATACAACTCCATCGAGGCCATGTTCAGAGTTTGACAAAAGGAATCTATCATGTACTTTACATCATCATCGTCTTCTAATAGAAGACCTACCCATCTCCATGGATTATAGCATTGTAGACACCGATAGACAACCTTTGACATATGATGGTTTGCTTGGAACCTCAACTTTGAATGGATCTTATTTTTCGACCCATCCAAAGTCTGTGATCACAATAGGCTTAGGAGGAGGACCTTCATACATGAGACCTTCTTCACCATCATACATTGTCTCATTGAAGTAAATGTGCACATTTAGGGGTTTTGTCATATTAATTCCACTTCTGAACAATAACAATTCAACACATATGTATTCAATATACACGTGTCAATTAAAATAAAATTGCACATATAACAATTAATTTATATTATTATTATTTTACATACAGATAACTTCTTAAGCCCTACTAATTTGAATTAAACTACATTTGCTTATGTAAATCATGTTAAGTACTCAAGAAAAAAAATTTATCCTATTATTTTACATACAAAATAATTCATACTACATATCTTATTAATCACATTATTAATTAGTCAAGAAAAATAAATTTTGGACCTATAAATACGTATACAATAACATAAATGTATAATTAACACTAATATAATAAAAAAATTAAGGAGAAATCATTAACAAAAAATTCAAACATTGAAAGAGATACTTACACATAAAGAATACGATTTGAATTTGATCACAGATAGAGATTCAGACACCACTTCTAGTGAGAATTGAGTACGTTTAGAGAGTTGAGAGCATTTAGAGAGAAGAAATTTGTAGAGAGATAATGAGAATTGAGAAACTGGAATAAATGTCACGGATGGGGTGAGGGGAAGTCAATATATACTCATGTTGCGCCAACACGGTTGGCTCATTTAGCTTGGTTACGCCATCCTTATTGGCGTTTTCAATAGAAAAATCACTTGGGATGCGCCAAATAGGATGACACATCCACGTAGGTTACGCCAAGCGTGTTGGCGCAATCTACGTGGATGCGCCATCCTATTTGGCGCATCCCAGGTGACCAGAAAATGTTAAAAAATGTCACATAGGACAAAATGGTAGCAGTTTGATATATAGTTTCAAAATAATGATATTTTAGAAAATAGTTTTAAAAAGTGATAATTTGATAAATAGTTTTAAAAAATGACATTTTAGTAAATAATTTTGCCAACAGTAGTAGTTTGTTAAAAAAGCCCAAAATATACATCCATCGATAGTTGTCTATATTCCTTTATAGAAAAGATACACAAATTATGTGAAATATGCATGTGTATAATTTGAACTACCTAAAAAAGTTATAATGAGACCCATATAATATTATTTAGTGCATGTTAGTTTGGATTAGATTAATTTTAACAAAAAATTATTTTTTAATCTCTCTCAATAAAATTTTTATTATGTTATTTTAAATGCAAAATATGTTAATCAACACACATTTAATAACTTGCATGTGAATTGTGAGGAATGTATAAATGTAAACTTATATATATATATATCATTACTCTAGTTGGTTTTTGTTGCTTGGTCTCTTTGAAAACAAAACACTAAGAAGCTATAAGTCAAGCCAGCAACAAGTAATAGTTGTTTGGCAATTTCAAGAGTGAGAGGATTGACGTCTCAGTCGATCATATGTGCCTTCATCTGTATAGCTCCAACGTCAAAAGCACACAAAACCCAGCTATTTATGTCATGATGGATGGGACGTGGATTGTCTTGACACCATAGGTTTTTTTCTTAAGTAAACTTTTATTTTAGTCTCTAAAATTTTATACATCAGTCATTTTAGTTTCTGATTTTAAAAAATTGATAACTTAATTTTGAAATCTCAAAGCGTCTATTACGTTAATCCTTGCATTTTTTATCGTCAGTTAAACTTGATAGACACGCATGCGTGACACGATAAGTACCAACTAGACGCTTACATGACATCTCCTCACCCATTAAACAACGTAACTTTGGTTATTACCTAAAGAAACAAAACCTTAACCCACAAAACGACATCATTTTTTACCGAAACCATTGTCTCCCTTATTTGAATTTCATTACCATTACTTAAGCCCCAATTCCCCTCTATAAAACCCTAGAAAGCACAATCCCAAATTGGTAATTAACAACAAGGTTGGGAGATGGTGGGTGGTGGAAACCCATCCCAATTCGCCTCATCACACACTGAAGGAAGCTAGAGTGGGAGTGCAGGTTCCATACCCAATTTGTCTCGTTACAGGGGAGGAAGTGGTAATAGAGGGGTTTGCCTTTGTGGACGGTGGTAAGAAGATCCAAAACCACGACCAATCCTGGTAGACCATTCTATGGATGCCCTAAGTTCAAGGTAAATATAAGAGTTTGAGTGAACTAAAGTTGTTGGGATGAGCATTATTGTTTTTGTTTTTGATTTACAATGTGAACTATATTGTGCATGTGATGATTTGTAGAATGGTGACCATTGTGACTATTTTTGCTGGGTTGATAATGGGGCAGAAGATAGTGGAATTGGGGTTTAGGGGTTCACTGAACCTACTATTGAAGCTGCCACTGAAGTTGCAACTGAACCTGCTAGAAGGACTGCTACAAGTGAGAATCAAGAATAGAGATTGAATATTGCTTGGAATATTGGAAGCTTAGAAGCTAAAGTTATGGTCTTAAGATGTTGTGTAACTGGCTAGTGTATTATGATGATAGTTTTTATCATAATATAGAGCTTAGTTTGCTTAGGGAAATTAGTAATTAGATTTGAAATGTGTAATGGTGATGTTGTGTTATTAGTTTAGGGAATTAGGTAATTGTGATGCCGTGTAATTGGCCATTTGGCCTTTGTGATCTAATAAAATAAATGAAAATTAAGTTGTTAAAGCTCATTGTGAATGTGCATTGGTCTTCTGATGTTTATTATAATTTAATTGTAAGCAAATGCATAAATAACAAATACTAAAATTGAATTGGGATTGCAAACTGAAAATCAATATAAGAGGAACACACTTAGAATTGCAAACCATAACATATTGCATTAATATTTTAGTAGGTCTTACAACTTTTGACATAAACCAATACAAACTCCTTTCACAAATGTGTAAAACTTCTATATTGACCATTTAAAAAAATGATCATTTCCTTGTCCAAGGTAATTCCCAAAAGGATCATCAACATTTACAAAGGACTATAGATATTTACAAATGTACCATAAACACATCCAAAATGACCATTAACATTTCCAAGAACAATACTTTATAAGTATGTTTCAAAAAGAAGGACCAAATCCTATCACCATTTACATTATAACCCCTATTCATCATCCAAGAGGGACAAATCTTTAATTCATCTTCTTTGGTGGAGCACCTTTGAAACCAGGGGTTGGTATGAATATCATGAATCTTGTTGTTGTACTCTTACTTGCTTCTGCCAGTTTTTCTGCACTAATAGGTGGTGGACCAAGTCTTGCTACAGCACTTGCAGCGACAGAGTCTATTGAAACAAGTGGTGGAACATTACTTGCTACAGCACTTGCAGTGGCAAAGTGTGTTGGAACAAGTGGTGGAACATTACTTGTTGCAGCACTTGCAATGACAGAGTGTGTTGAAATAGGTGGTGGAACAACTAATGGAATAACTGCTACTGTTATAGTGGAAGATGGATGCAGTGACCTTAAACTAGATGGTTTGATAGGGAGTTTATACCTTATTCTGGGACTCAGAACACATTTAGGGATCAAACCTCTTTGTAAGATTTTTGGTGTAGCAATGCATCTGTTGATTTCCTGTAGAAAAATACAAGTACACAAGTCAAAATAAAATACAAGTGAATCAATAGTACAACCAAATGAATCAAAGGAAGAGCAACACATAAGATGGAGAGGTTGATAGGGACTTTGATAAAATGGAGCTTGAGTTGCCACAGTTAGGATCATACTATGAGCTTGATTTGTTGGAGTCACACTTGGAGCTGCAGATGCTGATACTTGCATTTACAAATCTAGAGAAAATAAGGGTATTAATTACACCAAAATATCTAGAGCATGACATAAATCTATGACAATCGGTTGATGGACTTGGGCAAGAGCTTTAACTGTAGATTTTTGGTTCTCTTCGACTGTAGGTTGTGGGTCAGCTTTGACAGCAAGTGTACTTGTTTCAAGTTGGGGAGAGGTGCTTCCCTATATAATCAAAAATTTCTATTAGAATAATTTTGAAAATCAAGTTTGAATTAATGACTTGAGAAACAATATCAAACTTGAATAGCAGCTTCAACAGGAGCATCTTGGGGAGCTCTAGTGTTCGCCTCTCTTTCGATTTAATTCTTAGCATCGAAGAGTCCATCAAAATGAGCACTAAGATCAGAGGATGCTTCAGGGCGAAATGTTAGCACACCTAGGGAAGGGATTGAATCCCTTGGTGGAGAAGGAGGAGGACTTGGAGTCCTGAACCTCCTTGAAGTTACAGGAGAAGTCTCCCTTGGAGACTAGTGGGAAGATTCTTGTTCTAAACTTAAAGAATAGGTATATATATAAAAAAGATTTTGAATACCAAAAGTTAAATGAAAAAGAGATCTTACCACAAAAGGTTCAGCCCTTTGAGTAGCTGAAGAGGACTTAACAGCTCTTGAAAAAGGTTGCTCATTAACTTCCTGCTCGGAAAAATCAGAGCTATCAACATTCAAGACTTCTTTTTGTTTAGAAGCAGTATACTTCACGCGGCCAGGCCTCACAGGGCTTTCCTCTATGACCATTTTCTTGAAGATTGAAAGATAATTGAAATAAAAATGAAACTAACAAAGATGAGATCAAAGACCAATAATTTTTACCTCAGAATTTTAAGGATCTTTTTTAACAGGTCATCGAGAGTCTTTTTCTCGATTGACTTAGGCTTGGAAGAAGCTGAGACAGTAGACTTCTTTTTTGGGTTGGAGGAAAAGGTTGTCTTCACATAGGCCTTTGACTTGGTTTTTGAAATCTTCTTGGGCCTCTAGGGTTCATCCTTCCAGTCTTCCTCTGCTTCTAAATCTTTAATTACCCTTGTCCTTTTCGAGACTGCATAAAGAAAGTAAAAATAATTAGTAGTCAAATAAAAAATAGAAAGGGTAAGAAAGAATGATCTTTACCATAAGGTAGATATTTTATTACTCGAGTATATCCAAAGAATGGAACTCGACAGTTATCCAGATAATAGTTGGCAAAAGTCACCTCATGCTTCTTTGATTTCTTACCCATACCCAACGCTCTGCTTTTGAGGTCTGGATACCAGTTAGCTATACTAAAAGGAGCATTGGGAAGTAGGGGCAACTTAAGTGGGGTTTTGAAATCCTTAAATAAAGTAAAAGGATTCGAAATCAAAGTACCTATGAAATGAGCATAAGATTTCTGATGATTTTCTGCTCGCTTTTGCTTCAAAATTTGTTCAGCCTCTCAAACCACCAATCTTAAGTTATGAAGGTTGTATTTAACTTTAAAGAATTTCTCGATTTGAAGATATCTTTAAGATGCGTACCTTTTGACTTCTTTTGAGTGACTCCAGTCTGGATAGATGATCATGGGTTAGTCATTCTGCAAAAGCAATCATCAATTGAAAGCTTCTGAGGCAAATAATATTGGTCCCAGCAATTAGAGAAACCTAAGGTAGTAAAAAAAAGAAGGTTTGCACTCGAAAGGATTGAATCTTTCTCTTCTTTCTCCATTTTTCTTAAGAAAATGTTTATATTGTTTAAAATCCCTGGTTCTAGACTCACATATCTGACATTCATCTTGAAGAGAAATAGGAAAAGGAATATACTGAGAAAAACCAAATTGTCTAGAAACAAAGGAATGAAGGTATAGAATGAGACTGCAGTCTTTCAACTTTGGAAAACCAAGTGACAGAATTTGAGTGGTGAACATGTGACTCCATAGATTGAGGTTTTCAGACTGTGCCCCTAGAGTGTCGCAAAAGAAAGGTTGTCAAAACCACTTAGGGTCACAGTCTCTAGAAGTAAAGGGAGAAAAATTAAAATTGTCAAAATGAAGTTTCATGGTCATGAATAAGGCAAAGAAAAACTTAAAGTCCTCGACTTCCTTTCTAGACTTGGAAGAATAATGAAGGTGAGACAAAAGATTACCTTCGATTGGTTTGGAAACATAATGGAGGAAAAGAACTTTGAAGATGTGGCTCAAAATGGCATTGAGCCAGATTTGGAGTAACCAAAAGGGTCCACTAAGATTAGTTAACGATTTATCTTTTGATTGAACAAGATTGACTGCTTCAGCCATTGAGGAGTAATATTGAGCAAGGATTAACTTGCTCAAACATAATTAAGATCCCTAATGAAGAAGAATATCCAGATGGTGAAGAGATTTTGGAGCATTAAGTAACTTAGTACAGAAAACAAAAGCACTACGCCATAGGGTAAGAAAAGCGATATGTTCCTGGTCAAAAACAATGTCAACATCAAGGTGGTTGTTTTTTATAAAGGTAGTATAAGTAAGTTTTGACCAATCTAGTTCTATGATTTTTTTGAGTTCTAGAGTATTAGTGATTACTCTTCCAGTGGGTTTGAGGCTTGTGATGGCAGCTAAGTCGAAGAGTGTAGGGGTTAACGTGCCATAAAGGACATGAAAAGAATTGATAGTTTTATTCCAAAAGAAAAAGAAGCTGGATAGCATAGGATGATTATATCCGATGGATTCCCTATAAAGTTGAATAAAATAAAAAATACCAGCTGCCTTCCATTGAGCCTACTAAGCATTTTTGACCCTATTTAACCATTGTAGGTATAAAGACTTAGTTTAGGGGCCAAGTGGAGAAGAGCTCAGAAAGATTTTTGAGAAGTAGTCAAAGAAGTCAGTTTTTAAAGAATGACCAAAAGTAGAAATGGATTCACTTTCTAGACTTGCAAAAAAATGGAAGATAGACTTATAGTCATTCAGAGGAAGAGTTAGTCTTAGAAGGCATACTTTTCTTGGGCAATAGAAAAAGGAATCATTACTTGGGATTTCCATAAATAAGAATTGTCAGTAGATGGATCTGGAGTGATTAACACCCCTCTCTTTTCCAAAGGAGTAGCTACAGTAGTAGCATTTGACAGAACCACCATTTCCTCAATCTCAAAGGATAAATGAGATTGTTAAGCAGAAGCTGCTTTGGATGAAGAAGATGCCATGGATACTCACAAAGTTCAGAAAAGAAAGAGAAAGTGATGTAAAGAAGTAGACTTTGGTAAAGGATTGTGCCCTTGTGCTTGAAAGGAAGGCAAAGAACTAAGAAGTTCTTTTGGAAAAAAAAATTAGAATGCAACAATGGGCACAAGAAGCTCAGAAAAGGAGAAAGAAAGCTCAGAGAAAGAAAGGAGGCACAGAGACGAAGTTTACTGAGGAGGATGAAAGTAAGGCAGTAAAAAATCCCTTTGTCACTTTAAGAAGCATTTAAATAAATTTGGGGGGAAAAAAAGGCACACATTACCCTCATTAAATACTGATGCTATGATAGGTCGGTTGAAGCCGTTTTATCCATAAAGGCCATTATTAGAGTGAGGTTCCCTAAAACATGCGATGGTTGGTTAATGGGAATAGCCATGTTGTGGCTGTAAAATAATTTAAATTTTTGAAATTTAAATTTAAATGTTTTACCTTCTGACTTTTCCTTATCTGCTCATGTCAGTTTTTGAAATGACAAAGGGTGATTGAAGCTCTAAGTTAACCTTTAATCGAAAAGTAATGCTTGAAACAATAATATTTATCCTCATACTTTGAGAATAAATATTGGGAGGCATCTGTTAGTATAAAAATAATACTTTTCGATTCGGACAATTTTGAGATGTAATCGAAGACTTACTACGAGAACTTACATGTTATGATTTTATTAGAATAAAAGTTTTAATAAAGTTATCCAAACGATAATTTCGATTTAGAAGTTACCAAAGTGGTAGTTTCGATTTGGTATCCAATAAATAAGACCCAGAGTAACTACACTTGGGATTTTCTTAAGATGGAAGTGAAGATCTTGACCAAAAGACAATAGCTATTTGAAGGATTAAGTTCAAATCTAAATAAAATAGAATATGAGTTTAAAACAGAAGTTAACAACGGTTATGAATTTAAGATCCAAATCATACATTGTTGACAAAGATCAAGCAAATATTGGAGCACGAAGATTGCTAACAAAGATTGAGCATTTACTTCACAATGATTGCTGACAATGATTAGACAGTTACTTTTGTTTTAGACACTTGTCAGAATCTTGTAAAAGGTGATATTTACTTAGGATTTTTATAAATACCAAAAAGATGAAAACATTTAGATGTTAGAAATTCAATACTTACACACTTGTAAACACGCTCTCACGTCACTCTGAGAATCTTGAGCACAAACACAAGTTAGTCAAGTACATTTTCATCTTTTTCCTTCTCTATACAATTTACAAATTCAATGCAAAGTTAAGTCAATTCCATTTATGTTTCCAGTCTTCTATTTTCTTGCAAATTCTCTTCTACTACAGATCAAGTGATTCTTTCGACATTATTTGAATTCTTTTACTTGTTTTAATTTACTTGTTTTCATAACTTTTATATGTAAGTTTACATATTTCTGCTCACTTTACTTATTTGCACATTTACTTTTCTTGTTTTACACTGCTTTCTTTAAATTGTTCTCATTTATCATTTTGCACTTTTCATTGCTTGTCAAGTTTACTTTACTACACTTTACTGCTTCGTTCTTTGCATTTGATGTCATTTAATTGTTTTCTTTTAATTGTTTTTCTTTATCTTAAAGCAAACTTTAACTTTTAAAGTAAGTTCTTTTTATTGCATTTTCATTTCTTTACTTATTTTCTGTATTTTTGCTAAGTACTAAGTCAAATACTACAGCACTGTTATACTTGAATTTTTTATTTACACATTTCTATGTGATATTTGAAATTATTCTTGACTTTCACGATTAAAATATCAATTAAAATATTAAAAAATCTCTTGAAAAAGTTATTCTCTTCCTCAAATCGAAATTCAAAATCAAATTTATTATTTAACAAAAGTTTACTGTAAACAGTTACACAATCATATTATATTAAAAATAACAATGTCAATTATTGATTAGTTTGTGTAGATAACATCTACACAAGTATTTCTCATTAAACTACTTATATTTCAAACAATAGTTTTTCGAACAACGGAATATTCATCCGCTATTTTTTGCCAACTCTGGAAAACAAACCTTGTCTACAAAACCCAAGCGAATGTACACTCATCATTCAACTAGAATCACTCGACAATCATTCTACTCACCAAGCTTATTTTTCTATAAACAAAATAGCACTAATCATCCTGATTACTGTGAAGGAGCACGTTGAGCACGCCCCCACAAACATTACTTTATGGGAATTAATTCTCCCAACTGTTGATCCACTTATATTTCAAATCATTTCGAACAGTAAAATAGCCGTCCACATCACTTTTTTTTGTTTTTTTTTACCAACTCCGGAAAACAAACCTTATCAACAAAACATAGGCGAACATACGCTCATGATTTAATTGGAATCACTTAACACTAATAATCCCACAAATTTTCGGTATTTTAGTAGGAAAAAGGCCAAGTGCTTTCAATTATGCATGTGAAAGTCGTACTAGTTGTTGTACATGGAATTGAATGGAGTAGATCCTGCAACCAACTAACTCACATACAATGATATTAATATATGGACATTGCTATTACACGCTTACAGCTCAATCGTCAAGTTTCAGTAGTACTATAACAAGAATATGAATTCTTTAAAAGAAGATTAATTAAAATATAAGCCTATCTCCAAAAAAGATTAGTTTCTTCCAATGAATATGGGTCTCAAGCACGCAAGTGTTCTAGTGTTTCATACGATTGTCCATAATAAATTGTGAGCGAGATATGAAGATTATCTCAACAAAATTACTTTAACTCAACTGCCTTTCCAATTCCATTATGCGAGTATAAAGGCTCTTTGCATAAGTGATGTCTTTTTATCAAAATTTATTTAAATATCACATTTAAAAATATTTACAGATATATTGTACATTTTACTTCATTGTTTATTATAATTCATGTAGATTGCATTAAGTAGACTGACATAAAACGAGCATTCAAACAATTATATATACACAATCTATGTATGCGCCTTTGAAAACTACACTAATTTTGTAGCTAATATCCACTCAAAGACAACAAAAGGGTTGGTGTTAAGTTACATCTAAGTTTGGAATTTAACTTCATTTTAAGAGTTGTAAAATTAAACATTTTTAAAACATTAATGCTTATTAATAATCGTTAAAGCGCTTCAGGTTGAGCTTTGGATCTCTTTCCATTTCTTGATCAGCTTTTTCATGTCCTTTTTGCTTGCTTCACATATCCATAGGTCACTTTCTTTGCATTATCAATTTTTCAGAAGAATCAGTCCAATGTTTGTGCTTCACTTAATGTAGGCCACAAGCCCTTGTCCCACCTTTACATGCAATGCTCTCAGCCTTTGAAATTGTTCGCCAATATCTTCACTAATACTAAAATAGTTGATTTATTTTTCTCTATATAAAGCCCCACCATAGTAAAATTGAGAAAGCAGCACATAACATATACCAAGCCAAGTGTTATACCCAACTTACTCCAATCTTTTACCCAAAACCAGGAAGATCAGAACCCCCTCTGAAGACTAAGAAAAAATGTTTAGCGTTAAAGGGTTAGTTGAATCGAATTGTATGAGGTCTATTCCCTCCAAATACATGTGCCGAAAAAATCCTGAGGATTCCATATTGTATGAAACAGAAAATATTCCAACAATTGACTTTTCCCAACTCACCTCTGCCAATCCCAATGAGCGATCCAAGGCAATCCAACAACTCGGTGATGCCTGCCGCGACTGGGGTTTCTTTATGGTATAGTATTGAACCTCAACCTATATATGCTTTCGTTAACTTAACGTTTTCTCCACTAGCATCTTGGAGTTCCTTCCCCATGGCATGCATGCATATATAACTTTTGTTGTCTTGTTAATTTGGGACTATTGTATAGCTAATCAATCACGGGGTGTCGGAGACTCTGAGGGATGAGCTGCTCAGAGCAAGCCAGAGCTTCTTTGATCTTACGGAGGAAGAAAAAAAGGAGTACGCAGGAGGGAAGCAATTTGATCCAATAAGCTGTGGGACAAGCTTCAATGTCAAGGTGGACAATACCCTCTTCTGGAGAGATTATCTCAAATGCCATGTTCATCCTCAATTCCATGCTCCTTCCAAGCCCCCTGGATTTAGGTACCATTCTCACTCGTACCTTTTTACTTTCCCATATTATTCATTAGTTAACCTTTTAAGCTATGAAGCATGGGGGCGTTTCTGAGTGTCAGACACGGATAGAGAGATGCGTATGATATATATGTTTTGTGTATTTAAATGTATATAATTAAAAAAAAAAATTTACTTAGCCACGTCTTGGACATAGTTCAAACAAATTTAGACATGTTTACAATACGACTTAAATATGACCCATTAATATTTTTTTAAAAAAAATTATTTTCATAACTAACGTCCAATTAGTAAATTCGTAACTCACTCAAGTCCAATCACATGAATAATATCTCAAGCTACTATTTTTACATATTAATATTTTAAGTTTTATCTTTTCACACTTTACTATTAGGCTTTTAAGTTTTATCTTTTCACACACTATTATTTTTATTTACTTGTTCTACTTCTGCTCGTATCAAGTCGTTTAATTCATCGTCACTGAATCTTGCCGCACATCACTATTCCCTCTAGTTAATTTTTTTAGATGCACATGTACTTGTACATGATTAGTTCTATTAGGAGAAGTTAATTTAAGATATTTTTAAAAAAATATCAATAGAAATTATGCTTCATATTTTTTAAGAGGAACTTACAAGATAATAAATATTAACACATATGACATATATTAAAATATTATAAATATTTAAACTTATAAAAATAATATTAATAAATTATAAATATTTTTTCTTAAATTTTACAATTATATATAATATATACATAAACCAAGATTTTTAACTTACTTTGATATTAATTTATACATATATATATGTGTGTGTGTGTGTGGTACATGTGTCCTATAATTTTTTAAATTTAGTGTATCCCTATATCTATATTCATATCGTATCTCGTGTCTATATCTATATATGTGCTTCATAATTTTTAAGTCATATCACAGTATTAGTCTTCCCTGCTTGCCTTTAAAAAAAAAGAAGAAATTATTTGTCCACCAAGGCAGGAATGATTTATTTTCTTTCTTTACACAACATCACAATTTTTAAATGCATTTGAATTATATTTAGTGTGTGGGTTTAATGACTAGATCCTCATAGCGAATATAAGAATTTCATCAAAAATAAATCTTAATTTGTTCAACTCTTATATTTTTACGTTAAATAATATATATATTTTTTATATTATATTTAATATCATTTATTTTATTTTATTTTTTAATCAATTATATTCCTTAAAAAGAATATACATAATATTTACTATCTTTTTAAAAATATAAGATGATAATTTTTAAATTTGATTCTTCTACGTTATATAGGTGGAAGCTAGTCAGTTATCACATCACATATACTATTGCGGCTTTGGATAAACTTCTCTTATTTATTTATTGGTTAAAATATATTTTTATCCACGTAACATTTATTTATACAAAATAGAATTCAATTTACCTTATATATATTTATTTTCAGTTTTGTCTCTTCAATTGTTGTCATTCTAATACCTTGAGTATAAGGATAAAATTATTATAAAATATAAAAATCAAATTAAAAATAAGTGACACGTTAAAAAATTAAAATTATATTTTAACTTAAACTTTTTGTCTCTATATATAACATTTTTTTAATTTTATCTTTACATTTCATTGTGTTTTAAACAGATGATATGACTAAATTTAAAACAATTGTATATATAAAGACTAAATTAAAAAAAATTTATATAGGGTTCAAATTAAATATTATTAATATTACGTATAGGGACTAAAAATATATTTTAATCTTATTTATTTATTTAATTTTTTGTTTTTACAATATGATGTATAGGGAATTTATTTGTTTTTGTTAAAAATTAGGTAAAGTAGAAGATTTCATAATATGCTTCTTAATTTCGAACACAGTAAGGCTGCTAGAAGGTAAGGTTGATAAAGCCCTTGCCTTAGCCAAATTTGTTTTAGGTCTTATATATATATATATATATATATATATATATATATATATATATATATATATATATATATATATATATATATATATTTATAATGTTGCATTAATTATATATATTATACTATATATTTTACAAAAATAAAGCCTAATTTAAGGCCTTATATGTTCTTACACTTTCTTGACTCTTAATTAACTTTTTTAATATATATTTTTCCTTTTTTTATTAATCAACTAGTATTTGAAAATTATTTCTTATAATTGTTATTTTTCTCACTCATTATTTCTCTACTATTTATCTTCGTCCTTACATATTCTCTTTTATTTCTCTACTCATGGGCATGAATTGTGCAAACTATAAACTTTTTCCAATAAAATCAGTTTTTCAAAAAAAAAAGTTTAGCATCTACTCACTTATTCTTTTTGTTTTTCTCTTTACTTTTAATCTTTTTTAAATAACACTTTCACATATATGTTGCTTTCATATTTGATTCTCAAAATACAGTATCATTGTTTTTGAAGCAATTTCAATTGCACTCACACAATGTATTATTCTTCATCAACTTTAAAATATGATTCTATATACTATTGTTTTATATTTTGCGGTTTTTTAATTATATTATAAAATATTTTTATAAAGAAATTATTTCTGAAATGAAATAGAACCTATATTTTCTAATAATTGTGTCGTTTATAAAAGGAAATGATGAGAATATTGAAAATGAAATAATAAAATTTAAGAAATTAATTAATAATCTTACATATAAAAGTTAGAAAAATACATTTTATTAAAAATGTTATTTTATTTGTAAGTTAAAAAAGCCTCATTTCTTCATCATTTAGACCCAAATAACTTAAGCCGCCCCTGGAGCACAGCATCATGAGAATCTCTAGTTTCAAGTCTACCGGCATGAAACAGCCATGACCACTCCGATCTACGTTAATCTTTTCATGTTGTAAACCAAAATATGGTGCTTCTTCCACTTTTTGGCTCTATGCTACATATCTTGCCTTACTATGCATACACCATAAGTTTGCCTGACTACAAAATTAATGAACCAATTGAAGCTACCAGTATAAAATTTCATGTTAATTTTCCAGTTTTCTATCATATACTGTGTTGATCTCAAGTTCCGAAAAAGATAAGGGAAATGCTTTCTATTCCTAATACTGAAGTTTAAAGGCAGTTGAGACAGTATATTTATTTATTTTGTATACGTTGAGAGAGTTTATTTTGGTCCATGTATACCTTATCTTTTACACATCTTATGCTGATCATTCGTAAACGCAAGGTTGTGCGTGTCCAAGTATCCAAACTTGTCTCCTAGCTATTGTTTGACTCAAAGGTATGCATGCTTCACTGGACTACTGCTGTCCCCTCCTCCTTTCTTGCTACAGTCCGTCCTCTCTGTCAATGCTACTTTTGTGGCATGATTGGAATGAGACAACCTTGAAGAAGATTTGAATGAAAGCCGGTTAACTCATTTAGAGTAGGTTCAGATTATTTATTAAATAGGGAAAGTAAGTATAAGAGATAGAAGATAAGATAATACAAATAAATTTAACTAAAGATAATAAGAGATAAAATTAAAAATTAAATTAAACTAAGTTTTAGATAAATTTAAACTAAATCTTAGGATAAAATAATTGTTTTATCACTTAATTCAAACTGGACATTGCTACGTAGAGGTCAAGTTTGGATCTTGGAAATTAATGGACCCTGAAGGTGAAAGGTATATTAGAGTGTCAACCGAATTTCACGAAATTTTCATGTCTATAGTTAGATCGAGATAAAAAGATCCTCGAGAAGATGACTAGATATGTGTCAAGATAGAAATTAATCGAATATATTGCCAAGTGACATACACGTCTGAGGGGAGGGGATCGAGAAAGGCGTGCTGGAGTTTCTCTAATAAAGTCACTAAGAGTGTGTTTGGAATGAATAAAAATGAGAAATGATTTGATTTGATTTGATTTGATTTGAATTGATTTGATTTAGAAATCAAATTTTGTGTTTGGAACTTTAAAAAAAATTTTGAATTGATTTAGAAATCAAATTTTGTGTTTGGAATTCATTAAAATGAGAATTGATTTGATTTAATTTTATCATTTTACATTTTAACCCTTATGAGCGGTTGTTAGAGATAGTTATTAAGGGTAAAATAGTATATTTATTTCAAATCAAATCAATTCCTAACAAATCCTATCAAATTTGATAGAATTTAAAAAATAAAAGAAATAAAATCCATAAGATTTTAAAAATCAAATCATTTCCTATTTTTTAACATTCCAAACACAAAATTTAATTAAATTTAATTTACAAATGAAATCATTTCCTATTTTTTTTACATTCCAAACACACTCTAAGACTAAGGGGTATTGGAGTTTCTCAATTGAAAAAATCACCTAAGTTGGTAGATGTGGGGTTTACCATTGAAATAGTCTCCATGAGACAACTTGTTAATCATGTATGGACAAGTCTGTCAAACTGGCGCCAATGGAAGTAACTAAGATTGGATGGATCCAAACGCATCTCTGGATTTGCAAGTGTTATAGGAGTAGCAATTCATTTCATAAGCGTAGGCATTTCACCACTACTGAAAGTGATAAAGGTAGAAAATGTGTTTGTCATCTTTGAATTAAGGCGTCAGTCATGGTATGCTCTGATACCATAAAAACATTTTAAATGAAAGGCTAATTGAACTCATGAATCTTGTCAGATTATTAATTAAATAGGGAAAGTAAGTATAAGAAATAAAAGATAAGATAAAAGATAAATCTAACTAAAGATAACAAGAGATAAAATTAAAAACTAAATTGAACTAAATTTTTGGTAAATTCAAACTAAATCCTAAAATAAGATAATTACTTTATCAAACCTATGTCTATGTTTCTTAAATTATAATTTACCAAAAAACAAAACATTTTCAAGTATAATGAATTAAACAAATTAATTAATAATAATTCCACTCACTATTTTATCTTGAGAAAATGTCCGGTTACCCAACTTAGCACTATTAGTGGAGGAGAAATTCGTAGAGCCCCAATTATACAGAAGTGTTGGACGGGCCTACTCAGATGTGAAGCCATCCCATCACTGATTTGAAATTTCTCCTATTGTTGAATATGACGATTTGAATTCTCTCTTATTATTTTATATAACCAGTTAACTTCATAATCTATCAAGATAAATCTCTAACAAATTAATTTGTATCAATTTCTCACCAACAAGATATTTACTTAAAGAAAATTACTACATATACCACGTTACACAACTTAACACTATTATTGGAGGAGAAATTCTTAGCCATAGTGGGAGATTCAGAAGTGTGGGATGGGCCTACTTGTACGTGAAACCATCTCGGTTCAGATTTGAATTCTCTTATATTATTGAATTTTATAGTTAACCTTATAAGTAATTATTATAGATTCATAACAATTAAATTTATGTTTATCTTTTTCTAACAGGATATCTTGTGATAAAAGAGGATACAAATCCAACACTTTTGTTTAAAATGAATAATTACAATCAAATTGAATAAATGTTTTTTTGAGTGATTCTTTATTTATCATTATGTATTCAAAAAATTTATAAAATGAAAGAACCCCCCTTTTCTTTACATGAAAGAAAATTTATTAAGATCAAAACTAAAGGGTACTTACAAAATAGAAAAGATACATCAAAATATAAAAGATATATTAGATCAAGAAAGAAAAAGAAATAATTACAATTTATCATTTGAATTAACTAACGATATGTAGATATATGCCTTATTCTAAGACTATTGATGTCTGAACATCTTTTATAGTGAAGATTAACACGAAAAGTGTTACAACATGAAAGGTATATTATGCTTCCTCTTAAAATAGATCTAAAATTCTTTCTTACCTGCAAAATCATCAGGATACGACTAATCATAAAGAGATTGACAAAAGACATCTTAAAAATTAGTAATCAAAACACCTATATAAAAGATAACTAAATCACAAGATCTGTCATTGAGAGAAATATATCTAGATAATTAAGTTCAAAATCTATCAGATCTGAACAAATTATTGAAAAAATACACAAATAAAATAAAAAAGAGACAATAAGACTGTCAATAGATAAAAAGAACGACATTCCCCCACTCCAACACTCTTATGAAAGGAGGCTCCTAACAAGAGAGAGATAGGGAAAAAACGAACCCTATTTCTGACTAAGTTACAATGTATCATCTTTTTTTATTGTACAAACCAATTTCAATCACCATAACTCCAAAATGTAAAAAAAAAAACCCACACTAATTTAGGCCATGCCTTGCGTATTAAATAATTAGCAAAACAAATTCTAATAAACTGCGTTGATGACGTATGTTATTATAATAATACTTAACATGCCATAAATAAGTAATTGCACATATAAAAATAAAAGGTGAGCCTACTAACCAGTACATAAAATAAAAAATATATATTTGTTGCTTATTCATTGTCTTTCTCTTTCAATGCTTTGCAGTGAAACTTTAGAGGAATACATCACAAAGAGCAGGGAACTGATTGGGGAGTTGCTAAAAGGGATATCTAGAAGCTTGGGCCTAGAAGAAAACTTCATACATAAAAGGATGAATGTAGAATCGGGCTCCCAGTTGCTGGTTATCAACTTTTACCCACCATGTCCTAAGCCTGAGCTTGTAATGGGCCTACCTGCGCACACAGATCATGGGTTTCTGACCCTCCTCATGCAAAATGAGCTTGGAGGGCTTCAAATTCAACATAATGGCAAGTGGACTCCTGTCCACCCCTTACCCAACTCCTTTCTCATCAACACTGGGGATCACATGGAGGTAAAATCAGTTTGTTGTGCAAACAATTTATTTACTATAATGCTACTTACTTGCATGTTTTGTACTATAAAATAGAAAGTGATTCTGTATAAACGAGCACTAGAAAGAGTTAAGAATGTATGCGCGATTTTTGTGCTCAGATACTGACCAACGGGAAATACAAGAGTGTTGTACATCGTGCTGCAGTGAACAAGAAAGCTGCTAGAATTTCTGTTGGTACAGCACACGGGCCACCGCTTGAAACCATTGTCAGCCCTGCACCGGAGCTTGTCGACGAGGATAATCCCCCCGCATATCGTGCCATTAAATATAGAGATTTCATGCAGCTTCAGAAAAGCCATGAACTGGACAGAAAATCCTGCTTGGATCGTATTCGCATTTGAATAAAAACTGCATTCCTCCGTTAAATTAGCATCCATGCATTTCTTGTATCCGAATCATGCTTGTGTTTCATAATTTAGTTTTCATTGTTGGAATGTAATTTATACTTGTCTAGTTGAAAAACAGGCACCAGCTGGCCCCTGAAATTTATGACTATGGGAAAACAAGTATTGGCCATGGAGCCCACGTCGTTGTTGTCCCTTGTTTCACTGCCTAATTGCCCACTCTATATCCATTGATCCTAGTTAAGCATTATTAGAGCTCGTTTGGATATATATATATATATATATATATACAAAAAGCAGTTTTCTTTTAGAAAAAATATTTTAACATATTTTTAAATGTGTTTAGATGTCACTTTAAAAAAATTAAAAACAAAAGTAAAAACATTAAAATCACTTAATTCTAAAACTAACAATTATCTGCTTTTGAAAAAAATAGAAAAAAATAATTTTTAAATACAATTTTATGAAAGCACTATTAAAATAAATACTTCTTAAATATATCTAAATACAAAATAACCTTGTTCTTAAAAAAAAAAAAAAACACTTAAAATAAAAAGTATAAAAAAAACACTTTTTATAATAGTGTCTTCAAACGAATCCTTAATCTAGCATTTTATAGGCAATTTCATAGCATTATAGTTGTATCATATATGATATGACGCATTTGTGCTTAATGGAGAAGATGAAATATGAGAAAATGCAAGTCATTAAAAAAAAGATGAAATATGAGAAAATGAAATTTTAAAATCAAAATCACATTATACTTATTTGATACAACAACAAAATATATATGAAAAATAAAATGTACTTATTTACACGCTAAACTGTAATTTTAGTTAAAATTTTTGATTCATGGGTTCATCCTCTATTTTCCATCTTCTCAATTTTTACCTACATAACTAATTATAATTAACGTTAATTTCTTTTGCTTCCAAGTGTCAGTTTTCAAAAATATCCTAAAAGCTATTGTTTTGTACTGCACAGCCGACTGCAATAAAAAATAAATAAATAAATAGAAAACAAAATTTAGATATATGATCAAGTCAAGTTTAAGAAGAATTGAAGGAGCAAAACAAAACATCGATTCCTTAGGTTTTGTTTAGTATGGCTTTTTAGGATAGAAAAGAAAGAAAAAGATCTATCTTTTCTCATTTAGTATCAATTTAAGGATAAAAAGGCAGTGATTTCTTTTCTTTTTCTTTTTATTAAGCTCACATTATTTCTTCCCTCTCATTTTGGAAGGATTGAGAGGAAAATGAAATTTTTTACTACTTTACTCTCTTTATTTATTTTATTAAATGAAGGATAATAAAATAATTTACTTATTTACGTATATTTCCTTCCTTTAGTAATGATACTAAATAAAGTGAATAATAACTTTTTTTTTTTTACTTTCCTTTTCAATTGTTATTGTATATTCACTTCTTTTCTTTTTCATATACTATACCAAACACAGTAAATACAAAAACATTTTACCAAACAAAGCTACATTAACAGAAGGCAAAAATTCAAAGGCTGCAAAAGGCTCTATAGTATTCACACGCGTGTCTTTGAATTAAAGCTCAATAAAAGTTGTTAAAATGATAAAAAAAAATTAAACTTAAATATGTTTCTATTCTTTCTAAATATATCAATTTTTAATTTTAATATCTAAAAAAAAAAATTTATTACTATTTATGTCTATATAAATTTAATAATGAATAAAATTAACTCAATTCAAATTTATATTTAAATTTAAACATAATATTTAAATTGGAATAATAAAAGTTGGCAAAAGCAAAGAAAAAACAATAATTTAGGCAATGAATGTGCAACGTATTGAAATTGTCAAATCAAATCGATAATGTTGTTCATGTAGCAGTCTTCCATCGACTTCGAACAAAAACTACAGTTCCTTCGCCGCGTTAACAAGAGACAGTGAACGCAAGAAAACTAATTAACAATAGACAAAAGAACCGCATCAATTATGGTTTTAATACTTTGATCTTGTGTCCAATTTCTTACTAAGTCAAATTAAATTTTATATTATTTTACTTTTTATAAATAAACTAAATAGCTAAAAAACTGTATATGTGTGAGAAACTAAAGAATATTGGGGTATGACTTTGTTGCCAAAAAATTAGAACTGAGCATTTTGAACTCCCCACCCTTCCACCCCGTCACATTCTTCTTGCGATGTCCCTGCGCAAGCGGCTAAGAAATCTCGCACACAATCTCAAAGACAAAGCCTCAGTGATCACAGCAGCTCTATCATTCAAGCGCCACGTGTCCTCAGTTCACGTCCATGTCCTTCGCGCCACCACTCACAGCCTCTCCACTCCTCCGTCGGAGGCCCGAATCGCCGCCGTCCTCTCCAGCGGCCACGGCTCACACCATTTGCCACTCGCCTGCATAAACGCTCTCATGGACCGGCTCCACAGCACGCGAAGCGCCACGGTTGCCCTGAAATGCCTTTTCACGTTACACAACGTCGTTGCCAAGGGACCCTTCACTCTGAAGGACCACCTCTCCTACTACCCTTCCTACGGTGGCCACAACTTCCTTAACCTCTCCACCTTCCGCGATGACTCAGACCTCGAAATGTTGGAGTTGAGCTCATGGGTTAAATGGTATGCGGGAGTTGTAGAACAGGTTTTAACGGTTTCGAGGATTTTAGGTTATTATCTGAGTTCATTTACACCTTCAAGCGACACTGACAGCCCGACACGAGAAAGACAGAGACAATGTTTGGGAGCGTCAAGTGCTGACTTGTTGTATAAAATAGAAGGTCTTCTGGTTTTTGTGGAGCAGGTAAGCCGAGTGCCCGAGTCATTGCACCTTCAGAGAAATGATTTGGTGTACGAAGTGGTGAGGTTGGTGGGTGAGGATTATAGAAGTGTTCAACGTGAGATTTTAATGCGTGTGGAAGAGCTTGGTAACAGGGTGGGGAATTTGGATGTGGGGGAGTTGAGGGAGTTGGTGGGTTATTTGAAGAGATTGGAAGAGTGCAAGGAAAGGTTGGTTCTTTTGTTTGTGAATAGGATGAGGAACAGTGGGTTCTGGGATTTGATTGGTGAGACGAAGAGGAAGGGGGTGGCGATGAAGGAGGAGATAGAGGGGAAATGGCTGGCGGTGGTGAAGGAAAAGCGGAGGGACGAGTCGACCGAGTCGACTCGGTTCATGAACCCGTTTCTTGACCCGGGGCAATTGATTCCTGTCCCATCGGGTGGAGCGTGGACAGGTGTCAACCGAATTGGGTTTCGGTTCGGATAACTGTTCCAACGGCGGGATGACGAATCCCAACGATCTTGTTCAATGAGCTGTCGTGCTATTTTTTTCTTTCTTGTTTTTTCCATTCTTTTCAGAGTTGTTTTTTATTTTCCTGTCGTGAATGTGTGTACATTTGTATATATCAGAAAGAACAAGAAGAGATTTGAGGTTTCTGAAAAAAAAAAAAAACCACAAAAAGAGATTTTGGGGGGTTTTGACTTTTGATCCTTTTCTGTTCCTTTGCACTATTACACGAGAAATACTTGGTTAGATAATATTTTATTTATATAAATTGTGTGGATTAAATCAATTAATAAGTTATGATTATTTTTTAAATATAAAATAATTATGTGATATAAATATTTATGAAATTATTAAATATTAATTAATTAAATCTACATAATTGAATAAATAAAATTTATCTAAATATTTCTCCTCTAAGCATGGATCAGAATTTATAATAAGATGGGATCTGTGTAATGCAACTGCATAAGCTTTTCCGGACGGCCTCTAGGATATGGAGATTGGAGGAAAGGAGACGGAAATTTTGTTATTACAAGATATTGTGTGGAATGATTTTTCATGAATAAGAATTGGTTGTATGGCTAAGGTAATTTTTTTTATTTGAGAGTTTAATTTTAATATTAGTATAAAGTTTTTATATTATCAATTAATTATATATTATCAATATATATAATTTTAAGATATTTATTATGAGAGTTTAATATTTTTAATGATTTAATAATATATAATTAATTACTAGTATAAAAAATTTTACACTAAAAATATATCATAATTAAATCCTTTATTTAATCATGTTACAAGTGCTGCAATAATTAAAAGGATAAATTCTTTTCTCTTGCTAGAGGACAACAGGAAGATCATCATCTTCAATTTTGTGTGGATTCCAGTAATCTTGTAAGTCTCATCAATAAGTAAGTGTATTTGGATTAGAATTTATAAATTTAAATTTAAGTCAATTTGATTTATAAATTTAAGTTTAATTAAAAATAGATTTACAGTAATATAATTTATATTTAAAAATTTTTATATCTCAAAAATAAGTTTAATAAAATAAATATTAATAAAAAATGAACTTCAATGGAAATAATTGATGTTTTTGCTCAAACGACTATTTCAGATAAAAAAAATCTATTGAAATAGTGTAAACCAACAAATACTGAGAACAAAATTTTGCAACATTTTAGGATTCCTAACATACATTATAAGCTGTAAATGGGCTTTTAATTAATTTCTAAACACACACTAAATGATAAAAAAAAAAAATGGAGTTGGAGGAGAAAGAATTCATCCTCTGCACGATAAATTTTCCATTATAAGAGTTTGAAATTTTATACTTGACCTTGTTATTATAGTTAAGTTTTTAAAATAATATAATAATATATTATTAAAAGATTTTTTTCAAATGTATGATAAATTTAAATTTAAATATTGAAAAAAAAGAGTTTGGTACAAAAATATAAAAAAAAATAATATTATTGACTCCAAAATAGGACTAACATTTCTACGGCCCAAGTTCCAAATTTGGCAGGCCTCTGATTCATCAGGGATGGACAACTTTACGGGCCAGAAAAATGCTGACTTTCGCAGCCTGCATGTTTTATTTGCTAGTCGCAACTACGGACAGTACGTGCTTGTAGGCTGCAACATAATTAAACAAGTAATAAATTCTAACTACACCAGTTTTAATTAAATAATTATACATATTTTTTTTGGTAAGTATAATTATAAATTGTTTTTTTGGGTAACAGAAAGTTTAGAAAGAAGAAAGTTGCTCTCTTTGTTATTACTAGTTGAGCCAATATTCATATTCTCTATAATTATACATATTTATTTATGTTTAGATGTTCTTGACACACTGAACTTTATTATAAAATCAATATAATATAGAAAAAATATGATTTGAAATTT
The DNA here is from genome assembly GCA_029884595.1 of Ormosia semicastrata. Lineage (NCBI taxonomy): Eukaryota > Viridiplantae > Streptophyta > Magnoliopsida > Fabales > Fabaceae > Ormosia > Ormosia semicastrata. The sequence goes on from JAQQTO010000063.1 coordinate 117,421,138, forward strand.
CATCTTGTATCATCTAAGTCAATTAATAAATATTTAAATTTTTTATATGTGATAAATATATTATTTAATTTTTTATCATGTATATCCGATACAACAACTTAAAAAAATATTAACATATATAACAAAAATTATTATATATATACATCAATATAATCAATCAGTCAATCAATATAATTAATTAATTAATATAATTAATAATAACTATTATAATTAATAATTAATATATAAAAAAAAATACATTGATTGAAATTCTATCATACTTCATCTAAGTCAATTAATAAATATATTAAGCTTTTGACATTTGGTAAATATATTACCTAATTTTTTATCATGTATCATTTGATGTAGCAACTTAAAAAAATATTAACACGTATAAAAAAGATTGTCACATATTCATAAAAGGAAAAAGAAATAAAAAATAAAACAAAAAATATATAAAGAGAAAGAAGGAACATAAGTTACAAAGAAAAAGAAAGAATATAAGTTACAAAGAAAATGAATTAAAAAAGTTAAAGAACTTAAAAAAAATGTCAAATGATTAATTTAATTAATGTGTTATTTTATTTAATTTACTTAAATTGTATAAATTAAATATATATATTAGAGAATGTTAAAGAATTATAATGAATTGAGTATTATCTGATAACATTATTATAAATTATTGTAATTTTAGAAATACTTTTTTAAATGTCACTACAATATCTATCAACCTAAGATTTTTTTATTTATAAAATTTGGCATTAGTTATTAGTTTGATATCACTTTGATAATAAAATTAAAAAATTAAATATTTAATTTGTAATATAATTTTATATGAAAATATCAATACTAGTTAAAAATATTGATTAAGTAGTATAATTGTATAATGAGATAAATTGATTGTAGATAAATGAAATACCAATATGATAGGAGTAAAAATAGTAATATGAAAATATATTGGTGACAAAATTTATATTTTTAGATTGGATTTCATACCGATGAATGTATGAAAATATTCTTTAAATATTTTATTATTAAATTAAAATATTAAAATGTGAATAGAAATAATTAAAATTAATGTTTATTTTTAAATTAATTTTTTATTTATTTTAAAATATTTTTAAATAATAATTTATATATATATTATATTTAAACTTAATAATTATTTCTATTCTTGTATTTTTATTTTAACTAATTTGATCTCATTATTTAATTATTTTATTTTATAAATTAATATAAACAAAGAATAAAAAAATAAATCAAGACATAGACTTACAGTAAATAAAAAAAATTGAAGCACTAAGTAAGTGAAATGATGACTGTAGTATATTAAAAAAAATCAAATCTAACCTTTTTAAAAGGATGAAGATACACTGTAATATTAAAAGTACTTATCCAATTATAAATAGAAAAAAAAGGACAAAGACTTGGTGTGCCATACTGTGCGCCGCACAGATTGGAGAAAAGTGTAATAGGGGCACGCCGTTCAAGAAAAAAAAAAAAAGTAAGAAACAGAAATAAGATTGGGGGTGCTGCGCACAACAGCAAAGAAAGAAGAAAAGAAACTAACGCACGCGGCCCAATAAAAGAATAAAAGAAATAGGACTTGAACGCGCAGCAACTTAGCACAAGAGGTGATAAAATGAGTTTAATCTATTGACTAATTCATTAATCTGTCATTTTTTGATAGATTAAGTGTGTATCTGAGAAAATTACAAAATTTTAATTATGTTTAGTGATTAATTATTATATAAAAATATTTTGTTATAATTAATTATAATTAATTTATTTTTATGATTAGATATATTAGTTATAAAATAATTTTAAGTTAATTTAATTTATTTAGATGATATAATAATGAATTATTTTTATGTATTAAATTATTAAAATAGATGTAGAATAATTAAAAAAATTATTTAATTGAAGAAAAAATAGATATTTACATATCAAAGTGTAAGAAATAATTTATAAACTAAAATCATAAATTTTAATTTTAGCATTATGAAAATTAATTTTAAAATTTTTTTATTTTGTATTAAATTTCTTCAAAAGCTAAAACTAATTTTGTCAAATATGATTAAACACTATTATAATAATTTTTTCCCAAAAAAAGCTAATCATAAGTTAAAACAAACACACCCTTGTTCTCAACTAGTATAATCTATCCAGTATAACCTGCAAGTTTAGTGGGGTAGGGCGGATTGACCCATTGAATTGAGTTTTTTTTTTAAATATTATAAATAGACTCTTTTTATTTATATTTGTAATATTTTTATAAGTATGATATTAATTTTATTTTTTTAGTCTCCTCGTAAATTATAATTTTTTATTTTTTTAATTTTTATAGATTTTTTTGTTTTTTATACATTTTTTTTAATTTTTAGGTGGGTTAGGTGGGTTGACCCACCAATCCGCCTACTTTTTCTCATTTTCTCTTTTAGGGGGATTAACCCACCAACCTATCCTAAAATGGGATGAGTTGGCTCTTCTAACCCATTTCTCAAAACAGACCAACCTACCCAACCCTATATTTTGGAAGATTAAGGCGCGGGCGTATGGGACGGGCGGCAAAGTTGCTTTTGCCACTTCTACTTAATACTGAGTAAGAAAGGGAAGAAATTAAAGATGTGTGCAATAGAAAATATTAGTGAGATAATTTTATTATATTTTAGTAATTATTTTGTAATAAAGGGATGATAAAATTTAATTATTTTGATATTACTATGTTGAATTAATTTTACTCAATTATAATATTTAATATTTATTGATTTTATTTTCTCATCAAATTATATGAATGAATTTTAAGATGAGTCTAATCATACTTTTTATGTTTTGTAATTTATTTGTGTTATCTGAATGTTAGTGATAATTGTTAGATATCAATTATGATTTCTTATTAATGATACATTTGATGATTTGATAATTTACTATTAATTAAGAAAAATTTATTATACATGTGATTATTATTTTTAATGCTTTATTGACATATTTTTTGTAAAGTACATACTTTCTTTGTTAGATGTTCATGAATTAAATTATTTGGGTATAATAATTTGACAAAGTTAATGTTAAAATTAATCTTAATAAATTTTGAACCTTAGTCGTCTTATATCTAGTAGGAATCAAATTTGTTTTACTTAATTTTGCATTTAAATTAATCTTTATTTACTTTTAATCATTTAGTAATTTTCTTTAGTTTTTTTGTTTCTTTAGCTATTCTTTTAATTTGTCTATCTGTGGAATCAACACTTTAAAGTTGTGCTATAATTACCGCGTTATTATTTAGGCATAATTAAATACCATCAAATCTTGAAAACTATAACAATCAATCTTTTATGAAAAAATATGGACTAATACCTTAATGAAGATGATCTATAGCGATAAAAACTCAAATGAGTAAAAAATATAAGGATTGATACTATAAAAGTATGGACTAAAATTATATAAACTAAATATATATGTTAGAGAGTGTTAAGGAATTAGAAAAAAATTGACTATTATTTGACAATATTATTATAGACTATTATATTTGTTTGCAAGATATATATTTTAATTTAATTGTTATTGCAATATCTATCAACCTAATAATTTTTTTTTTGATGAATTTGGAATTGGTAGTTAGTTTGATATAACTTTGATAACATAAGTGAAAAATTAAAAATTTAATTTGTAATATAATTTTATATGAAAATGTTAGTATTACTTAGAAAAATTAATTAAGTAGTAGGATTGTATAATGAGATAAATTAATTAATATAATAGAATAAACATAGAAACATGTTAGTGACAAGATTTATATTCTAAGATTGAATTTAATATCATCTTGAAAACTATAACAATTAATCTTTCATAAAAATATGAACCAATATCTTAATCAAGAGATTCTATAGCAATAAAAAATCAAATGAGTAAAAAAAAATATAAGAATTGATACCTTAATAGTATGAACTAAATGTATAGGTTAGAGAGTGTAAGAAATTAGAATGTATTGAGTATTATTTAGTAATATTATTATAGATTATTATAATTTTTAGCAGATATGTTTTTTTAATTGTCACTACAATATCTATCAATCTAAGATTATTATTTTTTTGGATAGAATTTGACATTGGTGGTTAGTTCAATATAACTTTGATAATGAAAATGAAAAATTAAGGATTTAATTAATAATATAATTTTATATAAAAATGTCAATGCTACTTAGAAATGTTGATTAAGTAGTAGGAATTGTATAATAAAATAAATTAATTATAGATAAATATGAGACTAATATGATAGGAGCAAGAATAGTAACATGGAAGTATGTTGGTGACAAAATTTATATTCTTAAATTAAATTTAATACAATCAAATCTTGAAAATTATAAAAATTAATCTTTCATGAAAAATATAGGTCAATACCTTAATAAAGAGAATCTATAGCGATAAAAACTCAAATAAGTAAAAAATATAAGGATTGATACCTTAACAGTATGAACTAAAATCTAAATGAGTAATCTAAAAAAAAAAGTCCAAAGGAGTAAAAATATAATAAATTATAGACTTTTTTTTTAAGACTCGACCTGACTTGTTTATGAAAACATACAAGTCCTGTCTAACCTGAAATCTTATTTAAAGACTTACATTACACCCTTCATATAGGCCATGAAACTAAAATTTTTTAATTTTAAAATAAGTATAACCTTTAATAAAATCATTATATTTTATATAAAATAAATATATTATACTAATATATAACTAGTAAATTATATAAATATTACAAATTCATAATTATATATATAAATACTAAATAAATAAGTCAGTAGGCTAAATAAGTTTTTTCAAAAGCTTAAACATTAACTTGCATAGTTAAATAAACCTTTCTTGTATAAAAATAAATAAATAAATAAATAAGTCTTTCAAAATATCTAAGCTAGACTTGTTTGCTAAATATGTCAAACCCATTTAGGCTAAAAATAGGCTAGGTTGTAGCTCTTAATGGACCTCTAACCTATTTCCATTCATAGTCATACTGCAAAATTAAATCCAATTAATAAGTTAATAAATATTTAAGATAAATTATAGTTTATTTGTATGTTGTTTGAGTCATAATTATACCTAATGATTATATATATATATATATATAAGCATATTTATTGAGAAGAAATTTTTATTATAAGAGAAATAAATCTTGACTATACAATTATATATGAATAATTAAGATTAAAAGTTACTTAAAGGTCATGTGACCACTTAAAATCGTTACATACACTTATGTTATAATTTTGACCATTTATGTAAGATTCAATAATTAAGATTTACTTCTCTCATTATATACGCTTTATATATAATGATGATTGTGAAAAAGTGAAAAAAAAGAAATGTTAACTTCATAGCTCTTTAAGACTATATTTGGATTTATGGTAATATATTGAAAAGGGTATAATGGAATGGAGTGGTATATGATACTATTTTTTGGTTTTTTTGTTAAAAAAATATGGAATGAAATGAAATAAGGTGACTTTCATTCTATTACATTCCATTCCAAATCATTATTTTTCTTCCTCTCCAAATTTTGGAGAATGGGATAGAACCAATATTTATTTTATGGTTTAAATATGTTTTTAATCTCTTTAAATATTTCAGTCTTTGGTTTCGGTCCATAAAAAACTTTTGTTATATTTTATGTTCTGTAATTTTAAAAGTGAGTAAAATTAATTTATGTGCTCATTTTAAAAATGAGTGATATTAACTCAATTTAACTACTTCATATTAAATCTTCCTTCATTTTAAGGGTTAAAAAAATTTAATATAAAGGTTGAAATGATGCAATGTCACACACTTTTAAAATTATAGAGAGACAAATCATAACAAAGATTTTTGAGGAATCAAAACAAAAAATTAATATATTTAGAGAGATAAAAAGTATAGTTAAACCTTATTCTATTAACTTAATAATGAAATCACATGTTTTTCCTCTAGCCTAACAAATTTGATTTTCTTTTGCCAGTTCCTTCTAAATAATAGAATGAAAAGTTTTTTTCATTCCACCTAAATATTCAAACAATAACATACAAATTTTACCCCATTCTATTCCACTTTATTCTATTAATTCTATTCCATCCATCACATGCAAGATTTCCAAACATAGCCAAAGAGTTTATTTATATAATATTCCTCGTATTCTCAGATCACGTGGGTTTATTGCTAATATACATTTGTGGAGTTCTTAATTATCAATTAACTTGACAACGACGATAATTAGGACTTTGTACCTAATTTGATGTGAAGTCTTTTTAGACTAATTTTTTTTTATGGATTTTGTTTCGTATACTTTTATTTCTTTATCGTCAACTAGTTATCATTGGATTTTTTATTTTAGGTTTTTATGTTTAATTAATTTTTCTCATTTGGCCCGTCCAGTTTACTGCTTCTTCAATGGCATTCGAGTGTTAATTACTGCTTCCTCTATGGCATTGGATTGATAAAACAATGACTTCTGTGCTTTCACTTTTATTTCTTTATAGTCAACTAGTTATCATTGGATTTTTTATTTTGGGTTTTTATGTTTAATTATTTTTTTCTTATTTGGCCCGTCCAGTTTACTGCTTCTTCTACGGCACTGTATTGATAAAACAATGACTTTTTTAGCTTACAAAACCAATAATTCATGACTTATATATTAACATTGAATCCAACATCTTATAGATAAGGTAATACTGGGATGCCCATGAACTTCAGTATGCCAACCATTATAACGTATGCCATACTTCTCCAACATGTGCCTTAAAGTCTAGAAAACATTATCATTTAACAGGAAAAAAAAATCAGGTGTAATAAACTTCAACATTAATTAGAGTAATGTCCAACAATTAATAAATATATATAACGGTGTCCTGATCAAACTAATATTTAAGCTGGACTTTGCCCTGTAGGAGTATAAGTAGGTTAGGCTGTGATCCTTACCAGTTTGCGCTAATTAATTCCAGTACTTTGTGTTTTTCACAAAATGAGTTACCATTACTACTCTCCTCCACCACCGCCAAACTATTACCCTGTACATCCCCAGCCGCCGCCGCCGCCGCCGCCGCCAACCCCATCAGTTCAACCACCACTTTGTGCTCCACCTCCAGCACCATCATCAAATACAGCACCACCACAATCACCAGCAACCCCACCAGGTCAAGTTGCGCCACCACCTCCTCCGCAGGCATCTCCACCTACCACCAGCTCTCCCCTTCACCTCAACCATCACCCTCCTACGCGCCACCGCCAAATCATAACTTATCACCATCATCACCAGCACCAACAGAAGGTCCACCGACATCATCACCACCAGCACCGCCCAAGAGTCAATATTCGCCAGCACCCACACCCACACCAACACCAACACCACCACCACCCAAGGGTCAATATTCCCCAGCACCTACACCAAAGAGCGCCCCACCTACCTCTCCAAACGGGGCACCAGTACCACTGCCACCAATAAAGAGTCCTGCTCAGTCCCCAAACAACCATTTGCCTCCAACTTACGGGTCAGGTCCAGTACCACCGTTTGGGGTAGTACCTTCACCATCCCCATTTTCTAATAATAATAAGGGAACGCCACCATCGGGGGGGAATAACCACACCACTGTGATTGCGTTGTGTGTCTCCCTGGGCGGTGCTTTCTTAATTGCGGTCCTCGTAGTTGGTCTTGTCTGCTTGGCCAAGAAGAAAAAGAAGACGGTTATGGTTCCTGAAGCGCCGCCACCCACAGAAGTCATCTCTTACCAACGTGTCGAATATTCTGAGTCATCATCCCAATACTGAACTGAAATTGCTTATGTTCCGCAAGCATTAATTTGGGTTTAACTCGAACTGCACGTCTCCGTCTCTGTCTTTTTCTTTTGTGCGTATTTTTTCTTAATTGTATTGTCTTCATTGATTATTGTATTCCATATATGTCATAAAATTGAAAAATGCATTGCTTCTGCGTACTTTCTTTTTTTGCGCTGCCCTATCATTTCTTCGTGTATGTGGATAAAGTCAAATGAAGATGCTTAATTATTTGGAGCATGTGTTGGCACATGTTACTTCACTCTCCTATCAGCATTTTTTCTAAAAAAAAAGTTATTATTAATCGAATTTTGACAATTTTTATTTTATTTTTACATAAAATATAATGCATTTTAATAACTTTTTTTGTAAGCTTGAACATTAAAATTTATAATTTTATACTATAAATTATTTTCAAAATTTTAAGATGTAAATATTATTTTGTTCTAGATCAAATAATTTTTTATATTATTTTATATATTTTGATAATTTAATACATAAAAATAATTTTTTTATATTATCTAAGTAAAATAAATTATTTTAAATTTACTTTTTAATTAATATATTTAAACATAAAATTAATTATATTATAATCGATTATATAATAATTAATTATTAAAATAATTAAAAGTTTCATAATTAATCCAAACACATATTTAGTGTTTGTTTTCTCGATTGGTGAATATATTATCAAACTCCTCGAACTGTGGTCTATTTTTGTTTAGGTGTTCTTCCATTTGATCAAACGTAATTTTGCTCTCAAATTCACGTTTGAATTGAAGCAATTTTTTTTTTTTTTTTACTTTTGTGTTGAGAATATGTTAGTTGGAGATAAAAATTTCTAAACATAAATCATATTACTATAAATTCACTTTTGTTAAAAATTAAATTTGTAAAATTAAGTTAATTTTAATTCAAATTTATAAACTCTAATTTAAACACATATTTATAATCTTAATGATCCAACAAGAAATATACTTGTATAAACAAAATCTATATAAATTGTATAAATTAAATAAATTAAAAATTAGTATATTATTATTTTTAAAATAAAATAATTATATAACACAAAAATTTGTATAAATATTTTAATGTTAATTAGCCTAATTTATACAGACAAGACTAAGTGTATGTTTGGTAGAGATTCTCAACAGCTTTTTTTGGGAAAAAAACTATTTGAATAGTATTTAATCATATTTGATAAAATTAGTTTCAGTTTTTACACGAAATTCAATATAAAATAAAAGCTTTTTAAAGTTGATTTTTATAATGCTGAAAATTGAAGTTTATGATTTTAGCTTATAGATTATTTCTTACATTTTGATATGTAAATACCATTTTGTCCTCAGTCAAATAATTTTTTTAATCATTCTATACTTATTTTAATAATTTAATACATAAAAGCGATTCTTTTTTATATCATCCAAACGAATTAGATTAACTTAAAATTACTTTACAGCTAATGCATCCAAACATAAAAATAAATAAATTATAATTGATTATAACAAAAAATTTTTATACAATAATTAATTACTAAACATAATCAAATTTTTACAACTATCACAAACATACCCTAATACAAATATTTCTCCAGCAGGCACGAGTGCCAAATTTCAAGGGCGCTACCAACCACCGGGACTGTTTCTCTTTCCTTTGTAAATGATTTCAAATTATATATAACTATTTTCTCGTCATTTTTATTTCTTTATTTAAAAAACATTTTGTCTAATTTTATTTCTTTATTTAAAAAATTAATAAATTATAAATTTTTTAATTTTATTTTTATTATTAATATATAAAAAATTAATAAAATGATAATATATATTTTGAATATTATAATAAAATATTATTTAATTAATAAACTTAATTATACTTATAATAAAAAAATTAATAATTTTCTTAATTCTTGTATTATAACTTTATAACTTTAACAAATAGATAGAAGTGTATAAAAAGTATCAGATTTCCAAAATAACACGTGTGGCAACCCCTTTTGTGAATTTTGAAAATATATTTGGGTTTTCAAATGACATTTTGATAGTAGTGAAGAAAAAAATTAAAAAAAATTAAAGCAAATTGAAGCAGCCGCAACTGTTCAATTAGCCGAAAAGGTTGAAAAAAAGTGGCTGTATCACATCGATAGCTAAATAGAACAAGTTGTATACTCCAACTTTAAGCGTGTTGACAAAACGGGAAATTTAAACTTGCCAAGTGTGAGTTTTAATAGGTGTAGCTTATTAGATTGTAATAAGAAATTTATATAAAATATTTAAATCTAATTTCACACAAATTTTAAGATAAATTTGAGAACAAATAAATATGAATTTATGACAAAAACTAGGTGGCTTCCTAAGTGAAATACAAAATATGTGTCTATTGGTGGCCTCTTTTTTTTTCTAAATATTTCGAGTTTCTTTTAATTCTTTTTTATATTGATATAATTGGTATAATTTTAGTACTTGTTCTGATACCAATTTTTTGGTTTCTTTAATTTTTGGTGAATTTTTATTAATTTATTCATATTCTTTGTTTTAAATATTACAATAAATCATTTACTTGTATTGCTAATTTATTACTTCCGTTTTCTTTACTCGTATTTTTAGGTTCATTAAATCTGGTTAATTTTGGAATCTGGTCTTTCTTAAATTTTAATAATTTTGGTTTATTTGTAAAAATTCCTAATTCTGTTATTTCATTTTTCTTAGGGTAATAAATTTTTTCAATATCTATAAATAAGTAAGGAATGTCTATTTTATCATTTTCTTTAAATGTGATACTATGGTGTGAATTTGTTAATGCATAACTGACACAATAACTTACTGAGAAAATTTTATCTCCTGGTTTCATTAAATTTTTTCTTAAAAATTTATGTTCTAATGTTTACGTTTGTTCGAGTCTTTGAGTATTTAAGGGTATTCCAATATTTGGTCGTACTTCAAATTTTAATTTTTCATAAGCTAAGTTTCCTTCTATTATTCCTAAGCCCTTATCTTTTAAATCATTAATTCTATAATCTTTTAAAATTAGTTTTATTGGTGAATTTATTTCTTCTTGAAATGTTGATTTAATTAGTACTTGTACTGCTCCTATATGAATATATCTAATTTTTCTTCTGTCTTCATCATTTTTTATTTTTCCTCTTAATTCCATAAGTTTTTTTCTTATTTAGTAATTGTAAACACATATTTCCTTGAGTATCTGCTATATCCATTGGAGTTTCATTATTTAATTTTTCATAATAAATAATATTTTTTCTTTGATTAAATCTCTTTAATATTCCTCCAAGTCTTTCTTTTCTTTTCATGTTTGCATTTTTTGTTAGGTCTAACTCTTCCTTCTGTATCTTTTTAAAAAGAGATTTGTTTATTAGAATACTTCCTTCATAATTTCTTTCTTCTTCAGTTGTGTATAAATGTTCTATATCATCTATGTTTTCGACTTCCATTTATATTATTTTATTTAAATAGGCCTTTATAGTGTGAATACTTAGGTTAATTCTTGGGATTCCTATCCTTATGTCTTTTAAGGATATAATCAATTCTTTAGATTTGATTTCATATGGTTTTACTACTTCAAGAAAATCTATTCCTAATAATAGTTTAGTGTTTGTATGATTTGCAACGTATAATTCAGTTTGAATTTTTACATCTGAATTAAAATAGATTTCAATGCTTATTTTTTCTCTAAATGTATTTTCTTCTTGATTATATTGTACTACTGTTCTCGGTTTTATTTTTTCTATTTTACTTATTAAATCTTTACTTACATAACTAAGACATGATCCAATGTCAATTAATATAGGCATAATAATTCCATTTACTCGTCCTAGTAAATAATTATTCGAGATAAGTTTAATAATCATACTTGATCTGTGATTTCAAAATCTAATGCTCTACTTCCTTTTACTGCTTCAATTGGTGCTTCCGAAATTTCTGTAGTTCTACAGGCCCACTACTACTTCCATGTTTGAATTGTTTGTTTTGGGGTTTGAGTGAGGTAGAGTGATTAAGAAACTGAGTAGAAATTGGAAATTTTTATTGATAAGTAATTATAAGTACAAGAGTTTGGACATACTCTCAAATGGCCAACCAGATCTCGTGAGAGACTAGCATAAAGTTTTCCTAATAAAAACAATCTCAAACCTGAGAATTTTCTATTCGAAAAAATTTGCCCTTCCCTCAGCATAAGAGGTCTTATTTATAGGCTAGAGTACCTAATACTAATTTACAAACATATCCTTTCAGATATAAGTGCTTACATTAGATACTTAATAATTTACATAGTGACGTAAGGGGTTACATCACTCCTCTATTATTGCTTCGTCTGACGAGGCATCTTCTTTAATTGTGTCAGCCACTCCTTTGTTTTATGCGCATCTTTCACATGCATGGTTCCCACTTTCTTTTATCATTGCGCACAAGCCGTTGAGAACAGTTGGCCTGTACTCCATTAGTGGTCTTTGGAATGCATAGAAAGGAAATTCGAATCATGTCAAGAGATTCATGTCTTTTTCCTTTATTACTTTTTCACTTGTTTTGCTGAGTAATAAAGTTGTCGGTGCTTTGTATAAGGTCTTGATGAATGATTTCTTTCCGATGCTCTAACATTGTGAATAAATGCTTGCAAGCTGGTTTGCAACATGACAATGATTTGATCTTCTTCGGGAATAACTCCATGTGATTCGTCTCTGAGTGAAAATTTATTATTGCTTATTCCCACATAAATTAAATGTTTGGCTTACTGCTTTGTGGTGAAGTCTGGATAAGCTGAATAGAATTTCAGAAAAAATGCTTCGCTCCATTGCTATGTTTTTCTTGAACATCTGCACTACATCCTTAAAATTATGAGGAAATAGGTTAATTTCTTCTAGATTCAAACTTAAGTATAGACAATCAATAAAACCAAACTGAAACATATTGAATGTCAGTATTGGTGGTGCTCCAGGGAGGATAATTATTTTAATTCTGAAAAGCTTTCGATCAACTATGTAGAAACAGTTGACCTTCTCTTTATCACTCCAATTAACCAGTCTTTTGAAATTTTTCCAAAAATTTTCTTCTGAGAATTGTACCTGCAATTCACGTTCTTTTCTAGAAGTAATTTGAAAATTATCTAAGGAAGATGGAATTTTTCCTAAAATTTTAAGTGGTGATTGCTTTACTGGTGGATTCTTGGTTGCTTCTGAGAAAGTTCTTGGTCCAAGATAAATTTCTTTTTCTTTTCCTTTTTCTAAATATTCTTTCAACGCCTTCTCTGCTTCATCCTTGGTTGAATATGACTTGTGTAGAACTCCTGAAATCTTCTGACAGTATGGTGTTGCTTTGAACCATTCGTCATAAATTCCTGGAAATGGTCCATTGAAAATTACGTACCACTTGTTGATATTTTTCTCTTCTCGTTGAAATGCTTCCGCAAGAAATCGTTCTGCTTTAAGTTATAAATTTAGAACTTTAATATCTGCTTCAATAAGTTTTAATTCCTTCAACTTTTGGGCTTTTAATGCTTCTTTAAGTTTCAGTTGCTGCTTGATCATTCTTAATGTGTTTCGCTCCATTCTCTGGATAGTATATCTGCAAGAACGTTCTTTTATCCTTTAATAAGTGAGATTGAATAATTATATTCGGCAAGCTTCATTTGCCATCGGATTAGTCTTCCTTGCTTGTAGGTTCCTTTGTGATTGATGTTTTTAAAATCTGCAACATAAGTGGAGTCCGATCTGACAATAAATTCTTTATCAAGCACATAAATCTGATATTTTTCCAACATACGAATTAGTGCCAATGTTTCCTTTTCGTGCGTAGGATAATTAATTTCGCTATCTGAAAATGTTTCAGACATGTATCGACATAGTAATTCTTTCTTTTGACCGGGGGTTTTTGCTTTCATGACACTACCCCAATGTTCATTAGATGCGTCTGTTTTAATAATAATTAAATCATCATCCGATGGATGATATAATTCAGGAAGATCCTGACATAAGTACTTTAATTTAGTAATAATTGCTTCGTCTTCCTCTGTCCAAGACCAGAGGGCATCCTTCTTTAATTTTAACTGAAGTACTTTCCTTTCTGCAGCAAGATTCTTTATAAAACCTTCATTAGAAATATATGTTAGTAAACTAAGAAATCGCTGTAAATCTTTTTTTATCTTTTAGTTTAGTTGGGAAATTTTTACGTTTTTTTAATACATGTTTTTACATTATTATTTTTCCTTTTTTGATTTCTAATCCTAAATAATTAATTCTATTTTGAGCTAAAATAGCTTTTTTCTTACTTAATACTACTCCATGTTCTAAACACTTATTAAGTATTAATTCTACCTTTTTAAAATGATCATTTAAGTCTTTGTTAGTGAAAACTAATATATCATCAATATAAATAAGGCAAAAATCTTTAAATTCTTTAAGAATTGAATTCATTCTTCACTGTAAAATACCTGGTGATTGTTTCATTTCCATTGGGAGTACATTCCACTCATATTGTCCTTGAGGGCAATTAAATGTTATTAAAGCCTTAGATTCTTCTATAAGCCTTATTTAATAAAATCCTGACTTACAATAAAAAATACTAAACTAATTCATATTTCTTATTTGTTTGATAATTAAATCTTTTTTGGAAGATAATATGCATCTCCTTCCATCGCATCATTTATTTGTTTATAATTAAGTACCATTCGTCTTTTATCTCGTTTTAATTCATTATGATGTTCAACATAGAATGCTGGTGATGAGTGTTTACTTTTTGATGATTTATTAATTTTTTGTCTTTCATTTCCTTAATATCTTTGGCAAATTGATCTTTATCTTGTTTTGTGTAAATCATAGGTTTGCATTTTATTTTTTTTTGTTGGGTCTTTTAATTTTAATTCAATTAATTCTATATTTTTATTATTAATTTTTGGGTCAAGAGGATTTTCACTGTATGTTTTTTCTAAAAGTTCCTCAATATAAGCTGAAATTTTTCTTTCTGGTTCTAAATTGATTAGTACATGGCGAATTTTTTGGTATACTATCTTAACTATTTCACCACGTTTCAGCTTGCTAAACTCTGATTGCTTTTTTGAATAAATACACTCCAAAAAGTGAATAATTGGGATGTCAAGTATTTTGCGTAATTGTTTATTCATAATATATGGGATTTTGAATGATAGGTGATCTAAATATTGACAAAACGGAGAATATAATCGTAAGAAAATATTTCCTAAGATCATGTCTAAACTAGTTTCTTGTTGATATATGGTGGGAATAATAAATAATTTTAGTTGAATTATTAAAGTAATTCTTTTGGTTACAAAATACAGAGGATGTATTGATCCATCTGCAATTTGAATTTTTAAGGGTTTTTCTAATCTTTCCCATTTTTTAAATAATGTCTTTGTTGCTAAACAAATACTTACTCCAGTATCAATGTAGGCTTCAGTTTCTTTATTACTTTTATAAATCTTGATTTTAATATAAGTACTATTCGGATTCTGTTTTTTCTGAAGATAATTCATTTTCTATATATTCAGATATGCTATTTTTAGAGTCACTTAATTCTTCTTTTAATAGTTCTAAGTTATATATTTTATATACCTTCGTTATTAATTTTGTTTTTTCTTTAAAATCCTTTTCTTTTCTTTGAGGGCATATATTTACATAATGTCCCTCCACATTACATATCTAACAAACACATTTCTTTTTTCCTTTTGGATAATATTTTCTTAGTGTTTGTCTTTTCTTCCTAAAATATTTTTTCTTGGTATCTCTATAGGCTTTCCTTTTAGGATAAATTTTTCTCAATTTAGGTTTTCTTTTATAGTATTTTCTTTTCTTTGTAGTTTGATTACATCCATAGTTTCCTGGTTTTTCTATTTCTGGTATATCACAACAAATTGCAAATCTACCTCTATTTAATTGTTTAATTGCTTCTCTTTGTATACATTATTTTCTTAATTCGTGATAAAGTATTTGTATAATTCCTCCTAATGTATTAACTGTTTCTAATGGTTGGGTTTGCCAAATAGTTCTTATTTTTGTATTAAGTGGGTTTGATAATTTATCTATAAAAATATTCATATATATATATATATATATATATATATATATATATGTTTTGTGTCAGTATTTAACTGATAGTAATATTTTTGATATTCACATATAAAACTATCTATTTCGCACATGTTACATATTTGTATTTTGTTTAGATGTGCCTTTGCCTTTTCATAAAGAAATCTATTTACTTCATCTCTATGTTCAATAGAATTATATCCTATAAATTCTTGATAAATTAAATGCATGATTAATCTAGCAAATTCCTGATTATTTCCTATAGTTCATGAATATTGGTACCATGTTTCATCACTAATGCTTATGAGAAACCTTTGTACATTTCCTTCTGTTTTATAAACTAATAAATTCTTAACATTTAATAAACTTAATCCACTAAATCTTTCATCTGTTGCAATTAGTAAAGTCATTTAATTAGTCCATTGTAATAATACCTCTTCTTTATTTCTTACACAATCAATATTTAACTTATTTTCAATTCTAAAACTTTCATATTTAGGTTTAAATTCTTCTTGAATTTTAGTCCATCTTCCATCTTTTCTAGCATATCCTTTATTGTACATGATTTCTTTTTCATATTTATCCCAATATTCATCTAGTTTTTCCCAATATTTGTCCCATTTTCTTTTGGTTTTTGTTCCGCTTGTTTATCCTTTTTTCATAAATATTTCATCATAATCTAATTCAGATTCAAGTGCTATAATTTAATATTACTTCTTCATTTTCTTTATTTGTTTCAATTTGTTTTATATTTTGCATTTGTTTATTTTCTTCTTCCACTATTTTTAATTGTTATAATAATTGTTGAATTTCTTCGATATTATTTGATTTCTTTAATAGTTCGATATATTCATTTTTTATCCCTTCCATAAGGTTACTAGTTTTAGAAATTTTGAAGGTTCTATCTTTGTTTGTTCTTTTAGTTTTATTTTGATTATTTCTGTTGGTTTAATTTTTAATAACTCTTCTAAATCTTTTCTAGTTATATTTCTATTATTTTGTTCTTCTTCTAAAAGGTTTTCTAATTGTAATAAAATTTCTTCAATCTATTTAATATTTTTATTTTCATCAATTTTTTTCTTTTATTTATATTATTAAGTGTATCTCTTACATTATTTATTTCATGTATTCTATTTTGTATTCTGCCACAAATACAATTTGCAATTCTATTAATGTTTTGTATTAATATCATTATATTTTGATTGATTTCTTTCATTATTTCAATTTATTCTGATATTCCCATTTTTATCTTTGTTTATTTTTATGTTTGAAGCCACGGTGCTTCGAGGCACCAGAGAATTTCCCCAAAAACTAATGTATTTTCACATTTTGGGTAAAAATCTTACTTCCACTAGCACTTGGTTAAACGTGAAGAATTATAGATCGTTTGTCCAAAATTATATATTTAAATAGTCATATCCTATTTGCATGGAGGAGTTTGAAAGAGAGAAAAAGGAAAGAGAAAATAATTTTTTCATCATATATTAAATATTATTTTATTTAAGATTTTTTTAAAATAAATTGAATAAAATAATATATTATTATTATAACATTTCAATCGTTTTATTTTGGTAGGGACATTTTAATCAATTATTTATTTATTTTTATAAATATTTTATAGTTCTCTTAATTAAAAAAATAAAAAATTAACTCTTTCTTTCTTTCTTTCTTTTTTCTTCAAACTTCTCCATCTAAATATATCCTAAAAGTCATTCAATTTGACTGTACACACACGACAAAAATTATACCCCTAAGAGAATTTAACTTCTACTATCAAACTACCATGTATGTAATTGAGAACCATTCACAATTTATTTGTAGATATGAGGTAATTTATAGCTTCGGCTTAAAATAAAGATTATGTACAATCCTATGCTTTTACTCGAATTTTTTTACTAAAATGGGTAATATTTAATCAACCATATTTCTCCACTTATATTAAAATAACAACTAGTTATGTCTTTTCTTCAAACATCCAATGACAATGCTTTTCCTGTTTTGACCCTGAAAACAAATTCTATACATAACCCGAAGAATATTCAAGAATGTACACCCACATCTAGTCTTATGTTAGTGAATCACTCTTGATAAAATGACAACTTATGATGAACATGTTATGATCTAGTTCGGTCCTACAATAAGGGTGAAAGGATATATAACATCCAAGTGAACCAACACAAAGAAAAAAGTCATCCGCGATGAAGATAGAATTGAACCACACAAAGCAAAATTTCATCCCAGAGATGGACGACACCAAACGAGATGAGAATGGAATCAAGGGAAGATGACGAACAAATACCACACAAAGGAAGATGATGACTCATGAAGGCACTGAACAAGATTAACGAAAAGGAAGACGGAAATAAGAAGGCAAATATGGACGAATAGCTAAAGCACCAAACAAGATTAGAATAGAGATGATAAACGCCACAACAATCTCCATAGGGGTACGAGCAGATTTGCTCACGAGGCTGCTCTTCACCACAACAATCTTCATGGGGCGGACGACTAGACAAGGTGGGGGATGGTGGATGGTTGGGTGAGTCACGTGATTCTGTTTTGTAACTAACACTATGTTTGGATGATAGGTAATGAGGGGAACGGAAAGGGAATGGGAGGAACGGAAATAACTTCCCTTATTTGGGAGTTTTAAAATGCATAGGAACCGAACGGAACACATGGGGAATCATTTCCCCCCTCTTCCCCTCAAATACTCAACTTTTGTTCCCCTCAAAATTAAGAGGGAATGGGAGGAACACATGGATAATTCCGTTCCGTTAATGAAACTTTCAAACAAAGAGAATAGAAACTATGTTCCATTCTATTCTTATCTATTTCGTTCCGTTCCGTTAATGAAAAAATATTTAAACACAGAGTAAAAAATTGAAGAATGAATACCTAACTGAAGAGAAAGAAGAGGGGTGATGGCTTACTAGGCTTAGCCTCTTGTAGCGGGTCGTGGGGCAGGCCACTAGTTAGCAGGCCACAACCCATTTAACCCATGAATTAATCAGACCACACTTGTATACTTGCGTTTTAATGGACTTGCAATATGACTAGTCTTAACCAACACAAGCCACGAGTTAAACTGGTTGATTTGCAAACCATAACCCTTCTACCCAGCTTAATCTCCAGGCAAGAGATAAAGAGAAGAGATAAAATAAACAATAGGTTTTGTGAGCTTTAACTCACTCCACGCCCACCAACCATGGCCCATGTACCTAACAAATAGAAAGGAAAATCAACAATTAACCTGACAAGATAACCCGTCACAACGCACTAATTATACGAGACGTGTTAAATATGCAACCCAACTCATATTTTTTGGTGGCCGGTTTAAATAGGTGAATCTGTCAAGTCAGACCCATTTTAACATATCTATTTACCAATAATATAACTACTCTGATTGTCTTCTTTTTCATCATGAATTCCATAGCCAATTGAATTGTCAATCCCGTTGTTCGTTTAATATTTATATTTTAATTTTTTAACTTATTTATAAATATATTTTATATATTGTAGAAATATTATAATTATATATAACTTAATTTGATATTTATTTCACACTAATATACGATAAATATACATCTACTGTGTTTAAATTGGACAAAAAATATTTTCCTTAAATTGTTGAAGTTTTTACCAAATATAAAAGTGAAAGGAAATAACATGTCACATTCCATACACATACTCACTTATATTGCACACAAATTCTACGCATCATTGTTTCTTTAATAATGATAAATTATTTCATGCTCTTAACATAACAATAAATATATGTTTGAGGAGGATCTCTATTATTAATAAAAGTTATTTTCTTTAAAATTTATGTAAATGTGTTTAAAATTAATGATAAATATCTTTTTTAAATATGTATTTATTGCTGCTTTAAAGAGCATGTAATAATTTCTCAAAATGAGGAATAGTTATTTCAAGAAACTTAAAAAATGAAATTATTAGGAATGTATTTGTGTTTGTTGATATATAGAGTTTGTGAGAGGGAGGTGAATTCTAACCTTTATGCTTCCGTTACATTAAAAAAGAAAAAGAAATAAGAAAACTAAGAATTATTTTTTTATTTTTATTTTAATCATAATTATGTATGATTTCATACCAAACACGTTTTTCAAAAATAGTAAGCAATGTTATTTTAAAATCTTGAGTCCACATATGTCTAATTGAGCTAATCTCGCATTAAAAGAAAAGGTTGTTAGATATAGTCCTACACCTCAACTTTTATACCTTATAAGTGTTAAGGATGAATCAATTATTAGCCAACAATGTATATGATTAGTGAAGCACTTAATTTTTTTAAGAAAAACGTTATTAATTAATAATTAACTCAGATCAACTAATATTAGTAAAGTATTTTAAATGGAGGAGAAATATTTTTTTATTTAAAATGATATTCTATTCAATAAGTCACAAGAATTAGGCTACTAGCAATGAATTTAGGTAATTTAGCATAAAATTATAAGTTTAAATCTCAATAATACCATTATAAAAAAAATGAGAGGCAATTTATTAAGAAATAATTGATAAACCACCCCATATTAGAAAATAATTGAAACTTGTGCACTAAAAAGGTGAAAAGGCCCAAGTCCGACGAAATGGCATCCATTCCACTCCTAAGTATCTTGCGCCATATATACATCTTCAACACTTGTCCTAAATTTTTTGATTAGTCAACACTTTGCTTCCATTATTGTTACACACTCAAAGAGAAGCAAGACAAGATATCAAGCTTACTAACCATGGTGGAAGGAAGGAAAGAAGATCAAGAAAATAGAACCATGAAGAGAGTCCTTCTCCTAGTAAACTCCATCCTTCTATCTATAGGCACCTCCGGTGGCCCACTTGTAATGCGTCTTTACTTCATCCACGGCGGCAAACGCGTCTGGCTCTCAAGCTTCCTCGAAACTGGTGGCTTTCCCATCATTCTCATTCCCATAGCCATCTCTTACATCCACCGCTGCCGCCACCACCACCACCATCACTCCACCGCCACCGCCGCCCACAGCGCAAAACCAAAGCTTGTCTCTATGAAGCCACCTTTGTTTGTTGCCTCCGCCATCGTCGGCATCCTCACCGGCCTCGATGATTACCTCTATGCCTATGGCATATCTCTTCTTCCCTTATCCACTTCTTCTCTTATTCAAGCCTCCCACCTCGCTTTTACAGCCATCTTCGCTTTCCTCTTGGTGAGGCAAAAGTTCACGGCATACTCAGTGAACGCCATCGTGTTGTTGACCGTTGCAGCTGTGGTTTTGGGCCTGCATTCGAGTGGGGATCGTCCAGCTGGTGAGTCCACTAAGCAGTATTTGATAGGTCTTTTTATGATAATGGCCGCTGCAGCGTTGTATGGGTTCATTTTGCCGTTGGTTGAGTTGGTGTACAAGAAGACCAAGCACGTTATCACTTACTCTCTGGTCATGGAGTTTCAGCTGGTTATGTGCTTCTTTGCTACTTTGTTCTGCACTATTGGGATGATAATAAACAATGACTTTAAGGTATAGTTAACAGATATTGTCCTTCACTCTTTCTCATCAATTAGTTATTAGTTGGTTACCTTGTCTAGTCTATATAAGCTACACACTTACTTATTATACGCACCATTCTCATTTCAATCCAAGTTTATTTTCAGTTTCTCACTTTCTCTCAATTCTTTCTAGCTATTGCTATATTTCTCAACACTATTTTTGACTGATGTTTTCTGGTTAATTATTGCATATACAACCTTAAATTAAAATACAATTGAGATTTGTATTGCAATTTTGGGTGTGTGAATTTTGCAGGTGATTGCACGAGAAGCGAGAAATTATGAGTTTGGGGAAACTAAATACTACCTTGTGCTAGTGTGGAGTGCTCTAATGTGGCAGTTTTTCTACTTAGGAGTAGTAGGAGTTATCTTTTGCGCCTCATCTTTATTTTCTGGTATTATAATTGCTGCTGTTCTTCCAGTAACAGAAGTCTTGGCTGTTATTCTTTACAAAGAAAATTTTCAAGCAGAGAAAGGAGTTGCTCTAGTACTTTCGCTTTGGGGTTTTGTGTATTATTTTTATGGTGAGATTAAACAAGCAAGAAAAATGAACAAGGATGGTTGCCCAGATACAGAGCTGCGACCAGATACAGAGCTGCCTCAAACTCTTCCTCCTAATCCATGATTGCAAGTTGCAAGTAAAGTCATCGTCATGATTTCGCTATCTCTGGTTGTGTTTGAATAGTCATGATTGAAGGTCAGTTTTGGCCCCCAGCTAGAAGAAAACCACAAAAAGGCAAAAGCCACTTCCCTCCTTTCAAAATGGCCATCGGTACAAATCCTTTCAAGGTACAAGATAACATTCTACTGGTCAATTGCACTTACTGCTTACTAGTAATACTATTAAATTAATTGTACTTCATATTGATGGATAGAAAAGAAAAGAAATAAAAAAAAAGGTGCTGGCAAGCTAATATCAAATAAAGCCATTTGTCTAAGCAAAAGCCAATTTTACATTTTTAACAGTTTTCCGTAAAAATCGTATGCAGTTATGCAGACTGCAGAGTTCAACCATTGCCTTTTTGACCAGATTAGTGTAACTTTGAAACAAAGACAATAGAGGTGGGCTCACCAAAGGCCATTTTTCGTATACGATAACAGTATGATTGAGGTTGAATCTTGATAAATTATTTATAATTACACTATAATTTTTTACTGATGTTAGTAATGTGCCTTAGTTTTGAAATAAGAAGAGCTTTCTTCCAACTTTTTTGTTTTTTGGTGAGGCTTAGGCACATCATTTATGAGGTTGGCAGAAGTATTCTCTTGTGAGCTATGAAGTACGGTTACAGGATATCACATGAATATGGATATAAGAATACATTAAATTTTAAAAATTATAAGATACTGGCATTATATATATATATATATATAAATTAATATCAAATAAATTAAAGAATTTAATTTTATATATATATGTAATTATAAAATTTTTAAAAAATTATAATTTATTAATATTATTTTTATAAGTTTAAAAATTTATAATATTTTAATATATATTATATATATCAATATTTATTACTCAATAATTTTTTTTAAAATATGAAACATAATTTTTATTAATATTTTTTAAAATTTTTTAAATTAACTTCTTTTAATAGAATTAATTATGTTTAAATATATGCGTGTTTGAAAATATTAATTAGAGATAATTGTAGTATAAGACAAGTTTTATTGATGATAAAGTAGATGACTTTACATTTAACATAGGTAAAAAGAAATAGAAGAAAATAATAGTATCGAAAAGATAAAATTTAAAATATTAGTATAAGAAAATAGTGATTTGAGACATAAATCATGTGATTATGTTTGAATAGATTACGAGTTTATTAATTAGATGTTAGTTATAAAAATTATTATTTTTAAATATTAATAAATTATGTTTAAACCGTGTTTTAGATATATTTAAATATATTTGAAATGTGTTTAAATAAAAAATAATAATTTTTTAATTAAATATATTTAAATATATAAAATATGCGTGTCGTTATATGTTCATATGAATATATGTTTATAACACGTCTATGTCTGTGTTAGATAGTTTGGAGAAGCGAATATGAGATATGGAAAGTGAAAATGAGTTGAAAAACATTTATGGGAATCAAATCTTTGTAACTAAGCAACTAACCCCAGACCCCACACCCAAAACTTTTGAAAAAAAAAAGAATAATTTATCACTTTAGGATAATTTTAAAACTAATTTCTAATTTGAGGTTTTTTTAAGTCATACAAGCGAAAAACCCCATATTTTATTATTTTTAGTAATATCATCAATGTGCCACATATGATGAAAGGATAAGAGGCACAATTATACCCTACTTTTAAGAGAAAGTTGACACCGTACGTATTTTTCCTAATTATTGTCTTCATAAATTATTATAGTTCACACGTCATAAAATTTCAATGCACTGCATCTACTTACTTTCTTTGTTTGCGTTGCCCTATCATTTATTTTCATGTACGTGTATAAAGTCAAATGAAGATTTTTAATTATTTATAATCTTAATGGTCCAGTTTCAAGGGCGCTACCAACCACTGGGACTGTTTCTATTTCCTTTTTCTTTTTCCTTTGTGAACGATTTCACATTATATTTATCTGCTTCCTCCCATCATTTTTATTTCTTTATTTAAACAAATTATTTTGTCTAATTTTATTTAATAAGTCGTTAATTTTTTTATTTTTACCTTTAATATTAATATGTAAAAAATAAAATTAATAAAAATAATAATAATATTTTAAATATTTTAATAAAAAATAATTCAATAAATAAACTTAATTTTAGTTATAATTAAGAATTTTTAATATTTTTTTAAATTTTAATAAAATAATTTTAACAAACAGATAAAAGTAAATCCAAGACTATTTGCTTTCCAAAACAAAGACAAATAGTGTTATTAGGGCACAACTCGAATTGTCGACTTGCGAACCCGATTAATTTGATCGATCCGATTATAAATATCCGAATTAGTTCAGGTGTTTAGATTAATTCGGGTCGACTCGAATAAATTCGACTTCTCATTGGTTTGGATTATGAGTTTTAAGCGACCGACCTGATAATCCAACTTAATGACTCGATGACTCAACTTGATGACTCGATAATCCGTGAAATAACGTCGTTTTGTCTAAATTTAATAATTATTTTATTCAATTTTCATAACTTGATTCGGTGATCCGACCAATCTGACTAATCCAATTACCTAACTCAAACCAACCTGATTATAATCGGGTTAGTTCAGTTTGAATTACTTAAAAATTTTTTTTACAAATCTAACTTGAACCAACTTTACTTAATTAATTTGAATTTTTTTTCTCTTTAAACCTGATCTAATCCGTATCACTTGTGTGGATTTTGGAAATATCTTCGGGTTCTGAAATGACATTTTGACAGTAGTGAAAAAAAAAAGTTCAAGAAAACTGAAACAACCACAACTGTTTAATTAGCGGAAAAGGTTGAAAAAAACTATAAGAAAAAGTGGCAATATGTATCTGGCTGTTTCCATTGGTAGCTACAGAGGACAAGTTGCATACTCCAACATCAGCACGTTGACAAAACGGTAAATCTAAACTCGCCAAGTGTGAATTTTAATAGGTGTAACTTATTAGATTGTAATAAAACTTTTATATAAAATATTTAAATTTAAATTTATATGAATTTTAAGAAAAATTTGATAACAAATAAATATGAATTTATGACAAAATTTGATGTATAAATTTTCACATTTTGAGTAAAAATCTTACTTCCACTTGCACTGGATTAATTGTGAAGAAATATAGATCATTTGTCTAAAATTATATATTTAAATAGTCATATCCTATTTGCATGGAGGAGTTTGAATGGGAAGATAAATTCTGCATTATATAGTAAATATTTTTTATTTAAAATATTTTTAAAGTAACATGAATAAAATGAGAAATTATTATATAATATTTCAATAATTTTTATGAAAATTTTTAATCATTCTTTATTCATTTATATAAATACTATATAATTCTCTCAATTAAAAAAATAAAAAATTAACTCTTTCTTTCTTTTCTCTCCAAACTTCTCCATCCAAATATCTCCTAAAAGTCATTCAAATTGATCGTAGACTATATACAACAAAAATTATACTCATAAGAGAACTTAACTTCTTATATTAAACTGTCATGTATGTATTTGAGAACCATTCACAATTTACTTGTAGATATGAGGTAATGTAATGCTTCGGCTTAAAATAAAGATTATGTACAATCCTCACGTTTTTACTCGAATTTTTTTACTAAAATGGGTAATATTTAATCAATCACATTTCTCTAAAAATATTAATAATATACTCTTTTAAACACTTTTTTTATATTTATTTTATTATTAATCTACTTCATACACATAAAAAAATTATTAGAAAAAGAATACTAACTACACTTACTTATATATTAATAACAAAACAAATGTTAAAAATAGTATTCAAACCTATGAAGCACGGACACGTGTTTGTATGTCGGACACGTGTCCATATCAGATACATGGAGATATTCGTACGACACACATATCCTGCGTGTCAAAATGTGTCTGATTAAAAAGATTTTTTTTTTAATTTAGACACGTCTCAGACACGTTTGAACATGTCTCGGACATACTTAGACACGTCTCAGACATGCTTAGATACTTCTTGGATATGTTTGGACACGTCTAGGACACGACTTGGACATGATCCATTAATATTCTTTCTAAAATAGTTTCTATAATTAACGTTCAATTAGTAAATCCGTAATTCACCCAAGCTCAATCACATAACTAATGTCCCAAGTCACTATTTTCATATATCAGTATTTTAAGTTTTATCTTTTCATACATCACTATTAGACTTTTAAGTTTTATCTTTTCACACACCACTATTTTTATCTGCTCCTTCTACCTTTGCTCGTACCAAATCGTCCACTTCGTCGTCACTAAAACTTGCTTCATACCAATATTTTCTCTAATTAATTTTTTTTATGTACATGTACTAATTCATGATTAGTTCTATTAAGAGAAGTTGATTTAAGAGATTTTTTAAAATATATCAATAGAAATTATGCTTAATATTTTTTAAGAGTGGCTTATTAGGTAACAAATATTAATACATATGATATATATTAAGATATTATAAATCTTCAAATTTATAGAAATGATATTAATGAATTATAAATATTTTTACTTAAATTTTATAATTATATATATATATATATATATTATGTTCATATCTTACAATTTTTAAATTTAATGTATTTTTATATTCGTGTCCATATCATATCATTGTCGGTGCTTCATAAATTCAATCAAGTGTATTAGTATCATTTCTCTTCTCCACTTACATTAGAATAGCAACTAGTTATGTTGTTTCTCTAAAAACCCAATGAATGCTTTCCCTGTTTTGACCCTAAAAAACAAATTCTATATAACCCGAACAATATTCAAGACTGTACACCCGCATCTAGTCTTTTGTTAGTGAATCACTCTTGATAAAATGACAACTTATGATGAACATGTTATGATCTGGTTCAGGGACGGATCCACCTTACAAGATATGGGAGCATATGTCGCCATTGAAATTTTAATTAAATTTATATTATATGTATATATACTAATTTATTCTTCTCATTATATTATTTTGCTTGTTTATTGTCCGTACAAATGGTTGTAAAAAATAATAATAACTCAATTTATCAATTTTTTTGTAATAACTCTAAACTTTTGATAATTACAAGTTAACATTATTTTATTGTTTTGATTTGATTTAATTTTTTAAAATCTGAAAACAAAAAGAAACAGACTTATAGAATATATATTAAATGTTATTTTTAAAGATTTTAAATTTACGATTTAAATAATTTTATATACTAAAAATATCATAAAAAATCATATACATAATATATAGAAGAACTCTTATTATTTGTATTTTTAATAATAATATGTGATATTAAATATAAACCTTTGAAGATTTTTTTAAATATATATATTATGCCCCCACTTATTAAAATTCCTAGATCTGCCACTGATCTGGTTCAATCCTTCAATCAAGGATGATAGGATATAACATCCTAGTGAACCAACACAAAGAAAAAAGTCAACACAGAGAAACTCAGATCAACTTAACCAACAAGGAACAAGAAGTCAACAACACAAAAATATAAAAATGGAATAGTGAGCTCACAATGGCCCGGCCCATGACGAATATAACCAAAACGGGCTAGGCCGAATTGGCTCTTTTATAAAGATTCCCTGTTTGATGATACCAAACGATATTAGAATGGAATCAAGGGAAGACGATGAACAACTACCACACAAAGGAAGATTATGACTCGTGAAGGCACTTAACAAGATTAACAAAAAGGAAGAATTGAAATGAGAAAGCAAATATGGACGAATCATAAAAGCACCCAACTGGATAAGAACAAAGATGTTGAATCACAAACGCCACAACAATCTCCATGGGTGTAGGCGCAGATCAGCTCGCAAGGCTACTCTTCAACATAACAATCTTCATGGGGGTGGGCAATTAGACAAGGTGGGGATGGTGGATGGCTGGGTGAGTCACATCACTGTTTTGTATCTGAGAAACTGAGAATGAAGACCTAACTGGAGAAAAAAGAAGAGGGGAGATGGCTTACTAGGCTTAGCCTCTTATACTGGGTCGTGGGCCAGCCCACTCCACAACCCACTTAACCCATGAATTAAATAGACGCTTGTATACCAACATTTAAATGAACCTGCAATATGACTAGTCCTAACCAACACGAGTCACGGGTTAAAATCGGTTGACCTGCAAACCATAACTAGGGGCGTAATTTAAATTGGATAATCTGACTAACTCGACCAATTCGAACTGAACCAATTAATTTGGTTCGGTTTAGTTCGGGTATATTTATTAGTTCGAACAAAATTTAAACAAATTGAAGCTTAATTAGTTTGGTTCACGGGTTCAGAGTTTTAAATCCCTTGAACTGAACCAAACCAAATCATTTTTTTTTTAAACCCGTGAACCAGTTTTAATTTTTACCAAATCAGTTTCAAATCCTTTCAATTTTTTCCTAAATCAAAACCTAACTCAGTCAGGTAGTCACCCTCACCCCTCGACTGCCCCTCGCCCTCTCTGCTCGCCCCTCGCCGCTAATCGCCTCACCCCTCGACGCTGCTCGTCCTACTCGATGCTGCTCACCCTAGTCACCATTGCTTGTTGCCACTCGATAAGTCTTTAACTCTTTCTTCACCACAAACTCTCCTCACTCCCTGTTAGCCTCTTTTTTCTCATGTTCTATGCCCCCTCTAACAGGAACTCCCATGGATTTTATAAGAACTAGAGTTGTAAACATATTCATATGTTCTTCGACTTATGGTTATTTATCTTTCAAAATCATTGTCTTTCTAACATTTTCTCAAATTGTATATTACTTTTTTTTTTCACATGAGCATGGATTCTTTCTTTAACCCTTCAAAAAGACACTGACTTTGGATTTACTAGATAACATTATTTACTAAGAGGTAGAAAAGAAACACCAGTCAAAGACTACTTATTATTATTAAGTAAGTGAATAAGTGACCACCAACCAAAGACTCAATGGCTTACCATTTTCAATCTGCCATTATAAATCCATGGAGACCTTGTGAGAATTGTAAATGAGAACATTTATAGATTAAATGTAGTCATTTTTCTAACGGGCTTGTTGAGACAGAGCACATCATTGAGAGATATCAAGGATGAATGATGTACTGAAGATGAAGCTATATGCGTATCTTTGTTTTTTTTCTTGACAGTACCATTGTTTTGAGTTCCAAAAGTAAACAATTTAATTTCATAAACAAAATTGGTTGTTTTAAGCAAAAACTGAAAACTTATGGTTTAGAAACAAAGAAGAAAAATAAAGAACAAAAGAAAAGTGGCTTGCAATTTGTAAAGTCATTCTCCATGCTCTTGATGTGTCTTTCCTATCTTAATTAACATAGTAATACTCATTCTTTTTCTCTATTAAACTCTCATTTTGGTCATTGCACTTTGTCACACACCATGTATATAAGACTAGATAAGAAATATTAGACGTGAAAGAAAATAATAGGCACAAATTAAATATATTTATCTTGTTTTCCAAAAGTAAATAATGTAATGAATCACACCCTAACCATACCGCAATTGGGTTGGGTGTGATTTGTTTTTCTGTGTGTGCATTAGGATTTATTTGTGTGCTTGTGTGGGTTTTTTTATCGTTGTAAATATTATATTGACTTTGGATTGACTTTGGGTGATGCCCATTATTATGTTTGTACTGGCTATATATTGATATTGGATAAAAATCATGTATATGGCTAGTGGTTTTGCTCTGGCTACCCTCTTAGTCATTTTCTATCGCCTATTTATGATACCATAAAAATTGAAAGTCATATTTGATCTTTACCAAAATTATGCTTCTGACTGTTGTCTAGTTATTGCCTGAACTTTCTTATTGTGTATTCTATTTTTCTTTTGTCAGGGTATATTTACTGGCAAATGTGAGACAACATTGGACCATGGTGCTGTGGCTGTGCTGTAGGTAGGTTCACTTACAGATTTTAAATAATTCTTATAAAATAGATCAAGTTCAAATCAATGTTGAGTCAACTCAATTTTTTTAAGATATATAGCAGTACAAGGGATATTATGTACAATTTTGATACTTAAAAAATTTTCTTTTCTCACTATTTTGACATTTTGGGTTTGATATAAACAGGAAATCTCAAAGACCAATAATCATGTGACTCAACTTGAATTTGAATGTTCATTGTCTGATGGAAAAGCAAAGGTTAGTTTATGTTTTAATATTATTTGAAATTTTGGATATATTATGTGCACTTTTCTGTATTGCATGTATAATTGTTTAGCTAATTTTTGTGTTTTAAAAAAATACTGGCCAACTCGATTACCCGAACCAAACCAATCCGTAGATGTTCGGTTTGGTTTGGTTCAGATTTGGCTATCAAAAAATAAGAAAATCAAACCAAACCGAACTAATTGATTTTGTTTGATTCAGATTTATTTTCCCCCAACAATCGAACCAAATCACTCAATTACACCCCTAACCATAATCCTTCTACCCAGGTCTATCTCTAGGTAGGAGATGAAGTGAAGAGAGAAAAGAAACAATAGGTTTTGTGAGCTTTAACTCACTCAACCTGCATCACCCATGACCCATATACCTAATTACTAAAAAAAATAACAATTGACCTGATAGGATAACTTGTCATAACCCACTGATTATATGGGGCGTGCAACTCATATTTTTTGACAATTGAGTTAAATAGGTCAACCTATCAAGTCAAACCCATTTTGACATATCTATTTACGAATAAAATAACTACTACTTTGACTGCCTTCTTTTTCTTCATGAATTCCATAATCAATTAAATTGTTGAAGCCTTTGCCAAACATAAAAGTGAAAGAAAATAACATCTATTATATTCCTTGCACACACACTCACTCATATCGCACACATAAATTCTATGCATCATTATTCCATTAGAAATAAACAATTATACTATGTTCTTGGAGCAACAATTAATGCATACTTCAAGAGAATCTCTACCATTGATATAAGTTGTTTTCTATAAAATTTATGTGAAAGTGTTTAAAATAAATGGTCAATATATTCCTAGAGTATGTATTTATTATTACTCCATGAACATGTCATAATTTATCGAAATGAGTAGCTATTTCAATACGCTTAAAAAATGAAACTATTAGGAATGAATTTGTGTTTACTGATATATTTAGTTTGTGACAGGCAGTAATTTTTTAACCTATATGCTTCTCTAACTTAAAAGGAAAAAAAAAAAGAAAACTAAGAATGATTTTTTTAAATATTTTTTAATTGTAATCAATGTTTTTAAAAGGTTGAACCGTTGAATTAGTGAAGTGACCAGTTTATGATTCAATTAGTTTAATTTGTTTAATCGATGGTTAAATGGTAATATTATAGCTATATAAATTTTTCTTTTTTTCTATTTTTAAAAATCAATTAAAAAATTAGATAAAAAATCAGATGGTTCAACTAGTTGGTTCACTGATTTTCTTAGTTTTTAACTAATTTTTGGAGGTTCAACCGCTTATCCAATTTTTTGGGCACTACAACAAATTCGTGATTTACCGGTTGTTGTGACCGTGATTGTGGCAGGAGCGGCAAAAAAATAAATTATTAGGAGTCGCCACCAATTTTATTTGAAATAAGAAAAATTAAAAAATCTTTCTTAGAAAATAGTCTTTGAAACCAAATTAGATCCAGGAGTCAGTTATGTGTAGGGAAGAGTGAAAATTTAATCCCACAACACCCATAACACACTCGTTCTAAGACGGTATTTAAGTTAATTATTCAAATTTTTTATAATATTTGTTTGACTCATTTTTTTAAAAGATAAACGAAATAAACAAATAAATTATAAAAATTTAATTTTTGGCTTGACATAATATAGATTTTACTACTACATATCCTCATATGCAATGAGGAATTCAAAGTAACGTTGTTATTTAGAAAAACGATTATGAGTTGGTTATTTTTAATTTTGAAAATATTTTTTTGTTTTGAAAATTCATTTAATTTTTTTTATTTGTATTTTTTTTAAGAAAAAAATGAATCATCAAGTTGTCACAACTTAGATAATTAAAAAAAAAGGATTAACAAGTTATCATAGCTCAACTAATCTTGTTTTATTCTTCTCAACAAAGTTCAATTAAGATCCAGTAACATGTCAACAAATAAGTTCATCAACAAAACAAACAAGTAAACTAAACTCAAATCAAACCAACCCAAAGAAGTCAAATTTTTATTTACTGTTGTTTTTTTTTATATATTTTCTTTGTATTTATTTATTTATTTATTTATTTTTTGATTTTTTTATGCATAACAAAACACTCTAGAAAAATCTAATTTACTAAAAAATTGACCCATTATGATGTAAAAACAAACCCAACATAAACTAAACTTATTAAGCCCAAACTTAAGACAATAAACTTTTTTTTTTGGTACCAATATTTTGGAAAGACTATCAGCCCAATACTTGGCATCCCAAACCCAATAAGCTAACCCAATCCCTAACTAAAGAAAGTCCTAAAAAAAAAAATTGAAGACACAAATATCAGGTTCTAGAAAACTCATTCAAACAAAAATAGCAACAGAAAAGGGTGGCGCCAGTGCTGGGTCGAGGTTGAACAGTGAGATAGAGGTGCGGCAGCCCGGATCCGGGTTCTGCTAGTTCACGGTGGTGTGCAGCTATGACGCGGGCTCCGGTTTGTGGGTTGCGGTGCTGTGAGGATCACAATTTGTGGTGGATTGGGCGTTTCGTGGCGCGATTGGTGCGGTGGAGTTGGTCGGTTCGGGATTGCGGTTGATGGATTTGGGCGGTGCGAGGTGGCGCGATGAGGCTCTATCTAGTCAGTCCTGGGGTTGCGGTTGACGGATCTAGGCGGCGCGAGGTGGCTCGATCTGGTTGGTCCTAGTCTTCGAGCAGTGAGGCCTAGTTGGTCCTAGTCGGCGCAACTGTGGTGGCTTTGTGACGGGTTCGAGGATGGTGGTGGTTTGTGTGGTTGATGATGGTGAAGGTTAGTGGTGATGGGGGCTGCGTGGCTATGTGGTGGTTGGAGGTTAAAGATGGTGGTGAGGTGAGGTGGTTATCGATGGTGAAGGTTGGAGGCAGAAACCGAGGATGACAATGGTGGTTGTTTGGGTGGCTACAGCTGTTTGGGTTGCTGTGTTGGAATGGGTAAGGAGTTGTTTTTGTGTAATTTGTTTATGGCTGAAAGGGAATATGTGGAGATGAGATTTGAGGCAGAGGCCATGGTTTTGGGAGTTTCATGGTGTTGGTGATGGGGTGAAAGATGGGTCACTAGCAAGCATTGGGGATTTTGAAATTATGATGAGAATCTCCCCTCCCTTTCAGATTTCTCTCTCTTTTTCAAACGTGAGAAAAAACCCCCTCCCTGCACCAACTATGTTTCATCTTTTATAAATTCAAAATCATCACTTATACAGTCAAGCATGGACTGCATAAGGATGTGTAGTCTTTTTCTGGTTTAATCTTTTGGCTCTCAAATATGTCATCATTTTTTTCTTTACTGCTGCTACCTTCCCTTTTGGTGTTTAGTCCCTTGTTCTCTTTTTTTCATGGTTGACTTTGCATGGATTGCAAGCGTTACAGGAGGTGCAGCTTCACCTTTTCCTCTTTGATGTTTTATTTTGAAAAACTTTATCATCACATTTTTTCTTTTCGTTTGCAAATGGCCAAAATAACATGCTTTTGCCTTTTGATTTTAGATTTGTTTATTTGGCAGATTTGCAATGTTAGTTTTTTTTTTAATTATAAACTCAAGACAAATGGGCCAAGGCAGTTAAATGGACTTGAACATTTTCTTCTTGGGTTGGGCTTGATTTGGATCATGGAATAAAAATTATTTAATTTATTTAATTTTTATTTTTATTTGTTTTATTTTGAATTAAAAGATTTTAATGACCCAGATAAAATTGAGTATTCACAGTTGCCCCTCTTTACTTGTTTCTTACTAGAGACTATGAATAACTGTAGTCTTTTATATTATCGCTGTAAGAAATGAGTAAAAATGTGAACTTAAATTTTGTCCAGCAATGCATGAGATGATGTGAGTGGACAAGACAAAGACGCTGATTGAAAACTAGTGAGCTCAAATATGAATTTACGAGTTGTCGCAACGTCGTTAATCCTACTAAGGTGAAGCTTAGCGTAGAGCCAGAGTTGTCACCACCTCGTCAACAAGCTGTCACAACTCAATTGACGTTTATTGATTAAACAGAGTTTATTAAAAATGGGAACATAAATGACGTTGGGTGACTTTTTGACTGAAATTAAAAGACATTGGGTTTGACCCGAAATTTAAAAGACAGTAGGCTACTACATTCTGAAAGTTTAAAAGGCAATGTGCTACTGCGTCTCAAAAATTAAAAGACAATGAGCTATTGCATTTCAAAAATTAAAAGACAATGGGTCACTGCGTCCCAAAATTTAAAAGGCAATGAGCTACTACATCTTGAAAATTAAAATACAATAGGCCACTGCGTCCTGAAATTTAAAAGGCAATAGGCTACCGTGTCCCAAAAATTAAAAGACAATGGGCCACTGTGTCTTGAAAATTAAAAGACAATGGGCCACTACGTCCCGAAAACTAAAAGTTAATGGGCCATTATGTCCTAAAACTTAAAAGACAATGGACCACTGCATCTTGAAATTAAAAGACAATGGGCTATTTCATCCCAAAAATTAAAAGATAGAGATTTTAAAAGTATCTTGACCCAAAAAGATTCTTTTTTTTTCTTCTTCATGTTTTCTTTTTTTTTTTCTTTCAGGAAAAATGATTAGGCCAAAGACCTAAATTTTGTAAGAACAGGTCATCAAGTCAAGTACTTGAGTTTTTTTTAGACACCTTATCAGGCCATAGACCTGGAATTTTGTATAGCCATTAAGCCGAGAATTTGATTTTTTTTTGCTTTACACCTCAACAAGCCATGAACCTGGAATTTTGTAAAGCCATCAAGCCAATGACTTTGGATTTTTTTTGATTGAAGATTCTTTTTTTTTTTACACACCATCAAGTCATGGACCTGAAATTTTTTAAAGAGACAAAAAAAGGTATCTTTGAAAAGTCTCTTAGTAAAATTAAAATTTTCTTGAATCATGCGCTTCCTCAAAAAGCTTATGCAACTAAACCCACTTTTATGCTCTTATTCCGTGCTTTCTTCGAAATTATCACTTCCATCTCTTTTTTTTTTGCTTGGGTAACTCTTGTTTCTAGATTATCCCTTGGGATAACATTTTCCTCCTTCAATTAGAACTTTTAAGTTCCTTTTGGTCTGAATCGTTCATTAGAGGATTACCATTAGATGGTCAAATCATAGTGTTGCACTCATGTCCACTTTACTTGAAGCATTATGTAACAGGTCCTCATGGATTCAAAAGTACAACAGAAAAGAAGTGAACAATTTTCAGATTGGTCATGGAGGTTTGACTACCCAATGGGTATTTACAAAGGATGAATATATGGAAAAAAGACACAAACGATGGTATGAGATGTAAAGTGGTGTTGCTCCAATATGGATTGGTTTAATCTTCATGAAAACGATATTTAGTTTCCTACAGACATTATAACCAATGATTTCCTTCTGTTGAGCATCTACATCAAGCCAAATTGAAGTAAAGAGAAATTTGTCCCGGTCTAGGACTAAATTGAATAAGGCAAAAATTCACTCTGGTGACCAAAAGATTTGCCTTAGTATAGGTCAAATTGAACTAAAGAAAAGAAAAATTGGCCTAGTTTAGAGTCGAATCGAACTAGAAAAAATTGCCCTAATGTAAGGTCAGCTTAAACAGGATAGAAACTTGTCCCTGTGTAAGTCTTTTTTTTTTAAAGGAGCAATGAGCTAGATACTTGGATAAGCATAACTTTTTGTCTCAAAATTAAAACTTATAAAAATAAAAAGCAATCATTCATTGGTCAGAATGGACTTTTTGAGGATTGTAATGTAGCCAAAGTTAGCGGTTATGAAATGAAAGATATAAGACTCAAACAAGTGTTTAAGGGTTGAATAAGACCAAGAATCCTTGTTCAAAATTAAACGTTATTAACTGTTTTTATGCTTTCAAGCACACTTTTCTCTTATTGTTCTTCATTTCTTCCCCTTTTCTTTTCACTTCAATCATTCACCTTTGTCATGACCCATTTCATTTCGTTTTCTTTCTTTTTTCTTTCCTTTCTTTTTTTTTCTATTTTTTTAAAGTTTTTTTATCATTTTTTTACTGCCTCTTTCACTTTTTCTTCCTTTCCTCTTTTTCCATTATGTTTCAAAATAGTCATCATCGCAATCAACCTTTATTTTGTGTTATCCCCTAGTGTAAGGGTGATCCTTATCCAGGGTTTATTGAAGAAAACTTTGAAGTCCAAAAAAGGACAACAAGAGATAATGAAAAAATGAATTCTTGTGAAGGAGAGAGAAAGATGAACAATCTTCATTTCAAATCTTGATTGCCAATTTTAAAAAATTTTAATTTAGAGACAAAAAAAGATAATGCATACCAAGTGATTACTTATTTGCTCCCTTTATGAATGCACCCCAATTTTTTTAAAGCAAAGGCCCCCTACACACATCGACTTTATGACTACTGACATCTATCAAATCAAGAATTTTCTAAGAATTGGAGTCTACTAGGGTCCATATATAAGGAAGATACTTGAATAAATGAAAGAAAATAAATGATAATAAAGATAATATGATGAAAATGAAAGGAAATAAGATATGCTAAAATCTAATGCAAGCTCATTACATTAATGCTTCACGAAAGTTAACATAAGTTCAGCATCCTAAATGGTTTTAATGATTGATCAACCGGGTGTCAATACAATTAAACCATCATTTCATGATAATCACTTGACAAACAAATCAGAAAACCAGCTGCTCAAAAGTTTTCCAGTGCTGGTGGATTGCAAAGTACTGTTCATTCTTAACAACTGAAAAATAGAACATCATTCAGTTGAACTTTATGAGGTTTCCCTTATAAGCATTTGCTCCCATTCCAAATGAGCATGAGCATGTGTAGAAACACCTAACACAGCCTGATAGATTACAAAGCCGTTGTCATCCATGAATATATTGAGATCTCATTTGATTTATTCGACCCCAACTCCACCTTTAGTTGTTTCATTGCTCTTTACATTCTTGCATGTCCTTCATTTATTTGATCCAATCTTCTCTTTACTGATACTTCTTAGCCCAGATTTCTCCCAATCACTTGCATGGCGTTTACGATTCAATCTCATGATCTTGTGTTTTATTGCCGTTCATTTTCCTTAGAAGCGCAATGGTTCAATTTTTGAAATGGAATAAAAAATGTATTTTTTTAAAGTAAACATATGCAGGAATGCATGATGAAATTTTTTTTTTTTGGATTCATGCAAAAAGTGCAAAATTTTCCTTTTTTTTAATTGATGCTAAAATGCATTGAAAAACACTCCACCATTCTTTTGCAAATGTGAAGAAAAACCTAACCAAAGCCTTTTTTTTATGCAAAATTTTTCTATGTCAAGATGGGTAAAAAAATGCTCTTTTTAAGATGCAAAACCAGATGCCAAGGTCTAATGAAAGAGTTTTTTTCTTTTGAAAGGAAAAGAAAATAAAGCTATAATGACCTATTGGATTGGTAAACTATTGGTTCGCTGATAATGGCTTTACTTTTATTCTCATATCAAGCTCAAAATGTTGCATGAAATTTGTAAAATGTAGTTCATGTTAGTGGACTAAACAACATTGTCAACCCAAAAAAATTATTAATGCATGAGTTGCATGAAATAAGCACCATTTTTTTTTACTAAAAAAAGCTATTAATGCATGAGATGCATGAAATGAGTGTTTTTTTTAATTAATAAAAAAAATGTTGATGTATGCAATAAATTTTCTTTACCCAAAATATTATTAATGCATGATATGCATGGAATTTTTTTTTCTTTTGACCCCAAAAAATATTTTATTGATACATGAGATGCATGAAATGAATTTTTTTGTTAATCCAAAAAAATATTGATGCATTAGATGCATGAAATGAGTTTTTTTTTACCCAAAAAAAATTAGTGTATGAGATGCATGAAATGAGTTCTTTTTATTTTATTTTTTTACCAACAAAATTAGTTAATGCACAAGATGCACAAAATGAGTTTTTTAAATTTTTTTTAACCTAAAAAAATTAATGAACAAGATGCATGAAATAAGTTTTTTATTTTTATTTTATTTTTTTACCAAAAATTAATGCACGAAATATATGAAAGAAATTTTATTTTATTTAATAAGAGAGATATGCCCCTATTGTGTCCTAGTTAATGTTGCCTTAAATTACATAACTTCTACCTTAAGGATCTAGTGGTCCCTCCAATTTGTGAGAACTTTTATCGGGTGACTCTACTATTTTAAAGGTCTCTAGAGTTACGTCCTATTTCAGAATGTTAACCACAAATAGTGGGCAAACCATTAGGTGTGGGATATTCATGGAAAGGGTACACTTTAGATGAGGCTTTCGAGACAACTAAATAGGATGTACATCCAAAATAGCTACCACTACATAACCTCTACCTAACTTAGGCTTCACTCAGGTATAGGACCCCACTCGAATGTGTGTGATAAATGTGTAGGTGCAGTGTGATGCGAATTATAAGTTACAAACTCAAGTGCAGGTTGTTTCAAGTAATAAATTCTCGAGAGTCCGAGGTCGATTCACAGGGAATTGATGAAGAAAAATTCTTTGAGGTGAGAAAAAGATTTGTCACAACAATAAAGGTGATAAAAGTTGTTCACAAATGAGAAAAATATTTGCTTGAGTTAGAAGATCCACTCTTAGTAATAAATTAAAGACAAAATTATTTCTTTTTATAACTCAATTGAAATTCACATATAACGGAGGTTCCAATTGGAAAATACAATATTCAAAGTTCAATTAAGATTATATGTAATTATATTATGGTTTCTTTAATTATTCACTAACACCAACACTTGTAAATAGGCTCAAGCATTCATTGTGTTAATCTTTTATCTACAATAAATCAATCTCTCCACTTTACAAGGAGGATTTTAAAATTGATTGGAAATAGAATATAACACATATAATAACCACTTGATAATACATCATTCAAGCACAAAAAAAATAATATAATCTTAATTTATTACCAAAAGTTTCACCATTTCACTCAAGTAAAATAAAAATAAGTTACTCATGAGCTAAAAGAAAGAAAGAGAGAAGAAGAAGAAGATGAACATAACTTCTATTTAGAACAAAAGAAAACTACCACAAGAGAAACAAATAACACAATAACATGATCTTGATCTCTAAGCCAATATGCCTCAAATAAGCAGTCAATGCTCCCTTTTATAGAGCTTGAGGGAAATAAAATGACAATGGAGTTGTTTGATAATGAGTTAAAAATGCCAAGAGAGTTGTTTGATAATTATGAATGAGTGAAAAATTATTGAGATGCTTGTCTCTGAAATGATTTGGTGTTGAAATGATGGCTGCCATCAGAAAATGGAAAAGTAGTCTTCATAAAAGTTGTAAGCTTTTGTCTTAGCTTTCCAATGCCACTAGTTTCAGTCCAATATCATTCATACATGTCGAGATATGACCCAATCTTTGCACACTGTTCAGGCTTAGCTACAACTCATCTGTTCTGACTTCTAGGCCCAATATAACCTACTATACTTCTAATCCAACTCTTGTATTTTTCATGAAAGTTATAGATTTAGATCTTAACTTTGCAATACCACTAGTTTGGTGTCAATTGAACTCCTATAACTAAAGAAATGGGTTGAAGAGTGTGCAAAGGTCAAGCTGTCAGGATCAGCACCCTAGATCTTGCTTCAAATCCAATTTAAATTATCCAAACGTGTGATTTGGCTCTTGAGGTCTCATGAAAGTTGTAGAGAATTGTCTTAACTTTCCTACAAGACTAAAATTACATCAATCAGATATTTGTAACTCAAATTATAGTTAGTTTATTAAACGCTACCAAATAGACAAATTAAAGTCAATTGAAGTAATAAGTCTTTCAATGATCCAATTAAGCTCAATATCATAAAATGTAACAAAACTAACTTAATTAAGCCTAATTGAACCTTAAGAAGCCCAGTGAAAGGATTATAAAATGAATAAAATATATTACTATCAAATTCCCCCACACTTCATAATTCCAAAACAAAACAAAAGAAATTCTAAGGACTACCAATATCCTGCAAAACAAAACAAACGCAAAACAAAATTCCAAAAGAAATTCTCGATCCTAAGGTTTGCATAAAAAATAAAATCACAGTTAAAATAATCAATAAATAATTTAAATAAAACAAACAAAAGAAAAAAATAATAAGCATAAAAAAGGGTAAAAAAAATATATAAATGTCACAAAATTTACACAGCTAACTTACAAAGGCTTGACTCTCAAATGTCCTTAGTGGAGTCACCATTTGTCGAGACCGTGATCGCAGCGAGAGCGGTGAAAAAATAAATTATTTAGAGTCGTCACCAATTTATTTGAAATAGGAAAAATTGGAAAACCTTTATTAGAAAATAGTCTTTGAAACCAAATTAGATTCGGGAGTCGGTTATGTGTAGGAAAGGGTAGAAACTTAATCCCACAATGCCCTCAACACACCCGTCCTAAGACAGTACCTTAAGTCAATTGTGTAAATTTTTTATAATATTTGTTTGACCCATTTTATTAAAAGATAAACGAAATAAACAAATAAACTATGAAAATTTAATTTTTGGCTTGACAGAATAGAGATTCTTCTCCTACATATCCTCTGATGTAATGGGGAATTCAAAGCTATGCCGTTCTTTAGAAAAATGATTGTGGGTTGGTTATTTTTAATTTTGAAAAGATTTTTTATTTTGAAAATTCATTTGATTTTTTTTTGTGTCTTTTTAAGAAAAAAACGAATCATCAAGTTGTCACAACTTAGATGATTCTAAAAAAAAATAGGATTAATAAGCTATCACAGCTCAGTTAATCTCTTTTTATTCTTCTCAACAAAGTTCAATTAAGATCAAGTAACATGTCAACAAATAAACACATCAACAAAACACACAAGTAAACTAAACTCGAATTAAACTAACCCAAAGAAGTCAAATTTTTATTTACTATTTTTTATATATATTCTTTGTATTTATTTATTTATTTATTAATATTTTTTTGTGCATAGCAAGACACTCTAGAAAAAACTAATTTACTAAAAAAATTAGCCCACTATGATGTAAAAACAAACCCAACTTAAACTAAACCTATTAAGCCTAAACCTAAGACAATAAAATTTTTTTTTGGTACCAACATTTTGGAAAGACTATCAACCCAATACTTGGCATCCTAAACCCAATAAGCTAACCCAATCCCTAACTAAAGAAACTCCTAAAAAAATTTAAAAAAAATTAAAGACACAAATATCAGGTTCTGGAAAACTCATTCAAACAAAAATAGTAGCAGAAAGGGGCATAAAGGGGAGGACCAGTGAAGTGGTGGGATCATGCAGTGGTAGCTGGTGGAGCTCCAGTCTGGGTTCAACGACGATGCGAGTGCTGGGTCGTGGTTGAATGACGAGACAGAGGCGTGGTGGTGTAAATCCGGGT
Source organism: Ormosia semicastrata (assembly GCA_029884595.1). Taxonomy (NCBI): domain Eukaryota; kingdom Viridiplantae; phylum Streptophyta; class Magnoliopsida; order Fabales; family Fabaceae; genus Ormosia; species Ormosia semicastrata. The sequence continues at coordinate 117,462,661 of JAQQTO010000063.1, forward strand.
TCTATTGATTCACGGTGGTGCGCGGCTATGATGCGGGCTCCGGTTCACAGGTCACGGTGCTGTGAGGATCATGATTCATGGTGGATCGAATATTCCGTGGCTCGGCTAGTGCAGAGGAGCTGGTCGGTTCGGGATTGCGGTTGACGGATCTGGGCGATGCGAGGTGGCGCGACGAGGCTCGATTTGGTTGGTCCTAGTCTTCGAGCGGCGAGGCTTGGTGGTAAGCTGGTGCGGCTGTGGTGGCTTTGTGACGGGTTCGAGAATGGTGGTGGTTTGTGTGGTTGATGATGGTGAAGGTTGGTGATGGGGGCGCGTGGGTGTGTGGTGGTTGGAGGTTGAAGATGGTGGTGAGGTAAGGTGGTTATCGGTGGTGAAGATTGGAGGCAAAAATAGAGGACGACAATGGTGGCTGTTTGGGTGGCTACGACTGTTTGGGTTGCTGTGTTGGAATGCGTAGGGAGTTGTTTGTGTGTAATTTGTTTATGGCTAAAAGGGAATATGTAGAGATGAGATCTGAGGCAGAGGGCATGGTTTTGGGAGTTTCATGATGTTGGTGATGGGGTGAAAGATGGATCACTAGCAAGCATTGAGGATTTTGGAATTATGATGAGAATCTCCCCCCTCTCAGATTTATCTCTTTTTTTCAGACGTGAGAAAAAACCCCCTCCTTGCACCAACTATGTTTCAGCTTTAATAAACCTTAAATCATCACTCATACAGTTAAGTATGGACTGCATAAGGATGTGTAGTCTTTTTCTAATTTCATTTTTTGGCTTTCTGATGTGTGTGAAATAACATCATGTTTTGTTCTTGTTTTGCATGCATTCTTGAGCATTTTAGGTATTTTAGTTTTCCTTTTTAGTTTATTTTTCCCTTAGTTCAGATAACTGCGGTGTTTTTGGTGTTCTTGTGCAGGATTTATGTTGAATTGACCTTGGATTGAATGGAATGCTTGCATGTTTGAAGTTGGAGCTTAATGGATAGCAATAAAGGTGCAAAAAAAGGTAATTCCAGAGGGCACCACGGCCTGCCCGTGGTCTCTACCACGGCCATGGTTCGAGGGAATCAAGAAAATGCAGAAAACTGAAATAGACTCAACCACGGCCTGGCCGTGGTGGCCACCACAGCCGTGGTTGAGAGCTAGCAGTGAAACCTCCATCTCAGAACCAACCACGGCCGTGGTTCGGGGCGCGCAGCAGTTTTTAGTTTTTGGTTTTTTATTTCTTTTGGGGGCTTTTGGCCCATGAAAACCCTAGGCTATTAATAGATGTTCTGAATGCAATTAGGGTATGCAAGCTTGTATTGAAACCTAGTTCTAAAAGAGGCACGAAGGAGGCTTGGATTCTTCATCTTCTTCTTCTTCTTCCATTGTTACGGGTTTGGGATGTTTTTAAGTTTGATTTCTGTTTCCTTCTTCTCTATGTCTGAGTAGTTACTTTTGTTTCTAGGATTGGGCAATGCCCTTTGATACATTGATAATGATTAATTGACGTTGTTTTCTCCTTTTATTAATCTTGATTGTTCATTGATTCAATTCTTATTGCTTTTATTCATGTGAATTTGCTGGCCACTTATTTGCATCTCATAGGCATTTAGGGACGTACTGAGAGGTGAACCTAAGTGTCGGAACTATTAGAATTGAACTTAAGGTCTAAATCATGAGAGTAGTTTTAGCCTTTCGAGGAATCAATGAATTACCACAAAGCGTAATGAGTTCAATTTAAATTCAATTACCACGAAAGTAGGAATTGGTTTAATTGAACATGGATCTTGTATCTTGAAAGAGAACATTAACTAATTTTGGGTAATTCACCTTCAATTGAATTTCAGATTTAATAAAAGGGTTGTCAATTAGGATTTGTCTTGTATCATTGTGGTACCCCAATCTTGGAAGCTTTATTAAATCTGAAAACCCCCATCTTGATAACTTGCTGTTTTTGTTGTAAATTCTATTTTCTTGATTTTTATTTAATATTTTTGTTACTACGTTCTTATCAATCAACAATCATATTCCCTTTTATTTAATTTAATTAAATTAATTAATTAATTGGTATTCATACACACAGTCCCTGTGGATTTGATCTTTTTATTACTTGACGACGAAATCGTACACTTGCAGATTTCACGCATCACTCTCATATGCCATCCTTTTTTTCTTTGCTGCTACTACCTTCCCTTTTGGTGTTTAGTCCCTTGTTCTCTTTTTTTCATGGTTGACTTTGCATGGGTTGCAAGTGTTACAGGAGGTGTAGCTGCACCTTTTCCTCTTTGATGTTTTATTTTGAAAAACTTTATCATCACATTTTTTCTTTTCTTTTGCAAATGACCAAAATAACATGCTTTTGACCTTTTGTTTTTGGATTTGTTTATCTGGCAGATTTGCAACGTTAGCTTTTTTTAAAAAAAATTATAAACTCAAGACAAATGGGCCAAGGCAGTTAAATGGACTTAAATATTTTTCTTATTGGGTTGGGCTTGACTTGGATCATGGAATAAAAATTATTTTATTTATTTAATTTTTATTATTTATTTGTTTTATTTTGAATTAAAAGATTTTAAAGACCCAGACAAAATTGAGTGTTCACACTAGTAGATATTCTCGATGAATTTTTGTTCGCTAGTAATTATTGCATTTCTAGTGACCAAATCTACTGGAAAATATTTGCATTGGTTTAATTTGCTAGAAAAAGGAAGTTTCATAATTTAAATAATTTCTTGCGGCTTATCCTCCAGAAATTTTATTAAAAAATAAAAAAACAAATATAAAGAATTATTAATGGTGCCTGTGGATTAGTTCGTCAGAATTTTAATTTTTTGGTGGATTTCTGCCATAAATATTATAAAAAAGAATATAACAAAGAATTTAAGAAAGTTTCTTTTGAAAATATTATTTTAATTTTTGACGGATTATTTGATGGAAACAGTTTTAGTTGACCAATGCAAGGGACGCGTGCCTTGTTTTGGCAGAAATTCAAATGGAAAGTTTAAAAAATCCACCTTAAATAGTTTTTGGTGGATATGGCTGATGGAAATTGATGCAGTTATTTACGCAACCGACCTTCTCCTCCCTCATTTCCTCGTTGTTTCCCTCATTCACTCCCAGCCTCCCTTATTCATTCTCAATCTCTCTCTTCTTCTCGCCATTACTCTCCCTCGCACCGCAACCCTCGCTCGCGCTGTCGCCATTGCTCTCTATTGCTGTGCTTGCTTTGTTCTCACGATTTATTTAATCTATTGTTCATGTGCTTAAAAAAGGAAAAAAATTGTTAAACTCGATAAAGAAAGCATTGTTTACATTTATATATATATATTAATATATGCAAGACATTCACTTACAAAGAAGAGAATAAAGAAAGAAGTGTTAACTATTGAACTCGATAAACACTCCAAGGACAAAACATTCACTTTAATCTGAGTTCATCATATGTTATATAGTTATATTGAATATGATGTGTTCCATTAAAATCATGAATGCAAGCCCTCGAGTGGTGCTAGGTTTGATTGGTTGTTATGTGATGGTTGGACGGTGGCTAGTGGTGGTGTGAGTAATGGAGGTGTGTCAGGGTTGTTAGTTTTCTGGTTTGAAGGGTTTTTCTAGGTTGCTTCTTGATGGGTCTGAAGCCATGGTTTTGTAATGCGAGTTGTAATATTGGTAGTTTGCAGAGGATTTGGGGCTCTGCTCTCAGTTTTGGGTGATTGCCAAGTTAAGGAAAATGAGAAAATGAGAAATTAAAGGATAGAAATTCTGTTTGCCTTGCTAGACTTCTTCGATGAAAAATCATTTAGCCTATGATTATGATTTTTCGAGGAAAGAGCTAAGAGGATTTGTGGCATTTGGTATTCTTTTTTTAAACTGAATTTTTTTTGAGCAACCAAACAAAATGGAGAAAGACAAATGAAGCTTTAAGAATAATAAACAACAATGTGCTCTCTTGTTAGCTCTTTGCAAATGCAATTGAAAAATGGAATTATTATAGTGGCAAAATTATAATTTATAAAGTAAGAATTATATATAATCATAGCTTTTTTAGTTTGTCACTAAAACTAATAATGACTAAAACATATATTGATAGCTATGTAGTACATATATACCTACAATTTTTATATTAGTCACTAAAACTAGCTTTGGGTAAATGGAATTTTTGTTGTAGTGCACCAAGGCTAAAGAATTAGAAATGTCTTTGTGCTTCCACTTTTTTTTATTACTGGTTAATTTATAACCCCCATGAGGACTTTGGGAGCATTACATGTTATTTTGAATAGTTTCTATTGTTATAATTTTGTTATTTTGATTCGAAGTTATTACTTGTGTTAGTGACCAATTATCCCAAAAACTTAAGTTGTTTGTTGAATTAGTCTTAGTTTTGAGATCATTCTTGACGAATTGATGAGTTTTGTCTTTATTGACTACATGTTTGACTATCACCACTCCTTCTCCACCGCTCTCAACATCTTGTTGCGTCTTTCATTCTAGTCCAGGTGCAAAACATTTGAAATTTGTAATATATTAAGGCGTGTGATTTGTTTGCATGTTAGTTAGGTCTAATGTCAAATTTGCAGAACTATTGATCTAATGAAATAGATAACATGATAAAGTTGCAATGAATTTTGTAATGATTTCTGCAGAAACTTGAGTGAATTATTGTCAATTTTAATGTTAGATAATGAATTTAACGATTTAGGAGTTTAGACTAAGTCATAATTTACATGTACTTTTATCATTATGACATTTTTATCTTGCAGTTGAATTATTTGTTGTGTATTACAGAAGATTGATATCCTTAAAAATCGTTGATGGATGTATAATAAGCTTTTTTCTTATAGGAAGGGTTTTGTACAAGAATTTTTGGATGAGGTTGAAGAAATTTTAATTTTGCACGTAGGTCTTCACAGTATGAAATTGAAGGAGGAAATGAGGCAATACATGATGTAGACATTACAACAGGTTTAAGGCCTGATTGCTATACAGCAGACATTGATGAGCATACAGAGAGGGATTGGCATGGGGATGCAAAACCCATGGGGATGGGCATGAGAATGGGCATGGGCACTAGCATTAACATGTAGTCCATGTCAGGGTTTTTCCCTATGGCGATGCTCTCCTAGCTATTGTACCACATCTTAATAGACACAACAACACCCATTTCCTTAGCCGTTTGTCCATGGATACCCACTCCAGTAACCGATCCACTAGTCGTCTCCTTAACCACCCCTATAGCGACACCAGTACTGGTCTCCTCAAACGCCTCTATAGCTGCAGCAATACACGTCTCCTCAGTCGTAGTAGTACTCGTCTTCTCAGCCGCCTTTGCAGCTAACCCAGTATACTCCTCAATCGCTCTAATACCCGTCTCCATATGATTAATAACCAGCCCAGCACCTGTCTCCACAGTAGCAGTTCCTGCATCCATCTTAGCCGCCTATGCAGCACCCTTACCAACCGCTCCCTTACCAACATTATCCCAGTTCGCAGCAGCACCTTCAGTAGCCCACACAGGATCCTATTCACACTCTACAAGATGGTGATGATGATGATGATGAGATGCAGGATGATTAGACTTTTTTTTTTATTCATGTTGAGCATTTTTATATTTTTTAGATTTTTATGTTTTCTATTTATATTTTCATGTTGGGATTTGAATAATTTTTTCATATTTAATAATGAATTTTTATTCAATATTTCATAATATTGTTGAGTTTTTTGTGTTATCATCATTAACTATTAAATTTATAAAAATTAAATAATATTAATATATATATATATATATTAGTATTATTTTTACTAATTTTTTTATCTAAAAATAAGTACATCATTTCCGGTGGATTAATCTGCTGCAAGTTTTTCAAAAACCAAAGTTCATTCTTTTTGGTGAGGAGTTATTTGCCAAAAATTTTTGGCAGATATTTCGTCGGTTTGGTGGTTGTAGGACTGCTACTAAGGTACTACAAAGTGGATTCTATTTGCCTACTTTGTTTAAGGTTGCTCATCAATTCTGTCTTTCGTGTGAGCGATGCCAGCGTACTGATGCATTGTCTAGGCATTATATGATGCCCCTTGGCAAGTGGCTTTGCATCTTGGAAAGACAACGTTAGCTATCTATGAAAGCGCAATATATAGTAGCTTCTTTTATGTGATCGCAATATGTGGCATTGTTTTAGCTTTTGTTTTTCTTTCGATTTATTTATTACTAACTATGCCAGCTTTCTCATAAAAAGTAAGGTGCAGTTGTGCCTTTTATCCTTTCATGACATGTGGTATAACATGACATGACAAAAATAATAAAATATTGAATCTCTTGTTAACGTGATAAAAAAGACCCCAACCAAAAATTGGTTTTAAAATCACTCTAAAGTGATAAATTGTTTCTAAAATTGTATTAAACCGATCAAAAAGCCTTCAACCTATTGCATCAAGCTACTTAAGATTTGTATCACACTAAATAGTTTTTGAGAAAAGTGTCTTACAATTACCGAAACTTTAATATATTTGGAGGTTTTGAAAGCGATAGAGATAGAGAATGGTTTGGAATAGGATTGAGAGCATGTTTTTAAGTTGAACCAACAACTTTTTTTTTTTGTGTTTTAAGTTGTTGCTTTATTAAGCAGTGTGTTTGGCATTTCATTGGAAAAAATAAATAGCTTTTTTCTTGAGAAAAAAGCTGTTGGGTGAAAAGCTCAAATTGAGGATTATTGAAAAAAGTTGTTGGGATTATTCCTAACAGTGAGATGTAAATATCATTTTGTTCTCAATCAAATAATTTTTTTAATCAATTAAATATTTTTTTAATCATTCTATACCTATTTTGGTACTTTGATACATAAAAGTGATTCTTTTTTATAGCATCCAAACGAAACAGATTAGTTTCAATCGCTTTTCAGCTAAAATATCCAAACATAAAACTTTTTTCTTATAATCGATTAATACAAAAAGTTTTTATATAATAATCGATTATTGAAATAATCAAGTTTTCACAGCTATCCCAAACACGCACTGAGTGAAAAAGTAAAAGAATATTATATTGATTTTCTTTTTATTTACATAATATTACATTCATATTGTTTGTAACTTTTAATAGTGAAATAGAGGAGAGTCTCTCTTCATTCAAAGTCAAAATGGTAATTGTTAGGATAAAAAGCTTACCATTAGGTTAAAAGTTATAATTGTTAGTCAAGCGCAATTTTATTTCTTTAAAGTAGCAGCGCAAAGCCCCGCGTTTATAACGTGCTATGGGTGGATATGAGGGGCTTCGCATTGCACACATGGTGCACCAGTAGGCTAGGCTGTCAAACACCATTGATGTATGCTCATACGTACATGTGACTCCCATAAATCCTATAATCTCTTCTCCCAGTGACCCAAGGGACTCGAACCTGCACCTTCGCTCTGATATCACTTGTTAGGATCAAGCGCTTACCACTAGGCTAAAAGCTATAACTGTTAGTCAGGGAGCAACTTTATTTCCTTAAAGTGGCAACACATAATTCTGCATCTATAACATGTTGCGAGCAGGCATAAGAGGCTTTGCAGTGCATACGTGGCATACCGACGGGTTGGACTATCAAGCACCCTTGATGTACGCACATACCCACATATGAGTCTTAGGATGATTGCTAGACTCTTGTAAATATAACAATAACTAATGAAGTGATTGATTACAAATTTTACTATCCCTGTTCATGTGCTAGAATGTATAAGATTAAAATTTTAAATTACCATATAAAAAAAAACCAATAGAAAGAAGTGTTCCATCCAAACCCATAAAATTGAAGGATATGAAAATTTAAAAGTTTGTGTATTAAGAAGTGGTTTGGTTCTCTTCGATAACCATTTCACTTCATTACTTAAAAAACTACCATCCACTAGGTTGAAAAATTAGATCTAATAAAAGAATATTTTGATAATAAATATCAATTAGAAAAAGTTTTTTAAGTCATATATGCTAAGTATTTTGTTTATATTATAAATTGATTTAATGTGTCAAATTAAATATTTTTATCTTTTTTGTATTTTTAATTAATAATAATACTTTTGAGTTTAAATTTGATGCACTATTAGTATAAAAAAAATTTACATTGTCATCTAATGATATGTTGACAAATCATTAAAAAAGTTAGACTTCCTAAATAGTAGTTGTAATAATCAAATATTTTTAAATGATTTAACAATATAAGATTAAATAATAAGTATAAAAATATTCTGCATTGAAAATATATCAAAATTAAAACTTTAAAAGGATATATTTATGCTGGACACGTATTTGACAAGTTATAACATTGTAAAACTTTTATACTTGCTTTGCAATCTTATGTTGCCTTTGGTATACAAAATGGTAATTTTATAACAATTTGATGACTTTTAAAATGGAATGACTTGGCACATGAAATCAATGCATAATATAATGAAAATTATGCAAATGACATAAGTACTCCTCATGAGAAAAATAAAGAAGGTTAGGCTTTTTACATTTATCATATTTGAATTTAATTTCTTTTAAATAACTTGATGACAAAAAATGTTATCATTAAAATAGAGCAAATACTATTTTATTTAAAGAGAAAATTAAAATGCTTACAATTTTTTTTTATAAGATCACGAGATATCCTCATAAGTTTGACTCATTTGAACCGTTCACAAGGTATACTTGATACGTTTTTATAGTATTCTCATTATGGTATATTTTATAATAATTATGTTCTCCTATAATATTATACTTTTTTTAATTTTTTTTTGAATATAGTTGCATAATTACCATTTTAAATTTAACATAAGAATCTAAAACTAATTAGAAGAGAAAAGGGATAGATTAAGATAAGTTCAAAACAAAATTGAAATGATTTACTGAAAGATAGTAATTGTAATAGTAAAAACAATATTTAAGCCCATTCCATGCAACACAAAATTATCAATTCCATCTCTGAGGAAGAAAATGCTAATTCTAAGTTCTATATTATGAAGTATGAAATGAAGTTATCATCCTATTCTTTATTTTTTTAAACACGAAAATTTCCATTTCATGGCATAAAACATGGAATTGAGATATCTCCGTCCTGTTTATCAAATGTAACATTAGTATATGCACTCATTTATGACGATAATTAGGACTTCGTACCTAATTTGATGCGAAGTCTTTTTAGGCTAATTTTTTTTATGCATTCTGTTTCGTTTACTTTTATTTCTTTATAGTCAACTAGTTATCATTGGATTTTTTATTTTGGGTTTTTATGTTTAATTAATTTTTCTTATTTGGCCCGTCCAGTTTGCTGCATCTTCAATGGCATTGGATTGATAAAACAATGATGTCCGTCCAGGGTTACTGCCCGTCCAGTTTATCGTTTACTGCATCGTCCAGTTTAATAAATATATATAATGCTGTCCTGATCAAACTAATATATAAGTCTGTGATCCTTACCAGTTTGCGCTAATTAATTCCAGTACTTTCTCTGCTTATCACATAATGAGTTACCTTTACTACCCTCCTCCACCACCGCCGCACTATTGCCCTGTATATTCCCAGTCCCCGCCGCCAACCCCATCAGTTCAACCACCACTTTGTGTTCCACCTCCAACACCATCATCAAATACAGCACCACCACAATCACCAGCAACCCCACCAGGTCAAGTTGCGCCACCACCTCCTCCGCAGGCATCGGGGGGGAATAACCCCACGACTGTGATTGCGTTGTGCGTCTCCCTGGGCGGTGCTTTCTTAATTGCGGCCCTCGTAGTTGGGCTTGTCTGCTTGGCCAAGAAGAAAAAGAAGACGGTTATGGTTCCTGAGGCGCCGCCACCCACAGAAGTCATCTCTTACCAACTTGTCGAATATTCTGAGTCATCATCATCCCGTTTACTGAACTGAAATTGCTTATGTTCAGCAAGCATTAATTTGGGTTTAAACCCCAGAAACCAGAATCGACTATGATTTTTTATCTATTTTTTTTACATATTTTTTATTACTTTATATATTATTAATTATATCATTCTTTTTTATTATTTTTTCTCACTTAATTATAACTATTAAAAAATATAATAAAAAATAACGTTAGATAAAAATTAATGTAAAACATCATTTTTGTCTTCATTGATTATCGTAATTCATGCGTCATAAAATTGAAATGCATTGCTTCTGCGTACTTTCTTTTTTTGCGCTGCCTTATCATTTCTTTTCGTGTATGTGAATAAAGTAACATGAAGATGTTTAATTATTTGGAGCAAGTGTTGGCACATATTATTTCACTCTCCTAACAGCTAATTTTTTTTAAAATATTAATAGCACATTTGAGAATTTTTGTTTTACTTTTTATACAAAGTTTAATGCATTTTAATAATTTTTTATAAGTTTAAAGTTAATTTTAAGATATAAATACCATTTTATTTGTATTCAAATAGTTTTATATATCATTCTATATTTTTTAGTAATTTAATATATAAAAATATTTTTTATATTATTTAAATAAAATATATTATTTTAAAATTATTTTTTAATTAATATATTTAAACATAAAATTAATTTTATAACAATTAATTATTAAAATAATTAAATTTTTACAACTAATTCAAACACATTTTTAATCTTCATTTTCCCGTTTGGTGAACATACTATCAAACTCCTCAAACTTTGGTCTATTTTTGTTTGAGTGTTCTTCTCACCTTAAATGTAATTTTGCTATCAAATTCTTGTTTGAGTTGAAGCAATTTTTTTTTAATTTTGTATTGACAATATGTTCGTTGAAAATAAAATTTTTTAAATATAAATTATGTTACTATAAATTTATTTTTTTGTTTAAAATTAAGTTATTAAGTTAATTTAAATTTAAATTTACAAATTTAATCTAAATACACATTTATAATCTTAATGTTCCAATAAGAAAAATACTTGTGTAAACAAAATTTATATAAATTATGTAAATTAAATTAATTAATAATTAATATATTATTAATTTTAAAATAAAATAATTATATAACACAAAATTATATAAATATTTTAATATTAATGTCTAATTTTTCAAACAAGACTAATACAAAAATTTCTCACTCCGGCAGGCACGAGTGCCAAATTTAAAGGGCGCTACCAACCACTGGGACTGTTTCTCTTTCCGTTGTAAAGGATTTCAAATTATATAAAACTATTTTCTCGTCTTTTTTATTTCTTTATTTAAAAAAATATTTTGTCTAATTTTATTTCTTTATTTAAAAAATAATAAATTATTAATTTTTAATTTGAATTTTAATATTGATATGTAAAAAAATTAATAGAATGATAATATATATTTTGAATATTATAACAAAATATAATTTAATTAATGTTTTGAAGTAAATTCAAAGGATACCTGAGATAGACATGTGACAATGGTTTCTCCTTACTTAAGAAGAAGATTTGAGCGTGTTGAGATAGGGGGTAGGTACCTGCAAATGGACTCCAACGCTCAAGTCTGATCGTACACAAGTAAGGCAATATTAAGTAAATAATTTACTGATACCTGATTAAGGCTATTTAGCCTGGTATTTATAGAACATGTATAGAATCCTCTTGCAATCTGTGTTTAATGTAGGTATTTAGGATTAGTATCCTAATAAAAATTACATTTCCATAATTATTAGGGTAAACCCCTATAAGTTAGGAACTCTTAATATGAGAGCTACATATCAATCTGAGGTAATTATGGGTTATATAATATCTTAAGTAGATGATTGATAGTTACAGATACTTAGGGATATATCCTCTACACGCATCTAGCAATCTTGATATCATGACCTAATGTCGCTCAATGTGCATGGCTCCGAGGTTCGGACTGTCTTCAAGGCCTTAACTCCGTCGTTCAGGGTGGAGTCCGGTTATACGTGTGCCGGGTTGATCCAACTAGACGGAATCTCGAATCACGGTCCAGAACAGTTGTCCCCAGCTTGGCGCTTGGGAGGGTAGCAAGGTTTCAAGTTTCAATAGGATCACTCAGGCATGTGATTAACATAAGGGTCTAGAAAATTAACATCAAGACCTAGATGTTTTTCGCGAAATGCTGGTGTCCATGGTACGCTATTACGTTCCTCAAGTTCATTGCCCCCAACTATTAATCTTGGGATTCCATTGAGTATTTTCCACGCAAGTTCTGAATGCAATCTCTGAAACTGCATGTGATAACAATCTGCAATTCTCTTGGAAACTGTTGCTTTGATTTCATTGGAAATTAAATATCCTTTAAAAAGGATTTCAATTTCGTACTATTTCCCAATTGCCCACTGCTCCCGTGACTAATCAGAAGCTGAGAGCATTTAATGTGGCTACTATCATGGGATCAGTTCACCTTTCAAAGGACCAATCAGAGTGCTTCATTCTCTCTATAAATAGGGAATGTTTGCACCAAAGCTGGTATTCCCTTGTATTCCTTTTGCCTTGTAGTTCCATGCGAGGATGATTCTCTTTGAGAGAATGGCTCTTTCACTTTTTGCAGTTGCACAGAGGGTTTCATCCCTTGCAAAGATTATCTTCTTGCTTTTTCCAAAATTTCAGTCTTTCTTTCTTGGCATAACGTTAAGTCGCTATGTATTTAGGGAGGCGGAAGCCTTTCTCTCTTGGCGTACACGGGGGTGTCTGATCCAACGTGCTATTAGGATAGAGTGATGCTTCCGTAAACCAGTGCATAATGACACTGGAGGGCACTCTATCCCTCTTCCTCCTTCTTTCTTGAGTGATTTGGAGGCACCAGACCAATCTTTTTCGTAGAGCGGTTGGATATGCAAGAATGTAGCCTTTTTGGAAGGAAAAATCCTCTTGGAGCAGCTTAGAGTGATCCGCTTTCCTGGACTTGCTCTTAGGGTGGTTACCGGCCTTTTATTATCACTGTGAAAGAAGCAGGGAAAAAGAAATGAGATGGAGTGGCTTCAGTCTGTTTCGGTGAAGAGGATGAAGGAACTGTGGATGTAACAATGCAGCTGGGTGCCTCAACGGTGATGTTGGTTCCGTCCTTAAGCTCTCCTATGGACACTTTTTTCTCACTTTCCTTTTAATGTATTTTTTCTTCTCCTTTCGTGGAGGTTGAAGATGTATGAAATAGGATTAATAAAATTCTTCTTTTTGAAAATCTGTCTTGTATCTCCGCTTTTTCTTTTTCTGCTTTTCGCTTTACATTATCCAGGGTGAGTCCAATGCTTACCCCATAGTCATACTTAGTTGCCCCTAACTTAGCTATTAGTTGGTTCAACAAAGTGTCAAGTTTTAATTCCTGGCCCCGGGGTCTGTGGTCCCCATAGGCTAAGAGTTATACCGGTGGCTTGTTGGAATCAACCTTTTGACCGTTCGTGCTGTGCTGGACTCCTTTTACTACAGATTATGCCTAGGCTTGTGATAAAATTCTATATTTAATCTGTTGAGCTTGCGTGTCTGTTGATTTGCTGTGCACTCGTCTCTTCAATTACAAGAACAGCTGCTTGGACCATGTTACGCATTCTGGTTGGGAGATCGTGCCTGGTGCTCTGCGTGCCATAATAAGTATATTTTGAAATCTGTAACAATAAGACGAAAATGTCCTCTAACCGTTTGGCCCTAATAAATAGTGGGGGAAAACTTCCTTTTTGTGTTCTTCTTTGTCCTTTATGAATTTTGGTGGTCTGAAGTGATTTTCGACAATTTCAACAGTGAAGAAAACTAACCTCCAGTGGTATCAAGCCTCCATTTCGTCAAGCAACCACTTTTTTAGAAGGTACTTCATTTTCTTCTTATCTGCTTAAACCATTTTTTGAGTCTTGGAGTGGGTGTATGGTCTGCACTTCACTATTTCCAATGAAAAAGGGTTTGGAATGGTTGTTTGCCAGTTCTTGTGCCCCCTCAAAGGCATTGTCTTGATGAACAACTCCTTCACCGTGGTATGTGTGGTGGGGGTGCCTTCCTGAGGTTTTTTTTTGCCTTGGGAGGGTAGAGGCCTAAATATGGGCATAAATAGTCTTTCTTGTTTTCCCCTTTTTTATGTATGAATCTCTGATGTTATTTGATTTTGACCATCAGGCTCTAGGTGTTTCTAGGACTTTAATGGCCAGAGGGAAAAGAAAGGCTAGATCCCAGATCTCGGTTCCCAAAGTCTGGGAATTATATGAAGAAGATGTTATCCGGATTCAACGCGATTCAGGATTGATATACCCGTGGGTTGGGGATGACGTCTGGGGTAATTTGTCTGAGTTCGCTTCTGAGGATGTCCTTAGGCAGTCATTCCAATACATAGAACTGACAGAAAGGAAAGCTCGAGATCAAGAGTACCAAGTTCTATCTCTGGAGTGGAACGAAAGGGTATGTTCATGCCGGGAAGCAGGCTTGCACTTTATGTTTCTATACGAGCCTCTATTTATAAAACTGGGGCTCCGGCCACCCTTTACTGACTTCCAAATTATAATTCTCTAGATTCTATGCGCAACGCCAACTCAGATTCATCCTAATGGCTGGGGTTACATGATTGCTTTCGAAAGGATCTGCCGAATAATGGGGCTGCGGTACTCGAAGAATGCCTTTTTCTATTTCTACATTCGTGTGAGTCCTCAGGGTACGGCGTATCAGAAGAATTGGCTTACTATTCGATCTAGGCCCAGTCGAAAATCCTTCAATGTGTTCCAAGATAGCTTTAAGGGGTTTAATGGTAAGTTTTTCAAGCCTTATGGAGGCATCGGGATACCACGCCTTTTTCCTGAAAGCTGACGGGGAGCTAGTGTTCCTGTTGTATTGGACACAAGACGCCTGGAGCACTCCTATTGTGCCTCTTGAAAAAGAATAAGAATACCTCAATTCGGATGAGCTTGAATGTGTTAGGTTCAAAACCCAATACACCAGGGATTATGGAATGATCCAATTCAAAGACGTCCTCAATACCCCTGGTAATGATCTTCTCTTTGCTTTGTTAGGTAGGGGTTAGGACATTGTCGCCTGCAGTCCGCCGTAGGTTTTTATGCTTTACCTTTTTTATACTTGTAATTTTCCTTTTTCTGACTCTTTTGTTCTTTTTCATGTCTTGTTTCAATTAGCATGACCACTAAAAATGGGTCTTCCATTGAGGCGCTTCAAGCTTTGAAGGAAAAAAAAGGATGGGACTGGGACTTCTGCCCCGAAATAGCCACTGCCCATTCCCTCGTTATCAGGGAACCCATTTCATACCTTTCTGCCTTGGTCCCTCAAGGGAGAAAAAGGAAAGCCTCAGAAACTACTCCAGCAGAAGAAACCGAGAAAGGAAAGATGATTGCTGTGGAGAGGAATGCAGGCAGAGAATCGACCCTCTGCCTCTAATTCCGGGGATAGGTCGCCCACTGAATTTGTGGACAATATTCTCCTGAGTGACGATGTTGTCAAATTCATTACTCAGAGGCCGATACTCGAGGCTCTTTTAGTGTTCTAAACTCTTGCCCTTCGGACTGCTGCAAAGTCTTGGCTTATTGAAAAAAACCTTTACTGGTTTCAAAAGGAAGACAGCAGAGGAGGGAAAGCGGCTACTCAATCTGGCCCTCAAGGGTAAAGAGGAAGCGGAAGCCAAAACTGCTAGGTTGGAAAAAGAGCTTGCAAACCTCCAAGTTTCGTTCACTAGTGAGAAAGCTTGCTTTGAATCAGCCCACACCGACAACGTCACCCTCAAGGCTAAGGTGGTGAAGTTAGAGGAGGAGAATGCTAAACTGCTCACCATCAGCATCGATATTGGTGTTGATAAATTTCATAATGTAATTGCTCAAATTCAATATTTCAACCCCGTGGTTGAACTAGCCCTACAAGATCTGAGTCCTGACAAAATACTCTGAGATGGATGCCTGATTCAGGTCGGGTCAGCTGACTAACCGGCCACTGAGGTCTAAGCAGACGAGGCTCCTTCTGTCGTGATGGATCTGACTGAAAGGGACTCAGGTAAAAAGCAACGGAGCGTGAATGAAGATGAGCCTGAGGGGTAACGTGTCCTTTTTTTGTGTTTTGTTGCCCCTTGCATGGGGCTTTTCCTTTTTTTACCTTTGTAAGGACAATTGCCCTAGGTTTTGGGGTGTTTAATTTACTTCCCCAGGTTTTAAACTTTGTTTTGCATGCCTATTTATTTCCATGTCAACCTTTTTGGGTCCAATACCCATTATGGTATTTATTTTGCAACCATTTCAAGAAATTTCCATGTATTGGAATCCAAGGTCTGGGGTCCAATGCCCTTTATGGACTTGTGGTCTCCCTTCGGACTTAGGTATTATCCATGGTCCGGGGTCCAAAGCCCTTTATGGACTTGTGGTCCCCTTTAGAACTTAGGTATTTGAGGAAAAATACCATGCTTGGGGTCCACCGCCAATTGTTATGGCTTTTGGGATCCCACGTGACTTTGGTTTAAATAAGACCTTATCTTGGGACTCGTGCCCTTTGAGGGCTTGGGAATCCCTTTTAGACTTAGGCATAAGCAGTCCTTGCTGGGGTTTTTCATGTTTATGATTTAGTGTGAGGATTTTCACAAGACTTAGGATTTTCCTACTACACAACCCTTTTAACACAAGACAACTCTCGATGGGTACCATAATAACTTGTCTAAGCTGGCAATGATCATTGATGCGGACATCGACAAGTGCACCGAATCGACAAAAGTAATAAAGAGTGAGTAAAGTATTGTTCCCACGAGGATTATGTTATTAATTACTAAATTCATCAAATCAATACTATTCAAGCTAACGAAAAGAGAGTTGTTGAAAATTAAATTAAAAAGAAAAATAAAAATCAGCAAACAATAAATCTAAGGGGTGAAAAATAATAATGTTAAAGCGTTATGGTCCAGATTTCACTTGAACTCTTTAGATGCACACTCAAATATTGGTTTAACTATATTTTATTTCAATGATTTACGGTCATTTTTCAAAATTAATTAATACACAATCCCTTGGTATATTAATCCTCTTACGCTGATTGGAATTAATTAATCCCGTAGTCTAACCCCAATTAGAAAGGCATTATCAAGAATGAGAGAATTAAAAGAAAAACCACATAACTCACAACGTCTATTCCTAGCGATTGTAGAAGTTATGGTGTTTATCACAAGTTCTAGGTTCATGCAAATTTTTCCAAATCATACATAAACCCAAAAGATCATTCCCAAACTGGCCTGATTCAGAAAAGCATTAAGAATAGAGATAAACACGTAAATCATGAAATAGAAGCATAAATTAAACTCATAAAAGAAGTTACATCATCCAAGAACAAGATCTATCATGCCCCTAATAATGGGAAATTAGTTACACATGGAAAAAGAAGAACACAAAGGGAAGAATATGACAAACTCTATTGTAGAAAAGTGGAAAGGTTGAAGAAAATTCCTAATCTTTAAGTCTAATTGCGTCCACACCACATTAGGGTTTGTGCCTCTTGACGGTTGCTGCGTTCTGTCCAAGTATATAAGAATATGTAAAAAAAAAGTGTGAAAAATCTATTCTATTTGGCAAAACTTTCTTTTTTATAAGAAATTCACGCTGTTGTTACGTGTCCAGCGCTCAGGCACTTATTCTCCAGCGTTCAGGCGCTCAGTCACTCAAGGCACGGTGTAGTATTCGCAACCAGCGCTCAAGCGCCCAACGCGCACTTAGGGGGTGGAATTCCGGCGCTTAGGCGCTCAACGAGCTCTTGACTTGATTTTTCAGTTTTTCTTCATCATTCTAGTGTCCAGTCTTTTCCATATGCAAATACCTAACAAAAACACATAAAAACACACAATTAAAACATAATTTAAAATAACTAAAAATAAAAAAAACTGAAGCACAAACTCAATCAAAAATAATAAAAGAGAATGAAAACCCAAGACTTTGAACCATAAAAATATGAATTTTTGTTGGTTCATCACTCCCCCAAGTTTAAGCTTTTGCTTGTCCTCAAGTAAAAGAAAAACAAAACAAAATAAAATAATCTAAAACTCAAAATAGACTCAAACATGGCAATACCGAGCATTAAAAATCATTCATATCCTCAGAAATTATTTCACAATCTAATTTCAAAGTGTCACACATGACCAATCCAATTGCCACATTGTCTCTCACATGCAACTCTTATGCACAAATGACTTCTCAAAAACATGAATGAAAGACTCAATCTCCTCAAAAATTACAAACTTAGATAGGTTCATAAAACTGCAAGTGCACATCAAACCCACATCCATAGGATTATTTTTTATCTCTCTCTCCACTAATGTAAACAACACACAATCAAAGATCAAAAGGGTCTTTAAAAACTTGTAATGTAAGGCCAAGGGTATGGGTTAAGAAAGAAGTGGTAGGAAAATGAAAACAAAAATTGAGATACAAAATCATGCAAATTTCAAATTCAAGCCTCAAAATATAAGACAAGTACAAAACGGAGCAAAAGTATCAACACAGCATTCATTTTTTTCTTTCTTTATTTTCTTTATTTTTTTCTTCTTTTTCAACAACCTCCACCCCCAAACTTATTTCTTTGCAATACTTTGAGTGGACTTTTTTTTTCTTTTTCTTTTCTTTTCCTTTTTTTGAAATTTTTCAGCTCCACAAAATGTCATGCACAAAAATAACAAAGACTTGAATAATAAAATAATACAAAATATGCACTCAACAGAGGTTATGTAAAATAGCGAATTTTTTTTGGGTATGGGAAAAGAAAAATGTGGGTAAAGAAAAGAAATAGAGGCCAAACAATAGCAATGTTACAAAAGGGACCTAAGGATAAACTGTGTTTACAGGTTGGCTTGAAAGACTCAAACGGTTCAAAGAAGGCCCTTATCATTTCCTTAATCATGCACTGCCTAGGATTTCACTTCAAGAGAGAATCAAACAACTTCTAGATGCAAATCATCCACGCACATGCAATCTCATAAACTTTCTGTAAGCTTGACAGACATGTATAATCCAATGTCTATCAGTCATAAAGATGGGAAGAACATTCATACACAATTGAAACAATTGAGATACATGCAACTCATAAATTCTCATGTGATATCCCAAAAAATTAGATCAATCCACAATTCAAGCAATCATTGGATATTCAATTCAACACACCGGTATGCACAAAATCAACACAAAAACTCAAAACACAAAAAAAAAGAGATGATGACAAAATCAAAACCAATTAAAACAAAAAACAAAATGAATTCAATGCAAGAAAGGAAAAGAAAAATTCTTTTTGGCGGTACCGACAATTATATACATCCCCTACAAAGGCTCGAACTCAGGGAGGCACCTAAGCCGACTCAACACTACCTTTAAAACGAAAATAGGAAAAAAATATTAGTCAATAAAATAACAAATAACAAAATAAAAACAAAAATAAAAGATAAAAAGAGAGAAAATTTGGGTTGCCTCCCAAAAAGAACTTGTTTAACGTCATCAGCTCGACGTTGCCTTTTCAATTAGTCAAGGTGGCTTGAAGCAAGAAAAGTAAGATGACATATTTCTCTTGTCGGCTCTTTGCCTCTATACTCTGTCACTGCCCCTGAAATCAATCTGCAATAAATCAATGGAAGCTGGAGGATCTTTTTCAATTGCAGCACTTTCAGAAAGAGGAAGTCCTTTCTCCTTCTTGGGAATGAGAAAATTAAAATTGATTGATGATGAAGAGCTCTTACTAGCCAAATCCTATAGAGGCTTGTCTTGAATGCATTTAACAAGGGCATAGAGATCTGATGTCGATGTAGATTTATCAAAAATATTAATAGTCACCTGATCTCCATCCACCCTCAAAATAAGCTCACCTCTTGGAACATCAATCAACGCTCCTGAAGTAGCCAAGAATGGTCTTCCAAGAATCAGAGGAATATCAGCATCTTCATCCATATCCAAAATCACAAAATCAGCTGGGAAAATAAACTTGTCAACCTTCACTAGAAAATCTCCCACTATACCATATGGATGTTTAATTGACCGATCAACTAGTTGAAGAGACATTATAGTTGACTTCACTTTATCAATCCCAAGCTTGCGGAGAATTGATAATGACATTAAATTGATGCTAGCCCCTAAGTCACATAGAGCTTTCTCAATAGTCAACTCACCAATAGTGCATGGAATAGTAAACCTACCTAGATCTTTCAATTTAGGTGGCAGTTTCCTCTAAATTATAGCACTGCACTCCTCAGTAAGTGCCACAGTCTCATCTTCCTTGAGTTTCCTCTTCTTTAAAAGCAGATCTTTCATGAATCTAGCATATGAGGGCATCTGCTCAAGTGCCTCAGCAAAAGGAATGTTAATCTACAACTTTTTGAAAACTTCTAAGAACTTGGAAAATTACTTTTCTTGAATCTCCTTCCTGAATCTTTGAGGATAAGAAAGTTTAGCATAAAGTGAAGGATCAACTATTTTCTTTTCACATTCCTTCTTCTTCCTTTGCCACTTTGGTTGCTCCTCTTTAGCTTTTTCATTATATCACTTTTGAGATTGGACATCTGCAACAGGAACATCAATTTCCTTAACTGGTCCATCCAAAGTCTTACCGCTTCTCAGTGTAATTGCATGACATTGCTCCTTTGGATTGACAACAGTATCACTTGGGAAGGTGCCTGAAGGTCTCTCTTGAAGCTATTTTGCTATCTATCCCACTTGATTCTCTAAACTTTTAATCGCAGCTCCTTGATTCTGAAAATTTACCCTTGTTTCCTCCATAAAAGTAGAAGTCTGTTGCACAAAAGTAGATGTCTGTACAAAGAGTTTCTCAAGTGTAATCTCAAGAGGAGACTTATTCTCTGGTTGAGAATTCAATGGCACTGTTTGATTGCTCCAAGAAAAATTGAGATAATTCCTCCACCCTAAATTATATGTATTTGAAAATGAAGTACCTTGAGGTCTGGAAGGATTACCCATATAATTGACCTGTTCTTGAGAACTGAAACTAGAATTACTTGCCTCACATCCACCATTTGCATGGTTACCTCCACAAAAATCATAAATTAACACTTGGTGATTCACAGAATTTACCTACATACCCTCAACTTGCTTGGTCAGGTTAGCTAACTGCTGAGAAATACTTTTATTCTGAGCAAGTAAGGCATCGAGAGTACCAAGTTCCATCACTCTTTGTCTGAAAACTGCTCTCCCACTAGGCAATTGATATTCATTGGTGGCTATAGTTTCAAACAATTCTTCAGCTTCTTTAAGAGTCTTAGTATTCAGAGATCCGCCTGCAGATGCATCTACCATAGCCTTGGTAGGATGATTCAAATCATTATAGAAAATCTGCACCTGCTTCCAAACTTCAAATGCATGATGAGGACATCTCCTTAATAGCTCCTTGAATCTCTCCCATGCTTCATAAAGAGATTCTCCTTGATTTTGAATGAAACAAGCAATCTCACCCTCATCTTCATAAACACTGATAGAGGAAAGTATCGAGTTAAAAATTTGCTAACCAGATCCTTTCAAGTAGAAATGCTCCCTTGTGGCTGAGCTTATAGCCAGCTTTTTGCTTTATCTCTGAGAGAAAATGAAAACAGTCGTAATCTAATGGCATCATCAGTAATGCCATTAAACTTAAAAGTATCGCAGAGCTGCAAGAAATTCGCAATATGCAAGTTTAGATCTTCTGCATAGCCTCCCCCAAACTGATTCTGCTACACCAGCTATAGAAGTACCAGTTTAATCTCAAAATTATTGGCCTGAATAGTAGGACACACAATACTGGTAAAAATATTTTCAGCACATGGAGTAGCTTAGTCAGCCAATGTGCGTCTTCGCTCTGCAGTTACAACAATTTCTGCCATCTTTTGCTCTACTTCTTTAAGTCTCTTCCTCTCTCTAACTACTTTCTTGTTTGCTCTAATTGTTCTCTCAATCTCTGGATCAAAAAGTGATTCTTCTTATTCCAAAGAACCTTGCATAAACAAACAAACAAGCAAACTAGAGTGAAGTAAAGAAAGAAATTAAAAATTAAAATAAAATAAAATAAAATAAAATAAAAATAAATGACTAACAAAAATAAACAAAGAAAATAAAAATAAAAGAAACAAATTAAAAAAAATTAAATGAAAAAATAAAAAATAAAATTAAAATGAAAAGTAAACAATTAAAAATAAAATTAAACAATTAAAAAAATACTCAAATTTGTGTCTTTTCAACTACTATTTAATATTAATAATAATAATCACCAAAGAACAGCGCCAAAAACTTGATGCGGATATCTAAAAAGTGCACCGAATCGACAAAAGTAATAAAGAATGAGTAAAGTATCGTTTTCACAAGAATTATGTTATTAATTACTAAATTCGTTAAATCAATACTATTCAAGCTAACGAAAAGAGAATTGTTAAAAATTAAATTAAAAAGAAAAAGAAAAATCAGCAAATAATAAATCAAATGGGTGAAAAATAATAATGTTAAAGTGTTAGGGTTCAGATTTCACTTGAACTTTTTAGATACACACTCAAATATTGGTTTAACTATGCTCTATTTCAATGATTTATGGTCAATTCTCAAATTAACTAATACCCAATCCTTTAGTATATTAATCCTCTTACGCTGATTGGAATTAACTAATCCCTTAGTCTAACCCCAATTAGAAAGGCATTATCAAGAAAGAGGGAGTTAAAAGAAAAATCACATAACCCAGAGCGTCTATTCCTAGCGATTGTAGAAGTTACGGTGTTTATCACAAATTCTAGGTTTATGCAAATTTTTCTAAATCATACATAAACCCAAAAGATCATTCCTAAATTGGCCAAATTCAGAAAAATATTAAGAATAGAGATAAACACGTAAATCATGAAATAAAAGCATAAATTAAACCCATAAAAGAAGTTACATAATCTAAGAATAAGATCCATCATCTCCCTAACAATGGGAAATTAGTTACACATGGAAAAAGAAGAACACAAAGGGAAGAATATGACAAACTCCATTGTAGAAAAGTGGAAAGGTTGAAGAAAATTTCTAATCTTCAAGCCTAATTGCGCCCACACCACATTAGGGTTTATGCCTCTTGACGGCTGCTGTGTTCTGTCTAAGTGTATAAGAGTATGTGAAAAAAGAAGTGTGAAAGATCTATCCTATTTGGCAAAACTTTCTTTTTTATAAGAAATTCACGCTGTTGTTACGCATCTAGTGCTCAGGCACTCAACGCGCGCTTAGGCGGTGGAATTCCGGCGCTTAGGCGCTCAACGAGCTCTTGACTTGATTTTTCAGCTTTTCTTCATCATTCAAGTGTCCAATCTTTTCCATATGCAAATACCTAACAAAAACACATAAAAACACATAATTAAAACATAATTTAAAATAACTAAAAACAAAAGAAACTTAAGCACAAACTCAATCAAAAACAATAAAAGAGAATGAAAACCCAAGACTTTGAACCATAAAAATATGAATTTTTGTAGGTTCATCAATCATGCAATGAAATAAAAACTCACTTTGTTTTATTAATTCAATAGAGGACTAAGGTTCATATAAAGCGTTCCCATGATAATTGGGGCAGATTAAACATAAAGTAAACTAATACTAGGCCTTAAAAGACACTTAGCTATAGTACTTTCTTAGTTTATCTGTGATCTAGAAGTTCTTCACCGGCTTGCCTGTTAGCGTTTCCAAAGTATAGGCTCCTTTGCCAGTACTGATCATGATCCAGTAGGGGCCTTCCCAATTCAGAGCTAACTTTCCTTGGGAGGCGTTCCTATCGCTGATGTCAGCCCTGCAGTGTAAGAGGTCGCCTGGCTGGATTCTCTTAGTACAACCCTCAGGTTGTAGCATGCTGCCATCCTTTGTTTGATAGCGGTCATGTCTATGAGCAACCCGCCTTCTCTCTTCCAAGAGATCTAGGTCTTCCCTGATTAGTCTGGGATTACTGTCTGACGAGAAATGTTGGAGGCGCCAGCTGGGTTCTCTAATCTTTACCAGAATCATCGTCTCACATCTATAAGTGAGTTTAAAAGGAGTTTCACCTGTTGTGGAGTAGGAAGTAGTCTAGTAGGCCCAAAGGATGTGTTCTATCTATTTGACCCAATTTTCTTTGGCTTCATCCAACCTACTTTTAAGTCATTGCTTAATAACTTGGTTGGCAACTTCAGCCTATCCATTTGTCTGGTGGTTTTCTACAACGCCACAATGATGCTTGATTTTTAAACCAGCGAGTAACTCTTCAAAACCCTTATCCTTGAACTATGTCCCGTTATCTGTCACAATAGATTCTAGGATTCTGAACCTTGTAATAATGTGGCATCATATGAACTTTTGGATTCGGGCCAAAGTAATGGTGACCAAAGGTTCTGCCTTAATCTATTTAGTGAAGTATTCCACGGCTACCACTAGAAATTTGAACTGTCTGGGTACCTAAGGGAATGGGCCCAAGATATTCATACCCCATATGTAGAATGGTCAGGGTACGAACATTGTGGAGAGTTCCTCGGGTGGAGCATGGTAATGGTCTGAGTGGCACAGGCACTTATTGCAAGCTTGGATGTGTGCTATTACGTCAGTCTCCATTATGGGCCAATAATAACCAAACTAGCCCTGAGTGCTTTCAGCGCTAGGGCTTTGTCTCCCAAGTGATTTCCATAACTCCCTTCGTGAAGTGATGTGTGGATGAAATACACACCTCTTGTGCTTGATTTGAGGTGAATTTAGGTGTGCTTTGATGATTTATGTTAGAATTTATGCCACATTTAATATAATTATTCTTGGTATCTCATGATTGATCTTTCTCTATGTTTTTAGGTCCAAAAGAAGTCTTTTGATATGGCTATATGAAGCTTTGGAAGGATTCATTGCAATGGAGTTGAGTTCAGAATTTATATGGCCAAGATTCGCAGCTTTTTTGACCTTTGCTAAATAAAATGAGTATAACTTGAGATACAGAAGTCAAAACGAGATGATTTTAGTGGCATTGGAAAGCTAAGAAAAATATTTACAACTTTTATGATATCACTTCTCCAAAAAATGATGTTTTGAGTGATTAAAGAGTTAGACACAGTCTTATCTAACTTGGAAAATGCTTCTGTCAAGCTCACAGGGCCCTGTCTAACTTCAATGAAGCTTCTGTGTGGGAGACACAGCTATGTCGAAGGGAGACACACCGTATGAGTCCCTCTAATGTGAAAAAAGAAAAATTTTGCCCCCAAATCATTATAAATTGGGGTAAAACGACAAACCTAAGGAGACATTTGTCTAGAGGCTTGTGTGATGACAGGTTTTGAGAGGAGAAGTGCAAGGATTCAAAAGCGAAGGCTTTGAAGGCAATATCAAGACTATTTGAAAATCAACCATTGAAGTTCTTTTCTCTATCTCCATCTTCCCATCTTTCCTTTTTGTTCATCAATCATGGTTGTTTCTTTAATCGTTATTCTTGTTTGTGTTACAATTGCCATGAGTGGCTAAACCCTTTTTCTAGGATTAGGATGAAACTCTCTATTTCCCTATTATGAATTGTTAATTTGATTCTTTGTTAATGAAATTATTGTTCTTGATTCATTCTTGGTATGCTTAATGCTTGTGATATGTTGCGCGCCATATTTACATGATTTTAGGCTTTAGGTGAAGGATCGAAAGATGAAATCTAATTGCTTGATAATCTAAGAATTGAACTTAGGAATTGAGACCTAGATATAGGCCGAGAGGTAAACAATTGTCATGAATTTTAATAGGTTGGAACTCGAATTAATTACCATGAAAATGAGGTTAATGAAGTTTTAGCACGTTTTTAGTGCCAAGAAATTAGACTTTAAATAATTTAGGATAAATCACATTCAAGAACATAATTGAACATTAACAAAGATAGGATTACAATTTATCGTAGTGGGTAGTGTAGTAGATTCCGAATCCTAGAACTTTAAATCCTTGTTGAATCTCATCTTTTCTAGTTTCAATTGTTTACTTTATTACTTTTTTTGTCTAAATTTAATTGAACTTTCACTATTAATTTTTATTCTCTTAAATAATCAAAGTAGCCGTAAGAGTTAGTAATTAATCGATTCTCGTGGGAATAATCTTTATTTTACTACTTATACGATCTGTGCACTTGCAGAAAATCTCACATCAAGTTTTTGGCACCGTTGCCGGGGATTGTGTTGATATTAACACGAGTGGCAATTTGGTTGATTTAAGCAATTTTTTTTTATTTTTTTATTTTAACTTTCTTTTATTTTTCTTTGAATTTTCAAGTGTTGTTTCTTTCCTATGCGTAGAATGAGAAATCAAGGAGATCTTACTATCTTTATTGATCCTGAGATCAAAAGGACACTTCGTCATATTAGAAGGGAAAGAAGAGCACAGAGAATTGAGGAAGACAACAAGGCAAACAATAATGACCAAGCCGCCAATGCAGAGCTAAGTCTGAGGGATTATGGAGCTCCCAACGCTAATGCTTGTCAGTCTTCCATTGTTAAGCCACAGGTAGAGGCCAACAATTTTGAATTAAAGACGTCATTAATTCAGATGGTCCAACAAATTCAATTCAGTGAGTTTCCAACTGAAGACCTGAATCAACATTTGGACGATTTCTTGGAACTATGTGGCACAATCAAGATGAATGGGGTTTCGACGGATGCTATAAGGATCAGACTTTTTCCTTTTGCTTTTAGGGGAAAACCAAAGAAATAGATTCACTCAGAAGCCCCAAATTCACTTACCACTTGGGTTTTGATGGAGCAAGCCTTTTTGGATAAATACTACCCAATTGGGAAGATAATTAAGCTCCGTCAAGACATCACTACCTTCTCTTAAAAAGTTGACGAGTCTCTATATGAAGCATAGGAGAGGTATAGTGATCTGATTCGTTAATGTCCACATCATGGCTTACAAGATTTTGTGGTCATCTAAACATTCTATGCTGGCTTGACTTTCTCTACAAAGGCAGCTCTTGATGTCGCAGCTGGCGGTGCTTTGATGGCCAAGACTCCAACCAAGGCAAGGGCCTTAATTAATGAAGTGACTTTGAATATTTATTTGTGGTCAGGTGAGAGATCCTCTTCAAAGAAGTAAGCCAGAATAATAGAGCTTGATGTCATTACTATGCTGAATGCCAAATTTAAT
Source organism: Ormosia semicastrata (assembly GCA_029884595.1). Lineage (NCBI taxonomy): Eukaryota > Viridiplantae > Streptophyta > Magnoliopsida > Fabales > Fabaceae > Ormosia > Ormosia semicastrata. The sequence goes on from JAQQTO010000063.1 coordinate 117,489,608, forward strand.
GCTTTGACCAAGTCACTTGAGAAGCTGAATGTCAACACCATCACTACTCCTAAAATAATTTGTGAAGTATGTGGAGGAGAGCATCTTGCGTCAGAATGCATTACAGTAGACCCGTCTTTGGAGCAAGTGAATTATATGCAAAATGGTAACTTCAGAGCTCAGGGGAAGTTTTTTCCCAATTCATATAACCCCGGCTGGAGAAACCACCCAAATATCTCCTATGGCAATCAACAACATAATGTGGGCCCATCTGGTTTCCAACAGGTTCAACAATCTTCTCAAGGTGGGAAATCCAATTTAGAAGCTCAAATGGAGAACTTCATTGTCACTAAAAAAGAGCATACTAATGCCATTCAAACTTAAGTGCAATAACATGGGGAGTCCATGAAGTAAATTTATACTCACCTTGATCAAACGGTGACTCATTCTAAGATGCTTGAAACTCAGATAGCCCAATAAGCAAGCTTGTTCAACATGGTACAAGGGTGAATCCCAAGTTAACTGGAGACAAACACAAGGGAGCAAGCAAGTGCAATTTTCTTGAGAAGTGGCAATAAAGTTAACAGCCCCACAAGGGAAGAAAAGCATGAAGATAAGAAATTCCAAGAAAAAGAAGAAAACCAAGAGAAAAGTGAGGTTGAGAAAGAAGCAAAAGAAAACGCTAAAAGGTATGTTCCTCCACCAGCATATGTTCCACCTTTGCCCTTCCCACAAAAATCTCAAAGGGCAAAGCTTGATGAGCAATTTGAAAAGTTTTTGGAGGTTCTTAAAAAGCTGTATATAAACATTCTTTTTACGAAAGTGCTCTCTCAAATGCCCACATATGCTAAATTCTTGAAAGATATCCTCTCTAATAAGAGGAAGCTTGAGGATTATGAAACTATTGCTTTAACTGAGGAATGCAGTGCACTCATTCAGAACAAGCTTCCTCCTAAGCTTAAGGATCCAGGTAGCTTCTCTATTCCGTGCTCGATTGGGACCATGCAAATTAACAAGGCTTTATATGACCTTGGGGCAAGTGTGAGTTTGATGCCCATTTCCCTTTGCAAGAAACTTAATGTTGGGGAGCTCAAACCGACCACCATCTCTCTTCAACTGGTTGATAAGTCAATCAAACATATTATTGACATATTAGAAAATGTTCCCTTGAAGGTGGAAAAGTTTTACATGCCGGTGGATTTTGTTGTGCTTGACATGGATACTGATGATAAAATGTCGATCATACTTGAGCATCCAATCCTCACTACTGGAAGGGTAGTCATTGATGTCCACGAAGGAAAATTGACTCTGCGATTGAATGATGAGGAAGTAGTTTTTGATGTTTTAAATTCTGAAAATAATTCTAATTCCTTAAGTTCATGTAATCACATAGATGCTACTAAAGTTGTGGATAGTGTTGTACTTTCAGGTGTGTAGGAATTAGTGACTGATGTTGTGCTAGAAAAGACTTTGCCCAAGGCTGCCACAAAATTTGAGAAGTCTAAGCCCTGCAAGAAAAGACCTAATAAGTGAAATGACAAATGTGCCAAGAAGCGCGAATTTAAACTTGGGATAAAGTTCTTGTCAATAACTCTCTTCTACGTTTCTGTCCTAGTAAGTTATGGTCAAAATGGTCAGGACCATATGAAATTGTTCGAGTTTTATCCTACGGTGTGCTTGAGGTGAAGAAAGAGAGCCATAAGACATTCCTGATAAATAGCCATAGAGTGAAACACTTTGAAGAAGGAGTAGGGACTGAGCACTACTCCATTAGCATCACTGGAGCATAGAAACCATACCAGAGTCAAGCTAATGACTATAATTTAGCGCTTCTTGGTAAGGGTGTTCAGATCCAAACCAATAAAAAAAAATCAAAAATTGATCCAAAAAAATTGAAAACCGATAAAAATCGAAATAGACTGGATTGTTTTGGATGAAATTTTTACAGAACCGATCGGTTCGGTTCGATTTTCGGTTCGATTTTATAAAATCGATCCAAACCAAACCGAACCGATCACTATATATATATATATATATATATATAATTACTAAAATACCCCTAATAATACCTCTTTCATAAACCCACCCTTTTCCCTCCTCCTCCCTCTCTCCCACTTCCCCACCCCTTTCTATCCCCCATCCCCCCGTTGTACTACGCTTCCCCTTCCCCCATCGCGCCCTATCGTCCCTACGGCAACCCTCCCTTTCTCTACCTATGAAAATCCTAGCCCCATGGTCTGCCACCCTTCTCCAAGCCCTAGCCAAATGGTAGCCTACGTGGCACATAACTCAACCCATGAGAATCTCATCTGTGGGCAAACTACAAGGATTCAGAGGGAGACTTTGTGTGGAGTAGATAGAGTGTACACAAAAATAGAAAGACTCAAGCCTGGTTTAGCCTCTGCCACGTCCAAGGCTCAACGTCCTGCTCAGCTCCCTGCGCTTTGGACGAACCACACGACATGAGAAGGAAAGCAATCGAACTTGGAGAAAGAGAATACATGGAACAGAGAGACGAAAACTGATCTAAATAGTTTCAGTTCTCAACAACTTGGAAGGATTCCCATCTGGTAATTTTTTTTTTAATTTTTCTCATTTGCTCTTCTGCCATTGTTGTATTGAGGATTTTGAATGAATTAAAAATCTCCTATTTTTGTTCTCGCTCTGATTCTATACATAATGTGAGGATGGCTTCTAATATATGAATTTTTTTCCTTTAGGTTTAATTTTATTTTCTTTTGCCTTTTCTCTGTTTGGTAAAATGACTCTTCAAAGTTGTTTCTCTACGTTGCACCCTTGTGCGTTGGTGCTCTTCTGCCTTTGTTTATTCCCTTTGTTTTGTTCCAAAGCACATCCCACTTCAATTGGATGTTATTCAATTAACAAAAATTGTTGCTTTTTGCTTGAAACCTTTTTTTTTTCATTAGCATTGATCCGGTTTCTTTCTTGTCTTATACCAGGTATCATGTTCTCTATCTTTTTTCCAAAAGGATCGAATAACTGCTCTTTGAACTTAAAAAAATTAGTTTTGTGGCTAACAATTGGTTATTGTGTTAAATATATATGTGTATCATATGTGTGTTTTGGGGGGACGGGGGAATAAATTATGCTACTTGTGCTTCGCATTTTAAAGTTCACAATTTTTTTTTGACTTTTGACTTTTGACTTTTGAATGGTGTTAGAGATATAGAACACTTTCTTAGTCCTGCTCATAGCAGCTTAGGCTTTTGTAATAGTTGATTCCTTGGCTGGTGTTAGAGGTCTTGTTTGAGTATTTAGGCAATCAATGTTCTTTTTCTGATTTAGTCTGCACTTTATGTATCTTACTTCACATGTTTTGGATATTGTGATGTCTTTCCAGATGATTATGGAAATCAACATGCTATAAAAAATTAAAAATTGTGTTCATTACAAGTTCTAAATTGCTATGAGTCTACCATCTACATCTTAGCTCCTTTGAGATATGTCACTGTCTATGGATGCTCAGATGCTACAATAATTCTAGGAGCAGTTGGCAAGGTAATTTGTAATTCCGTGTTCTACTTTTTAGAGGAGCATAATGAGTCTATTAATGTATTAGAACATCTGTGGATTTTATTTTCTAACGAGAATGTGGGAATTGATATTGTGTTCACATCCTAAGTGGTAAAATGAGATACAAAGAAGATGACATAGTATGATAAATTGATAACTGTCCAGCTGGCTTCAAGTGAATGTGTATTTCTTAGGTTATTAAAATTCTAGTAGGTAGGGGCCTTATTGCATTTTGTTATTAGACAAAAATCGAATCATCCAATCCAATCCAAACCAATGTTTAGATTGGATCTGTTTAGTTATTGGAATTCATTCAATCCAAACCGAACTGATGATACTTACCTTGTTTGGATCAGATGATTTTTTGCCTTAAAATCGATCCAAGAACACCCCTACTTCTTGGGAGCTAACCCAAAATTTTTTTCTCTTTTTCTTTACTCTTTTATTTTTTATTTTATTTTTAGCTTATTATTATTTATTTTATTGATTAACATTCTTTTGTTTTTGTTTTGTAGTTAGCTATTGTTGAGTCGGTTTAAGTGCCTCACTGAGTTTGGAGCCTTTGTAGGGAGATGTATATAGTTATCAGCCATCAAAAAGATTTTCTATTCTTGCATTTTGTTTTTTAATTTTTACTTTGTTTTTCTTATGCAGTTTTTGGGATTATAAGACCGCTCAGTTTGACCAACTGTTCGAGTTCATGGCTATGTGCCTCTTTCTCCCACCCTTCCCCACCACCTTCATGATCTTGAGTTTCTACTTTCAGGGAAGTTTCGTTGTCCTTTGTACTGTTACTTTTCTTGTTTAAACATTAAGGACAATGTTTCTTTCAAGTGTGGGGGGGAATTGTTGAGCACTTGTTAATTGCATTGAATTTAGCAAAAATTGTGTATTAATTTCTTGATTATTTCTGAGCTGATAGAAATTTGTTTGAGAGGGGATTCCACTGCTCATGAGCTGATTTTGCGCAAGGCAATCTTTTTCAATTGAATGTGAATATTTTAGCATTTTATTTAGGAAATTAGTCATGTCTACTTGTATTTATTCTTTTTACTAACTTAAGCTAGAAGTGAGTTTTGAGTCTTTATTGATTGGATTTATCATAAACTGAATCCTATTATCCTTCTGAAGTGTGTTTTCTCTTGATTTATGTATGCTAGAACTTGATTTGATATCCTGTTGAGATTTTATTGATTCATAGACATACTTGAACATGATTGAGGCACCTAGGCTTAATTCTTTCATGACTTCCAGAGTTGCATTGATAAGTAATCCCTTAGTTACCCCATTTGAGTTTGAAATTAATTTTTTCTTGGATACCTTATTGATTAATCAGGTTGAATTTCTTGTGAGCAACTAATGTGGTAATTGAGAAGTCATAAAAAAGATTGTTTTCATCCTCAAGGATTAAAAATAAAATAAAAAAAGGAGAAGAAGAATGAAATGATGAAAAGAAGAAAAAAGTAAAAAGGTTTACTGGTGAAGAATTGTGAGAATAATTTAGTTGAAAGTGAGAATTACCTTGTGCATTATGCTCTATTAATCATCTTTTCAACTTGATTCTGCTTAGTATAGCTTTATCCTTAAACATTCCTTACCTTAATTCATCTTCTTCCTGCCACTAACTGTACCCTTGGCCTCATTACAACTAATAGAAGTCCTTTTGATTCTTGTTATGTATATGAACTTGAAAGTGGAGATGAGATTGATAGTCAAGCTTATGGTCATGCATTTGTTAAGAGAAATTTGAGTGATCTCTTTGCCCTTAAACACTTGAGAGATGGAAAGATGAGTGACCTCAATTATTTGGTGGAGAGAAAAGGTGCAAGCTAGACTCAAGAGCTTCTAATTGTATTAAGTGCTAGACTTTCTTATTTGATTGGATTTGATTGCTGAGCTTAATTGAATTTTTAAATTGTGGAATTTCTCTTGATTCATGTTTCTTGATGTTGAGTTTAATCTTATTTTTTATTCATATTCTTTGCTTGAGGACAAACAAAGTTCAAGTGTGGGGGAATTTTATGTGTAGATGAAATACACACCTCTTGTGCTTGATTTGAGGTGGATGTAAGTGTGTTTTGATAATTTATGTTGGAATTTATGATACATTTAATCTAATTATCCTTGGTATCTCATGATTGATCTTTTTCTATGTTTTTAGGTCCAAAAGAAGTGTTTTAACATGGCTTTATGAAGCTTTGGAAGGATTCATTGCAATGGAGTTGAGTTCGGAATTTATATGGCCAAGATTCGCAACATTTTTGACCTTTGCTCGATAAAATGAGCATAACTTGAGCTACGGATATCGAAATGAGGTGATTTCGGTGGCATTGGAAAGCTAAGAAAAGATCAACCAATTTCATAAAGATCACTTCTCCAAAAAATGATGTTTTGAGTGATTAAAAAGTTAGACACTGTCGTATCTAACTTGAAAAATGCTTCTGTCAAGCTCACAGGGCATTGTCTAACTTCAATGAAGCTTCTGTGTGGGAGATGTTAGTTATGGCAACCATTACCCAAGAGGGGGGGTGAATTGGGTATAAAAACTTTTTCACAAATGCTCTTAAAATAAATACAAATATTTAAGCTATTTAAATAAAAGCACAGAAGGAACTTGATGAAGAAAAGAAACTTTAAGAACAGCGGAAAGTAAATGTGCAATAAAATAAAATTACATAAAATAAAGAGAAGAAGAGCAGGCACGATATTTATCCTGGTTCGACCACCAACCACTTGTGGTCTACGTCCAGTCCCCAAAACACAGTTCGAGATTTTTCACTATATATACAAGCTTCCAATAGGTGCTTGTAACCTTTACATAAGAGAGCACTTTTCACACACAGGGAAACTCTACCCTTGTGCTAAAGTCTCAGCCTGCAGGGATACCTCACCCTTATACAAACCTTAGAGGGATATCTCACCCCCTTTACAAACCTTGAAGAATACCTCACCCTCAATATAGAAGAATAGAAATATAGATGAAGAGAAACTCTCACTCAGAGCAAATTATACAAATTGAAGTGCTATGAAGCTCTCTAAGAATATCTCAAATTTTGCCAAAAAAGAGCATAGAAATTTAGTAAAAGATGTATCACAGAATAAAGTAAGAAGGAATCATTTCAGATAAATGAGTGTTTTTTTTAAAGATATCCCAAAAATATGTATTTATAGTGGTATAAGAAAAAGAGTCGTTGGGTATAAATTAATATCACATTTAAAGCTTCTGAAAATAGCCGTTGCGTGAAACTGGATCGAGTTTATTCGAATAAACGAAGTCCTATTCGAATAAATCACTTATAACACATTAGGAAGTGTTTTCTGAAACCTTTTATTCGAATAAACATTTGGTTATTCGAATAAACGTTTAGTTATTCGAATAAAACGTTAAAAACACGTTCAATAACGTTTTTTGGGTCATGTTATTCGAATAACCCTTTGGTTATTCGAATAAACCATTAAAAAATCATTCTGGTATGATTTTTGTGGTGTGTTATTCGAATAACATTTGCTTTATTCGAATAAATCACTCAGATTTTGAAAACTGACTTTAAATGGTCATAACTTCTTCATTTCTTATCCGTTTAAAACAAATGACCAGTCATTGGAAAGATCTTTGAGTCTATTTTAAAATGAAAGAAGTTTCAAACAAAACTCAAAGTATTTTGAAAGATATGATTAAAAGAGTGACCAAAGGTCAGTTTTGCAAAACTCAGACTTGACTATTTTTCATAAATTTGAACTACCACCATAAATAACTTTTCAAAACTTGTTTGTTGGGTATTTTAGCATAGGAAAATCATTTGTAAAAACATATTTGAGATATCCATAAGGCTTCTAACATAAAGACACTAAATCCTATAAGTTATACCATTTAATCTTCCTTTGGACTTGGTCTTTGACATGACTTTGATGTTTATCAATACCTTTATGAAATAGGCATTCACATTTTCCTTGTGTTGAGCTTAATAGATATCTTTTTGCTTTCTTGTTGCAATGCTCACTCTTAGTACTTGGACTATCCTACAAAGTATTGCTCACTTAAACAAGCATAGTTAGTCCAAATTCATAATTCAATATCTTCATATGCATGATTCATAAATATATAATTTTAGTTAGTTTAACATGCATATAAGACTTTCATAGACATATCCAAATAAGTCATTTAACAATTATTGATAGATATGCTCTATGTAGGATGTAACAGAACACATTGCACAAAGGTCAAATCCAATATTAATTCATTTATAACTCATATAAAGCATTATTGGATATACTATATGATGAATGTTACATATATCATATTACATGATTATTAAGTAAAATAACTAGATAAGGTACATTACAATAATCATATTACATGATTATTAAGTAAAATATAACTAGATAAGGTACATATCATGCATGATACAATATATCATAATAAGCACATTTATCAAGCATAAGCATCATTCTATTTGTCTTGTATTTGTCATCATCAAAACTTAACATATAAAACCATTTGGGGCAAACTTATTTCCACAATCTCTCCCTTTTTGATGATGACAAATCACCAAAGAAAAATATGTTGAGCAATATATAAGAATAGATATTCATGTAAGTATATCAAACAATAAGTACAAGAACATATTTTTCTTTCCAATTTTCACTCCCCCTATTTGACATCAACAAAAAGGCTTAGGAAGGAAAGAAAATAATATTTTCTCCCATTTATTCATTCTACATATGATTCAAGAATAGAGAGATGAAACGATCATGCTTTCAAGATATAGAAGATTATTCATGCAGTGCTTGTCATATATTTGTATATCAACATTTAGCATATGACAATATTAAAACACATTATGTAAACAAACAAGGATGTAAGCCAAAAGATATAAACAATAATTTAAGGGTTGGGCTCCCCCTCAAAATATGCATATTATCAAAATAATAGATAAAAGAAATATGTATACGAAGACAATGTAAGCACATTACCTTAAAGAAAAGAAAAGGCAAATATACATCTTTTTAATTCCTCAAACAAAAACCATTTTAAAACTTCTCCCCTTTTCAAAAAGAATTTTATAAGAGCACATTATATTTTCAAAAGTATTTTAGAAGGGTAGAAATATTTAATATTTAAAAAATATATTCATTAAGACATATCAATCCAAGTCAAAATATCATAAGTACATCTCATTAATGAAATATGCTATAGGGATCAAAGCATGTATAGAACTAATATCATTCACCTTAAATGCAATGACACAAATATCAAGTTAATATCCACTTAGGCACTTTGTCAATGCTAAGCATACTTCTCATGTAAAGAAAGCATTTAATCATTTAAGATCAATTTTTCAACAAGTATCATATGATTCATATCATATAGGATACCATAAAAGCTAAGGGATAGAGATACTTATTGAGTTAGATAAAGAGTGATGCTTCTTTAGAATGTTCTTTGTTTATTTGTCTTTGACTTTGAGCTTTCTTCCTTTGAATTCTCCATTCCATTACACTAAAAGAAAGTCTTCTTTATCTTCCTCTTCATTTGAGTTCCATTCAGCTTTTCTCATTTATCCACATATGCTTGTATGAAAAAAATATCTGATGGATATATTTGAAATACATAGAGAGACTTGCAAAGCTAACTTTAAAGGTCCTTTAAAACATAGGTTAACATCAAATATCATTTAATCTCATTTACAAGCATAAATTAAGTTGATATATAATTTAAAGCATGTATCACATTATCAACCATGCAATATTAGTTCTAACAAGAGTGTATAAAGTACATATGAACTTGAATAGATGCAAAAATAGTTTAAGCATTTTAAGGCATGATTCAAGTTTATCAAGAAACATATGATCAACATCAAAACTTATATAAGCATTTTGGGGCAAACAATAATCATGTTAGGCATGTAATATTAAGTAAGGAATTTTAGTGCTCACACATGCCAAGAACAAAAAGTCCCTTATTGTAATGAAAGAATTGAAAAGCCATGGAGCTATAACTTTTGAAATCATTTACTTCTTGTTTTCAAAATTTAACATATCAAACAAGAAGACATGTAACATTTTACTTTCCAATCTCCAAGTGAGTATATGAGACAATTAGGCATCAAAAAGAAAGGATTAGAATGACTTCTGAGAATGTGAATTTACATATTTAAACAAAGAGAATTGATTACAAGCTTAATAACAAGGATATTACCATAGCATGTCATTCCAAGCAAAAAAATGTATGCATATCTAGCATGTTAGCATATGTAGAGATACTTTCAAGACATAATGTTAGAAAAGCACAACTTAAAACATGTTAAGGCATAAAAATAAATTTCTACTTATCCTCATATTACATGATATTCAATTTAAAGAAAAAAAAGATAATAGTTTGATATCACCAAAAGTGTACTCTTTGAGTTTTTGTAGGTGACTCCAACTTCCACCAACTTCCAAGCTTCAAGTTTTCATGAGGGAATAGAAATTCTTTGCACCCCTTTTATAAGTTGAATCCTTTTAAACTTTAATATCCTCAAGTTGACTGAAGTTATTCCATTTAAATGCAAGCTTGAGGTAGTTATCACCTTACAAAATAATTCAAAGCACTTTCTTTGGTATCCATCAATTTTGGATCCATAGAGGTTAGTCATTATGCTAAACTCATAAGCAAAAAAGCATTCAAAATAATAAATGAGTTCACAAAGGCAAAAGATATTTCATGATCAATCAAGCCAATTATATATAAGCATCAAAAGAATTTAACATGTATTAATCGAAACGTAGTAGAACAGATTACGTTTAAAAACAAACCGTGTTTATTCGAATAAGAAGAGGATCCTATTGGAATAAAGGATCTGGAGAGCCAAGCGTTTTGGCATTTTAATAGGTTTATTCGAATAACTTGAGAGTTATTCGAATAGACAGAAAAGTAAACAATCAGGACAGATAAGCCAAGTCTCTGGTTATTCGAATATCCCGAGGTTTATTCGAATAGACAGAGATCAAATGTAAGAAACTGATAGAACAAAGGCTCTGTTTATTCGAATAAGTAAAGGATTTATTCGAATAGACAGTAAACACTGCAAACACAAAACTGACATAGAAGTCAGTTTATTCGAATAAACTTCATATTATTCGAATAAAGATGATATTCAACATAAACTTTGATCAGCTTTAAAGAACTTTATTCGAATGAGCTTTTATTTATTTGAATAAAATTATCAAGAAGCACAATATGACATATGTTCAGAATTCAAGACAAAGCATATATTCATATGATTTAAAGATTCAAGAGAGATAAAACTCAAGCTCAAAGATATTATCATTCGACATGTCATTTCAAACCAGAATTATACTTTATCTAGCATATTAACATGTAGAGATATTTTCAGATTATAAGGTTAGAAAAGCATAATAAAAAATTTCAACTTATCCGAAATTTGCAGGTCCAAACTTCACGTGGACAAGGAAGAGAACTTGAAATTATTTCTGGTCTTTGTACTTGGAGTAGCTACTTTCAAGATGTCAAAGTCAGTTCTTGGCCTTCAAGCACACCTACAACACACTTCAATTTTTGACTTTTGGTACCAAATTTTATTGGGTCCTTGTGTGTTAGTTTTTGAATATTAATCTATTATGCTCTCATAATGATTAATTTTTCATAGTATATAAATTGAGCACAATAAATTACATAATTAAATACCATTAAGTACATAGTTGATGGCATGCTTACTTTCATGATATATAGATAATTTTAAAGCATAGCAAACATACCTAGGCATTATAGAGCCTTATGTACTAAGATATATATATATATATATAACAAATTAATAAAAACGAACATAATCATGTGTTAAGTATAATATTCAAAATTTATCAAGTACACATGATTCTATTAATCAATTAAGGGCTACAAGAAATATACCTCAAATTTATTGACTTTGTATGTAAATGCTCATGAGAGGTAAAAACTGTTGATACCTTGGCCTTGGTAATCAAGGGAACTCTTTTCCTTACCCATTGCTTCTCTTTTGATGTTTTGAACTTTGCAAGCTCTACATTTTGAACTTGAGAAACTTTGGTTGAAGTCATCTTCCTTCTTTGACCAAAGTTTCTACCATTGGGCTTTGGAAGCGTTCTCCTTGATGACTCTTCTTTCTTTTGACTAATTTGTCCATCCTTTTGAGAAATATTCTGCAAAATTGAAACACTAGAAGGACATTTTGGTACCCACTTCATTTTGGGTCCTTGAATGTTAGTATTAGGGCCTGTAGGATTTTTAGGAACCCATACCATATAGTTTCTCATATAAGAATTTCTTCTATAATTGCATAAATGAGAAATATGTCCTAGATGACCACAAAAATTACAAACAATTGAATTTAATGATGGCTTAATCATTTGAATATCATTTTTGAAAAACTTAAGCCTTTTGTTATTTTTATATTCTAAATTATTTTTGTCATAAGTCTTGCTTGAATTTTCACATGAAATAATACTAATTTTATTCTCATTAACAGGAATAGAATTTAAGCAATTATAATCATTAGCTTTGGCAAAATCAAAATATAAGTCCTCAACTCGATTTTCTAAATTACTGCACTTTTCACAAGAAGTTGAGGTTTTACATTTTAAAGACATTTTCTCATCAAGAAAGGCATACTCATTTTTCAAAGTTTCAATTTCATTTTCAATAAAGGAAATGTTTTCTAAACACGATAAGTTTTTTTTTTCTAAATTCAATAAATCATCATACAATTCATTATATGCACATTGTAACTCATCATAGGAAGGACTATAATTTAGTTTAGAATTATTTACCTCAAAGTCTTTTTTAGCCATATAGGAAGTAGTCTCAATTTGTAGGGTACTTGCCTCTTTAAGAGAATCACATTCTTCCTCATCAATTTTGTTTTGCTTTACCTCTTCTTCAAATTGAGCACCATTGTCACCAAGTGGTATTTGGCTCCCTTCAATAGTTTGAGTATCTCTTTGAGGATATTTTTCATGACAAGCTTCCTTCAATGGCGTTTGCTCTTCTTGCTTTTTATATACAACTTTATACACAAAATCATTATTAGTAAGATAAATAGCATCAAGAGTATCCCATATATCTTTAGCACTAAAGCAATTTTTAATTTTAGCATAAGTATCATCATTCAAATTGCTTCTCAAAATTTGCATAGCTCTAATATTCAAAGAAAAACATTTTTTGTCAAAATTATTCTAAGTTTGTTTTGGTTTACAAATAAATCCATTTAGCACAACATCCCACAAATCCAAATCAAGAGATTGTATATAAAACTCTACTCTAACTTTCCAATAAACAAAATTTACACCATCAAAGAATGGTGGTTTATCAATTTCAAAACCTTTCATTTTGAAAAACTTTCAAGGTTGCTAACAGACAAGGATCTTTAACTCTAAGCGGTTAAGCTTTCACCAGAGCACGAAGCTCTGATACCACTTGTTAGTCATGGCAACCATTACCCAAGAAGGGGGTGAATTGGGTATAAAAACTTTTCACAAATGCTCTTAAAATAAATACAAATATTTAAGCTATTTAAATAAAAGCACTGAAGTATGAACGTGATGAAGAAAAGAAACTTTAAGAACAAATGAAAAGTAAATGTGCAATAAAATAAAATTACATAAAATAAAGAGATAAAGAAAAGAAGAGCAGGCACGATATTTATCCTGGTTCGACCACCAACCACTTGTGGTCTACGTCCAAACCCCGAAACACAGTCTCGAGATTTTTCACTATGTATACAAGCTTCCAATAGGTGCTTGTAACATTTACATAAGAGAGCACTTTTCACACACAGGGAAACTCTACCCTTGTGCTAAAGTCTCAGCCTGCAGGGATACCTCACCCTTATACAAACCTTAGAGGGATACCTCACCCCCTTTACAAACCTTGAAGGATACCTCACCCTTAATATAGAAGAATAGAAATATAGATGAAGAGAAACTCTCACTCAGAGCAAATTATACAAATTGAAGTGCTATAAAACTCTCTAAGAATATCTCAAATTTTGGCGAAAAAGAGCACAGAAATTTGGTAAAATATGTATCACAGAATAAAGCAAGAAGGAATCATTTCAGATAAATGGGTGTTTTTTTTTAAAGATGTCCCAAAAACACATATTTATAGTGGTATAAGAAAAAGAGCCGTTGGGTATAAATTAATATCACATTTAAAGCTCCTGAAAATAGTCATTGCGTAAAATTGGATCGAGTTTTTTTCGAATAAACGAAGTCCTATTCGAATAAATCACTTATAACACATTAGAAAGTGTTTTCTGAAACCTTTTATTCGAATAAACATTTGGTTATTCGAATAAACGTTTAGTTATTCGAATAAAATGTTAAAAACATGTTCAATAACGTTTTTTGGGTCATGTTATTCGAATAACCCTTTGGTTATTCGAATAAACCATTAAAAACTCGTTCTGGTATGATTTTTGTGGTGTGTTATTCGGATAACATTTGCTTTATTCGAATAAACCACTCAGATTTCGAAAACTGACTTTAAATGGTCATAACTTCTTCATTTCTTATCCGTTTAAAACAAATGACCAGTCATTGGAAAGATCTTTGAGTCTATTTTCAAATGAAAGAAGTTTCAAAACAAAACTCAAAGTACTTTGAAAGATATGATTAAAAGACCAAAGGTCAGTTTTGCAAAACTCAAACTTGGCTATTTTTCATAAATTTGAACTACCACCATAAATAACTTTTCAAAACTTATTTGTTGGGTATTTTAGCATAAGAAAATCATTTGTAAAAACATATTTGAGATATTCATAAGGCTTCTTACATAAAGACACTAAGTCCTATAAGGTATACTATTTAATCTTCCTTTGGACTTAGTCTTTGACATGACTTTGATGTTTATCAATACTTTCATTAAATAGGCATTCACATTCTCCTTGTGTTGAGCTTAATAGAGATCTTTTTGCTTTCTTGTTGCAATGCTCACTCTTGGTACTTGGAATATCCTACAAAGTATTGCTCACTTAAACAAGCATAGTTAGTCCAAATTCATAATTCAATATCTTCATATGCATGATTCATAAATATATAACTTTAGTTAGTTTAACATGCATATAAGACTTTCATAGACATATCCAAATAAGTCATTTAATAATTATTGATAGATATGCTCTATGTAGGATGTAACAGAACACATTGCACAAAGGTCAAATCCAATATTAATTCATTTATAACTCATATAAAGCATTATTGGATATACTATATGATGAATGCTACATATATCATATTGCATGATTATTAAGTAAAATATAACTAGATAAGGTACATTACATATATCATATTACATGATTATTAAGTAAAATATAACTAGATAAGGTACATATCATGCATGATACAATATATCACAATAAGCACATTTATCAAGCATAAGCATCATTCTATTTGTCTTGTATTTTTCATCATCAAAACTTAACATATAAAACCATTTGGGGCAAACTTATTTCCACAGGAGACACGACCGTGTCTCTTAGAGACACGACCCTGTCTCCCCTGAACGTGCAAATTATGCTACTTTTAAAGCTCACATGACTGTGTCAAAGGGAGACACTGCCGTGTGAGTCCCTCTAATGCGAAAAAGGAAAATTTTGCCCCCAAATCATTATAAATTGGGGTAAAACCCCAAACGTAAGGAGACTTTTGGCTAGAAGCTTGTGTGATGGTAGGTTTTGAGAGGAGAAGCACAAGGATTCAAAGGCAAAGGCTTTGAAGGCAAGATCAAGACGCTTTAAAGATCAATCATTGAAGTTCTTTTCTCCATCTCCATCTCTCCATCTCCCCATCTTTTCTTTTTGTTCATCAATCATGATTGTTTCTTTAATCCTTATTCTTGTTTGTGTTACAATTGCCATGAGCGGCTAAATCCTTTTTCTAGGATTAGGATGAAACTCTCTATTTTCCTATTATGAATTGTTAATTTGATTCTTTGTTAATGAAATTGTTGTTCTTGATTCATTCTTGGTATGCTTAATGCTTGTGGTATATTGCGCGCCATATTTACATGATTTTAGGCTTTAGGTGAAGGATCGAAAGATAAAATCTAATTACTTGATAATTCAAGAATTAAACTTAGGAATTGAGACCTAGACATAGGCTTAAATTCTTCGAGAGGTAAACAATTGTTATAAATTTTAATGGGTTAGAACTTGGATTAATTGCCATGAGAATGAGGTTAGTGAAATTTTAGCACGTTTTTAGTGCCAAGAAATTGGGTTTTAAATAATTTAGGACAAATCGCCTTCAAGAACATAATTGAACATTAACAAAGATAGGATTACAATTTAACGTAGTGGGTAGTGCAGTGGATTCTGAATCCTAGAGCTTTTAAATCCTTATTGAATATCATCTTTTCTAGTTTCAATTGTTTACTTTATTGCTTTGTTTTTTTTTTTTGTCTTAATTTAATTGAACTTTCACTATTAATTTTTATTCGCTTAAATAATCAAAGTAGCCGTAAGAGTTAGTAATTAACCGATCCTCATGAGAACGATCTTTATTTTACTACTTGTACGATCATGTGCTTGCAAAAAATCTCACATCATGGACCTCTGCTAGCACATACTCTACTTCCTTAGGCGTAAGATATTTGAGAAGGGCTGAAGAGAATCCATGTTGGTATAACTGCCCATTGTAGATAGTGTACTGGATTGCGATCTTAGCCAATTTAGAGGTGATTCAAGATGGGTGTCATACTGTAGATACTTAATTATCAGGGTGATTCAAGTTTTTCCCTGCTGCTCAACCTGAAAAATGGGGGAATCCATGATGAAAGGCTACAAGAGGGTTTCTTGGACCACGGTACGGTTGTTACCCGAACTCTTTGTGTTGGCCAATTTGGACAGGAGGTCGGCTCTTGAATTCTGCTCCTGGGTATATGCTTCACCTTGACTATTCAAAAATGTTAGAGGAGTCCTCGTACCTTTGCTATGTATTTTTGCAAGAAGGGCTCCTTGTCCTGATAGTCGCCCTGAATCTAGGAGGTTACAAGCTGAGAGTCACTACAAAGTGTGATTTTTCTTGCCCCAAGTTCTCTAGCCATTGTCAATCCAGCAATGCATATCTTGTATTCCACCTGATTATTCGAGGTAAGGAATTCAAACTTCAGGGAGCTCTCAATAGTCACTCATTCCGGGTTTTCAAGGATTACCACAGCACCACTACCTTTAGGGTTAGAGGATTCGTCAACAAATACAGTCCACGATACTTCCTCGGTATCACCGGGGTCTGATGTAAGTTCCGCAAGGAAGTTTGATAGTGCTTGTGCCTTGATTTCCAATCTGGGTTCGTATGTTATACCAAACTCGGAGAGTTCAACGGACCAGGTGATCATCCTCCCAGCTAAGTTCACTTTGTGCAATATTTGATGGATTGGCTGGTTCGTTCTCACCGCCACAGGATGACACTAGAAGTACTACCTTAGCCTTCTAGCTGTAACGATTAGGGCAAAGGCAACCTTCTCAATCTTCTAGTAACAAAGTTCGGGACCTTGTAGCACTTTGCTTATAAAATAGATTAGTTTCTAGCCTTCCACCGTTTCTCGGATTGGTACTGAGCTTACAGCCTCCTCATGGACCGAGAGGTATATGAACGACATCTCACCGGGCTCTGGCCTCTTCAAAATGGGGGGAGAGGATAACAGCCTTTTTAGTGATGTAAATGCATCCTCACATTCTGGAGTCCACTCAAAATATTTTCCCTTTTTTAATAGTTCGAAGAGGGGGAGGGATTTATGAGCAGCTTTGGTAATGAATCTTCGCCCTGTCAGCTGCTGGACCTTTTTTACATTTCGAGGGCTATGCATGTTGAGCACTGCATGACATTTGTCAAGATTCACCTCTATTCCGCGGTGAGTCAACATAAAGCCCAAAAACTTCCCGGTCAGGACCCCGAATGCCCATTTTTCTGGGTTAAGCATCATATTGCACTTTCTTAGTTGCGTGAACACTTCTCTGAGGTCTGCAATATGTGATATGGATTGTGGGGTTTTACTATCATGTCATCAATGTAGGCCTCCAGCATTTTCCCACTTGATCCTCAATAACTCTATTCATCATCCAGTGGTAGGTAGCTCCTGTATTTTTTAAGCCAAAGGGCATCACCTTGTAGCAGTAGCTGGCCTTTCCAGTGATGAATGCAGTTTTATCCTCATCCCAGGGGTACATCGGGATTTAGTTGTACTCGGAGTAAGCATCCACGAAATACAGTAGCCTAAAGTCGGAGGAGCTATCTACAAGCTTATCAACATTAGGGAGGGGATTTGGATCTTTGGGGCACGCCTTGTTCAGGTCTGTGTAATCTACACACATCCTCCACTTCCTGTTTAACTTTTTAACTAAGACCACATTGGAGAGCCATGTGGTATACGAGATTTCTCTAATAAATATGGTGTTGAGCAGCTCCTTGTCTTGTTCTTCAATGATTTGCTATCTTTTGGGGCCCACTTTTCTCTTATTTTGGGAGACCAGCTTCGCGTCCCGTTTAATAGATAAATGATGACAGATGAAAGCAGGGTCAAGCCCAGACATGTCGGAGGACGTCCAGGCAAACATGTCATTATTATGCTGAAGGAGCTATATCAGCTAGCATTTCTCCTACTCTTCCAGATTTGTGCCAATTTTGGTGACTTGGTCGTACTTGTCACCTAGTTGGAGTGGAAGACGTTTTCCTTCTGGTTAGCGTCTGGTGCCCCGGATTTCTTCTCTGACATCCAGCTCAGTCATAAGAATGTTAACTTGATCCACAGATAGGCAAGACGTACGTCTTCTTGCTTTCCTAAGAGTCTTACAGATCTTGAGGCTCTCAGTATAACACTTACGTGTTGCGATCTGATCACCCTTGACCGTGATCACCTCATTATTCTTGTTAAGAAATTTCATGGCCAAGTGAGCAGTGGATACTACTGTGGCAATGTCGTTCAGGGTAGGTCGCCCCAGATTAATTTTGTATGCAGATGGGTTGTCCATGACCAAAAATTTAACTTTGACAATTCTGTAAACTTTGTTGTGTCTGAGGGTCAAGAATGTTTCAAAATACCCACTAAACTGATTTTTTCCTCCAGAGAAGCCCATGAGCTCGCCCTTTTAAAAGGTTAAGGTGGACATGGGGAACTCTGACTTTTTAAAAGCGTCTATGAACATTATGTCGGCTGAGCTACCCTGATCCACGAAGAAACGCCGGACCTTGGCGTTAGATATTATTCTGGAGATGACGAGTGGATCATTGTGATTCAGGACAATATCATCGTAGTCCTTAGTGGTGAAAGAGATTAGTGGTTCTTCCCTATCATTAGCACGAGGCCTACGCTAGAGCCAGAGACACTCAATACCGCAATCCATAGTGCTTTCTTCCGGGAATTACTTGTTGAACCTCCTCCTACAAATCCTCCAGAGATAGTATTGACCAATCGATCTATCCTGTTGGCCCTGTTTTGAGTATCCCAGTTCGGATCCTGTCGGTTGTCAACGTCACGGCATGGTGGAGTTTGTGATTTCCTGACAGGGCTGCTTGTCCTCCTCCTTTGTCGTGGGGTCAGATTTTGCCAGGGGCTACAGCTACATCTTCGCTCTCTCCGTCTTCTGGGATTGTCATTATTCTGAAACCCGGCAATATACTTCTGAAGTCATCCTTCCTTAATTAAGGATTCAATGACATCTCAGAGTTAGTAACATTCTTCTGTTTTGTGGCCATAACTTTTGTGTCACTTACAGTGCTTAGAGTGGTCCTTCACCTTTTTTCAGAGGGGCGACCTTTAGATGTTTTGGAACTCAGTCTGAAGCATTTCTTTGAGAACCATTTCCCTTGGGTGCTCAAAGGATTGTAGTCTGAGTACTTAGGCAGGTATACTTCGTCCTTCGAGGGGTTCCGAGGTTGATTAGAGCTTCAATTGTTCTTTTGGTGAGTGGGCTCACCTTTTTCCAGAGTCTCTTTGTCCTTGATGATCTCTTCTAGGTCGATGTATTTCTTTGAGTAGGTGTGGAATTCATTCATAGTCTCCGGTTTCTTTTTTGCCAAAGACCAGAAGAATTCAGAATCAGTTCTGAGACCACTTCAGGCATAATGAAGGGCAATCTTGTCATTCAAGCTCTCAATACGAGCAAGGGCATCCTTGAACCTTTTAATGTATTCGTGAAGGTATTCATTGTTCCCTTGGTGAATTGTAGAAATGGAATCAATCAATTTGGGTTGTTCCTTAGCAGTAGTGTAATGTATCAAGAAGCGTTGAGTAAGATCATCCTATCCGCTGACCGATTCTGGTTGTAAAGTTGATAACCAGCGTAGGGCGCCCTTCTTCAAGAAGAGGGGAAAAGCTCAGCAAACTAACTCTGGGGATCCCCCGTGGAACTGCATGGGGTGAGTATAAGCATCCAGATGTTCTTGGGAGTCAGTTGTTCCATTATAAGGCTCCAAGTTAGTTAGGGACTTGAAGCTTATGGGGACCCTGTAGGCCATTAGTTCATCCGAGAAAAGCTGTTGAAGGCCTCCAAGCAACAAAAGATTGTTTATGGGGGAATGACTGACTTCATTGCACGATGAACCTCTCTTGTTTTGAGTCGTATTCCCTCTTCTGTTGTCATACTCAAAATGTATAGACCTTTCTAGCTCATCTAGTCGGCGACGCTAGTCGTCCAACTGGTAGCGTTGCTCATCGATCTGTAGCATCTATTGGGCTACCGACTCCTAAAGATGATTTCTAGTCATCTCGAAACAGACAATGTTTCATTTAGATGCACGATTGGCAGCAACGTTGTTCAGGGGGCCTAGGCGTGTTTGCACCGGAGCTCGGGACCCTTGAATGACGTTATTGGTTCTTTCTCTATGGCGGGCAAGCTTATCCAAAACGGATTGCCTTCGTGACGGGTGTGGACTCTCATCGAACAGTGAAGTCTCACGGCCATCATGCAAGTGTTGTGGGACAGATGCTCGATTCCCCACAGCAGAGGCTTCAGCTACAGGCGGTTGATGACTCTGTAGAGTTAAGTTATTATTGCCCTATATCTGTGTAACATGGCAAGTTTAGTCCTTGTTTGTAAGCATTGATGGAAGGTTTTAACATCATTTCTATCTTATTTCATTCTGATGACTTCCATTGTGATCCTGAGTAAATACTTTCAAGATTATGATCAAATTGAGTACATTTGCATGATTTAAAGAATTGATAAATTCTCTTATATAGGCAGGTCTTAAAAGAAGCATGGAAATGAAGAAGTTGAAGCAGCTTTGGACCAGGAAGCCTAAGAGAAGCTCAAAAGTGCAGATCAGCACTCAACGCCGCGATGTGGATAAGGTTGCGCCGCGGCATTCCCCTGCATCAGCAGATAAAATCCGAGGCTGGAGCGCCGCAACGTTGAAGAGTAGGCGCCTCAGGCGCCTGTGATCTAATTACGAGCGCGCCACGGCGGTACATGTTGGACGCCGCGGCGTGACCCTGTTTTATTCTGCTTATAAATAGATTTGCACCGAATTTCTACGAGAGTTTTCATCATTTTTGGAGAGCAGCTGCTGGTTTTTGGTTTTTTAAACCTAGAGGAAGCAGAAAAGGCTAAGGTTGGAGGCCATCCTTCCTATGGAGGGTGAATCAAGCTTAAAGGATACAATCTATTGAGCTTCCTTCCTTTCCTTTCTTCTTTTCTCTCTTTATTGCTGCATGATCATGATTTATATGTTTGTACTCTCATGATTCATGGCTAGCTGGGCTGTATATAAGTTTTACTTTGTAGTTTCTTATAGATACTGAGAAATTTGTAATCTTTTGAGTATATATTGAAGTTTAGTTGAGTTCAATCACAATCTGTGTTTAATGCTTGTGGTTGGCTGATCACTAATTGCATGATGTTAATATTGACAAATGAACTAGACATAGGGATTTGTTAATATGGATATGATGTGGTTGATACATGTTCAGCAAGTTCAATTGGCTTGGATGAGCTGATTCGTTAATAGGATAGAAATATACCTATTGGCCATGTATAGTGTGTGATTGAGAATAGATCATTAATGAGTGGAGTTTGCACTGGTTCTCAAGGAAACTTAGTGAACTGGGTAAATGAAACCAGGGTTAATTGACCTAGACATAGGCTTTTAACTAAATCAGATTCTCAAGCTAACTAAACCAATCTTCGATTTTGCTTGTAAAGATTGCAATTCATTAGTTGAAATAGGAAATGAAAAGTAATTCTTATTTCTCTATTTATCTATTTATCTTAGAGTTATTGCTTTTCAATCTTTATATTTCTTTCACCATTCATTTATAAATTTAATGCTTTTGGATAGCATTAACTAGACTATTGGTTAATACTTAGCTTTACTTTGAAATACGTTTTCCTCGTGGGATCGATCTCTTACTCTATAACTGTATTACTTGTGCGACCCGTGCACTTGCGGTTAGCAAATGGGCAAACACGTTTTGACCCTCAACAAGTTTTTGGCGCCGTTGCCGGGGAAATTACGGTTATTTCTGTTTAGTTGATATTAGCAATGAGTCTAATTAATGCTAATTCAAATTTTGATTTGTACATATTATTCTAAGTTTTCGTTTATCTATTCTCGTTATAGGTACTAACATGCAGACGATAATCGCACTCAGCTTGGAGGATGATAGTCATACAAGACCATTAAGGAGTTTGCAACCCTCACATGGAGAACTTACATTCCAGTATTAGGCGGCCGCCATCCGTGCTAATAATTTTGAAATCAAACCGGCCATCATTCAAATGATACAGACATCTGTGCAATTTGGCGGTTTGCCCAAGGAGGATCCTAATGCTCATCTTTTCAATTTTCTGGAGGTCTGTGATACGTTCAAGCATAATGGTGTCTCTGATGATGCTATTCGCTTACGGCTTTTTCCCTTCTCTCTCCGAGATAGAGCCAAGAGTTGGTTGCAGTCTCTACCTGCGGGATCCATCAGCACTTGGAATGACTTGTGTGGTAAATTCCTAAATAAGTATTTCCCACCGGCCAAGACTGCTGAGATGGTGAATGATATTACATCATTCACTCAAGCTGATATTGAGTCCTTGTATGAAGCATGGGAGAGATACAAGGATTTGCTTCGAAGGTGTCCTCATCATGATATTCCACCGTGGCACCAAGTTTATTCATTTCATAAAGGATTGCTACCCCACCATCGACCGATAGTTGATGCGGCTGCTGGAGGCTCTTTATTGAGCAAGTCATTTGATGATGCATTCCAATTGCTTGATGAATTGGCGCTAACACTACCAATGGCCTTTGGAACGAAATACTTCAAGGCGAGTGGCTGGTGTGCATGAACTTGAACCAATGGCAGCATTATCAGCTCAGGTGGCAACCATTGCAAGTAAAGTGGATCGTTTGGGGATTAGCCATCAACAAAGCCCATTTGTGCCGTGTAACCAGTGTGGAGAGAATCATTTCAGTGATAGTTGCCCTTTCAGTACTAAAACTGCTCAATATGTTGGTAACTACCGCCCGCAACAAAATAATCCATATTCTAACCAGTACAACCCAGGATGGAGAAATCATCCCAATTTTTCCTGGAGGGACAATCCAGGGGCTTCCTCATCTGCTCCACTGAATGACAGACCTTATAATTCATCAGGTTATCCTTCCCAATCAAGACAACAGGGCCAAGATCGAAAACCCTCTTTGGAAGATATGTTTTCACAGTATATGGTCAAGACGGATTCTTACATGACAAAGACCGACTCTCAGTTGGCAAAACATGAAGTGATGTTGCAAAGCCAGACTGCTTCCATGCGAGCCTTAGAAACTCAAGTAGGGCAGTTGGCCATTGCTATCAATAATAGGCCTCAAGGCACCCTTCCAAGTGATACAGAGAATAATCCAAAGGGTGTCTCGAATGAGCACTGTCATGCCATTTCACTGAGGAGTAGGAGAACCATTTAAGGGAATCCGCGAACCAGGCTGCTTGAAAAGGATCATACAGTTGTCAGAGAAAAGGAAGTTGAGAGACCAGAAGTCAGGCAAAGTCAAGATATTGCTAATGGGAATGGAGAGGAGAAGAAGAAGGAGTTCAAGCCATATGTTCATCCTTTGCCTTTCCCTAATAGGCAAGTGAGTAAAAAGCTTGAGCACCAATTTCAGAAATTTCTTGAAGTGTTCAAAAAGCTGCAAATCAACATTCCGTTCGCAGAAGCTTTAGAACAAATGCCAAGCTATGTTAAGTTCATGAAGGAAATTCTATCAAAGAAGCGAAAGCTTGGTGACTTTGAAACAGTTGCCTTGACAGCAGAATGCAGTGCCATTCTTCTTAACAGAATCCCTCCTAAGCTCCAAGATCCCGGAAGTTTCACCATACCATGTACAATTGGTGATAAGTTCACTGGCCATGCCCTGTGTGATTTAGGAGCGAGTATCAATCTCATGCCCTATTCTATCTATCAAAGATTAGGTTTGGGAGAAGTTTCACCTACTTCAGTTACACTCCAGTTGGCGGACCGAACCCTTGCTCATCCGAAGGGGGTTATTGAGGATGTGTTGGTTAAAGTGGATCAGTTTATCTTCCCTGCGGATTTCGTTATACTTGATATGAAGGAGGATAGCAAAGTCCCTTTGATTTTTGGCAGGCCATTTCTCGCAACAGGAAGAGCTCAGATCAATTTAGAGAAAGGTGAACTCATCATGAGGGTTCAGGATCAAGAGGTGAAGTTTAATATATTTGATGCACAGCAAAGCCCTCACGATCTAGCAGATTGTGCATTGGTGAACACTTTTGATGGGAAGAAGACATCCAAGGAAGGAGGTGTCAGTGAAACCTGTGTTCCTGCCCAAGGCACAGTCATTTGTGATAGTGATATGGATCAGATACAGGCTGCTATGGTGGTACCTTTGTTAAATGCACCTGTTGAGCACACTCCAAACTTGGAGTTGCAAGTCTTGCCATCCCAATTGCATCAAACTTATTTTTTAAATCAGGAGGAAGTTTTTCCTTTCTGATACAAATGCATTTGGAACAGCAGACAAGTCCTGCCGGGACTATAAATTAGGCCCTTTTTGGGAGGGAACCCAAATTTTTGCTTTTTAGGTATATTTATGTAAATATTTCACTTTTTAAGATTTTGTATATTTATGTATTATATTGTGTAAATTAACCTTGTAGGCAAGTTTTTGTGCTGCTAAAGGCTACATTTTAGTCAAAATCACAGCTGAAGTGAATTTGCTGCATAATTATGCAGTATGACTGATAACGCCGCGGCGTGGAACTGATAGCGCCGCGACGTGATGTGTGTTGGGCTTCAAAATAGGGAGCTCAGCGCCGCGACTTAGCAGATCCTAATATCGCGGCGCTATGAGCGCAGCAGTAAAAAAAAATAGAAAAGTAAAAAAAAAAGAGTAATTAGTAAATAGTAATAATTTAAATAATTAAATTAGGAGGGAATTAATGCTGTCATGGCTGTTAATAGGTTTCACGCCGCGCGTGTGGGTAGTGGTGTTTATTGCAGAGGCGCTTGGGTATCTTCATTTTCTTACCCTTTTCTCTCTTATTTTCATTTTCTCTGTTCTTTCTCTTTCACGTTACTGCGTAACTCGCTTTTTCTCTCTTTTCACCACGCTCTCCTCTCTTATAAGGTATGTTTTACATTATTATTCATTTTTTGTCACTTTTTACTTTATATTTTTTTTTTCTTTCGATTGTTTCTCGGTTGTTTTGGGTTTCTCCTTATAATGTTAATTTTTACTTAAATAGATAGTTAGTATTTGTTAATTAGGTTTAGGTTTTATTAGCTTTTAGTGTTTCACAATGCCTGTATGCATTATTGGGTTGGATTGGACGCCCTGTGGTGTGCGTACCTGGAATTTTCAAAGCTGAGCGCCGCGGCGTTAGATTGAATGTCGCGGCATTGATAAGAACAGTTTGAATGTCGCGACGTTATGTTGAATATCGCGACGCTGTGTTGTGTTTTGCACGCCGCAGCGCACTTTGTGCATGTCGCGGCGTTGAGTCCTAAAAATTGGCAGAATAGTTCATTATTTTCCATATGCTTTCTGTTTTCTATTATTCCCTAACCTGATTTCTGCCATTTTTTTTTTGTTTCAAGTTATGGCTCCAAAAAGAGGCCGTGTAATGCTTAGAGGTTCATCCAGTCGTCCACCGAGGGAGCCTTCTCCCCCTCCTGCTGACTTTGACAGGAGGCGCTTTATATCAGCTGAAGCGGCTGAGCGGTACACTCTTCTTATCACCCGCCCTCTCATATTGGAGCGAGGCTTTGCCTTTACACGCGCTCTGCATTCAGAGTTGGAGCGGAGATTGAACCACCTAAACTGGAGCACCTTTGCTCAACATCCAGAGTCATCTGCAGTGCTTCCAGTTGTTCGCGAGTTCTACGCGAATGCTGCTTTCCTAACTGAGGGGAGTACCACGGTTCGTGTTCGTGGTTGTGTGGTTTCCTTTTCTCCAGCTGCTATTCGAGCTGCGTTGGGATTTCCTCCACCTCCGAAGATTTGCGACTATACTGAGTTTTGTAGATGGGAGCCGGAGGAGGGTCTGGATGTTAACGTGGTCACGGCACGGATTTGTTTGGCTGAATCTCAGCCTGTCATGTGGACCATGAGTATTCAGACGAACAAGCCTCGATATTTTGCACGTACTCATTTGACCCCAGAGGCTCGGGCGTGGTACCATTTCATCAGCACACGCATCCTGCCATCGGCTAACCTTTCAGAGGTTACGCGCGATCGAGCCATTTTGATTTATGCTATTATGGAGGGTCGATCGATTGATGTTTCTATGCTCATCTTCCATCAGATACTGAGGTCTG
Source organism: Ormosia semicastrata (assembly GCA_029884595.1). Lineage (NCBI taxonomy): Eukaryota > Viridiplantae > Streptophyta > Magnoliopsida > Fabales > Fabaceae > Ormosia > Ormosia semicastrata. The sequence goes on from JAQQTO010000063.1 coordinate 117,515,923, forward strand.
CTAGGGAGTATCGGAGTCTCTTCTTTCCATTTCTCATACATACCCCCGTGTACCGACATCGGTCATTGGGGCCTCATGAAGAACTTACTGACGTTCGGCAGCCGCTGAATGATACATTTATTGAGCGAGTCGGGGCAGCTCCTGCTGCAGCACCAGCGCGCTAGAGGCAGGCTCGTGGAGAGCCTAGACCAGTATTTCGACCAACTCATACTCCTGAGACTGTTGCTCATCCCAGGCTGCACCTACTGACGATTCTGATTGGCGTGCTAGGATGGAAGCTATGCTGGTATATCAGATGCAGACACAGAAGTGGATGGCGGAACGTCTAGGGCTTCCGTTGCATGATTATCCAGTTCCTTCGTTTCCACCCACTTCGGGCCGCCGCACCACCTCAGGTGGTCCTTCTCGTGCACCACGATCGATGTACCGATTCTTCCGATGATGATGATGAGGATGGTGATGGTTCTGATACCGCGGGTCCTGACAGTGATGATCCGTCCTTCTAGTTGTGCATTCAGGGCATTTTTATTTCATTGTATTTATTTACTTTTTGCTATCTATATTTATCTTTTGTATAGTGCGGACACTGTTTCCCTCAGGTTTGGGGGGTGTCTTTAACATTATGTTTTGATTATTTATGTAGTACATTATGTTTTCAGTATTATGTTTACATGTCTATGTTTTGTTATTATGTATGTTTGTTAGTGTTATATTTCTTGTGGAAGTTTATATACATGTTAAAGTATTTTAGCTTAAATATTAACTTTAGGAGCAGTTATCTTGAAAGTTTTGATGAAAATTTCATTCAAGATACAATCGTCGTTCCTTTCACTTGGTGTGTTGTAATGTTTAAAGGCTAGTGTGTATGGTTGTTCCAATGATAGATTTGGATACATTTGACCTTTATTGTTCTGTGAATTCATATGTAATCTTTGGTGCATGCTTAAGCATTCTAGTTTCTTTTTATACTTGGTGAATTTCCCAATTGCATGTTTTTTAAACTTTGGATAGGATATGAATGTTTGCTTGAAGAAAGTTTATGAATGATACATGTGAAATAATTTGATTATCTTTGAAATTGTTTGGCAACTCTCTTGAGGCGAAATCCTAGGTTGTGTCGATTGAGGAAATGATTAGGGCATTGTTTGGATCGATTGAGCCTTAAAAAGCTTACGATATGATGATATCCTTAGGTCCTATTTTGAAGCCTTATACTGTTTGACCTTATTTGTTTTTCATAACCATTGTGATCGTTAACCTGTTAACCGTTCTAATGCATGTGAAAGCATGTCATTTTCTTCCTACCTTCTTTGTTTGTTGAGTGCATTATATATGTTATTTCTTGAAGTGAGTCTTATGATTAGGGGTATAAATATTCAATTCAAAATGAGCCTGAAGGAACCAGATGCAAACCAAAGAAAAGAAAAAGCATTGCTTTGAAAAAAATAGAGCAAAGAAAGAGAAAATAAATAAAATAAAAAAAAAAGAAGAAAAGCAAAGCAAAAGTGAAGTAAAGTTTGTAAAGCATCCAAGTGGTTCTGGCAAGTTTTCTGATTACATTGTTGAATACCCTGCTATATCATTGTTGACTCTTGAATTGGAATATTATATTTATGTATCTCAATGTTTGTGTTAATTCTATCCGTTTATTCTGTTACCCATTACCCTTGGCCTAACATTATAAGCTAATAAAGACCCTTTTGATCCTCAATCTTGCATGATCTACATTAGTGGAGAGAGAGTTGTATTACAATCTTGTGGATTTTGTGAATTATGTTCATTTGTATGTTTATAACCTCATTTGGGTGAATTGGAATTGAATGAAAGAGGTTTTTCTTGCATGGTTTGGGAAGAGTATCTTGTATGAAAGGAAGCTATGAATGCTAGCATGATGAGGATTGTGTATGCTTGACACTTATTCTAAGGTATCTGTATTCTTTGAGGTTTATGCATTCATCATATACTAGCCTGAGTTAAGTGAAAATGGAATGTTTAAAAATGGCTGAAAATAGGTTGCCAGTTGATCTTTGTGAAGGTACTTTGTTTTGCTTAAGGACTAGCAAAAATCTAGGTTTGGGGGTGTGATAACTCTGTAGAGTTAAGTTATTATTGCCCTATATCTGTGCAACATGGCAAGTTTAGTCCTTGTTTGTAAGCATTGATGGAAGGTTTTAGCATCATTTCTATCTGATTTCATTCTGATGACTTCCATTGTGATCCTGAGTAAATACTTTCAAGATTATGATCAAATTGAGTACATTTGCATGATTTAAAGAATTGATAAATTCTCTTATATAGGCAGGTCTTAAAAGAAGCATGGAAATGAAGAAGTTGAAGCAGCTTTGGACCAGGAAGCCTAAGAGAAGCTCAAAAGTGCAGATCAGCACTCAACGCCACGATGTGGATAAGGTTGCGCCGCGGCGTTCCCCTGCATCAGTAGATAAAATCCGAGGCTGGAGCACCGCAACGTTGAAGAGTAGGCGCCTCAGGCGCCTGTGACCTAATTACGAGCGCGCCACGGCGGTACATGTTGGACGCCGCGGCGTGACCCTATTTTATTCAGCTTATAAATAGATTTGCATCGAATTTCTACGAGAGTTTTCATCATTTTTGGAGAGCAGCTGCTGGTTTTTGGTTTTTTAGACCTAGAGGAAGCAGAAAAGGCTAAGGTTGGAGGCCATCCTTCCTATGGAGGGTGAATCAAGCTTAAAGGATACAATCTATTGAGCTTCCTTCCTTTCCTTTCTTCTTTTCTCTCTTTATTGCTTTGCATGATCATGATTTATATGTTTGTACTCTCATGATTCATGGCTAATCATTTGGGTCATTTGTATATAAGTTTTACTTTGTAGTTTCTTATAGATCGAGAAATTTGTAATCTTTTGAGTATATATTGAAGTTTAGTTGAGTTCAATCACAATCGTGTTTAATGCTTGTGGTTGGTGATCACTAATTGCATGATGTTAATATTGACAAATGAACTAGACATAGGGATTTGTTAATATGGATATGATGTGGTTGATACATGTTCAAGACAAGTTCAATTAGCTTGGATGAGTGATTCGTTAATAGGATAGAAATATACCTATTGGCCATGTATAGTGTGTGATTGAGAATAGATCATTAATGAGTGGAGTTTGCACTGGTTCTCAAGGAAACTTTGTGAACTGGGTAAATGAAACTAGGGTTAATTGACCTAGACATAGGCTTTTAACTAAATCAGATTCTCAAGCTAACTAAACCAATCTTCGATTTTGCTTGTAAAGATTGCAATTCATTAGTTGAAATAGGAAATGAAAGGTAATTCTTATTTCTCTATTTATCTATTTATCTTAGAGTTATTGCTTTTCAGTCTTTATATTTCTTTAACCATTCATTTATAAATTTAATGCTTTTGGATAGCATTAACTAGACTATTGGTTAATACTCAGCTTTACTTTGAAATACGTTTTCCTCGTGGGATCAATCTCTTACTCTATAACTGTATTACTTGTGCGACCCGTGCACTTGCGGTTAGCAAATGGGCAAACACATTTTGACCCTCAACAGCAGTGGTACTGGAAGAGGAGGGCGTTGCGACATCGATCTCTGCCTTTGATTGGCGGGGGGTTGTGCAGCGTCTCTTCTAGAATGTTATCGTGTGTTCACCATGATTGTGTGTAATTAGAAGTTTATGATTTTCCACAGACGGCGCTAATGTTCTGAAGTGGATTTAGAGGGTACCTAAGATAGGCATGTGATAATGGTTTCCTCCTTGAGCAGCAGCGGCCGAGCGGGTTGAGACAGGGGGTGGGTACCTGCAAAGGAATTCCAATGCTCAAGTCAGGATGTGCACAAGTAAGGCAGTATTTAGTGAGTAATTTACTGATACCTGATTAAGGTTACTTAGTCTGGTATTTATAGAGCGTGTATAGAATCCTCTTACAATTTATGTTAAAGGCAGGTATTTAGGATTAGTATCTTAGTAAATATTTCATTCCCATTATTATTGGAGTGAACCCCTATAAGTTAGGACCTCTTGATATGAAAGTTACTTATCAATCTAAGGCAATTATGAGTATTATAATATCGTAAGTAGATGGTTAAAAATTACGGATACTTACGGATATATCATCTGCACGTATATAGTAATCTTAATATCATGGCCTAATGTCGCTCGATGTGCATGGCTTCGATGTCCTGACTGCCTTTAAGGCCTTAGTTACATTGTTCAGGGTGAAATCCAGTTATACGTGTGCTGGATTAATCCAACTAGACGAGATCTCGGATCACGGATCACGGTTAGAACAATTAATAAACTTAATTATACTTTTAATAATTTTTTAATAATTTTCTTAATTCTTATATTATAACTTTAACAAATAGATGTCGTAAAAAAAAACTTTAACAAATACATAAAAATAGAAGTGTAGAAAAAGTAGGGGTGTAAATTGGTTCGGATCACTCGACCAATCCGATCAATCTGAATTGAACCAATTAAGTTGGTTCGATTTGGTTTGGGTATATTGATTGGTTCGGGTAAAATCCAAACCAATTAAAGTTTAATTAGTTCTGTTTTCAGATTTGAAATTTCAAAACCAAACTGAACCAAACCAAACCAAACCATTTTTTTTCTAAACTCGTGAACCCGTTTCAATATTTACCAAATTGGTTTCAAACCCTTTCAATTTTTTCCAATATCGAACTCTCACCCCTCTGCTACCCCTTGTCGCCTCACCCAATTGCTGCTCGGCTCACCCTCGATGCTGCTTGCCACCGATGCTGCTCGCCCCCGACACTGCTCACGCTCGATGTTGCTTGCCACTACTCGATAAGTTTTTAACTCTTTCTTCACCACAAACTCTCCTCACTCTCTGCTAGCCTCTTTTTCCCGTGTTCTACACCCCCTTCTAACAGGAACCCCAATACATTTTATAAGAACTAGAGTTATAAACATATTCATATGTTCTCCGACTTGTGGTTATTTATCTTTCAAAATCATTGTCTTTCTAACATTTTCTCAAATTGTATATTATTGTTTTTTCACATGAACATTAATTCTTTCTTTAACCCTTCAAAAAGACACTGGTTTTAGATTTACTGAATAACATTACTTGTAATTTGTAGAAAACTTATGGTTATAAAAAAGCTATTAGTGTGTTATTGTAGAACTTTTGTATATATACAGAGTAGCATAATTAAATGAATTTATGAAACCTTTGCTGCATAATCTCGTCTCTTTTTCTTTGTTCTGTTTTATTACAGTAGTTCTTTATATTTATAACATGATATCAAAATTAAATGATCTTAGAGGACTTCTAAACATGAGAATTAATTTCTAAATCCAATCAATTTAATTCAAACCATGTCCAATTTTCAATGATTCCAAACTTATGGGATTTGTATGACTTGGAGTTTGTTCATGTGTTTGGGTCTTACACCCAACCTTTGTTAAAAATTGATAATAATAATAATAATAATGATTATGCAGACACTTACTTATTTAGAATTCAAACAGTAATAATAATATAAATAAAAAAGAGGAATAGCTTCTAATAAAATTCTCAAATGGGGTCATCACTGTTTTTATTTTACTCTCTTTCTCATTAAGATGTGAGTCGTGGGCTTGATTTTCATGATCTAAAGAGACTCCATCTAGCAAGAGCTCTTTTAAACAAAGAAGAAACAAAGAAGAAAAACAAAGAACAAAAGAAAAGTGACTTGTAATTTGTAAATTCATTCTCCATGCTCTTGATGTATCTTTCTTATTTGATACTTAAAAAATTTTATTTTCTCATTATTTTGATATTTTGGGTTTGATATAAATAGAAAATCTCAAAGACCAATGATCGTGTGCTCAACTTGAAATTGAATGTTCATTACTTGATGGAAGAGCAAAGGTTAGTCTCTGTTTAAATATTATTAGAAATTTTGGATACATTATGTGTATTTTTCTGTATTATATGTATAATTATTTAACTAATTTTTATGTTAAAAAATAATAGTTGACTTGATCACTCAAACTAAACTAATTTATAGATATTCGATTCAATTTGATTTAAATTTGATTATCAAAAAATTAAAAAATAAATCAAACTAAATTAATTAATTTTAATTAATTCAAATTTATTTTCTCCTAAAAATCAAACAAATCACTTAATTACTCTCCTAACAAAAATATCATATTTCCAAAACAAAGACAAATAGCACGTGTGGCAACCAACTTGTGTGGATTTTGAATATATATTTGGGTTTTGAAATGACATTTTGACAGTACTCGGTAGTGAAGAAAAAAATTAAAAAATTAAAAGCAAACTGAAGCAGCCGCAACTGTTCATTTGGCCGAAAAGGCTGAAAAAAAGTGGCTACTTTATTACATCTATAGCTAAGTAGAACAAGTTGTATACTCCAACTTAAGCGTGTTGACAAAACGGTAAATTTAAACTTGCCTAGTGTGAGTTTTAATAGGTGCAACTTATTAGATTGTAATAAGACTTTTGAGATATGATATTCTTATATTTAACGATGCATATATTTTTTTTAATATCATTTTTTAATATTATTTATCATATTTTTTATTATTATCATTATTTATTTAATTACAATCATTTATAAAAATATAAAAAATGGTATATGAAATAAAAATGATGTAATTTATATAATTGAAACAAAAATGATATAAGAACATCATTTTTAAAAACTTTTAGATAAAATATTTAAATCTAATTTCACAAAAATTTTAAGAAAAATTGATAACAAATAAATATGATTTTATGACAAAAACTGATGTATTTTCACATTTTGGGTAAAAATCTTACTTCCACTAGCACTTGATTAAATGTGAAGAATTATAGATCGTTTGTCTAAAATTAAATATTTAAATAGTCATATTCTATTTGCATGGAGGAGTTTGAAAGAAAAAAAAAAAAGGGAAAATAAATTTTTCATCATATAGTAAAGATTCTTTTATTTAAGATATTTTTAAAATAAATTAAATAAAATGAGATATTATTATGTAACACTTCAATTATTTTATTTTGGTAAGGACATTTTAATCATTCTTTATTTTTTTATAAATATTTTATAATTCTCTTCATTAAAAAAAAAAAATTAACTCACTCTATTTTTATTCTCCAAACTTCTCCATCTAAATATATCCTAAAGGTCATTCAATTTGATTGTAGACTATATATACGACAAAAATTATACCCCTAAGAGAATTTAACTTCTAATATTAAGCTACCATGTATGTAATTGAGAACCTATCACAATTTATTTGTAGATATGAGGTAATTTATTGCTTCGGCTTAAAATAAAGATTATGTCCAATCCTCATGTTTTTACTCGAATTTTTTTACTAAAATGGGTAATATTTAGTCAACCATATTTCTCCACTGATATTAAAATAACAACTAGTTATGTCTTTTCTTCAAACACCCAATGACAATGTTTTTCCTGTTTTGACCCTGAAAACAAATTCTATATAACCTGAAGAATATTCAAGAATGTACACCCACATCTAGTCTTATGTTAGTGAATCACTCTTGATAAAATGACAACTTATGATGAACACGTTATGATCTAGTTCGGTCCTTCAATCAAGGGTGAAAGGATATAACATCCAAGTGAACCAACACAAAGAAAAAAGTCATCCACGATGAAGATTCTATGTCTGATGGCATTGAACCCCACAAAGCAAAATCTCGTCCTAGAGATGGACGACACCAGACGAGATGAGAATGGAATCAAGAGAAGATGACGAACAAATACCACACAAAGGAAGATGATGACTCACGAAGGCACTGAAAAAGATTAACGAAAAGGAAGAATTGAAATGAGAAAGCAAATATGGACGAATCATGAAAGCACCCAACTGAATGAGAACAGAGATGTTGAATCACAAACGCCACAACAATCTCCATGGGGTTAGGCGCAGATCAGCTCGCGAGGCTACTCTTCAACACAACAATCTTCATGGGTTGGGCAATTAGACAAGGTGGGGATGGCGGATGGTTGGGTGAGTCACATGACTCCGTTTTGTATCTGAGAAACCGAGAATGAAGACCTAACAGGAGAGAAAGAAGAGGGGAGATGGCTTACTAGGCTTAGCCTCTTATAGTGGGTCGTGGGCCAGCCCACTCCACAACCCATTTAACCCATGAATTAAATAGACGCTTGTATGCCAACACTTAAAATTTTAAATGGACCTGTAATATGACTACGAGCCACGGGTTTTATGAGCGTTAAATGGACCTGCAAACCATAACCCTTCTACCCAGCTCTATCTCTAGGAAGGAGATGAAGAGAAGACACCACCACCGGCAGCCCACCACCAAAAGCCACCATCAAACAACACGCCACCATTTGTGAGCTTTAACTCACCATCACCACCGCCGCCACCCCCACCACCACCACCTCATCACCACCACCACCCCATATCGTCGCCGCCGCCACCACCACCGCCACCACCACCACCACCACCATCACCATAAAGGATTGTTTTTTAATTATTTTAACTTTTATGCTAAAGGATATTTTGGTCTTAAAAAAAAATATTATACAATCACTAATTTATCCTTTTGTTATCAAATAAAAGAAGATATGTCAGATCCTATTAATTATACTATCATACCTTATACTATCATATCATCTTATCTTATACTATACTATCATGTGCACCAAACATAGCCTAAAATTTTAAATGGACCTGTAATGTGACTAGTCCTAGCCAATACGAGCCATGGGTTTTGTGAGCTTTAAATGGACCTGCAAACCATAACCCTTCTACCCAGCTCTATCTCTAGGTAGGAGATGAAGAGAAGACAAAAAAGAAACAACACGTTTTGTGAGCTTTAACACACTCAACCCTCATCACCCATGTATATAGTTTAATGGGTTAGATCACTCATTTCATTCAGTCATTTTTGGATTGAGTCGATCAATTTATACTATTTTTAATTTTTTTATATTTATTTTTTAGTCGACTCATTCGGACTAAGTTAATTTAAACTATTTTTAATTTTGTATTTACTTTTGTTAGCCAAATCCGTGAATTTTATTGGGTTGTTTAAGTCGACCGATCGAGCTTGACTTATTTTGACAGCTCTAACCAGATACCTAACTACTAAAAAGAAAAAAACAACAATTGACCTAACAAGAAAACCTGCAAACCATAATAACCCTTCTACCAATGGGACGTGTTAAATATGCAACCCACCTCATATTTTTTGACAGTTGGGTTAAATAGGTCAACCTATCAAGTCAAACCCATTTTGACATATCTATTTACAAATAAAATAACTACTACTTTGACTGCCTTCTTTTTCATCATGAATTACATAATCAATTAAATTGTTGAAGCCTTTGCCAAACATAAAAGTGAAAGAAAATAACATCTATTATATTCCTTACACACACACTCACTCATATCGCACACATAAATTCTATGCATCATCAATTCATTTAGAAATAAGCAATTATACTATGTGGAGCAATAATTAATGCATACTTCAAGAGAATCTATATCATTGATATAAGTTATTTCTTTCAAAATTCATGTGAATGTGTTTAAAATAAATGATGAATATATTCCAAGAACATGTATTTATTGTTGCTTCAAGAACATGTAATAATTTATTGAAATGAGTAGCTATTTCAATAAGCTTAAAAATGAAACTATTAGGAATGAATTTGTGTTTACTGATATATTTAGTTTGTGACAGGTAGTAATTTCTAACCTATATGCTTCTGTAACATAAAAGAGAAAAAAAAACTAAGAATTATTTTTTAATTTTATTAATTGTAATCAATGATTTTAAAAGGTTAAACTGTTAAACTGGTGAAGTGAGCAGTTTATGGTTCAATTAGTTTAATATGTTTAATCGATAGTTAAACGGTAATATTATAACTATATAAGTTTATCTTTTTTTTTTCTTTTTTTAAAAAATCAATTAAAAATCAAATTAAAAATTGGATGGTTCAACTAGTTGGTTCACTTATTTTCATAGTTTTTAATTGGTTTTTAGAGGTTCAACCGCTTAGCCAATTTTTTGGGTACTACAAGAAATTCGCGATTTATTGGTAGATATTGTTGATGAATTTTTGCTTGCAAGTAATTATTGCATTTTTGGTGACCAAATCCGCTGGAAAATATTTGCATTGGTTTAATTCGTTGGAAAAAGGAAGTTTTCATAATTTAAACAATTTCCAGCGGCTTATCCATGCGAAAATTTCATTGAAAAATTAAAAAAAAACAAATATAAAGAATTATTAATGGTGCCTCTGGTTTAGTTTGCCAAAATTCTAATTTTTCAGTGGATTTTCGCCATAAATATTATAAAAAATAATATAAAAAAAGAATTTAAGAAAGTTTCTTTTTAAAATATTATATTAATTTTTGACGTATTATTCACTAGAAACGTTTTTAGTTGACCAATACAAGGGGCGCGTGCCTTGTTTTGGTAGGAATTCAGATGGAAAGTTTAAAAAATCCACCTTAAATAATTTTTGGTGGATAAGGCCAATGGAAATTGATGCATCTATTTGTGCAACCGAGCTTATTCACTCTCAGCCTCCCTTATTCATTCTCAATCTCCCTCATCTTCTCGTTGCCCCTCTCCCTCGCGCTGTCGCTGCTGCTCTCTATTGTTGTACTTGCCTTGTTCATACAATTTATTTAATCTATTGTTCAAGTGCTTAAAAAAGGAAAAAAATTGTTAAACTCGATAAAGAAAGCATTGTTTACATTTACATATATATTAATATATGCAAGACATTCACTTACAAAGAAGAAAATAAAGCAAGAAGTGTTAATTATTGAACTCGATAAACACTTCAAGGACAAAACATTCACTTAAATCTGTGGTCATCATATGTTATATAGTCATATTGAATACGATGTGTTCCATTAAAATCATGAATGCAAACCCTTGAGAGATGTTGGGTTTGATTGGTTGTTATGTGATGGCTGGATGGTGGCTAGTGGTGGTGTGCGCAGTGGAGGTGTGTCGGGGTTGTTAGTTTTTTTGTTTGAAGGGTTTTTCTAAGTTGCTTCTTGATTAGTCTGAAGCCATGGTTCTATAATGTGAGTTGCAATTTCGGTAGTTTGCAGAGGATTTGGGGCTCTGCTCTCGGTTCTGGGTGATTACCAAGTCAAGGAAAAGGAGAAAATGAGAAATTAAGGGATAGAAATTGTGTTTGCGTTGCTAGACTTCTTCGATGAAAAATACTTTAGTCTGATTTTTTGGGGAGAGAGCAGAGAGGTTTTGTGGCATTTGATATTCTTTTTTTGAATTGAGATTTTTTTGAGCAACCAAACAAAATGGAGAAAGACGAATGAAGCTTTAAGAATAATAAACAACAGTGTGCTCTCTTGCTAGCTTTTTGCAAATGCAATTGAAAAATGAAATTATTATAGTGGACAAATTATAATTTATAAAGTAAGAATTATATATACCCACAACTTTTTTAGTTTGTCACTAAAATTAATAATGACTAAAACATATATTGATAGCTATATAGTACATATATAACTACAGTTTTTATATTAGTCACTAAAACTAGATGTGGGTAAATGCCATTTTTGTTGTAGTGCACCAAGGCTAAAGAATTGGAAATGTCTTTACGCTTCCATATTTTATTACTGGTTAATTTATAACCCCATGAGGACTTTGGGAGCATTACATGTTATTTTGAACAGTTTCAATTATTATGTTTTTTGTTATTTTGATTCGAAGTTATTACTTGTGTTAGTGACCAATTATCCCAAAAGCTTAAGCTGTTTGTTGAATTAGTCTTGGTTTTAAGATTTTTCTTGACCGATTGATGAGTTTTGTCTTTATTGACTACATGTTTGACTATCACCACTCCTTCTCCACTGTTCTCACCATCTTGCTGCGTCTTTCATTCTAGTCTAGGTACAAAACATTTGAAATTTGTAATACATTTGAAATTTGTAATATATTAAGGCGTATGATTTGTTTGCATGTTAGTTAGGTCTAATGTCAAATTTACAGAACTATTGATCTAACTGAAATGAACAACATGATAAAGTTGCAATGAATATTGTAATGATTTCTGCAGAAACTTGATTGAATTATTGTCAATTTTAGTGTTAGATAATGAATTTAATGATTTAGGAATTTAGACTAAGTCATATAATTACGTGTATTTTTATTATTATGACATTTTTATCTTGCAGTTGAATTAATTATTAAAATGTTTAAATTGAATATTAGATGTTATGGTTTAGGCCTATATGGGTTTAAGGTTAAATTAGAATTTTGTTTGTTGTTAATTACAGAATATGGATATCCTTAAAAATCGTTGATGAATGTATAATAAGCTTCTTTCTGGTAGGAAGGGTTTTGTACAAGAATTTTTTGATGAGGTTGAAGAAATTTTAATTTTGCATGTTGGTCTTCACAGTATAAAACTGAGGGAGGAAATGAGGCGAGACATGATGTAGACATTACAGCATGTTTAGGGCCAGATTGCCATGCAACAAGCATCGATGAGCACACAAGGAGGGATTGGCATGGGGATGCAAAACCCTATGGGGATGGGTATGGGTATGGGCATGAGATTAGGCATGGGCATGGGGATTAGCATTAACATGTAGTCCATGTCGGAGTTTTTCCTATGACGATGCTTGCCCAGCTATTGTGTGACATGTCTTAACAGACACAACAACATCTATCTCCTCGGTCGCCTATCCATGGCTAGCTACTCCAGTAACCGATCCACTAGTCGTCTCCTCAACCGCCCCTATAGCGGCACCAGTACTTGTCTCCTCAGCCGCCTCTACAGTTGTAGTAATACACATCTCCTCAGTTGTAGTAGTACTCATCTTCTTAGCTGCCTTTGCAGCCAACCCAATTTATTCCTCAACTGCTCCAATACCCGTCTCCACATGATTAGTAACCAGTCCGGCTCCTGTCTCCATAGTAGTAGTCGCTCCAGCACTTGCCTCATGAGCAGCAGTTCCTGCATCCATCTTAGCCACCTATGCAACACTTTTACCAACTGCTTCCTTACCAACATTATCCCAATTCTCAGCAGCACTTTCAGTAGCCCACACAGGATCCTATTCACACTCTACAAGATGATGATGATGAGATGTAGGATGCTTAGACATTTTTTTTTATTCATGTTGAACATTTTTATGATTTTTAGATTTTTATGTTTTTTTTATATTTTCATGTTGGGATTTGAATAATTTTTTCATATTTAATAATGCACTTTTATTCAATATTTCATAATATTGTTGGTTTTTTTTGTGTTATCATCTTTAACTATTAAATTTATAAAAATTAAATAATATATATATTAGTATTATTTTTACTAATTTTTTATCTAAAAATAAGTACATTATTTCTAGCGGATAATCCACTACAAGTTTTTCAAAAACCAAAGCTCATTCTTTCCGACAAGGAGTTATTTGTTGAAAATTTTCAACAGATATTCTGCAAGTTTGGAGGTCGTAGACCTGCTACTAAGGTATTCCAAAGTGGATTCTATTGGCCTACTTTGTTTAAGGATGCTCACCAATTCTGTCTTTTTTGTGAGTGATGCCAACATACTGATGAATTGTCTAGTCATTATATGATGCCCCTTAGCACGTGGCATTGCATCTTGGAAAGACAACGTTAGCTATCTATGAAAGTGCAATACGTAGTTGCTTCTTTTATGTGAGCGCAATATGTGACATTGTTTCAGCTTTTGTTTTTCTTTCAATTTATTTATAACTGACTATGTCAGCTTTCTCATAAAAAGTAAGGTGTAGTTGTGCCTTTTATCCTTTCATGACATGTGGTATAACATGACATGACAAAAAAATAATAAAATATTGAATCTCTTGTTAAGGTGATAAAAAAAGACCCCAACCAAAAATTAATTTTAAAATCACTCTAAAGTTATAAATTGTTTCTACAATTGTATTAAACTGGTCAAAAAGCCTTCAACCTATTGCATCAAGCTACTTAAGATTTGTATCACACTAAATAGTTTTTGAGAAAAGTGTCTTACAATTACCGAAACTTTAATATGTTTGGAGGTTTTGAAAGCGATAAAGATAGAGAGTGGTTTGGAATAGGATTGAGTGAAAAAGTAAAAGAATATTATACTGATTTTCTTTTTATTTACATAATATTACATTCATATTGTTTGTAACATTTAATAATGAAATAGAGGAGAATCTCTCTTCATTCAAAATCAAAATGGTAATTGTCAGGATAGAAAGCTTACCATTAGGTTAAAAACTATAATTATTAGTCAAGCGCAATTTTATTTTCTTAAGTGACAGCGATTAGCCCCACGTCTATAACGTACTATGGGCAGATATGAGGGGTTTCGCAATACATACATGGTGCACCAGCAGGCTAGGCTGTCAAGCACCCTTGATGTATGCCCATACGTACATATGAGTCTTAGGGTGATTGTTGGACTCTCATAAATCCTATAATCTATCCCACCCCAATGACACTCTGGGGACTCAAACCTGCAACCTCGTTCTTATACCACTTGTTAGGGTTAAGTGCTTATCACTAAGCTAAAAGTTATAACTGTTAGTGAGGGTGTAACTTTATTTTCTTAAAGTGACAATGCATAGCTCTGCATCTATAAGTGCACATGTGGCATACCAATAGATTGGACTGTCAAGCACTTTTGATGTCCACTCATAACACATACGAGTCCTATGATTATAGTTGGAATATAAATCTAACAATAACTAATGAAGTGATTGATTACAAATTTTACTATCCCTCTTCATGTGCTAGAATACATAAGATTAAAATTGTAAATGACCATATAAAAAAAAAAAACAAAAACAAAAGAAAGAAGTGTTCCATCCAAACCCATAAAATTGAAGGATATGAAAATTTAAAAGTTTGTGTATAGTGGTTTGGTTCTCTTCGATAACCATCTCACTTCATTACTTAAAAAGCTACCATCCAGTAGGCGTAAAAATTAGATCTAATAAAAGAATATTTTGATAATAAATATCAATTAGAAATTTTTTTTAAGTCATATATGGTAAGTATTTTGTTTATATTATAAATTGATTTAATGTGTCAAATTAAATATTTTTATCTTTTTTTATTTTTAATTAATAAAAATTTTTTTGAGTTTAAATTTGATGCACTATTAGTATAAAAAAATTTACACTATCATATAATAATATGTTGACATATCATTAAAAAAAATAGACTTCTTAAGTAATGATTGTAATAATTAAATATTTTTAAATGATTTGACAATACTAAGGCTAGACAATAAGTATAAAAATATTTACACGGTGAGTATATCAAAATTAAAACTTTAAAAGAATATATTTATGTTGGACACGTATTTGACAAGTTGTAACATTGTAAAACTTCTATACTTGCTTTGCAATCTTTTGTTGCCATTGGTATACACAATGGTAATTTTATAACAATTTGGCGACTTTTAAAATGGAAGGACTTGGCACATGAAATCAACGCATAATAAAATGAAAATTATGCAAATGACAGAAGTACTTCTCATGAGAAAAATAAAGACGGTTAGCCTTTTACGTTTATTATATTTGAATTTAATTTCATTTAAATAACTTGATAACAAAAAATGTTATCATTAAAATAGAGCAAACACTGTTTTATTTAAAGAGTGTGAGATTTTAACCTAAAATTAATTGATATTACGTAGAGTGACTCAATAGATATATAAATCACACTCGAAATATTGAGACAGACGATGTGAAACTCTTAATACTCCCTTTTATAGATGCTTGGACGGAGCAGGCGAGCCTATTGAAATAAGTGACTAAGATGGGATCTTGATTCTAATACCATGTGAGATTCTAACTAAAAACTAATTAACATTAAGTGGAGTAATCCAACAAATATATAAATCACACCCGAAATATTAAGACAGACGATATGAGACTCTTAACAAAGAAAAAATTAAAATGCTTATAATTTTTTTTTTTGTAAAATCACGAGATATTCTCATAAGTTCGACTCATTTGAACCGCCCATAAGATACTTCATACATTTTTATAATATTCTCGTTATGATATTTTTTATAATTATTGTGTTCTCCTATAATATTATACTTATTTTAAATTTTTTTGAATATATTTTCATAATTATCATTTGAAATTTAACATAAGAATCTAAAACTAATTAGAAGAGAAAAGGGATAGATTAAGATAAGTTCAAAACAAAATTGAAATGATTTACTGAGAGATAGTAATTGTAATAGTAAAAACAATATTTAATCCCATTCCATGCAACACAAAATTATCAATTCCACCTCTGAGGAAGAGAATGATAATTCGAAGTTCTATACTATGAAGTATGAAATGAAGTTATCATTCTATTTTTATTTTTTTTAACACGAAAATTTTCATTTCATGGCATAAAACATGGAATTGAGATATCTCCGTCCTGTTTATCAAATGTAACATTAGTATATACACTCATTTATGTCACAAGCTCTTCTAGCCATTTTCTGCTTGCTTGACTTTCAAGTTTCAAGCTTTTAGATGATACAAATAAGAATAATAATATTTTTCGAACTTACATCTACATAATTTTACATAGTTTTTTTTAGAATATATTTTTATTACTATCATAACGTTTTATAAATAATCTGTGACAGATAAAATTATCATTTTCTATTAATAAAATTTTATGCATAGCAGCTGACAATCCTCATTCATTGAGATTCAGAATGTAATTTGTGGTAATACTATTTGAAGCTTAAAAGAATACATCAAAGAAACCAACCCCCCATGAGGTTGTTACAAGATTAATGCACAAGTAAAATATATTTAAAAAAAAAAATACACGTGAAGTTCCCATCTTTGATTTGAACTCCATGATGACCTTAGCATAAATCAGTACAAGGATTCTGAAGAAATTAATTTTCACCAATGTTTCACAAGCAATCTTATCCATTGATACTTTGATAACATGAAAAAGGTCTAACGCCAAGAAATAGCATGATTCAGCGATAGCCTTATTTCTGTTGTCCGTTCACTCATTCCTCAATCGATCTCCGATGCTACTTGCTCCACTCTACCTATAACTGCCACAACGGGACAAAGTGAGTAATAAGCAAATTTATCTAACGTTCCAAAATTGTTAGGCCAATGCCTAATTCAAGGAGTAATAAGTCCTTAGATCTATCTATTAATGGACTAAGTTTGATAATCCAATCCTGCTAACTACCTAAATGTTAACCAAAGACAGAAGGAGTTGAACATCGTGTAATTTACATTTATTGGCAAACTAATTGTCCTATTGCCTTTTCTTTAACCTCAATATCAGCGGATGATTTTTAATAATAAAAAAATTATACAAAAACCAAACAATATACCACGTGCATGCATGCAACCTGCATGCATGCAACCTTGATCAGTCACAATTTCTAGCTTGGTCAAGGAACATCTGGACCAACCGCTTCTGCTCTCCCTTGGCACATGTATGCACCAAAGAAAAAAGAACGAGAAAAAAAATTGCTAGAAACTACCAGATAGGTTTAGTGAATAAGTGATAAATTCAGTACCTTGTACTTAAAATAGTCCGTAAGGACGAGGAACGCAGCAATCGCATGGATTTGTCTTTGGCAAGTCCACTGCTATCATGTTTGAACTTTGAACAAGCTATCAGCTCAACATTTTGTTAATGAAGACAAGGACTAATATCAGCATAGATAGTTCCACCATAAACTTTGGACCCGTCATGTGTTCAAGAATTTGCTGCCACCTGTAAGTTCAACCAGTAGATAGCTGCTGGTAAAGCCTGTTATCCATTTTGGATCTACATTACAATCAGATGTCACTCAAAAACATAGATGAATAATACAAAACTAAACTAAACAAATCAAGCAAGCATGCTACGAAGATATCAAATGAACCAATAAAGGGCTGACTTGTACACAGGTTTGGTATATATGTGATCATGTGATTCATACCCAAAGATAGTTTGTAAGCAGTTATTGGAATAGGCATACATAATGAATATGTATCCCCTATCCCCAATCCCCAATCTTTTACCACCAAATGACCATAGAGTTTAGGCAAATGCACTGTTTAAAATATTTTTTCTACAAGCAAGTCAATTTAATTTCAAGCCATTCTGTCTCAGTATTGTCTATAATAGAATGTCAATACTGATGACTCGCCTCAGATAAATAGTCGTGCAATGCAACCATCAAATCTTACTTGGACATAGGGCAACTAAAACTAGCACAATATAGCAAGAATTAAGTTAGACAAAGGCATACCAATTTCCTTCAAATGATGAGCTGTTTTCCTCCTTTATTTCCTCCTTTGCAAGTTCTTCAAGTATAGCACGTTGTCGTTCGTTGATTGCACTAAACAAGGATGAGTGGACCAGAAGTGAATTGATGCAAATGTAACTTAGCAATCAGCAGGCACTAGCTTATGTATAAAGATGACCAAATGGAAAAATGGTAAGCATTTAATAAAAATACCAATTTATTATGGCACAAAAGACATCAATAGAAGACAAATTTGATAAGAATATATCTCCTTTCTAACAACAGAAAATAATTCCATGCAGCAATTTTCACACCCATAGTAACAAGCATTGACTAAACAACCATAAACAGTAACATAAAGAAATTGTACAACTGCATTAAAAGGCACCAAAAGAGGGCAGCACTAATATCCTGCTCCTTGACCAATTACTTAATTTCTTTTTTTCCTATTTTATTTTTGGCTAATGTCAACAACAGACGACTAACAGGAAAAAAGAGAGCCAACAAAGAAAGTAATCCATTTTTCACGACGCCATAATATCAACCAGCATCCACAAGGAATTGAGATCAAAGCAACATGATAAGAAAGCATTCTATTGCTTCTTTACATAATAAATAACAAATTCCTCAAAGGCTCTAATGTATATGAAGTTAATCCAAGAAAAGTGTTAACACAAGAACCTACATGGGAAAGTTAACACGGAAACGCACATACTGATCCCCATGATGTACAAGATACCCATGCTTCGGTAGTCCTGCATCAACAACTGTAGTAAACATACTTTTCCAGTGCCAGGAGAGAAAAAGACAATGAACTTATCCAAAATTGTCCATGAGAGAGGGGGGACTCTTCATTTAACCTTTGCCTCTTAATACCAGAAGCTGTCCTGGTTGAACACCCTTAGGTATCTGAGGGGAACATAATTGTACAATATTAGATAAAATAGGATCAAAACAAGCAGTCATGTGAACAATATTTTCATGGCAAGTTTAAAGTCATACTGTGATGAGGGGGACATGATTGCAAAAACAAGCCAGGAATGTTTTTCCCCACCAAAAGATATCCATTTTGAGCCCAATGATTGGGAACAGAAACTTGGAATACAATACGGTACAATGAAACTCAACAATCAGCGGAAAAGTTCTCATTTTCCAAAAAACATTACAAAGCCAATATTATTTTCTTTTTTTTTTTCGTTTTTTCTCAGTTGGTATTTTGGATTCTGAAAATAATTGGCCCTAAAATGTCTTACCCATATTTTCTTCATTCCCAATAGAGATCTTAGACAATGCGACCAATTTACCTAAGGTCTGCAAACTTTTGCGTGAACTCACTATTAAGTGGGCAACTTCTACTAATACTGAGAGTTCATTTCAGCTTATCATAATTACTCTCCTTGTAAGCAAGTCTAAATACAGTGATTCCATTAGCATCCTAGGTATAAAAATAATACCATTTCTTAAGGGGTACAAAATTTTTGCATAATTGCATAATCAGACTCTGCAGTTTTATGAATTTCCTATAACAGAATCAAAACAAAAAAAATTCTCAAACAAAGTTTTGCAAGTAATAACAGCAGCATGCCTTCTTTAACTCTCACAGTTTGATAAATTTATTCAAGTATTGAAAGAAAGAAAATGAATCTGCTAATCTTCTGTGTCATTCCAATTTCAATTTCATAGTGAAACAAAAAGGCTATACTGACAGGGTTGGCTCGATTGGCAGGATCAAATTGCATCGACAAAAAGATATTAGGTTCGAGTCCTGCTGGGGGACTTTCATTGGTAGGTCATCTGTATCTACCACTGCGAGGTTTGTGGCATGCCCTAATCTTGGAATGGGGCAACTTCCCCTCTCCTAAACTTTTCTTTACACACACAAAAAAAGGAAAAAGACACTGACAAAGTAAATCATGCCTTACTTTTACTTGCATCTTCCCTGATAAAGTAGGCACCTCAACTTTGCCACCAAGAATAGCCTGTAAAAAGTTAAAATTTTATGCTATCAATAAAATTGATACAGAGTTGGGTGCACTAACACTCAAATAATTAAGGTGCCAAAGATGGTATGTGCACGTCGTCATAGAATGCACCCATTCAAACAATCCTTTCACTGAAATGTACAGTCATTCCTAACAAAATACATGCAATGGCATAAGAGAAGGAATCTAACTTCGGAAGAACTAAAGTTATCTCCCTTACATGTTATCTGTGCATATCTGTTCCCTCAGGCTGAAGGAAGGGAGAGGAGAAACTTATTTCAACACATTCTTTGATCTCTACATGTACATCCACTTCTTAAGTGCATGGCTCTATTACCTAAGTTTCTTTAAGGTAAAATGAATTTTCTGGCCTTACTAAGTTCTTGAGTAACAGGAGAGAAACACCATTGTTTTCAACCAAATTAAATTAAATACAAAAATGAATAAACAGTTTTCAAAGAAAACACGGTGTAGTGCAACTTCAGGCTCATCTTCTTAAGGCCCATAAATCATTTTAAAATAGAACATCCAAGAGTACTGGAAGGGCATTTGAGTATGAGAAAACACTAAAAAAATATTTAGTTCTCACTTGTGTAAAGCTAATATTAGATTCCACATAGATATCTGCACCATCTCTGACAAAGACTGAATCCTCAGCCACCTATATCACCAGAAAAAATGATGTTCCAGTAAGAATATAACATAATTAACCATGGCCAGCAAACATAGTAGTGCAGAAAGCTTATTCCTGGTTTTAAACAGCAGTATATAATCTTCTAGATAAGAACAAGGAATGTTCCAAGAGATATGCTACAACACTTCCCCAGATACAATATTAGACTTGCTCATTTGATGCATGTTAAAAATGATGTCTCCATGCACATGAACAATACCAATGTCTATATACTAATACAGTGGGACAGTTCTCTGTCAGAAAAATATGGAAAAGAAAACAAAAATGCTTTGAGAAGTAAAATTGAACACCTTTACATGCTAGACAGGTAGGAAATGTTGAACACCCATAATTACGTGATCAAGGAACAATGAAGCACTTATATGATGTTGCACTTACCTGTCCCTAACTAAGCTATTACCTTTGGGTCCAGAGTAAGAGCTAGACAATTTTTCTTGAGCAGATCAAAGAATATGAAACTTAAAACACTTTATAAGTTTATTCATATTAAGAGTTTTCATCAATAGCATAACTGTTATGGTGGAAAGGATTTTTTTTTTTCTTTTGTATTCAATTAGTTTATTCGAACTTTGCAAATGAATTATTGTAACTTTTTAGGTAACACTTGCATCATGTATGTACTCATATATTGGAATGATAATTTACTTTTCACCTTTAATATTTGTATGTCCAAGATAAAACTTTTTAGGTAAAATAAAGTCATCGAAGAAAACACAAGAAGTTAACAATAAAATTATAGAAACAACTTTGTTAAATTATTTAATTTATAAAATGTAGAATAAATGTCCATTTTGGACCTCCAAAGATATTCGTGACATTATTTTGGTCCTCTATTTATGAATACATCAAATAGGTCATTTATATCAATTTTTGCCATCAAATTGGTCCTTAAAGTGACATCAAATTGTTTCTTGAAAGGACAAAACTGATGGCAATAATTGTCATTGAAGGACCAATTTAATGTTGCTTATAACTAGAGGACCGATGTGTCGCACATATCCTTGGAGGACTAAAATGGACATTTACTTTTGAGGACCAATTTTGCTGTGTGTTATTGTCATTAGGTGGTGATAGAACACAATGACGTCGTTTGATCCATGTACCTGACCCCACCTAGTGGAAAAAGGCTTTTGTTGTTGTTGATGATGATGTTTGTTAAAATTAATATTAGGGTTTTATCTGTAGATATTAGAACATGAATACTTAAATATGAGAATAATTAAAATAGTGAAAAAAAAATGTATGAAGCAAATAAATAAGAGTTACGTAGACAATTTTTTTTCCCCCTACAAAATGAGAGGTGTACTTCATACACAAGCATTGGGTATTATGCGAGCTAGGTTTTACATTTTCTATTACACTTTTTAACTTCCAATGGGTAAAGTTACATGAGAAATGTTACTTTGAGGAAGCTAGCTTGTAATTTTTACTTTTAACCAAAAAAAAAAGTATATATACTACAATAATTTTTTCAGGACATTTGGAGAGGCCTTGGCCCCAGCTTGCCAAAATGACCCTCTTCCCCTGTATTGGTCTAATGGTGTCTATTTCCCTTTAAGAATGCAAAATTTGGGTGAAATTAGACTCATAGGCCAGCCGGTGAGCACATGTTAGTGTGTGATCTACGTTGAATAATGGGATAGAAAAAAAGAAACTGAAAAACTTTGCCTTTATTTTAATGTATAAACTTCCAGGTTGACCACCTCTTCCAGCAGCATTCCCAGCTTCTGGCACATGGATTGTATCTCCTAAATCCACACCTACAAATTCATGGATGACTATGATAAGACAAACAGAAATAAAATTCTTCTTTGATTGAAATATAAAAAATAAAAAAGCATGCAGAAGGTAAACCAAATCTAGGCAGGGCATGTCTGTAGCATGGATAAAATTTTCCATTTCTAAAATATTCTGATATATAACAATTAACAACTTAATAGGGACCAAAGGCTATCCCATAATAGAGATGGTGGATATGGTTCATAATGTATCAACCCAAAATTGAGCAAGGTGGATGAAAAGTTGATCGAATTGATAATCTGTACGTAAAGAATTTCAAGTATGAATAAGAAACAACAACAACCAAGCCTTATTCCACTATGTTCAAGTACATTGATGTGCTCTGGCCATGCTACAGTTCCAGGTAACTTCATCACAAGTATTAAAAAGTAAAAACCAACCTGCTGGAATTGTAACTTTAACCTCTTTAATTCCTTCAACCACCCCAGATCCTCCACATGACATACAAAAATCCTGCACAAAATAGATACACAAAATACAAATTTATACAAAGTAACCAACACCACAATATTACCTGATGTGAAATTTATGAAAGACCTTAATGACATGGCCTGATCCTTTACAAGTAATGCATGTTGATGTAAATGGAGGGATTGTAACCTGTCAGAAAATCATTACAACCAAAAATAAAAGATGTTAATAACTGATAACTCTAATGCCACAAAAGGAAATTGTCTCATGAATGACTCAAATCTTGCTTAAAAATATTTATGCCATATTAATAATCAACATGGATCTTTGAAGGCACTTACCCGACCTAAGCCCCTGCATGTTGGACAAACTTTTGCTTTGGCATCTAGTGGATAGCCTTGCCCATCTGGATTTATATAAAGAAAATGACTGGCATCAAATGGGATTATCATAATTTCAAGGGGAACAACAAACATGCTGGCTCACTTTGCTACAAACAGATGTCACGTGAGACAACATTTTACATATCCAGTGGTACATAATTTTGATTATTTCCTCAAAACAGTTCTGCAACTTACAGAAATTCTTTGTTATAGCCACAGATTAGCAAGCAATCAATATTAGTAAACCTCATCCAAAGGTTTCTTTTCATTAGTAATAATTTGTGTATCTTAGACTAATCTCTCCAATTACGCAAGAGAAAGGGGGAAGTTGGGGAGAAGCTACCCTAATGTCAATGCAGCCATATCTCAGGCCTAGGTTCTATCATTCAATAATAGGATTCATCAAAAGATTTCCCCAAGTACGATTCCTGTCAAACAGGATTACATTACTGCTGGTTGCTAATCAGCCTGCCTTCTGCTACTTCATTACACAGATGGGAAACTGCAGAACTTCAATACAATAAAACATGGGATCTCACCTTAAGTTCTTATTACAATGGAACATATACAAGATTCTACACTAAACTTCGTTTGCAATCAAAATTTATTCATATGCAGACAATACTTTACCATTTCCTAACGTAATAATAACATATGGAAATAACTAATATACAATTCCAGTATAGACATTTCTCTGCAGGGATTTCCCTATTCCCAAAGAATATTAACTTTACTCACTGCAATAATCGCAGGGAACTAACGCATCAAATGACAAATGTTTGGTGCACCCTCTCACTGCTTCTGAGAAAGTAAGAGACAACTCCACCTATTATCAAAACAATGAGGAAATGGTTTGCTTGGAAAAGTAGGAACTTATTTCAAACAACAACTGAGAAACAAGGGTTAAGCTGACCTCTATATTTGACGAGAATTGAGTTGTTGCTTCTTCAAATATCTGTCAAGATCAAGAATATTATGAGATTTCTTCAGAGAATACTTCAAGAAATGAATCAAAAAATGAGAACAGAAATATATATATATATATATATATATAATATTGATAAAAGACAACACTAAGTATGAGAGGAAAAACATTACCTCGGAGAATACTTTATGAAATGAATCAGAAAAATGAGAACGATAAGCATTTCTAAACCTTTCTGCATCACCATCACCATATTCTATGTTCTCTGAACCATGAGTACGCATCTTCAATTGAAAAAGAGGTTCATAGGAGAAAATGATGGAAAAATGTTAGTCAGCTCAACATCCCAAATAAAAGTGAAGGCTACGAATTACAGAAATTTTGAACAGCTTTAATCAACAGAAGCTCCAGACCAACCCAACATAGAGTAACTACTAAACCAAATGTAAAATTTTAATAGCACTTAGGAAGAAAAAAAAACCTACCTTGTCATACTCTGCCCTCTTTTTAGAATCTCTCAATGTCTGAAATTACATAGCAAGAAGGCAAGTGAAAATATAATTCTGTTGATTAATTAGTTTAGACAATAACCAACCTAGGCAGAAGAAAGGAGGGTTAAAGATGTCTGAAAATGTAAGGAAAAAAATTACACTTCAATAAATTGATAATAAAGACCTCATAAGCTTCTCTTATATCTTGAAATTTCCTCTTTGCAGATGGATTATTCTTATTTGCATCTGGATGGTACCTTTTAGCAAGCTGCACAAGGCACAAAAGTGTGTCACAAAGCAGTATTAGGAAAAAAAAAGACCTTTGACTTTCAAATATTGTTGTCAAAGGAGCATGATGACAGAATATATCAAGATGCAACCAAAATCCTCAGGCAAACTGCTGTTACTTGTTAGTATGCTCTAAGCTCTGAAAACATTTGAATTAGATTCAATTGCAGAACAAAAAGACTTCTACAGTTATAATCCTTTGACAATATTGTGGGAAATTGTTTAGCCTTCACATATTAGGTTTTGTGACTGAGTAATTATTTTTTTTTTGGATAAAAGAATAATTCAATTAGATGAAGAGAATATAATTACTATGAATTTGGAGGATAAGGGATCCTCCTTAACATAAAAGGGAAAAAAAAAAAAAACAAAGCAAAACATCAATGGAGCAAAGCTACCCAATCCCTCAGCATATGTTAGGAAATGCACTTAAAAAGACCATGTGACAACATGTCATCCTATCATCTAGATGAAACTATCTCTCCGCTCACTGTGTTTACACTTCACAGCATTCAAAAGTTATTCCCAGCTGTATCTCTCTACATGCATGAGACTTCTAATTCCAAAATTCAAAGTGAAAATGAGATCAACCAGTGGCTAGATAAATTATGATTATGCATAAAAATGTAAATCAACAAGAACTAGGGTGAGCTTGGTAAAGGCAGAAACAGGGGAAGTAAGAATAATATATGCTTGCTTAGTAGAAGAGTAAAGATGAAGAAATGAAAATGGGAATGGCTACCATTTGACGTTCCATTCACAGTAAGGTTTTCCTCTCATAAATGAGATGAAATTGAAGTAAAAACTAGAGTAAAAATATAGAGCTCAATTAAACAACATAAGTATATAATTTCCCTAGCCTTACAGTTACACTCGGTTTAGTACTACTACATTACTGAGACAATTTTAACTACAAATATATCACCTAATTTGTCATTGCTGCCACTCCTATCAAGTACCAAGCAATGGGAATGAAATTTCACCTTTCCTATTAAAAGTGTTTGAAATCAAAATTGAAGAATCCCCATTCCCCAAATGTTGCAATTTTCCAATTGACTTCATTACCACTCTACTTAAAACAAGCATAGCTATGATCAATCAATACATGTGCCCTACAAAACATGGGATTCCCGACAATCACTCACCGAGTGAAACACCTTCTTTATCTCGTCCTGACTGGCATTTTCAGGAACACCAAGAATTTTATAATAGTCCCGCTCAACAGAAGAAGAAGAAGAAAAAGCTGCAACAACACAAGCAAAAAACCGGAAAATAAATGACAATCTGAATATAACTGAGAAAAATAAGGTATCTCAATGGTTTTGATTGATTCAAAACCTGTGGCATGAATATAACGATATCTCAATGGTATTCTTGGAATTAGAAACTCCTCCGTTTTCGTGACAAAACTGCAATTGACCAAAGCTGGCACAGAGAAACATTTAATTTAACCAAAAAAAAAAGGAAAAAAATTATCAGAAAAATGGAAATGGTGATTGGTAAGCAAAAACAAGAGAAGTTTGTAACGTGCCTCGTGTGAGCAACACCGATTGGGGATGGCGAGACGACAAAACTTTGCTGAACGACTCTCCTTTATCGACAAGCGGTTCAGAGGCCAAAGACGAAAGCAAATGGCGCCGATACTGCATTTGAAGAATTGGTAATGTGAACAATGGTGCCTGAGAAAATGGAACAGTGATTTGAATAGTTTTGGGATTTTGATTCATGCACTCACCGGCGTTAACCACGAGAACATTCTCATTCGAGTAAGATGCTTGTGGATATAAGAATATAGCTGCGAAATTGAGAGGGATGAAGGATTTGAGGCGGTGGCTCTGCTTAAACGACCATCGGAACGCTGATGAAGTATCTATCTCCGATTAGCTCAGCGATTCCGGCGCAGCTGCTCTCAGATCTTTGGGTCTCGGGGTTTTAGCGTATACTGGGCTTAGGTTGGGGCTTAAGCATAACAGCATATCATAACGTGTAACGGGGTCGTTTCTACTTTGCGGATTTTTTATTTTTTTTGGTCTAATAAAATGTTTTCAACTGAAAAACAAAAAAGTACACCTCTTTGTTATTTATTTATTTTTCTTTTAGTTAGTTTTAACCTCTCTCTTTATTGATAACAATTTTTTTTCTTGGTTAACGACATTTTATTAAAACGACCAAATCATATGAACAAAAACATTTTATTAAAACGACATGATTTGGAGGAAATTTATTTTTTATTCTTACTTTATCTTTATATTACATTTAGATTTAACCTCCAAAAATTTCTATGTAAATATCTTAAATATTTTTAAATAAGAAAATATGAAGGTTTTAGAACGCTATTCATATCAACATCTAGTGATAGAGATTGATAGCTTCTTTTTTTGTAGATGCATTCACCAAGTAAGTGTAAGCACAATTGTATTGAAGTGTGTCTAGATTGTTTAGAACCACACCACACCATAAGTATCGACTTTCAAAGAAAATTTCATTTGTACTAACTGTACTAAACTTGTTTGATAATAGATATAAGAATGAGTTTATGGGAAAATTTGTCTTATAAAGAAGTGTTCTGTTAATAGATTTGAATTTTTTTATTTGTAACAAATCAACACGTCAAGGACTTGGATGCTTTGAGAAAATCAATGAGCTAAGAACTTCGATACTTAGAGAAAATCAATAAGTTAAGAACTTGGATGTTCAACGAATCAATAGGCCAAATACCTAGATACTTTGAGAAAATCAAAAGGTTAAGAACCTGGATGCTCAGCAAATTAATAGGTCAAGGACCAAGATGCTTTAAGAAAATCAACAGGCTAAGGACTTGGATACTTTGCAAATCGGCAGGGTAAGAACCTAGATATTTTGTGAATCAACAAGGCAATGACCTGAATATTTTTGCAAATCAACGGGCCAAGGACCTTGATACTTTAGAAAATCAACAGGCCAAGTACTTGGATATTTTGCAAAATAACAGGCCAAAGACCCGGATGCTTAAAGAAAATCAACAAGTCAAGGACCTGGATATTTTACGAATCAACAAGCCAAGGACCTGGATGCTTAAAGAAAATCAACAGGCCAAGGATTTAGATATCTTGCAAATCGACAAGAAAAGGACTTGAATGCTTAAAGAAAATCAATAGGCCAAGGACATGGATATCTTGCGAATCGACAGGCCAAGGACCTAAATATTTTAGCAAATCATCGGGCCAAGGATCCAAAAGTTAAGAAAATCAACAGGCCAAGGACCAAGATATTTTGCGAATCAACAAGCTAAGGACTTGGATGCTTCAAGAAAATCAACAGGCCAAGGACCTGGATATACATATAAATACATCATGATTAGTCTTTTAGTAATGAAAATTGTCTTGAACCAATGCGCTTTTTCTAAAAAGTTTGACCAAACTAAACCTAGATTAATTGCTTGTCTTTTTCTTCTTTTTTTTCCTATTTTCCACTGATTCCATTTAAATACACCATGCAATATGAATTATATGGTCTTTTTTCTTCAAAACTTCTTATTGACATCATTTTTAGTCTTGGATTCTCCGCTAAGAACATCACTTCTTTCTTTTGACGAGAACCTCTAAGTTCTTTGGACTAAATTGTTCATTGAGGGATTACTATTAGATGGTTAAATCGCATTGATGTACTCATGTTCATCTTAATTGAAGCATTGATTAATGAATATGCATGACTTTAGAAAAACACAGAAAGAAGACAACTCTTGATTGAAATAGAAGTTCAATTGCCTATATGGTATTCGCAATGAATGACAACGTGGGAAAGATCACAAAGTGAAATAACATGAAAATCAAATAGATATTGCCTCAGTGTGGGTTCTTTGGTTCTCATTTGATTTATCTTTACTCATCAATTGGACTCTATAGCCATTGATCTTTTACAGATTTGATTCTTCAAAGATTTCTTCCTATCAGTATAGGCAATTTGAACACACAAACTTTGCCCCAATGTCAATAAACTTGCTTTAGTGTTGACAATTCAAGTACACATTACCCTGGTATTAAACAAAAATCATTTCATTGTCCTAGTGTAGGCAGATTTACCCATTTTGTTTGTCCTAACTTTTGCATAGGCCACCCTCACAAGTTTTCGATCTAATGAGCCCTTTTCTTCTTCATTTTGTTCTCTTCTTCTCTTTTTTTTTTTCAGTTTTTCTTCTTTTTTTTTCTTTATTTCCATATAGAGCTAGGAAAAGATGGATATTTTGTCTCAAAATAAAAGTTTATGAAAATAAAAGCAATCAATCATTGATCAGAATAGACTTTTTAAGGCTTATAATGTAACAAGGTTAATGACTGTGAAATGAAAGATATAATAAGGTCAAATAAGTGTTTAAAGGTTAAAAGGATCAAGGACCGTTGACTTTTTCTACACCAAGGTACATTCTTAAAATAGTGCTTTCATTTAAAAAAAATAGTACTTATCCTTGTTTGGATCAAAAACATTTTTCTCTTCCTTCCCTTTTTCTTTCTCTATTTCTCTTTTTAATAATTTATTTTTGTTATGATTTCTTTCCTTTTTCACTATTTTCTCTCTTTTTTTTTACTTTCATTTTTCAAACCCACAATGTAGGTGTGATCCTTGTCCAGGTTTCCTTGAAAAAAAAAAGATTTTTTAAACTCAAAACAGGTGATAATGGATAATATGACTCTTTTTTTTAAGGATAGTGAAAGATGATCAATCGTCATTTCAAACCATAATTGTTTATTTTCGAAAAAAAATTGATTATGAGACAAATTCCACAAATAGTGCGCACCCAAACTTTGCTTTCCATATTTTTGAAATCATTATTTACTCATTCCCATTTTATTTCCTTCTTTTCTCTTTCTTTATTTTTTTTGTTTTTCTCTTTCTGCTTATTATTTTTTTCTCTTTTTTTTTGGAAACAACAGGATTATTAACTTTGTGCTCACAAGAGAAAATTGTCTTCTTTTGTTATCCTCTATTGGTATGTGGTACCATCATCCACTCAATATTCGAGGATCTTGCGTAACCTTATCACCTTCATAAAACTAATGGATTCATGACTACCTCCGTCCATTACACAACAAGGATCAATCAACGAGTTTCCAATAATCCATTCTTGAAGTAAGAGTTTCTTAGGATCCAAGCCCTCGGGTGGCACTTTGAATGAACGTAGGGAGAATTGATAGGAATGAGAAATATGAGGTGAATGCAATGACAATAACATGAAAATAAGGATAAGGAAGAAATGAGAGAAAATAAATAAATAAAAAAGAACAAGGCACAATATGCAAATTCATTACACTAATGCTTCAAGAAAGTCAACATAAGTTCAAAATCATAACGACTTAAGTCATTGGCAAAACCAAGGTTCAAAATAATTAAACAACAATTTGGCAGTAATCCCTGTTACCAAGTGGCTTCCAGTACTCAAGAGGGGGGTGAATTGAGTATACAAAATTTTCGCAAAACTTCTTTTTAATTTAAAACGAATATCAAAAGCTTAATAAATAAATACACAGAAGGAATGAGAAGAAGAAGAAAAACAATAAAGAATAGCGAAAAATAAATGTGCAGTAAAATAAATTGCATAAAATAAAGAGATTAGGGAAAAGAGAAGCAGACACAGTATTTATCCTGGTTCGACCACTAATCCACTTGTGGTCTACGTCCAGTCCTCGAAAGTCGATATTTTTCACTAAGTATACAATCTTCAATAAGTGCTTGCTACCGTTACAAAATAGAGCACTTTTCACACACAAGGACACTCTACCCTTGTGCTAAAGTCTCAGCCTACAGGGATACCTCACCCTTATACAAACCTTGAGGGATACCTCACCCTCGATACAAAATATCGAAAATAGATGAAGAGAAACTCTCACTCGAGTAGTAATACAAATTGAAGCACTATAGAGCTCTCTAACAATATCTCAGAATTTTACCAAAAGAGCACAGAGAGAAAGAGAGAAATTATGCAAACAGAATTTTAGCACAGCCAGAAAAAATAAATTCAAGGATTGGTGTGTGTCAGCCGTGAGGGAATGTGTCTATTTATAGAGCCTTTAATCAGAAAACCCCATTTGGGAAATTGAATGCATAATAAATGCAAAATCCGTTTGTGTATCAATTTCAAAAACAGAAAATTTGAAACTCGTGGGTTATTCGAATACATTATTGTGGTATTCGAATACCACTTGATATCAATATATAAAAAATAGTTTAAGATTGGGTTATTGAATGCCGTTATGAGGTATTCGAATACCTCTGATATCGATATATAAAAAATAGATCAGACCACGTTATTCGAATACCAAACCAAGGTATTCGAATGCCTTTAATGAAAACACGTTTGTAAAAGCCTTTTAGAAGGTTGTATTCGAATGCCTCATATGGTATTCGAATACCTCTATTAAAACACGTTGTATTGAATGCCTCAAATGAGTATTCGAATACCTTTATTAAAAAACACGTTTGTAGAAGCTTTTTGAGAAGATTGTATTGAATGACTTTAAAAGCATTCGAATGCCTCTGTTAAAAACATGAAAAACGCTTCTATGAACAAGATTAGAAAAACCACAATCTCTTTGATTATCAAAGGCTTATTAGAACTTTAATTTGGTTTGTAGAAAAACAAGTTTTTAGATCTTTTTGAGTTAAACACTGAGATATTCTATGAGAGTTCTGTACAAGAGAGATCCTAAGTCCTAAAGCTAAACTTGAACAACTTGGACTTGATCTTCTCATCATCTCATCATCTCCATATTTGTTATAATCAAAACTCATCATCAATGTTGCATGGTAATCACATTCTCCCCCTTTTTGATGATGACAAACTATCATTGAGAAAAGCATTAGTTTATATAAATTGAAATTCAAAAAGATAGAGACTTACTCTCAAAGGTAACAAAACAAGCATATTCTCCCCCTTTCTTTTAGAATCCAAGAGCCAGTATTAAATCTGTCTTTTCTCAAATAAGATTGATTATTTTTCTCCCCCTTTTGACATGATAAAAAAGGAGGCAGTCATTCAATAAAGCATATTGATATGTATGAGATAAACAATAAACAGTTTGCATGTGATAGCAGATGAAAGTAAAATACTCATTTTATTAAATATAAGTGGCCAATGGCATGTACAAATGTAATTAAAAGGCAATCAATATAATAAATGTACCAAGAGCAAAACACAAGCAACAGATCCTACTACTAAGCAAGCCCTAGAAATAGGCATCAGGTGGTGGAGGAGGAGAGGCAGGGTCATTGCCAGATAGGAGAGCTCGAAGGGCAGCCTGTTCACGCTCAACACCAGCGATTCTGTCAAACAGAATAGTGAAGGTGTTCTCCATGTAGGTTCTGTTATCCAACAGGGTAGCCAGGATTTGCTCATTCGTGACAGGAGCAGGAATATCAGCATCAGCAGCAGCAGGGGCAGCAGGGTCGTTGTCTTCATCATCAACTTCCACTGGGAACACCCAGCCTTCATCGGTCCTGATCATCTTCATTTTGTTAAGGGTAAAGGAACCAAAGACGTGATGATGGGTTAGCGGGGTCGCGCGCTCGGTTTCCAAAATGTGTGGATACTTGCCTAAGAAGGTAGTGATGATTACACCGTAGGGAAGTTCACACCGCTCTTTACCTCTTGCCCTCATCATGTGCTTCATAAAGAAGACGGGCTAGTTGATCTGATGGCCTTGCTTTAGAATCCATAGCATAAACACGTCATCTTCACTTATGTAGGCGTAGTTCCCACCTCTAGGAGCGAGGATGTGGGCATAAGCATAGTGGAGGAGCCTGTCCTGGCTCTTCATCATGCCCCCTTTGACTCCTTTTTGAGTCGAAGGTAAAGCCAACCTGGGCGAAGAACATCTTCAATTGCTTGGTTCTTGTCGAAGAGTTGGAGGAGTGACTTCTTCGTCGCAAAGTGGCCGGTGGACGGTAAGCCAAACATCCGAACCCAATCGCCGGGTGTGATCACGATGTTTTTTTTCGGAGTGTAGCTCCGACCTTCAATCTTCAGATTGTAGTAGAACATTTTGACAAGGTCGGGATACAAAGCAGCAGAGAAAGAGCAGAAGCGAAGTACGCTTTGGTGGTTTAGCCGGTTTAGAAAGTCAAAGCCACCTTCTCTTTCGAAGAACCCCAAGTCGAGGTACTTAGGATGCACCAAGTTGCGCTCTCGAAAGTGTGTAACGAAGCGCCCGACCTGTTGCTCATTGGAGGAAAGCCTGCGAAGGTCCAACGGGTTGTTGCATGGAGCCGTCTTTATACAAGGACACTTAGAGCGAGATGAAGATGAGGCCATTGAAAGAAAACAAAGGAGGAAAAAGAGAAAGGAGGGGTGGAGACGGTGAGAAAGGGAGGTTTGAGGAAGAGGGAAAACGAAGAGGTTTTGAAAAACTGAGAGAAAACAAAAAGGGCGTATTCGGATACGCAGGTAGGGAGGGGGTATTTTAAAGAATAACCAGAGGTATTCGAATACCAGGAGGAGGTATTCGAATACAGCGTTTGGAAGAACTCAAGGGGCGCAGCCTTCAGACAGAGGGTATTCGAATACCACACCAGGTATTCGAATAGATTACCAGAATGGGCTTGGCTGCCAAACGAAGGTATTCGAATGCTTTATAAAGTATTCGAATACTCTAGAGAGAAGCTGAAACAGGAAGCCTCAGGGTATTCGAATAACCCTAGTGGTATTCGAATGCTTACAGAGAAAGAAGAGAAGGCCAGAGGAGCAAGTATTCGAATACTTTAGAAAACTATTCGAATACTCCAGAGAAGCTGAGAGAAGACTGAGAGAGATCAGTCTCAGGGTATTCGAATGACCCTGATGGTATTCGAATGCCTTAAAAAAAACAACTTTCTCATATAGCAGCAAGAATATTCGAATAATCCTTAAAGGTATTCGAATGCCTTAAACAAAAAGAACGTAGGTTTTCTCATATAACAGTAAGGGTATTCGAATACCATATGGAGGTATTCGAATAACTAAACAAGACAAGCACTTATAAATGTCCAGAAAATGCAATTTTTGAAAGATAAACGCATACCTGTTGATGAAGTACCTGCAAAAAAGATTTTGGGATAACTCTGACGCTCAAGTCAGTAATAGTTTAAGAAGGATTAAACATAAATTTAAGCAAATAACAAGTATTTAAATGTTGGACTGATCAATTATGCCCAATTCTCCTCTTATATAATAGAATGCTTCTTTTGCTAGGGGTTTAGTGAAGATATCTGCAAGTTGCTTAGATGTTTCAACAAATTCAAGAATGCAATCCCCTTTTTGTACGTGATCTCTGATAAAGTGGTGTCTTATCTCTATATGCTTTGTTCTAGAATGCGGTATGGGATTCTTAGAGATATTTATTGCACTAGTGTTATCACATCTTATCGGGATGTGATCAAGTCAAGCAGATTCAAGACCGTAGTCTAAGAGTTGTTGCTTCATCAAAGGATCGGCGCTAAACAACTCCATTTCTGCAACATATTGACCTACGGTAGACAAAGCCATCTTGTTTTGTTTCTTACTATGCCAAGAAACTAAAGAACTACCAAGCAAGTGGCATGTCCCACTAGTACTCTTTCTGTCCAATTTGCACCCAGCAAAGTCAGAGTTAGAATAGCCTATTAGGCTACAAGAGGCACCCTTAGGGTACCATAAGCCCATTTGTGAAGTGCCTACTAGGTATTTCATTATTCGTTTAACAGCACTTAAATGAGATTCCTTAGGGTTTGCCTGATATCTAGCACACATGCATACATTAAACATAATATCTGGCCTACTAGCAGTAAGATAAAGGAGAGATACAATCATACCTCTATATTTCGTTATTTCTACTGATTTATCTCCTTCATCTTTGTCCAAGTAGCAAGACGTGTCCATCGGAGTGGCCATGTGTTTAGCATTTTCCATTTCAAATCTCTTGAGCAATTCCTTGCAGTATTTTATTTGACTTATGAAAGTCACTTCGTTCGTTTGTTTGATTTGAAGTCCGAGGAAGAAATTCAATTCTCCCATCATTGACATTTCAAATTCATTCTGCATTGACTTAGCAAAATCTTTGCAAAGGGATTCATTAGTAGCACCGAAGATAATATCATCCACATATACTTGCACAAGAAGAATGTCATGCTTTTTATTTTTAATAAAAAGAGTAGTATCGACTTTTCCTCTTGAAAAACCATTTTCCAAAAGAAACTTACTCAACCTTTCATACCAAGCTCTAGGAGCTTGCTTTAAACCATATAAAGCTTTTTTAAGTTTAAAAACATGGTTGGGTAGTTCATGATTTTCAAAACTTGAAGGTTGTTCAACGTATACCTCCTCTTGAATAAAACCATTTAGAAAAGCACTCTTGACATCCATTTGATATAATTTGAAATCCATGATACAAGCATAAGCAAGTAACATCCTAATAGCTTCTAATCTAGCTACAGGTGCATAGGTTTCTTCATAATCTATACCTTCTTCTTGATTATATCCTTTAACAACCAATCTAACTTTGTTTCTAGTTATTAAACCATTTTCATCAAGTTTGTTTCTAAAAACCCATTTAGTTCCAATTATGGGGTGATTATTAGGTCTAGCAACTAATTCCCAAACTTGATTCCTTTCAAACTGATTTAATTCCTCATGCATAGCTAAAATCCAATATTCATCTTCAAAAGCTTCAATTAAATCCTTAGGTTTAATTTGAGAAACAAAAGCTAAGTGATTACAAGTATTTCTAAGGGAGTTACGAGTACTTACACTTTTAGATACATCACCGATGATTTGATCAAGATAATGATATTTTGAAGTTCGCCATTCTTTGGGAAGTTCCAAAGCTTGCGAATCTTCTTGTCTTTGTTTATTCTCTTGCTCCTTGATTTCTTTTTCTTTATTATCCAAATGTGTTTCCGCCAAGACTTCTGCAACATCATCAATAACAAGATCCTTTCTCGATCCATTTGGGTCAGTTTCATCAAATGCAACATATATAGATTCTTCAATAGTCATAGTTCTTTTATTATATATTCGAAAAGCTTTACTATGATTTGAATAGCCAAGAAATATACCTTCATCAGACTTAGCATCAAACTTGCCTAAATTATCTTTTCCATTGTTTAAAACAAAACATTTGTAACCAAAAACATGAAAGTGTGAGACATTTGGCTTTCTTCCCTTATACAATTCATATGGGGTTTTCTTTAAAATAGGCCTTATAAGGGCCCGGTTCATTACATAACAAGTTGTACTTACAAAGATCCGCCCAAAAGTATTTAGGAAAAGACCTCATTAAGCATAGTTCTCGCCATTTCTTTTAAAGAACGATTTTTCCTTTCTACAACTCCGTTTTGTTGCGGAGTTCTAGGGGCAGAGAAATTATGATTAATGTCATGTTCATCACAGTAATTTTCAAAAACATTGTTTTTAAATTCGCCACCGTGATCACTTCTTATAAAAGATATTTGAAAACCTTTTTCATTTTGAATAACTTTGACAAGTTTTTTAAAGGCTAGAAATGCATCATTTTTATTTACAATTATAAAGTCCATGTAAACCTAGAAAAATCATTCACAATCACTAAAGCATAGTAATTTTCACCAAAGCTCATAGTTCTAGAAGGTCCAAATAGATTCATGTGCAAAAGTTGTAAAGGTCTAGAAGTTGAAACTATATTTTTTGCTTTAAAGGAGACCTTTATTTGTTTACCTTTTTGACATGTATCACATAATTTATCTTTTATGAAATTAAGCTTGGGTTGTCCAATTACTAGCTCTTTAGAGACCAACTTCTTTAAGTGATCCATGTGAATGTGTACAATTCTCCTATGCCATAACCATGAATCATCATTCTTACTTAAAAGGCATTTCGCATCATTTGAAAATATATCATCAAGACTAATCATATAGATATTGTTTACTCTATGAGCAATGAATTTAACATGCTTGTCATTTTTATCTTCAATTATGCAACAATTTGAATCAAATATAACTTTATTTCCTTTATCATATAATTGGCTAATACTAAGCAAGTTATGTTTCAAACCCTTAACAAGCAGTACATTTTCAATAGAGGAGTTAGGGTTCTTACCGACTTTGCCGATTCCAAGAATTTTACCCTTGTTGTTATCGCCATAAGTGACGTGTCCATGATTCTTGGGAATAAGCATGGTGAATTTTGAGTCGTCCCCGGTCATGTGCTTGCAGCAGCCGCTATCAAGATACCAATTTGAACTCCTTGCTTTCAAGCACACCTACAACACAAGTTTAGTTTTTAACTTTTGGTACCCAAACTTTCTTGGGTCCTTGTGTGTTAGTTTTGGGTATAGTACCCTTGGGAACCCAAATCATTTTTGTTCCAACTTTTGTATTTATATTTTTCCTTGCATTACATGTTGAAGCACTATGTCCTTTTCTTCCACAATAAAAGCATTTAATAAAAGGGCTACTTGAAATACTAGAATGCACAAAGAAATTTTTATAGAGTTTTTGTTGATTTTTTGGATTATAACCTATCCCGGCTTTTTGAAAAACTACTCTTTGTCTTCCTAATAAAATATTTAAGTTATCTCTTCCAAAGGTGAATTTAGAAAGAGTGTTCTTTAGGTTTTCGTTTTCTTTTGCAAGTATATGACATGAAGAACAAGATGAAGAAGTAGAAGCATGTGAAGAATAATTTGTGCATGCATCAATGATTCCTAAAGTTTCGTTTTTAATTTTCAATTCTTCTATTTCTTTGTTTAAAACAAGAATTTGATTTTCTAAAGAAGAAATTGTTCTCTTAGATGAAGAAATAATTTTTGTGAGTTTTAAAGATTCTTCATGTAGTTCCTCAAAAGCATCTTGTAACTCATCGTAAGAGGGTAATAAAGTAGTATTAGAACTTATCTCGTTTTCGCTTTCTTCTTCATCTCCTTTTGCCATGAGACACAGTTGAGCTTCTTCACTATCTGAGCTGTCAGTTGAGTCCATGTCGTTTTCATCCCACGCTATGTAGGCTTTTCTTCCTTTTCTTTCCTTGAAGGACTTCTTTTCAAATTTCTCCTTCTTCTTTTGATAAATTGGGCACTCCATTTTCATGTGACCAGGTTTGCCACATTCATAGCAGGTTGGAGTCGATGAAGCTCCTTCGCCTTTGAAGTGTGTCTTTTTAGGAGGGAAGGGAGGTCTTCTTTGCGTTCCCTTTTTCCTGAGAAATTTACCAAACTTTTTAACTAGTAAACTTAGATTTTCTTCACTTACCTCGATGTTCTCTGAACTTTCTTCATTTTCTTCATCATCATTATCGAATGTTGATGAAGTGGCTTTGAGCGCTATTCCCTTTTTCTTTTTATCGTTCTCTTCGCTTTGGCTTAGTCTGCTTAGTTCCAATTCGTGCTCATGAAGTTTTCCAAAGAGGGTAGCTAAAGTCATTATGGACAAATCTCTTGATTCTAATATTGCTGTCACTTTGGGTTGCCAAATCCTACTAAGACATCTCAAAACTTTGTTAATCAAATCTTCGTTAGAAAAGCTTTTGCCTAAAGATACAAGATGATTAACTATGTGGGTGAACCTCTTTTGCATTTCCTGAATGCTTTCTCCTTGGTTCATTCTGAATAATTCATATTCACAAGTTAGAGAATTTATTCTCGACCTCTTAACTTCACTAGTACCCTCATGGGTAACTTGCAAAGTATCCCACATTTCTTTAACAGTTTTACAATTTGAAATTCTAAAAAACTCATCATATCCCAAAGCAGTAGTAATAATATTTTTGGCTTTTAAATTAAATTGAACTTTTCTTTTGTCTTCATCAGACCATTTATTTTGTGGTGTTTCAGTCCTTACACCATCGACCTCATGTGTGGGTATAAAAGCGTCATTTTCAACAGCATCCTATACATCTAGATTAATAGCTTCGATGAATATTTTCATTCTTTTCTTCCAATATGCATAACCATCCCCATTGAAAAAGGGTGGTCGGTTTATGGAAGATCCTTCTAAAAAACCATTTGAGGAAGCCATGTTCTCTTGAAGCTGCTAAGCTCTTTATACAAGAGTCTAGCTCTGATACCACTTGTTACCAAGTGGCTTCCAGTACTCAAGAGGGGGGGTCAATTGAGTATACAAAATTTTCACAAAATTTCTTTTTAATTTAAAACGAATATCAAAAGCTTAATAAATAAATACACAGAAGGAATGAGAAGAAGAAGAAAAACAATAAAGAATAGCGAAAAATAAATGTGCAGTAAAATAAATTGCATAAAATAAAGAGATTAGGGAAAAAAGAAGCAGGCACAGTATTTATCCTGGTTCGACCACTAACCCACTTGTGGTTTACGTCCAGTCCTCGAAAGCCAAGATTTTTCACTAAGTATACAAGCTTCAATAGATGCTTGCTACCGTTACAAAATAGAGCACTTTTCACACACAGGGATACTCTACCCTTGTGCTAAAGTCTCAACCTGCAGGGATACCTCACCCTTATACAAACCTTGAGGGATACCTCACCCTCGATACAAAATATCAGAAAATAGATGAAGAGAAACTCTCACTCAGAGTAAGTAATACAAATTGAAGCACTATAGAGCTCTCTAACAATATCTTAGAATTTTACCAAAAGAGCACAGAGAGAAAGAGAGAAATTATGCAAACAGAATTTTAGCACAGCCAGAAAAAATAAATTCAAGGATTGGTGTGTGTCAGCCGTGAGAGAAGGTCTCTATTTATAGAGCCTTTAATCAGAAAATTTCGCTGGGGAAATTGAATGCATAATAAATGTAAAATCTGTTTGCGTATCAATTTCAAAAAACAGAAGTTGAAACTCGTGGGTTATTCGAATACATTATTGTGGTATTCGAATACCACTTATATCAATATATAAAAAATAGTTTAAGCTTGAGTTATTTGAATGCCGTTATGAGGTATTCGAATACCTCTGATATCAGCATATAAAAAACAGATCAGACCCACATTATTCGAATACCAAACCAAGGTATTCGAATGCCTTTAGCTGAAAACACGTTTGTAAAAGCTTTTTAGAAGGTTGTATTCGAATGCCTCATATGGTATTCGAATACCTCTATTAAAAACACGTTGTATTCGAATACCTCAACTGAGTATTCGAATACCTTTATTAAAA
This sequence comes from Ormosia semicastrata, assembly GCA_029884595.1. NCBI lineage: Eukaryota > Viridiplantae > Streptophyta > Magnoliopsida > Fabales > Fabaceae > Ormosia > Ormosia semicastrata. Next base: position 117,556,234 of record JAQQTO010000063.1, read on the forward strand.
AACACGTTTGTAGAAGCTTTTTCAGAAGATTGTATTCGAATGACTTTAAAAGCATTCGAATGCCTCTGTTAAAAACATGAAAAACGCTTCTATGAACAAGATTAGAAAAACCACAATCTCTTTGATTATCAAAGGCTTATTAGAACTTTAATTTGGTTTGTAGAAAAACAAGTTTTTAGATCTTTTTGAGTTAAACACTAAGATATTCTATGAGAGCTCTGTACAAGAGAGATCCTAAGTCCTAAAGCTAAACTTGAACAACTTGGACTTGATCTTCTCATCATCTCATCATCTCCATATTTGTTATCATCAAAACTCATCATCAATGTTGCATGGTAATCACATTAACCAAGTGGCATCAATCCCTTGATCAACATATCAGAATACCAGATACTTGGAGATTTCTCAGTGCTGGAGGACTACAAAGTACTGTTCATTCACAATGACTATAAAGTGAATCACCATTGGGTTGAACTTTCTGATGTTGCCCTTTATCAACCATTCTAGGCATTTGCTCTCATTCCATATGAGCATGAGCATGTATAGAAACATCTGACACAGTCTGATGGATTACTATTTAGGCAACCGTTGTCGTCCTTGAATTTCTTGAGACCCCATTTGATTCCTTTGACCTTAAGTCCACCCTTAGTTGTTTCAACATTTTTTTCCATTCTTGCCTATCCTTTGTTCCTTTGATCTAATATTTCCCTTATTTCATCTACTTCTTAACCCAAATATCCCCTAATCCCTTGCATGGGTCATGCTTATGATTTAGTCTTATAAACCCGGGTTTGATTGACATTCATTTTCCTTGGAAGTGCGATGATTCAATTTTTAAAAATGAATGTGCATGGAATCATTATCCCTCTTTTTTTTTAGTGCACTGTTACAAAAATGTATGATTTTTTTTAGATGCAAAATGGAAACTTCATGATTGCATATGAAGATATTTTTTTTCTCTCTCTCTTTTTTTTTTTATGTAAAATGTCATGCCAAGATGCAATGCAAACTATTCCTTCTTCTCTTTTTTTTTTCCTTTGATGCAAAAATTGATGCTAAGATGCCAGGAAAAATAATTTTATTATGCTAATATGCAAATGCAAAGAAAAGGAAACGCCATCATTTTGATTTAGATGCACAAATTTATGCTAAAATGGGATGATTTTTTTTTAACACACTAAGATGTAAACATTCATGCTAAGATGCAAGTTTCCTTTTTTCTTTTTTTTTTAAGGTTGCCTTCTTGGATGTAGTAGATGCTACGATGCAGAAAAAAAAATTCCTTTGTTGTTTTTCTTTTATAGATGCAAAAATTTGAGCTAAGAAAAATGCACGATGATGAGATGGGATGCAAAATTTTTCCTTTTTCTTGGATGCAAAAATGATAAAATGCAATGATTTTTTTTTAGTTTTTTTGTATTTGTGTGCGGAAAATAAAGCTAAGATGCCACGAAATCTAATTTTATCATTATTACCTTATGTAATGAAAATGACACTAAGATGGCATTAGTTGTTTTTTTTAGATGCAAAAGTTTTTTTATTCCAATAAACTTATTTAGATACAAAACATAGTGAAACAAATTTTTTTTTGTGTTTTTATTCTTTTAGATGCAAAAGTTTAAATTATAATGTACAACCCCTCCCTCTTTTTTTTTAGCAAAATATTTCAATGCCAAAATGCAAAGACTCATACAAAGGTGCAATGGAAATAGTTTTTATTTTTTAAAAGAAAGATATGCCCCCATTGTGTCCTAAAATGGTAGAGTCTAAGGATATGTATCACCAAGGTTATGATCCTTACTTGGGAAGCCACTAAGGTCATACTATTTGTACAAGTCGGGATGGTTCTAGGCCCATAATGGATATGGTCCCCAGATTGCTCTCATCTAAAAGATAAGGACCCGGTTTCATGAGTCTGCCATAGGGATGAATAGATCACAATATGGCAATCCATGACATTGGTAACAATCTGAGTGGGAGAATTAGCGACTGTCAGTGAAGCATAAGCTTCACAATAACAACACTAAAGCCCCTCCTAGCCCTATGGCTTGCCAAGACTCGGGTATAGAGCCTAAAATGTGTGTGTCACAAGTGTAAGTGTCATGTATGCTAGGAGCATATAAACTTACACAAAAATAACCTAAGAAAATAAAACTACTCACAATCTACAAAACAACAGCAAAACAGAACATATATACAGTAGCAAGCCAACAATCCTCTATCTTAAGGTTTTAACAACCAAGCAACACATAATTAACAAAATAACTAAATATAAGAATAGCAAAATATTCAAAAAGAAAACCAAACATGTTTACAACAAGACATACCAAAACATGATTAAAAATAATAAGGGATAGACAAATAAATAAAAGTTATTAATAATTTACACAACCAACTATGACAGGCTTAACTTTGTAATATCCCCAATGGAGTCGCCATCTATCGTGATTGGAAGTGGCGACAAAAAGAAAATTTTTAAGAAAATAGAAATGAAAAATAAAGTTGCCACTAATGTTTATTTAATTTCGGGGAAAATATTGAAAACCTCTTTTACAAGAAAATGGTCTTTGAAATTAGAATGAATTCAGGAGTCGATTATGCATAGAGAATAGTGAAAACTAAATCCCATAGTACCTCTAATACACTCATCCTCAAGATGGTTACACTAAGTTAATTGTGAAAATTCTTAATAACTTTTTAAAGTATTTATTTTACCTCTTTTTTATTATTTAAACACATATTACTAAAAGCAAGAAATACATATTAAGATAAAATAGTAACAACACTCTAAAATTAACACCAAATCATGCCATTGAGCATATTAATATAAACATAAAAAATTAAATTAATTCTAAACAACTTAAACAAAAGAAATTCAGAATATTTCTTTTTCATCAAATTTTTCTTCTTTTTTTAAGTTGCTATATTAATTCCTAAAATTGTTACTAAGTGGTATCAATACTTAAGAGGGGGTGAATTGAGTTTATAAAATATTTTCGTAAATCTTTCAAAAAACACTTGATTACTAATTTTCGTTGAAGCTATTAATTGACAGAGATGAATGAATAGAGAAGATTGAATACTTTCACTCATAAATGAATAAACCAAAACAGAGAGTAATCAAGCAAGCATATAAAATAAATATACAAATGTAAAGAAGTTGAGTTTAGAAGATCAAACACAAGGTTTATCTTGGTTTAACCACTAATACACTTGTGGCCTACGTTCAGTCCTTAAGTAATCACCCAAGATTTTTCACTATATCTTTAAGTTTCAATAAATGTTTGCAATCTTTACAAACTATAGCACTCGACATACCTTAGGATACTTCACCCTTTGTGCTTGAACCTCAATTTCAAGGGATACCTCACCCTTACAATTCTTTGAGGAATACCTCACCCTCTTTATAGATTAAACAAAGTATAAATGAATTGAAACTATCTTAAGAGTGAATAATACAAATTGAAGTTCAATGGGTATCAAGGAATCACATACTTAAAGCTCAAAATAAGGGTTTTGGAGAAATGATAGTAAAACTTGTATTTAATGCTCAAGAATGATTTCTAGATTGATTTGCAACTTATCTTTAATTCTCAAACACTTTCATTTATAGCTCAAAGTATTTAAGAGCAGTTGGTGGTGGTTGGGAGTATTAAATGCCAAATTATAGTCGTTAGAAAACTTTTTCTAGTTGCCCAAATAACCGGTTATTTGGTTTTGAATAACTAGCTATTGGATTTGGCTAACCGGTTATTCTTTTTACTAGGAAGAACTGCAATGAACCAATAACCGGTTATTGGAATATCCATAACTGGTTAAGAGTTTTAAAAAAAAAAAGAGGGTACGCTTCTGACTTGATGAATAACCGGTTATAAATATTTCATAATCGATTATTGCATACTTGTTTTGAAAATTAATTTTAAAAGGTCATAACTTCTTCATTTCTCATTTGTTTAAAACAAGTGACAACTCATTGGAAAGACCTTTGAGTCAATTTTATATGAAATAAGTTTTAGAATAAAATACAAAATGTTTTGAAGGATATCATAATAAAAGTAATCAAATGTCAGTTTTGTAAAATACAAACTTGACTATTTTTCATAGATTTGAACTACTACCATGACTAGCTTTTCAAAACATGTTTGTTAGATATTTTAACAAGTAAGAAACGTTTGTAAAGATTTTAAAACAAATTTGAACTCAGTGTGATTCATATTTACCTTTACACAATATCTAAGTCCTATAAGCTAAACTTGAAGAGTCTTGGGACTTGATCTTAGCACAACCAAAACTTTCTTGTTTATTATCATCAAAACTATTGTCCTATGTTAATGCTAATTACATTCTTCCCATTTTTTATGATGATAAACAATTATTGAGAAAAGAGTTAGTTTACATAAATTAAAACTCACAAAAAGGGTGTTAGAGACTTACTCCTCCTCTATTTTTCAAGAGGTGATTAGTTCAGAGATGCACAACTCCCCCTTAATTTTAGAATCTCAAGATCATTGAATTTGCACCCTTTTCTATTTTATTTACCTTTTCTCAATGTCACATGACCAACAACTTTTCCCCCTTTGTCATGATAAAAAAGATATGCAATATATATATGGTGACATAGAACCATTGCTAGACAACAAATATTCAATAAGAAATTTAGCAACAAGACAAACAATTAAGCATGATGTTCATTTGAATAAGATAGCCATTGCATAATCAACATAGGAATTAAATACTGAAATCAGTTAAGCGGGCTGAGACAATGATTATCATGTTCAAGAGATAAAACTACAATGGTTAAATTCTAAAATAGAATAATATAGCTAAAACAGAAGGAAGTAATCCATGCCTAAGCCCCATCATCTTGCGGTGGTGGAAGATGACATTCAATCCTATCCAAGCGGTCATAGATGACTCTAATACTATGCTCTTGATAAACCCAAAGATTCATAAGTTGGGCTTGTATACTTGCTAGGGTAGCTAGGATCTGGTCTTCATTTAAGGCAAGAGCCTCTTCCATAACCACTTTAGCAGGGGTAACAAACATTCCTCCTTATGGTGCGTCTGCCTCACATCCACGATCATAAACCCATTCATTGTTTACTTTCTTTATTTGCATACAATTGACATAGGCCTTTCCGAACTTGTTGTGACTAGTAAGTTTAATGAGGTAGGTGTTTGGTTGGGTATAGAAGGATTTTTGGAGCGTGATCTCTTAAGGTAAAGAAGCTGCTGGTCATGGTAGAAATAAGGATTAGGGCTCGATTTAGGAGAGAGAAAAGTTTGGAAGAAATTTTGGGACTTGCTGGCCATGGAAGGGAGGTGAAATTTTGGGTTTTAATCCATGGAAAATGATTGATTTTGGTGGAAAATGTGTTTGAGTGGTGGATTTTGGTTGGATTTGAGGTGGATGAGGTGTTTGAGAGAGTGGGTGTGAGGGGATGTTGAGAGGAAGAAGACAAAGGAGATGAGGAACTGTTCGTAAATAGCATGAAGGAGCTAGTGTTGCTATTTTGAAGGACTCAATAACCATTTATTTTCGTGGCTCAAAAAAAGACTAGATTTTGTTTGCTTTTAATAACCAGTTATGCCTTTGTGAATAACTAGTTATTTTCGTGATTAAAAAATCGTAGCCTCTGTTATGTGGGAATAACCGGTTATGGTGTATTTCATAACTGATTATTTTCATGTTCCAGAGAGCACCCATTACTCAATAACCGATTATGCTTGCCTTATGATCAGTTATTTTCATGAAGGAAAAGACCAGAAGCCTCTGACTTTGTAGATAACCGATTAGGGGAATGTTATAACCGGTTATGTGCAATTTTCTGGAGCACATCTGAGCTTCAATAAATCGGTTAGAGGAAAGTTATAATCAGTTATTTTCGTGACTTAAACCATCAGGAGCCACTAGCTTGTTGAATAACCGTTTAGCCACTTCTTATAACTGCTTATTTGGCGTGCACATAACATATCAGGACACTTTCATGAAGCAAATATTTGGTTATTTGCTCCTCATAATTGGTTATTTCACCACCAAAACCAGAATTTCTTCAAGAAAACAACCCTTAAAACAAAAACTCATGCCTTCTTGAGGATCATTTCAGCTTGGCCTCATTTTCCATTTCCTCTAAAATACCAAAGAATCAGCCCACTAACAGATTTTCTTCTTCAAAAGCACTAGAAAATAATTTTTATCAACAAGAGCTTGAGATTTGAAATTGGGGGACTTAAGCATGGATCAAGTACCTGCAAAAAAAATTAAGGGAAACTCCGACGCTTAAATCAGTATTGGATTCAAGAGATAAAAATACAAGAAAAATGTAGCAAATTATTATGCAACAAAGCTATTTTTCTAAATTAAATACATGATTAATATAATATGCCAAGTTCTCTTCTTATGTAAAAGAATGTTTCTTTATTCAAAGATTTAGTAAAGATATCAGCTAGTTGTTTAGTAGTTTCAACAAACTCAAGTATGCAATCACCTTTTTGAATATGGTCTCTAATGAAGTGGTACCTTATTTCTATGTGCTTTGTTCTTGAGTGCAAAATAAGATTTTTTGATAAATTGATTGCACTAGTGTTATTACACCTTATAGGGATATGATCAAGCTCAAGTCTATAGTCTAGAATTTGTTGCTTCATCCAAAGGATTTGAACACAACAACTCCCAGCTACAACTGTAACATCCTAATACCAGTACCCTAGTATATCTGACATATATCTGGATAAGCAGTATCAAAGCAACAAATATAAATTAATAAATAAGTTTTGAACTAAAAACATAAACTAAACTCATCTAGTTCTTCCATATCTTCGTTTTCATACCCTCTTGAAGGGCCTTGGCCTTGATTTACATGGAAACACAGTGGGGTGAGAAATATAATTCTCAATATGAGTAACCAATACCAATACTAAAGAATTTATACTGAATAAATGTTCTCTAAAACTAAATATATTATACTAATTTTTCTGGTCTAGTTATTCATTATCATGATATAAGTACTATACGAATATCATCTTACAATGAATAACACTATGAACATTGGATTAATAGTTGAACTATGTAAGTGAGACTATACTCATTACCACTAGAAAATTCACATTCTGACTTTGTGTAAACATTCATCTAATAACTATATAATTCATCATTAAGCTCATACAAATAGCTTAACTATCCTTAGGAACTGAATTCCTTCATCTGGTATATTACTTACTTATCCTTAGTCTGACATAGGATATGCTCATCCTTAATCTAGCATAAGATGTACTGATTTTTAGCCTAGCATAGGATTATCTCATCCATGGCCTAGCTTAGTACTTAACTTATCACAACTCTACCTTTAGTAATGTATTTTTCTCACTCTTTTACCATGTCAAGGGGGCTTGTATCGCTCCCTTAGTTAGGAATCATGATCAACTATGGTTCAACCTTAATCAATAAGGGATCCACGTTTTACTAGGCTCAACTTTAATAAATAAAGGAACTAAGCCTTGTTAGGGTTTAACCTCATTAAGGGAACTAAGTTTTGCTAGGGTTCAACCGCATTAAGAGAACCAATTTACTAGGGTTTAAACTTATTGTATAAGGGAGCCAATTCACTAGAATTCAAACTTATTGCATAAGGGAGCCAATTTACTAGGGTTCAACCCATAGGGGAACCAATTATAGGTTTAACCCATTGGGAAGACAACTCTAGGTTCAACCCATAGGGGAGCCAATTCTAAGTTCAACCCATAAAGAAGCTAATTCTAGGTTCAACCCGTAGAGAAGCCAATTCTAGGTTCAACCTATAGAGGAGTCAACTCTAGGTTCAACCCATAGAGGAGTCAACTCTAAGTTCAACCCATAAGGGAGCCAATTCTAGGTTCAACCCATAAGGAAGCCAATTCTAGGTCCAATTCTAGGTTCAACCCACAGGGGAGCCAATTCTAGGTTCAACCTATAGGGAAGCCAATTCTAGGTCCAATTCTAGGTTCAACCAATAGGGGATCCAATTCTAGGTTCAACATATAGGAGAACAAATTCTAGGTTCAACCCATAGGGGAGTCAATTCTAAGTTCAACTCATAGGGGAGCCAACTCTAGCTATTTAGGCTTTATGACACTCAACTCTAACTATTGAAGAAGCTACTAGTAGTTTTGGGGTTCAAACCATTCCAAAAATACCTCAATTTTTGCCTAAAAATACTAATTTTCATGAATGCACTAAATGTACATACTAACTTCTACAATTCTGGAATTTTTACTACATAAAGCCTTGTGTCTTAGCTTTTAAATGCATTAAGAATCAGGTTAATATGATAACTACAGCTCAAGTTATACTACAAACAACGCAGGCTGTTCAGATGTTATCCTGTTTCTGCAAAATCTGTTGCTGTAATCGATTACAAGTGTATTGTAATCAATTATAACTCATCCAAAGGCCTTGTAATCGATTACATATCACCCAGAAACATATTTCGCAGCTCCAAAAGCTTGGTAATCAATTATATAAGCTATGTAATCGATTACATACACCAAAAAACCAGAAAATAGATTTTCTCATGCAGCAAACTCATTCCAAACCTTCAAGATTAGTTTTCTTATGATTTCTAACATTAATCTAAGCCCCTAAACTTATTGCAACTCTCGTAAAATCTATTACTTCACTTGGGCATAGATTTAGGCTCCAAATCACACTAACCCCAACCATTTACCAATTCCTCATCTATGAACCAACATGGTTTCGGTTGAGCCATAAAAGGCTATCTAGTACCCATTAAGCTGAAACTAACCTAACTTAATCCTTAGAATCAAGAATCAAGTTAAGAACTAGGATTTGACTCTCCAAATTCCTTTTTCCATTCAAAAACCCTAACCCATTCGAAATGAACAAAGAGGGAAGAAGAATAGAAATCCCTTACCTTATGTGATTGGATGAAGATCTTAAAGCCTCTTGATCTTGATCTTGATCTTCCTTCTTTCTTCTTCTCTTCTTTCTCTTCTTTCTTTCTTTCTCCCTTTGTTTCTTTCTTTCTTTGTTTCTGTTTCTTCTAAGGGCTCGTGGGAGAAAAGAGAAATAAAGAGAAAATTGGGTAACTTAAGTTTCTATACTGAAACTTATATCTGCTAAAGACACTCGAATCATACTAATTCAAGTTTTTCAACTTCTAACAACTTTAGAATAAATATTAGGATTCATTCAAATTTTTATTTTACCTTTATCTTATTTTTTCATATCTGCTACTGGTCAATCGGTATTAAAACACATAACCAGTATGCTTAAAAATATCAAATTGACTCTGATTATTCTCAAATTTTAATTGCATCTTATTTAGCTTATTTATGACATAGAAATAAGTTATCCATACTTGTTCCCTTCAACTTAGCCTTTAAAGCTATTTTCTGAGTTATTTTAGGCTACTTTTCACCTTCTGTGTTGTAACAAAGTGCCTAAACTAACTCAGTTTGTCACAAAACTGAACTGACATGTTAAACAAGTATTAGGCTACTTTTGTAACCTGTTTACAAGCCTAACATGTTACTAAGGGTGTTACAACAACATATTCAGTTTCAGCTGTAGACAATACCACACTATTTTGTTTATTGTTATGCCAAGAAACTAGTGAGCTTCCAAGCAAGTGGCATGTCTCACTAGTGCTCTTCTTATCCATTTTGCATCCAGCAAAATCAGAATCAAAATAACCAATGAAGCTACATGAGGCACCCCTAGGGTACCACAAACCCATTTGTGAAGTAACTATGAGATATTTCATAATTCATTTTACAGTACATAAGTGTGATTATTTAGGATTTGCTTGAAATCTAGCACACATGCACACACTAAACATAATATCTAACGTACTTGTAGTAAGATAAAGGAGTGAGCCAATCATATCTATATATTTTGAAATTTCTACAGATTTACCTTCTTCATCCTTGTCCAAATAACAAGAAGTGCCCATAAATGTAGCCATTTGCTTGGTGTTGTCCATTCCAAACTTTTTGAGCAACTCCTTGTAATATTTGGATTAACTTATGAAAGTTTCATCCTTAGTTTGTTTGATGTGGAGTCCAAGAAAGAAGTTGAGTTTACCCATCATAGACATTTCAAACTCATTTTGCATAATGCTAGCAAACTCCTTACAAAGAGATTCATTAGTAGTACCAAATATTATATCATCAACATATATTTGAACAAAATGTATGTTATGTTTTTTATGCTTGATGAAGAGAATAATGTCAACCTTTCCTCTAGAGAAGCCTTTTTCCAAAAGTAACTTGCTTAACATTTTATACCAAGCTCTAGGAGCTTGTTTTAAGCCATACAAGACCTTTTTCAACTTAAAAACATGGTTGGGCAGTTCAAAGTTTTCAAAATCAGGAAGTTGTTCCACATACACTTCTTCTTGTATAAAACCATATAAGAAAACACTTTTAACATCCATTTGATAAAGTTTGAAATTCATGATGCATGCATATGCAAGAAACATTCTTATGGTCTCTAATCTAGCTACGGGTGCATAAGTTTCTTCATAATCTATGTCTTCTTCTTGATTATATCCTTTTGCTACAAGCCTAGATTTATTTCTTATTATTAAGCTTGTTTCATCAAGTTTGTTCCTAAAGAGATGATCATTGGGCCTTGGAACTAATTCACAAACTTGATTTATCTCAAATTGGTTTAGTTCATCTTGCATGACCAAGATTCAATGTTTATCATTAATGGCCTCATTTATATCTTTAGGTTCAACTTGAGAAATAAAAGCCATATAATTATATGTATCTCTAAGAGAGTTATGAGTAATTACCCCTTTTGATACATCACCTATTACTTTGTCAAGAGGATGATATCTTGATGTTCTCCATTCCTTGGGAAGGTTTATGATTTGTGAATTCTCTTGCCTTGGAGATCAAATGGGCTTTCTTTTTGCTTCTTGGCTTCTTTCTCCTTGTTTTCCAAGTGTGTTTTTATCAATATTTCTGAAACATTATCAACCAAATCCTTTCTCGGACCATTTAGGTTAGTTTCATTAAATGCAACATGAATGGACTCTTCTATGGTCATAGTTCTTTTATTGTAAACTTTAAAAGCTTTACTATGCATGGAATAGCCAAGAAATATACTTTCATCAGACTTAGCATCAAACTTCCACAAGTTATCCTTTCTATTATTTAAAACAAAACATTTACATCTAAAGACATGAAAGTGTGAAACATTTGACTTCTTTCCCATGTATAACTCATAGGGAATTTTCTTTAAAACTGGCCTAATTAGGGCACTATTTATAACATAACAAGCGATATTTACCGCATCTGCCAAAACAGTACTTAGAAATGTTAGCCTCATTGAGCATAGTTCTTGTCATTTCTTCTAAAAATCGATTTTTCCTTTCCACAACCCCATTTTGTTGTGGAGTTCTAAGGGTAGAAAAATTATGCTCAATGTCATGTTCATTACAAAAGGTTTCAAACTCATGGTTTTCAAACTCACTACCATGATCACTTCTTATGGATGCAATGAAAAAACCTTTTTTTCATTTTGGATAACTTTGGAAAGTATCTTAAAAGATGGAAAAGCATCATTTTTGTGAGATAAGAATAATGTTTATGTAAATCTAGAAAAATCATCCACAATCACTAATGCATAGTAGTTCCCACCAAAGCTCATTGTTCTAGAGGGACCAAAAAGATCAATGTGTAAAAGTTATAAAGATCTAGAGATTGAAACAACATTTTTTGCTTTGACAGAGACATTTACTTATTTTTTCTTTTGACATGTATTACATAGTTTATCTTTTTCAAATTTGAGCTTTAGAAGTCCAATTAGTAGTTCTTTTGAGACCAATTTATTTAAGTGATCCATGTGAATGTGAACAATCCTTCTATGCCATAACCATGAATCATCTTCTTTATTCATAAAGCATTTAGCATCATTTGAGGATATATCATCAAAGCTAATCATATATATATATTATTGACTCTATTACTAACAAACTTAACTTGCTTATCATCTTTTCCTTCAATTATGCAATAATTAGAACTAAATATAACTTTGTTTCCTTTATCACATAATTGACCAATGCTAAACAAATTATGTTTAAGTCATTCAACAAGTAAAACATTATCAATAGAAGAGGAAGGAATTTTACCAACTTTGCCAACTCCAAGGATCTTTTCTTTATTGTTGTCACCATATGTTACATGTTCATTCTTCTTGGGGACAAGGAAGAAAAACTTAGAGTTATCTCCGGTCATGTGCTTAGAGCAACTACTATCAAGATACCAACTTGAACTTTTGGCCTTCAAGCACACTTACAACACACATTCAGGTTTCAACCTTTGGTACCTAATTTTTCTTGGGTCCTTGCATATTAGCTTTGGGCAAGATGCCCTTAGGGATCTAAACCATTTTAGTTCCAACGTTGGTGTTAATGTTCTTCCTAACATTGCATGTTGAGGCACTATGCCCTTTCCTCCCACAATGAAAGCATTTGATAAATAGGTTATTTGATGCACTTGAGAAAATAAAGAAATTATTGTAAGACTTTTGTTAGTTATTGGGATTATACCCCAACTTGACTTTTTAAAAAATACATCTTTGTTTCCCTAATAACACATTCAAGTTATCTTTTCCAAAGGTAAATTTTGAAATAGTATTTTTCAAATCCTTAATTTCTTTTCCAAATGTTTTACATGATGAGCAAGATGATGGTATGGATGCATTATCATGTGAAGAATAAGTCATGCATGATGAGTTAGCATTAATTAATCCTAGAGTTTCATTCTCAATTTTGAGTTGTTTAATCTCTTTGTTTAAAATAAAAATTTTGTTTACCAATAAAGAGATTGTTTTGTTGGAATATAAAACTAATTTTGTGATCCTTATGGATTCATCATGTAATTATTCAAAAGCATCTTATAGTTCACTTTAGGAAGGTGAAGAGTCTAGGTTAGAAGAAATTACCTCGGTGTCACTCTCTTCTTCTTCTTCTCCTCTAGTCATGAGACATAGATGGGCTTCTTTATTTTCTGAACTATCAGTAGAATCCATATCATTATCCTCACATGCTATGTAAGCACTCCTTCTTTTCTTTTCTGAAATTTCTTCGTCTTCTTTAGATACACGAGACATTCCATCTTCATGTGTTCTGATTTTCTGCATTTATAGCATGTTGGAGTAGATGAGGTTCCTTCCCCTTTATGATAGATATTCTTTAGAGGGAAATGTAGCCTTCTTTGAATTCCCTTCTTCTTAAATTTTTTTCCAAATCTTCTTACAATGAGACTAAGATTTTCCTCATTTAGCTCAAGGTTATCTATGTCATCTCCATCATCACCATCAATTGTGGAGGAGGTGGTTTTGAGTGCAATCTCTTTTTCTTCTTGTTATGCTCCTCATTTTGATTGAGCCTATTTAGCTCCAATTTATGCTCTTGGATCTTCCCAAATAAAGTGACTAGTGCTATTGTTGATGGATTTCTTGACTCCGCAATAATCGTCACATTGGGTTGTCAATTCTTATTCAAACACCTCAAAACTTTGTTAATAAGATCTTCATTAGGAAAAGTTTTTCCCAATGAAATAACATGATTTACAATATGAGTGAACCTCTTTTGCATTTCTTGAATGCTTTCTCCTTGGTTCATTCTAAACAGTTCATATTCATGAGTGAGAATGTTTATTCTTGATCTTTTTACCTCACTTGTGTCCTCATGGGTTACTTGTAAGGTATCCCACATTTCTTGGGCGGTCTTACAATTTGACACCCTAAAGAATTCATCATACCCCAATGATGTGGTAATGATGTTCTTGACTCTTAAATTGTATTGAACCTTCTTTTTGTCCTTATTAGTTTATTCACTTCTTGGTGTATTAGTTCTTACACCATTAACAATATGTGTGGGAACAAAGTGACTATTTTCAACGGCATCCCACACATCTAAATCAATAGCTTCAATAAAAATTTTCATCATTTCTTTCCAATAGGCATAACCATCCCCATTGAAAAAGAAAAGTTTATTTATAAGCTAAACTTGAAAAGTCTTGGGACTTGGTCTTAGCACAACTAAAACTTTTTTGTTTGTTATCATCAAAACCATTGCCATATGCTAATGCTAATTACAAAAACTTCTTTTTTTTTTCCTCTCTTTTTTATTAACTTACATATTTTGTGTCTTCTTTTTTTAAATTTTTTCTCATTAATTTTTTTGTTACCTTTTTTATTTTATTATTTTTTTAGCAACTTACAAATCAAAGACAAAGAACCTCTAATTTAGCCAATTAGAGACAAAACAACACTAACTAGACTCATTTGGGCCAAAAATAAATAGTAACCTTTCGTCCAAAATTCCAACAAAACTAAACCTAACAGATTCTTTTCTTTCCCCTTTATCATTTTTAACTTCTTTTATTTTCATCTGCTTGCCTACTTTATTTATTATATATTTTATGTTTTTCAAAACTATGCCCAAAAACAAAAACAAAAACAGAACCTAATTAAACTTTACACCCAAGGCCCAACACAAGGTGAGCAGAATATTAAAACTAACATGGATTTTGAAAAAACCTTTCTTACCCCAAACACAAAACAAACTATTTTTATTTATAATCCAAAACAAATAATAAAATAATAAAAACCACCAAACATGACATGACATTAATAAGAAAAAACAACAGCAACAGAGGAACGAACCGAGAGGGTGAGGTGGTGCGGTGACATGGCTCAAAGGTGTTTGATGGCTGGGTGAATATGGTGGTGGAATAAGGCTCTCCAACGGCAACTTCGGTGGCAGCTTCGGCGTCTAATCATGAGATAACTTGCTGGATGGGTGGCACAGTTAGTGGTTGGATGGCGATGGGTCACTGCGGAGACTGGTGGTTGGCTCACGGTGGTTATTCAGAATTGTGGCTTGTTGATGGTGACTGGGTTGACGGTGGGATGGTGGTTCTGACTTGTTCAAGTGGTTCAAGTTGTGGTGAAGAAAGGTGGTTGCAATGGTGGTGAGAAGATGGTTGGTGGTGTAGAGGTTGGTCTTGACGTTGTGAAGAACGTGGTTTGGTGGTTGAAAGTGTTGGTTCAATGTTGAAAAGGCTCATTATTAATGGTGAAGGTTGGAGGCAAAGTGTGTTTGGAGCTGTGGAGGAAGGTGCTAAAACTTCAGTATCTCACAAAATTTATTACATATCAAAATATATAATGAATTATAGCGTTATCTTTAAAACATGTCAATGAGGACGTCATAATTAAAATTTTTAAAAGCAATTACAATGAGGAAGAAATATTATTCTTATTTTATA
This sequence comes from Ormosia semicastrata, assembly GCA_029884595.1. Lineage (NCBI taxonomy): Eukaryota > Viridiplantae > Streptophyta > Magnoliopsida > Fabales > Fabaceae > Ormosia > Ormosia semicastrata. The sequence goes on from JAQQTO010000063.1 coordinate 117,571,519, forward strand.
GTAATCACTCACACATCAATATTAATAAAGCAATTGTATGCATTGGAGTGACTAAAAATTCTTGTATATATAAAATAATTAAAATAGGCTAAACATACCAACTATAACAAACTTATATACAAGATCCATAAACAAAACACACATATAAATAGTACCTTTAATAATAACAAGCTTAATAATACTACTGATCACAGCTTGAATTAAATAAAATATTTTAATAATTTTAAAATCTAATTGATTTGAATTTTATAAAATTGTAATATGATTTATACTAATTCATAAAAGATTCTAACAAAAGGTGCGGGATGGTGGGTGGTTCTTGGGACCAGTTATGGTTTCATGGTGATAGTGGCTATGGGTGGTGTTTGCAGGTGGTGGTCTATGATGTGGGTTCGGTGGCCATGGAGGTTGTATGGACAATGGAGAAGAGGGAAGAGGGTGACGTGTTTTGGGTGTTGAAGGTTTGTTTATGGTTTTTATGGGTCCATGGCTAACGGTTTGAGGAGTGGGTAGCTTGCAAGTGATGTAAGGCTTCTTGGTGGTTTTGTGGTTTGATGCAGAGAAATTTTGTTTTTTTTTTCTTATGGTGAGGTGCTGATTTTTTTATGGCTTTTTGGGAGGAAAAATGATCATGTCATGCCTTTTCTACTAACTGCTTTGTCCTTATTGCACCACTACTCAAAAAGTGAAGGAAGTTCCTTCAACGGAAAGGATTTTTTTTTTGGGTTCTTTTCCATTTTTTTTAATTTTTTAAGTTATGAACTTTGCGCATTGGGCTACTCTGTCCCTGTTGCACCACATCCCAAAAAGTGAAGGAAGTTCCTTCACGTTGAAGTTCCTTCAACGGGAAGAATTTAAAATTTTTGTTTAGGTTCTTTTTTTTTATAGTTATAAACTTTGCATATTGGGTTGGGTTTGGACAATGCATTATGGATTTAACCACTGGTTCATGAGTTTGGATATTGAGTTAAGTTTGGGGAATAAATTTTAGCTTTAAAAGGAGTGTACTTTGAACAAAATGAGTCTGTAATGTCGACCATAACAATTTTATTTTTATTTTTTTTCTCTTTTTTTCTCTTTTCTCATTTTTTAGACAAATTAATTACCTTAATTATTTTTTTTACCTGAATAAATTTTGGTGTTCACAACCACTAATGACTACTGAATTCATTAACATTAAATAATATCAATCGTGTCATATAAAACAAAATGTTATAGAAACATAAAAAAGTATATAAATAATAAATTATTATCGAACCAAATATAACCCAAAATTTGATTGTGACATATGCTTGCAAATTTACAATGGGGATTCAACACTTCCAACAAAACTGTTCCATTCATTCCATTCCTTTCAGCCTTGTCCTCCCCCTCCCCCTCTCCTGCACACCTCCAAATAAGGATTTGTTCGGAATAAGTCCAATGGTAGAGCATTCCCAAAACCTAGTGGGGCCAAATACAACAAAAAGATTCTTATAATTACAAAATTAAATTCTAAAAGATTGCAAAATATCAAAACATGTCTTTCTTAAAAAAAGCTCATATTTTCCTTGAATTTAACTTGCAATAATATAACAAAATTTATTTATAAAATTGTTAAATAAAGGAAATTGAGTAAATACTTACATAGAATTGTTGTAGGTCAAGTAGTATGTATATAATATTCTTGTTACAATAGTTATAAGGTTGAAGAACATGTATTCAAATAAATAAAGACTTATATGAATTGTAAAGTTTGATTATAAATCTTCATAGATAACAAGCTAATCATTTAAATGTTCCTAGAAAAAGCTATGTTATTAGATGAAATTAGGAGAAATATAAGACCAAAAAAAAAACCTAGCAAATATAGAGAAGTTTCCCATTTATAAATTTCAAATCATTGTTATGTACCATGAGATCCGCTAAAGGTACCATTATACAATCTTTAACCTCTTCTTAATTAAAATGATATGCTTCTAACCTATTGAACCAACATGCAAAATGGCATAAATTCAATTATGCCCTCATTTAATATATTAATAAATGATTTTCACTAAAGGTGTTTGTGGGCATTAAACCATCTCCAATCCTTTCTAATTGAAAATTATAAGCTTCTAACCTTTTGGATTAACCTGAAAAATGGCACAAATTTAGTTATGTCTTTACCATTCAATCTGTTAATAATACGTTATTTCACAACGTTATATCAAGTCATAATTCTCATGTTTCTTTTCAAATCCCCCTAATGCAAGTGTTAGATTAAACATTCAATCACACATGATCAATCTTCTTAGAATTGTTAGATTAGAGAAATCATTCTAATCTAAAATAAAGATTCAAATAATAGCTAACAAATGATAAAAACTAATCATAAGTGTAAAAAAAAAGACTTGATAACAATTACAATACTTCAATAGTGTTGTATGATAGATGAGAAAAGTGAGAAAAGCTAAGTGGGTAACTGGAAGAAAAGCTAAGTGAGAAAAGCCCGAAAGATGAGTATGAAATATCCCATAAAGTGATAATAAGTGACAAAAATCGGCAGAGAAAATTGAGAATAGCCAAAGAATTCTGAGAGAGACGTGAGTGAGAAAGGAGAATAAGGGGAGATGAGAAGGCAAAAATGATAGATAAATGAGAGAGAATTTTGAGCTAATTTGAATTTTAAAATTAATAAACTCTCTTAAATAGGTGGCATGGAAAATCACAAAAACATTAAAGATAAAGTGGGTAACTGAGTGAAAAATAAAATGTTAGGTGGGTGAAGGTAGAAAGTCTCACACAATGGCTTAGGATAGTGGAATAAGAAAAGCAACTAAAATGAATTAAAGAAAGAATAAAAAATGAAGTATCAATTTTGACTCTAAATAAAATGTCTTAAATGCTCTTATGATGGAGAGAAAGAAAACCCTAATTTTGACCTAAGATAACACTAGAGTATTTTTCTTTTATACATAATAGATAATATTTTTATAATTAAAATATTAAATATTACTTGAGTCAAACTAAGGGATACCTACTATTAAGGCATTTTTCATGGAGCACCCAATACACTATCGATAAATTAAGGATAATAAATTTTCTCTTGCCACCCAAATGACTTGTTAATCTAACCAAACCAAACAAGCACACAAAATACTTCCATATTACTTCAAATTAGGTTGATTTATTTTTATTATTTTTTTGGGTCATCAAATTTTGTTAAATTTTTCAACATTGTTATCAGAAGTCCAGTACTAGTACAAGAGGAGTGAGGAGAAGGCCTTGTTCACATGGGTCCCGTATGTTATACCACATGTTGACGAAACTTTTTTGTCGGTTCACCAAGCAAAGAAAAACGCAAAAAAATGCCATGTCATGGAAAAGCCAAGTCTTGCTCGTAGCTCTAAGCGTTGACTTCTCCCACCAAAAAACCTACGGCCAAAACAACAACTCCATATAGACGTTCATGTGGGCAAACATACACCTGATTAATAATAATAAGTATTCATGTTCAAAATTCAACCATTTAATTTTATGAAGGAGAAAACTTAAGTGCAGTACCTTAAGTGTTGGTAGTATTGTTACTCAATTACAAAAATACATTTGTACTAATTTTTTAACGTCATTTCCAATTCATTCTTCTTTTAATAATTTATTCTTCACAGTGATACTTTAATTTTTCTTCTATTAAAACTGCTAACACCCTTCAATTTCTCATGGTAGAAGACTCACTCCTTTGGTGGCCAATGAAGAAAATGTCATATCCACTCCTAGTCTTGTGATGTCGACGAACATTCTTGTTATTACTTGGGTTAATGCGAATGTAGGAGTGAAGATGTCCAACAGTGGCAGAGACAGCTAGGCGATGGTGGCGGGTGGAGGAGCTCGTGCTGCTGATGTGGCAACAAATGACAATGAGGATACGTTGGTGACGAGTTCTGGCTAGGCTGAGTGGTGGTTGGGTGGTTGCGTTTTTGTGAGATATGCGTCGCTATGGGACGATAAGGGAGGACAACGGTGCACATGGGTGTTGGCTGCATGGAGGGCAAAGGTGCAAACGTGATTGGCTCGATGGTGGCGTGACGATGGAATATCGTATGTGTTGAGTTTTATGGCTGTGTGGTGGTGAAAGAAGGTTCCTGGTGGTCGTTGGTGATTGGAACAGTGTTGGACGGTGGGTTGACGATGACTAAGTAGTTGGCTAGGAGCAGTGACGACGATTCTCGGCTTGGTGTGTCGCAGTTCGGGTATGGTGACATGGTTTCAGCAATGGAGGAGTTTAGATAATGGCGAAGTGAGGCGACTCGATGGTTCAAAGACTGGATTCCATGGCAACTGGTGGCGGTTGGTGATGAGTGTAGATGGCTAGATTGTTACAGGGGTGGTTGTTGGTTGTTCTTCATGGTGTTGTGACGGTTCCTCAGGTGAAGTGTAGTGGTTACAGCAAGGTGGTTCAATTTGTGGTGAAGGAAGGTGGTGGTGGTTTTGATGAAGGTGGTTGGTATATGGCTATGGTGGCTAGTATTTGGATAATGGCGTGGCAGAAGGGTGTCGCTAGTTGAAGGTGGCGATTGTTGATGCTTTTAAGATGGTTGCTCGACGTAGGGGAAGATGGTTGCTACGTTGGTCGCTGGGTTTTAGTGCTGGTAGGAGAAGACGATTGAGATTGGTTGTTATGGTAGGTTCGTGGTGGCCGAGTTCTGCTGTGGCTTTGTGCATGGAGCCCGTGGCGGAGTTTAGTGGTTGTGGTGCAGCTTGGGTGGCATTTTCTGATGTGTGTTGTGGTGTTTGGGTTCACAGTTGATGGTGGTTTTGTTCGTGAAGGTTGAAGGCAGAAGTGACTTGTTGAAGATGGTGGAAATGATTTTAGGTGGCAAAGGATGATTGGGATGTGGTCTTGCTGGGCATGAGGGTGGAGGCTTCTGGTGCATGTTATGGTGTTTGGATTCCTGGTTGATGGTGGTTTTTCAGGTGAAGAGAGGATGACAAAGTTGGTTTCATGGAGAGGCTGGTTTCATGGTGAGGCAGGAGAAGGTTTTGGTAGTTGGTGGTGAAGCTTGAAAAGGATGAAAGAGAGGGTTAAAAGTTGAACTTGTTTTCTAGCTCTTTTTGTATTTTTGGGATGATGAAAAATAATGATAATGTGATGACCTTCTCCTGCAAACTGCCAAGCGCTGCCAAAAAAAATGAAGTAAACAGTATGAAGAATAAAATATTAAAACAAAAAATGAATTGAAAATGATGTGAAAAAATTAGTACAAATATATTTTTGTAATTGAATAACAATACCACTAGTATTTAAGGTAATGCACTTAAGTTTTCTCCTTTTATGAATATACTAAATTGAAAATTACTAAGATACTTTAATAGGTAGGATATATTTAGGATGAGTTATAAGATATTTATTGAATGCTTAATATATATATTTAAAAGTATATTAAATATAACTAATAATTAATAAAATACTTAACAACTAATTTAAGTATTATATAAGAAAAAGATAAATAACAAACTATAGGTCTACAAAATCATACAAAATATTAATATGTGTTGATTTAAGTAAAAATGCTCGAGTCTCTTAAATATATAATTTTAAGTTTGATATTAAAATTTATATGTATAAAAATAATACTTGTTAGAATGAATTTTCACTTAAACACCTAACAAGATTCTCAAAATTAGTCCACATATATAAAGTGAGATATACTCTAAGAAACCAAAAAAATCATACAAAGTATTGTAAATTTAATCCCTAGCAAATGTGTTAAAAAAAGTCCTTATAAACAAACTATAAATAATCAATTTATATGATTTTGTAAATTTAAGGAATTGAGTTGCTAAATTTTAGGATATATAAGAGTTTTGTATCACATAAGAGTTTTTAACAATTTACATTTTCTTTTGTTTGAAAAGATTTAAAATCAGGCTATGCAACACGATTACAAGAACCTTACATATAAGTCATTAATAATAGACGTTGATGAATTCAAATCCAAATTAACTTAAGAGATTTTTTTAATATTTTTCTAAAAATAATTTTTCTACTATTTTATAAAAAATATTAAATAAAAAATAAATATAACCAATATCTTAATAATATAAAAAATATTTAATATTTTTCTCTTTTTAATAATTAAAAAATTATTAAAAAAATGAGTCAAAAGATTTAAAATTATTCTTTAACTTAATTGATTCTATTTGCCTTTATTAGTTGTAGCTGGCATTGTTGATATTTTCAGCAATTCTTTTTTTAGCATTTTCAGCAATTTACTTATATACTTAAAAGGAGTTCTTGCATTTTTTTTTATCCTATATATAAAACGAAACCCCGTTAGCTAAGCAAGAAAGGGACCGAGAAGACCACTGTCTTTCTCTTTTTCTCTCCCGTGTCGTACTACACTCTTCTACTCTCTCACGCATTTTCCCCAATTTTAGATCGCAGATTTCTAGGGTTTCAGCTCCTGATTCCCCTCCGCCACCAAACTTCCTCCCCAATTCAATCGCTGTTGAGAAATTACATCTTACATATTTTTCCAATTTGCGTCCTTTTTCTTGTTGCCCATTCTATCTGCAACCGATCGACCTTATCTATTCAGCATTGGAGCACCCATTCCCCAGATTGCAACGCAAAGGTTCGTTTTTTCTTCTTTTTCTTACTCTGGCATCTTGTCTTCGATCAATGATCATCGTTAAATACTATGTCCTTTTCGTGCGTGATGTAATGGCGCTTTTTGGCGCCATTTCATTGTAAAAATTGTTTTTGAGTGTGGATGTGAGTGTATAAATTTGACTTGATTTTGAGGACTGATCTTCTCTGTTTTTACTGTAGAATAGGATAGTGCACTCACTGGGAATGTGATCAACGCAAAGGGTGGTGATAGTTTTTGGCCAACAGATATTATGAGGAAGAAAAGAAAAGGGAGTGAGACTGATGAATCGTCGAACCTGCCCAAGATTTTGCCTTCAAATCATGGGTCTTTATCGACGAATTTGAAGTCTCATTATTCTCTGGAAGATTGTTCCAGGTTGAAGAAGAGGTGTAGAGAAGATGCTGACATAGTGATAGAGTCAGCTGCTTCCTGTAAAACTAGGCTTGCGGGTATTGCCACTGCTCCGCTGTTTGGGACCTCATCTTTGATCACGCCGGGAAGAGGTCTCAAGAGGAAGATTGGTTGCATTGATGTGGCTACCCAGATGGGCAGGAAGAAGAAGATTGAGGACGAGTATGTTACCGGCATGACGATCGGGCGAGGCAAGTTTGGATCCGTCTGGTTGTGTCGGTCCAGGGTTGGCGGTGCAGAATATGCGTGTAAGACCCTGAGGAAGGGGGAGGAGACGGTTCATCGGGAGGTGGAGATAATGCAGCACTTGTCAGGGCATCCTGGGGTTGTGACCCTGCACGCAGTGTATGAGGAAGCTGACTGCTTTCATCTCTTGATGGAATTGTGCTCCGGAGGGCGATTGATCGATCAGATGGTTAAGGAGGGCCCGTATTCGGAACAGAGGGCCGCTAATATACTGAAGGAAGTGATGTTGGTCATCAAGTATTGTCATGATATGGGGGTTGTGCACAGAGATATCAAACCTGAGAATATTCTGCTCACGACATCAGGGAAAATAAAGCTTGCAGATTTTGGCCTGGCCATGAGAATTTCTGAGGGTAATATGTGAAACCTGTTTGGATAATCTTTTTTTCCCCTATTGTACATACATATATTTATTAACTTAGATGGATAGAATCCTTGCCCAACCTCCCTAGTGTAAAATTCTATCGAAGTCAGTCTGTCAATAAAAGATGACTGGGCAGATATGCAAGTGTTTCTGCGTTACATCTATTTCTTTCTTTTTGAGTGTATTTACCTTTTGTGATTTCCTATGACTCCATATAGAAATTTTTTTGAAGAAATTAATCATAATGAGCGATCAACTGAAACTGTTGTTAACAGTGTTCTTTTTATTGATATTATTAGTTGTGGAAGTTAATTCAATTTTGGAAGTAATTGCGACTCTTTGGTCTTTGCTTGGTCTTAGTTTACTAATGTTACCTGTCCATAGGATTAAAAATTGGAGAGTTCAGATGGTTGTCTCCCTTAAGTTTACTATGTTCATCAGTATTCAAGTAAGTGTGCTGGCGATCTAAGCATAAGAGGTCCTAGGGAAGATGCTTATATCAGTTTGAACCTAACCATTCCTACTCTAGGGCCGCTTTGTTTGAGTTTTATTTTTAAGCATTTGAAAATATCAATAATGCAAGTGACATAATTTTTTTTTTCATTGGGCTTTCATATATATAGGAGTCAATTATTTTGTTAATGCTTTGCCTCATTATCTAGAAATTCGTATTGCAGGTCAGAACTTGACGGGTTTGGCTGGAAGCCCTGCATATGTTGCTCCAGAAGTGTTGTTGGGTAAATATTCTGAGAAGGTGGATATATGGAGTGCTGGAGTGCTCCTACATGCATTGTTGGTTGGTGGTCTTCCATTTAAAGGCGATTCATTAGAAGCAGTTTTTGAGGCTATTAAGAATGTCAAACTAGATTTCCAAACAGGGATGTGGGAATCGATATCTAAACATGCACGAGACCTTGTTGGGAGAATGCTGACAAGGGATATTTCTGCAAGGATAACAGCTGATGAAGTACTTAGTAAGTTTATGATAGATTATGAATGTTTTGTAGGTTGTCTGTTTTATCTCTCTTCCTCCAAAGACTTGTTGCATTCCATCTGTTTTTTGTTTTTTAATTTAAAATAGATAATATTTGCAAGTTTTGTTGAAACTTATCTTTGCCTATCACATGGGTTCTTAGTAAATAGAAGGATTACCTGGTTCTAACAAGCTTTGCTGGTCCCTTGACTGGTGGTTAACTGGTTATACACTTATGTACTGCTCGTGTATTTTTTTTCTTTTCTTGCGCTAAAAAGAATTACAGCACTTTACTGTTGGATTGTGAGCTCTTTGTTGTTTGCATGTTGAATTAACATTCGGTGGTTCAATTTCAGGGCATCCATGGATATTGTTCTACACAGAGCGTACATTGAAGATGCTGCCCATTAAAACAAAATTGAAGCACCAAAATGGAGCTGCTTCCTACAAGTTTGTTGCTCCACCTGAACCTAGGTTAGGAGGAAACATGATACATGATGGCTCCCTTAGTGAGGTTTCAAGCCCTTTTTCATCCTCTGAAAGTTGCAACTCAGAAGATCAGGATGACTGTGTGTTGATTGATGCACTTGCCACTGCAATTTCGCATGTGAGGATATCTGAACCAAAGAGGAGCAAGTTGTGGCGTCCCACAGGTCCAATAGATCAGCAAGGTTCATCTAACCTGAAGGCTAACCTCTGTAAAGCATTTTGACCTACTGACAGGTTGACACCACCTATACCACATTCTCGACTGCTTTAGCTGGGGACTGGGGTTTTAAAATTTACTTTCCCCAGCACATTCTATGGTTGGCAAAAGTGGATTACATTCTAACATCCCACATTAGGTTGATCTGGGTGCCACCTTCTCGCAAAGTTGCTTTTCAGTGTGAGATCTGATTGCAGTTTTTTTTTTGCCCCTTTACTCATTTAACCTAATAATGATTAACTGAGAAAACTCAGAGTTGTACAGAACATGTAAATATAACGTTAATGTGCACTGCATGTTTTTGCTCTTGCTGGAGCATGGGTTTATATAAATAGAATATGTTATGATTCCACTTAGTGAACTTGTGTTCTTTGCAAGACTTTAATTCTGCAGAAGCATATGTTCGTCCTCCCATAACGCTGCATGTGTTTAGTTACTAATTAGTTTTGGCAGTTTGTATTTCAAGACAATTATTTGTACACGGGGTTGCGCGAGGAGTTTGACCGAGTCAATTTATATGTAGCAATGGCGAGCAAACTTGAGTTGTGGTTTTGCTTTGTGCAAATTATTTTAGTTATTTGAAGGTGGAGTTGACGGCTACTTGTTTTAGAAGAGGCGGGTCTTAATTCACAGGGGAGGGATTTGAAAGGCAATGAATTTTGGGATTTTTTGTCGATTAAGGTCTACCTAAGGGGGTATTCTAGATATAGATAGAAAGATATTCAGGAGGAAGGAGGGGGGAGTAGCTGAAAAAGGAAACATAAAGGCACTTCAATGATCAATCAAGTTAGGAGTCATGAAGAAGCCAACAAAACCCTAGTTCAATAGGGCCTTTAATGGAAATATGCCGGTTTACAATTTGCTTTAGCATTTGACAAGACGGATTTAGATCTTTTATAGTGATGGATGCACTGTAAGAGCAAAGTGTAAGTGGTGGTTGCTGATGAATAAATCAATGAAGTAATTTTTTGCATGTTTATGATTTATTTATCTAGGTGCATGTATTTTACTATAAAATTCTAAGCGTTGATTTTTCTATCCTTGGTTGTCACTTGTATTTTATTCTCTAAAACATAGCCTTTATTTTAAAGAATCCAAATCCTAACAAGATGGGACTTCTTACTTAAAGATGGGATAAAATTGTAATGGCCATCAACGCAAAAGAGTGTTAATACAATTTCCAACACAAAATGGAAACTGTTGTGAGAAGGGAAATGAAACAAGATTCATGAGTTGTTTTTGGAAGATGGGTCTTGGTGCAACGAAATGGAAACTCTTCGGCAAGAGGCTATTCACTATTATAAGAACTTGCTCTGCACAAATGAAGTTTGCAATCCTAGTGCTATTAATATAACTTGGCTTCCGTTTCAGTGTGAGCAGGGTGTCCTGGCTTTACTATCTCCGGTTACTAAGGAGGAAGTGAAAGATGCTGCTATGGGAATGAAGTCGTATAAATCCTCGGGTCAACCGTTCTTCTTTAAACATTTTTGGGAACTTGTGGGAGATGATGTTTGGAATTTGGTGAAAAAAGCCTTTGAAGAAGGTGCTTTTGACCTGAGTCTTGTAGAGGCCCTTATTGTTTTGATTCCTAAATTAGACCAGCCGGTGCACCTTAAGAACTTCCAGCCCATCAGCCTGTGTAATGTTGTGTACAAGGTTAAAACCAAAGTTATTGTTAATAGACTTAGACCCTTTTTTGATGAGCTTGTGGGTCCTCTTCAAAGTGCCTTCATTCTAAAACGAGGGACATCGGATAAGGCTTTTGTGACTCAGGAAGTTTTACACTTTATACACAAAACCAAGATAAATAAGGGAATGGTAGCTTTCAAGATTGACTTAGAAAAGGCATATGATTAAGTCAATTGGGACTTCCTCCGGCAAACCCTTGTGGATTTTGGTTTTCCTAGAATTACTGTGAAGCTTATCATGTCCTGTATGTGCTCCTCAAGCTTCTCGATTCTTTGAAATGGTTCTAAATTAGAGAGCTTCTCCTCATCTCGTGGCCTCCGATAAGGTGATCTTATTTTGCCTTATCTCTTTGTCTTGTGTAGGAGTGTCCAACGGGTTGAGTCAATTCATAAATTTATGGGTTTTGAAACAATCAACCCATAAAATGTGAGTTGAGTTGGGTCTGCGGGTTGGATTGGGTTGAAAATACTCCAACCTGCAAAGTACGGGTCGGGTGGCAAGTTTGGAAAGTGTCGACCAACGCAAACCCAACTCACCCAAGTAATTTTTTTTTTGTAGAAGTCATTTAGTTATAGTGACAATTTATGTTAATTTTCTCATGACTTTTCTATACATTCAATTAAGTTTAGGTGTAGGCATTGTAGTTAAATTGAGAATATGACTACGAAAATAGTGATTAGAAACTCATAAAGCGTTTGACAGACCAATGCGATGAAAATTTAACTGATCGCTTGGATGACAAAGAGTATTATGAGAAAATTGAAAATGAAGTAAATGATAATGTCAATCCATATTCTATATGTTGTGATACTGACTTTAATTAGCTAATGTGATTTGTTATTTATAACTTTTAGGACATGTTAGCTTGCTTTAATTTATTTATAACATTGACTCGTGTTCTTGAGAACAAACTCTCTAAAAAGATTAAAAAAGCACAATAAATATAGAATCATAATTGTGGATTGCATATATTTATGTTTATAAACCAATTAAAGGAAATAAATAACTCAAACAAAATAATATGCTTATTTTACTAACATTTCATAACTGAATGAAGGATCTTAGAAGAGACTCTCTACTTACTAAGAAAATTTACATGGTAATAAACCTATAATGCATTTCCAAAAAGCTAGAGAACAGAAGCAGGGTAGAGAAAGTTTTCTTACAAGTATTTGAGTTATGAATAATTTTGTTTAATTTATTGCAGACTTAGTAAAACTTATTAGTTGTTAATTTGTTATGCACTTATTGACTGATGACATTTAATTTATTTGAAATTAAAACCTATTATATTTGAGTAAGATTGGTTGAGAGTTATGATGTATTTAATAGATTGATAACTATTATGTTTGATATTGAGACTTATGGTATTAATTTGTTAGATTTTGTATTTTGATTTTTTTTTCAAGAATTTTTTTTATAAAAAAAAACATGTCAGATCCACGGGTTCGACCCAACTCAATCCACTGCTCTAATGAGCGGGTCAGGTCTAAAAACACTATTAAACCCACTCAACTCACCCAACAAACACCCCTAGTCTGGTGTATGGAGAAATTAGCTATTTTAATCGAACAAAAAGTCTTGCAAGGAATGGCTTCCAATCCATGTTTCTAAAGGAGGCCTAACAATTTCTCATCTTTTTTTTTTTCTGCCGGCGATATCATTCTTTTTTGTAAAACAAGAAATTCTCAACTTCGTGTTGTCACCACAACTCTTTTAGATAGCAGAATTAGAATTAAAATATAAAATTTTAATTTCAATCTCAATTCTTTCAAATTTAGAATTGGTACATAATATTAAATTCTATATTTTGGGTTGTTAAAGAATTAAGATAAAAATTATAATTCTAAATTCAATTATAATTTTATTGTTTAATGATATGATCTAAAACATTAAAAAATTATTTATAAATTAAAATTAATAAAAATATTCATACAATAATATTTTTATAATATAATAGTCATTTTGTTTATAAAGAAATTTTTCATGATTTTTTTAGAAAAAAATAAATAACTATTATAATAATTTTTATATAAATATAAAAAACAGATTTTATATAAATATATAATCTCAATAAATATGATTGTTCATAAATAAATGTGGAGAGAGAGAGTTTAATTTTTAAGTTATGAAATTAGTAATTCTTAAAATATAAGTTAAGAATTAAGAAAGACTTAATTATTTTTCAATTTCATGAAATTTATTTATGAAATTTCAATTTCAATTTTAAATGACATTTCAAACATAAAAATTAGAATTAAGAAATCCAATTCTATTTCTAATATCTAATTTCATACTCAATTTCTAGAATCAAATAGACACTAATGATTTCTGCCTTGCTTCGGGTTTAAAAGTTAACTTTGAGAAGTTTTGTGCCATGTGTTCTTCAACGGTCTCAAGAAGAAGGAGGAGGGATAATCTCACTAGCATTTCCTCCATTCGTTGAGTGATCTTGAGAAATATTTGGGTTTCCCCTTGATGCAAGGGCGAGTTAAGAAATTTGTGTGTCACCCCATTACTAAAAATATTCGGAGAAGGTTAGCCTCTTGGAAGAGAAGACTTCTCAACAAAGCAGGTAGGATTTGTCTGGCTAAATTGGTGATCTCCTCTATCCCGTTATATACCATGTAATGCTACTGGCTCCGGCAATCAACTTCTGCTGAAATTGATAAAATTACTAGTAATTTTATTTGGAGCAATAAAGGAGGCAATCGTGGTTTTAATCTCATAAACTGGAAAACTATCACCAGCCCGAAGCAGTTTGGCGGCCTTAGATTGAGGGACTCAAGGTTATCCAAAATATTGCTCTCGTTGGAAAGCTAGCTTAGAAGATGTTACATGCTCAGAATATTTTTTGGGTCAATGTTCTTTCTCACAAATATTTAAGAAGTCTTTCTCTTATGGACATTACTATGGTGAGACATACTTCACCAGTGTGGAGGAGTATTCTCAAAGCACTTTCAGTCTTGAAGGGTGGTTTCCATATAAGGGTCGGCAATGGGGAAAGTTCGTTGTGGTCTGATAGGTGGCTTGACTGTGACCTTCTTTGTGATACTGTAAATTTTGTTCACATTTCTGACTCTGAGCTTTAGTTGAAGGATGTGTGGTCTCATCGAACTTGGTGTTTTGATAATCTGGTGACTGATATTCCTTTTGATATGAAATCCCGTATAGCAAAAATCCATATTCCTTCCTTGAGTTTTTCGGAGAACTGCTGGGTGTGGACAGGGAATTTCTCTGGAGAGTATTCAGCTGCAGCTGGATACAGATGGCTTCTCCAAAACATGAGGATTGGGAACTCTGCAGTGTCTTGAACTTGGCTGTGGAAAATCAAAGCTCCTGAGAAAATTAAAATTCTTATTTGGCTTATTCTCCATGGTGCTTTGCTTACCAATTCTTTAAGGTCTCATCAGGGGCTTTCTTCCTCTTCCATTTGCACCAGATGCTCTGGCATTAAGGAGATATCCTTCATTGCTTGAGAGATTGTGCTCATTCTCGTGAAGTCTAGATGAGAGTTGGGCTTGTGCATGCTCATGATTTTCTCATTCAGGATTCAACTCGATGGGTGATTTCTATGGCTAAGAGTGAAGTTAGCAACTTTTTTTTTGCCTCTTTATGGTGGATTTGGTGTTGGAGGAGGACCAATATGCTTTTTGAGGATAATGATTGGGTGCCAAATCATTATTTTTCATTTACGGTTATTTGAGCCACTATATTGCCGTTTGAGTGTAGTAAAAAATAAACAAAGGTTCTTACATTCTCGCGAACGGGTCTGGGTAAAAAAGTTAGTTCATAAGAGTATAATGCGTTTTAGAACTTGGAATATAGGCATACTTATTGGTAATCAATAGAAATAGTTAACACCATGATTAGAAGAATGATTAATTTTATGTGTCTACAAGAAACTAAGTGGCTTGGAGAAAAAGCAAAGGAACTCGACCCTTCGAGTTTTAAGCTTTGGTACATCGGCAAAGTAAAATCTAGAAATGAGATAAACATAATAGTAGATAAGAATTGGAAGAATAATGTTGTGGATATGAGAAGGCTCGGAGATAGGATCATAACATTGAAATTTATTGTGGAACAAGAGACTTTTAATGTTATCAGTGCGTATGCACCCTAAGTAGAGTTAGACGATACTACAAGATAAAATTTTAGAAGGATTTAGAAAGTTTAGTTTAGGGAATACCATTAGGATGGAAGATTTTTCTAGGAGGGAACCTAAATGGTCATGTGGGGAGCAAATCTAGGGGGTATGAGGGTTTGTATGGGGGTTATGGTCTAGGAGTAGTTAATGCAGAGGGCAAAACGATTCTAGATTTTTCGGTAGCGTTTGATTTTATAATAACTAACACTTATTTTAGGAAACAGGAAAATCATCTTATCACATATAGAAGCGGGAGTTCTTGCTCTCAAATTGATTTTTTTTTCTAATAAGGAAATTTGATAGAAAGCTTTGCATGAATTTCAAAGTCATCCCTGGAGAGAGCTTGATTACCCAACACAGGGTTTTGGTTATGGATGTACAGGTTAAGATGAGAGTAAGGAGAAATTATCAAGACAGAGTCCCAAGGGTCAAATGTTGGCAACTAAAGGGAAGAAAATAAATACTCTTTTAGAGGATGATTATGGAGGAAGATATTTAGGAAGTACAATGGAATGCCAATGATATGTGGGATGAGATGACCAAAGGGATTAGGAAGGTAACAAAAGAGACACTTGGTGAATCAAGAGGCTTTAGACCCAAGGATAAAGAATCTTGATGGTGGGACGCAAGTGTACAAGATAAGGTTAAGGTTAAAAGGGAATGTTATAAAACTTGGCACGTGTGTAAAAACAAAGAAAATTAGGAAAAATATAAGGCAGTAAAAAAGATACTAAGAAGGCGGTGAGCGAGACAAAAGTTAAAGCGTTCAACGAGTTATATCAATCTTTGGGTACCAAAGACGGAGAAAGGAATATTTACAGACTTGTTAAAAGTAGGGAAAGAAAGACAAGAGACTTGAATCAAGTGAAATGCATTAAGGATGAAAAATGTAAAGTCTTGGTTACGGAACAAAACATCAATGATCGATGAAAGGGTTATTTTTACAAGTTATTTAATGAGAGACATGAGACTTTAGGGGTCTCGGACATTCTAAATATTAGAGAAGAGGATTAAAATAAAACTTTTTATTGTAGAAATCGAGAATTTGAGGTAAAAGAAGCATTGAAGATGATGGATAATGAAAAAACGGTCGGACTGGATAATATACCTATTGAGGTATGGAAGTGCCTAGGAGAGAAAGGTATAAGCTGGCTCACAAAGCTGTTTAACGAGATAATGATGTTTAAGAAAATGTCAAATGAATGGAGGAGAAGCATTTTAATCCCTATTTATAAGAACAAAGGAGATATACAAAATTATGCAAATTACAGAGGGATTAAGCTCATGAGTCATACCATGAAGTTATGAGAAAAAGTAATTGAACGGAGATTAAGACAAAAAACTCATATTTCAGATAATCAATTTGGTTTTATGCTTGGGAGGTCAACCATGGAAGCAATTTATCTTCTACGAAGATTGATGGAGAGGTATCGGAAGAAGCAAAAAGACCTACACATAGTTTTCATTAATCTAGAGAAAGCCTACGATAGGATACCGATAGAGGTCTTGTGGAAGGCTTTGGAGAAGAAAGGAGCTCATATCGCTTATATTTGAGCAATTCAAGATATGTATGATGAGACTAAAACTAGTGTGAGAACACATGATGAGGTCACAAAAGATTTCCCTATAATTATAGGACTGCACCAATGGTCAATTTTGAGTTTATATCTTTTTACCTTACTCTTGGATGTGCTTATTGCACATATCCAAGAGCCGGTGCCATAATGCATGCTTTTTGCAGATGATATAGTCTTAGTTGGAGAGTCGAGAGAGGAAACAAATGGGAAGCTAGAACTATGGAGACGAGCTTTGGAAGAACATGACTTCCGTTTAAGCAGGAGTAAGACGAAGTATATGGAATGTAAGTTCAGTAAGAAGCATGCTAATGCTAACTTAGCGGTGAAAATTGAAGACTATACCATACCACAAGTTATACGGTTTAGATATCTTAGATTTATCATACAAAATGACGGAGAGATATAGGGAGATGTAAACCATAGGATTCAAGCTGAATGAAAGAAATGAAGGAGTGCTTCAGAAGTTATTTGTGATAGAAAAATGTCTCTCAAACTTAAGGGTAAATTTTATCGCACAACTATAAGGCCTGCGATGTTGTATGGTACTAAATATAGGACAGTAAAAAGCCAATAGAGCATAAGATCAGTGTCATAGAGATGATGATGTTGCGATGGATGTGTGGCCATACAAGACAAGATAGGATTAATAATGAATGCATTAGAGAGAAAATAGGAGTAGCACCTATTGTGAAAAAGATGAGAGAATTTCGCCTAGGTAGTTTGGACATATAAGAAGAAGACCTTTAGAAGCCCTTGTAAGGAGAGTAGACTAGGTGGAGGATAGCCCAATAGCTAGAAGTAGAGGAAGACCAAGAAAGACTATAAGTGAAACGATAAAAAAGATTTAGATTTGAATGACATTTCTGAAGACTTGGTTTATGATAAGGCACAATGGCGTCATTTGATCCATGTAACCGACTCCACCTAGTGAGAAAAGGCTTGGTTGTTGTTGTTGTTGTTGTACGATTATTTTTCATTAACAGAAAACCACCATTACTGGTAACATCAGACCCAAATAGAAAACCACCCAAAACCACCACATCATTCATCCACCACCTAATTTACCTTCACCCACACCCAAATCTCAAAAATATCAGTGATTTGCAGCTCCCACACCTCACGGCCTGCCCATCACCAACCTGAAACAGCAACCCAACAAGCCTCCATGACCTGCCAGATCTCCGCCATGAGCCCAAATTCTGTCGAACTTCACCCATCGAGCTTGAACTCCACCATCGATGCACCACCACCATGAACTACCTCACCTCTGCCTTTGCTCCACCCAGCCGAACTCAACCACCCTTCCTTCCAAGTCGCCATCTCCAAACACCAAATGAACCAGACCTCCATCCCCAAATCTGGAGAACAGAAGAGAGTGCATTAGGGTGAGAAGCCAGATCTGGGGTGGATGGCGGTGGTGGGGGAGGCGGAAGGCGAGGAGGTGGTGTACACCGCCATGTCCATCATCGTCTTGCTTTGTGCTGTCACAGGTAGATTAAGTGACCTGCGGTGGTTCAACTAAATTGGAGGTGGTTGAGGGTGGAGGGGAGGGTGGGTGGTGGAAAATTTTCTAGAATGTGTCAAAGAAAGAAAAAACATAAAACCGAAAAAAATAAAAACTATTGTAGAAAAAGTCAATGGATGCATGATGCACACAGGAGAGTGCATGATAGAATTGGCCAACAAACAATTACTACATGAGTTGAAACAAGCTAGGGAATGCCCCTCTCAGAATAAATCTCACGCATAACTTCACTACACTTTACACATGATGGATGAACATTTTTGCAACTTGGGATAGAAGCCACCGAGGGACCATTCAAAATGTTGAAAAAGAAATACAGAACAGTTTGGATATGGTGTAGAGGAGTAATTACTCCAGAATTCCAATTTTCTGGAATTTCAGTATGACAGGATGCTAAGGACCCAGACAGGAAAATGAGGGTCTGTCCATCGTTTGTGAAAAAGATGACAATCTTGGTTTTCAAAGAAGTATTAAATCATCTTTAAAATTTCAAGATATTAAACATTTTTACATTTTTATTTAGTATTTTTATTTTAAATAATAAAAAATTATTAAGAAAATATAACATTCACATGTATAATTTTTAAGAATATGTTTATATCTTCCTAATGAATTCTCATAACTACTTAAGGAAAAAATCATTAAATACTTTTTGAGTTCTCAATACATTAAGTTTTTCTATTTTTTTCATTTAATACTTTATATTTTAAATAATTAAGAAAATATTAAGAGATTTTGTTGTGAAAATATAACATGACTCTAATTTTTAAAGAGTGTCTATTACTATTCTTATTTATCTATTGCATCATTATCACTCGTCTTATTAATTTTTTTTATTTTTATAAAATGTCCTTTCTTAATTAAGAAATGTGTTAAATTCAACTATGTACTCAACAAAGGGTATTTTAGAAAAAAGAAAAAAAAAGCTAATTGAAGAAGAAGAAAAAGTTAATTGAAGAAGAGTAACAACAGGCAAATAGATGAGGCAATAAACATTTCCTAATTTTTATATTGCTTTTGCCTTGTCATTCAGTTACTCTTTCATTTTCCGCTCTATTTATCAAGAAGAATGGAAACAAGTGCCACCATATAGTATCAGGTGACCCTTCTAAATCTGAACTGTAAACATCCCTGTTCCCTCCATCCCATTAAAACTAGGAGAAATTATTAGGTGCTTTTTAAAGAACAAAATAGTTCTTACTCTATAACATTCGATATATGCTACTTTAACTGTAAGATTAAAAATATTATTAGGATAAAATATAGTAATGATTCACATAATTGAAATAGTACAATTTAAATAGTTTCTTACTTTAAAAACACCTAAGAAGTGAGAATTTCTCACAAAACTGATTAACCTCCCGATCATTCTTAATTTCCTTTTTCGCTTACACAGTTCACAACAAACCAGCCAAATTCATCTATTTAGGGGTTTTCCACCTAAACAGTTTCATACAGTGCCACCTCATGAACTGAGAGGATAGTTCATGGTTGCCGCTTGCAAAGTGCTTACTTCATTTATCACACGACATTTAAAGAGAAAAAGAGCACTGTGCAAACTATTAAGCTAGCAAATTATCCATTCTTTTTTTCACATAGAATCACTGCTTTAACTCTGACATATATCCGAAAAAACATAACTCAAAAGTTAGATATATTTTAACTATAAACTCCAAAGGATTGTGGCGTTGAACAGCATACTCCCAAGTCCTCATTTTCTGGACATCTTGGACCAAAGGTACACTACGAAGAAACAGATTAATGCAAAAATAATGACATGAACAATATGGTTCGAACCGTTTTGGATGATGCTCTTGTTCAATCTTCTTAAATTATTCTTCACCCCAGCTTGAGCCTTTATCATTGTCATTTGCTGTATTGAAACAGATAAAACTAAAATGTTAACGAGGCAGTTGGACATTTTCCTGCTAAAAAGGAGATAAGCTGATTAATTACTAGGAATCAACATGCAACAAAAACCAGCAGAAAGATTTTTCCTCTGTACTCCTTTTTGTCTTTTAAGTCAACAGTTCAAAATATAGATAGCAGCATGTATGACATGGTTTTCCTTCCCTTTTAACTTTTAAGATCCTCAACATTAAAACAAGTTAACCTTAATTTTTTGATAGAGAAACATTTCCTGCCACAGTTAGCATTCAGATTTCAAAATCTAAAGGCATTAAAATTTCAATAGTAAATCCATTTTTCCTGATTCATAATGCTGGCAACACTAGGCAAAATGTACTTCTTTCTTCCACTAAAAGTTGAGATATGCTGTAGAAAACTTGAGTTTGAGCGACAAATAACAAAAACATGTGAAACAGAGATTATCCAAGAAATGATGTACCAGCTGTTCCAAAAAATCTTTCTGATACTTCACTTCTGTCCCTATCTCCTCAGCAACCTGCGCCAGAAATATTTGAAGTTGTATAAGTCAGAGAGAACAAAGGAAGCAGAAAGGGAAAAAAAAGAGAGGAAGATAAGTTTTGAAACATGATATAGTTTCATCAAACTAGTTTCAATAAAAGGAATAAATAGCAGGATAGAATTCAACAAGTCAAGCTGTCAAGACTCCATAACTTTTAGTTGGAAATTTAACTTAACTTTCGATCATTACCTACAGCAGCATGCATACCAGTATCAATTGTCAAAGATTATATCTAACATTATTTAAGAAGCAATACGTTGTGGAATGGGCCATGGGGGAAAAAAAGCTAGGTAGGCATGCACACAACAAGCATATCACATAGTTATCTTCATTGACAACTTTTTTTTCAGGGCCAAGAATATGCACATATTTCCATATTTCTTCTCCAAGATAAAGCGACCTAGAAAATGTAATTATCCCCCCCTTCTGAGGTTGAAGTTTTAAGATTTAATCTACAGCCACCAGTTGTTTTTGCTACCCATTATAACATGGAATTCAGAAAAACCAGAACAATTTTAAAAACTCAATCTCCCAATCTAGGAAAAAAAAAACTTTAGACATGATAGTGATCACATAGAAGAACAATTGTATAAGTTGCCAATGGGGGATTACCTACAGGTTCAAAGAAAATAAAGAATCCTCAAATAATAAGAATGTGATAAACATAGTTGGGTTAATTTATGTTGAGAAAGGTGTCCCCTGCACAAATCTTTCCAGTTCAATTTACCCATAAATCTTTAGTACCTTTGTGAATCTTTTAAACATGAATAGTCCAGGTTCTCTCAAGTCAGTTTTCATACATGTTAAAATGTAACAAAATCTCTTCTAAATTGCATATATACCCAACAAAAAATTAAATAAATAAATAAAATAACAACTACAAGTGAATATAAGAAAAAAACAGAAAAAAAATGGGGAACATACATACATTTTTCAACCTTCTAACTTGGCGATGAAGACCGGTGATCTCATCGTCCAAGTCCATGGGATCAATACGCAATTGGATTTCTTCGGAGCCAGCAACGGGTCTGGTGCTAAGGCCCTCTCTGCAAATCAACACATGCAATGCATAGATATGAATTCGAAGGAAATTGAAGCATAGAGAGAGGAGTGAAGAGGGCACGAAGCTGAGAGAGAAAGATAACTAATTACCTCGATCGGTAGGGGGCAGCATCGCCGTAGAAAGAACCCGTTTTAAGGGAATTGGCGGCCATTGAAGAAGAAGGAAAAGGGAAAACTGAGAGAAAACCTAATCCTCTGAAGAGAAATCCGAGTTCGAAGGGTCGCGGGTTTTTGGTTTTCTGAAATGAACGAATTATACAAACACAAGGACACGGTGATACCAGCGATGTTGTTGCCAAAACGAAATCCACCCTTCAATCCTTCATATATAACACGATGTGTCACCGACGGCTTTTGCTTGTTGGGTAATCAATGAAGAGGAAATCTTACTAAACAAGAAAATGAAGGAAGAAGCAACGAAAGAGGGGAAATAGGGATTTGATTTTCAAGTTTTCACACCAAGCATTGATTAAAAAAATAAAAAATAAAAAACAGATAAAATATATTTAAAATTAATATCTATTACTAATAATAAAGGTGATGCATGTTTTCTGTATTCAACTTTATTCTTCTAAATTTGTCATTCGTTTTAATTTTTTTACATCTTTTCATAAGGGCAAAATTATAAATAAAAGCACTATGCTATCTCAAATTCACCGATATAAGAAGTGTGAACACCCAAGTTTATTGGACATTAATACTTTTTTATTAAAAAAACAAAAAACAAAAATAAAAAAAACAAAAAAAAAGAGAAAAAAAAAATAAAAAAAAATAAAAATATGACCCAATTTTCTTATATAAACTCATGTATCATAACTTGACACATCACCCACTGCAAGCTCAACACAACACACTACAGTCACCAAAAGTAGCCATCCTACAAAACTTGCCCACAAACCACATCAACCTTCATCAACAGCCATGTCCAAGCCATCACCATCCCACCATAACACAACACACCACGACCACCATAACCAAAACTCCTCTCCTAAACAAGAACCACTTCACCCACGACAAACCACCCTAACAACCATGACACCAACAGCGGCATCCATACCATAAACAACAGCCCATTCATCTCTCCTTTATCACGACCAGAATCCCCACCTAACAGCCACCCGTGACCTTCCCCAACAACCTCTCTGCAATCCAAAGTAGAACCACCCAAAGCCACCTGTCGTCATCACCATCAATGACCACCACACAGCCCAAACAGAACCACTGTACCCCCATCCATTCGAACCTCTGCCACGCGCAGCAATCCCTTACCCGTAACCACTGTACCCCCTCCATTCACACCTCTGCCACACGCAGCAATCCCCTGCCCGTAACCAATGTGCACCACATCACGCAACACCACTGTGAACCCGTTGTCTTCATAGCCCCGCCAGGCCGTTATTGTCGTCCTCTGTTTCACCAAGATCGTGAAGACCTCGCGAAGCCTGCGCACGAACCAGCAGCCACCTGAAGCTGCTCCTCCACGCACTGAACAACACCACCATGAATCAGTGACCCAAACTGCGCAGCAGCTGCGAGTAGATCCGTCCAAAACCGCGACCCACACTCCACCTTGCTCCTTCTCTCACCGATCAGAACTGCCAGAGCTTCAACAGCACCACTGCGAGCAGATCCAGCCAACATGCGCCACCAACCACCATTGGGTCGTCCTCTGCGTCGTTGCTCTGCGTTGAAGACAAGGTTCTGTTCGTTTTTCTTTTTTCTGCATTTTTTGTTTAATTTTTTTAAATTGACAAAAAGAAAGGGTTTTTTAAAAAAAATATATATATAAAATAAAAAAATAAGAACTATGATTAGCATTAGTAAATTTAGACAAGGATAAAAATAAGAAAAAGAGAAAAGTGAAATATGATGTTTATTTCTTCATTTAGTTTTTGTCTTGCTTTTGTTTTATGTGATCCATGATCAAATATTTTTTTTTTAAAAAGGAAAAGAGAAAAGAAAACTTTTTTTTAATCAAACACAATGACCAATGATAATAATTGAATAGCAGATGCTATCTTCAATGTCATTTGGATCATAAGAGTTTATTGAGTAGCCTGGTACTAACTTGAATCATGTGCAAGAATTGATTTGTTTTCAAATAAAATTCATTTTTTAAAAAAAAATCTTTGTTTTCATAATTAAAATTAACAAACTCATAATCATTTTCTAAAGAACTACATGACTTTGAGTTCCTTATTGCACCCGGGAATACGTAGGAGTATAACTCTTATTCCATCAAGCCAAAAATTAAATTTTCACAAATTATTTGTCTTTTTTAGTTTATCTGTTAACAAAAAAGGTTAAAACAAATATATTTTGATATTATCAAGTTTTGAACAACTGACTTAAGGTACCGTCTCAGGACGGGTGTGTTAGGAATGTTGTTGGATTAAGTTTCCATTTTTTCCTATGCATAATTGACTCTTGAATCCAATCTGGTTTCAAAGACTATTTTCTAAGAAAAATTTTCTATATTTTTTCCAAATTCAAATAAAATTGGTGGCAACTCTATTTTTTATTTATTTATTTAAAATCCCATATTTTGTTCGCCACTCCCGTCGTAGATCTCGATTACGACAGATGATGACTCCACTGGAAAAACTTAGAGAGTCAGACCTATTATTGTTAGTTATGCAAATTATTACTAACCTCTATTTATTTATTTTACACTTTTTTGTCTTTGTTTTTGTTTTCGTATTTGTTTATAAATAGATTTTTTATCTAGTATTTTTATATAAATTTCTGATGGTGTTATCCTGTGTTTACTTTGATGTTCATGATTTACTTATATATGTTTTGTTGTTTCAATATTTTGTGCTTAATTGTTGAAACCCTAGGTGAGATGATTACTGACTGGTTGTTGTATGATTGTTATTATTGCAAGTTGGGAGTAGTTTTTTTAAATTTTTGTACAAGTTTGTATGCTTCCTTCACACACATCACTATCACTTACCTCACATACTTTTTGAGCTCTATACTTGAGTCTGTGGAAACCCGAGGAATAGGAGGGGTCTTGATTTTTGTTATTGAAGGGCCTTATGCTCACTTGACATTTATTGAGACACCACTCAGATTGTTGCCAGTATCGTTGGTTAGTCATATTGAGAGGGTTTATCCCTACTTGTGATTAATTCATGAATTGGGTCTTTGTCTTTTGAGATAGGGGCAATCTGGGAACCATGACTTTTTAGAAGTTTAGATTTATCCTGAAAAACATTTGCACTGATAGATTGAATATAATGGCTGGTAAAATTAGAGTCATAAGTTTAAGAAAATCCAACCATTAGGCTCCACCTAACTAGGACACGAAATGAGCGTACTTCTACTTTATCTATCTATTACTCATGTCATTCATCCTTGCATTTTTAAAAAAAAATAAGCATTAAAGAAAATAAAAAGATACTTCATCTTGCATTTTCATGGCATTCCTAGCATTAAAAAAAAGATACATCATCTTGCATTTTCATGGCATTCCTAGCATTCAAAAAAAAAAAATACATTATGTTACATTTTTCATGGCATTCCTAGCATTAAAAAAAAAAGATACACCATCTTACATTTTCATGGCTTCCTAGCATTCTAAAAACAAAAAGAAAAAAGATACATCATCTTGCATTTTCATGACATTCTTAGCATTTTTTTTTAAAAAAAAGAAAGAAAGAAGAGAAAATATTTTCATCACAAATTTCATTCATTTCATCCTATGCATCTCGTTCATTTCATCTCATTCTTTGTCTAATGTTATTTGTTTTGATAAATCAAACAGAAGGAACCATTGTGCGATCTAAGAAAGAATAGACCAATCAAACCCGAGTTCAAAATACTAGATCTCGGACTAGAATGACTGCTAGTAATCCTGAGACAGGGAGAAATTTGAGTAGGGAAATTGATGAAACGACAGGGCGGATGAATGAGATGTCTGAGACCCAAGCAAGGTTAAAAGCAATACTGCAAGATGTGAATGAGTTTCTCAGCTTAATCAGTGGAAATAGGGGTGCAAACGGGGTTGAAGCATATGTAAGTGTGCCACCGATCCCTTCCATGATAACAACCTTGACATTCTTGACTATAACCTCAGGCATCACTGTGGGGATTCATGAGCAACCACATCAAACAACATCGATAGTCATACTAATTGGAGAGAGGTATCATGCCTTGGAAGGTGCTCATAATGAAATTCTTGGTTAGGCTGGACTTACCTGGGAACAACCTCATGTGTCCATTCCAGGACAAGCAACAATGCCTTGCTCTGGGAATAGTCACGCCATGACTGAGAAAAATAAGGTGAAAGAAGAATAGATGGAGAAAATGGAAGAATAGATCAAGGTAATCAAGGGCCCTAATGCTTATGGACTTCTCAGAATAGAAGAACTGTGTCCTACCACAAATGTCGTAATCCCTAAAGACTTCAAGATTCCTGATTTGTCAAGTATGATGGGAGTGGCAACCCTCAATTTCATTTAATCAATTATGGAACCAAGATGGATGTTTAGTTTAGGGATGATAAGTTCATCATCAACTTTTTCCACGAGAGCCTTACGGGTCCCGCTTTAGAATGGTAACTTCAACTAGACCACTCTAAGATTTCTCGTTGGACGGAATTAACTAATCTATTCATAGATCAATACAAATTCAATCTGGATGCAGCTTCTACTCGGGAATAGTTGAGCTCAATGCAGAAAAGAAATGAGGAATATTTCAAATAGTATGCACAAAGGTGGAGAGCTTTGGCGGCTCAAGTTCAACCCCCATTGACATTGTCCGAGATGTGTTCATATTTCTTGGGAACCCTGGGAAATCCTTTTATCGAGGCAATGACTGAAGCAACCGATAAAGATTTTGCTGACTTGATCACTGTAGGAGAAAGGATCAAAATTTTATCCAAAGCTGGGAAGTTTCCAGTGAGCAATACAGAGAATACCGCTCCTAAGAAGGGATTCCAACCAAAAAAGAAAGAACCCGAAGTGAATTATGTCCAATACCAAACAACCTCCATACCTCAATATTCCCCACGAAACCCAAGTCATCAACCACTATATAATCCTAACCTTGAGTTTCTATGCCAAACACCTACGCCTCCTTATTACCCACCCCACCAAATTGTGTCAACTACAAATATCATCCCAACTCCACAATTTCAAATCAACAATGTTCTCACACCACAACCATATATACTAACTCGCCTAACCTATACCCAATATCCATCTACACCTACCTAAGCCACCAATAACCTCGACCAAACTTTCAAAATCCAGGTCGCTTCTGTCCCCAAAATCTACCCCATTTCTGAAGATTATCCATTTCAGACGCAGACTTATTCCAAAGGCTATTTGATACTCACCTCATCTCAAAAAATCTTGTACGTCCCCTACAACCACCATTCCCAATGTGGTATAACCCGAATTTAACTCGCAAATACCACATGGACATTCTAGGGCATTCAATTGAAGATTGTGAATCTTTCAAGACTATGATAACTTCATAGAATGTAGTTATTTGTACCCTATTTCTGTGCTAAAAGAATGAGTAGTTCTTGTGTACAATGCATATTTGGAAGGTTTTAAGCTTATATTTGTCATATCCTAATATGGATACCTTCCTATGTGATATTAAGCAAATTGTGCTTATTTGGCAAGAGATTGAGTGAATTTGTATCTGTTATTAATTTGGTGATTTCTCTATTATAAGAAGAACTCCAAACAAAATGATATATGGAGCATTTGAGTCAAAAGTGGAAGAGAAAGTCAAATTTGCATCTCAGCAAGTAACGCCGTGACGTAGGAAATGAATGCCGCGACGCTGTAGTGATATTTGTTCTAGAATTTTACAGATAATCAAGAAACGCCACGACGTGGGCAATTCAATACCGCGGTGGTAGGGCATTCCCTACATTAGTACAAATACCCAAGGCTAGGGCGCTGCGTCGTTGAGAGTGGACGCCTAGGGCGTAGGTGACCTAAATGAACGCGTGCTGCGACGTTGTCATGTTAATGCCGTGACGTTCCCTATTTTTCTGAGCCTATAAATACTATTTTATCAGATTTTGTGAAGAGCTTTACTTAGTTTAGAGAAGTAGCGCTAGGTTTTACTGTTTAGAGGCTGAGGGAGCCTAAGGAGGCAAGGATGGGGGTCATCTTCCCTTGAAAATATGATTCAAGCATAAATGATGACATCTTAAGCTTTTCCTTCCTTCTCCTTTCTCTTTTCTCTCTTTCATCTATCTTGAACATGATTTGTGTGGTTCTATTTTCGTGTTCAATGATTAGCTAAGCTGTATTTAGGGATGATTTTGAATCCTCCTACGAATATTAATGATTTTGTAATCTTTTGAGTATATATTGATGTTTAGTTTTGTTCAATCATATGGTTCTTAATGCTCTTGATTGTTTGATCAGCTTTTGAGTGATTTGTTGAAATTTGATAAACTTAGACATAAGAATTTGGATTTTAGATCTAATGTATGGTTGATGCATGTTCAATTTCATTCAATTGGCTTGGATAAGTTGATTTGCTAACTGGATAGAAATATACCTTTTAGCCATGCATAGTGAGTGATTGAGAATAGATCATTAATGAGTGGATTTTGCATCTAACTAAGGAGTTTTCAGTAAATGAAACTATGGTTAATTGCGCGAGACATAGGCTTTTAAATAAATCAGATTCTCAAGCTAACTTAATCATTTCATTGATGTTGCTTGTAAGTATTGTATGTTATTAATTGACATAAGAGGTGAAGAAGGATTTTTTAAAGCTCTAAACATTATCTTTATTGCTTTGTAGTTTAGATTTAGTTTATTTGTACTTTTTCTATTTTTATGTTCTTGAATAGAATTAGTTAAGCTATTGATTAATACTTAGCTTTGGAAGCCAACATCCTCGTGGGAACGAACTTTATTCTTCACTGTATTACTTGAATGATCTGTACACTTGTAGTACACAAATGGTCTAATAAGTTTTTGGCGCCGTTGTCGGGGATGTAGTTTAATTCTATATTGCTAATATCAACAATGAGTTTAGTTAATTCTAATTCAAGTTGTATATAGTTTATTTTAAGTTTTCGTTATGGTACATTTTAGGCACAATAAAGAAGTCAGATGATCCTGATCATACGAGGCCCTTCAAGGAATTCGTGACTTCTGATAAGGAAAACCTTTGATTAAGTTCAAGAAGACTACTCATCGGCTCAAACAATTTTGGTGACAAAGTCCTGCCAGGACTGTAAATTAGGCCCGTCTTGGGAGGAAACCCAAGTTTATGTTAAATTCTTGTCTTTACTTTTTACATAAATAAGTAGTATGTTGAATTTTGTATGTTAATATGTGTATGTTAATATGTTATGTTAATTGTGTTAGTATGTTGTTTTTGTTAATACGTTAATAGGTAATATATGTTAGTATGTTAATATGGTAGAATATAGCTTTTGTTAGTTTTTATGTCTTAATTATGTTAGCTTTTGTTTGTTAAGTTTTAAGTCTTATTTATGTTAGTACTTATAAGTGTTAGTATGTTAATTTAGTAGTTTTATGTTTTTGATTATTTTTATGCTTTAGTTAAGTTTTAAGTCTTAAATATGTTGAAATATTGATTTTGTGATGTTATTATGTTTGTGTTATAATTATAGTAATTTAACTTTTTGAACAAGTTTTGTTAGTGCTAGAGACCACTTTGAAGCAAAACCAGCAGCAAAATTATTTTTGCTGCAAGATTTTGCAGATTGGCCTCTCACGCCGCGACGCAAGTCACTAAATGTTGCGGCATTGGTGAGTGTTTTCTGTAGAATTCTACAGACGAGCTTAACGTCGCGACGCAGACATATCAATGTCGCAGCGTTGTGTTCTATTTTATACATATTTCTTTTATTTTTCATGTTATTTCATATTTTAGTATGCTCAGATTAACAGTGTGTATAAATTTGGAAAGTTTAGGTACCTAATGTACCAATGAAAATGAGGACTTTGTCTCAATTTGGTTTGGGGGAGTATCATTACATGCTTTGATTATAATGATCTATTTGAATGCATGTGATGATATTTTCTAAATGCAGTTGTGATAGCCACCATGTTTTCATGATTTTCTATTTCTTTGGCCATTACTAAAGGGTTTGAAAAAGAAATTTCAATTTTTAACATTATGCAAATGATGTTATGCATGTTTATTGAGAAAGTTGGATTTATTTGAATGCATGATATGTTGCAAAAATGTTGGTGTTATTATGGTTGTCCATTGATGTGAAAGGTTGCTATTTGTCCCCTTTTTAGTGAAACTTTATGTGATCTTGAAGTATGTGAAACAGTTTAGTTATTTTTTATGCATGATTTACATTCCACTTAGATGCAAGTGTAACTTTGAAAATGATAAGAGTGCATGTCTAGAGAATGTTTATGGATGTACATGTAGAGATTTTGATTATTCTTGAAATTATTTTTCAACTCTCTTGAGGCGAAATCCTAGATTATGCATGATTGAGGAAATGATTAGGGCATTGCTAGACCGATTGAGCCTTTTAAGCTTACTCTGAATGATTATATCATAGGTCCCCTTTTGAAGCCTTATAATTATTTGGCCTTATTTGTTTTTCTACAATTATTAAGTTCGTTAACCTGTTAACCATTCAAATGCATGTGAAAGCATTATATTTTCTTCTTACCCTCATTGTTTATTGAGTACATAATATATTATTTCTTAAAGTGAGTCTATTGATTAGGGGTGTTAATGAATAGTCAATACAAAATGAGTCTGAAAGAACCAGATGCAGTCAAAGAAAAGAATTTTTGCTTTGTAAAGAAAAAAATGAAAAGAAAGAAAAGAAAAATCAAAAGAAAAAAAAAAGAAAAACAAAGCATAAGAATAGAAAAGTAAGAAAAGCATCAAAATAGATCTGGCGAGTTTTCTACTCACATTGTTGAATACCCTGCTCATATCAGTTAGTGGCTGATGACTTGGAATAACGTGTTTATGTTTCTCAATGTTTGTGTTATATCCTATCCTTTCTGTTCTTTAACCCATTACCATTGGCCTTACACTACAAGCTAATTAAGTCCCTTTTGATCCTCAATTTTGTGTGATTTACATTAGTGGAGAGAGAGTTGGATTACAATTTTATAAATTTTATGATTTATATGCATGAAGGTTTATAAACTTATCCGAATGTGTATGACTTAATTAGGAGAAGTTTATCTTGCATGTTTATGAGAAAATTGGAATTGCATGAAAGGAAGCTAGATTGTTAGCATGTGAAGGATTGTATATGTGTGGAGCTGATTTTGAAGCTTTTGCACTTTTTAAAGACTGATATAATTATTTTTCGCTAGTTGTGGCTGTGGTTTAAAAAGAAAATTTGAAATTTTAATAAATGCTGAATGATATTTGAGAATGAATTGTTAAGCTTGTTTACTTAGTCCTGTTTTATTTTCCTCGAGGACTAGCAAAATGTAAGTTTAGGGGTGTGATAACTTCATAGAATATAGTTATTTGTACCCTATTTTTGTGCTAAAAGAACGCTTAGTTCTTGTGTACAATGCATATTTGGAAGGTTTTAAGCTTATATTTGTCATATTCTAATATGGATACCTTCATGTGTGATATTGAGCAAATTGTGCTTATTTGGTAAGAGATTGAGTGAATTTGTATCTGCTATTGATTTAGTGATTTCTCTATTATAGGAAGAACTCCAAACAAGATGATATATGGAGCATTTGAGTCAAAAGTGGAAGAGAAAGCCAAATTTACATCTCAGCAAGTAACGCTGCGGCGCTGTGGTGATATTCACTACAGAATTCTGCAGACGATCAAGAAACGCCGTGATGTGGGCAATTCAATGTCGCGGCAGTGGTGCATCCCCTGCATCAGTAGAAATACCCTAGGCCAGGGCTCTGCGATGTTGAGAGTGGACGCCTCGGGCATAGGTGACCTAAATGAACGCGCGCCGCGATGTTGTCATGTTAATGTTGCAGCGTCCCTTGTTTTTCTGATCCTATAAATAGTGTTTTATCAAATTTTGTGAAGAACTTTACTTAGTTTAGAGAAGCTGTGCTAGGTTTTATTGTTTGGAGGATGAAGGAGCCTAAGGAGGTAAGGATGGAGGTCATCTTCCTTAGGGAAGATAATTCAAGTATAAATGATGACATCTTAAGAGTTTCGTTCTTTCTCCTTTCTTTTTTCTCTATTTAATCTATCTTGAACATGATTTTGTGGTTCTATTTTCGTGTTCAATGATTAGCTAAGCTATATTTAGGGATGACTTTGAATCCTCCTACGAATATTAATGATTTTGTAATCTTTTGAGTATATATTGATGTTTGGTTTTGTTCAATCATATGATTCTTAATGCTTTTGATTGTTTGATCAGCTTTTCAGTGATTTGTTGAAATATGATGAACCTAGACATAGGAATTTAGATTTTAGATCTAATGTATGGTTGATGCATGTTTGATTTCATTCAATTGACTTGGATAAATTGATTCATTAACTGGATAGAAATATACCTTTTAACCATGCATAGTGGGTGATTGAGAATAGATCATTCATGAGTGAATTTTGCATCTAACTAAGGAGTTTTCAGTAAATGAAACTATGGTTAATTGCGCTAGACATAGACTTTTAACTAAATCAGATTCTCAAGCTAACTTAATTATTTCATTGATATTACTTGTAAGGATTGTATGTTATTAGTTAAGATAAGAGGTGAAGAAGAATTTTCTAAAGCTTTAAACATTATCTTTATTGCTTTGTAGTTTAGATTTAGTTTATTTGTATTTTCTCTATTTTTTATATTCTTGAATAGAATTAGTTAAGCTATTGGTTGATACTTAACTTTGGAAGTCAACATCCTCGTGGGAACGAACTTTATTCTTCATTGTATTACTTGAATGATCTGTGTACTTGTAGTACACAAATGGTCTAACAGACTACAATAAGGAAGCTAATTGCTTATGGAAAGCTTGACATTCAAGAGGAGGCTGGACCCAGTATTGTCAACAACCTAATTCCTAATCACGGTGAAAAGAATGAGGTAAATGCTTTAGAGATGGAAGGATCACCAATAAGAAATGTCATAAGCTTGCGTACGCCGATGGCCGAAATATTTGAGGGGTTGAAGAAAGCAGGTTATAGTATCACTGCACCAGCTGCCACGATGAAAGAAGAGGAGAAGCACAATAAAGAATCAAGTTGTGCTTATCATTGTGGGAGAATGGGACATGATATTGAGAATTATTGGGACCTTAAGGTTCAAATCTAGGGATTGCTTACTTTAGGATTAATATAAGTTAGACAAGAGGTAGATTCCTCTAAAGAGGTCAATGTGGTTGAACACTTTGTGCTTAAGGTGCCACCTCTCGACCAAGCTTCGACGCCAAGGAAAGTAGTAGTGATAGTCAAGAAGCCAAAGCCATTTGCTTATAGTGATACTTACACAGTACTTTGGAATTGTGAAGCTAAGGTAAAGATAAAAGAGTCGGGGAAGAGACTTCAAAGGCTCGAGTTGCTGAAATACATTAGGAGGAAGAGTCGATAACTAATATAGTTGGAGTAAGAGGAATTACAAGGAGTGGGCAATGCTATAGACCAAAAGAAGTAGAGAAAAAGAAGAATGTTAAAGAAGGGATTAGGGAGGAAACCTCAAAAGAAGAGAAGAAAGGGAAGGAAGAGGAAGAAGAATTCCTAAAGATCATGAAGCAAAGTGAATATGACATGATGGAACAATTGAAGAAGACTCCAGCTAGGATATCTCTATTGTCACTCGTCTTGACATCTAAGTTGCATCAAAAGGCATTACTTAGAGTTTTGAATGAAGCCTATGTCAAAACCAATGTTACCCCTGAAAATGTTGTCAACATGGTGAACCCGGTGAGATGCGTCAATATGATCACATTTACTGATGAAGAGAACCCCTCTCGGTCTGAGAAAATCCATGGGCCTTGCACATAATAATGCACAATTTTCAATTGTCACATTTGCAAACCCAAGTGCAGGTTGTCTCAAGTAATAAATTTCTCGGGAGTCCGAGGTCGATCCACAGGGAATTGTTGAAGATTAATTAAGGTGAAGTGAATATTTTGTTACTACGATTAAAATTATTTACTTGGGTAAAAAGATTCACTCTTGGTAAATAAAATAAAGGTAAGATTAATTCCTTTTATAACTCAATTAGAATCCTCGCAACATGGAGGTTCTAATAAAAAAATACAACATTAAAAGTCCAATTAAAATAATATACGTAATTATATTATGTTTCTTAAAAATATTACCACCACTTATAAATGGGTTAAAGCATTCATTGTGCCAATATTTTATCTACAACAAATCAAGAACTATTCTTTACAAAGATGATTTCTAAATTATAAGAAACAAATTATAATACGTATAATGGTTACTAGAAAATATAAATCATTTAAGCACAAGAGAAGAATAAATCTAACCTTATTTTATTACCAAGAGCTTCACCCTTTCACCTAAGTAAAATGAAACTTAGTTACTCATAGATAAGAAGAAAGAAAGAGAAAAGAAGAAGAAGAAGAAGAACATGACTTTAATTTAGAACAAAGAAAAATTACTACAAGAAAATCTAATAACAAAATGATATTATTTTGGTAACTAACACCTAACACCCTCAATGATCTGCTAAGGCTTCCTTTTATAGAGGATTAGAGATACAAAATGACAAGGGGGCTGAGTCATTAGTGGGTGGATGAGTGGAAAATGCCAAATGACTTTTGGTGAGTGGAAAATTATAGGGATTCCTTATCTCTGAAATCATGCAGCTCTTAAGTTATTGCATTCATCATTTTTGAACCAAGTGGTCTTCATGAAAGTTTCAGGCCTAGATCTTAGCTTTCAAATGGCTTTAGTTTGAGTCCAATATCATTTCTATAACTCCAGATATGTTCAAATTACTGCACACTGCTCAGGCCCAGTCACAACTCATCTGTTCTGACTTCCAAGCCCAATATCACCTTCAAGGAGTCCGATTCTGGAAAAGTGTTCAACATGAAATTGTAGATATTGGTCTTAACTATTCAGAATCCAAATTTCAGCCCATTTGACAACTTCTAGCCCGAAAATGGCATGAATAGTACACATAGGTCAAGCTGTCCGGAACAGCACTCTAGTTCTTGCTTCAATCCCAATTTGAGTTATCTACTCGTATGATTGGGCCTTTGAGGTCTTCATGAAAGTTATAGAGCTCTCTCTTATCTTTAAAATGCCATTAGATTCACCTTATTTGACCACCTACATCCCAAGATATAACCCAAATACAGAAATAATGTAAGACGTAAATTATGCTGAAAAATTCAATTAAATCCAATTTGAGTCCAAACTTACAAAACATAATCAAAATCAATCAATTAAGTACATGGAGAGTGTAACTGACTAAAAATGAAGGCTTATTAATGTATCAAATATGTGATCATCAAATTCCCCCACACTTAGCTTTTTGCACTCCTGAGCAAAACACAAGACCAAAATTAAAAAAAACAAAACAGACTCAAAAGTTAAACACTCTAAAAGACTTAATTTAAAAATGAAGAGCAACCACTCATTCAATTAATCTAAACATTCATGAGGTAATATATCTTCACATATCAAATCAACAAGTAAGGATATTTCAATTGAAAAGCATGAGTCAAGAATGATAGATTTTCACAAGATTCACTCTCAATCCCTCAAGTGTTTAAAAGGTAGGTATTTCACTCAATTCAACCCATGAAAATTGTACTACCATAAGCTTGCTTATCTTCTACTTCTCCACTACTCAGAACACATGCACACACAAATCATGAAGATTTTATTCAAGGTTGTAATGGGGTCAAGGTAAAGGAGGAGGTAATATGGATATGACAAGTTAAATATCAGAGAATAAAAGAGCATGAAAGCTGAGTTCAATTAATAAGCATGAAAGTTCATCCCAACTCCACCTAATATAAATTTCTTTTATATATTCTTTTTTTTTCTTTATTGCCTTACTTTTTTTTTATTTTTTGATTTTTTTGATTTTTTTATTTTTTGAATTTTTTTTTACAAAAAGAACACCATATATACATTTTTTTAATCATTTTGCACACACACCCCCACACTTGTTCAAGAACTCATCGAATGACAAAACTAATGTTCTCTTATTCCCTAAGGTCAAGTAAGAACATGGTTTTTCATTTAAGGCACATAATGAGTTCGAAACAAAGAATAGTCAAATAAGCTCAAGGGGTTAAGTAAGGGGAAATATGTCATTTCTAATGCTTTATGTTGGCAAGAATCAGAGAATTTCCAAGAAGTCATAAGAGTGCTTGATATCATATTGAGACAACATGCTGCTAAATAAGGCTGACTATTTGATTAAAGTAGCTATTTCAAGAAAAATGCCTCAATCATATTTATGTATGCATATGAAAATGTAGTCTAAAAAAGAATCAAAGCAAGTTCTAGAGTAACAATTCCATGAGTGAAATTCATACAAGAAAGAAAAGAATGATACAAATGTTCAATCCATTCATCAATAAGCTCAAAATCTCACAAGGCATAATTTTATCATTCTCAGTCTACTAATTCAACATCCATAACCAAGCATGTGAATTTTAAGAAAGAAGACAATTTACTCAATCATACAAATTTCCCTGAATTTGAATTGCTATTTCCACACAAACTAGTTACTACCCCAATTACTCCTTACTCTGCCACTAATTTTTGATGCGTCTCAAGAGTAAATAATTTACTCCTTACTCTGTCATCCTTAATTACTTTTGTTGTTAATAAATTGATGACAAACACAACAAACATATTAACAAACACACTCCTTTTTTTTTATTTTTTTTAGTTTTTTTTTTCTTTTTAGTTTTTTTTCCTAATATAAACACAATAAACATATTAACAAATACACTTCCTAATTTTTTTTTGGGTTTTTTTTTTACAATCATCCTTCCCCCTAACCAGATCACAACATTGTCCTCAATGTCAAAACATGGATAGGTAAAGGATAGAATATATTATCCGTTGCTGCAATTACTGAAAATAAAAACCTCACACAAATTTAAACAAAAATAAAGTATGATAAATAAAACTAAAGCTTGTAATTATTTAAATAGTTGGAGTGTCTTGGCTGGCTTTCTTTTCATTTTGCTTCCCTCACCACTTCCTTCACCGCTTCCGTCGAACCAATCTATCTGAGCTGTTACTGGATCAGGTTCATAAACAAAAGCTTCTAATTTATCAATCAACTCATCAACAGTGGAAGCAGAGATAAGGAATCGTCTTGCTCAAGGTGTGACAAATTTCTGTTCCACAACATGGTCAACAAAAGATAACAAATTATCAAAGAAATTATTAACATTCAACAAACCTATGGGTTTATGGTGGATGTTCAATTGGGCCCAAGAGACAACTTGAAAGACTTCTTCCAAAGTACCAAAACCACCAGGTAAGGCAATGAATACATTAGAGTTTTCAAGCATTGCCTTCATTCGTCCATGCATAGAGGATACTTGAATTTCCAGTCCAATTGTCTTTCCAACGATGTTCCCTCGAGTTAAAGGTTCAGGAATGACACCTAAAACTTGACCACCTCTTACAAATGCAGAAAGTGATACAGTCCCCATTAACCCAAGGCAACCTCCCCCATATACTACACGAATGTTCCTCGCAGCAAGTGTTCTACTAACAGTGCTTGCTGCGTTTACAAACTCTAAACCCTTCCTATAACTTGTCCCACAAAATACACAGATACTGAGAAATCTACGAACTGAAGAAGAAGCTGCCTCCATTTCTACACTCACTCTCTTTGAATGATTAAGAGTTGCAGAAAAGTAAAGAAAATGGAGTGTTTAAATAGGGAAGAGAATAAAAAAAGTAATAATAGCTCCTATATAGGTAGGTTGACTGGTATCAAAAAAGTTTGAAATAATAATAATAATTTTTTTTATTTTTATTTTTTTTTTGACTTCAAGAAAACCATCAGGGTAAAGAAGTCTAGAAACCCCCGAAGGATCCCATCCAAAGGATCGTCTGTCCAAAACCAAAATTCAACAAAATCATACAAAGATAAAATAATAATAACAAATGATTACATACCTTTATGTACAGGTTTCATGGCAGATCTTTATCTTTGCGTGTTATGAGTGCAATAATACCAAGACGGCTCACCAATCTGGGCATTCTTCTCCTCCCGCTTGTGGGATATTTTGATTGAGCTACGACGCCACTAATTAAAGTGCGTAAATCGACGGCCTACCACCAACGACCACAGCCAATGAGAGGTCGCTGAAGAGCCCATGGCATTAAATCACAGGATCCAGCTCAGAGGCATTGTCACGCGAGAATGCAAACACGGGACGTTTCTTTCTGTCCATCAGCAAGCAGAGCCTTTGGTTAAAGCCTGGGAATGCTTGCGCGGCTCTCTACAGAGCATGACACACGAACCTTATTTACCGACTGGCGTGCGAAGGTCCACCCGAGTCAATGATGGGTTTGCCACTCCACTAGTAAGGGCTCCTAATCTAATTAAAGACCAAGTACAACTGAAGTTTCGTCCTTTTTTTATTTTATTTAATTTGTTTCATTTTTTTATTTTTTCTTCTTTTTTCTTCTTTTTTTTTTTTTTTTTGAAGATATACAAGATAGTATATATATGTTGTTGTGATTGTGACTCACATCTTTATCTGGTTTCACGTCCAGAAACGACTTAAACGCCTTCTATGAGTCGAGGATAAGCTTCCCATCCAATTTTCTTATAAATTGGCAAACAGAGTCTTTTTGAGTCAGATTCCCAAGACTGTAACGCTCTTACTCGTCCCTGAAGATATTCCACAAACTAAAAAGTTCACGCTGCACAATTTCACAAGAATGTGTCTCAAGAGTCAATAAGATATTATCTAATGACTCCTTACTCAGTCCATTCTTGATGAAGAATATTTTATCTTCTCTGTTTACAGAAACCATCTCTAAAGAGCGACATTGCGTGTTGCAATTCCATCGTGCACACTTGTAACAAACTTTCATTCTTTTTGCTCTTCTCCTTTTTGAAAATGAACTTTTACCGAGACCATGCATATATGGGACAAATGAATCTGAAGATTCACCAGCTAAACGAACCTTTGCTTCGATTATCCAGCGTATATCTTCTAGGATGCCCTTATATATTAACAATCTCAGTCTTTCACACCTAGCTTTATAGACTTTTGTTAGAGCATTTAGAGGGAGAAAAGGAAAATGTTTTCTTAGATTTGAGAGAATGACATCCATTTTAAAAGGAGAAGAAATCAGTTATTATGGGAAACTGAAAAACAAACCGACTTGAGAGTCACGGAGTACCGTTATCCGCCATTTAATCGGGAACACAAAGAACTGCAAAAAGAAAAAAACAACATTAAAATAAATTCTACTCATAACAAGGATTAGAAAGAGAAATGGATTCTACCTCAACAACTTGATGTTCCAGAAATGGTTTGAGTCTTTGTCCATTGACCTTAAATACAATACCATTCCTAGGATTCTCAATGTCTATGGCCCCATAAGAATACACATGTTTGACAATATAAGGACCAATCCACCTAGATCTCAATTTTCCAGGGAATAGGTGAAGACGAGAATTATAAAGCAGAACTTTTTGACTAATTTCAAAAGTTTTTCTCAAAATTGATTTGTCATGAAAAGCTTTTGTTCTAACTTTATAAATCTTTGAGTTTTCATATACATCATTTCTTTATTCCTCAAGTTCATTCAATTGCAATTTGCGTAACTTGGAAGCATCATCAAGACTTAAGTTGAAAGCTTTAATGACCCAAAATGCTTTATGCTCCAATTCTACAGGCAAATGACAAGATTTTCCATAAACTAACCGATAGGGAGACATGCCTAAAGATGTTTTAAAAACAGTACGGTAAGCCCAAAGTGCATCGTTTAGTCTTAAAGACTAATCTTTACGATTTGGGTTAACCATTTTTTTCAAAATTTGTTTGATCTGCCTATTTGCTAATTCAACTTGTCCACTTGTTTGGGGGTGATAAGGGGTAGCAATTTTGTGTGTGATGCAATATTTCTTCATTAAGGATTCAAATCTTTTATTGCAAAAATGTGTTCCCCCATCACTGATGATAGCTCGAGCAATTCCAAATTGACTCAAAATATTTTCTTTTAAAAATTTCAAAACAGTTTTGTGATCATTGTGTCGACATGGAATCACATCAATCCATTTTGAGACATAATCAACTGCAACCAAAATGTTCACAAATCCAAAAGATGATGAAAATGGACCCATGAAATCAATTCCCCAAAATAAAAAATTTCAATGACAAGGATAGGGTTCAAAGGCATCATATTTCTTTTAGAAATGGACCCTAATTTTTGACAACTTTTATAACTTTTACAAAAAGTATAAATGTCCTTGAATAAAGTGGGCCAATAAAATCCACACTGCAAGATTTTCGCAGCTGTTTTCTTTGAAGAAAAATGACCTCCACATGCTTCTGAATGATAAAATTTAATGAAACTACTTACCTTATTGTCAGGTACACATCTCCGAAAGATTTGATCAGGACAATATTTGAACAAATATGGGTCATCCCAAAAGAAATTTTTCACCTCAATCAAAAACTTTTTTCTGTCTTAGTGTGTCCACTGAGGCGGCATCTTACCTGTTACAAGAAAATTGACAATGTTAGCAAACCAAGGCATGGAATTGATGAGAAAATAAAAATTCATCGGGAAAAGAATCATTGATAAGTGTGCTATCAAAAGATGAGCTGTTGTCACCTTGACAAATGATCGCAACAACATTTTCGGCTCCTTTCTTGTCTTTTATTGTGATGTTGAATTCTTGAAGCAACAAGATCCACCGTATCAACCTAGGTTTGGCATCCTATTTAGACATTAAATATCTAACAGCAGCATGATCAGTGAAAACAACAGTGGACGAACTAATTAAATAAGCTCAAAATTTGTCCAATGCAAAAATTACAGCAAGTAGTTCTTTTTCAGTAGTGGTGTAATTCATTTGTGCACTATTCAAAGTTCGACTTGCGTAATAAATTACATGAGGCTTACCTTCCTTTCTTTGGCCTAAAAAAGCAGCCTAACAAAGAAAATCACTAGCATCACACATCAACTCAAAAGGCAAAGACCAGTCAGGAGATTGCATGATAGGAGCAGAAGTCAAAAGAACGATTAATTTTTCAAAAAAAATTTGACAATCTTGAGTCCAATCAAATGGTGTATCTTTTGTTAAAAGATTACATAAAGGTCTAGATATGGCACTAAAGTCCTTTACAAATCTTCTGTAAAATCCTGCATATCCTAAAAAGGAACGAACTTCTCTGGCTGTTTTTGGGAAAGGCAAATGAGCAATTAATTCAACTTTGGCCTTATCAACTTCAATTCCTTTAGAATATATCACATGACCTAATACTATTCCTGAGGTAACCATGTAATGACATTTTTCCCAATTTAACACAAATCCTTTTTCTTCGCATCTTTTAAGAACTTTTTCCAAATTATCAAGATAATTTTCAAAAGAATTTCCAAAAACTGTCAAATCATCCATGAAAACCTCTAAATAATGTTCAATCATGTCACTGAAAATACTTAGCATGCATATTTGAAAAGTTACCGGAGCATTTCAAAGACCAAAATGCATTCTTCTATATGCAAAAGTGCCAAAGGGACAAGTAAAAGTGGTCTTTTCTTGATCGTCCAATGCAATTAGTATTTGATTATACCCTGAATAACCATTAAGAAAATAATAGTAGGGATGTCCTGCTACTCTTTCCAGAATCTGATCAAGAAATGGTAATGGAAAATAGTCTTTCCTAGTGGCTGCATTCAATTTTTTGAAATCAATACACATACGCTAATTAGATGAGACTCGAGTAGGTATTAATTCTCCTTTTTCATTTTTAACCACTGTTATTCCAGATTTCTTAGGGACAACTTGTGTAGGGCTTACCCACTGGCTATCAGAGATAGGATAGATAATTCCAACATTAAGTAATTTAAGAACTTCAGCTCTAACTACCTCTTTCATGTGTGAATTTAATCTTCTTTGAGGTTGTTGAGATGTTTTAGCATTATCCTATAAATGTATTCTATGTGTACAGATTAATCGATTAATGCCTTTTATATCCTTTAATGTCCATCTAATTGCACTTTTATGCCTTTTAAGTACTTCTATCAACTTACCTTCTTATTCTTTGGTCAGGGATGAGGAAATTACCATTGGAGAGCTTTGTTCTTCTCCAAAAAAGTGTACTTCAACCCATCAGGTAATGGCTTCAGTTTCAGTGTGGGTACTTCTTCATGGGCATCATCATTCATAGATTTTAGCTCTTCGAATCTTAGCTTCCTTCCTTTGTATTCCATTTCTTGTGTACAGTCAAGCAAAGAACATATTTCAGAAACATCATCATCTAATTGTGTAGCTGAATCAAATGAATTAATTAAACAGATTTCTAATGGGTCAGAAGAACTCCTGATTTGAAGATGATCATTTATAATGGCCTCAATCCCTTCAATCTCTTCCTTTTCATCATAAACTTCATGTGGTTGCTTGCACATATTGAAAACATTAAGCTCCAGTGTCATATTTCCAAAAGTTAGCTTCACCACTCCATTTCTGCAATTTATCAAAGCATTAGATGTTGCTAAAAATGGGCGACCCAAAATAACAGGACCTGACTTAGAACTATCAACCATAGGTTCAGTTTCCAAGACAATAAAATCTATAGAATATATGAATTTATCAACTTGTACCAACACATCTTCTACTATTCCTTTTGGAATTTTAATTGATCTATCAACAAGTAGAAGAGTTACAGAAGTTAGTTTTAACTCACCAAGGTTGAGTTGCTGATAAACTGAATATGGAAGCAAATTAACACTAGCACCAAGATCAAGTAAAGCTCGTTCAATTTTATGTTCACCAATAATGCATGAAACTGTAGGACAACCAGGGTCTTTATATTTCAACTCATTATTGTTTTGAATAATAGAGCTTACATGTTAAGTAAAAAATGCATTCTTTTTCACATTATGTTTCCTTTTAACAGTGCACAAGTCTTTCAAAAATTTGGCATAACAAGGAATCTACTTGATAGCATCTAACAGAGGAATATTGACCTTCACTTGTTTAAAGATTTCAAAAATGTCACTGTTATGATTCACTTTACTTGAATTGTTTAATACTTGAGGAAATGGGGGTGAAGACGAGGATTTGATCTCCTTTTGGCTAGGTGGCTTATCAACTCCTTCCTCATCTTTGGGAATTGACTCATCATCTTTCTCAAAAAGTTCAGGAATTTATTTTTCAACAATCTTTCCACTCCTAAGAGTTATCACTGAGTTGACTTGATTTATTTTTTTTACTTTCTGAACTACCCTCATTTAGGCTAAACTGACCCTCGGGATTTGGTTGAGGTTGAGAGGGAAACTTTCCTTTCTCATGAATGGCAAGTGCAGAAGAAAGTTTAGCAATAGTGTCTTTTATGTCAATCATGGCTTGATTGTTGTGGTTATTGATGGCCTCTTATTTTTCCATGAATGCATGCAATGTTCCTTCAAGATTTTTTCTATATGGTGGGACATAGGGTGTATATCCTTGAGGATTTTGAGAATCTTACTGTGCCTGAGGAGGTGGTGGTTGCATGAATTGTGGCTGGTTGCTATTCTTCCAACTGAAATTCAGGTGATATCTCCATCCCGGATTGTATGTATCTGAAAAAGAAGAAGTGAATGACTTTTTAAAATTATTCATTGCATTTACTTACTCATGCACAACTTCTTTAAAAACAGGAAGTTTTGGACATTCATTTGTTGAGTGTCCCAATTCATCACAAATGCCACAAATTTCTTCATTTTGCACAGATTTGATTTCTTTTACTTTCCCTGATTCCACAGCTTTAATCTTTCTAGCGAAACTAGCAAACCTTGCATTTAGATCTTCTTCTTGACTAAGATGATATTTTCCTTTACTAGCATTTGCAAGATTAAATCTAATTGAATTTTCAGAAGGATTACTACTATGCCAAGATTGAGAATTTTCAGCCAAATGGTCTAAATAGTCTAAAGCTTCTTCAGGTTCTTTATCAAGAAATTCACCATT
The DNA here is from genome assembly GCA_029884595.1 of Ormosia semicastrata. Lineage (NCBI taxonomy): Eukaryota > Viridiplantae > Streptophyta > Magnoliopsida > Fabales > Fabaceae > Ormosia > Ormosia semicastrata. The sequence goes on from JAQQTO010000063.1 coordinate 117,615,342, forward strand.
GCACATTATTTCCACAAATTGTTTGGTTTCGGGTGTTAACCCTTCATAAAAGAAGCTTATAGTGCGCCATTTTTCAAAACCATGATGTGGGCATGAATTCAACAAATCTTTAAAACGTTCCTAACTTTGAAAATATGCTTCATTTGAATTTTGGAAAAAAAATTGGATTTGTCTTTTCAAATCATTAGTTTTATGTGTTGAAAAAAATTTCTTCAAAAACTCACATTGCATTCTTGCCATGTGCCAATTGATCTTGGTTTCAAAGTGTTAAGCCAAGTTTTTGCTTTATCTTTCAAAGAAAAAGGAAATAATTTAAGCTTAACAACCTCTTCAGTACAAGTTTGATCATGAAAAGTGGTACATACTTCCTCAAATTCTTTTAGATGTAAATATGGGCTTTTAGATTCTAAATCATGAAAATTAGGAAGTAAAGAAATCATACCTAGCTTGAATCTAAAATTGTTGTCATTGAGTGGAAAGATAAAACATGATGAACTAGAACTTCGAGATGGTTGTAAGTACTCACGCATGGTTCGCAACGGTTGATTTTCATGTTCATCATGCACACTTTCGTTTTCAGTCATTGTGCTTAATGTGTGTGATTGTGATTCAAACAAATCAATTTGTAAAGTACCTAGATTAACTTTAACCAAACGACCAAAATTTAAATTACGATACCAATTAAACATAAACAAGTAACTTACAGTATAAAATAAAATATACAAGCTAGCAGTATAAATCGTCCATTAAATATTAACAAAGGTGTCGTATAAACCAACCACCAAATATATATTAACACTTAGTAAATAAATATTAACAAAGGTGTGGTATAAACCAACCACCAAATAAGTTTAAAAAAAATTAAAAAGTTAGTATACGAGATAAATTAAAATGTTAGAAAGAGAAAAAGAAAAAAGTTAGATAGCTAATAAAGTAAAAAGTTAGATAGTTAGTAAAAGAGTTAGTAAGTTAGTAAACAAAAAAAAAATGACAGAAAATAAATAACAAAAAAATAAAAAAATGACAGAAAATAAATACAAAAAATAAAGTACAAAAAAAATAAAAGGGAGAGTTACCCCCACTAAGTTAAAATGTACAAGAAAATAAAATGGAGAATTACCCCCACTGTACAGAAATTAAAATGCAGAAAATAAAGTGCAGAAAGTAAATTTAAAATATGAAAACTGGAGAATCGGCAAGCCGATTTTTTGCTCCAGCGAGAGAGGAGAGAAGAAGAAAGATTATTTCATTAATGATTAAAGATTATAGAGAAATTAGGGAGAGTTTCCCCCACAAGTTAGTATGCACAGAAATTAAAAAGGGAGAGGTTCCCCACTAGTTAGTATGTTAGTATATATACAAAATTTTTACACCAGAAATTCAGTCTTCAAATCAAGTCCCCGGCAACGGCGCCAAAAACTTGATGCACAATTTTCAATTATCGCATTTGCAAACCCAAGTGCAGGTTGTCTCAAGTAATAAATTTCTCAGGAGTCTGAGGTCGATCTACAGGGAATTGTTGAAGATTAATTAAGGTGAAGTTAATATTTTGTTACTACGATTAAAATTATTTATTTGGATAAAAAGATTCACTCTTGGTAAATAAAATAAAGGTAAGATTAATTCCTTTTATAACTCAATTAGAATCCTCGCAACATGGAGGTTCTAATCGGAAAATACAACATTAAAAGTCCAATTAAAATAATATACGTAATTATATTATGTTTCCTAAAAATATTACCACCACTTATAAATGGGTTAAAACATTCATTGTGCTAATATTTTGTCTACAACAAATCAAGAACTCCTCTTTACAAAGATGGTTTCTAAATTATAAAAAACAAATTATAATACGTATAATGGTTACTAGAAAATATAAATCATTTAAGCACAAGAGAAGAATAAATCTAACCTTATTTTATTACCAAGAGCTTCACCCTTTCACCTAAGTAAAATGAAACTTAGTTACTCATAGATAAGAAGAAAGAAAGAGAGAAGAAGAAGAAGAAGAACATAACTTTAATTTAGAACAAAGGAAAATTACTACAAGAAAACCTAGTAACAAAATGACATCATTTTGGTAACTAACACCTAACACCCTCAATGATCTACCAAGGCCTCCTTTTATAGAGGATTAGAGATACAAAATGACAAAGGGGCTGAGTCATTAGTGGGTGGATGAGTGGAAAATGAGTGAAAAATGCCAAATGACTTTTGGTGAGTGGAAAATTATGGGGATTCCTTATCTCCGAAATCATGCAGCTCTTAAGTTATTGCGTTCGTCATTTTTGAACCAAGTGGTCTTCATGAAAGTTGTAGGCCTAGATCTTAGCTTTCAAATGGCTTTAGTTTGAGTCCAATATTATTTCTATAACTCCAGATACATTCAAATTACTGCACACTACTCAGGCCCAGTCACAGCTCCTCTGTTCTAACTTTCAAGCCTAATATCACCTTCAAGACGTCCGGTTCTGGAAAAGTATTCAACATAAAAGTTGTAGATATTGGTCTTAACTATTCAGCATCCAAATTTTAGCTCATTTAACAACTTCTAGCCCAAAAAATGGCATGAACAGTACACATAGGTCAAGCTATTAGGAACAGCACTCTAGTTCTTACTTCAACCCCAATTTGAGTTATCTAATCGTGTGATTGGGCCTTGAGGTCTTCATAAAAGTTATAGAGCTCTCTCTTATCTTTAAAATGTCATTAGATTCACCTCATTTGACCACTTACATCCTAAGATATAGCCCAAATACAGAAACAGCGTAAGACATAAATTATGCTAAAAAATTCAATTAAATCCAATTTGAGTCTAAACTTATAAAACATAATCAAAATCAATCAATTAAGTACATGGAGAGTGTAAATGACTAAAAATAAAGGTTTATTAATGTATCAAATATGTGATCATCATATAACCTTCAAATGTAAAGGGTATATAGTTGCAAAAGTTTTGATTGATGAGGGGTCTGCACTGAATATGATGCCCAAGTCGACTTTGACCTCATTATCAATAAGCGAGGATGAACTGTCACCTTGAGAAATGGTGGTGCGAGCCTTTGACAGAAATAGGAGAGGCATTTTGGGAGAGATGATGTTGTTGCTAGAGATATTGGTCCAAGTAATTTTCAAGTGTTGTTCTAAGTTATGGATATTGAGCTTGATTACACAATGCTCCTGGGGAGACCATGGATCCATGCAGCTGGTGTTGTTCCTTTCACCCTGCATCATAGTGTTAAATACATAAAAAAATAAGTCGATTATTACTATACACGGAGAAGAAGAAATTACGTTGTTAAAACCAGTTTCAGTGCCGTATGTGGAGAGTGCAAAGAAAGATGAGGAGAATTTGTGGCATAGTTTTGAAGTTGTTAAGACTGGACTTGATAGGAATGAATCCCTGACACAAAGTGTGAATCAGGTGGTGGCCTAGATTATGGCTAATAGTGGATACCAGGAAGAAAAAAGGCTTGGGCTCACAACTGCAAGGTACTAGGTCGCCGGTGTTATTCCTAGAAAAGTTAAACAAGTTTGGGTTGGGGTATGAAGCATCTCAAGAGGAAAGAATAGGGAGCATGGCTCTTGGAAAAAAGAATGATAAAGGTAAAATGAAGCACATTCCTCGCCCGAAGGAAACATTCCCAACACTTGTCGAGAAAATCATATTTGAAAAAGTCATTTGCCCCCGATGCCATCTCATTATTAATGCATTGCATGAAGAAAGCCCAGAAGAGTGCAAAGTAATTAGTCTTTTTATTGATGAGGAGCCATTGAAGAACTGACAATCCGAACCAATGATTGATGTGATTGTTTCCAAATAATTGTTCGGTTATATTGTATTACGTTGATGTTTAAGACTAGCTATGTTTTGAGTTTATATTTATGTTATTTGAGACATTAATTAAATGAATTTGTATAAATATTCATCATTCCTCCTCGTTGCACCTTTGGCTTGTCCTTTTGCATTTATCAATTTTTTTTACATTTCTGTATAATATCTTGTTATTGGTTCATTTATTTAATTCTTGCTTTGTCATTCCTACTCTATTTTTCCTTTCCAACTGCACACAAATTACTTTCTAGGGATTTGAGTCTTGTAGAAAGTTTGTCTTATGAAAGGGATCTCGAAAACTCATTGATTGATTCCCTTGCGATGTTTAATGAATAAGATATTGGATCTGGTGAAGAAGAAGAAGTTCTTAAAAAATTAACAAAATTACTGGAATATTTAGAGAAGGGCTTTGACTTGAATGGCGCGGAAGCAAAGGTGATAAACATGGGGATAGAGGAAGAGAAAAAGGAGTTAAAAATAGTGGAAAACCCTGAGTGTGAAGAAATGATTACATTATTCAAAAAGTACATGGATGTCTTTGCTTGGTTTTATCGGGATATGCCTAGATTAGATCCAGAGATAGCGTCACATAAAATCTCACTATACTCGAATGTTGAGGCAAAGAAGTAGAAGTTAAGGAGGATGCATCCTGATATGTCCTTGAAGATCAAGGAGGAGGTGATTAAGCAGCTAGAAGCAGGATTTGTGGAAGTGTTAAGACACCCAGAGTGGGTAGCCAATATTTTTCCTATGCCTAAGAAGGATGGAAAAGTCAAAATGTGTGTAGATTATAAGGGATCTGAATAAGGCTAGTCTGAAAGATGATTTCCCACTCCCTCATATCGATGTTCTAGTTGATAACACTACTAAGAATCACATGTTTCATTTATAGATGGATACTCAGGGTACAATCAAATCCCCATAGATGTCAGTGATAAAGAAAAACCACATTCATCATTCCTTGGAGAACATTTTGCTACATAGTGATGTCGTTTGGATTAAAGAATATTGGAGCTACTTACCGACGTGCTATGGTTGCGTAGTTTCATGACATGATGCACAGGGAGATTAAGGTGTACGTGGATGATATAGTCGCCAAGTCTAGAGAAGGGGAAAGTCATGTGGCGATTTTGCAAAAATTGTTTGAAAGACTCAGAAAGTACAAGCTGAGGTTGACTCCTGCTAAATGTGTTTTTGGAGTATCTACTAGAAAACTAATTGGGTTTATCGTTAGTAGAGAAGGAATAAAAGTGGATTTGGATAGGGTGAAAGCAATACAAGAGATGCAATACAAGAGATATTTGCTCCTAAGATAGAGTGTGAAGTGAGAAGTTTTCTCGGGAGACTTAACTACATTACTAGATTCATTTTTAACTTGACCAGCACTTGTGAGCCTATATTCAAGCTGTTGAGGAAGTATCAGTCGGGTGAATGGAATGAGGAATGTCAAGGAGCTTTTGACAAGATAAAGGCTTATTTAATGAACCCTCTTATTTTGGTACCACCTATATCGGGTCGTCCTTTGATATTATACTAAACTGTACTACCAACCTCAATGGGAGTAATGCTGAGGCAGCATGCTGAATCAGGAAAGAAGGAGTAGGCAATTTATTATCTGAGTAAGAAGTTTAATGACTGTGAAGCATGTTATATGGTTATTGAGAAGACTTGTTGTGCTCTAGTATGGACCTCAAAACGGCTAAGGCAGTACATGTCGTATTACACCACTTGGTTAATCTCCCGAATAGACCCTCTGAAGTACATATTTGTAAGTCCTCATATTTCATTAAGGTTTTCAAAATGGCAGGTGATGTTATCAAAATTTGACATCAAGTACATGAGTCAGAAATCCATCAAAGGAAGTGCAATTGCTGATCATTTAACTGAAAACCCTCTTGAGGGTGGACAACTAGTAACATCTGAGTTCCCTGATGAAGAAATATTGACAGTGGAAGGAGAAGAAAGTGAGGATGAGCTTATTTGGAATATGTATTTTAATAGAGCAGTCAACATGTATAGTAGTGGCATTAGGAGCTGTGATTGTTTCACCAACTGGAAAGTAATACCCATTCACTATCAAGATGAATTTTGAATGCACCAATAATATTACGGAATATAAGGCCTGTGCTAGTGGTTTACAAGTTTTAGTCGACATGGGGATCAAGCAGCTAAAAGTATTTGGAGATCCAGCACTCATCATTTATCAGGTGAATGGTGAATAGCAAACCAAAGATCCAAAGTTGGGGCCTTATCAAAAAGTATTTGACCTAGTTAATTAAGAAGTTTGAGGAGGTGACCTTCTCCCATTTGATTCAAGACAAGAATCAATTTGCAGATGTCTTGGCCACTTTGGCTATAATGACCAAGTTTGATATTCACAATAATGTCCAATCCATCCAAATAAAGACACAATGTGCCTGCGTATTATACCAATGTGGAAGGCGAGCCAGATGGTAAACCTTTGTATCATGATATCAAGCAGTACATTCAGTATAGAGATTACCCAACTGGGGCAAGTGAGGTGAATAAGAAGACCATCCGTAGGTTGGCGATGGCCTTTTTCTTGAAAGGGGAGGTTTTGTACAAAAGGAGTCATGATGACACATTGCTTAGATGTGTGGATGCTTATGAAGTTTGTATAATCATGATTGAAGTCCATGAAGCAATATGTGGAACTCATGCTAATGGTTATATAATGGCGCAAAAAATTCTAAGGAGTGGTTATTATTGGTCCACTATAGAAGTATACTGCATAAAATATGTTCGAAAGTGCTAAAAATGCCAAATATATGCAGATCGAGTCAATGCACCTCCATTCCCCTTACACAACTTGGTATCTTTGTGGCATTTCTTGATATGGGGAATAGATGTCATCGAGCCCATCAACCCCAAAGCTTCCAATGATCATCGCTTCATTTTAATGGCAATTGACTATTTCACCAAGTGGGTAAAAGCTTCCTTGTATGCCAATGTCACTCAAAAAGTGTTTTTGAAATTCCTCAAAAGAGATATTTTCTGCAGATATGGAATTCCAGAGAGGATAATCACAGATAATACTACCAATATCAATGGTGTTGAGATTCAGAAGTTTTGTGAAAATTTTAAGATCAAGCATCATAATACAGTTCCCTATAGACCTAATATGAATGGTGTAATTGAAGTAGCAAATAAGAATGTTAAGAAAATTGTTGCTAAGATGGTTGTGAACTACAAAGATTGGCATGAGATATTAGCCTATGCTTTAACGCATGTCGTACCAATATATGATCAAGCACTAGGGCAACACCTTTCTCTTTGGTGTATGGGATGAAGGCTGTCTTTCCCATAGAAATTAAGATTCTTTCTCTAAGGGTTTTGATGGAAGCAGAGTTGGAAGAATCCAAATGGGTGAAGACTCGATATGAGCAGTTGAATATGATAGAAGAGAAAAGACTGGCAACTATTTGTCATAGACAATTGTATCAAAGCAGAATAGCCCGAGCCTTTAACAAGAAAGTTCATACCAGAGAATTTTGTTCAGGAGATTTGGTTTTGAAGAAGGTTCTTCCTAATCAAGAGGATGCTAGAAGAAAATGGGCTCCGAGTTATAAAGGCCCTTATATAGTTAAGCAAGCATTTTCAGGAGGAGCATTAAATTTTGTAAAATATGGATGGAGAAGAATTGCTAAGGCCCGTAAATACTGATGTTGTCAAGAGATTTTATGCCTAAAAAAAACTCGTTAGGTTGAAAACTCGAAAGGGTAGTCTAAGCAAAAGTTAGAGCAATAAAAAAAAGCCTGTTAGGTTGAAAACCCGACAGGACGGCCTAAGCAAAAGTTAGGGCAAATAAATAGGGAAAATCTCAAAGGAAGATGACCTGAAACTCCTTGAAAGGTCCCCAAACTGGGGCAAAATTTTTGAAAGATTAAGGAGAAGATGTGTTGAAAGAAGTATTAATAGAGATGACATTTGAGTTATCAAATAGTTGTAGGGAATTAATTAGATGAGAGACAAGGAACCAAAACTAGGGAATCAATCTTCCTTACCAAAAGTTCATGTACAGTTAGATTACCAAAGTAATAAAAGGAAGTTTGTTCATTCAATGAATTTTTGTCCATTTATGAATGCATGTTTACTCATTAAGTTATGTCTCAAATAAGATAAATTTAAGGTCAACAGTTTGATTTGACAATTCTAACAGCAATTCTTTAATGATTGAGTTGGACTAAAAGATCTCAGTAGCTCAAAGCATAGATTGCAATACAACATTTGTTGGAAATGATTACTATGCTAGTCACATAAGCTTTCATTTTCAAGAAGAAAAAGGGGGGTTGAAGTAAAAAAAAAGTAAGAAAAAAAAGAGAATGAAGAAATGAATAAGGGAAAAGAGGAAGTCAAGAAGGTTCTAAGCCAACCGAAGAGACTGAAGAAGAAAAGCACATGAACAATGGCTTAATTGGTCAAAGCTTTCTAGAATTGTCATTAGTTCAAATGACTTTTAATAAATAAAAATGAGAGAAAAAGAGAGAGAGAAGAAAAAGATTTTAAGTCCATGTCGAACTAGCACAAATGTTTTCATGTCATTTATTTTGAGCGCATTAACTTCCTGCATTTTAATTTTGTTTAGCGCATCAGCTCCCTGTATTTTAAATTCTTTTGAGCGTATCAATTCTATACATTTTAAAATTTCTGCCATTTATTTTGAGCGCATCGACTCCTTGTATTTTAAATTTTTGTCATTTACTTTTAAGCGCATTGACTTCCTGCATTTTAAATTTTTGTCATTTATTTTGAGGATATCGACTCCATGCATTTTAAATTCCTGTCATTTACTTTGGAGCGCATCGGTTCCCTGCATTTTAAATTCTTGTCATTTATTTTGAACACATCAGCTCCCTGCATTTTAAATTCATGTCATTTACTTTTGAGCACATCTGCTCCTTACATTTTAAATTTCTATCATTTACTTTTGAGCGCATTGGCTCTTGTCATTTACTTTTGAACGCATTGGCTCTTCGCATTTTACTCTCGCATTGTTTTGCATTTTATTTTTCTTTTTGAATCATCTTATGCATTCCCAAACAAAATTCGAGCTTCTGTCTTTACTCGTTCCTTATATTGATAAAATGATAAAATTGCAGTTATTCTTTTTATCTAGTAAGAAACAAGTAAAAAGTGATAATTGTAAATACTCAATTTTGTCCGAGACATTAATACTTTTTTATTAAAAATAAAAACAAAAAAACAAAAAAAAGAAAAAAAAATAGCAAACTTTCTTGTATAAACCCATGTCTCATAATATGACCCATCGACCCATTATCCAACTCGTGACTCATATGCTACTAAACACCAAAAGAAACCCTAGGAGCTACCATTAGACTCATCTCTCATCTCAAACCCTAGTCACTATCACTTTCCAAACCTTAATTCCCTCCTATAAAAACCCATAACCCACACATACAAAAAACATATGAATCTAGACAGGAATTAACACTCACAACTAATACCTTAGCCATTTTTTTCTCCATCACATAGCCTTTACCCTCACAGCAAACCTCTACCAAGAAAAAAAACCTCATGTCATCACCATAAAAAATAGCCACCTTGCACCCAACTAGCCACTCACTCTGTTACATTATCATCCTCATTTCAACCTTACTAATAACACCACCCACTGTAAGCTCAACACAACACACTACAGTCACCAAAAGTAGCCATCCTACAAAACTTGCCCACAAACCACATCAACCTTCATCAACAACCATGTCCAAGCCATCACCATCCCACCATAACACAACACACCACACCATCATAACCAAAACTCCTCTCCCAAACCAGAACCTCTTCACCCATGACAAACTAACCCAACAACCATGACACCAACAACAACATCCATACCATAAATAGCAACCCATTCACCTCTCCTCCGCCACGACCAAACCCCCCACCAAATAGCCACCCGTGACCTTCCCCAAGTAACCTCTTTGCAATCCAACGCAGATCCACCCACCATGCACAGCCTCTGCTCAACATCCACCCAAAGCCACCTGTCGTCCTCACCATCAATGACCACCACATAGCCCAAACAGAACAATCGTACCCTTTCCATTCACACCTCTGCCACACGCAGTAATCCCCTACCTGTAACCACTGTACCCCCCTCCATTCGCACCTCTGCCACACACAGTAATCCCCTGCCCGTAACCAACGTGCACTGTGTCATCCAACACCACCGTGAACCCACTGTCTTCACAGCCCAGCCAAGCCGTTATTGTTGTCCCCTATTTCACCGGGACCGTGAAGACCTCGCGGAGCCTACGCATAAACCAACAGCCACTAGCAGCCGCTCCTCCACGCACCGAACAACACCACCACGAACCGCTAACCCATACTCCACAGCAGCCGCGAGCAAATTTGTCCAAAATTGTGACCCATACTCCACCTTGCTCCTTGCCTTACCGATCTAAACCATGGAGCTTCAACAACACCATCGCGAGCAGATCTGGCCAACACGCGCCACCAGCCACCATTGGGTCATCCTTTACGCCATTGCTCTGCGTTGAAGACAAGGTTCTGTTCAATTTTCTATTTTTCTGCATTAATTTTTTAAAAAATTGACAAAAAGAAAGGTTGTTTTTTTAAAAATGAAAAAAAATAAAAGAAAAAATGGGAAATATGATTAGCATTAGTAAATTTAAACAAGGATAAAAAGAAAAAAGAGAAATGAAATATGAGGTTTATTTCTTCATTTGATTTTTGTTGCTTACTATCTATTTTATGTGATCTATGATCAAATAAATTTTTTTCAAAAAAAATAAGGAAAAGAGAAAAAGAAAACTTTTTTTTTAATCAAACACAATGACCAATGCTAATGATTGAATAATTGATGCTATCTTCAATGTCATTTGGATTATAAGTGTTTATTAAATAGTCTAATGTTAACTTGAACCATGTGCAAGAATTGACTTGTTTTCAAACAAAATTCTTTTTAAATTTTTTTTCATAATTAAAATTAATTAACCCACAATCATTTTCTAAAGAACTACGTGACTTTGAGCTCCTCATTGCACCTGGGGATACATAGGAGCAAAACTCCGATTCCGTCAAGCCAAAAATTAAAATTTCACAAATTATTTGTCTTTTTTAGTTTATCTTTTATCGAAAAGGGTTAAAACAAATATATTTTGAGATTATCAAGTTTTGCACAATTGACTTAAGGTACCATCTCAAGGACGGGTGTGTTAGGGGTGTTGTGGGATTAAGTTTCTACTCTTTCCTATGCATAATCGACTCTCAAATCTAATCTAGTTTCAAAGACTATTTTCTAAGAAATGTTTTCTAATTTTTTTCCAAATTCAAATAAAATTGGTGGTGACTCCATTTTTCATTTATTTATTTAAAATCCTACATTTTGATCGCCGCTCCCGTCGCAGATCTCGGTCGTGACAAGAAGTTTAAAAATTTCTCAACCTCTTTCATCTCTCCCATAACTGCAAACATACATATAACCTCCATGTTCTATATAACCACCACGTTCTACATTCTTTTCTTCATCTTCTATACCAAAAATACAACCCATTCTCTTATAGTCTTATTTGCTTCATTTATAGTTTTGATATCTTAATTAATAATTTATATTTATTATAGTTATTTTGAATTTGGTTATGAGGGTTACCTAAAAAGGTAGGTGGTAGTGGATACCTCCATGGCAAAGTAGTAACTGCAATGGTGCATGGGGGTAGGTACTTACGAAAGGCACTCTGACGCTTTGTGCAAAAGGAGATAGTGTATCCTCTTAGAGATTAGATCTAAACCTTTTTTTACCTTGCTAGGTATATGTATGAGCATTTTAGGATGTAATGGATTATGACATTCAATCTAAATTAAATGCAATCGACCAGAATCTAGGAAAACTATTATTCTTTACCATTAATTTTCTATTTATGTGGGGTATGATTAACATTCATATCTCTAAAAGAGATTCTGAGGGATTTATGCCTTGCGGATATGCAGTTACGAGTGCGCAGTAAGGTATGAGTTCTATTCAGGTGGGTCGGGTTACTCCAGATCTTTGGACCCATAACTCGGTCCAGAATAGTTACCCCTAACTTAGCGTTTAGATGGGACAACTAAATGGCAAGATATTTGAGTTTAGTAGGAGCACATGGCGCACAGTGGACAAAGGGATCAGAGTCAAAGTGTTTACTTCAAATCTCGTGATGTTTTTTTCTAAAGGGTCGAGGTTCGTGATGTATCATAGTATGTCTCTGGGGTTAATGAGTAAGGCCAAAATTCGAGTTGGATCGCTCTGCTTAATTCATCATTCCGCTATTTGGGATATGTAATAAGTTTCCCCCATGTATAGTTTGTGGGTTCTATGTTATAAGCGTAGTTCGATTTTTAGACCGAGATCCGTAGTGTTGTTTTACTGTGGTCTCTCATTGAAAGTTTGTGATATGACTTAGGTGTTTTTTTGGAATGTCACGCGTCATTTCAAATTAGGATGTTCTAGACATTGTCCTTTCAATTACTTTTGTTTAGAGACAATATGCCACGTGGTTGAAGTACAGTGGAAGCCATCGTTTGGGATGTGTAATGTCGTGATTAGCCATTTTAAAGTTTCGAGATGAATGAAAAAGCACATCTACCCCCATTAATTATAACAGTTGAGGAGGTTTTTCTTTGGTTATAAATAAGAGAGGGACTTACCCCCTCTCACCTTTCTTTTCCCCATATAACTTCAAGGTTTTCTTCATTTTCACCCATTTCCCTTTCTGTAGACATTTCATGGGGGGGAAATGTCAGGGAGTGAGAAGACGGTGCAAAATAGTGGATCGTCAATAGAAGTTCTGAGTCCTTCGTCGTCCCACCACCTCAACCATGGCAAAGGCTTCAAGCCCACAGTGGGGACTTCAAGCCCATGGTGGGGGTCCTGACGAGAATGCAAAGTGAGGCAGCGGTGGATGATGTCCTCTTCATCGCTTTCTTCATTGACACCGCACCATCAAGCTCTGGAACTTGACCAATTGCAAGCTAAGCAACACACTTTTTGGCCATACTAGGTATATGAACAATGTGGCGGTGTTATTTGATGGGTCTTTGTGTACCAGTGGAGGCAAAGATGGGGTGATTTGGCTGTGCGATTTGGCTAAAGGGAAGAGGCTGAGGTTACAGTGGCTGAGGTAACCAAAACTAAGGTGGTTGCAGAGATCTCAAAGATTCAAGCTCCACCTTCTAATGCCTAACTTGTTTTTTTTCATTTCATTGCCCCTGCGTGGGGTTTTATTAATGTACGTGGATAAATCTTGACCTCGAGCGTCTTTTCTTTAATTATGATACTTAGTATTTCTTCAAATTGATGCATTCTTTCTTTCACCAATATGAGTCCAACGCTTAATTCGATGACTATGTTTGAAACTTGTCGAATTTGTCTTTGCGAAGCCGAGATGGGTCTAATGCTTGATCTCGGTGTTTATTTTGTACTTAGCAATTTGCTTGCATGGCATACTAAGATAGGTCCAATATTCGATCTTGGTGGCTATTAATGAATGCTCGTTTTGCCTAGTTGAGATAAATCCAATGTTCAATCTCGAAGGTTGGGTTCATTTAAGCATAGTTGACACTTAGTCAACTTTAGGTGTAAAGTGACACAGGAGCCTCTTGGAGTAATGGTCATTATCTCGGGCAACGGTCTAAAACACATAACCATGTTAAACCTTTTGTTCGGTTTATGGGTTAGGCATAGTATTGTAACAACGTTTAACCTTTTTGGTTGATGAGTTTGGTTTGGAATTGTGGAATAGGCGACATGGAAGCCTCTTGGTGTGGAGTCCACAGTCCTGGGCTATGGTCGGCCACACTTAACCTCTGTAAACCTAATTGGTTTATGGGTTAAGGTCAAGTCATAAGAGTACGGGTGAAAACCCTTGAATGCACTCCTTGACCTCGGTCAATAGTCAAGTGGATTCCTCTATCTGGCCGTCAGGTATAGATATCAGAATAGCTATTTTTGTTCGGACCTTGTACTCATCGAACCACTCCAAGGTGTGGTAACCTTATGGGTTATGTCAGGTTGAAGTACTCATGGACTTAAATTCATGACCGAGGTACTGACGATAAAATAACAGTTAGAAAAATAACTAATTTATTGATATCAAATGATGTTTCTTACTTGATCTTAGAGTAATAATTTAATATAGTTTCAAACTATATTACTTTCTCAACTTGTCTGCACTCCAGAAGTTCTTGATTGCCTTGCCAGAGAGGGTTTTTAGGATATAGATCCCCGTATTGGTTTTGGATATAATTTTGTACAGTCTTTCCTAGTTAGGAGCTACTTTCCCATCTTTTGCATTTTTCCCTTGATGTCTGCCTTGCGTAGCATGAGATCACCAGGGTTAAACTAGTGTGGAATCACTTTAGAGTTGTATCGTGCAGCGATCCTCTGCTTGAGGGCTGCTTCTCGAACATGGACAGTACGACAATGTTCTTCTAGTAAATCAAGTTCATAGCAGATGAGGTTCAAATTGGTTTCCTCAAAGAAGTTTTGCTTCCTCCAGCTCGATTATCCTATTTCCACTGGGATCATGGCTTCACAACTGTAGGTCAAATTAAAAAGTGTTTCTCCCATAGAGGAATGTGGCATAGTCCGATATACCCAAAGGACATGATCGAGTTATTCCACCCAATTTTCCTTAGTGCTATCAAGTTTTTTTTTTTATCCCCCTAAGTATAACCTGATTGGCGGACTCAACTTATCTGTTAGTTTTTGGATGTTCCACTGAGGTGAAGTGCTGTTTGATCTTGAGCCCAATCAGGAGATCCTTGAATTTCTTATTAGTGAATTAGGCTTTGTTGTCTATGACAATTGACTTCGGGATTCTAAATCTGCTAATGACACTCTTGTAAGTGAATTTTTGGATTCACGCAGAGGTAATTGTGGCCAATGGTTCTACCTTAATCTACTTGGTAAAATAATCAATTGCCATTACCAAGTATTTGACCTGCCCTGGTGCTTTGGGAAAGGGGCCTAAGATTTCGATTCCCTATTAGTAGAATAGTTAGGGAACGAACATTGTTGATAATTCCTTAGGTGGTGCTACATAAATGTCTGAGTGACATTGGCATTAGTTACACTTCTGCACATGTTCTTTGCTATCGGCTTCCGTAGTGGGCCAATAGTATCCAGCCCTCAACACCTTCCGTACTGAGGACTTGCCACTAAGATGATGCCCCAAGCTTTCTTTATGAATCTCGATCAGGACATATTTTGCCTCTTTGGGACCAAGACACTTGAGGAGGGGAGAAGAGAATCCACAGGGATACAACTGGTTATCATAAATGGTGTGCCAGATCATTGTCCATACTATCTTCTGGGCTTCTTTTAGATCCTCATGTAGTGAGCCACTATAGAGGTAGGCAAGTATAGGTATTGTAACACCATAATACCGATATCCTAGTATATCAAGCATGCTCTAGGATAAACAATATTAGTTATGCTACTTCTATCTTAAATATCATACTAATCCATATCATTTAAGTAAATAATAATGGAGAGCCTTGTGAAAACTAAAAGTTATATATATACATATTGCCACAAAAAAGGCTCATTATGTACATAAACTTTATACAAACTAAAAGCAAAGTAAATAAATACAAAGCTTTAAACTACTAAGTACAAAAACTATCCTAGTCTTCATACTTTTTCTTTTTACCTTTGGATGAGCTTCCACCTAGATTTATATGGCAACAAACGGGGTGAGAAACTACATTTCTCAATATAAGCAACCAAAACCAACAGTCTAAACATTCAAGAATAAATAAACCATACTTAAACTAATAAACATTCTGAAACTCTTTGCATAAGAACAATTACGAAACTTCCTCTCTATATGTAACGTTCCTAGCAAAACTATACTTCTGATCTGATATCCAAAACCACGATGATAACAAACAACTGCCTATACAATCATATGAAATTCATTGACCAGACAACCTCCCATACAACTGTCACTGAATGCACAATGCAATAACTAAACATATACAACAAGAACACAAATTCCAAACTAAACAAATATTAAATTATGAAATGATGTGATGATGTATGCTCAAAGAATAATATATGTAGTGTAGGTATAGTATCGTGATACTTAACTATTCCCCTTGCTTAAGGAGATACTCTGCCACTGGGACCTCTTATAGCCTAACTAGTAGGGGCAAAGTCTATTACTATAACAAGTATTCTCCTTTTACTACTAAGTAGTCTACCAAGTAAAATACTATAAACTGGGTGGATATCGCCACCAAACTTTTGAGTGGATGCCTCCACTCACTGCTCTCTAGGGATAGCAAGTATATGTGATATGCAATATGTGACAATGCGGAGTTATGTCCTAAATCTAACATAACTATCACATAACTCTATACTAAGTCCATCTTGCACTACTAAGATTACCTCTTCTCTGTAAGAGCCGTTCATGCACTACAACACTTATCCAAATACTAACTAGACTTAGTACACTTCCTAACTTTGCATTACTAACTCTACCTCACTCTTTAAGAGTTTTCACACACTTCGGCACACCCTTGCCAACTAGGGTCTATGGCACTCAACTCTTGCCAACTTGACACTTTGGCCCTTAACTCTTGCTAACTTGGCACTTTAGCCTACACTGGATTCTCACTTTCTCATCACTTTCTAAGTGATATCTAAGCAATACTTTGTCACTCATAAGCTAAACTTTAATCTACACTAACTCATCACTCATTACTCTTAAGTGACATACTTTACCACCAAAGTGACCTAAGGTGCTAGATACTTACCTAAGGCAAACTATAACTCTTGAATGCTCAAAGGTTTATACTTCCTCATATATGCTAGGTGATAATTTTTCTCATGAAAATATCCCTATTTGTGCCTTAACACACTTTAGGAAACATCTACTAATGATCCCATCTAGCCAAGAACTTAAAAACATAAAAAATTATATTTTTGGAGATTCTGGCCTCAGGCACGAGCCATGTCTTATTACAGGCCCCCTGTGTCTTCAGACATGGGCTGTGTCTATATGTCTTACTCTGTGAAAATTATTCATGAATTTCCCTAGTAAAGAGGGACACAACCCCCTCCCCCCACCGTGTCTTCGGACATGGGTCGTGTTGCTCAACCAGAAGCATTGTAGCACATTTACAGAATTGTGGTACTATTCAATTAGTCTTTTCTTGGATTTTGACCATTTCAATCCAATTTCTAGGTAATCTTAGGTCCCTAACCAGTTCTTAAACACTTAGAAATCATCAATCATAAACTTAAACTTCTTAATTTAGATTCATGGATCAAAATCCCTCTTAGCTTGACCTAACCCCTCTTTTTGGGCATCAATGGCCTAAATGACATCTAAGTTTCTATCTTGAACTTATGCTATGAACAAGTCATAAATGATCAAAGAAACAAACTCATGCAAGCTAAACTCATCAAACATCTCTAGTACTCATTTTGACCTCTTAAGCACCAAAGGTGCATCTATGGTGAAAATGGAGAAAATAGATGAATATGGACATAAACCCCTACCTCTAATCTTGGATGGAGATCTTCAAGCTTGGCCTTTGTCCTTGAGCTTTTCCTCTTCCTCTTTCTCTCCCACGGCTGTGGCTATTCTTTCTCTGTTCTTCTTTTCTATTTTCTTTCCTCCGTCGTGAAGAGTGAAAACAATATAATAAGCAAAATCTAATTTTGCTTCTTATAAGATAACCACTAATGTGGTACTGGAATTCCTAATCTTCTATGAGCACTTAGATTCCTCTGAATCTAGGTTTCTAACTTCCAACAGACTTAAAATAAATCCTAAGATTCATTAAAAATTATGTTGTACTTTTTCTCTATTTTTTCATATCTGCTGGGGGTCAATCCAGCATTAAAAGCACAACCAGTATGCCTAAAAATACCAAATTAACTCTGATTATCTTGAAACTTTAACCACACCTTACTTAGCTAATTTATGACCTAGAAATAAGTTATCCACACATGTTTCCCTTTAAATAGAAATTTATGCTATTTGCTGAGTCATTTTAGGCCATTTATCACATTCTGTGTTGTAGTAAAGTGTCTAAACTAACTCAGTTTGTCACGAAACTTAACTGACATGCTAAACAAGTATCAGACTGCTTATGTAACCTTATACAAGCCTAACATGATTTTTTGGGATATTACATTTCTCCGTTCCTTTATAAAAATTTTGTCCTCCAAATTTAGTCTACCTCATGCAAGAAGTTACAAGCAACTCACAATTAAAACAAACTCAACCAAACTTTAAAGAAACAAAATCAAACACTAACCTTTCTCTGAACTCGTAGGTTGCTCTGTCTTCTTGTCCTGCAAGATGTAAACCCTTCCCTGAGCTATGGGTCTACTATCTGGCTGAGCTCCTTCCCTCTTTGGACATTCTTTGGCAAAATGCCCCTACTGCCCACACTTGTAGCATACAGATTGCCCTACCAAGCAAGGTCTATCACCATGCTGCCTGCAACACTTAGGGCACTGACCCTTTTTGGGATCCTCTTGATCTGGCTTGCCCTTTTCACTCTTAGTGAACTTTTGCTCACTATATTTCCTTTTCTGGGATCCTTGAGATTCTTGATCCATTATTGGTGGCTTCTTAGCACGCCTATATATTATTCTGCACTTATTGACCAAAGAAGAAAATTCTCTTATCTCAAAGGGCTCCACAACATCTCTAATATCAGTCCTCAGACCCGACTCGAATTTTACATGCCTCTAGTTCTCATTTGGGTTATGTCTGAAGTGATATGAAAACTTTGATAGTTCCTTATACTTGGCCACATACTGACCCACTGACAAGCTTCCTTGTTTTAACCCCATAAATTCCACCTTTTTTGCATCACGCAAAGTCTGTGGAAAATATTTCTCCAAGAAAGCTATCCTAAACACCTCCCAAGTAATCTGGGCTCTAGGTACTGCCATCACTCTGGTGGTTCCTTTCCACCAATGTTCTGCTTCTCCCTTTAGCATAAAAGATGCAAAAGAAACTTTCTGCTCATCTGCGCTGACCATAACCTCAAAAATCTTTTCTATCTCATTCAGTCATTCCTCTGCCTTCATAGGATCATACTCACCATAAAAAGGTAGAGGTTTCATCTGCCTAGAAGCTGCCAAGTCTTGAAAGTTCTGGTTCCTTCCAACTTGCTATACATCTTGCATTGGATGCTCAGGTGGTCGAGGCTGCTGGGGTGGATTTGCTTCCAACCTCTCTAATACCCTTGTCATAACATTGGCCATATCCATAACTGCCTCGGCCATGTTAGGACCTTCTAGAGTTGTGTTCTCTACTTCTTTGGTTTGCTTCTTTAGTGCCATAATTTCTTGCACACACAGAAACAACATATATTGAACTGCAGTCTCAATACCATGTAACAGTGCAACATAACCTATTAACAACCAACTTAAAAGCATAACATGCAATTCTAGCATCACATATCACATATGAGCCAAGAAATGCATAGCATTAGCAGAAAAACACTAAACGTGTTGAAGCTTAGTTTGTCCATACCCTGGCTCAACAGGATGAACTGCTTTGATACCATTATGTAACACCCTAATACCGATATCCTAGTATATCAAGCATACTCTAGGATAAACAATATTAGTTATGCTACTTCTATCTTAAACATCATATTAATCCATATCATTTAAGCAAATAATAATGGAGAGCTTTACGAAAACTAAAAGTTATATGCATACATATTGTCACAAAAAAGGGTTCATTGTGTACATAAACTTTATACAAACTAAAAGCAAAGTAAAAAAATACAAAGTTTTAAACTACTAAGCATAAAAACTATCCTATTCTTCATACATTTTCTTCTTGCCCTTGATGAGCTTCTACGTGGATTTATAAGGCGACAAACGGGGTGAGAAACTACATTTCTCAATATAAGAAACCAAAACCAACAGTCTAAACATTTGAGAATGAATAAACCCTACTTAAGCTGATAAACATTCTGAAACTCTTTGCATAAGAACAATTACAAAACTTCCTCTCTACATGTAACGTTCCTAGCAAAACTATACTTCTGATATGATATCTGAAACCACGATGATAACAAATAACTGCTCGTACAATCATTTGGAATTCATTGACCAGACAACCGCCCATACAGCTGTCACCGAAGGCACACTACAATAACCAAATATACACAACAAGAACACAAGTTTCAAACTAAACAAATATTAAATTATGAAATGATGTGATGATGTATGCTCAAAGAACAGTATGTGCAGTGTAGGTGTAGTATCGTGATACTTAACTATTCCCCCTGCTCAAAGAGATACTCTGCCATATTAATGTGGGACCTCTTATAGCCTAACTAGTAGGGGCAAAGTATGTTACTATAACAAGTATTCTCCTTCTACTACTAAGTAGTCTACCGTAAACTGAGTGGATATCGCCACCAAACTTTTGAGTGGATGCCTTCACTCACTGCTCTCTAGGGATAGCAAGTATATGTGATGTGCAGTGTGTGACAATGCGGAGTTATGTCCTAACTCTAACATAACTATCACATAACTCTATACTAAGTTCATCTTGCACTACTAAGATTACCTCTTCTCTGTAAGAGCCGTTCATGCACTACGACACTTATCCAAATGTCAACTAGACTTCGTACACTTCCTAACTTTACATTACTACTCTATCTCACTCTTTAAGAGTTTTCACGCACTCTGGCATTCAACCTTGCCAACTAGGGTCTATGACACTCAACTCTTGCCAACTTGGCACTTTGGCCCTTAACTCTTGCTAATTAAGTTGTACACTGGATTCTCACTTTCTCATCACTTTCTAAGTGATATCTAAGCAATACTTTGTCACTCATAAGCTAAACTTTAATCTACACTAACTCATCACTTATTACTCTTAAGTGACATACTTTACCACCAAAGTGGCCTAATGTGCTAGATACTTACCTAAGCCAAACTATAACTCTTGAAAGCTCAAAGGTTTAAACTTCCTCATATATGCTAGGTGATAATTTTCCTCATGAAAATATCTCTATTTGTGCCTTAACACACTTTAGGAAACATCTACTAATGATCTCATCTAGCCAAGAACTTAAAAACATCAAAAATGACATTTTTGGAGATTCTGGCCTTAGACACGGGTCATGTCTTATTACAGGGCCCCCCCGTGTCTTCAGACACGGGCCGTGTCTAATTACAGCCACCCTCCGTTTCTTTGGACACGGGTCGTGTTGCTCAACTAGAAGCATTGCAACACCTCTACAGAATCGTAGTATTGTTCAATTTGTTCTTTTCTTGGATTTTGATTATTTCAATCCAATTTTTAGGTAATCTTAAGTCCCGAATCAGTTCTTAAACACTTAGGAATCATCAATCATAAACTTAAACTTGTTAATCTGTATTCATGGATCAAAATCCCTCTTAACTTGACCTACCCCTCTTTTTGGGCATCAATGGCCTAAATGACATATTCTAAGTTTTTATCTTGAACTTATGCTATGAACAAGTCATACATGACCAAGGAAACACACTCATGCAAGCTAAACTCATCGAACATCTTTAGAACTCATTTTGACCTCTTAAGCACCAAAGGTGCATCTATGGTGAAAATGGAGAAAAGAGATGAGTATGGACATAAACCTTACCTCTAATCTTGGATGGAGATATTCAAGCTTGGCCTTTGTCCTTGAGTTTCTCCTCTTCCTTTCTCTCTCCTATGGTTGTGGTTTTTCTTTCTCTCTTCTTCTCTTCTCTTTTCTTTCCTCTGCCAAGAAGAGTGAAAACAATATAAGAAACAAAATCTAATTTTGCTTCTTATAAGATAACCACTAATGTGGTACTGGAATTCCTGATCTGCTATGAACACTTAGATTCCTCTGAATCTAGGTTTTTAACTTCCAACAAAGTCAAAATAAAATCCTAAGATTCATTAAAGTTCATGTTACACTTTTCCTCTATGTTTTCATATCTGCTGGGGGTCAATCCGACATTAAAAGCACAACTAGTATGTCTAAAAATATCAATTTAACTCTGATTGTCTTGAAACTTTAACTACACCTTAGCTCATTTGTGACCTAGAAACAAGTTATCCACATATGTTTCCCTTCAAATAGCAGTTTATGTTATTTTTTAAGTCATTTTAGGTCATTTACCACATTTTGTGTCACAACAAAGTGCCTAAACTAACTCAGTTTGTCACGAAACTTAACTGGCATGCTAAACAAGTATCAGACTACCTATGTAACTTTATACAAGCTTAACATGATTTTTTGGGATGTTACAAGTATCATCCAGGTTTTTTCATCTTCTAATAGGAAGACTTCATTATCCGTGATACTAGGAGTGAGTAGAGTGTCCTGGATCCTGGACCTGTTATTGCTTAGGCTCTTGGTATTGGCAAGTTTCGATAGGATGTCGACCCTAAAGTTTTATTCTCTTGGGATGTGCTCCACCTTAACGCTATCAAAACTCTCTATCAACTTTTTAACCTTGGCTAAGTACTTTTATAGTAAAAGCTCCTTAGCCTGATATTTTCCTCAGATTTGGGATGTCGTCAACTGGGAGTCATTGCATAAGACTATGTCTATAGCTTTCATCTTATTTGCCATATTGATGCCCGTTATGCACGCTTCATATTCAGCTTGGTTGCTTGACGTAGGAAACTCGAACCTCAATGAATGTTTTAATACGAGGATGGTTTCATTTTCCAACATGACCCTAATGTCGTTCCCTTTGGGATTCAAGGATCCATCAACATAGATGGTTTAGGAATGTGCTCTAGGATGGTCAGAGTCTGGTGTGAGTACAACTAAGAAGTCAAATAGTACCTGAGCCTTTATAGTTGGCCTTGGCTCGTAGGTGATTCCGAACTCGGAGAGCTCTACTGACCAAGCAATCATTCTCCCTGTGAAATCCAGCTTGTGCAGTATTTGTCTGATTAGTTGTCCAGTCCTTACTACTATGGGATGACATTGAAAGTATTGTCTCAGCATTCTTGCAGTGATTAATAGTGCCAAATCTAGCTTCTCAATCTTTTGATAATGGACCTTGGGGCCTTGTAAGATTTTGTTGAAGAAGAAAATTGATTTCTGACCCTCGTCCGTCTCTCTTATCAGAACTGATTTGATTGCCTCGTTGCTGACAGAGAGGAAGGTGTAAAGTGTCTCACTGGGGTCTAGTCTTGTCAGAATAGGTGGTATAGACAACATCCTCTTCAATTCTTGGAAAACGGCCTCACATTCTGAGGTCTATTCAAAGTTCTTTCATGTTTTTAAAGTTTTGAAGAAGGGAAGAGACTTTTGAGCGGCCTCGGCCAAGAAACGTGTGAGAGCAGCAATTCAGCCTATCAGCTGTTGCGCTTCTTTGAGGATTGCGCATGTTGAGTACTACTTGGCATTTCTCTGGGTTAGCCTCAATACCACGGTGTGTCAATAGAAACCCCACAAAATTGCTAGCCTATACCCCAAAGGCGCACTTCTCTGGATTCGGGTGCATATTGTGCTTCCGAATTTCGGTGAATACTTCCTCCAAGTCTTTAATGTGGTTGCCAGTGTCTACCATCTTGCCTATCATATTGTCAATGTATACTTACAACATCTTACCAATCTGTCCCTTAAATACCTTTTTCATCATATGTTGGTAAGTTGCTCCTGCGTTCTTGAGTCCAAACGGTATGACCCGGTAGCAATAACTCCCTATCTCAATTATAAAGGCAGTCTTGTCTTTATCTTTAGCATTCATGGGGATCTGGTTGTAGGGGAATAAGCATCCATAAAAGAAAGTAGCTTGAAAGTAGATGAGTTATCCACCAACTTATCAATGTTGAGAAATAAGTAGGGGTCTTTTAGACGCGTCTTGTTGAGATCAGTGTAATCAACACACATACACCATATCCCATTGGCCTTCTTGACTAGGACCACGTTAAAAAGTCATGCGGTGTATGAAACCTCCCTGATGAATTTGACATTTAGGAGCTCCTTCACTTGTTTCTAGATAACCTCTTGCCTTTTCAGACTAACCTTCCTTTTTCACTGAACCACTGGTTTTGCATTGTTTATAATAGAAAGTTGGTGGCAGATAAAATCTAGGTCCAAACTTGGCATGTTTGCAGAAGTCCAGGCAAACAAGTACTTGTTTTTCTACTGGAACTCTGTCAATCAGGATCTTTCCTCCTAACTTAGTTAAACTCCAATCTTAGTTACATGATCTGGTTTAGCACCAAGTTGAATAGGCTAGAGCTCTCCGTCAGGTTGGGGGTGTGTTTCGTAGATCTCTTTTTATGCATCCAACTCAGTAAAAAGGATGTTGATGGCATCTGTAGTGGCTGGAGTTGAATTATTGCATCGATTTGTGGTCTGAGGTTTTTTTGGCTATTCTTAGGCTCTCATTGTAGCACTTCCTCGTTATGGCTTGGTCCTTTTTGATTGTCACAACTCTGTCTTCTTGGTCTAAAAATTTCATAGCTAAGTGGGGTGTGGAGATCACGGCCCCAAACGTATTCAGCGAAGGACAACCCAATATAACGTTGTAGGCCAAAGGATAGTTAACCACTAAGAACCTAACCTTGACAGTTTTAAAAATGGAGCTTTTTCCCAAAGTCAAGTAGGTCTCAATATACCCAACCAGGGTGATATTATCCCCTATGAATTTGATCAACTTGCCAGTGTACAGGATTAGTTCTTCTCTTCATAATCCTAGCTTGTTGAACAAGTCTAGGAACATAATGTCAGCTGAGTTCCCTTGATCTACAAACATTATGCGGACCTTGGCGTTGGTGATTATCTTGGTAATGACTATAGGGTTATCATGATTTGGGATGATGTTTCCATAATCCTCATCAGAAATGAGATCAGTGGGGATTTTCTTGACCCTATTCCCGATTTGGTTTCTGTGACGGATGACACGCCCATCACAGCTCGGAGGGCCCTCTTCCTAGCTTTTCCAGAATCACTGCCCCTTGCAAAGCCCCCCAAGATGGTGTTTATTGTCTGAGTTACTTCAACATGACAACGGTTATCTTCATAATCATTATCACGGGGTCGTGCCTAGTCTTGAATTTGGGGATTCTATTCTACGTCTGCTCCGGGATTAAAGTGACCCTCAGAATGATGTCTCTTCAGGTTATGAATTCTTTCTTCCTAGATATGAATTCTTTCATCTTGAAGTCTAACCAGAGAGATCAATTCTACTCTGGATAGCTCTTGACGATCAGATTCAGTACGATGAGACTGGACTTCATTCTCCACTCGATCTCCAAGGTGTTGTAGCACTAATATCTACTGTCCAGCATCCCCAGAAGATGCTCTTAGAGGACCTAGACGTTGCCTTATTGAAACTCGCAGGGAAGGAGGGGGAGATTCTCTCTTGTGAAAGTGTTTGTCCCAAAATAAGCCGTAAGTGCATGGGTCATTCAAGTAATAAAGTGAAAAGTGGAGATCGTTTCCTCGAGGATAAGTTTACTTCTAATGCTAAATATTAACCCATAGCTTCCCTAATTCTATTCAAGAACAAAAAAATAGGGGAAACATAAATGAATTAAATCTAAACTACAAAAGCAATAAAGATAATGGTTTAGAGATCTAGGGAATCCTTCTTCACCTCCTATTTCATACTAATGACATGTAACCCTTACAAGCAACATCAATGAATTGTTAAGTTAGCTTGAGAATCTGATTTAGTTAAAAGCCTATGTCTAGGTCAATCAACCATAGTTTCATTTACCCAATTCACTATGTTTCCATGAGAACTAGTGCAAACTCCACTCATGAATAATCTATTCTCAATCACACACTATACATGGCTAAAAGGTATATTTCTATTTAGTTAGCGAATCAACTTATCCAAGTTAATTGAATTCATCGAACATGCATCAACCATACATTAGATTTAAAATCCAAATTCTTATGTCTAGGTTTATCAGACTACAACAAATCAATCAAAAGCTGATTAAACATTCAAAAGCATTAAGCACCATATGATTGAACATAACTAAACATCAATATATACTCAAAAGATAATAAACTCATCAATAATCATAGAAAGGATTTAAAGTATCCCTAAATACAGTTCAGCTATTCCATGAACACAAATTACAACACAAAAACAGTGCTCAAAAGATAAAGAAAAATAAGAGAAAGAGAAAGGAGAAGGAGGAATCTCATTAGATGTGATCATTTGAAGCTCAAATTATCTTCCCTAAGGAAGATAACCTCCATCCTAGCCTCCCTTGGCCTCCTCAACCTTCAAAATACAATTTCTTGCCGCAGCTTCTCAAAACCTAGAAAGTCATTCTAAGAAAATCTAATAAAATTCTATTTACAGGCTCAGTTCTGCACCTCACGCCGTGGCGCACACTCTTTTCGCGGCGCGCATTGAGTCGGTCACTTATAACCGCGGCGCACACTCTTTTGTGTCGCGGCGCTCTAGCCTCGGGTCTCAGTATGACAGCTTGATGATGCACCTTTGCACCGCAGCGTGCAACAACCTGAGCTGCGACGGTCTCTCCTGGAATGCCTCCTTGATTTTCTCTTGGATTTTTGAGCCTTGAATCGCTCCAATTCCTCCGTTTTAATCCCATCCTACATTAGAAAAATCACCAAGTTAATATAAATTATAAATCCACTTAATCACTAAACGAATATACAGAAATTGCTTATAATCATATAGAGAGACATCCAAAGGAAATTTAACCAATATAAGCATAAAATCTCCCATATATGCATAATAACAAGGACATAGCATTTTATGAAGCACAATTATGGGGCACAAATAACTTCATTTTATGGAGTTATCAGAAATTAGTCTCTAGCCTATCTTGCCTGAGTTTTGGTTGAGCTACGACTGGTTCTAGAAGTGGCTCTTGAGCAGCGACAGATGTTGGGTGGTGGTTTGGAGATGGTGGGTTACGTGCTTCAGAGGCGCAATTCTGGTTGGTTGAGGTTTGTCTCCTCCTTTTGTTAACCACGGTGATGGTGGTGATGGGAGTAAAAGTTTATCTTTTCCCACAAACAGTGCCAATGTTCTAAATCGAGCTCAGAGGGTTACCTGAAAAGGTATGTTGTAGTGGATACCTCCGTGGCATAGCAGCAACCGCAATGGTGCGAGGGGTGAGTACCTGTAAAAGACACTCTAACGCTCAAGTCAGTTTGTGCACAAAAAGAGACAATGTATCCTCTTGGAGATTAGATTTGTACCTTTTTTACCTTGTTGGTATATGTAACGGATTGTGACATTTAATCTGAATTGAATGCAGTTTACCAGAATTTAGGAAAACCATTGTTTCCTACAATTAATCCCTTATTTATTTAGGGTATAATTGTCATTTATATCTCTTAAAGAGATTTTGAGGAATTTATGCCTTGCAGATAGGTAATTACAAGTGCGTAATAATTTCTGGATTCAATTTGGTGGGTTAGGTTACTCCAGATTCGGAAACCCATAATCCAATAAAAAATAATAGCATATATTAATTTAATATAATGTGAATAATTTTACAAAAATGAACAAGAAAAAAAATGAATTGACAGTCAATCCACTAGTACAAATAAAATAAATAATTATACATAATCGATGACATACTAAAATTTTCGACAACGAATCAATCAATCTATCTAATGTAATATAATATAATAAAATTATGATTAAGTTACATAAGTGTAAGAGTAAAAGTCTTATATTTATTTTTGACTCTTAATATTATTTAAATCTAATGATTCAAGATAAATTTATTTAACGATGAAAAAGAAAAGAGATTAAAATCTTAAATGTAAAAAGAGAAATGTAAAATATGTATTAAATGAAGATAAAGAATAAAAATTTATTTATTAAATATATTATTTTAATAAAAAAATTAAATAAAACTTTGATTAAAAAAATTATATAATATTTTTATTCTCATAAACCTACTCATGCTAATTTGACAAAAATAATAAAAGTAGTTTTAACAAAAACAACTTTTATAATCGTATAATTTCTTTGGCAAATTAAAATAATTTATAATTTATTTAAATAATATTTATTTCATTTGACATAAATCTAATGAATGCTAGTATAGTTTTTGTGATTTTACTTGAAAGCAAAGCTTTCTAAAAATTAAACAAATTTTTTACTCGTTTATGCCGAAATTGATATTATAACTTTTAATTATGTATAATTTTTTTGGTACATAATTATATATTTTATTTAAAAAATCTTTCAATTACTTATATATATTTTACTAGTAGAACGTTAAATTAGCATAGCTTTATTGTTTTTATTTTTTTTAATGAGAAGCAAAGGTTTATTTGTTTATACGTTTTTTTTCATGAGAAGCAAAGGTTTTTTCTTTAATCAAAGTTTAAATTCATTATTTCATTAAAATAATAAATTTAATAAATAAAACTTTATTATCTATCTTCATTTAATATATACTTTACATTTTTCTCTTTCATTTAAAATTTTAATATTTTTCTCTTTAATCATTAAATAGAATCATCTTGAGCCATTAGATTTAAATGATATCAAGGGATAGAAATGGGTGTAAAACTTATACTTTTATTCTATTGTAACATGATCCTAACCCATAATAATATTATAATATAATATAGAAGTGTCAAATCCTATCTATCATGTTTTAATTTTTAACTCTGATTTTTTATTATTTTTTCACATTATTTTTTATATTTTTTCTTAAAAAAATATAAATAATAATACACCCTTAGAAAAGTATAAGACTAATATTTTCCTTTAATTTTCTACCACCTGTCAATCACACCTTTAAAAATTTGCCATGTATCATACTATTTACAGTGTTATATGTACATTTGTGAGAGATTCTTATGTACTCTTAAAGCAAAAAATACTATTCAATGTGTTCTATTATATTACTTTAAGAAATAAATTCAAATTTTAAATTAATATAAAATTCATATTATGGTAAAACTTTTATTATTATTAATTATATCAATATATTTAAAATTATAGTTGAAATTAGAGATAAATAGTCATCAAGATTCATGGTTGAACATGATAAATTATATTTAAAATCATTTTAAAAGCTTTTTATGTTACCCTAGAGGACGTACCAAGGATGTAACTATATTGGACACAATCAGTATGGGATCAGAGCTAAGAAAAAATAGGGACTTCGTTATCCGCATTGTTAGAGAGTGAAGTTGACATTCTCAACTTTTTAGTTGAGTGGGCCGATAAACGTGAGGCTATCTATTGTAAAGATATTTTGGATGAGCTCTCGTATTCTTTAAGACCACTGTTAGGTATTTCGATTTGAATATGTTGATAACTTTTGTGCTTCATGATTTTTCTAATTGTAATAACATTGTTTGTTTCTTTTTTGCAGAGAGCATGGCATCACCCGGTGGACTTGAAGCCCTTGTGCTACGCTTAGCCCAAAGAAAGGCTAGGGCATCAGGCTCTGGATCCTAGCTGGTGGTCTTGGTCCTATCATCTCAATCTCAACCCCAAGAGGTGAATCCTACGTTTCCTGCTCAACCACTCCAGCCACGCAAGAGGAAGGGAGAGGGACGCTAAGAACCCAAAGGCAAAAGACTAGTGACCGAGGTGGCACCAATTGACCTCATTGTTGGCCGGGAGTTGGAAGTCCCAGAGGGTGCCCCTCTTCAGTTTGCTGCCAGGCCCATTTGGGGCAGGGGGTCGACTTAGAGCGGATGATTAATAATGCCATCATGACCTAGGCTGGTCAAGATGTCCTGATTGAGCATGACTTAGTTGAATTAATTCGGGATGCTCCGGTGCGAGCTCTTCGCAATGCCTCTGTCCTCCGATTTTTGGAGTCTGCCTTCGAGTTTGTTTGTCAGACTCGCCACTTGGAAAAAAGGCTGGATGCCCTCCGGGGTGAGAAGAAAGAGCATGAGTTGGCGGTGGCTCAAAAGGATGGGCAGCTAGCTCAAGTCAACATGGAGCTAGGTCTGCTGAAAGCCGACATCACCGACCTCTAGAAGAAGGTGGAAGAGGCTAAAGCTCAAGAGAAGGTCTTGAAAAATCAGATCTCTTCCACTGAGTCCAACCTGATCGCGCTCCATACAGAGAATGAGATTCTTAGGCAATTAGAAGCCAACCTAAAAAATGATGTCTTGTATCTTGAGGATGAATTGGATGCTTCAGTGGATGACTCATTCACCAATGCATTCGTCCAACTACGCCTACTGAACCCGGACCTCGTTACCAATAGGACCAATTCACAGAAGGTGGTCTGAGATGGTTGCATCATAGATGCCTTATTTGAGGCCACTCCAGTGAATCAGGTTCCTATTACGGATGGTGGTGAGGAGGAAGGCGAAGAGAGCTTGGAGGATGGCCAGGCAGAGGAAGCCGAGTTGAAGGTGGCCAACCACGGAGAGCCCAACTTGGAGGCCTGATTTCTTCTCTTTTCATTTTGCCCCTTGCGTGGGGTTAATTTTTAAATTTGTTTGGACAAGTCTTGTATTTAGTGCATAACTTCAGTAACTTAGAATATTTTCTTCTATTAGTTGCATATCTTCTTCCTTTTTGTTTTTCCTAACCGAGATAAGTCCAACGCTCTATTTCGATGGTTTTTTCAATTGACACTTAGCAATTTTTTCCTGTTTGATCGTATAGTAGCCCGTCTTCCGGGTTTCGCTTTGGTTGTGAACCTTATTATGGTTCTTGTTCCTCTATTGAGTTTTTGACACTTAGCTAAATTTCTAAGTGTAAAACTCCTAAGTGTGATTTTGATGCAGAAGCCTCCCGGGGTGGTATCCTTTGTCAAACACCGATAAATGTTATTGCCTTATCTTGGTCATCTATCATATACTTTTAATATCTTTAAACTTTTTTTAAGTTTATGGGTTAAGGTAGACTCTCATTAGGATATGGGTTAAAACCTTTGAACTCACTTCTTGAACATGGAGTATGGTCAAGTGAGTTGCCTTTTTTTACCTTTTTTTGTGCATCGAAATATCTGATCCAAATCAGACCTTGCATCCCTTAGACTTCTCCAAGTTGTGATAACCTTGTGGGTTGCAATAGTTGTAAATGTGTAAAATAACCAAATACTAAAAATATAATTGTCACTTTATTCATATTGAAACTCGTCACTTACATGATAAAATATAAATTAAAGACAATTAGTTATAATACTTTCTGAGTTTGTCAGCATTCTAGAAATTTTTGATGCTTTTGCCAAAGAGAGTTTCCAGGGTATAGGCTCCAGTGTTTGTCATGGAAGTGTTCTATTATGGTGCTTCCTAATTAGGAGCTAGTTTTTCTTCCTTCGCATTCTTGCCTCCGATATTTGCTCTACGCAAAACAAGATCACTGGGAACAAACTTCCATGTTATCACTTTGGAATTGTACCGTACTGTAATCTTTTGTTTGATAATGGCTTCACGAATGTGGGCAATGCGGAATTGTTCTTTGAATAAATATAAGTTATGGTGGATAAGATCTAGGTTGGCCTCTTCAGAAAAATTCTGCCTCCTCCAGCTTGGTTCTCCTATCTTGATCGGAATCATAGTCTTGCAACAATAGGTTAACTTGAAGGGAGTTTCTCCTATTGAGGAATAGGATATGGTCTGATATGCTCATAAGACGTAATCGAGTTATTCCACATAATTCCCCTTAACTTCATCGAGTCTCTTTTTGATTTCGTGAAGTATAACTAGGCTGGCGGTCTCAGCTTGTCCATTAGTTTTTGGGTGCTCTATTAAGGTAAAATGTTGTTTGATCTTGAGCCCGACTAAGAGATCCATGAACTTTTGGTTAGTAAACTATGTTCCATTATTTGTAATAATGGATTTTGGAATACCAAATCTATTGATAATGTTCTTATATGTAAACTACTATATCTGCATTGAGATGATGGTGGGCAACAGTTCTGCCTCAATCTACAACTACCATTAAGTACTTAATCTATCCTAGTACCTAGGGAAAAGGACCTAAAATATCCATCCCTATTGATAGAAAGACCAGGGAACGAGCTTCGTAGATAGCTCTTCTGGTGGGGCTGCTTAGATGTTCAAGAACTGTTAAGATTTATCACATTTCTAAATATGTTCCATGCTATCAGCTTCCATATAAGGCTAATAGTACCCAGCCTCAGCGCTTTTCATGCTAAGGACTTTTATCCTAGGTGATGGCCACAACTTCCTTCATAGATTTTGGCCAAAGCGTACTCTGCTTTTTTTGGACTTAGGAATTTGGGGAGAGGAGAAGAAAACCAGTGACAGTATAATTGGTTATCCACAAGGATATACTGTGCTACTGTTCATATTAGTTTTTGGGCTTCCTTATAGTCTTTAGGTAAAATGCCATTGCGGAGGCAGACAATAATGTGTGTGATCCAATTTTTATCATCTTCCAGTAGGAGTACTTCAGAGTCCTTAATACTGGGTGAGAGCAGTGTTTCCTAGATTACGGACCTATTTTTGTCAAGGCTTTTGGTACTAGCGAGTTTTGACAGAATGTTAGCTTTTGAGTTTTATTCTCTAGGGATGTGCTCCACCTTAACGTTGTTGAAGCTCTCAATTAGATTTTTTACGTTGGCGAGGTACTTTTGCAGTAAGGGCTCTTTGGCCTGGTAATCACCACGGATCTAGGATGTCACTAGCTGTGAATCATTACAAAGGACTACATCTGTGCCCCCATCTCTTTTTCCATTGTGAAACCCACTATACATGCTTTGTACTCTGCCTGGTTATTTGAAGTTAGAAACTCGAACCTTAAAGAATGTTCCAAAGTGAGTCAGACTCCATTTTCCAATATGACCTGACACCACTTCCTTTGGGATTTGAGGATCCATCAACGTAGATGGTCCATGAATTCACTCTAAGATGGCCAGAATCCGGTATAACCACCAAAAAGTCGGATAAAACTTAAGCCTTTATGGCTTGTCTTGGCTCATAAGTGATACCAAAATCGGATAGCTCCACTAACTAAGCGATCATCCTCCCTACGAGGTCTGGCTTGTGCAACACCTGGCGGATTGGTTGATCTATCTTAACAATCATAGGATAACATTGAAAGTATTGTCATAATCAACTAGCAGTGGTTTGTAGCACTAGAGTCAATTTCTCGATCTTCTAATATCATAGTTTGGGGCCTTGTAGGACCTTACTTACAAAATAACCCGGCCTTTGACCTTCATCAATTTCCCTTATCAAGACTGAGAGGTATGTATATAAAGTCTCTCCGGGATCTTGTCTCTTCAGGATTGGCGGTGTTGTTAACATCATCTTCAACTCTTGAAATGCAGTCTCGCACTCGTAGGTCCACTTAAAGTTTTTCCCCTTTTTAAAAGTTTTAAAAGAGATGAGGGATTTTTTAGTGGCCTTAGCTAGGAAGTGAGTGAGGGCCGTTATCCATCTTGTCAGTTGTTGCAATTCTTTAATGGATTGTGGACTACGCATAACAAGAATGACCTAGCATTTCTCTAGGTTGGCTTTAATGTCTCGATTTGTTAATAAAACCCTAGAAATTTACTGGTCTGTACCTCGAAAACTCATTTTTCAAGATTCAATCTCATATTTGCTTCCGTATTTAGGCAAACACTTCTTCTAAATCTTTCACATTGTTCCCGATCCCCGTTGTCTTAACAATCATGTCATCGATATAAAATTCCAGCATCTTTTCGATCTATTCTTCGAAAACTTTATTCATCATTTTCTAGTAAGTTGTGTTTGCGTTTTATTACCCGAATAGCATTACATAGTAGCAATAGCTTCCTATCTCGGTTATAAACACAGTCTTGTCTTCATCATCCGGGTTCATTGGAATTTGGTTGTATACAGAGTAGACATCCATAAAAGAAAGAAGTCAAAATCCAGATGAATTATCCACCAACTCATTAATATTGGGAAGTTGGTAATGGTCTTTTAGACATGCCTTATTCAAGTCAGTATAGTCAACGCACATACACCATTTTCCATTTGCCTTCTTTACTAGGACCACGTTGGACATCTAAATGATATAAGAAACTTCTCTGATGAATCCAACATCTAAAAGCTCTTTGGCCTCCTTCTGTATTACCTCTTGTCTCTTTGGTTCTACTTTTATTTTTCTTTTTGCCACCGGCTTCGCATCTTTGTTAATAGAAAGTCGGTGGAAAATAAACTCGGGGTCCAACTCTGGAATATTGGGGTATGTCCATGCAAAGATATCTTTCTTTTTCTCATGGAATTTGATTAACTAGGATCTTTCAACTTGACCTATTTGTCCTCTAATCTTGGTTACCTGATCTGGCTTGGTGCCAAGTTGAAGGGGTTGAAGTTCTCCTTCAGGTTAGGGACGTATGTCATAGATCTTTTCGTGAACATTCAGTTCATCCAAAAGGACGCTGACGTAGTCCGTAGTGACTAAGGCTGAATTGTTTTGCTAGTCCATTGTCCACAATCTCTTTGCAATCTTTAGGCTATTATTATAACATTTTTGAGTCATTGACTGGTCGCCTTTAACTGTGATGACCTTGTCATGCTGATCAAGGAACTTCATAGCCAAATAGGGTGTGGCGATCACATCCCCAAAATCGTTTAGTAAAGGATATCCCATGATAACGTTATAGGAAGAAGGGTAATCCACAACAAGAAATTTGCCTCAAAGTCAAATGAGTTTCAATGTATCCTACCAGGGTAATCTTGTCTCCTGTAAATCCAAACAACTTGTCGGTGTACGATCAATTCCTTGCTTGAGAGTCCTAGCTTCTCGAAGAGATCTAGGAAGATAATGTCTATCGAGCTTCCTTGGTCAACAAATATACGTCGAACTTCGGCGTTGGTTATTATCTTAGAGATCACCATGGGATCATCGTGATCCAGGATAGTTTTGCCATAGTCTTCATTTGAAAAAGAAATAAGCGGGGTCTTCCTAGGTCTGTCATTTGACTTTGATTCCGAATGGGAAGCTACACTCAATATAGTCCAGAGTGCTTTCTTTCTTACATTTCCTAATTCACCACCACCTACAAAGCCTCCTGAAATGGTGTTAATTGTTCAGGTTACTTCCACGTGACGACATTCATTGTCATGATTAGGATTATTCCAGGGTTGTGCCCTTTCCTGATTCTGGCCGTTATCCCCAGAAGGACCTACTCTAGGATTTTCATTCCTTGCGGGTGAACGTCTTCTCTAATATGGTGGAGATGAGCTTCTCCGAGGACTGTAGCTCCTCTTTCTATAATTCCTTCCTCCCCTATGATTTTTATTTCATAATTAATGAACATATCGGTCAAGATGGCCATCTTGGATCAGGGACTTGATGACATCTTGGAGGTTGATGCAGTCCAGTGTTATGTCTATAACCTTTGTGAAACACATAATGCTTAGACTTATCTTTTTGTGCGTGTTTTCTCAATGGAAGAGGTTTTTGCACATCTCTAAACCCCGTGTTCATCACTTTTTGGTAGATCTGAGCCTGAGGTGTGTTAAGGGGAGTGTAACTTTCATAATTTCCTTTTAATGGTGGCCTCGAATTTCAAGTTTGTTAGGGAGCTTGTCCGGGTTAGGTTTGACATCTTCTCCTTTCTCCAGATGCTTATTGGCCTAGATAACGTCCTCTGCGTTGATATATTTATGTCCTAGAACTCGTCCATCATCTTTGGCTCTTTTTTAGCTAGTGAAAAGGAAAATGCACCAGGGCAGAGGCATTCCCTCAAGTAATGTAAGCCAAGTCTTTCATCTCAGTCATGAATATTTACTACTTCTTTGTTGAACCGGGATATGTAATCTCGGAGGGACTCCTCTTTTCCCTGCTTAATATGGGAGAGACATGAAAGAAATTTCGATTGCACCTTATTACTAGTGGTGAAGTGCAACAAAAAATCTCGAGGACAAGCCTTCCCAATCAACAACAAATTTAGGAGTCAGGGTGGTGAACCATCTCAGGGCGGCTTTCTTCAAGTTAAGAGGAAAAGCACGACACATGAGTGGATTATTCCCTTTAGAGAATAAAAAAGCAGAAACATAACATCTAGGTGCTCTTGAGGGTCCGTGGTCCCATTATAGGCTTCAATATTAATTGGATATTTGAAGCGCTTAGGGATCTCATAGGCCATCAATTCATTAAAAAAAATATTGATTATGCTTAATCGACTTTCTCCGTCCTTGATCCTACTCTCTATTTTCACGTACCAAGCTTTCAACTCTCTGTCTGGGTTCCATAGTCCTTGAATTTTCCAGATTATGAACACCGTCATGGGCTGGCTCTCTCCTATTGTTGCGATTCTTGTGGGGAACCCAATTTTTGTCCTCCCTTTTTAGGTTAATAGCTCTTTCTAGGCCATGAATGCATTCGTCCTAAAGTCTGACCAAGGAGATCAATTCTTCCAGAGATAGCTCTGGGAGACGTGATTCTCCTTGTTGGGAGCGAACTCCATCGTTGTTCTCCCATTCTCCTAAACGTTGCAACGTCAATACCCACTGTTTGGCCTCTCTTGAGGGAGCTCCACGTGGATCAAGTAGTTGTGTTACCAGAACGCGCTGCGGTTGAGGAGAGAGGTCTTCACTAGTACACGAAGTCTCTTCTTGATCTCGCCTAGGTTCTGGTTGGGCAACAACTGGATCTTAGACTGGAGCGAAGGCCAGGCGATAACTAGAGGATGGTTGATTATGAATGGTAGAAGCATGGTTTCGCCTGGTAGTAACCATGATGATGGTGATGAGAATTATAGTTTATCGATTTCCACATACGGTGCCAATATTCTGAAAGAGTTTCAGAGAATCACTTGAATAATGTTGATGAAAGTGGTTTCCTTCGTAGCACGGTGGCAGCGATGATGGTGCGAGGGGTGGTTACTTGCAAAAGACACTCTGATACTCAAGTTAGATTGTGCACAAGGTGGGTAGTGTTTTAAATTAAATGCACGTCTTTGCTACCTTATGTGGTATTTATAGGAGCGTCTTGATAGATAAGAATCAAGTTTAAATCTGCATTAAATTGTGTCAATTAGGATAAGAATTCAGTAAGATTATTTTCTTTTAAAACTGTCTCATCTATTTATGAGGAATATAATCAATCTCTTTATTTATGAGTAATTTTGTTAGATATTTACTCCTCATAACTAAGCATATTTACTTATCCATTTACACTCATAAATATTCGAGATCTAACTCTAGCATGTCGTGTTGCTCCTGACTCATTAATTCGAAATCTGGTCCAGAACACTTACCATTAAAAAAAAAAGAAATAGAAAAAAAAAGAGAGGAGAAATGAGATTAGTTTAATTTTTTTCTAAAACAAGTAGGTGTAAAGAGTAGGCATAGAAATTTAAAAGTAGGAATAACATTATTTTTTTTGGTTAGACTAGAGATATTTTTAAAAGTTTGGTCTATTTAAATTGTCCATTGGATTAATTTCCATTCAACTGTAAGAATATGAGGGTTATGTAGTCTCCCTATAAAAGTTTTTTTTTTATGATTTAAACGTTTGTTCTCATCATAGAGGATCGATGTTGCTTATTATCCCAAATCATTCTGTGAAGGTAGAGTAATTTTTCATAAGATACAGTCTATCATAAATACTTAAATTATTATTTAATATATATATGATTATGAGATCTATGATAAAAATATATTTATTATTAATAATATTTTTATACATATTAAATAATAATTTAAATATCTAAAAATATCATAAACTATACCTACCTAAAATTATCTGATGGAAGTAATGACCGTATAACATTATTCTTTTAAAACCAACGAACACACTTCCACAACTTATTGTTTAAGCCAACGTTTGTTTTTCTTTTTCACATTACTCCAATTTGCACGTGCAGTCAAGCCTTCTGGTCTTACACGGTATACATACATAGAAAGCAACCAAAATGGAAATGAGAATCGAATGACTAGGGTCCACACATAATTGAATTTAATTGAAGACACACGCACAAAAAAGACAAAAAAAGACCCTGACTCCTTTAAATTGGGTTCAGTACGACCACAAACCTCCTCCTTTGTAACAATCTCCCGCACCTTTGGAAGTTCCATCCTCAATAATCATTTCTATTCTGTTATTTCATTCTTGTTCGTTTATTGAACACAAGATGGTAAACGAAGGCGAGAAAATGGTGAGGAAACCGAGATTCCTATGCCTTCATGGGTTCCGAACAAGTGCAGAAATCCTCAAGAAACAGATATACAAGTGGCCCCAATCCTTGCTAGACAACCTCGATCTCGTCTTTATGGATGCCCCTTTCCCTTGCCAAGGCAAATCTGACGTCGAAGGCATTTTTGATCCTCCTTACTACGAGTGGTTCCAGTTCAACAAGGTTCTGTTTTGTTTTCATTTTTTTTCTCATATAAGTATTTTAACTAGTATTTTAAAAATTGGATCAAATTGACCTATTAAATCGATTGATCAATAAATTTATCATATCTGCAATTTGAATAATATTTAGTTTAATTATAATCTAATTATAATTCAACTATAAATTTAACTAATTAAACTAATCAAAATATGATTTAAAAATCTTACCAGTTAAATTTTTTATTTAATTTTTAAAACATTAATTCCAACACTTGTTTGATTTGGGGATAGACATGTGTTTACATTTTTCCATATTACAACCATCTATCTCGTTTAACCTGTTCATGTGTTTTTCCCCCCAATATTTCTCCTTTATTCATGTTTTTATGGTACAACAGGAATTTACAGAGTACACCAACTTTGACGAGTGCCTACAATATATTGAGGATTGCATGATCAAGCACGGACCTTTTGATGGCCTTCTTGGTTTCTCACAGGTAACTCTTAATTAATCTTGTTATCGTTTGGAAAAATATTACAAATAAATGAACTATTTTAAGAAAAATGATAAATAGTCATTAGTCCCAATTTTTAACAGAATAAGTTAGTATACTTTTTAACTCTTGGATAAATGAGTGTTAGCAACCAATCTTGAATTATGTTAAAAATCTAGCTAATTTTTCCTTGGGTATATAACATTACTCATATTTTAATAGCTTTCAAATTCTTCTGGCTGGTCATTGATTGCCCATGTTTCTTTGGGATGTATATTTTTTCCCACTATATACTTTTGATATAATAATAAAATAAAAAAAGTAAAAGACTATTTTTTTCTTAAAAAAATCTGAAGGATTAATGCATTATATTCGTGATATCTGTTTGATATGATTTGAAATTTCATACTGGGCAAGGATTTTAATCTGTTGAGGTGTTTGAATTTGGCAAATTAGGGAGCGATACTATCAGCTGCACTGCCAGGTCTTCAGGAGAAGGTACGTTGGAAATCTAGAAACTTAAGACGGTGGTGTATTTGGCTAAATTCTTTTGAAGTCTCTTATTCACACTGAATTGGGAAAAATATCATCTTAGCTTATTTTTTTAATATTATTTTTAACACCTAATTAATGATATATAAATTTGTAATTAATCACATATATTAGTTAATTAATGAATAAATCTATAATTTAAAATTTAAAGTTTAAATTTATTCATTAACTAATTAATATTGTAATTAATTATAAATTTATATATCATTAATCAAGTGTTAAAAGTGATATTAAAAAAATGGTGTAAGAAAATCGGGATTGCACTGACTTGTTAGAGTTCAGAGTTTATTTTGAAATTAAATTAGAATATGACTGTTTATGTGTAGGGCGTGGCACTCACGAAGGTTCCCAAAGTGAAATTCCTTATAATAGTAGGAGGTGCCAAGTTTAGGTCACCTTCGGTGGCTGAGAAAGCATACTCTTCCCCCATTGGCTGCCCTTCCCTTCACTTTCTAGGTACCTCCGTTGCCCCCTTTTAATTTATTACTATTATATTTCTTGTCAATTTTGAGAAAGCATATTCTACCCCAAATCCTTCACTCATTAGTCATTATTACCCATTTGAATTTAGTCATTCACCTAAAAATGGAAATAGAAAAGAAAAAGAATTTTCCCTCTTGGGTTTCAAAGCCGACAACTCAAGTTGCCACCCAGACCATCAATGATCTGTTTGTGTTAGAATCTCAACCTAAGTAAACATGGTTGATCATGACTATTTAGAGTGTGATTGATTAATTGTGAAAAAAATATTATTTTAATAATTAATTATATGCATAATTGATTATAATAGAATTAATTTTATATTTAAATATATAAATTAAAAAATAATTTTAAGATAATTTATTCTATTTAAATTGTTTGAAAAAATCATTTTTATAATAAATTACTAAAAATTATATGAAATGATTTATTTATATTATATAATATTTTATATTTTAATATTACTTTGATAAAAACATAGCTCAATTAGCTTTTGAAGAAATTTTTTTTTCAATAATGTTAAAAAATGGAGATTATGAAGAAAAACTTTTTAACCCATGAATTTTTTTTATTACTTTAATCAATTTTATCCAAACATTATTTTAACTCATAAAAAAGTTTGTTTTGACAAAAACTAATATTTACCAAACACATGCTTAATTCGGCTGCTTTCTAGCCCTTTTGTCTTTTTTTTTTCCGACTAACGTAGCCCTTTTGTCTTTGTTCCTTTGGGCTTTTTACTGGCCCTTTGAAAAGATGAATAGCTTTGATTATAAAAAAACATAAAACAATGGGGGGTTTAATAGTGAAAAACTGAAAATAGATAGTAAAAATTTTTCGTCAGATTTTTTTGTTAGAATAAACTGGCATTATTGATGACTATTTCATGAATGAGTGGCTCTACCATTTTGACTTACTCAACAACTATTATTAAATCTTGACAAATTTTGATTAGTTTTATCAAATTTTTATTAAAAAATAAATAGTATCACTGCTTTTTGAATTCTCTTATTATTAGATTGTTTTTCTTATTCGCTATGGTAGAATGTACACTACAAGGGTTAGTTAATTACATGCTCCAGCTTCATTAAAAAAAAAAAACAAATTAATGGAGTCTAGCATTACAAAACTCATGTGCTCTATCTAAAGCATTCAAAATGGCCTCATTCAAAATGGCCTCATTGCATGTAAAACTATAGTTTTATTTTATTATTATTATTATTATTATTATTATTATTATTATTATTATTATTATTATTATTATTATTATTTATGAAAGTAAATGTCTAGAACTATTATCAAAGTGAATGTCTTCAAATTTTCCAAGTAACCATGATCGAAAGTCGAAACCATAACATATGCTACTGAAAATTACTCAATTTAATCTTATTATGCTGCAAAGTGAAGGTTCTATAATTAAATAGTTAAAGGTATAGACATGGAATTCATCTCACAATAAACATGGGTTGAGAATTGATTATAGTGTTTTGTTAGAAAAAAAGAAAGAAAGAAAAAAAAAGAAATCTTTCCCTGAAATTTTTCCATGCTTACTGCAGGGGAGACTGATTTTTTGAGACAATATGGGATTGAACTAATAGAATCCTATGTTGAACCCGTGGTGATTCATCATCCCAAAGGACACACGATACCAAGATTAGGTGCGCTATTAAGCTACTATATATTTATCTCTGTTTGTATTCATGCGGGTGCTCAGATAAGTTCTTATTTCATATTTTATTCATTTGTTCTGAAAAACGGTGATGTTGTGTTTGAGTTATTGATATGAATAGTTTTCTCTTTTCCTTTTCAGATGATAAGAGCTTGGAGACCATGATGAATTTCATCCAAAAAATTCAAAAAGATGTCTGAAAATAAGAAATGAGTTTAGAGGACGAGCCAAAGATTCAAGATGATTTTTAAATAATTTTTCATTTTAGCATATTTTAATAGTGTTAGATACTACTTGTACTTTCATACTATTCTATACTGTTTATCCTCAAGATAATCAAATATATAAGGGGTGATATTTCAAATATATATGTAAAGCCTCTGTGCCAAATTTGCTACAGCATTCACTCCCATATTCCTTGATCTTTCTGTTCTTTTTGATGACTCATTAGTCAATATTTATTATTTGTGCACACCAAGGATAAAATGGCTTAACCGACTGCCATACAAATACAAAAAAAATCTGAAAAAGGCTAAGAAAGACATATCTGCAGCAAGCGAGCCAGCTTGTGTGCCATAAGCCATAAGAGGGTCTTCTGTTGGA
The DNA here is from genome assembly GCA_029884595.1 of Ormosia semicastrata. NCBI lineage: Eukaryota > Viridiplantae > Streptophyta > Magnoliopsida > Fabales > Fabaceae > Ormosia > Ormosia semicastrata. The sequence continues at coordinate 117,657,203 of JAQQTO010000063.1, forward strand.
TCAAATGCTTATCTTTAAACCAAAAGTTATGTGACACTCTGACTCACCTGACCTTACCAAGGTAGGATGATACCTCATGTACATACCTTACCAACGTTTACTATTTGGCTAAAAACTATAGGCAAATCTACTAATATGTCATTAGTGGTAAACTTATTTATCAATTTGTTATTTTTTTAAAAGTATTTATCAAATTATTATTATTTTTGTCACATTAAATTTTTTTACTATTTACTCTGCCTTGGAGGCCTTGTTAGGGAGGCAGGATGTTGCGTTTTCACAACCAACCATCTTTGAACCTCGATTTTCTAAAAAAATAAAAAAATGGCAGGAAAATAGATGCTGAAAAAGAGAGCCAGTCCATTACATGCAATATTGGTTGCCTTCTATATGCCAATTATTTGCTTTTGATATGTAGGTACTTTGGTATTAATAAAAACGCAATAAAGTACTTTTATTCGATGTGAGACTTTCAAAGGTAAAGCAACTAAGTAAGGCAACAAAGCACATTTGTTCGAGAGTTACAATATGAGAACTAGACATATCAAACCCTCCATCTAAAAGTTTACCATCGTAATGCCATCTTAGCAAGTTATTGATAGGGAATAACATACTAGAAATACAAAACATGAAAGCTCCCACGTGGAATGGAAGATCAACATCCTTTTTACATAGATAACCTTTGTAAAAGAAAACCAATGAATTAGGTTATCAATAATTAGTTCACCAGAAAATTAATTAGAGGAACAAGTACTTGTTCATGTTCATATGAATGCTTTGTTGCTTTACCTTACATACAAAGTCGAACAAATATGTTTTGTTATCTTACTTGTTGATCCAAAAGTTTCATCAAATAAATATACTTTATTGTCTTATATCAACAAACTATCATGCAAAACTCTTATAAATAATTGATATCTCTCTTTGATGTATTTAGTCACTGTATCCATTTTTTAAAGATTCACAAGCTGTGCTGACCTTTTTTAATTATTTTTTTATTCTCTTACGCCAAAAAAAAGGGAGTAGTCAGCGTGTTAGCATAGTCAGAATGAAAAAATAATAAAAAATTTTAGTAAACAATGATAATTTGATAAATAGTTTGAAAAATATGGCAATTTGATAAATAAGTTTACCATTAATGACATATTAGTCAAAAACTCAAAAACTACAACTATTAATTAAGATAAGTCTTTTTACTCTACCCTACCTAGGCCTTGTTAAGGTAGAAAACCCGATAAGAAGAAATTCGGGAAGGTGATCTTTTGAACGATACACAAGAGAATTGTCAAACTTTTCTATTTTTCTCCTCCTTCATTCAGTAATATAATATGTTTTTTTTTTTTTTTTTTACAACAAGGGATCTATAAGTGTCTAATGTACTCGCAAAAATGCAAAGCAAAAGAATATTTAGATAACGTAAACATGTGTGTTGAATGTTGTCACCGAAAAAAAAAACAATTTCTTTTATAGAAAATCTGCCATCAGTTAGGTTTGTGTTTCACCCTCGTTAGGCCTCTCATTGGGTCTTTCTCAGTAACAATTGGCCTAATATTAAGCCCGTATCATTATTTTCCAAGACAACCTTGTCTTCAATGGCTTAGGTATTTGCGAACAATTCGATAAACCATCCCACTGGACCTGTGACCAAGTAGGGGTGACTGCCCAAAACTTTGTGCGACTTTAGTTCCATTCAGCTTTGGTAAGGGAACTATAGTGGTGGGATTTTCGAAGGAGGCGTGCCATGGAAGGGTGATTGATAATGGCTAGAAGGGAGAGCGAGTTCATATGCCACCTTACCAATTATGTGAGTAACCTGGTAGGGTCCGAGGTAATGACGAGCAAGCTTTGGGGAAAATCACCCTTTCACAGAAACTTGGCGATAGGGCTGCAATTTTAGCTAGACTTAGTCACCTACTTTAAAGGATCGATCTACCCTATGGTTATTTGCCTGATTTCGCATGCGAAGCTGAGCAGCGGCTAGATTCTTACGGATGAGGGTCAACATAAAGCGGAGGGATTCAGAAGGTGGAGGTCTTCCATACAATACCTCGAAGGGAGTGGTTCGAATGGAATTTTTAGAGGCAAATTGGACCCATCAGGCGAGTCACAAAAAGGTACATCTCGAGGATGTTATGACTTCGAATTGACCGTCCGACCGTGGGTGGTAAGCACTATGAAGGAGTTTGATGCCATGAATGGAAGAGTTTAGAAACTGCTTATGAAAACCCTATCACGATCGATCGATTTGGGCATGCCATGGAGTCTATATATCTCGGATATGAATACTGGTGCCAAGGTAACTGCAGAAAAGGTAGCTGGAAGTACCACAAAGTGAGCATATTTCAATAGGCGATCGACTACAACCCAGATAACTGATTTGCCTCCGGTGGGTGTAAGGTGAGTAATAAAGTCCATGGAAATATCTTGAACACGGTATTGGTAACGGACGAGGTGTTTCGAGTAGAATATTTATTTTGTTGGCAGTTGAACAAAGGCCTTTACATCCTTAGCCATTCGAGGCCAAGTGCTAGGCCTCATCTGACGGTACTAGGGAGTGGACCTTCTAATAACATGTTAGGGTCTTAGAGGTATGAATGCATTTAAAATACAAAAGACCTTTTAAAATGCTAAAATATGTAAGTCCTACGATTGTTGGAATTTGAGAGGGTGCGGCCATTAGCATTTTCTCGAATAAAATTGGCAAGTGATTCAATATGAGGGGTTGGCTCTCGATACGGAAGTGAAGATGGAGACCACTGGATAAGGCATCGGCCACCATATTTTCACTACCCGGTGTATAGAGGATTTCATAATCAAATCCAAGAAGTTTGGTAAGCCATTTTTCTTAGGCCTTGTGAAGATACGGAAGTGGCGACCCAGGAGGTAATGAGCCATTTTTTGATCGCGGAGGTTATAACAAACAGAGCGGAAGCATTTTGCATTTTGGAGCATAACTTTTTTGAAGAAGGCAATGGGGTGTCGATTTTGGGACAAAATTTTAGATACGCCCGATGCATCCGTGGTGACATCAAATGATTGGGTAAAATCTGGAATGGCTAGGATTGGTAGTGTGGTCATGGCTGTTTTTAATGCTTGGAAAGCCTCTTGAGCTTCTTCTGACCATAGAAACTGATTTCTTTTTAGTAGGTCCGACAATGGAAAGGAAGATTACAAAGCGCCTGTAGTAACCAGAAAGACCCAAGAATCCTCGAAGTGCAGAGAAGGATGTGGGAACCGGCCACTCTTGGATGGCTTGCAATTTTGAGGGGTCAGCCGCAACACCCTCACTAGAGATCACATGACCCAGGTAATCCACTTGTTCCAAACCAAATTGACACTTTGAAATTTTGCAAATAATTTGTGGACTGACAACAGCTGTAATACTTGTTTTAGGTGAGCCAAATGTGACTCCCAATCGCTGCTATAAATGAGGATATCATCAAAAAACACTAGAACAAATTTTTGAAGATATTCCCGGAAAACCTCATTCATAGTAGCTTGAAATGTGGAGGGCACATTGGTGAGTCCGAAGGGCATAACAAGGAACTCAAAATGTCCATCCACAATTCGAAATGCAGTTTTAAAAGTATCCTCCGGGGCAAGAAGAATTTGGTGATAACTAGAGCGGAGGTCAAGTTTAGAGAATACCGTAGAGCCATGGAGTTCATCCAAATTGATAAGAAGAAATTCAAGAAGGTGACCTCTTTTGAGCAGAGGGAAGCTCCATGGAAAGGGGAAATGATACACAAGAGAATTGTCCAAGCTTTTCTGTTTTTTTCCTCCTTCATTCATTGTAATATAATATGTTTTTTTGGTTTTTTTACAAGGGATCTATTGACAAGTGTCTAATGATCCGTACTGGAAGGTAACTACAAAAATGCAAAGCAAAAGAGTATTCTATTGATAATAGAAACATGTGTGTTGAATGCTGTCACCGAAAAAAAACAATTTCTCTTATAAAAAATCTGCCATCCATTTAGGTTTGTGTTTCACCCTGTTGAGCCTCTCATTGGGTCTTTTTGTAACAATTGGCCCAATATCCTCTTTTAAGTTCCCTTTTCTACCCCAAGCCCGTATCACAACCTCTTTGAACTTTGATTTCCGAAGCCAAGTGAATGGCGAAAATAGATGCTAGAGAGCCAGTCCATTACATTGGTTGCCTTCTTTATGTCAATATTAGGTATTTTAATAAAAACGCAATACCTTTCAAATTTGGTTTGAGAGTTACTAAGAACTAGACATTGAACCCGCGTAATGCGCGAGCAGTTTGGTACTAGAAATACAAAACATGAAAGCTCCCACAAAGCTTTTTTACCATATCTGCAGTAAAATAGATCCAAAAATAAAGAAGCAAGCAAGCAACTGTAAAATACTTTAGTGGATCCAAAACTTCTCAGATATCAACAAACTATATGTAACTCTAATTGATCTCTTCTTTGATGTATTTTCCTGTTCCATTTTAAAGACAAGCTGTGCTACAATTATCTCTTAAAAAAAAAAGTATCAGCAAATACAGAATTGATCAAGACTTGAATTAAGAAAAATAAAGTCATCAGTTGCAAGGCTAAATATCAAACCATACATGCCTGATGAAAGCATTTGCTTACAATATTGAACTCGTAATTTCAAACCTATAGATATCAAGAACTCCGATAATATGTACTAAATTTAGATCTTGCCCAACTCTAATCATATGCGAAGATTCTCATTGGCATTCTCTATTTCCTGTATAGCATTTGCCAATTTCACCTGTAACTGCCTAAAGATCAGCAACTATAGTTGGCCGTATTGATAATGGCTACACGCAATATGAAATTTATTATTGCTTTTCGAAAATTCATAGTTTCTTTTCACATCACGGTCGTAGAAAAAGAGATTTAAGAGGAAAATTTTTTTACCTCATCATGAGTAAATCACATGATGAGCTTTGAATTTCTATGAATGAAGATAGGATGGAAGTAGATTGACTGGAGAAATTGGTGAAGGAAATTGGGAAGAGAATGTAAAATCTTTAGGGGCTGTTCAGGGGGATGGTGTCACCAGTAGGAGTTCCTTTGGGTTGAAGAGATTGAACACCGGACAGTGACAGTTGCAGTTGGTGCTACCTCATCTGACGGTAGGTGGACCTTCTTTTAGGGTCTTAATTGCATTTTCTCTGGTAAAAAAAATGAAAAGCTACGAGTAGAAAGGAACCGAAGACTTTGGTGAGAGATTGAAAGGAAGATTAATAACGAGATCGTTTGGATGTTGTTTTTAGATTAAAAAAATTAAAAAAAATTACTTTTGTTCATTTTTAATATGTGTAAATGAACTTTTTTTTTATTGTTTTGCAGAGTTTGTATATGTTGTCAAGAAACCCCACTGAATGCTAGTCAAATGCGTTGGAAGCTAGACCATCTCCATAAAATAATGAAGATTAGAGTGTCTAATTATTTCTTTATTTTCTAACTAAATAATAAAAACCAAAATATTATATATAATTTAACTATTCAAATTTGAGGTAGTAATCAAATGATAATAGTGCCATGTGAGATAACTTTTGTTCATACGAATAACTAATAACAAATTTTTTATGTTAAAAAAATAACAATTTTTAAATATAAAATTTAATAATCATACAAATGGTTTTTTTTTGGGGTTACAAATCATGTTTTCCATTAAAGAGATAATAAATTCTGTTCTTATGTAGAACCAGAGGGTGCCTGCAAAGACACGTATACGGTGATTTCCTTCTCATGCAGCTGCTGCCCAGTGATCTAGGGGGGTTGGGTACCTGCAATAGGACTCCAACGCTCAAGCTAAGCAATGCACTAGTAGGGTTTGCACCGTAAGATTACCGAGATCCCAGTTAGAATAACTTAGTCTGATACTTATAGAGCATGCGTAGGGTCCCTTTGTGATCCGTGTGAGGTACAGGTACATTGAGATCGTGGCCTGATGGGGGGTGCCTCCTCCCCACGATCGTTCTGGCAGAGTCCTAACGGAGGGTGCTTCCCTCTCACGATCATCCAGGCAGATCTCTAAAGTTGCGGGATGTCGCGTTAGTGGCCACCTGCTGTGGCAGGCAATTATGGTCCCCACATCCTAAGGTCATGATTGGCAGTTGTCAGGATATGTGCAGACCTAAGGAGTGCGGTTATGGCCTATGACTGAAGCCTGAGGTCGGGTGACCTAACTAGGGTGCTTATGGCGGAGTATGGTGGTACTCGTGCCGGGTTGGTCCTATCGAACAGGACCCCGGATCACGGTCCAAAACAGTTGTCCCCAGCTTGGCGCTTAAGTGGAAGAATTAAGTGTCAAGATACCGGATCCTGACAGGGTCCGTGGTGCTTCGTTAGATGCGGGATCCATTCAGACCGGTATCCATTGTTGGGGAGCACCTTTGGGGTTGGCAAGTACCACTATCTCGTCATCCGAGTTGTGTCCTTTTGCCCTCATGCCTGGTTTCGCAGGGTTTTTGTTTCTTCGTATGCCCTGCCAGAAAGTGCTAAGTCTTTTTGGGAAACAGCCACTTTTGACTTTATTGAGAATTAACGATATTTAAGAGAGACATCAATCTCATGACGTTTCCTAACTGCATGCTTCCCCATCGTCCAATCAGGGATGAAGAACATTAAAGTGCTACTTGCCTTGTGTGATCGACACGCTTTCATTGAATCCAATTAGAATATTCTATTTCTTCTATAAATAGGGAATGTTTGTATTGAAACTGGCACTCCTTCCATCGTATTCTTTTCTACCTTGTGATTTCGCTTGAGAGTGTGACCTCTTCTTCGTACAATGGCTTTTTGTGTGTTTCATTTTTACTGAAGGAGGGTTTTGCCCTCTGCTAAAGCTATGATGTTCTTATTTTTTCCAAAATACCTGGAGTTGTTTCGTCCTTTTGCAAATGACTTTTCTCGTGGGTGGTTTTCTTTCTCAGCGTAATAACGGTAGGTGGTTTTCTTTCCCAGTATACGCAATGTGGTTGCTTGTTTGGTATTTCACTAGGGAGATCAGTGCCACCTATCGTGTTGGATGGAGGTATTCAAAGCTAAGACTTACGCTTTCCTCCTCCTTTCCAAGGGCTTGGGGGGTGTATCGTCCTCCAAGAGTCCTTGGAAGGGCAGGAGGGACTATTGAGACGGCTCTTGGAGTAACCTGGGGTGGTCAGGAGGCTAGCTAAGGTTCCGGTGGAATGACCTTATTCATGAGAGGTTGTGCCCCGTCCAACGAAGGAGAGCGCATCCCGGCCTTTATCGTTGTTGTGAAGAAGGCAATGCAGAAGATTTGGCACCGGTTCCGGAGTCATGATTCCGATTTGCCAAGGTTCTTCAAAGCCAATCTACTTTTTCAAGAGGCCGAGGCTGGTCCTGGAGGAGCCGTGGTGGTGGCAGCGACTCTGGATGTCGTGGCACCTGGGTCATGTCACATCCATATTTCCTCCGGGATCTTTAACTGCTGCTCTTCCTTTATACATTTTATGTCTCAATATTTTTCTTTCTCTCTTTTTCTGAAGTAAGATGATGTATGGAATGAGAACAAATTAATAAAAATTCTTATCTTCTGAATTTCTGTCTTATATTTTCTTTTCTTCTTTTCTGTTTACCGTCCGCAGTCTTTTGTCTTTGACTGGGGTAAGTCCAACGCTTACTCCGGAGTAACGCTATAATGCCCCCAGTTTAGTGCTTGACTTGAAAAGTCGACGTGGCAAGCTATAAACCCGTCATCTGTGATGAGACTCTTAAACCTGAAATGGTTACCCCGGTTTAAGCCGGGGTTCATAGCAAACTTTCTGGACTTAGCTTTCGGAGATTGCGTGACATTTTGAGTTACTGCGCAACTGTCTTTTCAATTGCCTCTACAGCTGCGTGGGCCACATGGGACATTGTGGGTGGGTAGACGTGCCTAGAGCTCTGTGCGCTATGATGGGCGTGTTTTGAATTAATGGGTCGCAGGGACGAGAATGCCCCCTAACTATTTTAGCTTTCATAAATAGGGGTTGAGGGTGCGTTGTTGTCACCTGTTTCTAAACACCTTTTTCTGGAGGTTTCGTGTGGCAGAAAGGTGCGATTTGCAAGTGTTTTCCACCCATTTTCAAGATTTTGATCAGTCTCAGCGTTTATTCAAGGTAAATCTTCTCCTCAGCTTTTGTTGAGCTTTCTTTTTCTGATTACCTTCTGCTGATTCTGGGTAATAGCCCTTTTATGAAGTAGAGTTAGTGTTCTGAGTTTCTCCTAGCCACTTGATAACTCCATCTCTGTCGTGCCATGCGCGGCAGGGGTGTCCTTCTGAAATTTCAAATTTTAGAGGGGAAGGAGGCCGATACATAGGTGAACTACTTCGTTCGCCCCTTTTTGTGTTTGAATCTCCTGTTCAAATGATTCTAACAATTACTCATTGGCTTTTTTGGGTGTTCTCAGGATTTTTATGGCTAGAGCAGGAGAACCAGGGCATCGATCCTCGAGGTCCGTGAACTAGCGGAGGAAGATTTGATCCGGATTTACTGTGGTCTGGGGTTAGTATACCCATGGGTAAGGGATGATGTCTGGAAACATCTCTCCAAATTTTCTTCCAAGACCGTCCTTCGGCAATCTCTGGACTACATTCATCTGACAGATGAGAAGGCACGAGATGACAAATTCCAGGTTGTTTGCGCAGAGTGGAATGAGAGGGTATGCTCGAGCTGGGAAGCAGGCTCACACTTCATGTTCCTATACGAGCCTCTTTTTGTCAAACTAAGACTGCGGCTGCCCTTTTCAGAGTTTCAGATTGACATTCTCTGGACTCTTTGTGTAGCCCCTACTCAGGTTCACCCTAACGGTTGGGGCTACATTATAGCTTTTGAAAGGTTTTTCCAAATAATGGGGTTGCAGTACTCGACCAACACCTTCTTTTACTTCTACCATCGAGTATGCCCCTAAGGTTCAGCAAAGCAAAAAAATTAGCTCACTATCCAGTTTAGGGCAGGTCATAAGTCCTTTGATGTCTTTCAAGATAGCTTCAAAGGGTTTAAGACGTATTTCTTCAAGGTTACGGCGGCCAAAGGGTTTATCCTTTTTATTTGAACGCCAAAGGGAACTCGAAATTCCCTCTATACTGGACCCCGGATGCATGGGCTATTCCATCTATTTCGTTTGACAAGGAGGAGGAGCACCTGACTCTAGAGGAACTTAAAACAGTTAAGTTCATATGTCGGTATGCCGATAAGCATGGTAAAATCAACATCAGAGATGTCCTCAATACCCATGGTGATGACCTTCTCTTTGCTTTGTTAGGTGGGAGATAAGACACTGCAGTCCACCTTAGGATTTTTGTATTTCAATATCTCTATGTGATTTTGTTTTCCTGATTTCTAACATGCTTTCATGTCTTATTGCAGTGAATGACATGGCGTCTGGGCTTTCTATTGCCGCTCTGCGAAATTTAAAGACCAAGATGAGAAGAGGGAGGTCTTTAAGTGCCCATTCGGCCTTCGCCCAGGCATTTTTAGACCGGGGTGTTATCATTGAGGAACACCCTGATCAACCAAGATTTGCCTCTCAAAACCTTCAGAGGAAGAAGAGGAAGGCCGCTGAGAGCTCCGCTGACCGGGGTGGGGAAACAACCTCAGAGGGCGATTCTGAAGAGAGGTCGGGCCTCCTGCCTGTTATCCAAGGGCACACTGATCCTCGGCCATTTGTTGACGAATGGCTTATGAGCGGTAAGGTGATGGAGCACATATCCCAGCAGAGCTTGGCACAAACATTGATTGAGCTTCAGGCCTTGACACTTCATTCTACTGCTGAGATCCGCTACATTGAAATCTCCGTTGAGGAGGCCAACAAGAAGGTGGCGGATGAAATCAAGAAGTAAGATGAATATGCTAAGGAGGCTGCCCTGAAACTGAACGCCGCCCTCCAGCTGAACGTGGATGCCCAGGTGAGGATAACTGATTTGGAGAAAAAGCTGGCCCAGGTCGAGTTAGCCAATAAAGGGTTCGAAGTGGGGAGGCTTCAAGCCGAAAAGGCCAATGCTACTCTCTGGGATCACATAGTCCAGTTGAAGAAATATGGGGATAAGCTGGTCACGATTTCTGAGAAGATCGGAGAGGAGTAGTTTTAGAATGCCATGACCCAAATTCAGCATTTTAACCTCGGCGTCTCTTTGGATTTAGAAGGCCTTAACTCTGACAAGGTCTTCCATGATGGCCAACTTATCTTTGTGGAGGACGTCCCTCAACACGATTCTAGTGCCGCCCCGAGAGCTGCTCAGACTCCGGCCGGAGAGGAAGCTGAAGCTTGATTTTCTCCTTTCTTCTTTTTTGCCCCCTACGAGGGATTTCTGAAATTTGTATGAACAATTGCTTCGTGAACTGGAGTCTTAATTTTCATTTCACTTTTCTATTTGGTTTTGCTTATCTTGTTTTGCTTTAGTTGATTTATCTATTTTTCGTTGTCCATCTTGGGTCCAACGCCCATTATGGCTTTTTTATATAACCGTCTTGTGGACCTAGGATATTTTTTTTTCAAGAGGAAAAAATGGTCAGGGATCCCGTGTTCGTAACACCGAATTGCTATTCCGCTTGACTTAGGTAAAAATAACGCCCTGATCCATAATCCAACACTCATAATATCGAGTATCTGAAATTTTGGACTTAGGCAAAATTCGACACCTTAGTTCATAGTCCAATGCCCATAATAACAGGCATTTGGAACTTTTGGACTTAGGCAAAATTTGAAACCTTAGCTCAGGGTTTGGTGTCTAAGAAAACTTAGCACGTGTAATCCCTTCTGCCTTAGGCATATTAAACCTTACCTGAGGTCCATCGCTAACTGTGTTGGTTTTACGGGATCCTCTTGGCTGAGGTATAAGGGTGGACCACAGATCATTTGACCCGTACTGCCTCTAATTTTTTGACCTTTTATGCTGTCAGTGCCAAGTATTGAGGTTAGGTGTTGACCCTATAACTTACTACCAAAGCCTTGGCATGTTATACCTGTTGACCTGGGCTTCTTAATATATTTCTCATGGAAAAAGATTTCTGAATAACTCTTTCATTAATGAATCTTAGGAGGACGGAAGTTCATATAGGACATACAATCTCAGGACAGATCAAACATTAGTCTACTAAAGGGCTAGGCCGTTAAGGGCATCTAGCTATAGTATTTTCTAAGTTTATCTGCATTCTAATAGTTCTTAATCGGGCAGCCTGTTAGTATTTCCAGTGTGTAGGCGCCCTTGCCGATGCTAATGACGATACGGTAGGGGCCTTTCCAATTAGGAGCTAATTTTCGTTGGGAGGCATTTTTTCCTCCAATATCCGCTCTCCTGAGTACCAAGTCTCCTGGTTAGAACTTCATTAGAATCACCCTTCAGTTGTATTTGGCCGCCGTCCTTTGCTTAAGGTCGGTGTCGCGTATATGGGTTACGCGCCTTCTTTCTTCTATTAAGTCCAGATCTTCCCGAATGAGGTCGGAGTTACTGTCCAGTGAAAACTATTGATAACACCAGCTTAGTTCCCCTACTTCCACTCGGATCATAGCTTCACACCCATAGGTGAGTTTGAAAGGGGTCTCTCCCGTGGTGGAATAGAGGGTAGATCGGTAGGCCCAGAGGACATGGCCTAGCTGTTCGGCCTAATTTCCCTTAGTCTCATCTAACCTTTTCTTGATTCCTTAGACAATAACCCGGTTAGCGACCTCGGCTTGTCCATTCATTATGGGGTTCTATACTGTGCTGCAGTGGTGCTTAATTTTTAGGCTAGCCAGAAGCTCTTTGAAACCCTTGTCTTTGAACTGGGTTCTGTTGTCCGTTACAATAGACTCTGGTATTCCAAACTTGGTGATAATGTGGCGCCAAGTAAACTTCTGGATCCGTGCCACAGTTATTATGGTTAAGGGTTCAACCTCAATTCACTTCATAAAATAGTCCACTGTTACCACCAGGTACTTCAATTGACCGGGGGCTTGGGAGAACGGGCCCAAGATGTCCATACCCTATTTATAGAATGGCCAGGGGATCGATATTGTGGATAGTTCTTCCAAGGGGGCTTGGTAGTGATCTGAGTGGCACTGGCACTTGTCACAAACCCAGACATGTGCATGAGCATCTGCTTCCATTGTTGGCCAGTAGTACCCTGCCCTTAGCGCTTTCAAGGCTAAGGCATTGCCTCCCAGATGATGTCCGCAACTCCCCTCATGAACCTCGGACAGGACGTATTCTGCTTCTTTCAGGGTGAGGTATTTGAGGAGGGGGGAGGAGAAACCACGCCGATATAAGTGGCCATCATAGATGGTGTACCTCACTGTTGTCTTGCTCAGCTTAGAGACTTTTTTGGGGTCTGAATGTGTAGCTCTAGATTATAGGTATTCCATGATGGGGGTGATCTAAGAGTCCTCCCTTTATTTAACTTAGAAGACGGAGTGTTCTATAATGGAGGGTTGAGAAAAGGTTTTCTTAGATTATTGACCTGTTATTGCTAGGGCTTTTGGTGCTGGCGAGTTTAGATAAGAGATCTGTCCTGGAATTCTACTCCCTTGGAATACGCACAACCTTAGTCTCTTTAAAGCTTTTTAGGAGCTCTTGTACTTTAACTAAGTACTTTTGCAAGAGAGGCTCCTTAGCTTGATAGTCACATCGGATTTGGGAGGTGGCGAGCTGAGAATCACTACAGAGCGTGATCCTGGTTGCCCCCATATCCTTCGCCATTACTAGACCAGCAATGCACGCTTCGTATTCAACTTGGTTATTCGAGGTTGGGAACTCGAACTTCAAATAATGATCCAGGGTTAGTCCTTCTGGGTTTTCCAAGATTACCCCGGCTGCATTCTTCTTGGGATTTCGAGGAACCATCAACGAAATGGTCCAAGAGATTCCCTGTGGGTCACCGGGATCTGACGTGAGTTCTGCTAAGAAGTCAGATAATGCTTAGGCCTTGATCGCAAGTTGTGGTCCGTATACAATTCTAAACTCTGAGAGTTCAATTGACCAGGCTATCATCCTTCCGGCCAGGTCTGGCTTATGCAATACCTGGCGGATGGGCTGGTCCATTCTCACTATCACGAGGTGGCATTGGAAATACTGCCGCAGTCTTCCCGCCATATTGATCAGTGCAAAAGCGACCTTCTCAACTTTTTGGTAATAGAGTTCAGGTCCTTGCATAACCTTACTCACGAAATAGAACAGTTTCTGTCCTTCGTTCGTCTCCCGGATTAGCACTGAGCTGATAGTCTCTTTGTGGACTGACAGGCATAGGTAGAGCGATTCTCCGGGGTCCGATCTTGTTAGGATAGGAGGGGAAGATAGAAGGTTTTTTAAGGACAAAAAGAGGTCCTCGCATTCCGGAGTCTATTCAAAGTTCTTCCCTTTTTTGAGTAGTTTGAACAGGGGGAAGGATTTGTGGGCCGCCTTGGAGAGGAACCTTGTGAGGGCCGCTATCTTGCCCATGAGTTGTTGACTTCTTTGACATTCCGGGGGTTCCTCATATCGAGTACGGCTTGGCACTTATCGGAATTAGCTTCTATTTCGCAGTGGGTTAGTATGAACCCCAAGAATTTTTCGGCCTGTACTCCAAAGGCGCATTTCTCCAAATTCAACCTCATGTTGTGCTTTTGGACTTGTGCGAATACCTCTTCAAGGTCCGTCGTATGCGACCCACCTTGTGGGGTTTTCACTATCATGTCATCGATGTAGACTTCCAGCATTTTCCCCACTTGGTCCTTAAAAACCTTGTTCATCATCCTCTGATAGGTAGCCCCTGCATTTTTTAATCCAAAGGTAAAACCCTATAGCAGTACCTTGCCCAGTCAATGATGAAGGTGGTTTTGTCCTTGTCTCTGAGGTATATTGGAATCTGATTATATCCTGAGTAGGCATCCATAAATGACAACCTCCTGAATCCTGAGGAGCTGTCAACCAGCTTGTCCACATTGGGAAGTGGGTATGAGTTTTTTGCGCAGGCCTTGTTCAAGTCCGTATAATCTATGCACATTCTCCACTTCCCGTTTGATTTTTTCACCAGGACTACGTTGGATAACCACGTGGTATAAGCAATTTCCCTGATGAAACCACAACTTAAGAATTCTCCTACCTACTCCTCAAGCACCTTCTGTCTTTATGGGCCGACTTTCCTCTTCTTCTGAGCAATCGGCTTCATGTTTTCTTTGACGGACAAGCTGTGGCAGATGAAGGAGGGGTCAAGCCTTGGCATGTTAGACGATATCCAAGCAAAGAGGTCCTTGTTTTTCAACAGGAGTTCCACTAGTTGTTGCTTCTCGTCTTCTTCTAAATGCGCTCCGATCTTGGTGACCTAGTCTGGCTTGGCTCCAAGTTGGAAGGGTTATAGCTCTCCCTCTGGCTGGGGTCTGGTGCCACAGAGTTCGTCCTTAACATCCAGCTCAGTCATCAGTATATTTACCTGATCTAGGACCGGACTGGGAGTGGTGGAATTTTCCTTTCTGGGCACCCTGCAGATCCTCAGGCTCTCATTGTAGTATTTCCTGGCGGCAACTTAGTTGCCTTTAACAATGATGACCTCATTGTGCTTATTTGGGAATTTCATCACAAGGTGGGTGGTGGACATAACGACACCGAGAGCGTTCAGGGAGGGGTAGTCTAAGATGATGTTGTAAGCCGAAGGGCAGTCCACGACCAAAAACCTCACATTGACCATCTTAAAAAGTTTGGGAGACCCCAGGGTCAAATGGGTTTCATAGTGTCCTACAGGGGTGATCTTCTCAAACCTGTTAGCTCCCCGTCGTATGGGGTCAAGTCTGAACGCGAAAATTCTAACTTTTGATCAAAATCCAGGAATATAATATCTGCTGAACTTCCTTGATCCATGAAAATTTGGCGGACCTCGGCATTAGAAATTATCCTAGAGATAATGAGCTGGTTGTCGTGGTCCGGGATGATCCCGCCATAGTCCTCATCCGAAAAGGTAATGGGAGGCACCTTTCTTTCCTCCGTCTATAATCTGTGTTTGGAATAGGAAATGCTAAAGACCGTTATCCTTAAAGCTTTTTTTCCTGCCCCGTTTGATGGTCCTCCCCCAGCGAATCTTCCTGCAATGGTGTGGATCGTTGTCCTCAGGCGAAGTGTCCCTATTCCTATCCCCCCGGTCATTACCGTCTCGGCAAGGTGGAGTCCAGGATCTTCTCCTAGGGCTTCGGGTTCTCCTTCTGTGATGAGGAGATGGGCTCCGTCGCTTGTCATCCCTGCGCCTGCCGCGGTGCTCATCATTTCGAGCGCGGAGAACGTACTGTTGTAATCGTCAGGCCTTGATAAAAAATTTGATGGCGTTGCGCAGTTAGTAGCAATCTTCAGTGTTATGGTCGTAGCCTTTGTGCCATGCGTAATGCTTAGAGTGGTCCTTTTGCTTATACTTCTTGATGGGGGGTGGCCTCCGGATATTCTGAAACTCAGTCTGCATTACCTCCTTCAAGATTGTTTCTCGAGGGGTATGCAGGGGAGCGTAGTCAGAATACTTCCTCCGAGGTGGACTGCCTTTGGGTCATCGAGACCGTGAGGAATCTTAGTTAGGTTTCTGATGAGGGGTCTCATCCTTATCCCATCTCCTTTGGTCTTCTGTCGCCTCCTCAAGGTTGACATACTTTTGGGATCATCTCTGGAACTCACCTAGGTTCTCTGGCTTCTTCTTTACCAGGGACGCAAAAAACTTAGAACCCACGCGGAGGCCTCTTATGGCATAATGAAGGGCTATTCTGTCGTTGAAGTTTTTCACATTGGTACATGCCGCCATGAACCGCCTTACATAATCATATAAGGGCTCATCTCATCCTTGTCAAACCTTGGCCAGAGACTTGATGGACTTGAGTTGCTCCTTGCTAGTGGTGTACTAGAGCAGGAAACGTTGTTTCAGATCTGTACAATCTATCACGGACCTCCGTGGTAAGCAGAAAAACCACTTGAGGGCTCCCTTTTTGAGGGAGAGCGGGAAAGCACGGCATAGTAACTCCATGGATCCTCCATGAAAGCACATGGATTGCTCGAAAGCGTTCACATGTTCCTGGGGATCCATGGTTCCGTCGTAAATCTCTAAGTTCACAGGGAACTTAAATTTTCTGGGTACACAGTACTCCATTAGTTGATCGAAGAAAGGGTTCTCCTGGATGCCATGGTTCAAGTTATTGTTCCTAACGTTGGACACCGTAGCATCAACATGGGCTCTCCTTTGATTATTCTTCGCGTTGCGTCCTTCGTTATAACGGTTTGGCTTGAGTTGGTTTTCGTGCATAGCCCGTTGCATGTCCTCCAACCTTTGATACTGTTCGTTCAGTATGGCCATGTGTTGCTGTAGCATGTCTTGGAACTGCCATTGGGATATGTGGGATTGATTTTCATGTTCAGAACGAGTTGCATGATCACCGACTTCGCCAGGTGGCATTCCCAAATGTTGAGTTGCTAGGATTCTGTGTTTTTGGACATTTGGGTTGCCTTCTTGACCTGGGATTCCAAGCCTGTCTCTCATAGAGACTCTGCGTGATGGGTCGGGACTCTCATCGAAGACCGAAGTGGAGTGCCCATCGCACTGGTGTTCTGCATTGAGCGCCTGGTTCCTCATGGCAGAGGCTTCCATGTTGGGTGGTAGAACATGACGAAGAGAGTGTTGCGCCTTTGGACCTTTGGAATCTGCCTTTGATTGGCAGAGGTTTACGCAATGTCTCTTCTTGAATTTTGTCTCGTGTTTACTATGATGGAGTGGGGTTAGAAGTTTATTGTTCCCACAGACAGTGTCAATGTTCTGATGTAGAACCAGAGGGTGCCTGCAAAGACACGTATACGGTGGTTTCCTCCTCATGCACCTGCTGCCCAGTGATCTAGGGGGGTTGGGTACCTGCAATGGGGCTCCAACACTCAGGTTAGGCAATGCACTAGTAGGATTTGCACCGTAAGATTACTAAGATCCCAAGTAGAATAACTTAACCTGATACTTATAGAGTATGTGTAAGGTCCCTTTGTGATCTATGTGAGGTACAGGTACGTTGAGAACGTAGTTTGATGGGGGGTGCCTTCTCCCCACAATTATTTTGGCAGAGCCCTGACGGAGGGTGCCTCCTTCTCACGATCGTCCAGGTAGATCCCTAAAGTTGTGGGAAGTCGCATTAGTGGCCACTTGTTGTTGCAGGCAGTTATGGTCCCCACACCCTAAGAGTCATGATTGACAGTTGTCAGGATTTGCGCAGACATAAAGAGTGTCATTATGGCCCACGACTGAAGCCTGAGGTCGAGTGACCTAACCGAGGTGCTCATGGCGGAGTCTGGTGATATGCGTGCCAGATTAGTCCTATCGAATAGGACCCCAGATCATAGTCCAAAACAAAATCAATAACCCAAAAAAATGTATTATGTGAAATAAAATAAAAAAGAAAAGAGAAAGATTCACTACTAATGCACCTTTAAAGTCCACCAGCATGTAAGAACGTAAAAAAAGCTGGCAATATATTAATAAGAGCACATAAAGCAAGAAAAAGAGATCCAACCAAAAAAAAAGCAAGAAAAAGAGATAAAGTGCCATCTTATTACTTATTTAAAAATTTAAAGATAAATATAAATATTATAACATTATAAATACATCTTATTATTTATATTAATATTTAAAGATGAATATAGAAAAATTCAAACAATATTTATCATTACTTATTTTTTATCATAAAAAAATAAAAAATGCAAAGTATGCAACCAAAAATTGACAATGATATTGTGCCGGCCAATATACTAGCATATAATAATTGAAGATTTGAAGATTTTTATAAAATGATAATTTTTTTCTTGATTTCCATAAAATGATAATTATACTCATGGGATTTTCTTATTTATATGAATGATAAATAACTTTTTTTAAAGGTTTGGCTCACTCTCCATATATGTATAAAAAATATGCAAGAGAGATAAATATTAGAACTGAGTGATAAAATGGCAATCATATGATTCATAATTTTTTATGAAAAGGTATTCAACTAATTTAATTACATTGTAAATAATAATTAAAGTACTCTTTGCTATATGAATATGAATATTGCATGATTGGATTTTAAAAATAACATGTAAGAGGTAAATAGTAAAAATCAAAATATCATATATAATAGAGAGTGTCTATTGCTACTCTTATTTAAATTATTTTGTACTATTTTCTTAAAATACCCTTTATTAGTTAATAAACGTGTTACATTCAACTATTTATTTAATAAAGAGTATTTTAAAAAACTCTCGTAGAAAGATTGTATAACTCTTATTCTCTCACAGTTGGACGAGGATTAGCTTCATGAGTAGTTCAAATGGATTAAACTTATGTGAATACCTCATGGTCTCACCCAAAAGAAGAGCATTTTATAAAAATAAGAAAAAAATTGTTAAAAAGGAGTGACAATAATCACTCTCTATATAATGATTCAAAATTTTGAGGTCCTCTATAAAAATTGAGTAAGTGATCAAATGTCAATGATAAAATATGAGATAATTTTTTATTTTGGGTTTATATGAATAACTAATAACAATGTTGTTAATATGAAAACTTTAATAGTAATCGAACAAATAATGAAAATTGTGATAATACCTTACATCATCATTAATAATTATAATGGAGACACTTGGAGAGCATCCAATATAAGGTCTCTTTTACTTATACATGTTTTATAGTCATGCCATGCTAATTGTGTAAGGTCTCTTAGTATACTTGATCAAGTTAGGTGTTTTTTTTTTGCCATGGATTAATTAATAATTATGTTAAGATCACCATAAATATTATGATCATTTAGCTTATATATATGACATCACTTAATCTCAATGGATCATATCATACTAATTGTATAAGAGACCTTAGTCAAGGTAAGCTCATAATTAGTAATATGATCTATAACTTATTATGATCACTTAATCCTATAAAGAATTGTGTAAGGTTTCTTAATATACTTGGTAAAGGTAAGCTCACAATTTGTAATTTGATCATATGGCTCATATAAGATCACTTAATCCATTTGATCATTTCATACTTATTGTATAAGGTCCCTTAGTATATTTGGTCAAGGTAAGCTTAGAATTAGTAATATGATCTATGATCACTTGATCCTATAGAGAGTTGTTTAAGGTTTCTCAATATACTTGATCAAGTTAAGCACACAATTTGTAATTTGATTATATGACTTACATAAGATCACTCAATCCATTTTGATCATTTCATACTTGTTGTATAAGGCCCCTTGATATACTTGGTTAAGGTAAGCACACAATTAAAAATATGATCATCTAGCTTAATTTAGATCACTTAACCCTATAGAGAACATAACTTACATAAGATCAGCTTTTATTTTACATCTATACTTTTTTATTTAAAAAAGTATGACATGGATACTATTATTTATTGTTAAATTATATAAATTTATATATGATAATTTTATTTTATGTAAAATGGTATGTGATATATACAATGAAAATATCTTTTACAATAACCCTATAGAGAATATAGCTTACATAAGATCAGCTTTTATTTTACATGTATACTTTTTTATTTAAAAAGTTCTGACATTGATACTATTATTTATTGTTAAATTATATAAATTTATATATGATAATTTTGTTTTATGTAAAATAGTATGTGACATATGTTAGAATTTTTATTTATGGATTAGCATAAATTATATTATAATTTTATAAAATCTAGATTAATTGGATGTCAAAATTATTAGAGCATTTTGTTTAGCCCAAATTGTGATCAGTATTGTTAATGTGCCTATTATTGTTAAAGTACTACTTTTATATGTGAGTTTTGTTTTATGAATCTTGTATATGGGTTTGCCATAGTGGGTATATTTAACCCATTTTAATTATTCTATATATACAGGGAGAGTCCCTATTCCTAGCTACTCTAGTGCGTACAGTTGCCCAATTGATACTGACACGTGAGCGACTACTATGGGATAAGAATAATATTTCTCCCTCATCGAGATTGCTTTTCATGGTTTCAACAATGACTTCATCATCAACGCCTTTTCAAGGTAACCATAAAACTCTTTATATGCATTGATATGTCATAAATATTGAGATTAATAAATTTGATAAATTTCTATTAATTGATATCAGAGCCAATGTTCTTAATCCTAATTATGAGTATCAATTTTGTTTTATTATGAGGTTTGAAAATTTAAGAAACTCGAAATCCTAATGTATGTGATGTTTAATTGAAATTTTTTTGAGATCGATTTCAAAATAAAAAAATTGAGATTGGGTTGTTTTGAGTTCAGAACCATGTTTACTGCATTATGATATTGTAAATTTACAAAGAATTTTACTCAAACCCGTGGAACCCTAAAGGTTTAATCTTTTATGATTCATTTTCTTTTGGATATTATTTCAAGAAATTGACTTAGGGATATTGTAGATCATATTTTTCTGAAATTAACAACACCAAGATCGTGCTTCTTGGTTGTGAAACAACCTGAAATTCCTTAAAAATGTAACACGCGGCTAGCATTTTAATCTCCTTCAAAACCTAGTTTTTTGTGTTGTTTTTTTTTTGGAAATTAACTGAGGGGAAATGTAGATCCCAGTTGCACAAATTGATATATAATGTTTTGAAAATTATTTATTTTTTTTGTTATTTATGAGATTTGATTCTGAGAGTTGCTGTTTAAAGTATTATGGTACCATTTTAAGGTACTTTTTCATGATTGTGAGCTCGCCTTCGCGGGACCAATTATGTTAAGGTGTCATTTTGTTGATATTTTGTTAATAATGTTGTATTAGGGATTATGTTGATAATGCACTTACCCTATCAGTTTTCCTTTATTAGTGTAATTTCTGATGATTTGTTAAATGGTACTATTTTAGGCATTTTTCATGATTGTGAGCTCGCCTTCGCAGGACCAATTGTGGTATGATGCTATTTTATTGATAAAATATTGTTATGTAATATTGTTATGTTGTGACTTTGGAGATTATATTGATAATACGTTTACCCTATCGATTTGCCTTTAATGTGATTCCTGATGATTTGTTAAAGGTATTAAGGTTCTGACCTTAGAGTTCTCAGTATCCTTTCGGTACTAGCTTTAGGGACATGATTTTGATGTCTGTGAGAGTCTATTAATGTGTTGTAATTCGGGACCCTTAGGCAAGATTGCAATTGAATGGGAAAACTCCGCTATGGTTTTTGCTCAAATATTGTACATGTTAATATGCTTGACGAAATTTCCCTTTAATGTTTTGTTCTTTTAGCTTCGTCAATGCAAATGAGTGCTATAATGAAATTGAATAGGACTAATTTTGAGGACTGGGTGGATTATGTGAAATTGTTCCTTGTTGTCTCTAATGTTGATGCTGCTCTCACTGAGGATGAGCCTTATAGACCTACAAATGCATCTTCCACTATAGATAAGAAGAAGTATGAAAGGTAGGTTCAATCTAATAAAGTTTGTTTGATGACCATGAAGTATAGCATGGAAAATACTATTAAAGAGAGAATTCCTGAAACAAATAATGCTAAGGAGTTTCTTAACTCTGTTGGTGAGAAATTCAAGAAGTTTGATAAAATTGAAAAGACCTATTACATCTCTTTGTTGACAAAGACTGTATATGATAGTGTGAGTGGTGTTCGTGAACATGTTTTGAAGCTTGTGAATTGGTACAACAAGTTGAGGTCCATGAAAGTGGAATTAGGAGAGGATTTCCTACTCTGGCTGGTGTTTGAGTCTCTTTCGGCTAGTTTTGATGTTCTGAGGACCATTTACAATGCTCAAAAGGAGGAATGGACTGTTAATGAACTTATATCTGTTCTTACTCAAGAGGAGCATACCATAAAGAAGGGCAAAACCCATATTGTTCAGCTTGTTTCTCACAAGAATGGTGACAAGAAGAAAAGATTTGCTAAAGGGAAGAACAGTAAGCCTCAATTTAAGAAAAAATGGAATGATAACCTTGGATATCATTCTAAGCCATCTTCTAGTCCTGGTGAGTCTTCTGGTGTTAAGCCTAGATATTGATTAAATGGAAATTGTAAGTTCTGTGACATATATGGGGCATAGGCAGTTTGATTATTTGAAGTTTAAGAGCTGGCTTGAGAAAAAGAAAAGTAACCCTTTGGCTCTAGTATGTTTTGAATCTAATCTAGTTGATGTTCCTTCAAATACATGGTGGTTAAATACTAGTGCAACTATTCATGTTACAAATTCATTGTAGGAATTTAGAAGCAAGCGGCAACCAAGTGAAGGGGAGTTAATGATCACAATAGGAAATGGAGCTAAAGTCAAAGTAGAACATATATGAGTGGTTTCATTAAAGTTATGTACTGGATATGATTTAGTTTTGAAATATACAATTTACGTACCTTCTATGAGGACAAATTTGATTTCAGTTTCTGTTTTGGATGGTTGTGGCTACTCTTTCCATTTTAGTAATGCAAAAGTTTCTTTATATTATGATTCTGCTCTTATTAGTTCTGAAGTCTTGTCTGATAGTCTATACATGTTGAATGTTGATTCTCTTTTTGTTGATCAACAAGATTCAGATATCAATGATGTTGTTGGGAACAAGTATAGTAGAGTTGTTGAAAACTCTTTTATGTTGTGGCACAAACATTAAGGACACATCTCTAAGGAGAGAATGAAGAGGTTGATCAAGGAGAATATTCTTCATGATTTGAACTTCTCTGATTTTGATACTTGTGTTGATTGTATAAAAGAGCAACTTATAGCTGGAGCTAGGAAGAGTGGGGTTACCAGAAGTGAAGGAATACTACAATTAATTCATACAATATTTATGGACTCATTACTCATATTGTTATGAGTGGTTTTAGGTACTTTATTACCTTTATTGATGACTTCTCTAGATATAGGTGGATTGATTTGCTGCGTGAGAAATCTGATTCTTTAGATGCTTTTAAAGCATTTAAAACTGCTGTTGAATTGAAATTTAGTAAGTAGATTAAATTTGTGAGGTCTGATAGAGGTGGTGAGTATTATGACAGGTATGGTGAAACTGGTAGAAATGCTAGACCTTTTGGTAGTTTCTTACAAGAATGTGGTATTGAGGCATAATACACCATGCCTGGCATTACGCAACAAAATGGAGTTGCAGAGAGGCGAAACCGTACTCTTATGGATATGGTGATATGTATGTTTAGTCATTCTACTTTTCCAGAATTCTTGTGGGGAGATGCCTTGAAGACTGCTTCTTATAAATTGAATCATGTACTAAGTAAATCTATACTGAAGACTCCATGTGAGCTTATGATAGGTAAACGACCTACCTTGAGGTATTTCTGTATTTGGGGTTATAGGGCAGAGGTGAGACCTTATAACCCACATTTAAAGAAGCTTGATCCCAAAACCATTAGTGGTTTCTTCATTGGCTATTGTATTAGCTCAAGGGGTTCTAGGTTTTATTATCCTTCTCATACTACTAGAGTTATTGAATCTGATCGGGCTGTTTATTTTGAAAGGGACTTAGAACATAGTGAAACTCAGGAGCCGAGTATTGTTAATTTTAGTGAGGAGCATGTTGTTGTTCTTATTCTTGTTGATCCCTTTCTAGGGATAATGCCATCTTCTTTGATCCATAATGATGATGTTGTTGATCTTATTGATAATGTCGATATCCCTCAATAAGTCAAAAATAATGTACAGATTCTTGATGTTGTTGTGGCTCCACTAAGAAGATCTAAGCAGGTTCCTATATCCACTGAGTCTACTAGATTCAGGGATTATGTTGTGTACCTACAGGAGCATGAGTTTAATTCAGTTGAGGATTCTGATCCTATTTCCTTTCAAGAGGCCATGGTTAGTTCTGATAGTGCACAATGGCTAGTGGCTATGGAGGATGAGTTGACTTCTATGGAAAAGAATAATGTTTGAGAATTGGTGGAGTTGCCTATTGGTTATAAAACTATTGGTTGCAAATGGGTCTCTAATACCAAACGTGATGCTAGAGGTGAAATTGAGAAGTTTAAGGCCAGACTTGTTGCAAAGGATTATATAACCAGAGAGAAGGCATTGATTATAAGGAGACTTTCTCACCGGTTTCCACTAAAGATTATTTTCGTGTTGTGATGGCCTTAGTTGCTTATTTTGATTTGGAGCTTCATCAAATGGATGTTAAAATCGTCTTCCTAAATGATGATTTGTATGAGGATGTATATATGGATCAACCTGATGGTTTTGTTGAAGATGGTAAAGAACATATAGTATGCAAATTGAGAAGATCTATTTATGGATTGAAACAGGCTTCCAGGCAATGATATTTGAAATTTGATTATATTATTGGCTTTCTTGGTTTTAAAGAAAATATTATTAACCAATGCATTTTTTTGAAGTTTAGTGGGAACATATTCATCATTCTTATTTCATATGTTAATGATATATTGTTGGCTAGTAATGATATTATTTTTTTTAATGAGACTAAGTAGATGTTAATAGCATATTTTGATATGAAAGATCTTGGTGATGCCTATTTTGTATTGGGTATTGAGAGTCACTGTGATAGATCTTGTGGTATTATTGGCTTGTCTCAGAAAGCTTATATTGAAAGGATTTTGAATAGATTTAATATGAAATCTTGTAATCCTTGTACTGCACCTATTCAAATGGATGAAAGATTCTCTAATACCCAGTGTCCTCAATATGATAAAGATGTTGCTGAAATGGAGAAAGTCCCATATGCTTCCGTTGTTGGTAGCCTTATGTATGCTCAAGTTTGTACACATCTTAATATTACTTTTGTTGTTAGTGTACTTGGGAGATACTTGAGCAAACCTGGGTGCCTCATTGGCAGGCTACAAAACAAGTTATAAGGTATCTAGAGGGTACCAAAGATTATATGCTCACCTATAGGAGGTCAGACCGCCTTGAGGTGATAGGCTATACTGATTCTAATTATGGTCATTGTCCAGATAACCACAAGTCCACATTAGGGTATATATTTATATTGCCAGGAGGAGTTGTTTCTTGGAAGAGTGTTAAATAGACACTTACAACTACTTTTACTATGGAGGCAAAGTATATAACTTGTTATGAGACTATATGTCAAGCAGTATGGTTGAAAAATTTAATTACTGAATTTCATATTGTGGAGAGTATTTCTAGGCCTCTTACTATTTATTGTGATAACTTTGTCGTAGTATGCTTCTCTCAAATTAATAAAAGTTATAAGTGCTCAAAGTATTTTGATACAAAATTTATATTTGTTAGAGAGAAGATTCAGGAGTTTCAACTCGTGTCGAGCATATCCCTACAGAACTTATGGTTGCAGACCCACTAACCAAAGGTTTAGTTGTTAAAGTTTTTGTTGATCATGTAACTCGTATGGGTATAGTGAGGTCTTTTGATGTTTTGGGTTAGTGGAAATTTGTTTTGTAATTTTATTGTAACCTCATTTTATGTCTCGAGACCTTAGACAATTATATTGTTATTATTATCATTGTCATATAATATTGTTATTGTTAGTATCTACGCAATTTTGTTTATTCATGATATGGCATATTGTGGAGATATTTTGGACCTAGTCTCATTTTGTTGTTGTGCTGAGATGTTTGTTAAATCTCAAGAAGCATTTTGGGTGGATGCTTGGGGCCATTTTGTTAGAAAATGCACTTTGATCACATATTGGCATGCAATTTTGGATGTGCTTTCCCATTACCCATATACCACAATTTGATGGGTCATCGGGATATGAGTATCTTGCATATATGATATCAGTACTTATTTGAGTATGATTTTCTGCATTGTTAATATGCTTATAGTCTCATTTTGGACTAGTTTTTGGGAGTGCTGGCTCGATTTTGACATCATTTATGACCACATATTGTTTGATTAATTTAGAGAATTGTTTTCTTATTAAAGTGATGTAATATGACTTATGCTGTCCAAGTGGGAAAATGTTAGAATTTTTATTTATGGACTAGCATAAATCATATTATAATTTTATAAAACCCAGATTATTTGGATATCAAAATTATTAGAGCATTTTGTTTTACCCAAATTGTGATCAGTATTGTTAATAGGCTTATTATTATTAAAGCACTGCTCATATATGTTGGTTTTGTTTTATGGGTCATGTATATAAGTTTGTCATAGTAGGTAGGTGATAACTCCATAAAATGTAATTATTTGTGCCCTAATTCTGTGCTAAAATGAATGCTTAGTCTTTGTTTATAATGCATATTTGGAGGTTTATTAGTAATATTCGATATATTCTGATTCTGAACCTTTCTTGTATGTTTTATAGCAAATTGTGCTTAAATGATCATGGATTAGGTAGATTTGTATATGTTATTGATTTGGTGTTTTCTCTATGATAGGAAGGGCTCCAAACAAGGTCAAATATGGAGTGTTTGAGCTAAAAGAGGAAGAGGAAGCTAAATCTCCATTTCAGTGGTCACCGCCGCAGCGCAAGGTGTTGTGCGCCGTGGCGCTGAGAGGTTTTTCAGCCAGCCCATACTTGGACCCGAGGCAAGAGGATCGCGGCCCAAATGAAGTGGACGCTGTGGCATAGGTAGATCGACCCGGTGAGCGCCGTGGCGCTGAGGCGGCAAGCTGAGCCTATAAATAGATTTTATGCATTTTTCTCTGAGTTCTGGCCATTTTGGGCCATTTCCATTTTCTATACTTTGTAGTTTTCTTAGTTTAGGTTAGTTTTAGGTTAGTTTAGTTTGGCTAGATCTTCATTGCTGGTAGATTGGAGGCAAGGATCAAGGAGGATTCAAGCTTCAAAGACAAATCAATGAGCTCCATTTCTCTCTTTTCCCTTTCTCTTTTCTTTTCCTTATCTGTTGTATAGCTGAGCTTTGTTTAGGAATACTTTAAATCTTTTTATTTATATTAATGATGTGTTCTTCTCTGAGTTTGTGTGGATGTTTGGTTATTATTCAATCATTATCTGTGCTTAATGCTTGTTGTTGGTTGGTCTCGATTGCATGATCCTAATATTAGCAAATGAACTAGACATAGGGATTTGTTGATATGGATATGGTATGGTTGATGCATGTTCAGAGAGTTCAATTGGCTTGGATGAGTTGATTCGTTAATAGCATAGAAATATACCTTCTAGCCATGTATAGTGTATGATTGAGAATAGATTGTTCATGAGTGGATCTTGGATCCACCAGGGTTAATTGACCTAGACATAGGCTTTTGACTAATGAAGATTCTCAAGCTTACCTAATCAATGCATTTGTGTTTATGAGGAGGATTGTATGTTGTTGATAGAGATAGGGGGTGAATGAGGATTTCCTGAAACCTAACCATGTTTATCTTTATTGCTTTTGTAGATTAGATTTAGTTTAGTTTATTGTTTTCTTATTTTTATGTCCTTGTCTAGAATTGATTAAGCTATTGGTTGGTACTTAGCTTTATAATCGAATATTCTCGTGGGAACGAACTTTTACTTTGTATCTGTATTACTTGAGCGATCCGTGCACTTACGGTAGCCACCAAGTTTTTGGTGCCGTTGCCGGGGATAATTTTTATATTGCTAATATCAACAATGAGTTTGATTAGTTCTAATTCAAGTTGTATATAATCTATCTTTCTTTTATGTTTTGTTTTAGTTTCAAATACGAAGCCGGGTGATTTCATTCATACGAGGCCCTTGAGGGACTTCGTGACTCTTGGAAAGGATAACCCTTGGATCAAGTTCTTGAAGACTACTCATGCGCGGCACTTCAATTTTGGTGACAAAGTCCTGCTGGGACTATAACTCAGGCCTTTCGTGGGAGGGAATCCCATGTTTATGTTTAATTAATGCTTTTACTTTGTGTATAAATAGGTAGTATGTTAATATGTTTATGTTAAATATGTTAGCATATTAGTATGTTAGTTGTGTTAATATGTTTTGTTAATATGTTAGCATGTATATGTGTTAGTATTTAGTTTAGTTAGTTTTAATATTTGTTAGTTATGTTTAGTTTTGTTAGTTTTTGTTTGTTTATGTTTTAAGTGTTGTTTGTGTTAGTTTTTATATAGGTTAATGTGTTAGTTATGTTAGTTTTATGTTTTTGTTTGTTTTTAGGTTTTAAGTTTGTTTTAGTTTGTAAATAGGTTAATATGTTGGTTTTGAGTTTTAATATGTTTAGGTTATACATTTTTTTGTAATTTAGCTTTTTGAACAAGTTTTGTTGCAGCTAGAAACCCATATGAGCCAAACCTAGCAGCAAAACTGTATTTGCTGCTAAATTTAGCAGATTAGGTAGTTACGTTACGCCGGTAGTCTTGGTACGCGTGCAAGACAAGAC
The DNA here is from genome assembly GCA_029884595.1 of Ormosia semicastrata. Classification (NCBI taxonomy): domain Eukaryota; kingdom Viridiplantae; phylum Streptophyta; class Magnoliopsida; order Fabales; family Fabaceae; genus Ormosia; species Ormosia semicastrata. The sequence continues at coordinate 117,685,401 of JAQQTO010000063.1, forward strand.
AGTGAAGTGCACGCATGCTGGGTAGTGCGCCGCTGGCGTTGCAGGGGTGTTTTCTATAGAATTCTGCAACTTTTAGTGAGCGCCGCGACCTAGACATGTGGGAGCCGCGACGCTGGACTCCTATTTTTGCTTTTTCTGTTATTTTTCTATTTGTGTGTATTTAGTAATGCTCAGTACTAGTCTCAGGTTCCCTTTAGACCATGTTCATTGAAAGATACATTTCATTTTAGGTTTGGGGGAGTATCTTTATATGTTTTATACCCTTTATGATTAATGATAACATGTAATGGTATTTTGAGTATGCAGTGATTTTAGTCATCATCTTTCATGATTATATCTTGTTTTGACTATCACTGATGTGCTGTTGATAAGATTTTCAATTTTCACTGTTTGCAAATGATGTTATGCATGTTTGAATTGAAAAGTTGAATCTATTTGAATGCATGACATATTGCAAGAATGCTGGTGTTGTTTTTGGTTGTTCATGATGTGAAAGGTTGCTATGTGCCCCCTTTTCAGTGAAACCTTATGTGATCTTGAAACTTGTGAAACAATTTAGTTGCTTTTGATGCATGATTTACGTCTCACTTAGATGCAAGTGTAACTTTGAAAATGATAAGAGTGCATGTTTTGAGAATGTTTATAGATGTACTTGTAGAGTTTTGATTATCCTATAGATTGTTTTTAAACTTTCTTGAGGCTAAATCCTAGGTTATGCATGATTGAAGAGATGATTAGGGCATTGTTTGGACTGATTGAGCCTTAAAAAGCTTTCCCTTATATGATGATATCCCTAGGTCCCTTTTTGAAGCCTTATATTGTTGCCCTTATTTGTTTTTCACCACCATTGTGATCATTAATCTGTTAACCGTTCTAATGCATGTGAAAGCATGTCATTTTCTTCCTACCCTTATTGTTTGTTGAGTTCATGGTATTCTATTTCTTGAAATGAGTCTATTGATTAGGGGTTAATGAATATTCAATTCAAAATGAGCCTGAAGGAACCAGATGCAAAACAAAGAAAAGAAAAAGCAATGCTTTGCAAAATAAAGAAAATCAAAAGAGAAATGAAAAAAAAAGCAAAGCTTAAGTAAAGAAAAGTTTGAAAAGCATCGAAAAATGGTTCTGACAAATTTTCTGCATTCACAATTGAATATCCTGCTGATATCAAATGTTTTGACTTATGACTTGAAGTAGTATATTATGTGTTTCAATGTTTGTATTGTATCTTTTCCCATTCATTTCTTTCGCCCATACCATTGGCCTAATATTATAAGCTGATTAAGTCCCTTTTGATCCTCAGTCTTGTGTGATATACATTAGTGGAGAGAGAGTTGATTTACAATCTTGTGGATTATGTGAATCATATGCATGTATGCTTATAAACTTATCTGGATATGTGTGACTTGATTAGGAGAAGTTTATCTTGCATATTTGTGAAAATATGAATTGCATGAAGAATGTTTGGATTGTTAGTATGTTAAGGATTATGTTTGTGTGGAACTGTTTACGGGGCATTTGCACTTTTTAAGGATTGATGCAGTCATTACATACTAGTATTTGATTTTAAAAGAATGAAAAAGAAGATTGAAATATATTTGCTGAATGAAAGTTGTTTTCAATTGTTAAGTGATTTACTTAGTTCTATTTTGTTTTGCTCGAGGACTCACAAAATGTAGGTTTGGGGGTGAGGTAGGTTTAACTTATTTTAATTATTCTATATGTACAAGGAGAGACTCCTATTCCTAGCCACTCTAGTGCGTACAATTGCCCTATTGACACTGACGCGTAAGCGACTATTGTGGATAGGAATAGTGTCTCTCCCTAATTGAGATTGCTTTTCAGGGTTTTAACAATGACTTCATCATCGGTGCCTTTTCAAGGTAACCCTAAAACTCTTTAGATGCATTAATATGTCATAAATATTGAAATTAATAAATTCGATAAATTTCTATAAATATATGCAATAAAAATATGGATGAGAATCCTCTCCTGTTGGCCAAAACAGGAAGGGTCCTATTTTGCCAAAACAGGAAAATAGTATCTTGTTTTGCCCCTCCCTTCTCATCATCTTACCTCCCCTCCCCTCCCATTTTTTTCCTATTTTGGCAAAACAGGAGCCTCTCCTGTTTTAGCAAATAGGAGAAGATCTTCATCCTAAAAATATCTTTTACAATATTGATCTGACCTATTGTATTAGTTGATTTTATCAATAAAGAAAAATAAATCTCAATGGAAGTTTTTACAATTAAAAGTTCTATAAGACATGAGAAATTAATTTGAAGTTTTAGACTTTAAAGTCCATCTGCCACCGACTCACACAATTCATTATCTAATATTTTATATTTTATTTGGTTTCAATGTTCACCTGAGATAGTGCTAGCGGCTCAACGGAAAAAACCAACTGATTTAAAGCCATTGTTGAGCGAAGTTATTCTCACTGGTGTAGCAAATACCACAAATCCTGGAAGATAAAAAACATGGAGATGTAAACACTACTGGAAGGATTTTACCAGTTCATATACCAGAATCCACTACCACTTTTATAGTGCTCCATGTGGGAAGAAAGCAGGAATTCAAAGATATCCTATACTGATGCAAAACAGGGAGGAATATGAAAGAGTAAGGAGAAAGGTTCAAGAGGCAGAGGAGAGTGATGTGTCTTCTACTTTAAAATGCTTTTCCATTAGTAAAAGCAAGAAACAGAAGCAAGAAATGTCAAAGCCAATAGCACATGATTTCCATATTATAGAAAGAGTTGATGTCGATTTGAAGATAATGAGAGCTTTGTGTGCCAATGGTATTCCATTTTATGTTATGAGAAAATTTGCTGAGATGGTTTCAACTATTAATAATGGGCCGATAGGTTGCAAATCTCCTTCCTTTGAGAAGGCCAGAACTGTTCTATTGAATGAATGCAAAAGAACTGTTGAGAAAGACTTAGCTCCAGTAAAAAATGATGGAATTTTGGATTGAAACCATAATTGAATAATCTCAAAATTTCTAGATCAATTAAACACATGCATAAATAATATAGATTGAATTATATGGTTATCTGAAAAAGATAATGATGAAGCATTCATAATTGACCATCTCGAATGTTGTGAAAGAGAGAAATTATTCATATTCTGTAGTAGTTTGTTCTTGCGTCAGTATCGATGGGACAACTATACGCATTAGAGTGACTAGGAATAAGGATCTCTCCCTTGTGTATATATTCACATCAAAATGTGCTAAACTTACCCATCATGATAAACCCACACACAAGACCCAATAACAAAATTCACTTATGAGCAGTGCTTAATAACAATAATAATGATCATTATTTGGGCTATAACAATATGCTCTAATTATTTTGACATTCAATCAATCTGGGTTTTATAAAATATAATGTGTCTTATGCTAGTCCATAAAAATTATTTTAATATTCTCGTACTTAGACGACATAAGTCATGTTATTTTAATTATTTTAATAAAAAAATATTTTTTTAGATTAATTAAACAACATGTGGCCAAAATAAGATATCAAAATCAAATTAGCACTCTCAACCAAATGGTCCAATATGGGTTTACAAGCATCTCAACAATGCATAAAATCATACTCGATTGGAGTACTAATATTATACATGTAAGATACTCATATCCCGGTAATCCAACGAAATGTGGTATATGAGTAATGAGAAAATACAATAAAATTGCATGTCAATATGTGATAAAAGTGTAATTCCCAACAAAATAACCCAAGTATTAACTCAAGATGTTTTATGAGATTTAACAATATTATCTCAGCATAACAACCAAATGACACTGGGTCCAAAATGTTTCCATAGTATGCTATAACATAAATAACATTGCGCAGAATAATAATAATAATATTATTATATGGTAACGACAACAATAGCAACATAAGCATTCAAGGCCTTGAGACACAACAAAAATAAGGTCACTACAAAACACAAAACAAACTCCCACTAATCCAACACATCAAAAGACCTCACTTTACAACTTGTCCATGAGTTATACTTACTTTGCTCAAATATCTCCCAAATATACTAACAACAAAGGTAATATTATGATGTGTACAAACTTGAGCGTTTATGACGCTACCAATAGTGGAAGCATATGAGGCTTTATCTATTTCAATAGTTTGTTAATCATTATGAGGACACTGAGTATTAAATAGCCTCTTACCTTTTTTAATAGGTGAATTATATGGATTACAATATTTTATATTGAGTCTATTCAAAATTATTTCAATATAATCTTCTAAGACAATCCAAGAATATTATGAGATTTATCAGAGTGAATAACAATGCCAAAAATGAAGGAGTCATCGCCAAGATCCTTAGTGTCTTTTAAAATTAAATTATGTCCAACGCATAAATTTAAATAAACAACTCCTATATGCTCTACTTTGATACTAGCTCTATTTCCTACTGTGATCATTAATTCCCTTTCACTTAGTATCCTCATGCTTCTGAGCTCTTTTCTTCTTCTCAAGCCAACTTTTAAACTTCAAACAATCAACTTGCTTATGCTAAATATGTCACAGAACTTGCACTTTCTATTGAATCAATACTTGAGTTTGTCATCAGAAGTCTCACCAAGCATACTATTACCTAGAAGGATGTTTAGGGTTGTTATTCCCCTTCTTCTTAAATTGCAGAATATTACTTTTAGCTTTGAGAATTTTTTTTTATCAGTATTTTTGTAAAAAGCAAATTGAAGACTATGACCTTACCTTTATTCATTATCTCCTCCTTTTGAGTAAGAATAGACATGCTCCTTTCCTCTTTCTGAGCGTTATAAGAAGTCCTTAGAACATTAAAAAGTAAGAAGAGACTCAAACACCTTCCAAGTTAGAAAATCCTCTCATAAGTCAACTTTCATGGACTTGAACTTGTTGCACTAGTTTACAAGCTTTATGACGTGCTCACGAACACCAGTCAGATCATCATACTTAGTCTTTGTCAACAGAGAGAGCTAATATGCCTTTTCAAATTTGTCAAACTTCTTGAATTTATCACCAACAAACTTGAGAAATTCCTTAGCATTATCAAATTCAGAAATGCTTTCTTTAATGGTTTTATCCATGTTATACTTCATGGTCATCAAGCAAACTTTATTGGAATGAGCCCACCTTTCATGATTTGTCCTAACTGCTGATCAGGGTCAAACATGTTGCCCATTTGCTAACCGCAAGTACACAGATCGCTCAAGTAATACAGATACAGAGTAAAAGTTCATTCCCACGAGGATAATGGTTTATAAAGCTAAGTATCAACCAATAACTTAATCAATTCTATTCAAGGACCTAAAAATAGATAAAAGTAATAAACTAAACTAAATCTAATCTGCAAAAGCAATAAAGATAAACGGTTAGGTTTCAGGGAATCCTTCTTCACCCCCTACATCTACCAACAACATGCAATCCTCTTCATAAACATGAATGCACTGATTAGGTTAACTTGAGAATCTTCATTAGCTAAAAGCTTATGTCTAGGTCAATCAACCATATTTACCTAACTCCTTAGTTAGAACCAAAATCCACTCATGAACGATTTATTCTCAATCACACACTATACATGGCTAATAGGTATATTTCTATCCTATTAACGAATTAACTCATCTAAGCTAATTGAATTCATCGAACATGCATCAACCAGACCATATCTATATTGACAAATCCCTATATCTAGTTCATTTGCAATATTAGGATCATGCAATTGATGGCCAACCAACAGTAAGCATTAAGCATAGATTATGATTGAATAATAACCAAACATCCACACAAACTCATAGAAGAACAAATTATTAATATATATAGAAAATGATCCAAAATATCCCTAAATACAGCTCAGTTATACAATGAACATGATAACACAAGTAAACTCATATCCAAGGAAGATAAGGAAGAGAAGAGAGAAAGGGAAAAGAGAAAGGAAGCTCATTGATTTATCTCTGAAGCTTGAATCCTCCTTCATCCTTGTTCCTAGCCTCCAATCCACCATCAATGGAAATCTAGCCAAAACTTTCTAACCTTAAACTAACTAAAACTAAGAAAACCTAAAATGGAAATGGCTCAAATGGCCAAGACCTAAAGAAAATAGACCTAGATACTAAGAAAAACATGAAAAATCCTATTTATAGGCTCAGCTTGTCGCATCACGCCGCGACATGCACTACCTTCCACCGCGGCGCCCAAAGGGTCGGTTACATTATGCTACGGCGCACCCATCTTCTGGGCCACGATGCTGAACTCTCGGGTTCAAGTATGGAATGGTTGAGATGCCTCTTTCTGTTGCGGCGTACACAACATTGCGCCGCGGCGTTAACTGCTGAAATACATATTTGGCTTCTTCTTGACCTTTTAGGTCAAATGCTCCATATTTGACCTTGTTTAGAGCCCTTCCTAACATGGAGAAAACATGAAATCAGTAACATATATAAATCTACTTAATCAGTAACAATTTAAAGCTCAATTTGCTCAATAACACATAGAAAGGCATCAGAATCAGAATATGACAAATAAAAGTACAAAACCCTCCAAATATGCATTATAAACAAGGACTAAGCATTCATTCTAGCACAGAGATAGAGCACAAATAACTACATTTTATGGAGTTATCAACTGCAGCAAAAAGACGTAGTTATGGGCTTCAGAGGCTCATCCTCAATGAGAGCATCATCAATATTAGAGACAACTAGAAATAGTTTCACAGATTCTACCCAATCCTTATAATTCATCCCATTCAATTTTGCGAAAGTATTCATTTGCTTGAAAATTAATATAATGAAGGGAGATTTTTCATCAAGCATATCACTATTATAAAATTGAGCAAATAACCATAATGAAACTCTCCCATGTAATTGTAATCCCGTATAAAGGTCTCGGATTACAACACATGAGTTGACTCCTATTGACATTAAAATCATGTATCTAAAGTTAGTATCGAGAGAATACTGAAAACATTAAAGACACAACCTTTAATGCCTTTTACTAATCACTAGAAGTTATATTAAAAATTATGTCCCTGAAGCTAATATCGAGAGGATATTGAAAATTCTAACGACACTACTTTTAATGCCATTAACAAATTTAGGAATTATATTAATGAAGACAAAATGATAGGTAACTGCATCCATCAATATAATTTCTAATGCAACATTATAATAATATTATTAATGAAAGAGCACCTTATCATAATTAGTCTTGTGAAGGCTAGCTCACAATTATGTAAAGTGCAACAAAATAGTATCACAATATTGTAAATAATAACTCTTTGAATTAGATTGCATAAAAAAAAAAGATAATAACAAGATATAACAATATACAATCTATTACATAACATTTTGTGTACAAAAGGCCCTGAAAAATATTTAAGTGATTAAACAATATTGAGTTTGAGATTATAAAATATGAAACATACTAAAATACTCAGATCAAAACTCAAGATATCATACAACTTCTAACATTGTGCAATATTATATGCACAACATAGCATCAAATTATTTAAATAATTAAATGATACTAAGTCTGAGAGTATGCAATATATATGATATACAATAGTATCATAATAGTGCATAAAAGATTTCAGGGCCAAAAGTGGAGATTATGACATGTTTTTTACTTTTTTTAATATGAGAAAAATACAAATAAATAATCTCAGGCATTAAAAAATAATTAAAATTTATCAAAATTTAGATCTAGGTCCATGGAATACAATGTAAAAACAAAAGTGAAAAATCATTTTTATACAAGTCTCACACTCCTACACTTTTCGAATATAAGAGTGGGCTTCACAGGAAGAAGTCATCTTCCTTACCCAGTTGCTATAAGTGGATTGTTTCGACTTGGTTTCAACCCAGAGCCATATCTCACTTGTTTTACATCCGTTTGATGTGATTCTTGTGTCGCTGGATTCAAAATTTATAGATTTACAAAACCCTCTATCAATTTTGAATTTTTTTTCTACAAAGAATTCTAGGTTGTTCAAGCTAAATTCAAAGGGGTTTTCATGACATTTTCACAATTTCTCCATCAATATGCATCAATTTTACGCGATATTTATGTCTATGAATTCAGAAAATCGAGATCTATGAAAAGCCTATACTAATTTGTATAATTGATTAATAGAATTTTTGAATCACAAAATTGGGATTTGTTAGGGGTTCTTCGCAGTTTTTCGTGAAATTCTCTTTGGATTTTAATTCGTTTGATACAATTTATACGTCGTTAAATTAAGAAAACCTCAATCTATAAAAGCTCTAACTTAATTTTTGAAACTGATTAAAGAAAATAATTTTTGAATTTCACAATAATGTTTTTGGGTTTCCTGACGTTCATACCTTGTAGATATCTTTTCCAAAAAAACTAAAATTGACAGTCATAATTGTGAATGCTTATGTCCCTAAAGCATGTCAAATGGTTTTTGATGATAACAAAGGCAAAAGTGAAGATCAAGTGCAAAAGAAAAGATCAAGATCAAAGAAAGAAGTCAAGAGGTTTATTTAGCTATAAGCTTAGAACATTAATGTTAAATGCTCTTAAGATTTCTCAAATGGTTTTTCAATATACCATTTCAAAATAAGTGGGAAAATTCAAAGCTAAACATGTTTTTCAAGAAACTTGAGTTTCAATCTTAAATCTAACACTCATAAAAGGATTTATGTTTAATCAAATGTCTTGAGGTGTTAGAAATGGCTTACAAGCTTTATTGGACTTGAAAAATGTGTTCAAAGGCCAATGTAATCGATTACATGATGTTTGTAATCGATTACACAACAAACAGAGGCATTGTAATCGATTACATGAGCAATGTAATCGATTACAAGTAAGTCAGAGGCCATGTAATCGATTACACCAATAATGTAATCGATTACAATAAGCCCAGAAGGGCAAGAACACGTTAAAAGAGTCATGTAATCGATTACATAGATATTGTAATCGATTACACAGCAAGACAGAAGTCATGTAATCGATTACATGGATATTGTAATCGATTACAAGCAAGTCAGAAGCCATGTAATCGATTACATCAATAATGTAATCGATTACACAGAGCCCAGAAAGCCAAGAACACGTTGGAACAACAATGTAATCGATTACATTTATTGTGTAATTGATTACACGTATCCTAACAATGTCCAACGGCTATATTAAATGTATTTAATGCTTGGCTAAAACCCTCCAACGGCTCCATTTATTGAAAAACTTATAAATACCAATGTTGGGTCTTCATCAGAGGTTGACCTTGAACCAAAAACTGATTACCAATACTTCAAAATGTGATTCAATCCTCAAATCTATTCTGTTTTTGTGAAAAACGTGGGTTAATCTTTGAGAGCATATTAGAGCTTCAATTTGTAATCATCTACTCTAGTGAGAGCTTTATTCAATCAATCTATATTGCTTTGTAAAGAGGGTGAGGCATCCCTCCAAAAGTGTAAAGGGTGAGGTATCCCTTAGTTGAAGAAACTCAAGCTCCAAGGGTGAGGTATCCTAAAGTGTTGAGTGCTCAAGGTTGTAAAGGTTATCAAGCACCTATTGAAGCTTGAAGAAATAGTGAAAAATCTCTAGCGGTTGCTTGAGGACTGGACGTAGATCACAAGTGGATTGGTGATCGAACCAGGATAAATCATTGTGTTTGTTTTCTCTAAACCCTTCTATTTATATTGAGTACTGTTTTATTGAATTGCTTAAATATTGGTCCCTTTGGCTATTGCATTTATAAGTAAAAGTGTTTATCTCTTATATCCAATTATCTCTAATCATCAATTAGCTTCAACGAAAATTGTTTATCAAACGATTTGCGAAAGATTTTTGAACTTGTTTTTAATACTCAATTCACCCCCCCTCTTGAGTATTGAGGCCACTTGGTAACAAGTGGTATCAGAGCTAGACTCTTGTATAAAGAGCTTAGCAGCTTCAAGAGAAGTGATGGCTTCAAATGATTTTTCAAATGAAGGTTCTTCTATAAATAGACCTCCTTATTTCAATAGGGATGGTTATGCCTATTGGAAAGAAATGATGAAAATTTTTATTGAAACTATTGACTTAGATGTGTGGGACACCGTTGAAAATGGTGCTTTTGTTCCAACACAAAACAAAGATGGTGTAAAAATTAATACACCTAGAAATGAATGGACCGATGATGATAAAAAGAATGTTCAATACAATTTGAGAGCCAAGAACATCATCACCACATCCTTGGGGTATGATTAATTCTTTAGGGTGTCAAATTGCAAGACCGCAAAAGAAATGTGGGATACCCTACAAGTAACTCATGAAGGTACTAGTGAGGTAAAATGATCTCAAATAAACACTCTTACTCATGAATACGAATTGTTTAGAATGAACTAATGTGAGAGTATTCAAGATATGCAAAAGAGGTTTACTCATATTGTTAATCATCTTATCTCATTGGGAAAAACATTTCCTAATGAGGATCTTATTAGCAAAGTCTTAAGATGTCTAAGCAGGAATTGGCAACCCAAAGTAATGACTATTGCGGAATTAAGAGATTTATCAACAATATCTCGAGCCACCTTATTCGGAAAGCTTCAAGAACATGAGCTGGAACTAAATAGGCTCAATCAAAATGAAAAGCATGACAAAAAGAAGAAGGGAATCGCACTCAAAGCCACCTCCTCTACAATTGAAGATGATGATGAAGATGGTGAAGATGATGCTGAAAGTGTTGAGCTAAGTGAGGAGAATCTTAGTCTCCTTGTGAGAAAGTTTGGAAGATTACTAAAGAAAAAGGGATTTCAAAGAAGACCACTCTTTTTCTCAAAAGAAAGTGTATCACAAAGGAGAAGGATCCTCTACTCCTCCTGATGATCACATATTTGATACATTAATAAGCTTTCATTTTTAGTCATTTACACTCTCCATGTACTTAATTGATTGATTTTGATTATGTTTTGTAAGTTTGGACTCAAATTGGACTTAATTGAATTTTATAGCATAATTTATGTCTTACGTTGCTTCTGTATTTGGGCTATATATTGGGATGTAGGTGGTCAAATGAGGTGACTCTGATAGCATTTTAAAGATAAGAGAGAGTTCTATAACTTTCATGAAGACCTCAAAGGCCCAATCACACGAGTAGATAACTCAAATTGGGGTTGAAGCAAGAACCAAAGTGCCTTTCTTGATAGCTTAACCTATGTGTACTGTTCATCACAGTTTTCGGGCTAGAAGTTGTCAAATGGGCTGAAATTTGGATTCTGAATAGTTAAGACCCATATCTACAACTTTCATGTGAACACTTTTCCAGAATTGGACTCCTTGAAGGTGATATTGGGCTTGGAAGTCAGAACAGAGGAGCTGTGACTGGGCCTGGGCAGTGTGCAGTAATTTGAACGTATCTGGAGTTATAGAAATGATATTGGACTCAAACTAAAGCCATTTGAAAGCTAAGATCCAGGCCTACAACTTTCATGAAGAACACTTGGTTCAAAAATGACGAATGCAATAACTTCAGAGCTGCATGATTTCAGAGACAATGAATCTCCATAATTTTCCACTCACCAAAAGTCATTTGACATTTTCCACTCATCCACCCATTAATGACTCAGCCCCTTGTCATTTTGTATCTCTAATCCTCTCTAAAAGGAGGGTTTGGCAGATCATTGAGGGTGTTAGGTGTTAGTTACTAAAATGATGTCATTTTGTTACTAGGTTTTCTTGTAGTAATTTTTCTTTGTTCTAAATTAAAGTCATGTTCTTCTTCTTCTTCTTCTTCTTTCTTTTTCTTTCTTCTTATCTATGAGTAACTAAGTTTCATTTTACTTGGGTGAAAGGGTGAAACTATTGGTAATAAAGTAAGGTTAGATTTATTCTTCTCTTGTGCTTAAATGATTTATATTTTCTAGTAACCATTATACGTATTATTTGTTTCTTATAATTTAGAAACCATCTTTGTAAAGAGGAGTTCTTGATTTGTTGTAGACAAAATATTGGCACAATGAATGCTTTAACCCATTTATAAGTGGTGGTAATATTTTTAGGAAACATAATATAATTACGTATATTATTTTAAATGGACTTTTAATGTTGTATTTTCCGATTGGAACCTCTATGTTGCGAAGATTCTAATTGAGTTATAAAAGAAATTAATCTTATCTTTACTTTATTTACTAATAGTGGATCTTTTAACCTAAGTAAATAATTTTTACCATAGTAACAAAAAATTTACTTCACCTTAATTAATCTTTAACAATTTCTTGTGGATCGACTTCGGACTCCCGAGAAATTTATTACTTGAGACAACCTACACTTGGGTTCGCAAAGCAACAATTAATCCCGCATCAAGTTTGTAGACTTGTTTGAAACTAAAAATTATGCATCAAGTTTTTGGTACCGTTACCGGGGACTTGATTTGAAGACTGAATTTCTAGTGTAAAAATTTTGTATATATACTAACATACTAACTAGTGGGGGAACCTCTCCCTTTTTAATTTCTCGTGCATACTAACTTATGGGGAAACTCTCCCTAATTTCTCTATAATCTTTAATCATTAATGAAATAATCTTTCTTCTTCTCTCTCTCTCTTGGAGCAAAAAATTGGCTTGCCGATTCTCCGATTTTCATATTTTAAATTTACTTTCTGCACTTTATTTTCTGCATTTCAATTTCTGTACAGTAGGGGTAATTATCCATTTTATTTTCTTGTACATATTAACTTAGTGGGGGTAATTCTCCATTTTATTTTCTTGTACATATTAACTTAGTGGGGGTAACTCTCCTGTTTATTTTTTTTGTCTGTACTTTATTTTTGTATTTATTTTCTGTAATTTTTTTTGTTTACTAACTTACTAACTCTTTACTAACTATCTAACTTTTTACTTTATCAGCTATCTAACTTTTTACTTTTTCTGCTTCTAACATTTTAATTTATCTGTATATTAACTTTTTAATTTTTATGCTTTTTAACTTATTTGGTGGTTAGTTTATACCACACCTTTGTTAATATTTAATGGAAGATCTATACTGCTAGCTTGTACATTTTATTTTATACTGTAAGTTACTTGTTTATGCTTAATTGGTATCATGATTTAAATTCTGGTCATTTGGTTAGAGTTAATTCAGATACTTTACATATTGATTTGTATGAATCACAATCACACACATTAAGCACAATGGCTGAAAACGAAAGTGTGCATGATGAACATGAAAATCAACCGTTGCGAACCATACGTGAGTATTTGCAACCATCTCGAAATTCTAGTCCATCATGTTTTATCTTTCCACTCAATGCCAACAATTTTAGATTCAAGTCAGGTATGATTTCTTTACTTCCTAATTTCCATGGTTTAGAATCTGAAAGACCATATTTACATCTAAAAGAATTTGAGGAAGTATGTACTGCTTTTCATGATCAAACTTGTACTGAAGAGTTTGTTAAGCTTAAATTATTTCCTTATCTTTGAAAGATAAAGCAAAAACTTGGCTTAATACTTTGAAACCAAGATCAATTGGCACATGGCAAGAAATGCAATGTGAGTTTTTGAAGAAATTTTTTCTAACACATAAAACCAATGCTTTGAAAAGACAAATCCAAAATTTTTCTCAAAATTCAAATGAAGCATATTTTTAAAGTTGGGAACGTTTTAAAGATTTGTTTAATTCTTGCACACATCATGGTTTTGAAAAATGGCGCACTATAAGCTTCTTTTATGAAAGGTTAACACCTGAAACCAAACAATTTGTGAAAACAATGTGCAATGGTGAATTTCTTGATAAAGAACCTGAAGAAGCTTTAGACTATTTAGACCATTTGGCTGAAAATTCTTAATCTTGGCATGATACTAATCCTTCTGAAAATGCAATTAGATTTAACCTTGCAAATACTAGTAAAGGAAAATATCATCTTAGTCAAGAAGAAGATCTAAATGCAAGGTTTGCTAGTTTGGCTAGAAAGGTTGAAGCCATGGAATCCGGGAAAGTAAAAGAAATCAAATCTGTGCAAAATGAAGAAATTTGTAACATTTGTGATGAATTGGGACACTCAACAAATGAATGTCCAAAAATTCCTGTTTTTAAAGAAGTTGTGCATGAGCAAGTAAATGTAATGAACAATTTTAAAAAGTCATTCACTTCTTCTTTTTCAGATACATACAATCCGGGATGGAGAAATCACCCGAATTTCAGTTGGAGGAATAGTAACTAGCCACAATTCATGCAACCACCACCTCCTCAGGCACAGCAAGATTCTCAAAATTCTCAAGGATATGCACCCTATGTTCCACCATATAAGAAAAACCTTGAAGGAACATTGCATGCATTCATGGAAAAACAAGAGGCCATCAATAACCATAACAATCAAGCCATGATTGACATAAAAGACACTCTTGCTAAACTTTCTTCTGCACTTGCCATTCCTGAGAAAGGAAAGTTTCCCTCTCAATCTTAACCAAATCCCAAGGGTCAGTTTAGCTTAAATGAGGGTAGTTCAGAAAGTCAAAAAATAGATCAAGTTAACTCAGTGATAACTCTTAGAGTGGAAAGGTTGTTAAAAAACAAATTCCTGAACTTTTTGAGAAAAATGATGAGTCAGTTCCTAAATATGAGGAAGGAGTTGATAACCCACCTAGCCAAAAGGAGATCAAACCCTCGTCTTCACCCCCATTTCCTCAAGCATTAAACAATTTAAGTAAAGTGAATCATAACAGTGACATTTTTGAAATCTTTAAACAAGTGAAGGTCAATATTCCTCTGTTAGATGCTATCAAGCGATTCCTTGTTATGCCAAATTTTTGAAAGACTTGTGTAATTGTTAAAAGGAAACATAATGTGAAAAAAATGCATTTTTGATGAATAGGTAAGCTCCATTATTCAAAACAATAATGAGTTGAAATATAAAGACCCTGGTTGTCCTACAGTTTCATGCATTATTTGTGAACATAAAATTGAACGAGCTTTACTTGATCTTGGTGCTAGTGTTAATTTACTTCCATATTCAGTTTATCAGCAACTCAACCTTGGTGAGTTAAAACTAACTTCTGTAACTCTTCTACTTGCTGATAAATCAATTAAAATTTCAAAAGAATAGTAGAAGATGTGTTGGTACAAGTTGATAAATTCATATATTTTTATTGTCTTGGAAACTGAACCTATGGTTGATAGTTCTAAGTCAGTTCCTGTTATTTTGGGTCGCCCATTTTTAGCAACATCTAATGCTTTGATAAATTGCAGAAATGGAGTGGTGAAGCTAACTTTTGGAAATATGACATTGGAGCTTAATGTTTTCAACATATGTAAGCAACCACATGAAGTTTATGATGAAAAGGAAGAGATTGAAGGGATTGAGGCCATTATAGATGATCATCTTCAAATCAGGAGTTCTTCTGACCCATTAGAAATCTGTTTAATTAATTCATTTGATTCAGCTACACAATTAGATGATGATGTTTCTGAAATATGCTCTTTGCTTGACTGTACACAAGAAATGGAATACAAAGGAAGGAAGCCAAGATTCGAAGAGTTAAAATCCATGAATGATGATACCCATGAAGAAGTACCCACACTGGAACTGAAGCCATTACGATGGGTTGAAGTACACATTTTTGGGAGAAGAACAAAGCTCTCCAGTGGTAATTTCCTCATCTCTGACCAAAGAACAAGAAGGTAAGTTGATAGAAGTACTTAAAAGGCATAAAAGTGCAATTGGATGGACATTAAAGGATATAAAAGGCATTAATCTATTAATCTGTACACATAGAATACATTTAGAGGATAATGCTAAAATATCTCAACAACCTCAAAGAAGATTAAATCCACACATGAAAGAGGTAGTTAGAGCTGAAGTTCTTAAATTACTTGATGTTGAAATTATCTATCCTATCTCTGATAGCGAGTGGGTAAGCCCTACACAAGTTGTGCCTAAGAAATCTGGAATAACAGTGGTTGAAATTGAAAAAGGAGAATTAATACCTACCCGAGTCTCATCTAGTTGGCGTATGTGTATTGATTTCAGAAAATTGAATGCAGCCACTAGAAAAGACCATTTTCCATTGTCATTTCTTGATCAGATTCTGGAAAGAGTAGCAGGACATCCCTACTATTATTTTCTTAATGATTATTCAGGGTATAATCAAATACCAATTGCATTAGAGGACCAAGAAAAGACCATTTTTACTTGCCCCTTTGGCACTTTTGCATATAGAAGAATGCCTTTTGGTCTTTGTAATGCTCCGGTAACTTTTCAAAGATGCATGCTAAGTATTTTCAGTGACATAATTGAGCATTATTTAGAGGTTTTCATGGATGATTTGACAGTTTTTGAAAATTCTTTTGAAAATTATCTTGATAATTTGGAAAAAGTTCTTAAAAGATGCGAAGAAAAATGATTTGTGTTAAATTGGGAAAAATGTCATTACATGATTACCTCATGAATAATGTTAGGTCATGTGATATCTTCTAAAGGAATTGAAGTTGATAAGGCCAAAGTTGAATTAATTGCTCATTTGCCTTTCCCAAAAATAGTCAAAGAAGTTCGTTCCTTTTTAGGACATGCAGGACTTTACAGAAGATTTGTAAAGGACTTTAGTGCCATATCTAGACCTTTATGTAATCTTCTAACAAAAGATACATCATTTGATTAGACTCAAGATTGTCAAAAATCTTTTGAAAAATTAATTGGTCTTTTGACTTCTGCTCCTATCATGCAATCTCCTGACTGGTTTTTGCCTTTTAAGTTGATGTGTGATGCTAGTGATTTTGATGTTGGCGCTATTTTAGGCCAAAGAAAGGAAGGTAAGCCTCATGTAATTTATTACGCAAGTCGAACTTTGAATAGTGCACAAATGAATTACACCACTACTGAAAAAGAACTACTTGTTGTAATTTTTGCATTGGACAAATTTCGAGCTTATTTAATTGGTTCTTCCACTGTTGTTTTCACTGATCATGCTGCTGTTAGATATTTAATGTCTAAACAGGATGCTAAACCTAGGTTGATACGGTGGATCTTGTTGCTTCAAGAATTTAACATCACAATAAAAGACAAGAAAGGAGCTGAAAATGTTGTTGCAGATCATTTGTCAAGGCTAACAACAAGCTCATCTTTTGATAGCACACCTATCAATGATTCTTTTCCTGATGAATTTTTATTTTCTGTCAATTCCATGCCTTGGTTTGCTAACATTGTCAATTTTCTTGTAACAGGTAAGATCCGCCTCAGTGGACACACCAAGACGAGAAAAAAGTTTTTGATTGAGGTGAAAATTTTCTTTTGGGATGACCCATATTTGTTCAAATATTGTCCTGATCAAATCTTTCGGAGATGTGTACCCGACAATGAGGTAAGTAGTGTCATTAAATTTTGTCATTCAGAAGCATGTGGAGGTCATTTTTCTTCAAAGAAAACAGCTGCGAAATATTGCAGTATGGATTTTATTGGCCCGCTTTATTTAAGGACAGTTATACTTTTTGCAAAAGTTGTGAAAGTTGTCAAAAATTGGGGTCCATTTCTAAAAGAAATATGATGCCTTTGAACCCTATCCTTGTCATTGAAATTTTTGATTGTTGGGGAATTGATTTAATGGGTCCATTTCCATCATCTTTTGGATTTGTGTACATTTTGGTTGCAGTTGATTATGTCTCAAAATGGATTGACGCGATTCTATGTCGGCACAATGATCATAAAACTGTTCTAAAATTTTTAAAAGAAAATGTTTTGAGTCGATTTGGAATTCCTCGAGCTATCATCAGTGATGGGGGAACACATTTTTGCAATAAACCTTTTGAATCCTTAATGAAGAAATATTGCATTACCCACAAAATTATAACCCCTTATCATCCTCATATAAGTGGACAAGTTGAATTAGCAAATAGGGAGATTAAACAAATTTTAGAAAAAATAGTTAACCCAAATCGTAAAGATTGGTCTTTAAGACTAAACGATACACTTTGGGCTTACCATACTGCTTTTAAAACATCTTTGGGCATGTCTCCCTATCGGTTAGTTTATCGAAAACCTTGTCATTTGCCTGTAGAATTGGAGCATAAAGCATTTTGGGCCATTAAAGCTTTCAACTTAAGTCTTGATGATGCTTCTAAGTTACGCAAATTGCAATTGAATGAACTTGAGGAATTAATAAATGATGCATATGAAAACTTAAAGATTTATAAAGCTAGAACAAAAGATTTTCATGACAAATCAATTTTGAGAAAAACTTTTGAAATTGGTCAAAAAGTTCTGCTTTATAATTCTCGTCTTCATCTATTCCCTGGAAAATTGAGATCTAGGTGGATTAGTCTTTATATTGTCAAATATGTGTATTCTTATGGGGCCATAGACATTGAGAATCCTACGAATGATATTGTATTTAAGTTCAATGGACAAAGACTCAAACCATTTCTGGAACATCAAGTTGTTGAGGTAGAATCCATTTCTCTTTCTAATCATTGTTATGAGTAGAATTTATTTTAATGTTGTTTCTTTCTTTTTGCAGTTCTTTGTGTTCCCGGTTAAATGGCGGATAACGGTACTCCGTGACTCTCAAGTCGGTTTATTTTTCAGTTTCCCATAATAACTGATTTCTTCTCCTTTTAAAATGGATGTCATTCTCTCAAATCTAAGAAAACATTTTCCTTCTCTCCCTCTAAATGCTCTAACAAAAGTCTATGAAGCTAAGTGTGAAAGACTGAGATTGTTAATGTATAAGGGCATCCCAGAAGATATACGCTGGATAATTGAAGCAAAGGTTCGTTTAGCTAATGAATCTTCAAATTCATTTGTCCCATACATGCCTAGTCTCGGTAAAAGTTCATTTTCAAAAAGGAGAAGAGCAAAAAGAATGAAAGTTTGTCACAAGTGTGCACGATGGAATTGCAACACACGATGTCGCTCTTTGGGGATTGTTTCCGTAAACAGATAAGATAAAATACTCTTCATCAAGAATGGACTGAGTAAGGAGTCATTAGATAATATCTTATTGACTCTTGAGACGCATTCTTGTGGAATTGTGCAGTGTGAACTTCTTAGTTTGTGGAATCTCTTCAGAGACGAGCTAGAGCGTTATAGTCTTGGGAATCTGACTCAAAAAGACCCTGTTTGCCAATTTATAAGAAAATTAGATGGGAAGCTTATCCTCGACTCATGGAAGGCATTTAAGTCGTTTCTAGACGTGAAACCAGAGGAAGATGTGAGCCACAATTACAACAACATGTATATATTATCTTGTACATCTTCCAAAAAAAAAAGGACAAAAGAAAAAAAAGAACAAAAAAAAAAGAAAAAAAAGAAAAGATAAAAAGAAGAAAAAAAATGAAAAAATGAAAAAAATAAAATAAAATAAAATAAGGGCGAAACTTCGGTTGTACTTGGTCTTTAATTAGATTAGGAGCCCCTGCCAGTGGAGTGGCAGACCCGTCATTGACTCGGGTGGACCTTCGCACGCCGGTCGGTAAATAAGGTTCGTGTGTCATGCTCTGTAGAGAGCCGCGCAAGCATTCCTAGGTTTTAACCAAAGGTTCTGCTTGCTGATGGACAGAAAGAAGCGTCCTGTGTATGCATTCTCGCGTGACAATGCCTCTGAGCTAGATCTTGTGATTTAATGCCATGGGCTCTTCAGCGACCTCTCACTAGCTGCGGTCGTTGGTGGTAGCTGTCAGATTTACGCACTTTAATTAGTGGCATCGTAACTCAATCCAAAATATCCCATAAGCGGGAGGGAGAAGAATGCCCAGATTGGCTGAGCCGTCTTGGTATTACTGCACTCATGACACGCAAAGATAAAGATCGCCATGAAACCTGTACATAAAGGTATGTAATCATTTATTATTATTATTTTATCTTTGTATGATTTTGTTGAATTTTTGTTTTGGACAGACGATCCTTTGGATGGGATCCTTCGGGGATTTCTAGACTTCTTTACCCTGATGGTTTTCTTGAAGTAAAAAAAAAAAAAAAAAATTATTATTATTATTATTTTAAAATTTCAAACTTTTTTCGACACCAGTCAACCTACCTGTATAGGAGCTATTATTACTTTTTCTATTCTCTTCCCTATTTAAACACTCCATTTTCTTCACTTTCCTGCAACTCATAATCATTCAAAAAGAGTGTGAGTGTAGAAATGGAGGGAGCTTCTTCTTCTGTTCGTAGATTTGTCAGTATCTGTGTATTTTGTGGGATAAGTTATGGAAGAGTTTAGAGTTTGTAAATGCAGCAAGCACTGTTAGTAGAACACTTGCTGCAAGGAACATTCGTGTAGTATATGGGGGAGGTTGCCTTGGGTTAATGGGGGCTGTATCACTTTCTGCATTTATAAGAGGTGGTCAAGTTTTAGGTGTCATTCCTGAACCTTTAACTCGAAGGAACATCGTTGGAAAGACAATTGGACTGGAAATTCAAGTATCATCTATGCATGGACGAATGAAGGCAATGCTTGAAAACTCTGATGCATTCATTGCCTTACCTGGTGGTTTTGGTACTTTGGAAGAAATTTTTCAAATTGTCTCTTGGGCCCAACTGAACATCCACCATAAACCCGTAGGTTTGTTGAATGTTAATAATTTCTTTGATAATTTGTTATCTTTTGTTGACCATGCTGTGGAACAGAAATTTGTCACACCTTCTGCAAGACGACTCCTTATCTCTGCTTCCACTGTTGATGAGTTCATTGATAAATTAGAAGCTTCTGTTTATGAACCTGATCCAGTAACAGCTCAGATAGATTGGTCCAAATGAAGCAATGAAGGAAGTGGTGAGGGAAGCAAAATGAAAAGAAAGCCAGCCAAGACACTCCAACTATTTAAATAATTACAAGCTTTAGTTTTATTTATCATACTTTGTTTCTGTTTAAATTTGTGTGAGGATTTTTCTTTTCGATAATTGTAGCAACAGGTAATATATTCTATCATTTACCTATCTATGTTTTGACATTGAGGACAATGTTGTGATCTGGTTGGGGGAAGGATGGTTGTAAAAAAATCCCAAAAAAAAAAAATTAGAAGTGTGTTTGTTAATATGTTTATTGTGTTTATATTAAAAAAAACTAAAAAAAAAATAAGAGTGTGTTTGTTAATATGTTTGTTGTGTTTGTCATCAATTTATTAACAACAAAAGTAATTAGGGGTGGCAGAGTAAAGAGTACATTATTTACTCTTAAGACGCATCAAAAATTGGTGGCAGAGTAAGGAGTAATTTGGGTAGTAACTAGTTTGTGTGGAAGTAGCAATTCAAATTCAGGGAAATGTGTATGATTGAGTAAATTGTCTTCTTTCTTAAAATTCACATGCTTGGTTATGGATGTTGAATTGGTGGACTGAGAATGATAGAATTATGCCTTGTGAGATTTTGAGCCTATTGATGAATGGATTGAACATTTGTACCATTCTTTTCTTTATTGTGTGAATTTCACTCATGAAATTGTTACTCTAGAACTTGCTTTGATTCTTTTTGAGACTACATTTTTATATGCATACATAAATATGATTGAGGCATTTTTCTTGAAATAGCTACTTTAATCAAATAGCTAGCCTTGTTTAGCAGCATGTTGTCTCAATATGATATCAAGTACTCTTATGACTTCTTGGAAATTCTTTGATTCCTGCCAACATAAAGCATTAGAAATGACCTATTTTCCCTTGCTTAACTCTTTTGAGCTTATTTGACTATTCTTTGTTTCAAACTCATTATGTGCCTTAAATGAAAAACTATGTTCTTACTTGACCTTAGGGAATAAGAGAACATTAGTTTTGTCATTCGATGAGTTCTTGAACAAGTGTAGGGGTGTGTGTACAGAATGGTTAAAAAAATGTATATATGATGTTCTTTTTGTAAAAAGAAAAAAATCAAAAATAAAAAAAAATCAATAAAACAAAATGTAAAGAGAAGAGGGTCAACAAGGTAATAAAAGAAAGGAAAAGAATATGTAAAGGGAATTTGTATTAGGTGGAGTTGGGATAAACTTTCATACTTGTTAATTGAACTCAGCTCTCATGCTCTTTTATTCTCTGGTATTTAACTTGTCATATCCATATTACCTCCTCCTTTACCTTGACCCCATTACAACCTTGAATAAAGTCCTCATGATTTGTGTGTGCATGTGTTCTGAGTAGTGGAGAAGTAGAAGATAAGCAAGCTTATGGTAGTATAATTTTCATGGGTTGAATTGAGTAAAATACTTACCTTTTAAACACCTGAGGGATTGAGAGTGAATCTTGTGAAAATCTATCATTCTTGACTCATGCTTTTCAATTGAAATATCCTTACTTATTGATTTGAGAAGTGAAGATATGTTACCTCATGAATGTTTTGATTACTTGAATGATTGATTGCTCTTCATTTTTAAATATTATTAGAAATTGAGTCTTTTAGAGTGTTTAGCTTTTGAGTCTGTTTCGTTTTGTTTTTAGTTTTGGTCTTGTGTTTTGCCCAGGAGTGCAAAAAGCTAAGTGTGGGAGAATTTGATGATCATATATTTGATACATTAATAAGCCTTCATTTTTAGTCATTTACACTCTCCATGTACTTAATTGATTGATTTTGATTATGTTTTGTAAGTTTGGACTCAAATTGGACTTAATTAAATTTTTTAGCATAATTTATGTCTTACATTACTTCTGTATTTGGACTATATCTTTGGATGTAGGTAGTCAAATGAGGTGACTCTGATGGCATTTTAAAGATAAGAGAAAGCTCTATAACTTTCATGAAGACCTCAAAGGCCCAATCACACGAGTAGATAACTCAAATTTGGGTTGAAGCAAGAACCAGAGTGCTTTTCCTGACAGCTTAACCTACGTGTACTGTTCATCACAGTTTTTGGGCTAGAGGTTGTCAAATGGGCTGAAATTTGGATGCTGAATAGTTAAGACCCATATCTACAACTTTCATGTTGAATACGTTTCCCGAATCGGACTCCTTGAAGGTGATATTGGGCTTGGAAGTCAGAATAGAGAAGCTGTGACTGGGCCTGGGTAGTGTGCAGTAATTTGAATGTATCTGGAGTTATAGAAATGATATTGGACTCAAACTAAAGCCATTTGAAAGCTAAGATCTAGGCCTACAACTTTCGTGAAGACTACTTAGTTCAAAAATGACGAATGCAATGACTTCAGAGCTACATGATTTCGGAGACAAGGAATCTCCATAATTTTCCACTCACCAAAAGTCATTTGACATTTTCCACTCATTTTCCACTCATCCACCCACTAATGACTCAGCTCCCTTGTCATTTTGTATCTCTAATCCTCTATAAAAGGAGGCTTTGGCAGATCATTGAGGGTGTTAGGTGTTAGTTACCAAAATAATGTCATTTTGTTATTAGGTTTTCTTGTAGTAATTTTCCTTTGTTCTAAATTAAAGTCATGTTCTTCTTCTTCTTCTCTTTCTTTCTTTTTATCTATGAGTAACTAAGTTTCATTTTACTTGGGTGAAAGGGTGAAGCTCTTAGTAATAAAGTAAGGTTAGATTTATTCTTCTCTTGTGCTTAAATGATTTATATTTTCTAGTAACCATTATATGTTATAATTTGTTTCTTATAATTTAGAAACCATCTTTGTAAAGAGGAGTTCTTGATTTGTTATAGACAAAATATTGGCACAATGAATGCTTTAACCCATTTATAAGTGGTGGTAATATTTTTAGGAAACATAATATAATTACGTATATTATTTTAAATGGACTTTTAATGTTATATTTTTCGATTGGAACCTCTATGTTGCGAGGATTCTAATTGAGTTATAAAAGAAATTAATTTTACGTTTACTTTATTTACCAAGAGTGGATCTTTTAACCCAAGTAAATAATTTTTACCATAGTAATAAAATATTTACTTCACCTTAATTAATCTTCAACAATTCCCTGTGGATCGACCTCGGACTCCCGAGAAATTTATTACTTGAGACAACCTGCACTTGGGTTCGCAAAGCAACAATTAATCCCGCATCAAGTTTGTAGACTTGTTTGAAACTAAAAATTGTGCATCACCTCCAAAATGCTATGAATGTGGAAAACTGGGGCACATGAAAATGGAGTGTCCTATGTATCTCAAGAAGACAGAGAAGTTTGAGAAAAGGCCTTCCAAAGAAAAGAAAGGAAAGAGAGCATACATAGCTTGGGAGGACAATGACTTAAGCTCTTCCGATAGTTCAGAGAATGAAGAAGCTCATCTTTGTCTCATGGCTCAAGGAGAAGAAAGTGAACAGAGCGACACCGAGGTAACTTCTTCTAACTCAGAATCTCTACCTTCATATGATGAATTGCAAGATGTTTTTCAAGAATTGCATAATGAATCTTTGAGGCTCACAAAAATGGTTTTGTCCTTTAACAAAATAATTTCCTTATTAGTAAACAAAGTTTCTATTTTAAGTAAGGAGATAAATGAGCTTAAGATTGAAAATGAGACCTTATGACTTATTGATGCTAATTCACTATGCATGACTTGTTCCTCACATGATAACACATCCATATCATTACCTTGTTCATCATGCAAAACATTTGAAAAAGAAATTGAATACTTGAACAACACTCTTACAAAATTCACTTTTGGAAAAGACAACTTGAATGTGTTGTTAGGGAAATAAAAATGTGTTTTTCAAAAAGTCAGTTTGGGATTTAATCTAAATAACCATCAAAAGTCTTATAAGAATTTCTTTGTTTCCTCAAATACTTCAAGTAATCCCTTTGTTAAATGTTTTCACTGTGGTAAGAAAGGGCATAGTGCATCCACTTGCAATGTTAGAAAGAACATAAACACTAAAGTTGGAATAAAAAGGGTTTGGGTTCCTAAAGGCACCATGCCTAACTCTAACACACAAGGACCCAAGACAATTTGGGTACCAAATGTTAAAACTTGAATGTATGTTATAGGTGTGCTTGAAGACCAAGAGCTCAAGTTGGTATCTTGATAGTGTTTGCTCCAAGCACATGACCGGTGATGGCTCCAAGTTCTCCTCCCTTACTCACAAGAAACATTGTCATGTCACATATGGTGATAACAACAAAGGGAAGATTCTTGGAATTAGCAAAGTTAGTAAGATCCCTTCATCACCTATTGATAATGTTTTGCTTGTTGAAGGACTTAAATATAATTTGCTTAGCATTAGTTAATTGTGTGATAAAGGCAATAGAGTTATATTTGATTCTTCTTATTGCCTAATTGAGGGAAAGGATGATAAGCAAGTTAAGTTTATTGGTCATAGAGTCAATAATATATATATGATTAGTCTTGATGATATTTCCTCAAATGATGCTAAATGCTTTATGAGTAAAGAAAATGATTCATGATTATGGCATAGAAGAATTGCTCACATTCATATGGATCACTTAAACAAATTGATTTCTAAAGAAGTAGTAATTGGTCTTCCAAAGCTTAAATTTAAAAAAGATAATTTTTGTGATGCATGTCAAAAGGAAAAATAAGTAAAGGTCTCTTTTAAAGCTAAAAACATGGTTTCAACTTCTAGACCTTTACAGCTTTTGCACATGGATCTTTTTGGGCCCTCTAGAACTATGAGGTTTGGTGGAAATTACTATGCATTAGTGATTGTGAATGATTTTTCTAGGTTTACATGAACATTATTCTTGACCCACAAAAATGATGTTTTTCAATCATTTAAAAAGCTTGCCAAAGTTATCCAAAACGAAAAAGGTTTTTGTATTGCATCCATAAGGAGTGACCATGGTAGTGAATTTGAAAATCATGAATTTGAAACTTTTTGTGATAAACATGGCATTGAGCATAATTTTTCTGCCTCTAAAACACCACAACAAAATGGTGTTGTAGAAAAGAAAAATCGATCTTTAGAGGAAATTGCAAGAACTATGCTCAATGAGGCCAACCTTCCTAAGTACTTTTGGGCGGATGCGGTTAACACCACTTATTATGTTATGAATAGAGCCCTAATAAGGCCAATTTTAAAGAAAACCTCATATGAATTGTACAAAGGAAGGAAGCCAAATATGTCATATTTTCATGTCTTTGGATGTAAATGCTTTGTTTTGAATAATGGAAAGGATAGCTTAGGGAAGTTTGATGCAAATCTGATGAGGGAATATTCATTGGCTATTCTATACATAGTAAAGCCTTTAGAGTCTATAATAAACGAACTATGACCATAGAAGAGTCTATACATGTTGCATTTGATGAAACTAACCCAAATGAGCCGAGAAAGGAGCTTGTTGATGATGTTACAAAAATCTTGACAAAAACGCACTTGAAAAATCAAGAGAAAGAGTACAAGAAGCAAGAAGAGAGACTCCTTGATCACTCATGGCAAAAGGATTCAGAAATCTTGGATCTACCCAAGGAATGGAGGACTTCAAGATATCACCCTCTTGACAAGGTGATAGGTGATGTATCAAAAGGGGTAATCACTCGAAACTCACTTAGAGATGCATGTAATCACTTAGCCTTTGTCTCTCAAGTTGAACCTAAAGACATAAATGAGGCCATTAATGATGAGCATTGGATCTTGGCCATGCAAGAAGAACTAAACTAATTTAGGAGAAATCATGTTTGGGAATTAGTTTCAAGGCCCAATGATCATCCTATAATTGGCACCAAATGGGTCTTTAGGAACAAACTTGATGAAACAAGCTTAATAATAAGAAATAAAGCTAGGCTTGTAGCTAAGGGTTATAATCAAGAAGAAAGCATAGACTATGAAGAAACTTATGCTCTCGTAGCTAGATTAGAGGCCATTAGAATGTTACTTGCCTATGCTTGCATCATGGATTTCAAACTCTATCAAATAGATGTCAAAAGTGCCTTTTTAAATGATTTTATACAAGAAGAGGTGTATGTAGAACAACCTCCTAGTTTTGAGGATTTTGAAATGCACAACCATGTTTTTAAACTGAAAAAGGCCTTGTATGGCTTGAAACAAGCTCCTAGAGCTTGGTATGAAAGGTTGAGCAAATTTCTTTTAGAAAAAAAGTTTTTTTAAAGGCAAAGTTGACACTACCCTGTTCATAAAACATAAAATGCATGACATACTTCTAGTTCAAATCTATGTTGATGACATTATATTTGGAGCTACTAACAACTCTCTTTGTAAAGAATTTTTAAATATTATGCAAAGTAAGTTTGAGATGTCTATGATGGGTGAGCTCAACTTCTTCCTTAGTCTCCAAATCAAGCAAACAAGAGAAGGAACTTTCATAAGCTAATCTAAGTATTGCAAGGAGCTGCTCAAGAAGTTTGGAATAGACAATGCTAAGCATATGGCTACTCCTATGGGCACCTCTTGCTATTTGGACAAGGATGAAGGAAGTAAATCGGTAGAAATTACAAAATATAGATGTATGATTGGCTCACTCCTTTATCTCACTACAAGTAGGCCTGATATAATGTTTAGTGTATGCATGTGTGCTAGATATCAAGTTAATCCTAAAGAATCACACCTAAGTGCTGTTAAAAGAAAAATGAAATATCTAATAGGCACGTCACAAATAGGTTTATGGTACGCTAAAGGTGCCTTATGTAGCCTTATTGGGTATTCCGATTCTGATTTTGCTGGATACAAAATGGATAGGAAGAGCACTAGTGGGACATGCCACTTGCTTGGAAGCTCACTAGTTTTTTGGCATAGCAAGAAACAAAATAATGTGGCATTATCTACAGCTGAAGTTGAATATGTTGCAGCTGGGAGTTGTTGTTCTCAAATCCTTTGGATGAAACAATAAGCTTGATCACATCCCCATAAGATGTGATAATACTAATGCAATCAATTTGTCCAAGAATCCTATTTTGCATTCTAGGACTAAACATATTGAAATAAGACATCATTTCATTAGAGACCATGTTCAAAAGGGTGATTGTATGCTTGAATTTGTAGAAACCACTAAGCAACTAGCTGACATTTTCACTAAACCCCTAGCAAAAGAAGTATTTTTCTATATAAGAAATGAACTTGGTATATTGGATCAATCATGCATAAACTAACTATGTGCTGCATAATCCTAAAATCAATGCATAACTTATGATTTTTTGCATAATCATGCCACTTTGCTGTATAATCTCTGAGTTTTTAATCATATTTGAATCCAATACTGACTTGAGCGGCGAAAATTTCCCCTAAGTTATTTTGCAGGTGCTCCCTCATGTCTAAGACTTCCAAGCAACTCAACAACCTCACAATTTCACCAAAAAAAAGGTGTAATTCTTGGTAAAAATAGTAATTTTGAATAATTATGTGATTTGAATCATAATATGATTAGATTATATGCTTGCATGATGATTTGAATTGATCTAAGATGCTCTGGAACTGATTTGAATGGTTTAAAATTGATTCTATGCTGATTGGAATGCAAAATCTGAGTTAAAGTGTGCTGGTAATCGATTACAATGCCTTTGTAATCGATTACACAGTTCTGTTAAGCATGTAATCGATTACACAACTTTTATAATCAATTACAATCAACTCAGAAATCAGGTAATCGATTACATCAACCATGTAATCGATTACAAGGTTCCCCAGAAGCATGGTAATCGATTACACCAAAAATCTAATCAATTACATATGAACCAGAACGCTTGTAATCGATTACATACCCAATGTAATCGATTACACAGGGTTTTTTAAAAGGTTTCTGACGTGCGCAGAGCTCATTTCTCATAAACTCTTCAACTTCTTCGTCTTCCTCCTTTGCTCCCACGCAACCCAAACCTCCCTATTTCTCTTTTCTCCCTCAAATTCCTTCATTTCACTTTCCTCTAACTCGAAAAACTCCTCTCCACACCGCCCATCTCTCACATCCCATCATAATCTCTCACCCAAATCTCCCCATCACCTTTCACGAACACCATCCCCACTTCTCTGCCCTAAACTCATCCCCCTCTCTTTCCTCACTCATCTCCAAACATTTTCCACTCATCCCACTCTCCTCTTTCTCATCAAATGGCTGAATCATCTCATCATCCAAAGCGCACAAGAATAGGGGCTGCCATTAGTGGGTCCTCAGGTGGTGCTTCACGCAACATTTCTGGCCCGGACCTCACTCGCCACTTCTCCACCGTGAAGAGAGCTGAGTAGTTCCGGAAGAACTTCCAGCTACGCAAGATTATTTCCCCCAGGTATCTTCCCATCAACTTCTGTGAGAGTGAACCTCTGAAGAGTTTTAGAACTATTGAGAACTTAGGATTGCTGGGTTTCCTGAGTATAGAGAAGGCTATTTACCTAAACCTAGTGAGAGTCTTTTATACAAATCTGAAATTTGAATATGATTGCTTAATATCTGAGGTGAAAAAACAACAAATCAGGATAACTATGGCTGAGTGGTATAGGCTCATGAAGCTCACTCCTGATGGAGTAAACTTCTGTGGGAATGCCAATATCTGGGGTCATGAGTTTGAGCATAAGGCTGTTATTCTTTCACTGATTAGGACTGGTTACTACCCCCCTAGTGATCCCAAAAAGAGAATCATGGCCACTGGCCTAACTATGGAGAATAGGGTTCTCCACTATGTTTTGGTCAGGGGGTTGATTCCCAGGAGAGGTAATTATTCCCAGGTTCTCAAGGATGATATGGTGTCCCTATGGGCACTGACCACGGGGCGACCAATAAACTGGGGTTACTACATTATAGAGCACATGTTGGATGTAAAGAAAAAGAAGAACTCTACTCTCCCATTTGCTATACTGGTAACAGCCATCCTAGAGCATTGTCACATTTCCCTGGCTGAGGAGTCCAAGGATACCAGTTTGAAAGGACCACAATCCATTGGTTTATATACCTTGAAGAAGCTCCAGCTCTACAAAGTCGATGATAGGTGGCATTACATTGCCCATGGCACCTTTGGATATATCCATCATGATCCAGACAGTGATGATGATGAAGAGGCTCAGCATCCTGCCCATCTCCTGCTCCTGCTCCAGTTACACTAGACCTCCTGCTCCAAGAGATGCGAAACCTGAGTGCTACTGTAGACACACGCATGGATCGCATTGAGCAGAAGATAGATCACCTTGAGCTGAGGATGGACTACTCAGATCAGGAGCTTGCCTCCATTCGATCCCTCTTGGGTGGATCTCATATTCCTCCGAGTGCTGCTGCTGCACCTCCCACATCCTCTGCCTCTCCCGTTCCCCTGTCCTTTGCTGGTCCATCTGGCGTCCCTGCTGATAATGAGGAGCTCCTAGACTCTGAGGACGATCTTGAGCCTGGTGATGATAACGTTGATCTAGGAGACATTGCTGCAGATCTAGACAGTGACAACGAGGCTACTGATAGTGATAATGGCCCATTGCCCTAATGTTTCTCATTGTTATTTGCTTATGACTACATTGTATTTTTTTTTGGCTCAGTTATATAACATTGCTATACATTTTTGGTGTTTTTTGGTTATTGGCTATACTAGTTCTAATAAGTTACATTGTATATATTTTTTAATGATATATGAACTTGAATCAGCTTTGATTATATTCTCGGAATGTTTGGCTTTGTGAATATTAGTTGGATTGAATATTCTCTTTGGATTTCTTGTTTTGGGAATACTTGGGAAATCATGAAATATAGTTGAAATGTTGTCCATTTTTTAAATGCTTATGTCTTTTTGATAATGCCAACGGGGGAGAGAATAAAGAATAGAGAAAAATGAAATCCAATTAAGGTTGCATGTGTACGGGGGAGTTATTGAGCTTTTGAGCTCTTAAGCTTTTTACATGAAAAATCTAACTCAATATCATGCATAAACTCCGGGGGAGCGTTGTGCCTAAATCTATGTTATATGCAAATGTAAAAACTTTTTCTTTTTCCTATGATCAGTTTGTCATCATCAAAAAGGGGGAGAATGTGAATGCTTATGTCCCTAAAGCATGTCAAATGATTTTTGATGATAACAAAGGCAAAAGTGAAGATCAAGTGCAAAAGTGAAGATCAAGTGCAAAAGAAAAGATCAAGATCAAAGAAAGAAGTCAAGAGGTTTATTTAGTTATAAGACTTAGAACATTAATGTTAAATGCTCTCAAGATTTCTCAAATGGTTTTTCAATATATCATTTCAAAATAAGTGGAAAAATTCAAAGCTAAACATGTTTTTTAAGAAACTTGAGTTTCAATCTTAAATCTAACACTCATAAAAGGATTTATGTTTAATCAAATGTCTTGAGGTGTTAGAAATGGCTTACAAGCTTTATTGGACTTGAAAAATGTGTTCAAAGGCCAATGTAATCGATTACATGATGTTTGTAATCGATTACACGGCAAACAGAGGCATTGTAATCGATTGCATGAGCAATGTAATCGATTACAAGTAAGTCAGAGGCCATGTAATCGATTACACAAATAATGTAATCGATTACAATAAGCCCAGAAGGGCAAGAACACGTTAAAAGAGTCATGTAATTGATTACATAGATATTGTAATCGATTACACAGCAAGACAGAAGTCATGTAATCGATTACATGGATATCGTAATCGATTACAAGCAAGTCAGAAGCTATGTAATCGATTACATCAATAATGTAATCGATTACACAGAGCCCAGAAAGCCAAGAACACGTTGGAACAATAATGTAATCGATTACATTTTTTGTGTAATTGATTATACGCATCCTGACAATGTCCAACGGCTATATTAAATGTATTTAATGTTTGGCTAAAACCCTCCAACGGCTCTATTTATTGAAAAACTTATAAATACCAATGTTGGGTCTTCATTAGAGGTTGACCTTGAACCAAAAACTGATTACCAATACTTCAAAATGTGATTCAATCCTCAAATCTATTCTTGCTCTGTTTTTGTGAAAAACGTGGGTTAATCTTTGAGAGCATATTAGAGCTTCAATTTGTAATAATCTACTCTAGTGAGAGCTTCATTCAATCAATCTATATTGCTTTGTAAAGAGGGTGAGGCATCCCTCCAAAAGTGTAAATGGTGAGGTATCCCTTAGTTGAAGAGACTCAAGCTCCAAGGGTGAGGTATCCCAAAGTGTTGAGTGCTCAAGGCTGTAAAGGTTATCAAGCACCTATTGAAGCTTGAAGAAATAGTGGAAAATCTCTAGCGGTTGCTTGAGGACTGGACGTAGATCACAAGTGGATTGGTGATCAAATCAGGATAAATCATTGTGTTTGTTTTCTCTAAACCCTTCTCTTTACATTGAGTACTATTTTATTGAATTACTTGAATATTGGTCCCTTTGGCTATTACATTTATAAGTAAAAGTGTTTATCTCTTATATCCAATCATCTTTAATCATCAATTAACTTCAACGAAAATTGTTTATCAAACGATTTGCAAAAGATTTACGAACTTGTTCTTCATACTCAATTCACCCCCCCTCTTGAGTATTGAGGCAACTTGGTAACAATAGTTATGATTAAACTGAATCTAATACCAATTGATGGAATTTTGGATTGAAACCAAAATTTAATAATCCCAAAATTTCTTGATCAATTTAACCCTAAATTATGGCATGCACAAATAATATAGATTGAGTTATACGATTATCTGGAAAAGATAATAAGGAGGCATCCATAACTGGCCATCTCGAATGCTGTGAAAGAGAGAAAATTATTCTTATCTCACAGTAGTTTGCTCTTGCGTTAGTATCGATGGGTCGACTATATGCATTAGATTGACTAGAAATAGAAGCCTCTCTCTTGCATATATATTCACATTAGAATGGACTAAACTTACCCACTATGGTAAGCCCATACACAAGACCCTATAACAAAATCTACTTATAAGCAGTGCTTAATAACAACAATATTGATAACTATTTGAACTACAACAATATGTTATAATTATTTTGACATTTAATTAATTTAAATTTTATAATATATAATATAACTTATGCTAGTCCATGAAAAATTTTCTAACAAAAGACACTTGGTATCATCAAAGGGTGCCCATTGTGTAAGAGAGAAAAGGTAAATGAGTCTTATGAGATAGTTATGATAGTTACTATGATAGTTATCAAGTTAGTTAGTTAGTTGTAATTAGTCACAAGTTTGTTAGAATAGTTACTTAGCTTTTCAGTGTATATAAACTTAACACAATGTAATATTCTAGGGAGTGAATAGTATTACATTTTTTCATGCTTTGAATCTCAGTTTGAGATCTCTCTCTCTCTTTCTCTTCTTCTCTTCTTTTCTTCACACCAACCTGGCCCTGATACCTTTCATAGTATTAGAGCTCAGTGTTCGTCTATGGCTTCTAATCAAAGTTCTTCAACAGCAACTGCAAGCACAACAAATCAGTTTGTGCTTCATATGTTTTCTAATCATGTGTCGATAAAGCTTGATAGGATAACTTTTTGGCGTGGAAGCAACAAGTGTTAGCAACAATCAAATGTCACAAAATTTTTCAGTATATTACTGGGGAATCGAATCCAGAAAAGTTCATTTCTCAAGAAGATGAAGCAAGAAACTAGATCAGTGAGATTTACCTCATTTGGGAGCAACAGGACAACTGCTAGTTTCCTGGTTACTCTCCTCGATGAGTACTTCTTTCACAACAAGGATGGTTGGCTGTGAGTTCTCGTTTCAGATCTGGAAGAAACTTAAAATATTCTTTGCATCACAGATTCGTGCAAAAGTGAGACAGCTTAAAAACAAATTGAGAAACACAAAGAAAAATCCTCTATTTCTTCTTACTTACTTGCAATTAAGAAACTGGTAGATACCTTAGGATCAATAGGATCTCCAGTTGGTGAGTCTGAGTATGTTGAGGCAATTCTTGATGGGTTATCAGAAGAATATAAGGGATTTGTAACTATAATCACCTCAAGAAGTGAGCCTTGTAGTATTAGTGAGCTTGAAGCTCTTCTCATGGCTCAAGAAAAAAGAATTGAGCATTTTAAGAAGACAGAATTAGGAGTAATTCAAGGTAATATGGTTCAATCTCTGATAATAAAAAAATCACAATAACAATGGTTACAGTAGCAATTCCAATTATAGAGGAGGATTTAATCAAAGGCCAAATTTCAGTGTTGGTTGAGGTTTTGGTATGAATCAAGGAAGAGGTGTTTTTCCTAGTGGTGTGTTTCCTGGTAGAGGTCAACAAAATTTTAGAGGACATTTTGGAAGAGGAGGAGGTAGATTCTCATATAGCGAGAAGCCTCAGTGTCAGCTCTACAAGAAAAGTGGTCACACTGCTATAAATTGTTGGTCTAGATATGATCAGTCATTTACAAGATCTCAATCTTATCAGAATTTCAGAAATCAAGGGAATGGTAATACTCCTATGAGTGTAATGGTGGCACAAAGTTATGATCTAAACTTCTCCGATGATCTTATGAATACAATGCTAGCCACTCCTTCCACGTTATTTGATCCAACATGGTATCCTGATTCAGGTGCCACACATAACCTTACACTAGATTCTTCAAATTTGCAGTATAAGGTGGAGTATGATGGTACATAAAAAGTCTTTGTTGGCAATGGTACAAGTCTGTCTATTCAACATGTTGGGCATTCTAAATATTATTCAGATTCTGTTCATAATTCTTTTGTTTTAAATAATCGTGTGCATATTCCTAAAATTTCTAAAAATTTGTTGAGTGTTGCTTGATGAGTGTAAAATACATTCATCTTTTGGGTTTATTTATTAGGATTTTAATTTATATTTATTTATTTATTATTTATTTTATTTTTAAATAATTATCTCTTCACCTAGGATTATTTGAATTTTTATGATAAATCATCAAATTTTGTGCAAAAAAAGAAATTCCTAAAGATAAATATTTAAAGGATTTGAATATTTTGATATAAGAATTATAATATTTATTTATGATATTGAGTAAATTCCGAGTCCAAAATAACACCAAAAAATATTTCAATGACCAAATAACATCAACTCTAAGAGTGTGTAATATATATCATGCCAACAACATCACAATAATATACAAAATTTTCAGAGGCAAAAAAGAGAGTACCATATATTTTTTAATAATTATAATCTCTATAAATTTTGAAATAAATAGTAAATAGGCAATAAAAAATAAATAAAAAACACAAAAAATTAGGAAAGGGCCCGTGGAGAAAATCCCAAAATACAGAAGTTGAAAAACACTCTCCATTTCTCCTTCATTTCCCCACCAAATTTCATGATATTGGTGTCTATAGATTCAGAATACATTAATGTGTGATCTTAAGAATTCTTAGATTAGTTTATTCAAAGAATTAGGCTTAAATCAAGACTTAGTGGCTAGTAAGCCAAGATTAAACTGAGATGAATTGAGGAGTTTTAATTAATTAAGGTTTCCTAGATAACCCCTAAGGTCACGACAATGACCTAGAGAGTAGACCCTTGATTTCATAATCTCAAGATATATTGTCAAGCATTGGAAAAGGATTTTATCAAGTTGTGGCAACATGCATGCATAAGACTAAGTATTAATTCTTTAGTAAATGATGATTTAAGAAAGTGATCATAACTTGGTAAAGTAGATTAGAGCAACCAAAAAATTAGCACATAAAGTAAGGTAATTAATTAGCTAAGCAAGAATGACACATGGATTTCATGCACATAAAGTAACAAACTTGTCAAGAAAAGAGAATGTATTCTCTCAATTTCTAAGAAGAAGCCACGACAAAGGGCACTTGTAGGGCTGCATGTTCACTTCCAAGCCAAGTGTGCAAGCATGCCACTGAATTAAATGTATTTTTATTGTGTTTTGTAGGAATTTAAAAAAGGATCAAGTTAGATTCTTAATTGGAGCGCAAACAATCTCTACTTGATGACCAAGTATCTCTACGTTTAATGCAAGGATCTCAAGAAGTTTCTTAATTTGAGTGGAATATTTGTTTTCTAATTTATATAGATTCAACAAAAATGAATAAGAAACAAGAGATTTGGTCAAAGATTAATTAAGAGATTAGATAGACATACTGTTTGCAGCATTGAAAAGCTAACAGAAAATCCTACAAATTATCTGTTGAGATCGAGGGCAGATTCTGCTATCTAGTGGGCGAGAAAAATCGTGCAAAAAAAATATGAAAAACTGTCAATTTTTCTATAAAAAGGAAAAAAACAAGTTTAGTAAAGTAACTCTCTCTTGGTTCAGTACATGAAAAATATAGAGTTTTGAAAGTCTCAAAGGCAGAGAGGGGACGAGCTCTAGGAGAGGAGGAGGAGCTATCATGGAGCTCTCATGGAGTTGGAGATTGAATTACCATTGAAGGTACTTTGGTTTCTTCTCTACGATTCTATCGTGATGGATTCTATTTTCTCTTCATATTTCTTCTTCTCTTTTGTCATGTGTAGCTAAATTCGTGTATTTCGAAAGTGAAGATGTAACTTGATTTAATCAACATGTATTAAGATTGGATTTTTAATTAATTTCTTTTCTATTCAATTTGAATACTTATTATGGTTCTTAATGCTTTTATGAATTGGCCACTCATAAATTGATCTAGTGAGATGTGTGCAGAATCGGAAGGTTTGCATATGACTTAGACTATAAATAATAAGTGTCATGATTTATAATCATCTAGGAATAGAGGTTATAGGTTGTGTGAGAGAATTGTGGTATTTTCCATGAGAATCCATAGAGTGAAGGTCATACCTTTAAGAGTTGGGGTTTAGATCAAGGAATTGACTAGGCTTTGATAATTAAAGAGAATTGACTCGTCAAGGAATTGAGTTTTAATTAATTAAGAGATTCTCTCCATCGATTGAATGACTATAAATTAATTAGAATGAAGGTCCCAAAGCTACTCTATTGTCTATGATAGATTGTTGAATTAAGTGAAGTCAGATCCCTAGTGTTTTAATTTCGTGCGTTCTTATGTGTTTTTGTCTTTTATAATTTTGTATCTTTAATTATCTTGAATCACAATTATTAGTTGCTTAAATAGTATTAATATTAGAGAAGTGGTACTTGGTAAACTAATTCTTCGTGGGAACAATATCTTACTCATCATTTATTACTTTTGCGATTTGGTACATTTGCCAATATCACAACAAGTTTTTGGCGCCTTTGCTGGAGAATTAGGCTTTTATCAATATCATTAGTATCTAGGAAGAATACTACTCTAGGCTTTTTTTTTTTTTTTTTTTTTTTCTTTCTTTTTTTTTTTACTCTTTTATCCTTTCAGTTTCGATTAGTTATTTGTTTTTGCTATTATTTTATTATTTCTTATTTTATTGACTAACATTTTTCTATTTTTGTTTTGAAGTTTGCTAATGTTGAATCGGCTTAGGTGCCTCCCTGAGTTCGGAGCCTTTGTAGGGTGATGTATATAGCTGTCGACCACAAAAAAAGATTTTTCTTCTCTTTCCTTTAGCTTTTAAGTTCCTCATTTATCTAATTGTTCTTTTTTCTTTTATTTTGTTTCTATCATCCTATTATATTTTGAGTCATTAACTGTGCATGCCAGTGTGTTCAATTAAATATCCAATGATTGCTTGAATTGTGGATTGATCTAATTTCTTGGATAGCACATGAGAATCTATGAGTTATGTTTATTTCTATTATTTCAATTGTGTATGAATGTATTTCCCATCTTTATATTTGATAGACCTTGGATTATGCAAGCATGTTATGCTTAGAGAAAATTTATAGGAATGCATATGTGTGGATGATTTACATCTAGAAGTTGTTTGATTCTCTCTTGAGGCGAAATCCTAGGCAGTGCATGATTAAGGAAATGATAAGGGCCTTCTTTGGACCATTTGAGCCTTTCAAGCCAACCTATGAACACAATTTATCCTTAGGTCCCTTTTGCAGCCTTGTTATTATTTGGCCTTTATTTCTTTTCTTTACCTACATTTGCCTTTTCCCATACCCACATAAAAAAAATTATCTCTTACATAACATTTGTTGAGTGCATATCTTGTATTATTTTATTATTCAAGCTTTAGTTATTTTTGTACATGGAGTATTTATGGAGCTGAAAAAAGATCTAAAAAAAATAAAAAAAGTCCACCCAATGTGTTGTAAAGAAATAAGTTTGGGGGTGGAGGTTATAAAAAAAAAAAAAGAAAGAAAGAAATAGTAAAGTGTTGATTCTTATGCTCTATTTTGCACTTGTCCTACATTTTGTGACTTGAATTTAGAAATTTGTATGATTTTGTATCTCAACTTTTGTTTTCATTATCCTACACTTTTTTTCTTAACCCATGCCCTTGGCCTTGTATTACAAGGTTTATAAAGTTTCTTTTTGATCCTTGGTTATGTGTTGTTTACATTAGTGGAGAGAAAGATGAAAAACAACCCTATGGATGTAGGTCTGATGTGCATTTGCATTTTTATAAACCCATCCAGGCTTGTACTTTATTAGTAGGAATTTGTTTTACATTCATGTCTATGGGAAATCATTTATGCATGAGAGTTGCATGTGAGAGACGATGTGATAATTGGATTGTTAATGTGTGACACTTTGAAATTAGATTGTGAAGCAATTTCTGAGGATATGAATGATTTTCAATAACCAATATTGTTATTTTTGAGTTTGCACGTTTTGAGTAGTTTTAGTTGTTTTCTTTTCTTTTCTTGTTTTTAATTCTTCTTTTCTTTTATTACTTGAGGAGAAGCAATATTTAAGTTTGGAGGTATTTGATGAGTGTAAAATACATTCATCTTTTGGGTTTATTTATTAGGATTTTAATTTTATTTATTTTTTTTTTATTTATTTTATTATTTATTTATTTTTAAATAATTATCTCTTCACCTAGGATTATTTAAATTTTTAGGATAAATCATCAGATTTTGTGCAAAAATAAGAAATTTCTAAAGATAAATATTTGAAGGATTTGAATATTTTGAGATAAGAATTATACTATTTATTTATGATATTGAGTAAATTCCGAGCCCACTGAATTAAATGTAATTTTATTGTGTTTTATAGGAATTTAAAAAAAGATCAAATTAGATTCTTAATTGAAGCGCAAACAATCTCTACTTGATGACCAAGTATCTCTACGTTTAATGCAAAGATCTCAAGAAGTTTCTTAATTTGAGTGAAATATTTATTTCCTAATTTATATGGATTCAATAAAAAGGAATAAGAAACAAGAGATTTGGTCAAAAATTAATTAAGAGATCAGATCGACACGCCGTTTGCGGCATTGAAAAGCTAACAGAAAATCCTACAAATTATTTGTTGAGATCGAGGGCAAATTCTGCTATCTGGTGGGTGAGAAAAATCGTGCAAAAAATATGAAAAACTATTAATTTTTCTATAAAAAGGGAAAAAACAAGTTTAATAAAGTAACTCTCTCTTGGTTCAGAAAATACACGAAAAACATAGAGTTTTGAGAGTCTTAAAGACAGAGAGGGGACGAGCTCTAGGAGAGGAGGAGGAGCTGTCATGGAGCTTTCATGGAGTTGGAGATTGAATCACCATTGAAGGCGCTTTGACTTCTTCTCTATGATTCTATCATGATGGATTCTGTTTTCTCTTCCTATCTCTTCTTCTCTTTTGTCATGTGTAGCTAAATTCGTGTGTTTCGAGGGTGAAGATGTAACTTGATTCAATCGACATGTATTAAGATTGGATTTTTAATTAATTTCTTTTCTATTCAATTTGAGTGCTTATTATGATTCTTAATGCTTTTATGAATTGACCACTCATAAATTGATCTAGTGAGATGTGTGTAGAATTGGAAGGTTTGCATATGACTTAGACCATAAATAATAAACGTCATGATTTATAATCATCTAGGAATAGAGGTTATAGGTTGTGTGGGAGAATTGTGGTATTTTCCATGAGAATCCATAGAGTGAAGGTCATGCCTTTAAGAGTTAGGGTTTAGATCAAGGAATTGACTAGGCTTTGATAATTAAAGAGAATTAACTCACCAAGAAATTGAGTTTTAATTAATTAAGGGATTTTCTCCATCGATTAAATGACTATAAATTAATTAGAATGAAGGTCGCAAAGCTACTCTATTGTCTATGATAGATTGTTGAATTAAGTGAAGTCAGATCCCTAGTATTTTAATTTCGTGAGTTCTTATGTGTTTTTGTCTTTTATAATTTTGTGTCTTTAATTATCTTGAATCACAATTATTGGTTGCTTAGATAGTATTAATATTAGAGAAGTGATACTTGGTAAACTAATTCCTCGTGGGAATGATATCTTACTCATCATTGCTCAATTTGCAATAGATAATCATGTATCCTTTGAATTTCATTATGATAAATGTCTTGTCAAATCTCAGGATACCAAGGAGATCCTCTTCCAAGGCACCCTTAGAAATGGCTTGTATGTTTTCCCCAACTTTTATCTCATAATTTCTTCTTAGTCTTTTCACTGCAATATTGCTTTAGCACCATCAACAACTGATTTCTCCATTTGGCATTCAAGACTTGGTCATGCCTCTACTCAAGTAGTAACTAAAGAAAAATATTAAATGATTAATAGTAAATAAGATTAATTTTGAATACAAATTAAAGTGAAGCAAAATAAACAAATTAGATTTTTATTAGATGTAAGATGGCTAATGTAATACCCGTGAAAATATGATAGACTTGTATATAGTTACAGAGGTATCCTAATATTTGTTTGTCATGCATGTTAAGTTTTGTGGCCTTCTGAGCACGTTTAGTCGCTTTGCTGTAACACTATGTGTGAAATATAGTTGTTATTAGCCCCGATTTTGACGTAAACTGCTTAGTTAGTAGAAATAAATGTGGAGAGTTTGTTTCTAGGTCACAAAAGTGTGGAGTATGATGTGGTTAAAACTTGAGGTTAATTGGAGTTAGTTTAACATTTTTGAGCATATTGTGTGTGTGTTTTAAT
This sequence comes from Ormosia semicastrata, assembly GCA_029884595.1. Taxonomy (NCBI): domain Eukaryota; kingdom Viridiplantae; phylum Streptophyta; class Magnoliopsida; order Fabales; family Fabaceae; genus Ormosia; species Ormosia semicastrata. The sequence goes on from JAQQTO010000063.1 coordinate 117,726,054, forward strand.
GTCGGATTGACTACCAGCAAATATGGAAATATATGTTAATGATGAAACAAGATTTTTGATGAATTTTAAGATTTATTTTAAACTTGTTGGAAGCTAAAAAATTGGATTTGGTGAAATCTAGTTATTCTTAGTAAATCGGGAGTTTTAGTACTTTGGTATGAGAAGTCAAATTTGACTTCTCTTTATAAATATCCCACGGCAGAGAAGAAAAAAAATAGAAGAAAGAAAAGAGAAAAGAGAGAAAGGAAAGAAGAATGAGAAAGAGGAAGAGAAGAAGAAGGAAACCAAGAGGCAAGCAAGGATTGGAGAGTTTGGATCCATCCTTGGCCATCTGCAAGACCAAGAGGTAGGGGTTTTTGTGTTCATGTAACTTCTATCCTTCCATTTTCACCATTATGCATATGTGATGCATAATAGGTCAAATTGGTTTCTAGAGTTGCTTGGTGTGTTTTTCTTGCTTGAGTGAGTTTCCTTGCTTGTTTATGACTTGTTCATGGAATGAGTTTGAGTTAGAACCTTCGAACTTGTCATTTGGACCTTTGATGCTAAAAGTGAGAAAGTTAGGTCATGGATGAGTGATTTTGTATTTGGATCCAATTTAGAGGTTTTTATTAGTGATTAATGATTCCTATGTATTAGTGAACTTGTTAGGGACCTTAAATTACCTAGAAATTGGTTTGAAGTGGGCAAAATCTGTGACTTATTCCAATGGAACAGTACCCGGATTCTGCAGAATCCATTTTTTACTGCTTGTGCCACGATGCAAGGTCTTGCACGTCGTGGCATGCGAGTGATGCTACTTCTATTTTTTAGAATCGAGAGCTGGGCGTCGCGGCGTGGCCATGTGAAGCCACGACATGTGAGTGGGCAGAGGGCAGGGCGCCGCGGCATGGCCATGGTGTGTCTCGACATGAGCTGTAGGATCTTCCAACATTGAATTTTTGATGTATTGGAATTTTCTAAGTGTTGGGATCACTCTTTAATGTCTTTTAAAGTGTGTTGAGGCACCAATGAGAGCATTTCAAGGAGGAAATTACTACCTAGTATATGTGAGGAAAATGTGAAACCTTAGGCAACTAATGGTTTGGGAATGTCGTAGGCTAGCACCTAAACTCTTGATCCAAATAGGATTGATTTTATTATCACTTGTGATGCTAATATGTGATGGGAATTGATGCAAATTAAAAGTTTCAAACAAGTCTACAAACTTGATGCGAGATTAATTGTTGCATTGCGAAACCAAGTGCAGGTTGTCTCAAGTAATAAATTTCTCGGGAGTCCGAGATTGATCTACAGGGAATTGTTGAAGATTAATTAAGGTGAAGTAAATATTTTGTTATTACAGTAAAATTATTTACTTGGGTTAAAAGATTCACTCTTGGTAAATAAAGTAAAGATAAGATTAATTTCTTTTATAACTCAATTAGAATCCTCGCAACATGGAGATTCCAATCAAAAAATACAATGTTAAAGGTCCAATTAAAATAATATATGTAATTATATTATGTTTTCAAAAAATATTACCACCACTTATAAATGGGTTAAAGCATTCATTGTGCCAATATTTTGTCTACAACAAATCAAGAACTCCACTTTATAAGGAGAGTTTCTAACACCACCACTTGTAAATGGGTTAAAGTATTCATTGTGTCAATCTCTTGTCTACAATAAATCAAGAACTCCACTTTACAAGGAGGGTTGCTAAATTGATTGGAAACAAAATACAATACGTATAATGACCACTTGAAAATATATCATTTAAGCACAAGAGAGAAATTAATCTAACCTTATTTCATTACCAAGAGCTTCACTCTTTCACCCAAGCAAAATGAAACTTAGTTACTCATAGATAAGAAGAAAGAAAGAGAGAAGAAGAAGAAGAAGAAGAACATGACTTTAATTTAGAACAAAGGAAAATTACTACAAGAAAACTTAGTAACAAACTAGCATTATTTTAGTACCTAACACCTAACACCTTCAATGATATGCTAAGACCCCCTTTTATAGAGGATTAGAGAGACAAAATGACAAGGGGGTTGAGTCATTAGTGAGTGGATGAGTGGAAAATTAATGAAAAATTCCAAATGCCTTTTGGTGAGTGAAAAATTATGGAGATTTCTTGTCTCCAAAATCATTTAGCTCTGAAGTCATTGAATGCGTTAGAATGAGCAAATATGATCTTGATTAAAGTTGTAGGCCTAGATCATAGCTTTCAAATGGCTTTAGTTTGAGTCCAATAACATTTCTATAACTCCAGATACGTTCAAATTACTATACACTGCTCAGGCCCAGTCATAGCTCCTCTATTTTGACTTGGAAATCCAATATCACCCATTAGGCCTCATATTCTGGAAAGGTGTTCAACATGAAAGTTGTAGATATAGGTCTCAACTATTCAGCATCAAAATTTCAGACCATTTTACAACCTCTAGCTCTAAAAATGGCATGAACAGTACATATAGGTCAAGCTGTTAGGAACAGCACTCTAGTTCTTGCTTCAACCCCAATTTGAGTTATTTACTCGTATGATTGGGCCTTTGAGGTCTTATGAAAGTTATAGAGCTCTCTCGTATCTTTAAAATGCCATTAGATTCACCTCATTTGACCACCTACATCCCAAGATATAGCCCAAATACAGAAACAACGTAAGACATAAATTATGCTAAAAAAATTCAATTAAGTCTAATTTGAGTCCAAACTTACAAAACATAATCAAACTCAATCAATTAAGTACATGGAGAGTGTAAATAACTAAAAATGAAGGCTTATTAATATATCAAATATATGATCATCAAATTTCCCTACACTTAGCTTTTTGCACTCCTGGGCAAAACACACAAGACCAAAACTATAAAAAAAAAACGAAATAGACTCAAAAGTTAAACACTCTAAAAGACTTAATTTCTAATAATATTTAAAAATGAAGAGCAACCAATCATTCAAGTAATCAATACATTCATTAGGTAACATATCTTCACATCTCAAATCAACAAGCAAAGATATTTCAATTGATAAACATGAGTCAAGAATGATAGATCTTCACAAGATTCACTCTCAATCCCTCAAATGTTTAAAATGTAGGTATTTCACTCAATTCAACCCATGAAAATTGCACTACCATAAACTTGCTTATCTTCTACTTCTCTACTACTCAGAACACATGCACACACAAATCATGAGGACTTTATTCAAGGTTGTAATGGGGTCAAGGTAAATGAGAAGGTAATATAGATATGACAAGTTAAATACCAAAGAGAATAAAAGAACATGAAAGCTGAGTTCAATTGACAAGTATGAAAGTTCATCCCAACTCCACCTAATACAAATTCTCTTTACATATTCTTTTCCTTTCCTTTATTGCCTTGTTGACCCTTTTTACACTTTTTTTAAATTTTTTATTTTTTTTTTGAATTTGAAGAAGAAGAACATAATATATACATTTAAACAGCAAGTGGCATTTTTTTAAAACTATTTTGCACACACACCCCCACACTTGTTCAAGAACTCATCCAATGACAGCTAATGTTCTCTTATTCCCTAAGGTCGGGTAAGAACATGATTTTTCATCTAAGGCACATAATGAGCTAGAAATAAGGAATGGTTAAATAAGCTCAAAGGGGTTAAGCAATGGGAAATAAACCATTTCCAATGCTTTATGTTGGCAGGAATCAGAGAATTTCTAAGAAGTCATAAGAGTGCTTGATATTATATTGAGACAATATGCTACTAAGCAAGACTGGCTATTTGATTAAAGTAGTTATTTCAAGAAAAATGCCTCAATCATATTTATGTATGCATATGAAAATGTAGTCTCAAAAAGAATCAAAGCAAGTTCTAGAGTAACAATTCCATGAGTGAAATTCACACAAGAAAGAAAAGAATGGTACAAATGTTCAATCCATTCATCAATAGGCTCAAAATCTCACAAAGCATAATTCTATCGTTCTCAGTCCACCAATTCAACATTCATAACCAAGCATGTGATTTTTAAGAAAGAAGACAATTAACTCAATCATGCAAATTTCCCTGAATTTGAATTACTACTTCCACACAAACTAGTTGTCTACCCCAACTAAGATGCGTCTCAAGAGTAAAATTTACTCCTTACTCTTCCATCCTTAACTGGTTTAGTAAGTTACCAACAAACATATTAATACACATACTTCCTAAATGATTCATGGTATTCGAATAACCACGGTAAGCACAGTTCCGAAGATGGAAACAAACGGCCATATTCTCGTGATAATTATGTTTTTAATTTGCTCTAACGGCTATTTGTTTATCTGACTCTATAAATAGAGACCGTGGGTCTCATCTGCAAGTACCCCAGCTATTTGTTTAATTTGCGCTTGCTCTGAAAAATGTAATTTGTATTTTACGCTTATTTTCTGTGCTCTTTTTGCTAAAACTTTGAGATATCCTTTGAGAGCCTCTTAGCACTTCAAATTGTATTATTTGCTTTGAGTGAGAGTTTCTATTCATCTATAATTTCTGTTCTTCTACATTGAGGGTGAGGTATCCTTCAAGATTTGTAAAAGGGGTGAGGTATCCCTCTAAGGTTTGTATAAGGGTGAGGTTTCCCTACAGGCTGAGACTTTAGCACAAGGGTAGAGTTTTCCTATGTGTGAAAAGTGCTCTTTTATGTAATGGTTGCAAGCACCTATTGAAGCTTGTACATATAGTGAAAAATCTCGAATTGTGTTTCGGGGACTGGACGTAGACCACAAGTGGTTGGTGGTCGAACCAGGATAAATATCGTGTCTGCTCTTCTTCTCTTTATCTCTTTATTTTATGCAATCTTTATTTTACACAATTTTATATTATTGTACATTTATTTATTTGCTATTGTTAAAGCTTTTCTTTTATCTTATTCCTTCTGTGCTTTTATTTAATTAGTTTTAATATTTGTATTTTAATTAAAAGAGGTTTTGTCAAAATTTTTAATACCCAATTCACCCCCCTCTTAGGTAATGGTTGCCATGACTAACATATTGAGACAATATGCTACTAAGCAAGACTGACTATTTGATTAAAGTAGTTATTTCAAGAAAAATGCCTCAATCATATTTATATATGCATATGAAAATGTAGTCTAAAAAAGAATCAAAGCAAGTTCTAGAGTAACAATTCCATGAGTGAAATTCACACAAGAAAGAAAAGAATGGTACAAATGTCCAATCCATTCATCAATAGGCTCAAAATTTCACAAAGCATAATTCTATCGTTCTCAGTCCATCAATTCAACATTCATAACCAAGCATATGATTTTTAAGAAAAAAGACAATTAACTTAATCATGCAAATTTTCCTGAATTTGAATTGCTACTTCCACACAAACTAGTTGTCTACCCCAACTAAGATGCGTCTCAAGAGTAAAATTTACTCCTTACTCTGTCATCCTTAACTGGTTTAGTAAGTTACCAATAAATATATTAATACACACACATCCTAAATTTTTTTTTTGATTTTTTTTTACACAACTATCATTCCTCCTAACCAGATCACAACATTGTCCTCAATGTCAAATATAGATAGGTAAAGGATAGAAGATAGTACCTGTTGTTGCAATTACTGAAAAGAGAAACCTCACATAAATTTAAACAGAAACAAAGTACGATAAATAAAACTAAAGCTTGTAATTATTTAAATAGTTGGAATGTCTTGGCTGGCTTTCTTTTCATTCTGTTTCCCTCACCGCTTCCTTCAGACCAATCTATCTGAGCTATTACTGGATCAGGTTCATAAACAAAAGTTTCTAATTTATCAATCAACTCATCAACAGTAGAAGTAAAGATAAGGAGTCGTCTTGCAGAAGGTGTGACAAATTTCTATTCCACAGCATGGTCAATAAAAGATAACAAATTATCAAAGAAATTATTAACATTCAACAAACCTATGAGTTTATGGTGGATGTTCAGTTGGACCCAAGAGACAATTTGAAAGACTTCTTCCAAAGTACCAAAACCACCAGGTAAAGCAATGAATGCATCAGAGTTTTCAAACATTGCCTTCATTCGTCCATGCATAGATGATACTTGAATTTCCAGTCCAATTGTCTTTTCAACGATGTTCCTTCAAGTTAAAGGTTTAGGAATGACACCTAAAACTTGACCACTCTTACAAATGCAGAAAGTTATACAGCCTCAATTAACCCAAGGCAATCTCCCCCATATACTACACGAATGTTCCTCGCAGTAAGAGTTTTACCAACAGTGCTTGCTACGTTTACAAACTCTAAACTTTTCCTATAACTTGTCCCACAAAATACACAGATACTGGCAAATCTATGAACAGAAGAAGAAGCTCCCTCCATTTCTACACTTACATTCTCTTTGAATGATTATGAGTTGCATGAAAGTAAAGAAAATGGAGTGTTTAAATAGGGAAGAGAATAGAAAAAGTAATAATAGCTCCTATATGGGTAGGTTGGCTATTTTTAGAAAACTTTGAAATTAAGAAACACAGTTTTTTATTTATTTATTTTTTGGTTTTGTTTTTTTTGTTTTTATTTTTTTTTGTTTTGTTTTTTATTTTTTTATTTTTTTACTTCAAGAAAATCATCAGGGTAAAGAAGTCCAAAAACCCCTGAAGGATCTCATCCAAAGGATCGTCTGTCCAAAACCAAAATATAACAAATTTATACAAAGATAAAATAATAATAACAAATGATGACATACCTTTATGTATAAGATTCATGGCATATCTTTATACTGCTCGTCATGAGTGCAGTAATACTAAGATGGCTCAGCTAATCTTGGAATTCTTCTCCCTCCCACTTATTTGAAGAAAAGAGAATAAAGAAACCATCGTGGGTTTCCATCCTAGGTCTAGAACCTGGAGAGCTCACACTTAGGTTCGTAACATCAACAAAGATGCTAAAATCTGAAACCCGCAATGTCCAAGATCCAGAACGCTCCATCCCAGGACGCTGAGAGCTCCTTCTAATAAAAGAAAGGATCAAGCTCAGATGCCTCATACGCTTTGGCAGCCGCAGGTTATTTCTCACTAATAACCAAAGTGGGACGCTTCTACCTGTCCATCAACTCCACAATGCCTAGATGGTAAACATTGGGTTGTGGAGTGCGGCTCTTTACAGAGCATAGCACACGAACCTTATTTACGAACCAGCGTGCGATGGTCCACCTGAGTTAATGATGGGGCTGTCGCTGGCAGGAGCTCCTAATCTAATTAAAGACCAAGTACAACCGAAGTTTCACCCTTTTTTTATTCTTTTTTATTTTCTTTTTTTTCTTTTTTTTTTTCTTTTTTTTGAAGATGTACAAGATAATATATACATGTTGTTGTGATTGTGGCTCACATCTTCCTCTGGTTTCACATCCAGAAATGGTTTAAACAACTTCTATGAGTCGAGGATAAGCTTCCCATCCAATTTTCTTATAAATTGGCAAACAGAGTCTTTTTGAGTCAGATTCCCAAGACTATAACGCTCTTGCTCGTCCTTGAAGAGATTCCACAAACTAAGAAGTTCTTTGCACAACTCCACAAGAATGCGTCTCAAGAGTCAATAAGATATTATCTAATGACTCTTTACTCAGTCCATTCTTAATGAAGAATATTTTATTTTCTCGATTTACGAAAACTATTCCCAAAGAACGACATCGCGTGTTACAATTCTATCGTGCACACTTGTAACAAACTTGCATTCTTTTTGCTCTTCTTCTTTTTGAAAATGAACTTTTACCGAGACCAGGCATGTATGGGACAAATGAATCTGAAGATTCACCAGCTAAATGAACCTTTGCTTCGATTATCCAGCGTATATCTTCTGGGATGCCATTGTACATTAATAGTCTTAGTCTTTCACACCTAGCTTTGTAGATTTTGGTTAGAGCCTTTTTAGGAACAGAAGGGAAATGTTTTCTTAGATTTGAGAGAATGACATCCATTTTGAAGGAGAAGGAATCAGTTATTATGGAAAACTGAAAAATAAACCGACTTGAGAGTCACAGAGTACCGTTATCCGCCACTTAACCGGGAACACAAAGAACTGCAAAAAGAAAGAAACAAACTTAAAATAAATTCTACTCATAACAAGGATTAGAAAGGGAAAGGAATTCTACCTCAGCAACTTGATATTCCAGAAATGGTTTGAGTCTTTGTCCATTGACCTTTAAAATACTACCATTCCTAGGATTTTTAATGTCTATGGCCCCATAAAGATACACATGTTTGACAATAAAGGGACTAATCCACCTAGATCTCAATTTTCCAAGGAATAGGTGAAGACGAGAATTATAAAGCAGAACTTTTTGACCAATTTCAAAAGATTTTCTCAAAATTGATTTTTCATGAAAAGCTTTTGTTCTAACTTTATAAATCTTTGAGTTTTCATATGCATCATTTCTCAATTCCTCAAGTTCATTCAATTGCAATTTGCGTAACTTGGAAGTATCATCAAGATTTGAGTTGAAAGCTTTAATAGCCCAAAATGCTTTATGTTCCAATTCTACAGGCAAGTGACAAGGTTTTCCATAGACTAACTGATAGGAAGACATGCCTAAAGATGTTTTAAAAGTAATACGGTATGCCCAAAGTGCATCGTTTAGTCTTAAAGACCAATCTTTACGATTTGAGTTAACAATTTTTTTCAAAATTTGTTTAATCTCCCTATTTGCTAATTCAACTTGTCCACTTGTCTGAGGGTGATAAGGGGTAGCAATTTTGTGTGTGATGCAATATTTCTTCATTAAGGATTCAAATGGTTTATTATAAAAATGTTTTCCCCCATCATTGATGATAGCTCGAAGGATTCCAAATCGACTCAAAACATTTTCTTTTAAAAATTTCAAAACAGTTTTGTGATCATTGTGTCGACAAGAAATCGCCTCAATCCATTTTGAGACATAATCAACTGCAACTAAAATGTACACAAATCCAAATGATGATGGAAATGGACCCATGAAATCAATTCCCCAACAATCAAAAATTTTAATGACAATGATAGGGTTCAAAGGCATCATATTTCTTTTAAAAATAGACCCCAATTTTTGACAATTTTCACAACTTTTGCAAAAAGTATAACTGTCCTTGAATAAAGTGGGCCAATAAAATTCACACTGTAAGATTTTTGTAGCTGTTTTCTTTGAAGAAAAATGACTTCCACATGCTTCTGAATGACAAAATTTAATGACACTACTTACCTCATTGTCGGGTACACATCTCCGAAAGATTTGATCAGGACAATATTTGAACAAATATGGGTCATCCCAATAGAAATTTTTCACCTCAATCAAAAATTTTTTCTGTCTTGGTGAGTCCATTGAGGCGGCATCTTACCTGTTACAAGAAAATTAACAATGTTAGCAAACCAAGGCATGGAATTGACAGAAAATAAAAATTCATCGGGAAAAGAATCATTGATAGGTGTGCTATCAAAAAATGAGCCTGTTGTAAGTCTGGACAAATGATCTGCAACAACATTTTCGGCTCATTTCTTGTCTTTTATTGTGATGTTGAATTCTTGAAGTAACAAGATCCACCGTATCAACCTAGGTTTGGCATCCTGCTTAAACATTAAATATCTAACAGCAGCATGATCAGCAAAAACAACAGTGGAAGAACCAATTAAATAAGCTCAAAATTTGTCTAATGCAAAAATTACAGCAAGTAGTTCTTTTTCAGTAGTAGTGTAATTCATTTGTGCACTATTCAAAGTTCGACTTGCGTAATAAATTACATGAGGCTTACCTTCCTTTCTCTGTCCTAAAATAGCACCAACAGCAAAATCACTAGCATCACACATCAACTCAAAAGGCAAAGACCAGTCAGGAGATTGCATGATAGGAGCAAAAGTTAAAAGACCGATTAATTTTTTAAAAGATTTCTGACAATTTTGGGTCCAATCAAATGGTGTATCTTTCGTTAGAAGATTACATAATGGTCTAGATATTGCACTAAAGTCCTTTACGAATCTTTTGTAAAATCCTGCATGCCCTAAGAAAGAACGAACTTCTCTGACTATTTTTGGGGAAGGTAAATGAGCAATTAATTCAACTTTGGCCTTATCAACTTCAATTCTTTTAGAAGATATCACATGACCTAACACTATTCCTGAGGTAACCATGTAATGACATTTTTCCTAATTTAACACAAATCATTTTTCTTCACATCTTTTAAGAACTTTTTCCAAATTATCAAGACAATTTTCAAAAGAATTTCCAAAAACTATCAGATCATCCATGAAAACCTCTAAATAATGCTCAATCATGTCATTGAAAATACTTAGCATGCATCTTTGAAAAGTTACTGGAGCATTACAAAGACCAAAAGGCATTCTTCTATATGCAAAAGTGCCAAAGGGGCACGTAAAAGTGGTCTTTTCTTGATCCTCTAATACAATTGGTATTTGATTATACCCTGAATAACCATCAAGAAAACAATAGTAGGGATGTCCTGCTACTCTTTCCAAAATCTGATCAAGAAATGGTAAGGGAAAATGATTTTTCTTAGTGGCTGCATTCAATTTTCTAAAATCAATACACATACGCCAACTAGATGAGACTCGGGTAGGTATTAATTCTCCTTTTTCATTTTCAACCACTGTTATTCCAGATTTCTTAGGCACAACTTGTGTAGGGCTTACCCACTGGCTATCAGAGATAGGATAGATAATTCCAACATCAATTAATTTAAGAACTTTAGCTCTAACTACTTCTTTCATGTGTGAATTTAATCTTCTTTGAGGTTGTTGAGATGTTTTAGTATTATCCTCTAAATGTATTCTATGTGTACAAATTAATGGATTAATGCCTTTTATGTCCTTTAATGTCCATCCAATTGCACTTTTATGCCTTTTAAGTACTTCTATCAACATATCTTCTTATTCTTTCGTTAGGGATGAGGAAATTACCACTAGAAAGCTTTGTTCTTCTCCCAAAAATGTGTACTTTAACCCAACAGGTAATGGCTTTAGTTCTAGTGTGGGTACTTCTTCATGGATATCATCATTCATGGGTTTTAGCTCTTTGAATCTTGGCTTCCTTCCTTTGTATTCCATTTCCTGTGTACAGTCAACCAAAGAGCATATTTCATAAACATCATCATCTAATTGTGTAGATGAATCCAATGAATTAATTAAATAAATTTCTAATTGGTCAGAAGAACTCCTAGTTTGAAGATGATCATCTATAATGGCCTCAATCCCTTCAATCTCTTCATTGTCATCATAAACTTCATGTGGTTGCTTGCACATGTTGAAAACATTAAGCTCCAGTGTCATATTTCCAAATGTTAGCTTCACCACTCCATTTCTGCAATTTATCAAAGCATTAGATGTTGCTAAAAATGGGTGACCTAGAATAACAGGAACTGACTTAGAACTATCAACCATAGGTTCAGTTTCCAAGACAATAAAATCCACAGGATATATGAATTTATCAACTTGAACTAACACATCTTCCACTATTCCTTTCAGGATTTTAATTGATCTATCAGCAAGTAGAAGAGTTACAGAAGTTGGTTTTAACTCACCCAGGTTGAGTTGCTAATAAACTGAATATGGAAGCAAATTAACACTAGCACCAAGATCAAGTAAAGCTCGTTCAATTTTATGTTCACCAATAATGCATGAAACTGTAGGACAACCAGGGTCTTTATATTTCAACTCATTATTGTTTTGAATAATAGAGCTTACCTGTTCAGTCAAAAAGACATTCTTTTTCGCATTATGTTTCCTTTTAATAGTGCACAAGTCTTTTAAAAATTTGGCATAAGAAGGAATCTGTTTGATAGCATCTAACAATGGAATATTGACATTCACTTGTTTAAAAATTTTAAAAATGTCACTGTTATAGTTCACTTTACTTAAATTGTTTAATGCTTGAGGATATGGGGGTGAAGGCAAGGGTTTGGTCTCTTTTTGGCTAGGTGGCTTATCAACTTATTCCTCATCTTTGGGACTTGACTCATCATTTTTTTCACAAGGTTTAGGAATTTATTTTTCAATAACCTTTCCACTCCTAAGAGTTATCACTGACTTGACTTGATCTATTTGTTGACTTTCTGAACTACCCTCATTTAGGCTGTACTAACTCTTGGGATTTGATTGAGGTTGAGAGAGAAATTTTCCTTTCTCGTGAATAGCAAGTGCAGAAAAAAGTTTAGTAAGAGTGTCTTTTATGTCAATCATAGCTTGAGTGTTTTGATTATTAAAGACTTCTTGCTTTTTCATGAATGCATGTAATGTTCCCTCAAGATCTTTCATATATGATGGGACATAGGGTGCATATCCTTGAGGATTTTGAGAATCTTGTTGTGCCTGAGGAGGTGTGGTTGCATGAATTGCATTTGATTGTTGGTCTTCTAATTGAAGTTCGGGTGATTTCTCTATCCCAGATTGTATGTATCTGAAAAAGAAGAAGTGAATGGCTTTTTAAAATTGTTCATTGCATTTACTTGCTCATGCACAACTTCTTTAAAAACAGAAATTTTTGGACATTCATTTGTTGAGTATCCCAATTCATCACAAATGCTACAAATTTCTTCAATTTGCATAAATTTGATTTCTTTACAAAGTCTTTTGTTTTGAGGTTTACTAAAGAGCCCTAAACTATATTTAGTTTTTTTTTCTCCATGCAAAGGGTTACTTTCCCTGATTTCATGGCTTCAACCTTTCTAGCCAAACTAGCAAACCTAACATTTAAATCTTCTTCTTTACTAAGATTATATTTTCCTTTACTAGCATTTGCAAGGTTTGATCTAATTGAATTTTCAAAAGGATTAATATCATGCCAAGATTGAGAATTTTCACCCAAATGGTCTAAATAGTCTAAAGCTTCTTCAGGTTCTTTATCAAGAAATTCACCGTTGCACATTGTTTCCACAAATTATTTAGTTTCGGGTGTTAATCCTTCATAAAAGAAGCTCATAGTGCGCCATTTTTCAAAACCATGATGTGGGCAAGAATTCAATAAATCTTTAAAACGTTTCCAACTTTGAAAATATGCTTCATTTGAATTTTGGGAAAAATTTTGGATTTGTCTTTTCAAAGCATTGGTTTTATGTGTTAGAAAAAATTTCTTTAAAAACTCACCTTACATTTCTTGCCATGTGCCAATTGATCTTGGTTTCAAAGTATTAAGCCAAGCTTTTGCTTTATCTTTTAGAGAAAAAGAAAATAATTTAAGCTTAACAACCTCTTCATTGCAAGTTTGATCATGAAAAGCGATACATACTTCCTCAAATTCTTTTAGATATAAATATGGGCTTTCAGATTCTAAACCATGGAAATTAGGAAGTAAAGAAATCGTACCTGGCTTGAATCTAAAATTGTTAGCATTGAGTGGAAAGATAAAACATGATGGACTAGAATTTCGAGATGGTTGCAAATACTCACGCATGGTTCGCAACAGTTGATTTTCATGTTCATCATGCACACTTTCATTTTCAGCCATGGTGTTTGATGTGTGTGATTGTGATTTAAACAAATCAATATGTAACGTACCTGGATTAACTCTAACCAAACAACCAGAATTTAAATCCGGATACCAATTAAGCATACACAAGAAACTTAATAAGGATGTGGTATAAATCAGCCACCATATATATATATATATATATTAACAAAAGTAGGTGTGGTATGAACTAACTACCAATTAAGTTAATAAGCAAAAAAAAAAAAATTAAAATGTTAGAAGTAGATAAAGTAAAAAGTTAGATGCTTAGTAAGAGAGTTAGTAAGTTAGTAAGTTAGTAAACAAAAATAAATGACAGAAAATAAATAACAAAAAAATAAATGACAAAAAATAAATACAAAAAATAAAGTACAAAAAATAAAATACAGAAAATAAATACAAAAAATAAAGTGCAAAAAATAAATTTAAAATATGAAAATCGAGAGAATCGGCAAAGCCAATTTTTTGCTCCAAAAAGAAGAGAAGAAGAAAGATTATTTCATTAATGATTGCAGATTATAGATGGTTAAGGGAGAGGTTTCCCCACTAAGTTAGTACGTTAGTAAGTACGCAAAAAAAAAATTAAAAGAGTAGAATATATACACAAAATATTTACACCATAAATTTATTCTTTAAATCAAGTCCCCGACAACGGCGCTAAAAACTTGATGCAAATTAAAAGTTTCAAACAAGTCTACAAACTTGATGCGAGATTAATTGTTGCATTGCGAACCCAAGTGCAGGTTGTCTCAAGTAATAAATTTCTCGGGAGTCCGAGGTCGATCCACAGGGAATTGTTGAAGATTAATTAAGGTGAAGTAAATATTTTATTACTACGATAAAAATTATTTACTTGGGTTAAAAGATCCACTCTTGGTAAATAAAGTAAAGGTAAGATTAATTTCTTTTATAACTCAATTAGAATCCTCGCAACATGGAGATTTCAATCGGAAAATACAACGTTAAAGGTCCAATTAAAATAATATACATAATTATATTATGTTTCTGAAAAATATTACCACCACTTATAAATGGGTTAAAGCATTCATTGTGTCAATATTTTGTTTATAACAAATCAAGAACTCCACTTTATAAGGAGAGTTTCTAACACCACCACTTGTAAATGGGTTAAAGCATTCATTGTGCCAATCTCTTGTCTACAACAAATCAAGAACTCCACTTTACAAGGAGGGTTGCTAAATTGATTGGAAACAAAATATAATATGTATAATGACCACTTGAAAATATATCATTTAAGCACAAGAGAGAAATTAATCTAATCTTATTTTATTACCAAGAGCTTCACTCTTTCACCCAAGTAAAATGAAACTTAATTACTCATAGATAAGAAGAAAGAAAGAGAGAAGAAGAAGAAGAGGAACATGACTTTAATTTAGAACAAAGGAAAATTGCTACAAGAAAACCTAGTAACAAACTAGCATCATTTTGGTACCTAACACCTAACACCTTCAATGATATGCTAAGGCTCCCTTTTATAGAGGATTAGAGAGACAAAATAACAAGGGGGCTGAGTCATTAGTGAGTGGATAAGTGGAAAATGAGTGAAAAATGCCAAATGACTTTTGGTGAGTGAAAAATTATGGAGATTCCTTGTCTCCAAAATCATTTAGATCTGAAGTCATTGAATACGTCAGAATGAGTAAATATGATCTTCATCAAAGTTGTAGGCCTGGATCTTAGCTTTCAAATGGGTTTAGTTTGAGTCCAATATCATTTCTATAACTCCAGATACGTTCAAATTACTATACACTGCTCAGGTCCAGTCACAGCTCCTCTGTTCTGACTTGCAAGCCCAATATCACCCATTAGGCCTCATATTCTGGAAAAATATTCAACATGAAAGTTGTAGATATAGGTCTCAACTATTCAGTATCAAAATGTCAACCCATTTGACAACTTCTATCCTGAAAAATGGTATGAATAGTACACATAGGTCAAGCTGTCAGGAGCAGCACTCTAGTTCTTGCTTCAACCCCAATTTGAGTTATCTACTCGTGTGATTGGGCCTTTGAGGTCTTCATGAAAGTTATAGAGCTCTCTCGTATCTTTAAAATGCCATCAGATTCACCTCATTTGACCACCTACATCTCAAGATATAGCCCAAATACAGAAACAACGTAAGACGTAAATTATGCTAAAAAAATTCAATTAAGTCTAATTTGAGTCCAAACTTACAAAACATAATCAAACTCAATCAATTAAGTACATGGAGAGTGTAAATGACTAAAAATGAAGACTTATTAATATATCAAATATGTGATCATCAGGAATGATACATAGAGTGTGTATGTTAGTATTCCTAATTTGATAGTTGGAACACCTCGTGGAGGAGGATAGACACGTTTAAGGGCATTGGTTATGAACTCGTGTAAGAGAGTATCCAATGTGACATTGAATGTGCGTTATATATCACTTGACATGTTTTCTCATACACTTGTTATTCTCACGTATCTGTGAGTGGTATATGAGATGGTATCAGTACACTCATTATTGTGAGATAAAATAGTTCATTCATTGCCAAGTAGTGTTAAATGGTCGGAGCCACACTACTCAGAGGAATACAAGGAACGAAGTTCCTAGGAATAAGTTTCGTGATATTGCACTAACACTATTTTACTTCATTGCATAACCATTGTCTTAGGACATGTTAGGCATAAACATACAATATAACAAGCATTGCATTTGCATAGTAATTGTATGTGCGATTGTATAATATTGTTGATAGTCTCTATTATGTGTGTTTAGGAATATGGTTTGCTTGAGAATACTGCATAGAGATATTATGTGAGATATTCTTTTGGTAGTAAGTAGTGATTCTTATACCTGTTGTGAACTTATTCTTGATGTTAACTGTTGGTTTATTCATTGTGAATGGATAAATGCTGGTTTTTGAATACTTCTACTGAGAATTGTAATTTCTCATCCCGTTTGTGTTGCCATGTAAATTTAGGTGCAAGTTCTTCAAAAGAAAAGTAGAAGATGTATGAAGACTAGTATAGTTTATATGTTTTATATGGATAAAGTTTGTATATTATACTAGATCTAGTTGATAGGGAAGTTTATGTATTACAATGTGTCTATTGAGGCAGTGATGTATATATATAACTTTTGTTATCTTGACTCTCCCTAATTATTTAGATGAATGTTATGAGTTTAGTTTGTTGTATGAGTTGAAGTAGTATGTCTAGTATTGGTTGTTCTTATATATGTTAGATATATCGGACTAACAATATTAGGATGTTGCAACAAAGGTTGAGAGTCCACTAAGATTAATTTTAACGTTAACTATGTCAAATTAGTATATGTAAATAATTTAACTCATGAACATTTAGCGGTAAGCATGTGATCACGAAAGATCTATTAATAAAGTATTAAAAATAATAATTAAGTGTATGATTATTTTTTTCTAATTAATAATAAATTATCAAATTATCAAATGTATCCTATTAAAAATCACAATTAATATCCAATAATTACCACTAATCCACATATAACACAAATAAATTAAATATGAAAAAAAAAAACATGATTGAACTCATTTAAAGATTTATTTATATAATTTGATAAAAAAAAAATTAATAAGCATTAAATCTTAAAATTACGTAATAACAATTCAATATAATAATATCAAAACATTCAAAATTTTATCATTTTCTTAATACAAAAAATTTAATAAAATATAATAAAATTAAAACACAATAAAATTATCTCACTATAATTTTGAATAGCACATAACTTAAATTCTTCTCCACAATTTTTCTGCAATCAGTCACGTCCTTTCTTCTCTTTTTTCCCTGCGACGCTATGCTGCCCGTGCAGCTTTTATTCTCTTTTTTTAATTGTTGTGCAGCGCTACTATGTAAATTCTTCAATTCATTTTCTGCTCCACGCTGTCCAATCTATTCCTTTTATCTTCTATTTATATACATTCTCCACTGCCTCAACAATTTAGTTGAAGTTAGGTTTGACCCTTTTCCAATCTGAATGGAACATACTTGTTAAGTATAATTTGGACTTTCAATTGGACTTTTGTCTTCTTATTTATTCTATGTTCATATTAATTTATAAAATAAAATACTTAAATAATAAGACTAAATTAATTAAAATAAATATAAGAATAAAAATATCAAGTTTATATATATATATATATATATATATATATATATATATATATATAAATTATTACTTACAAATATTCTAAAATAAATAGAAAATCAATTTAAAAATACACATTAATTGTAATAATTTTTATTCACATTTTAACATTTTAGTCCAATAATTGATTAATATGACATTTAGAGAACACTTTCATATACTTATTAAGTTTTAATACAAGTATTCTTTAACAACAACCTCTTCAAGATCAACACCAAGTATTATTTGACACATCCTCTTCAGGCTAAATACTAAGTATTCTTTTTCACAGTCTCTTCAGGCTCACCCTCACACAATGAAGTGGCTTAGACGACTCACAAGCTCACTCACGAAGTATAAAAATTAGAGATGAAAATAAGTATTTATTTCAATTAGGTAGCACTTGAAAATACTCTAAGAATGGATATAAACACTTAGTCAAAGCAAACAATACACCTACTAAAAATTTTCCAAATTTTAGAATAGTAGGTAGAGATGAGAAGGTTCTATCAGTTCGTGTTGTTCTTAGATAGATTTGCTTCAAGTTTTTTTTTTTTTTTTGAATCTTCAAGCTTGGATCCTTTTATAGGCTTCGAAAATATAACTATTAAATGATGATAACTGTACTTGTTTGTTACAGATAACCATTATTTTGTCCTTTCTTGTTGAGCCAGCGTGTCAGTCTTTAAGTGAGAAGGTTGAACAACTTTCTCATAAGTAACCTTCTTATGAGCTTTCTCAGCACCAAACTTCTCACTGAATTCTCTCAACAAACTTTCTCATCCAACTTTCTCAAGCTTGAACAACTTCAATCTTCTCATCTTTTCATTTCACCATCTTCTTTTTGATTCTTCATGTTGATGTTGATCGTAAATGCTTTACTTGTAAGTTTGAATTCTTCTTGAGTTCAACATTTGTGGGAGCTTTTCATTTTGTTGAACTTGCTCATAGTCTTCTCAGAACCTTCTCACGCTGAACTTTCTTAGGTTGCACTTGAATTTTTTCAAGTTAAAAATTGATCTTCTTAGTCCTTTCTAATCATCCAGAAAACTTCCTTGAATCGAGTCTATACGACTTAATAATACATAGAAATATTCTACAAAGATCATAATATTTGGAAATATGGCTAGTGAGACTCCTCTTTGAATCATCCCAAAAACTTCAGCATCTATGATTTTTTTTTCTTCCACAATTCTTCACACTGAGCAGTTATAACTTTTGTTGTATTCGCTAGTTCTACATACCCCGTTTTGACTAACTCCAAGACATCCAAAGAAGAGAACAAAGTCTCCTTTCTTACTGCCCAAAAATTATAATCTTCTCCAACAGACAAAAAAACTTGGACATTACTATATATTGTGCTGTTGGTTGTTGATGAGGTCCTTGCAGAAGCCATGGCTCTTCACCTTCCTTCTTCTTCTACTTTTCTATTCTTCACTTTTCTTTGCTGCAAGGATTTTCGACTTTGATACCACTCTATTAGTGGCATTCTAGAAGTGGTATTTTAACTAAATCACTCAAGAAACTATGAGATATGGTAGACTTACGCTACTGCAAAATTATTCAGAAACTTAGAGTAGAAGAAGAGTATTTAGGCTGAATATTTCTTTGTTTTTTCTCACTTAAATGTTGTAGCACATACAAATCAGTTTATAGACTAGTGAATGACTCTTAGATTACACAAGCGACTCTCAGATAACTAAGAACTAAAAGTTATATTCATCCACTCTAGTCATAATAATTATACTTAACTTAGCATAACTTTAAATCAACAATAATGACATATACATTACTCATTGACAAACTTTCTTGTTATAATTTGTGTCCTGCGTGATACTTTTAGTTGTATGCTATAAGAGAACTTTTTTCCACATCTCCCTTGTCTTGAACTAGGAGATCTGAATAGCTTATCATCTCCCTTGGCCAAGAGGCAAGAGTACACAGTTAAAAATCCCTTTCTCTCATTTGTTTTGTTAACTCTGGGAGAGTTGGGAAATAATCCTGTTATTTTTCTGCTTGCGGAAGTTTCATCCCTAAACCTATGAATTGGGGAGGATACAGGCTTACACCGCAACGTTTGAGTTTTTCGGGGGCAGCATTCTCGCTTGCAAGACAGGTGTTACCTGGTTGTTTCTGCACTTATGGCATGTTGGTTTTGTTTATTTATTTATTTATTTATTTTTAAATTGAGAGTTTTAACAAGGATGAACTCAAGTAGTATGTATGTAATAACTTAAGCCACTGTTTAATTTCAAGATCCATGTTGTTTTTTTATCATTTTGAGTTGATCCATGCTAGTCAAGCTACTGGTTCTGATTACATTATAAAGTAATCTGCATCGATGAGAAAATCCTAAATCTTGAAACTTATCTTGAGATTACTTGAATTTTGGATTTTATTTGCTCCACAAATCTTCAATTTTTGGGCTAAAAAATAGGCACTTCACATTATTATTATTATTTTTGAATAAATCGAATATCACAGTGTGAGGTAAATTTCCCATGATAATTTTTTATTGATTTTTGAAAAATACAAAACCACATGAAATAATCTTCATGAAACATCACACGAATGAGTTAAGAAAAGAGCAATGACTTGCATTTTATCAAGTAATGCTGATCATAGCTTTATGGTTTGTTATTCTAATCTTTGACTTCGTATGAATATTATATTTCGTGGTCAAATTCGTAAGTTGGCATTGGAGAGTCGTAGCATTCCTCTTGATTTTTTATGCATGTTTTATTGAGAGGTTGCGATATTCTCTCCATGAGTTCAATTGACAGCAGGTGTGGAAGGTTGAGTGGTTGGCCCCTGATGAGTTCAATTATGTTATTTGCAAACATGTTAATAAACATGTTGAGTGGTTCACTTTTTGAAAACATATTACTAATTCATTAACCAATTCGTACACATTGTTAATAAACTTTTGACACATCGTTAGCTAGGGTAACAGTGGTGTGAAATTTTAGGTGTGCAAAAACATTTTTCCTAAATTACATGGCCGTTGTGCTTTTTTCCCCATTGTACAAGCTGTTTCTATTTTTATTTAACTTTTATTTTCCACATCATTCCAAGTAGACTTGATTGCGGGCTGGACATTGGGCTTCATCTTTTGTACTAGCCCGTTTTGAAAAGATCCACGGCTACTCTGGATGTGCAGTTGCATTGCAGGGGTGCAGCATATATATTGTACACATGCAAATCTCGAAGATCAATAAATCAGTTGATATCACGAGTCATGATAGCTTCAATTAGTCAACCATAAATATATTCACTTCAGAAGTGGCAATTATATACACAACTTTGTTCATTATAGCAGAGTCCGGTAAACGATAATAATGATGTGAGTGAACACCTTGTGTTATTGTTTTATATTATTTGCTCTCCGCTAGAGTGATGGCGTTTCATGACAGCGATTGGTGAATCATGGTACCCGTGCCTAATTAACATGGTTCAAATGTTATCTCTCGGTGGAAAAAGATCATGAAATGCTTATATTCGGTTCCTATATTTCTGGCGGCTACTCACTGTCAAAACAATTAGTCAATAAATAGTAATTTTGGTACATATCAGTGGTTGAAATGAAACAAAAGAAAGCTATATTATATTCCTAATCTCCCAGCTGGACACACCTTTACGCTTATTCTTCTCCTCGCATGCATTTGTCATATTTAAAATCTCCCTTATGTTTGTTGACTAATTTCTAGCCACTTGAGATCCAAAATATGCATGGTTCACGCTATTGACCCTTTACAGCACACCATTTGATATGCTATAGTACTGTATTGTATTTGTTGTCCATGTGGGCAAGTTGGTAAGGTCATGTTAATTTAGGAGTCTTCCCACAGTCCCTCGGAAACGCAGCAATCCAAGTATGAGATCCTCTAAGATTTTGTGACTATTCATTTAGTGCAATACCACCTTCGATTCTTTAAAAGGAGAGGCTTTGAATTCGACACTTTTGACTAACTGTTAAATAGTACTTTTTTCTTTTACAGGGAAGAAACTTTATAGTGAGATCCTAATTTGATCAACCCAGATGATCTAACTGCTGAGCTTTTTGCCAGTTAAGGGTGTTCTTGTTGAAGGCATCTGAAAATGGAGAGTGAAAATGCAAGTATAATTTTTGTCCGCTTATGCTTGTATCCTATCTATCACCTATGTATGATTCTCAAGCGCACATCAAAAGTGGCTCATGCTGAAATGTGATGATGGCGATATAGAATTAATGATAAGCATTTCCTAATCAAAATGAGGCCCATTTCATTTTCATTTTCGTATTGGGGGGTCTATGCTTCTCCAAAAGTTTGGATGGTTATTCCATGGACTTTTCTTGATATTATTTTGTAGTATTAGTTAGGTTAAGGTCCATCATGACCAAACTGGGCTCCACCATGAATTTTTTAAAACCAGCAATTTTCTTTTCTTTTTCAGGTTTCAACTCCTCCTCCTTGACCATGTTGAGGCTGATACCTGACAATCATGCTGCTTTATCTGAGAGGCCAATTTGGTTCAAAACAAAGTGACCCCTAACCTGACGACACCACTTTCTTCTTGAAAGTTAAGTTTGGGCTTCGCTTCTCACTGAGCGAGAAGTGCTACCTTAACATGTTATTTTTGTTAGAACGAATTCCAAAAGCAAAGGGGAGAAATTTTCAGATAGTATCATTCTATCTTAAGCATTCAAATTAATATTTAACATTCATAAATTTATATATGTAAAAATATGTATATTTTTAACATGATGTACACAACTTTATAAATGTCAAATGTTGATTTAAGTATTTATGATTGAAAGTTTCTCACGCTCAGGATACCATCATTCGATGTTACTCTTGAAAGATAGCGATAAATTGAGATGGGACAGAGTTAAAATAAGAGTTCTAATGGATTCTAAAGGAGAAATTATTGGAATGCTCTTTACCTCTCATTCAAATCATGTACTAAAAAAAAAGTATACGGCTCTTTTTAAGTTTCAATGGGATTTGAAGTTCTAAGATATTCCACAAGTGGGGGAAGCTGTTTGATCCAATTGATGAGTTCATTGAGTTATAAGCGTTGGGGTATAACAAGTTCTTGGTTCCATTTGAAGAACAATTTGACACAAAATGATGTCAACATCGGAGCCCAAGACTGAGAGCAATCATCTATGAAGGATGACCCATTTGTCAATTTTGTACAAGGGAGTTGGCCCCCCCCACGTCGATCAAGTTGAGGAGCCCTAATGTCATTATTGAGGCTAAGATGTGTTTGCTTTTTGTGTGTGTATGTACTATATATGTAATGTGGGAGAAAGAGAGATGAGTTCATAAGGGGAATGGAAAAGAAAGACCATGTTGTAAAAACTAAAATGTATTGGACATTGCACAAATGCTCATCTTCCAAAGTTTTCAAATCAATGTTTAGGAATGGACAAAGATACTGAGGCAGGGGATGATCCTACTTTCTCTCTTTTTAAAACTTTTTTTCTAATGGCTATCTGTATTATGATTAAACTTTTAAGGGGCTAAAATCAAAATGAGCAACTTATCTAAAGAGATTCCGACAATCTGACTTGACTGGTGTCTTATGGGTGATTTATGGACGAGCCATTTAATATTAGTGCATGTCTCATCCCTTCAATGGGCGACATATAAACTAATGGTGCTGCCAGGATTATTCGCCCTTTGTTATACACCGTGGATTTCAGCTAAAGGCAAAAATGATATTCCAAGAGAGCCTCCTATGTACTAATGACGTGTTCTCTCTCCATTTAGACATTTGATATGGCTGGTAAGCTTCAAAGGGAAAATCAAGGGCTAAAAGAAGTCTTTTGAAATTTTTTGAACCAAATATATGCATGCATATTAATTCATGTATATTAATCCAAGAAACAATTATTAGTTTTTTTTATTGGTACATTTTATCATTCGATTGTGAGCAAATCTAGTAATTTAGGAATTAATCATATGCACAAATTTTAACTCCGGCCAAAGAAAATTCTTTAATCTTATCGGCGAGTATATATTATTTCCTATTTACGGTCAATGGCTTAAAAGAATCATTTAATGATCAATTGTGTTTTGCATTCAGATGATTACTTGAATAAGGTTAATGGAGGTAATTTTCTCCGATGTATGGTGGTTGTGAGAGTAGTGTAAGGGGTGAACACCTGCAAAAGGTATTCCGACGCTCAAGTTAAACCATACACAAGGTGAGTAAAGTGTTTGGAATTAGATGCATACATTTGCTAACTTGTGTGACATTTATAGGAGTGTCTTGGTAGATAAAAATTATGTTTAAATCTACATTAAATGTTATTAATTAGAATAAAAATTCAATAAGATTGTTATCTCTTATAAATGATTCATCTATTTATAAGGGATTCTATTAGAAATTTACTCTTCATAAATAAGTATATTTACTTATCTAATAGTACTCATAAATATTTAAGATCCAACTCTAGCGAGTCGAGTTGCTCCTGAATCGCTAGTCCGGAACCTAGTCTAGAACAGTTGCCTCTACCTTGGCACTTAGATATGATAACTAAGTGTTAAGGTATCTGACATTATTAGGAGAAAACAACACGCGTGAAACAAAAGGATCCAAGTCATGATATAGATGTTGGATCTCACGACGTCCCTAACAATGGGCCAAAGTTTGTGATAAAAATAAAAAACCAAGATGCCCTAATATTAATGAATTAGGTCGGGATCCAATATAGATCACTCTAC
Source organism: Ormosia semicastrata (assembly GCA_029884595.1). Classification (NCBI taxonomy): domain Eukaryota; kingdom Viridiplantae; phylum Streptophyta; class Magnoliopsida; order Fabales; family Fabaceae; genus Ormosia; species Ormosia semicastrata. Next base: position 117,750,333 of record JAQQTO010000063.1, read on the forward strand.
CTAAGAGTCACTACACTGTTTTCCATGATTCATATTGAGTTTCACTCATACCAATTTGGGTAGTGGGATCCACCTGTAAATTGTGAGTTAATCGAAATAAAATTCGTAATTTGCACTATGTATTGTAAAACTAACACAATTTTGATCTGGTATCCAGTGTAAGTACCATTTTGTTTTGACATGCGTCGTTTCAAGTCTATCTACAGTCCTTTTGGCTACTGTGTCAGGCATGTTTTGCCTTGTGGCGAAAAGGTATTGGAAATTGTCGTTTAATCTTTGTGTCCCATGATTGCCATTTTCAAATTTAATGTAGAATTTCAAATTAATGCAGAAAAGGTCATTTTACCCTTGTAGTGTTTGTTAGGGAGTTACCCCTACGCTTATAAATATGAGTGGGGATACTCCCCCCACTTTTACCATATCCCTCATTTCTGCACTTTACCTATGGTGAAATAGGCAATTTCTAACCATTCTCAGTGATAGTTTTTAGTGGTTTTTGTTTCCTTCAAGCTTTCTCACCCTACATTCTCAAGGTATTCCCTTTTCTCCCTTTATTTTTCTTCTAGAAATATCATGGTGAAGGTGAGAACACTAAACAGTAGCGATGGAGAGAGTAGCTCTCTAGAGGTTTTGAGTGCTCTACTATCTCCGTCGCCTTAGGCATGACGGAGACATCCTCCTCGTGATAGAGGTATTGGTAGAGGATTGAGGCCACTATCTGGGATGGACATCCTAGAAATGATACGGAGGATGGACACAACTAGGGAACTTGCAAGGCAAAGACCATTATGTCCGCTTTTCATACTCATGAGGGAGTTAGAGTTATGATGAAACCTCTTTTGATTCTGACATGAGTATGACCTTTGTAGGTAATGCTAGTAACTCAGAGATGGAATGGAGGAAAGCGACTACTTCTGAGCCAAAAGAATATATCTTCCCAAGGGATGTCGGCCTGTACCAAGGGGTCGACCGTGAAGTATTGGGTACCCCATCTAGAGTCGAGACCTCGGACAATGCTAGAACTAAACAGAAATATCTTCATCTAACTGAAGATCAGCTGTGGGATAACGAATACATCTTCCAGGCTCCGTTAGATTATGAACATGTTTGTTCAACTAGAACTGAAGGTGACCACTTCGTTTATATGTATGTGCATTGTTCACCTGGATCGATGTCCACCTTCCATTCTCCGAATTCGCAATTGGAGTCTTAAATCACTTACGAGTAGCTCCAACACAACTTCATCTAAATGCATGGGGGCTTTACCAGAACCTATGAGCTAATCTATAAAGTTTTTGATTGGTCGTATTTGATAGAAGCTTTCTTTTTCCTTTTCACCCAGTCTTCACCCTATGGGAATAGTTTCCAAAAAGGGTGGGTCACCTTATGCGCTCAGGTGGGGTGAAAAGTGTTCAAGCCATATCAAGAATCTTTCAAAAATTTTAAGAAATATTTCTTTAGAACAAAGGGGGCTCTAGGGACGAAGTCGTTTGATGTTACCTCAGAGGGCGTACTAAGGATGTACCTATACTAAACGCAGTCAGTATGTGGCTGGAGCCAAGAAGAAATAGAGACTTTGTTATCCGTTTTAATAAAGAGTGAGGTTGACGTTCTCAATATTTTAGTTGAGTGGGCCGATAAACGTGGGGCCATCTATTTTAAAGAAATTTTGGATGAGCCCTTAAATTATTTAAGACGACTTTTAGGTACTCAGATTTGAATATGTTAATGAATTTATGTTTCATGATTTCTTCTAAGTGTAATAACATGTTTGTTTCCTTTTTGCAAAGAGCATGGCGCCACCCAAAGGTATCAAAGCTCTAGCCCTACGCTTAGCTCAATGGAAAGTTGGGGCATCGAGCTCCGCATTAGAGCCAGTGGCCCTAGTCCCTCCACCTCAATCTCAACCTCAGGAGGTGGATCCTAGATTTCCTGCTTAACCACTCCGGTTACACAAAAGTAAGGGAGATGGATGGTGGGAGCCAAAAAAGAAAAGGTCAGTAACTGATGTGGCACCTATTGACCTTACACTCGACCGGGAGACTGAAATCCTAAAGGGCGCCCCTCTCCAATTTGATGTCAAGTTTATTTGGGGCGGGGGGGTCAACTTGGGGCAGATCATCGATAGCTCCCTCCTGACCCAGGCTAATCAAGGTGTCGTAATCAAGCAGGACTTAATTGAAATTATTAGGGATACCCAAGTCCGAGCTCTTCGTAATGTTTTGATGCTCCTGTTCTTGGAGTCCACTTTTGAGTCTATTCGTCAGACACGTGACTTAAAGAAGGAGTTGGGCACCCTCCAGGGTGAAAAGAAATAGTTAGAGATAGTGGCAGCTCAAAAGGATGGGCGATTGGCACAGGTGAGGGAAGAGCTCAGTCGGCGCATGGCCGAGATAACTGGGCTCCAAAAGAAGGTCGTGGAGGGCGAAACTTGGGGAAGACTCTAAAAGATCAAATTTCCTCAACTGAGTCTACCCTAACCATGCTTCTTGCTAAAAATAAGATCCTGAGGTAATCTGAGGCGAAGCTAAAGAATGACATCCTATATCTTAAGGATGAGTGGGCTGCTTCAGTGGACAACTCATTTTCCAATGTGCTTGCCCACTATGCCTCTTGATCCCATACCTCGTTACCACAGGGACTAGTTCACAGAATATGGTCTGAGATGGTTTTATTGTGGACGTCTTCTCTAAGGCCACTCCGATGAGCCACGTTCTCGCTGCGGATGACGGCGAGGAGGAAGGCAAGGAGGGTGGCCAAGTGGAAGAAGCCGAGGTGGAGGAGGTTGACCAAGGAGAGCCCAATCCAGATGCCTGATTTCATTCTTTTTCTTTTTGTTGTGCCCCTTGCGTGGGGTTAACTTTTAATTGTATGGACAAGTCTCATATTTCGAGAATAAATTTTAATACTTAGAAAATTTTTTGCTTGCACTTTCATATTGTTATTTTTTGCTTGCACTTTCATATTGTCTTTATACTTTCTCGCCTAAATAGGTCCAACGCTCTATCTCGGTGGTTTTTCTATTGACACTTAGCGAATTTTCGTCTGTTTAATTGTATGGCAACCTATCTTCCAGGTTTAGCCTTTGTTACATATCGTATTTCAACTCTTACTCTTCGTTGGTGTCTTTTGAAACTTAGCTAAATTTCTAAGTATGAAATTTTTAAGTGTGATTTTAACACAAAAACTTCTTAGGATGGTATCCTTTTTCGGACACCAACAAATGTTATTGCCTTATTCTGGACATCAGTCAGGTACTCTTAACCTCTTTAAACATGTTTTAAATTTATAGGTTAAGGTCAAGTTCATTAGGGCATGGGTTAAAACCTTTAAACTCACTTTTTGACCATGAAGTACGGTCAAGTAGATTACCCTTTTTGACCTTCATTTGTGCATCAGAATATCTGATCTGGGGTGGACCTTGTATTTCTCAGACCTCTCTAAGGTGCAATAACCTTGTGGGTTGTAATAGTTGTAAATTTGTAAAATAACCAAATATTAGAAATATGATCACCAATTTATTTATGTCGAAACTCGTCACTTACATGATAAAAACATAAACTAAAGACAACTGACTATAATATTTTCTGAGTTTGTCAACATCCCAAAAATTTTTAATATTTTTTTCCTGTGAGTGTTTCCAGGGTATAGGCTCCAGTGTTTGTCTTGGAAGTGATCCAGTGTGGTCCTTCCCCATTGGGAGTTAGTCTTCCTTCCTTCACATTTTTGCCTCCGATATCCACTCTACGCAAAATAAGATCACCGGGAATAAATCTCCTTGTTATCACTTTGGAATTGTACTGAGCTGCAATCCTTTGTTTGATAGTGGCTTCATGAATGTAGGCAATGCGACATTATTCTTCCAACAAATATAAGTTATAGCGAATGAGTTATAAGATGGCCTCTTTAGAGAAACTCTGTCTCCTCCAGTTCAGTTCTCCTATCTCAACCGGAATCATAACCTCGCAACCATAGGTTAATTTGAATGGAGTTTCCCTTGTTAAAGAATGGGGCATGGTTCGATATGCCCATAGGACGTGATCGAGTTGTTCCACCCAATTCCCTTTAGCCTCATCGAGTATCTTTTTTATCCCACGAAATATAACCTGGTTGGCAACCTCAAGTTGTCCATTAGTCTTTGGGTGCTCTACCGAGGTAAAATACTATTTAATCTTAAGCCCAACTAGAAGATCCCTGAACTTTTGGTTAGTAAATTGTGTTCCGTTATCTGTAACAATGGATTCTGGAATACTATATCTACTGATAATGTTCTTGTAGGAGAATTTTTGTATCTGCACTGAGGTGATAGTGGACAATGGTTCTGCCTCAATCTACTTAGTGAAGTAGTATATGGCTACCACTAAGTACTTAACCTTTCTTGGGACCTGGGGAAAAGGGCATAGGCATCCATCCCCAACTGATAGAAAGGGTAGGGAATGGACATCGTAGATAACTCTTTTCGTGGGGCTGCATAGATGTTCGAGAACCATTGACATTTGTCATATTTATGGATGTGTTCCATATTGTCGGCTTCCATGCTAGGCCAATAGTACCCAGCCCTCCGCGCTTTTCATGCCAGTGACTTTCCTTCTAAGTGATGGTCACAACTTCCTTAATAGATTTCGGCCAAAACATATTATTCTTCTTTATTCTCCTTTTGGACCTAGGAACTTGAGGAGAGGAGAAGAAAACTCGCGACAGTATAGTTGTTATCTATAATGTATACCATGCCGCTATACATACTATTTTCTAGGCTTCCTTCTAGTTTTTAGGCAGTGTGCCATATGATCTAGGTTTCATCATCTTCCAATAGGAGGATTTCTGAGTCTATAATACTGAGTGCGAGCAGTGTCTCTTAGATTACGGACTTGTTGTTGCTGGGGTTTTTGATACTAGTAAGTGTTGACATAATGTTGGCTTTTGAGTTATGTTCTCAAGGGATATGCTCCACCTTAATACTATTGAAGCTCTCAAATAACTTTTTTACCTTGGCTAGGTACTTTTGTAGTAGGGGTTCTTTGGTCTGGTAATCACCATGGATTTGGGATGTTGCTAGCTGTAAATTACTGCAAAGGACTACATATGTGGCCACCATCTCTATTGCCATTGTGAAACCCACAATATCTAGCCTTATCATGATTAGCGATGTTGCTAGCATCCTTTTCCATTCCTAAAATACGGCTTCACACTCTGAGGTCCACTTAAAGTCTATCCCCTTTTTTTAGAGTTTTGAAAAAAGGAAAGGACTTTTGAGCAGCCTTGGCTAGGAAGTAAATGAGGGTCATTATCCGTCCATCAGTTATTGCATTTATTTAACAGATCATGGACTATGCATATCAAGAACGGCCTCACATTTCTTCGAATTAGCTTTAATGCCTCGATTTGTCAATAAAAATAATATAAACTTATCAACCTGTACCTCGAAAGCTTATTTCTCAATACTCAATCCTATATTATGCTTCCGTATTTGGGAAAACACTTTTTCTAAGTCTTCCACATGGTTCCCGGTCTCCGTCATCTTGACAATCATGTCATTGATATAAACTTATAGCATATTTCCCATTCGTTCTTCAAAAACTTTATTCATCATTTACTGGTAAGTTGTGCTAATATTTTTTAACCTGAATGGCATAACACGGTAGCAATAACTTCTCATCTCGATTATAAATGCAATCTTGTCTTCATCATCCGGGTTCATAGGAATTTGGTTGTATCCCGAATAGGCATCCATAAAAAAGAGAAGCTGGAACTCAGATGAATTATCCATCAGCTTATCAATATTAGGGAGTAGGTAAAGGTCTTTTGAACACGCCTTATTCAGGTTAGTATAGTCAACACACACATGTCACTTCCCATTTTCCTTCTTTACTAGGACCATATTGGACAATCAAGTGGTATAAGAAACTTCTCTAATGAACCCATCCAAAAGCTCTTTGGCTTGCTTCTATATAACCTCATGTCTCTCTAGTATGACTTTTCTTTTTCTTTGTACCACCAGCTTCACATCCTTTTTGATAAAAAGTCAATGACAAATAAACTCGGGGTCCAACTCTGGCATCTTAGCAGATGTCCACGCTAAAAGATCATTGTTTTTCTCATCTTTCAACTTAATCTAACTACCCTCCAATCTTGGTTACCTGATCTGACTTGGTGCTAAGTTGAAGGGGTTGAAGTTCTACTTCAGGTTGGGGATGCACAGATCTCCTCATGAACATGCAGTTCAGCCAAGAGGACGTTGACGGGGTCTATAATGACTAAGGCTGAATTGTTTCATTGGTCTATTGTGCGTGGTTTCTTTGCAATCTTCAACCTTTCATTGTAGCATTTTCGAGTCGTTGCCTAGCCTTCTTTAACCATGATGACCTTATTGTGTTGGTCAAGGAACTTCATTATCAAATGGGGTGTGAGAATCACAGCCCAAAAAGCATTTAGTGAGGGGCGGCCCAGGATAACGTCATATGCAGAATGGCAATCCATAATAAAAATTTGACTTTAAGTGTTTTAAATAAAGGATTCTTCCCCAAAGTCAAATGGGTTTCAATGTATCCTACGATGGTGATCTTGTCTCATATGAATCCGATCAACTCGCCAGTGTACGGGATCAAGTCCTTCCTTGAGAGTCATAGCTTCTCGAAGAAATCTAGGAACATAATGTCTGTCAAGCTTCCTCGGTCAACAAATATATGTCAGACTTCGACGTTGGTTATTATCCGGAGATCACCATGGGATCGTCATCATCCGAGATAATGCTGCCATAGTCTACTTCTAAAAAAGAAATCAATAGGGTCTTCTTGGGTTTGTCATTTGTCTTTGATACCGAATGGGAAGTTATGCTCAACACAGCCTGAAGTGCTTTCTTTCGTACATTCCCTGATTCACCGTCATCTGTAAAGTCCCTCAAAATGGTGTTGTTTGTCCAAGTTATTTCCATGTGACAGTATTCATTGTCCTAATTAGGATTATCTCGGGGTGTGCCCTTTCTTGATTCTAGGTGTTATCCCGAGAAAGACTTCTTCCAAGATTTTTATTCCTTACGAGTAAGCATTTTCTCTGATATGGTGGAGACAGGCTTCTTCGAGGAATGTAGCTCTTCTTTCTATAATTCCTTCCTCCCCTTTGATTGTCATTCCGAGAATGACAAACATATCGGCCTAGACAGCCATCCCACATTAGGGACTCGATGGCATATTGGAGGTTAATTCAGTCCTTAGTGTTATGTCCATAGACTTCGTGAAACACACAATACTTGGACTTATCTTTTTATGCATGTTTTCTTAATGGAGGAGGTTTTTGCACATCTCTAAACTTTGTGTTTATCACTTCTTGATAGATCTGAGTCCGAGGTGTGTTGAAAGGAGTGTAACTTTCATACATTCCTTTTAATAATGGCCTCGAATTTTGAGTTTACTGGGGAGCCTGTCCAAGTTTAGGTTTGACATTTTCTCTTTTTCTCTAGATGCTTTATGGCTCGGATAATGTCCTTCGCATCGATATATTTGTCAGCTCTAGTCTGGAACTCGTCTATCGTCTTTGGCTCTTTTTAACTGGTGAAAAGGAAAACGCCCAAGGCAGAGGCCTTCTCTTATTTAATGTAAGCTGAGTCTTTCATCCAGTCATGAATGTTTACTACTTCTTTGTTGAACTGGGATATGTAATCTCAGAGGGACTTTTCTTTTCTTTGCTTTATATGGCAGAGACATGAAGTGAATTTTGGCTGCACCTTACTTATGGTGAAGTGCAACAAAAATCGCGAGGATAAGTTTTCCCAATCAAAAATGGACTTCAGAGCCAAATTGGTGAACCATCTCATAGCAACTTTCTTCAAGAAAAGAGGAAAAATACGACACATGAGTGGATCATCCCCCCATCAAATAGTAAAGCAGAAACATAAGCATCTTGATGCTCCTGAGGGTTCGTGGTACCATCATAGGCTTCAATATTAGTTGGATATTTGAAGCGCCTAGGGATCTCGTAGGCCATCAATTCATTGGAGAAATGTTGATTTTGCTTAACTAACTTTCTCTGTCCTTGATCCTACTCTCTATTTTCTCGTACCGTGTTTTCAACCCTTTATCTGGGATCTGGGATCCTTGAATTATCTGAATTATGTATCCCATCCTGGGCTGGCTCCCTCCTATTGTCACGGTTCCTATAGAGAACCTGATTCCTTTTTCTGGTTTGTAGCTCTTTCTAGGTCATGAATGCGTTCATCTTGAAGTCTGACCAAGGAGATCAATTCTTCTCGTGATAGCTCTGAGAGGTGTGATTTGCCTTGTTGGAAGTGAACTCCATCGTTGTTCTCCCTCACTCTTACACGTTGCAATGCCGATACCAGCTGTCTGGCCTCTCCTGAGGTAGTTCCATGTGGACCAAGTCATTGTGCCATCAGAATGCGCCTTGACTGAGGGGGGATTTTGCTAGTATGCAAAGTCTCTTCTCAATCTCACATGGGTTCTAGTTGGGCAGCAACTAGATCTTGGACTGGAGCGGAGGCCTGACGACGGCTAGAGGAGGGTTGGTTTTGCGTGGCAGAAGCGTGATTTCATCTAGTAGTGACTGTGATGGTGGTGATGGAGATCGAAATTTATTGTTCCCACAGACGATGCTAATGTTCTGAATTCAATTCAGATGATTACCTAAATGAGGTTGATGAAGGTAGTTTCCTCTTATCCACAGTGATTGTGACTATGGTGCAAGGGGTGTGTACCTACAAAAGGTACTCTAACGCTCAAGTTAGACCATCCACAAGGTAGGTAAGGTGTTTGGGATTAGATTTATACCTTTGTTACCTTGTGTGGCATTTATAGAAGTGTCTTGTTAGATAATAATCATGTTTAAATCTGCATTAAATATTTATAATGAGGATAAGAATCTAATGAGATTGTTATATCTTATAATTGATTCTTCTATTTATGAGGGATTCTATTAAAGATTTACTCCTCATAAATAAGTATGTTTTACTTATCTAATAATACTTATAAATATCTGAAATCCAACCTTAGTGGATCGAGTTACTCTTGAACCGTTAATCCAAAACTTGGTTCAGTACAAATTGCTTTCGTAATATTCATGTTTTCATGCAATCATATGATTTTACTTAAAATATACTTGTCCTATTTGGCAATAGTTTCTACATTCTACACAAGCATGGTATAGAGAAGCAGTTATCCCTAAAAGAAGTTATACACATATTTTAGAGAGAATAAATGAGAAGGACTATTAGCAATATAAAATTAATGGAAAAGATCAATTAATCATTCAGAACAGTTAATAAGTCATTTCAAAAGGTCATTGCTGTTATGAGAATAATTATTAGTTATTCACCTTTAATTTTGTGTTGTTAATGGTCCTTCACAATAATTCTTCCCATTTCAGTTCTTATCAAACGAATCGAAAATGGTTATAATGCTATATTAACAAGTCATGTTTTTGGAACATAAAACTGTTTGTGATTTCACATACATAGGCATGCAATGTTATTATACAAGATACTACTTATAAAACTCTCTGCATAGCAATATTCATTTGCATAGCACAAGAAAATTCATCCAACTTTCCTCTAAAGTTGCCATTCTTATATGGTCCGTAACTTATAAAACGAGAAATGGGTTCACTTGGGGAAAGGGGAAGATCAATCCTGGAAATAGTGCTCGGAAAGAATGCGTGATTAATTAATTAATTTCAGATAAGATAATTGCACAGTGGAGGAGCTTAATCCAGTGGAATAGCACAGGACAGCATACTTTAGTGGTTGACCTCGTGCTTAGATCAGCCATGAAATGTTCTTAACAGACAAAAATTGTGAAAACCCAAATCCCTTTTGGCTTCAGCGACCTTTTTAATTTTTCCTTCCCCCACCAAGGCACCAACACCACCCACTGCCACTGCCAACTAGTTGTTGGCTTCCTTGTTTGTTATTTTGTACGTTACATTCTGCATTCTGGCTCTCCACCATTATTTTATCAACCATGATATCATTATTGATAAATGCATGATTATATAATATCTTAATGTGCACAAAGGCATTAATGTATCCCAACCCCAATACCGTACACGTGGTCCACATACTCAAATGATCAGATGGTAGGCCAGACCCCAGATGGGTGTTCACCAACCCGCCCAAAGAATCAACTTTTTTTAAGAACTACAACTTATTATAATTATAATTGTTATTATCAGAGTGTAAGTGTGCTTAGTAAACAGTATAATGCATGTGAGAACCTGATCGGGTTGCGTGCTGATACCTTATGCATTCAGGACCATGCAATTTGATGAAAATTTAAAGAAAAAAGTGATGGACTTTGTCTGCGGTCTGGGCAGTAGGTAAGACAGGACCATCAATAGGGTCATTCAAACGTTTCCGACGATTATAATCGAAACAAGTGTAGCAATGGAAGAGGATCGTACTTGTGTAAGGTCATTATCAATTTGTTTTCTCTTATTTTCTTTTTCTTTTTTCTTAGGGGACAGTGACGGCTACTCGTAAAGAAGAACAAAGGCAAACAGAAAAAGGATATGGTTAAAAGGCGAAGACTACTACTGTATGGTAATGACCATCTAGGGGACTATTCCCACCATGAGCAATATGGATAAGCCAAGCCAAGTAATGGGAACTGAGTGTTCCTTTATTGTTTCCGTTCAGTGTTCCTTGCACAAGCCTCTTATCCTTACCAAAGCACTCTTATTCATGATATAGTGAGGGTCAGAGACACGGAAAGAGAAGGGAAAATGGCCAATTGCAAAGGAGCCAGTGGAAAGGAGATAGAGCATTGGCTTCGGTCCACTTGCTGCAGCAGCAAATGGATAGACAAGAAAGAAAGCCAAAGCTTTGCTTCCCATCACTTATTTGCACAGTCAGATCCCACTTTGATGTTATGTTTGCTTTTACCATTCTGCCTCATGCCAGATTGAATACCAACAAGGCAGGGAGATGGACTTCTCTCCTAATAATGAGAGAGAGAAAGAGATAGCCCGTTAGTGGACTAGGGCGCTTTATAACGCAAACGCAGGGGGTAAGACAAGTCATCAAATTATTGGTCCCCTCACCTCACACCCTATGGAGGCCATATATAGTTCTATTATATACTATATATATCAGCCTAATAATATACATCTTCAAGGCAGAAGGAAATTATTCAGACTGCAGCTAATAAAGTCAAGTTCAGTCCCCCTCTGTAACCCAATAGGCATGCGAATTAAGAAGGCTTGTATAAGGTTATTGAGCAATGAAAAGAACCCGCAGGCTCCTCACAAGGATCTGATAGACGATCAGGGCCATCAAAATCAAAATCCCCCTAAAAGGGGATCCTGACGGCATGTAAAATAGAACCCCACGGGAAGGAAGAGGGTCCTGCAACGTGTACTTGAATAACACTTTCCACACATAATTAATAGGTCTCACTGTCGATCATTCCACATTTAGAAAAGAGAAAGATATAGACACTATGGTCCATGAATATTCTGGCATTTATTAACCGTCTCACAATTGCTAACATTAACAATAAATTCAACAGTCAGGTGCTACGGCAACACATCTGAAAAAAACAAACATTGAGATTAGGGAGACAGAGATACGTTTATATCAGTCAGAGGATTGAATTCTCACCACCTACAGCTTAAACTAATTATCATTTGAATCAAAATAACAGACTAACTTCCTTACAAAGTGAATACTTCTATGCTTCTCTACTGGTATGGTGGGAAAGTTAAGAGAACGTCACCTCTCCAAACCTTCTGCTCTGATCCTTCTGAATCTGCTCTCAATGTATTATCTATTTGACCAAGGAAATGAAATAACACATACTAACCAATCCTTAGAGCAGCTTCAGCAATCTCTACCTTCCCCTCCTCTGGCAGTTTTCCGTTATGATAAAATGAATATAAAAGGGAAAAGACATAAATTTAAACTGTGATAATACAACAACATTGAATGGTCCAATACCTGTAGGACTTCCTCTTCTGCATCATTCTCCCCCTACCCCTCCCTATTTTTCTATCCCGCTCCTGAACCTGAGTCCTCTAAAATAAACAAGGGCAAAAGGAGAAATGTTTTCCCCAAGAATAGCATCTTTGTGGCCTGTCATCACAGCAGCCCACCAAGAACAGGAGTTGTTAGCTTAACTTTGTTTACCATGGATAGCAGAAATCTTCTGGCAGGTTTATTTAAAATCACCTGCTCTATCATATTTCACTCAACAGCCACCATTGGAAAACGCTAAAAACTTCTTGAATTAAAAAATCTAATGCATGATGGTAACAACTTTAGGAGCATCATCCCGTGGCCCATCAAGAGACCGATACATGTACAATATCTCAATGTCATCAACTTCTTTCTCATCGCTGTTGATCACTTCCAAAACCAGGCGTGGCAATGCTCGTGCAACTTCTTGGCAAGCTTGGCGTGTCAATTCACATGACGACATCCAGAGGAATCTCATGTTGTAATAATGATGCAAACCAGAACGCAAGGCTCCATCCCCAAATGGACTATCCCTGATTTCAAGCTTTTGCAGATTAGCGCATCCTTCTAGCACATATTTAAGGCCCAGGTCAGTGTCTCCAGCAAAGGCAACTGACAATGTCCTAATCAATTTTCCATACCTTCCAATGTATTCAAAAGCTCGATCAGTCAGCAAACCAGATACAGCAAGTCGAGTGAGCTTCTTGCAGTTCATAACAATTGCACCAAAACCCTCATCCATGGGTTCATTAGTCACAGGATCTGGCCGATATCTCCCAATTATACAGAGACGAAACACCACAAGATCCGGGCAGTTCTTTGACATAGCTACTACAGCTGCATTTGTCATTGTTTGGCAGAAAAACAAAATCGATTCCAATTTCCTACAACCCTGAGAAATTGCTTCAAACCCTACCTCAGAAATCGGACCTTCATTCTCCTCCCTCGCATTCACAGGGAAAACCCGAAGCTCACGTAAATCTTTGCAAGTTGCAGCCACTGCTTGAAGGCCTTCATCACAAATTGAATCAAGGGCCTGCACAATAAAAGCAAAAATAAGCTTCAAATCTCGATTCCTTGACAATGCAGTCACAAATCAGAATGGCACAGACAAACACATACCCAGAATATCTGTAGTTTATGACAGTAGCATATCACCGATTTGAGTTGATCCGCATTAATATCGGCATAGCTTAAATTCAACGATGTGAGATTTGCACAGACCGGATAGACAGCCGGAAGGTAATCCGCCCAAATCTCCCTGAATCCAGATAAACAAACTAATGATCTGCAAGCAGCAAACACAGAGGCATAATCCGGTTCCTGATCCCCAATCGCCAAAGCCTCCGATGCATTGAAGGAACCTGTTCCAAGATGCGTAAGCTGCGGCGCTCGAAGCATCAGGCGGTACAGCTGAGAAATGGAAACATAACGATTCAATCTAAGCTTCTTCAAAGAAGGTGACCTAGCCACTAGCCTCTCCAACGCATCGAAATTAACCGGGCACTCAACACAATCGAAAACAAGAGACTCCAGATGGGTTTGACTCTCCGGAAAACATGATATCCAATCCACTTCTTCTTCAACATCAGCAACCTCAACCACAGATTCCACAAGTTCAAGCACTCTCAACACTCTGTACCAAAAAAAAAAAAACAAAAAACAACAGAACACAAAAATTTAATCCCAACCATACCATACACACTACAAATTCCAATTCACTATGATTCACACAACAATGCCAATTATGCCATGAAAGCTTAATCCAATTGCAATTGTAACCTAAATTACAAGATCCAATATGAATCACCACAAGCTGAAACTCAAAGATATATATACCTGCACTTGCTGGCGACGGCGGCGAGTCCACGGGTGCCGAACCCTTCGCAGCAAACGAGGACAAGTTCTCGGAAGCCGGCGAAGGACTCGGCGACGAGGGCGAGGTCGTCATCGGTGACGGACATGCGCTTGAGGTGAACCTTCTCGAGCCAGGGGTAGGCCTTGGCGAGGGCGGCGGCCCACCGCGAGAAGTGGGCCCCCCAGTTCAGCGGCATCAGATCGAAGTCGGCGAACCGGGGTTTCCCCTTGACCGTCACGGACCGAAGCCGGCTGAACCGGGCGGTGGCGCGGTTCGGCGAGACCGCGTAGCAGTTGCCGATGAAGAGGTCTGATCGGGTGAGGGCCTCCGCACGGTACCAGGAGCGGCACACCAATGAGGCGGCGTTGCGGTCTCGGCGAGAGGAGAGGAAGTGGAGCACGTTTTCTAGAACGTTTTCGAGTACCTGGTCCGGGAACGGTGGGTGGAATTCCATTGGACCCGACCCGGAACCCGGACCCGGGAACCCGGTGTAAGTTCGCGTCTTGGTGGAAGAGGAGGGTTCGGTAATTTCAGCCCTGGCGAGATCGAGGAGGGAGGATCGGTGGTCGTCTTCGGAGGTTGTTGTTGTTGTTGAAGGGTGGTTCTCTCTCATGTGTGTGTTGTGATGAGTCACTGTTTTTTTTTTTTTTTCTTTTTTTTTTTTTGGTGATCTGGGGAGTGTGTGTTTCGATCAAAAAGATGGGATCTTTGATTGGTTCATAGAGTTGAGGGGGTTATTGTATTTGTGGGGTTTGATTCGTTTGAGGGAGAATGGGAGTGAGAGAGAGGTAAAAGTGGAAGGTATGGGTTAGAGTTAGAGAGAGAGCGCGAGGGGAAGATGATAATATGGTGAAGATGAGGGGGAGTGGGAGAGAGTGGGGATTTGATTAGTTTAATTGGTCACACAAGGGGCAGGGAGTGACAACAGTAACCTCTGCTGTCTGTGTCACTGAGCTTTAGCATTGGGATTCTCCATTCTCCTCTCTCTTTCATCGCAAATATCCAAATGCCTCTCTCTCTCTTTCTCTGGCCGCGTTTAATATGGACCGCTATAGAAGCGGTCCATCGACGGTCCTGTGAATGGATACCGTTGGATCAGAAAAAAGTAACATCTACGGTGTGGATTAAATACTTCTTACTTGTTGACTGTTGTGATGATAAAAAAGTGGGATATACTCACTGCAAAGTAGTACACAAAAAATTGAGTAATTATTCAATATATAACACCCATTTACAGGCTCCCGAAAGCCCAAATCGGAGATGTTTCATCGTTCCCTCGCCGAGGTGGTAGTAGATGGAGGATGCTAAGAATATCTTGTACCAAATGGGCTTCGCTAATCGTTTGGAAATCTCTGTAATGGAACCGTGTGAGATCAGCGACAGGAATCGTGTGGAACCTTAAACCATTATTGACACACCGACAGGTCCATATTAAATGCGGCACCCTTCATGTTCTTCATTATTTGAGGGTTTTCCCTTTCCTTTACAAGCTTGTGTACTTTGTTTTTCTCCTTTTCTTTGATGTTTCATTTTAGTAATTTCTCAACTTAATAGTTATTACAGTTTTTCATTTGGTAATAATATTTACATATCACAAACTCAACATTATTTTTATATTATTTATTTCTAATAAAAAAATAAAAAAATAAATTCTAACATACAACTTCTCTACTTTTATTTTCTGATATAAATATAATGTAAAGTTAATATAATTTTTTTTATATATAAATAATATTACTCTTTCCATCCGGTCAAGTTTATGGAATAGCCCCCTTTTTTTAGCTTTCTTTATCATAAAAAATACTAGTAACACATGATATCCGTATACATCTCTCACATAAATATTTAAATAATAAAATTAAAGTGTAAATATATAAAAATAAAGTGATATAATAAAAATTAAGTAAATATAAAATGATGTATAAATAAATGTGTGAATAATATTCTTGTTCTTATAATTTGTATGAATATCTAATTAGTTTTCTCTGAAAAAAAAACCAATATCAATTTTAAAAAGAAAAAATCAATATCATAGTCATAATTCTCAGCAATTAAAAAAACACAAATCATAATTGCTTTTTTTCAAAATACTTTACATCAACTCATGTTTTGAAAAAAAAAACTCCTAACAACTCACATTACATATGATAGACCATGGACCACTTTTAGTATTGACTGGACCACCACTTCCAAAGTTTATCATCAATTTGCGTTGCATCCAGTTAAAAAAAATCAATTTGCGTTGCGTTAGTCAAATTTATATAGGTGCAAGTCAAGACATAGTTTATTTTTTATTTTATATCAAATGAAGAAATCTTTTAGTTGCATAAACACACAGACAAATCATGTAATAGCATAACACTATGTCATAATTATATTTTTTTTCAATGAAATACAGAAAAGAGAAGAAAGCAAACAAACTAACACAGCCACCCACACCCAATCTACCAAAGTAGGTGAGAATTAGGTAAAGAAAAAAAAAAACATTATTCAAAACTAGAAAGTGGTGTGTTTAGCAGTGAAAAGTTGATAAGGAAAAAAAATTATATATATTTGGCATCTAGAAGTAGTCTGTTTTGACCACTTACCACGATAGGAACTAATGAGTTGAGTTAATTAGTAAGGTGGGTATCTGAAAATTTAGAGGGACGAACTTTTTCATTTGGTTTTATTTAGGCTTTCATATTTGATGCATTAGATTTGAATCTTTTAAAAAGATAGGTACTCTTTAAAAAGAGTTAAGTGAAGTTTAACATTTTAGAATTTTTTATAAGTATTTATTATACTTTACTTTTTAAAATGTCCCATTTAAAGATTTAAATATTGATACGTTTTTCTTATTTTATACAATTATACTTGCAAGCCCATAAAAATGAAAAGAATCAACTTCAAGATAGTGAGAGCACAT
The DNA here is from genome assembly GCA_029884595.1 of Ormosia semicastrata. Classification (NCBI taxonomy): domain Eukaryota; kingdom Viridiplantae; phylum Streptophyta; class Magnoliopsida; order Fabales; family Fabaceae; genus Ormosia; species Ormosia semicastrata. The sequence goes on from JAQQTO010000063.1 coordinate 117,767,058, forward strand.
AAACATTTTGTGTTAAAGTTGGGAAAAAGGATGAATATATAATACAACTCAAAATATAGCTTAAGGAAGGAAGTTAAAGAATTCAATGTGGTGAAAGACTATTGATTTCTATCTTAGCACAAGTGTTTGTTGACATGAAATTCAGCCAAAACTTTCATGCCAATTTAATACAATTGAAAATTCTTTAAACATTTATATTCTGCAAAAAAAAAAAAGATAAAATGATTGGGAGGCAGCTTCCCCCCTCTGCCTCAACAATATTCCGCCACTGAATGTATTTATTATAGATACTTTTCATTGCAAATGGACGTTCATATGTTTTGCAAGATAAACATAGGCATATCGAGAGTTTTTTGCTTAAAGAAATATAGTGTTCTTTTTATTAATGTCCGTTAGCATTTGAAAAGCCTTAAAACAAACATGCTAAGGATTGAACAACGTCAACAAAAAAGATTTTGTCTGGGTTTGATTTACTCGTGTTTGGTGGACACTAATTAGTAAGTCATATTAAGTATCCCTATAAATTCTTAATCCCTAGTAAGTCATACCAACTAAAGAATTTTGTAATCTGTTTTGGGTAAGGATATGAGTCCAAAGAATTAGAGCAACCTGACTCGTTAGGTTGACACTCGGGTGTATAGTGCACATGAAGCAGTCTAAACGCTAATCGTAACGACAAGAACAAATATTGATCGTATCGTATCCCGTACAAGTAAGTGAGTAAAGATAAAGGAGTAATGGTCTCCAAGATCCTGTCCCTGCGATCTTGTCGCCACAATCTCAAGTAGCAGCATTCGGCACGCATTGAATGCTCATACACCATATACCCTAAAACGCTAATATAAATGTAGTAAGCAAGAGAGACAACGAATGAGCTAATTCCCAAACCTCACTATACACTCCTTGTGCATCTACTGACTTGAGCGTTGGAGTATCTTTTACAGGTACTTATCCCCTCACTCATCATTATTGTGGCTGCACTATAGAGGAACTCATTGTTTTATACCTATACATGTAACCATCAGAATCCAGTTCTGAACATTAGCACCATCTGTGGGAAGAAATAAATTTCTACTCCCAACACCACTTTCAAAACTCTCATACTACCACCACCATGGTAAACACAAGAAGGAGACAGACATCAACTAACCAGAATCACACCTCTGTTGCGTGTAACCTTCCTTCTTCAAACCCTCACTCGGCGTCTAACCCTGTGGCTCATCAGTCGATCTTGGAATTGGTCGTAGCCCGCTCAAAACCCAGACAGGACGAGTAGAAGACTTCTTTCACTAGAGAGAATCTCCCCCTCCTTCCTTGAGGATTCCAGCAAGGCAACACCTTGGCCCTCAGAGAACACCTTCTAGGAATGTCGGGGCAGCGAGTATCAACACTGCAACACCTTAGTGATCGACTAGAAAATGAAGTTCAATCTCGTCGAGGTATAACTGATCACCAAGAGCTGTCTAGAGTAGAACTGCTCTTCTTGGTTAGACTTTAGGATGAGAGGATTCACCGTCAAGACAAGAAAATCCATAACCTGGAGAAGGCCGCTAACTAGGGCAACAAAGCAAGGAATCGTTCCCTAGTAAGGAACCATGAAAATAAATCAATACCAGCACGATGACCATTAACCGGAGAACTCCAGGATCACATATCCTAGTCGCCAGTCTGAACCTGTCCACACGAGTGAGCAGGCACAGGCAGTAAGGGACACAATGTCATAAAACCAACCCTTCTCCGACAAATTGATGGCTTATAAGATCCCCAAGCACTTTAAGTTTTTACCAATATCAAAACTTACGATGGAACCACGGATCCTCAGGAACATGTGGATGCTTACATGTCCGCACTCTTATTTGTTAGAGGAGATGACTTTCTCATATGTCGTGCTTTCCCTTTGTCTTTAAAGAAAGCTATCCTGAGATGATTCACTACCTTACCTCCGAGGTTTGTGGATAATTGGGGAGACCTGTCCTCGACATTTTTGTTGCATTTCACCACCAGCAAAGTGCAGTCTAAATCTATTTCATGTCTATTCTAGATAAGGCAAGGAAAAAAAAAGTCTCTCTGGGACTTTATATCCTAGTTCAACAAGAAAATCGTCAATGTGTGAGACTGAGATAAGAGACTAGGATTGTTCTACATCAGGGAAGGACTTCGTTTGGGATAGTTCTATTTCTCATTGGCCAAAAAGGAGCCCAAGACCATGGATGAGTTCTAAAGCTGTGCAGATAAATATATCAATGTTGAAAATATTCTCCGAGCCAATAAGCATCTTGACAAAGAAGATGCTAACTGAGGTCCGAAGAGCAGTCGAGTCAACAGGGGAGGAATCCAAGACCACCTCTCAAGGGGAAGTATGACAATTATACTCCCCCTAATGCACCTTAAGCCCAGATCTATCAAGAAGTCTTGAACACAGAGCTCTAGGATGTACCTAAGCCTCCCCTCCCAAAGAAGATTGTGTAGAGAGACATATCCAAGTACTGTGAATGGTACGATGGTCTAGGTCACAACACGGAGGACTGTACAAACCTCTAAGATGCCATTGAGTCCCTCATCCGGGATGGCCATTTGGGCCGATATGTTCGGAAGGCCCAAAATAACCAAAAGAGGGGGTCATTATAGAAAACGGAGCTATAGCCCTTGGAGTCCCTCTCCTTCCTATCAGAGAAGACATTTTCCAGTATGAAATGATAACCCTGACCCATGCTCACCTCGAGATAATTCCCGTGATTAAGATAGACCGTTAACTAGGAGAAATATTGCCACCACGAAGTAACTCAGACAATCAAGTAATGCTTTGTAATCGTTACTTCTGCTGTGTAATGTATATCTTAGCATATCAATAAATTGGTGTTTCTTCACAACTGTTGTCTTATCTCGAAGCCAGTACCTCAGCTGCGATCTTGAGTCCACGGGTACTCTAACCCATCAATATCTACAGCCAGTATCTCAACAGTGACCTCAAGTCTCGGGGTATTTAGGCCTGTCACAACCCACAAGGTCACCACACCTTGGGCACAATGAATACAAGGTCCGAAAGGATCAGCTATTCTGGCAACTTTACATGACGGTCAAACTAGGAAATCCACTTAAACACCCTTCAGGGTTAAACAAAGCATTCAAGGATTTTCACTCATACCAATTTGAGCTTGACCTTAACCCATAAACCTACCATAGTTTATAGAGGTTAAGTGTATTTTTACTTGACGGCCAAATAGGATATTCCACTTGAACACCCTTCGAGGTCAAGCAATGTATTCAAGAGTTTTCAGCAATACCTTTATGACCTAACCTTAACTCATAAACCCGCCATAGTTTATAGAGATTAAGCATAATCAACCGTTGCCCTAGATCGTGGACCCTACAGCCAGAGGTTTCTATGTCACGTGCATTAAGCGAACCCAACCACTGAGATTCAAGCTCCAAACTCATCTCAGCTAGTAAAACGGGTGTTGGTCCAATTAAGCGGACCCAACCACTGATATTCGAGCTTCAAACTCATTCATGCTAGCAAAACGAGTGTTCGTTTAGTTAAACGAACCCAACCACCGAGATTCGAGCTTTGGACTCATCTCGGCTAGGCAAAACGAATGTTTGTCAATTTGAAAAAGTAGCTACCTAAGTTGAGCGTTAGACCTATCTCAGTAATTTACATATCGAGATCAAGCGTCAAACCTACCTCGAAAAGGGCAAAACAATCATTGAGATCGAGTATTGGACTCATCTCAACCAAGGAAGCATACAACATAAAGTAAAACATTCAGAAGAAGAGCAAGTTTTACTATTCACTCCAAACATCATCAACCTTACAAGAAGAGCTTGTGAGCTGTCCTCTCGCGAAGACTGCCCTTTTGAAGGAAGTCGAGAAAGTAATCTGAATAGATAACAATGATAAGATATTGTCCACGACCACCTCGATAGTTCCTCAAGGAGCAAAAACCTATAAACTACTCTGATACAAAAGTGGATGCATAAGGATAACCGCGAAGGTAGCCAGGGAAAACTATGATAACCACCAAGCGTTGACCATGGCCACCCTAATGGTTCAGCAACCACATCTTCTTGATCAATTGCCTCCCACCTGATCGACGTGAGGAGTGACAACTGTCGAGATTATCAAATTTAAATCAATTTATAACCGATTTACCAAAGCGCTTGTAAATCGAGCCCAGTAGATCACTCTAATTATGAAGTCAGATTAAGAGTTAATAAATAGGGAAAAAGTTTTGCAAGTTTAAACAACAAAGAATAATTAAAATGAGTAAACAAGATTGAGAAAACAACCTTGATCCAAGAGAATTAACAAATCTTGATTTTAATCCATCCTTGATCTTTATAGATCGATTCAACTATCAACCAAATCCTTGGTCTTAGATCACATCAAGACGCCTCTCAATGATCCATGGATCTTCTACTAGAAACGCTTCTAGAATTCAATTAATTAAGGTTAGACAAATTAAGCATCCATCCAAAACCCAAATTAACTTAAAAATCAAGATCCAATCAAGCTAAATATTTCATCAAATACCTTTAATAAATTATTTAACCTCTGAATTCATCTCTTAACATATGGCAATTACACAATTAACATATGCAAATTCCAATCAAATTAAGCATTAAATCAGAATTTAAACAAGAGAAGAAGAGAAAGAGAAACTTGATTAATAGATGAACGTATAACAATTAAAACAAGATCTCAAGATTAATCATCAAGACTGTCAATCTCTTGGATTGATTAAAGAAGTTTAGCTCTCCATAGCCATCACCATTGGAGAACCTTCAACAACCATACAAAATGAAAATAACAAAGAGAGAGAAGGAGAGGAAGAGAAGAAGAGAATTCTCCAAAATGAAACACTAAAACTTTAATTATAACAACACTTCTACATAAAAGCTCTACCTATTACAATGATCTGCATAGCCTCCCTTTTATAGAGGGTTTAGAGGTACAAAATGTCAAAAGGGGGCTGAGTCATGGTGGTTGAGTGGAGTAGGTGGATGAGTGGAAAATGTTGAATGACTTTTGGTGAGTGAAAAATTATGGAGATTCTTTGTCTCCGAAATCATGCAGCTCTGAAGTCATTGCATTCGTCATTTTTGAGCCAAGTGGTCTTCATGAAGATTGTAGGTCTGGATCTTAGCTTTCAAATGGCTTTGGTTTGAGCCCAATATCATTTCTATAGCTCCAGATATGTTCAAATTACTGCACACTGCTCAGGTCCAAATGCAGCTCCTCTGTTCTGGCTTCCAAGCCCAATATCACTTCCAAGGAGTCTGAATCGGGAAAAGTGTACAACATGAAAGTTGTAGATTTGAGTCTTAACTATCAACCATCAAAATTTCAGCCCATTCTACAACTTTCACCACGAGCAGTATAATGAACAGCACGCATAGGTCATTCTGCCAGGAGCAACACTTTAGTTCTTGATTCAATGCCAATTTGAGCCATCCAAACGTGTGATTGAGTCTTTGATGTCTTCATGAAGATTGTAGAGCTCTCTCTTATCTTTAAAATGACATAAGATTCACCTTAAACATTCACCTACAGCCCAAGATATGACCCAAATACAGGATTAGTGTAAGACGTAAATCATGCTGAAAAATTCAATTAAATCCATTTTGAGTTCAAAACATACAAAACATAACCAAACTTAATTTATTAAGTGCACGGAGAGTGTAAATGACTAAAAATGAAGGCTTATTAATGCATCAAATATGTGAATATCAAGGAGAAGGCTTTTCCACCCTACACTTCCTAAACACCCTTGCGCACCAATAGCATGATGACAATCAGGGGAGCAGAGGAGGAAGGGTGGTGAAACTCCCTCATGCCTCACAGGAACTACAGATATAAGCCTTAAGCCTTTCCAGCAAAAGCGCGGTACTATTCTACTGCTATGTATGTATGGAATAAAGGTCTTTTGCTGCTAAGAGATGTGCTGAACATGATACATAGAGCAGTTACTTAGCCCTCACTGGGCCATTATGCCTAGAAAGAAAGGCCTCCGATAGCAAAATACGTAGGATAAAGGAATACTTTCAAGAATTTGGGAAAGAATAGGAAGATGGTCGTAGAAGGGGATGTGACTCTCCACAAGCCCACAAGAGGCAGAAAATGAGTCATTCTCCAAAAAAAATCCACCCTTAAGCATAACTTGAAAAAGAAAGGAACAAATGACAACCACACTATAAACATCCCCCATTTATAGAATGCATAATGTGTTCTGATTGGCTCCCAAAAAACTAAAATGGCTATATGTTTTAGGCTACATTTAATTGTTCCTTCCCTATGATTGGCTACTAAGGCAGTGGGCAGTTGAGAAACAAAGCAGAAACTGCTATCACATATAAGTGGCCTTAATTCCCAACAAATTCAAAGCAAGCACAGAATGCTACAAATTGCAAAGCAAAGGCTAGTAGAAGGACACCATATTCAGAGTCTTGCCACCGAGATCGAGCGTTAGACCCATCCCGGTGAATTACGCGGGCAGAATTGCTTAAGTGTAAAGTAAATACCAAGGTTAAGCTTCAGACCTAACTCGATGTTGCAAAGGCAAAATATTCAACAAGCGTGAAAGTGGCATTAACACTGAGCGTTGGACTCATCTTGGCAAAAAGGTGTAGGCATCATTGTAAAACAACAAGTATTAGAAAAATAAAATGCCCTAGGTCGGGACTTGTCCAAATACATAAATGAAGCCCCATATAGGAGGCAAGGAAAAAATAAAAACTTTGACATCAAAAAATAAGGATTTGACCCTCCGAAGTCTCCACTGCCACCTTAGTTTACATATCCCCGACCACAATCATATTGGCCCCTTCTCGCCCAACCTCTGCTGCCATTTCCATCTATCCCTTGTCTTGCACCCTAGAACCTGCTTGGTCATCTAAGGCAGCTCTCAACATAACTATGTCTTTCATAGCTCTAACCTCCTCCTCGTTAAGGCTAGGGTTAAGAAGGCAGGGTTGGCTAAAGGCGTTCTCAAAAGCCTCCTCGATGGACGTCGACCAATCGTCTACTATTTGGTCAAGTTCACCCTGTAGAAGTTCATACTGAGCCTGGGCATTGGTGAGGGCAGACTCGGTAGAGGCCAGATTGTACTTCAATACATCATCCCGAGTCATTGACTGACTAAGTTGGACCTAAAGATCGTCACTACAACAGCCTTGACTCGGAGTGCCTCCACCTCGAAAACTTGAGCCCAGAGGGAGGGAACATCAGCAACATCTATAGAAAAGCGGGCAACCTCAGCCCGGAGACATATGACTTGAGTTGCTCGTCCTTCTAGTTTGCATCCATGATGACTTGGGTGAGCTGCCTATCCTTCTTGGCAAGGTCTAACTTAAGTTTATGCTTTTCATCCCGAGGGGTATTGAGCTTTCTCTCCAAGCGTGTAACCTCCTGGATGGACCCACATGCCCCTTCTGTAAATCGAAGGGCCGAGGCGATTCGCAAACTCTGAAGTTGGGCCTCGCAAAGGATTTCCTCCATATCATGCTCAATCAGCACCCTGACCTCGGCAGGGCTCAGCAAGTGACCATTAATAAAGTGCACATGGTCAACCCCCCAAGCCCATACCGATCCTGATGAAAAGAGACGTGGAGCCACCCTAGACCTCAGAACATCTTCAAGCCCCGGATCAACTGGAACCTCTCCTACATTAAGTTCCTCTCGGATGCCCTCGATTGTCGGCCTCCTCCCTCTGTCACCCCTGCTACTCTCTGCTTGCCTCTTCTAGGGTCGCAGCAACGATACATGAGAGCTCGGTTCAACATCTCGAACCTCAGCAACCGAGGGACGTGGAGAAACCACCACGACCAAAAGAGGAGGGACCACACCACTCAAAGGTAAAAGGACAAGAATACCATACCCTTAAAACAGTCGTTGGGGCTTGAGATCTTGATGCCTCACCACTTTTGACGGCCAACCTCTCAACCAAGCGCCAAAGTTTAGACGATGGAGTCATGCTTTCAACAAACAAAAAATGAAGCATTACAACACTTGAGCAAATTAGTGCAAAAAGGTAAGTATTAAAGGAAAGTATATAGGATGAGATACCTAGCATGACCTTTACAGAATTAGCGGGAGCATCCAAGACATCCTTACAGGAGATGACCCTTTTCTCTATGGCCCAATCAATCAAGAACTCTAGAACCCAAGCCTCAAAAGGAAGGAACTCAGAATCTGAAGTCTCTAACTCTTTGTTACTGCACCCTCATCCAACTTCGGTTTAATATAAGTGGAGGTGTAGCTCACCTTTCGGGGTGATGAAAAAATGCGTCTTACCTGGAGCTCATTCTACTATAAAGAAGTTTTTCTTAAACTTCCTGAAGGATTCTTGGTAGGGCTTAAAGACTCTGTGCGCGCAGTATGGCCCATCCTTTGGTTTGATCACTTATAGAGGTTGTCAACCGAAAGAAAAGGAAAAAGAAAGATTTGACCAAATACGACCACTCAAAAATTTGGCAAAACCAGTTTGAACTCCCGTACGAATCTCCAAGCATTCGGATGAAGTTGAATAGGCGCTACTCGGGCAGTAATTGAGAACGCCCATCTTAAAATCAGTAAATGGTAGCTGCACCCCAATCTGGGTGAAGAAATCCTCGTACATATGCATGAAATGCTTGCCCTCCGTGCGGGTTGAGCACACCCTCTCTTCCTTCGATGGGTGCCAGAGCACAAACTCCTGGTCTCTGAGTCCCTCCATTGTCAGCTGCAAATAATATTGCTTCTCTAAGGCATCTTCTATGGTCCTCATGTCAGAAGCAGTGCCCAAAACCTCCTGGCCCACCCACCGGTATCTATCAACAACTTAAGGGAAGACAAGCTTCTTTTGCTCCACAAGTACAACCCTCCCTTTCTCGGCAGGTGCAGCCCTCCGAGTTCGTGTTTTACCTACAGAGCACACAACCTAGTCAAATTCAGAAGAATCACCTACGGAAGAATCACTCATGTCCGTCATTGCCATCATAAATTCAAAGAGTAGACGACTGGCCTTTGTCTTGCCAGTTCCCTGGCTTGGTTCGCCTTCTGAAGCGCCTCCAAGATCCTTCTCCTAGTCAAGGGATTTAGACCCTCATTAGAATCCCTACCGTGGACTTGAAGCCCTCACCGTGGTTGAGGCGATGAAGACGAATGGGGACTCAAGACCTCCATTGATGGGCTACTATTTTGCACTGTTTCCTCACTGCTAGATATTTTCCCTGGACTAAATAACTCAAAGGAAATGGCAAAAATTGAAGGGGTGAAATGAAAAGTACCTTGAGTTTTGGTTACAAGAGGTCTCTGAAAGATAAAGAAAATACGAAAAAAGCCTCACTGAGAAAGCCTTGAATCGCCAACGACCACTACCAAGATGCCAAAAATCATCTAAGTTGGTAAAGAAGAAAATTGGGAGTGCGGGAATGAGCAAAAAGTGGGAAGGGCTAAACCTCATCCCTATTTATAGGCATGAGAAGTCACCCCAAATCGCTGCCATGAATAGGGATAGACTCGTCTTTTCATTTGAAGTGCCTCATCACAATGCCTTTTGAGTTTTCAAACTTAAAAATGGCTAATCGTGACTCTACAAACCCCAAATGACGGCCTCCACTGTTCCTCAACCATATGGCTCATTATTTCTGAACAAAAGCACCCAAAAGGACAAGACACAGAACGTTCGGAATTGAAGTGACGCGTGGTGTTCCGAGAACACCTAACCTGGATCTCAAACCCTTGAGGAGCCATCACAGTGTAAAAACACTTTGAACCTCGGTACAAATATGGATGAAAGGATACAAGACCCCTATAACTATACATGGGGGCAACTCATCACACTCGCCGAACAACGAAATAATGACGTAAGTATAGCAATCCAACTTGGATCCGGTCTTGCTCATTCACCCCGAGAACCTGTTATGATACATCATAGACCTTGGCCTTTTGGGAAAACCACCTCAGTTGATATATCCCCGGCCACAATCATATTGGCCCCTTCTCGCCCAACCTCTGCTGCCACTTCCATCCATCCCCTATCTTCCACCCTAGAACCCGCTTGGTCATCTAAGGCAGCTCTCAATGTAACTATGTCCACAATGGGACCATCTTAGACTTTTTTCATAGCTCTAACCTCCTCCTCGTTAAGGCCCGGGTTAAGAAGGCAGGGTTGGCTAAAGGCATTCTCAAAAGCCTCCTCGATGGACTTCGACCAATCATCTACTATTTGGTCAAGTTCACCCTGTAGAAGTTCATACTGAGCATGGGCATTGGTGAGGGCAGACTCGGTCGAGGCCAGATTGTCCTTCAATACATCATCCCGAGTCGTTGACTGACTAAGTTGGACCTAAAGATCGTCGCTACAACAGCCTTGACTCGGAGTGCCTCCACCTCGAAAACTTGAGCCCAGAGGGAGGGAACATCAAGCAACATCTATAGAAAAGCGGGCAACCTCAGCCCGAAGACATATGACTTGAGTTGCTCGTCCTTCTAGTTTGCATCCATGATGACTGGGTGAGCTGCCTATCCTTCTTGGCAAGGTCTAGCTTAAGTTTATGCTTTTCATCCCGAGCGGTATTGAGCTTTCTCTCCAAGCGTGTAACCTCCTGGATGGACCCACATGCCCCTTCTGTAAATCGAAGGGCCGAGGCGATTCGCAAACTCTGAAGTTGGGCCTCGCAAAGGATTTCCTCCATATCACGCTCAATCAGCACCCTGACCTCGGCAGGGCTCAGCAAGTGACCATTAATAAAGTGCACATGGTCAACCCCCCAAGCCCATACCGATCCTGATGAAAAGAGACGTGGAGCCACCCTAGACCTCAGAACATCTTCAAGCCCCGGATCAACCGGAACCTCTCCTACATTAAGTTCCTCTGGGATGCCCTCGATTGTCGGCCTCCTCCCTCTGTCACCCCTGCTACTCTCTGCTTGCCTCTTCTAGGGTCGCAGCAACGATACATGAGAGCTCGGTTCAACATCTCGAACCTCAGCAACCGAGGGACGTGGAGAAACCACCACGACCAAAAGAGGAGGGACCACACTACTCAAAGGTAAAAGGACAGTAATAGTCACCCCTTAAACAGTCGTTGGGGCTCGAGATCTTGATGCCTCACCACTTTTGACGGCCAACCTCTCAACCAAGCGCCAAAGTTTAGACGATGGAGTCATGCTTTCAACAAACAAAAAATGAAGCATTACAACACTTGAGCAAATTAGTGCAAAAAGGTAAGTATTAAAGGAAAGTATATAGGATGAGATACCTAGCATGACCTTTACAGAATTAGCGGGAGCATCCAAGACATCCTTACAGGAGATGACCCTTTTCTCTATGGCCCAATCAATCAAGAACTCTAGAACCCAAGCCTCAAAAGGAAGGAACTCAGAATCTGAAGTCTCTAACTCTTTGTTACTGCACCCTCATCCAACTTCGGTTTAATATAAGTGGAGGTGTGGCTCACCTTTTGGGGTGATGAAAAAATGCGTCTTACCTGGAGCTCATTCTACTATAAAGAAGTTTTTCTTAAACTTCCTGAAGGATTCTTGGTAGGGCTTAAAGACTCTGTGCGCGCAGTATGGCCCATCCTTTGGTTTGATCACTTATAGAGGTTGTCAACCGAAAGAAAAGGAAAAAGAAAGATTTGACCAAATACGACCACTCAAAAATTTGGCAAAACCAGTTTGAACTCCCGTACGAATCTCCAAGCATTCGGATGAAGTTGAATAGGCGCTACTCGTAGGTAATTGAGAACGCCCATCTTAAAATCAGTAAATGGTAGCTGCACCCCAATCTGGGTGAAGAAATCCTCGTACATATGCATGAAATGCTTGCCCTCCGTGCGGGTTGAGCACACCCTCTCTTCCTTCGATGGGTGCCAGAGCACAAACTCCTGGTCTCTGAGTCCCTCCATTGTCAGCTGCAAATAATATTGCTTCTCTAAGGCATCTTCTATGGTCCTCATGTCAGAAGCAGTGCCCAAAACCTCCTGGCCCACCCACCGATATCTATCAACAACTTAAGGGAAGACAAGCTTCTTTTGCTCCACAAGTACAACCCTCCCTTTCTCGGCAGGTGCAGCCCTCCGAGTTCGTGTTTTACCTACAGAGCACACAACCTAGTCAAATTCAGAAGAATCACCTACGGAAGAATCACTCATGTCCGTCATTGCCATCATAAATTCAAAGAGTAGACGACTGGCCTTTGTCTTGCCAGTTCCCTGGCTTGGTTCGCCTTCTGAAGCGCCTCCAAGATCCTTCTCCTAGTCAAGGGATTTAGACCCTCATTAGAATCCCTACCGTGGACTTGAAGCCCTCACCGTGGTTGAGGCGATGAAGACGAATGGGGACTCAAGACCTCCATTGATGGGCTACTATTTTGCACTGTTTCCTCACTGCTAGATATTTTCCCTGGACTAAATAACTCAAAGGAAATGGCAAAAATTGAAGGGGTGAAATGAAAAGTACCTTGAGTTTTGGTTACAAGAGGTCTCTGAAAGATAAAGAAAATACGAAAAAAGCCTCACTGAGAAAGCCTTGAATCGCCAACGACCACTACCAAGATGCCAAAAATCATCTAAGTTGGTAAAGAAGAAAATTGGGAGTGCGGGAATGAGCAAAAAGTGGGAAGGGCTAAACCTCATCCCTATTTATAGGCATGAGAAGTCACCCCAAATCGCTGCCATGAATAGGGATAGACTCGTCTTTTCATTTGAAGTGCCTCATCACAATGCCTTTTGAGTTTTCAAACTTAAAAATGGCTAATCGTGACTCTACAAACCCCAAATGACGGCCTCCACTGTTCCTCAACCATATGGCTCATTATTTCTGAACAAAAGCACCCAAAAGGACAAGACATAGAACGTTCGGAATTGAAGTGACGCGTGGTGTTCCAGAACACCTAACCTGGATCTCAAACCCTTGAGGAGCCATCACAGTGTAAAAACACTTTGAACCTCGGTACAAATATGGATGAAAGGATACAAGACCCCTATAACTATACATGGGGGCAACTCATCACACTCGCCGAACAACGAAATAATGACGTAAGTATAGCAATCCAACTTGGATCCGGTCTTGCTCATTCACCCCGAGAACCTGTTATGATACATCATAGACCTTGGCCTTTTGGGAAAACCACCTCAGTTGACATATCCCCGGCCACAATCATATTGGCCCCTTCTCGCCCAACCTCTGCTGCCACTTCCATCCATCCCCTATCTTCCACCCTAGAACCCGCTTGGTCATCTAAGGCAGCTCTCAATGTAACTATGTCCACAATGGGACCATCTTAGACTTTTTTCATAGCTCTAACCTCCTCCTCGTTAAGGCCCGGGTTAAGAAGGCAGGGTTGGCTAAAGGCATTCTCAAAAGCCTCCTCGATGGACTTCGACCAATCATCTACTATTTGGTCAAGTTCACCCTGTAGAAGTTCATACTGAGCCTGGGCATTGGTGAGGGCAGACTCGGTCGAGGCCAGATTGTCCTTCAATACATCATCCCGAGTCGTTGACTGACTAAGTTGGACCTAAAGATCGTCGCTACAACAGCCTTGACTCGGAGTGCCTCCACCTCGAAAACTTGAGCCCAGAGGGAGGGAACATCAGCAACATCTATAGAAAAGCGGGCAACCTCAGCCCGAAGACATATGACTTGAGTTGCTCGTCCTTCTAGTTTGCATCCATGATGACTTGGGCGAGCTGCCTATCCTTCTTGGCAAGGTCTAGCTTAAGTTTATGCTTTTCATCCCGAGGGGTATTGAGCTTTCTCTCCAAGCGTGTAACCTCCTGGATGGACCCACATGCCCCTTCTGTAAATCGAAGGGCCGAGGCGATTCGCAAACTCTGAAGTTGGGCCTCGCAAAGGATTTCCTCCATATCACGCTCAATCAGCACCCTGACCTCGGCAGGGCTCAGCAAGTGACCATTAATAAAGTGCACATGGTCAACCCCCAAGCCCATACCGATCCTGATGAAAAGAGACGTGGAGCCACCCTAGACCTCAGAACATCTTCAAGCCCCGGATCAACCAGGAACCTCTCCTACATTAAGTTCCTCTGGGATGCCCTCGATTGTCGGCCTCCTCCCTCTGTCACCCCTGCTACTCTCTGCTTGCCTCTTCTAGGGTCGCAGCAACGATACATGAGAGCTCGGTTCAACATCTCGAACCTCAGCAACCGAGGGACGTGGAGAAACCACCACGACCAAAAGAGGAGGGACCACACTACTCAAAGGTAAAAGGACAGTAATAGTCACCCCTTAAACAGTCGTTGGGGCTCGAGATCTTGATGCCTCACCACTTTTGACGGCCAACCTCTCAACCAAGCGCCAAAGTTTAGACGATGGAGTCATGCTTTCAACAAACAAAAAATGAAGCATTACAACACTTGAGCAAATTAGTGCAAAAAGGTAAGTATTAAAGGAAAGTATATAGGATGAGATACCTAGCATGACCTTTACAGAATTAGCGGGAGCATCCAAGACATCCTTACAGGAGATGACCCTTTTCTCTATGGCCCAATCAATCAAGAACTCTAGAACCCAAGCCTCAAAAGGAAGGAACTCAGAATCTGAAGTCTCTAACTCTTTGTTACTGCACCCTCATCCAACTTCGGTTTAATATAAGTGGAGGTGTGGCTCACCTTTTGGGGTGATGAAAAAATGCGTCTTACCTGGAGCTCATTCTACTATAAAGAAGTTTTTCTTAAACTTCCTGAAGGATTCTTGGTAGGGCTTAAAGACTCTGTGCGCGCAGTATGGCCCATCCTTTGGTTTGATCACTTATAGAGGTTGTCAACCGAAAGAAAAGGAAAAAGAAAGATTTGACCAAATACGACCACTCAAAAATTTGGCAAAACCAGTTTGAACTCCCGTACGAATCTCCAAGCATTCGGATGAAGTTGAATAGGCGCTACTCGTAGGTAATTGAGAACGCCCATCTTAAAATCAGTAAATGGTAGCTGCACCCCAATCTGGGTGAAGAAATCCTCGTACATATGCATGAAATGCTTGCCCTCCGTGCGGGTTGAGCACACCCTCTCTTCCTTCGATGGGTGCCAGAGCACAAACTCCTGGTCTCTGAGTCCCTCCATTGTCAGCTGCAAATAATATTGCTTCTCTAAGGCATCTTCTATGGTCCTCATGTCAGAAGCAGTGCCCAAAACCTCCTGGCCCACCCACCGATATCTATCAACAACTTAAGGGAAGACAAGCTTCTTTTGCTCCACAAGTACAACCCTCCCTTTCTCGGCAGGTGCAGCCCTCCGAGTTCGTGTTTTACCTACAGAGCACACAACCTAGTCAAATTCAGAAGAATCACCTACGGAAGAATCACTCATGTCCGTCATTGCCATCATAAATTCAAAGAGTAGACGACTGGCCTTTGTCTTGCCAGTTCCCTGGCTTGGTTCGCCTTCTGAAGCGCCTCCAAGATCCTTCTCCTAGTCAAGGGATTTAGACCCTCATTAGAATCCCTACCGTGGACTTGAAGCCCTCACCGTGGTTGAGGCGATGAAGACGAATGGGGACTCAAGACCTCCATTGATGGGCTACTATTTTGCACTGTTTCCTCACTGCTAGATATTTTCCCTGGACTAAATAACTCAAAGGAAATGGCAAAAATTGAAGGGGTGAAATGAAAAGTACCTTGAGTTTTGGTTACAAGAGGTCTCTGAAAGATAAAGAAAATACGAAAAAAGCCTCACTGAGAAAGCCTTGAATCGCCAACGACCACTACCAAGATGCCAAAAATCATCTAAGTTGGTAAAGAAGAAAATTGGGAGTGCGGGAATGAGCAAAAAGTGGGAAGGGCTAAACCTCATCCCTATTTATAGGCATGAGAAGTCACCCCAAATCGCTGCCATGAATAGGGATAGACTCGTCTTTTCATTTGAAGTGCCTCATCACAATGCCTTTTGAGTTTTCAAACTTAAAAATGGCTAATCGTGACTCTACAAACCCCAAATGACGGCCTCCACTGTTCCTCAACCATATGGCTCATTATTTCTGAACAAAAGCACCCAAAAGGACAAGACACAGAACGTTCGGAATTGAAGTGACGCGTGGTGTTCCAGAACACCTAACCTGGATCTCAAACCCTTGAGGAGCCATCACAGTGTAAAAACACTTTGAACCTCGGTACAAATATGGATGAAAGGATACAAGACCCCTATAACTATACATGGGGGCAACTCATCACACTCGCCGAACAACGAAATAATGACGTAAGTATAGCAATCCAACTTGGATCCGGTCTTGCTCATTCACCCCGAGAACCTGTTATGATACATCATAGACCTTGGCCTTTTGGGAAAACCACCTCAGTTGACATATCCCCGGCCACAATCATATTGGCCCCTTCTCGCCCAACCTCTGCTGCCACTTCCATCCATCCCCTATCTTCCACCCTAGAACCCGCTTGGTCATCTAAGGCAGCTCTCAATGTAACTATGTCCACAATGGGACCATCTTAGACTTTTTTCATAGCTCTAACCTCCTCCTCGTTAAGGCCCGGGTTAAGAAGGCAGGGTTGGCTAAAGGCATTCTCAAAAGCCTCCTCGATGGACTTCGACCAATCATCTACTATTTGGTCAAGTTCACCCTGTAGAAGTTCATACTGAGCCTGGGCATTGGTGAGGGCAGACTCGGTCGAGGCCAGATTGTCCTTCAATACATCATCCCGAGTCGTTGACTGACTAAGTTGGACCTAAAGATCGTCGCTACAACAGCCTTGACTCGGAGTGCCTCCACCTCGAAAACTTGAGCCCAGAGGGAGGGAACATCAGCAACATCTATAGAAAAGCGGGCAACCTCAGCCCGAAGACATATGACTTGAGTTGCTCGTCCTTCTAGTTTGCATCCATGATGACTTGGGCGAGCTGCCTATCCTTCTTGGCAAGGTCTAGCTTAAGTTTATGCTTTTCATCCCGAGGGGTATTGAGCTTTCTCTCCAAGCGTGTAACCTCCTGGATGGACCCACATGCCCCTTCTGTAAATCGAAGGGCCGAGGCGATTCGCAAACTCTGAAGTTGGGCCTCGCAAAGGATTTCCTCCATATCACGCTCAATCAGCACCCTGACCTCGGCAGGGCTCAGCAAGTGACCATTAATAAAGTGCACATGGTCAACCCCCCAAGCCCATACCGATCCTGATGAAAAGAGACGTGGAGCCACCCTAGACCTCAGAACATCTTCAAGCCCCGGATCAACCGGAACCTCTCCTACATTAAGTTCCTCTGGGATGCCCTCGATTGTCGGCCTCCTCCCTCTGTCACCCCTGCTACTCTCTGCTTGCCTCTTCTAGGGTCGCAGCAACGATACATGAGAGCTCGGTTCAACATCTCGAACCTCAGCAACCGAGGGACGTGGAGAAACCACCACGACCAAAAGAGGAGGGACCACACTACTCAAAGGTAAAAGGACAGTAATAGTCACCCCTTAAACACGGTCGTTGGGGCTCGAGATCTTGATGCCTCACCACTTTTGACGGCCAACCTCTCAACCAAGCGCCAAAGTTTAGACGATGGAGTCATGCTTTCAACAAACAAAAAATGAAGCATTACAACACTTGAGCAAATTAGTGCAAAAAGGTAAGTACTAAAGGAAAGCATATAGGATGAGATACCTAGCATGACCTTTACAGAATTAGCGGGAGCATCCAAGACATCCTTACAGAAGATGACCCTTTTCTCTATGGCCCAATCAATCAAGAACTCTAGAACCCAAGCCTCAAAAGGAAGGAACTCAGAATCTGAAGTCTCTAACTCTTTGTTACTGCACCCTCATCCAACTTCGGTTTAATATAAGTGGAGGTGTGGCTCACCTTTTGGGGTGATGAAAAAATGTATCTTACCTGGAGCTCATTCTACTATAAAGAAGTTTTTCTTAAACTTCCTGAAGGACTCTTGGTAGGGCTTAAAGACTCTGTGCTCGCAGTATGACCCATCCTTTGGTTTGATCACTTATAGAGGTTGTCAACCGAAAGAAAAGGAAAAAGAAAGATTTGACCAAATACGACCACTCAAAAATTTGGCAAAACCATTTTGAACTCCCGTACGAATCTCCAAGCATTCGGATGAAGTTGAGTAGGTGCTACTCGCAGGTGATTGAGAACGCCCATCTTAAAATCAGTAAATGGTAGCTGCACCCCAATCTGGGTGAAGAAATCCTCGTACATATGCATGAAATGCTTGCCCTCCGTGCGGGTCGAGCACACCCTCTCTTCCTTCGATGGGTGCCAGAGCACAAACTCCTGGTCTCTGAGTCCCTCCATTATTAGCTGCAAATAATGTTGCTTCTCTAAGGCATCTTCTATGGTCCTCATGTCAGAAGCAGTGCCCAAAACCTCCTGGCCCACCCACCGGTATCTATCAACAACTTAAGGGAAGACAAGCTTCTTTTGCTCCACAAGTATAACCCTCCCTTTCTCGGCAGGTGCAGCCCTCCGAGTTTGTGTTTTACCTACAGAGCACACAACCGAGTCAAATTCAGAAGAATCACCTACGGAAGAATCACTCATGTCCCTCATTGCCATCATAAATTCAAAGAGTAGACGACTGGCCTTTGTCTTGCCAGTTCCCTGGCTTGGTTCGCCTTCTGAAGCGCCTCCAAGATCATTCTCCTAGTCAAGGGATTTAGACCCTCATTAGAATCCCTACCGTGGACTTGAAGCCCTCACCGTGGTTGAGGCGATGAAGACGAATGGGGACTCAAGACCTCCATTGATGGGCTACTATTTTGCACTGTTTCCTCACTCCTAGATATTTTCCCTGGACTAAATAACTCAAAGGAAATGGCAAAAATTGAAGGGGTGAAATGAAAAGTACCTTGAGTTTTTGTTACAAGAGGTCTCTGAAAGATAAAGAAAATACGAAAAAAGCCTCACTAAGAAAGCCTTGAATCGCCAACGACCACTACCAAGATGCCAAAAATCATCTAAGTTGGTAAAGAAGAAAATTGGGAGTGCGGGAATGAGCAAAAAGTGGGAAGGGCTAAACCTCATCCCTATTTATAGGCATGAGAAGTCACCCCAAATCGCTGCCATGAATAGGGATAGACACGTTTTTTCATTTGAAGTGCCTCATCACAATGCCTTTTGAGTTTTCAAACTTAAAAATGGCTAATCGTGACTCTACAAACCCCAAATGATGGCCTCCACTGTTCCTCAACCATATGGCTCATTATTTCTGAACAAAAGCACCCAAAAGGACAAGACACAGAACGTTCGGAATTGAAGTGACGCGTGGTGTTCTAGAACACCTAACCTGGATCTCAAACCCTTGAGGAGCCATCACAATGTAAAAACACTTTGAACCTCGGTACAAATATGGATGAAAGGATACAAGACCCCTATAACTATACATGGGGGCAACTCATCACACTCGCCGAACAACGAAATAATGACGTAAGTATAGCAATCCAACTCGGATCCGGTCTTGCTCATTCACCCCGAGAGCCTGTTATTATACATCATAGACCTTGGCCTTTTGGAAAAAACATCACTAGATCTGACATCAATATTACGACTCAGATCCTTTTATCCATCGCACGCCATGTGCTCTAGGTGAACTCGTATCTCGACACTTTGTTGTCCCACCAAAGTGCAAAGTTAGGGGCAACTGTATTGGACCAGGTTACAAGCCCAAAGAACTAGAGCAACCTGACTAGTCAGGCTGGCACCTAAGCGTACAGTGCGCATGAAGCAGCCTAAACGCTAGGCGTAACAACATGAATAAATTCTGATCATATCTTGTACAAGCAGGCGAATAAGCACAAAAGAGTAACGGTCTCCACAACCCTGTCCCCACGATCCTGTCCCCCACGATCATGTCGCCATGATCCTAAGTAGCAGTATTCGGCACGCACTGAATGCTCAGATATCACATACCTTAAAACGCTCATATAAATGCAATAAGCAAGAGAGACAAGGTATGACCTAATTTCCAAACCTCACTATACCCTCCTTGCGCACCTACTGACTTGAGCATTAGAGTGCCTTTTGCAGGTACCCACTCTCTCGCTTGTCACTATTTTGGTTATGCTACGAAGGAGCTCATCATTTTATACCTATACAGGTAACCCTCAGAGTCCAATTCTAAATACAATCATTTTTGTTTAGGTTATAAATGAGATTTAGTTTTTTTAGAAATTAATATAAAAATAAAATGAAAGTAGATAAGTTAGTGTTATTTGTTTCTCATTTTAAAATGTATGTGTGTGAGAAAGAAAGAGAAAGGGAGTATGATCGCAGCTGGTAGCCATCATGCTTCAATGAAAAAGATGGATTTACTCCAATTGAGCAAAAAGAAGGTGTGCAAGGCAGAGGGAAAGTTCTTTGGTGAAACTTTTAACCAACCAAGGAAGGAAGAATGAATGAAAGGCGACAAATAAGTTGTTACTGTCCACATAAAGTCATATATGGGAGCTCTCACAAGATGCAAGGATAAGTTTTCAACATCTAATGAAAATATATGGTTTCAAAGAAGGATACTTTTGATGGCTCTAAGATGAGAAGTGAGTTAAAGGAAGAAAGAAGGAACCCAAATACATCCATGGAGGGGAACAAGGGTACGACAACGGCCTCTGAGGAAAATACCTTTTCGGTGGAACTCAATGATAAAAGGTGCCTTAATATTATCACCAAAGATGTTGATCGAGATAGGATGAGTAAACCTTGGAAGCACATGTTAATTGTCAAACTGCTTTGCAAACATATGAAAATAGAAGGATTATAGCTGTATTGTGTGTCTTGATTGACCACACAAGATTCTTTATATAATAGATTCAACATTAAATACAAAGATATATAATCCTAATCAAATACAAGAATAAATCCTAAGGTAACTCATAATTGATTTTATCATATATAAACAATATACTACCATATATATATATATATATATATATATATATATATATATATATATATATATATATATATATATATATATATATATATATATCCTCACAAATATTTTAACACCCCCTTAAGCTGGTGCATATATATCATATTGTTCAATCTTTTGCTTACCACAAGTACACGGGTCGTACTTGTAGTTTAGCTAGGAGTCAGATATCGTTCCCACGAGGAAAAAACGTTAAATTAAGTGCTAAGTATAAACTAATAATTCAAATACTTCTATTGAAGGACGTATAAATTGGAGTGTTCATGTATTTGTTAATTATAAGAACTTAAAAACTATTAAATTAAAGTGAGAGTTGATATTTCAAGAATAGGGATTCCTTTTTCACTTCCTATTTTAATTGATAACAAGTAATCCTTACGAGCAATATAAACGAAATGGCTAGGTTAGCTTGGGAATCATAATTAGTTAAAAGCCTATGTCTAGGTCAATTAACCCCGCTTCCATTACCTAGTTTACTATGTTTCCATGAGAACTAGAATAAATCCACTCATTAAAATCTATTCCCAACTAATTACTATGCATGGTCAATAGGTATATTCCTATCCTATTAACGAATCATCACATCCAACCCAATTGAATGAAATAGAACATGCATCAATCATACACTTGATCTTAAACCCAAATTCCTATGTCTAGGTTCATTAGATTTAAACAAATCAATTGAAAGCTGATCAGACTAACAAAGCATGAAGCACTATATAACTGAACAGATACCAAATCATATATATAACTCAAAGGATTGCAAGTTTAATCAACATCCATAGGAAGATTCAAAGAAAAATCCTATAACAGCCTAGCCAGCCATGACAAATGAGAATACAACAAGATTAATCAGAGTCATGGAGATAGAGATAAGAGAGGAGAAGAAAAAGGAAGAACAAAGCTTAGGGAGATGATCCTTCAAGCTTCAATCCTCCACCAAGGTGAAGAAGGCCTCCAATCTTGGCTATTTCTGCTTCTTTTCTATCCAAAAATCGTAACCCTAGCAGCTGGAATCTATTTTTACGTAATCTCCCTAGAAAAAACTAATGAAACAGTATTTATAGATGAAATTAACTTCTGCGCGCTGCGGCCCTGACATTTACGCGTCGCGGCCCTCCTCAGTTAGGTCACTGGGGCCGCGGCCCTCACTACATGTGCGCCGCGGCCCTGAAGCCTCGGGTTGAAGTACTGAATTGCTGCTGATGCACGAAGTGCCGCGGCCCTCATGTGTGTGCGCCGCGGCCCTCCATGCTGAGATGCTTCATAGGCTTTTCCACCCTATGCTGGGTCTTTACTTGCATCAAATTATCCATTTTGAGCCCATCTACATTTAAGAATTCACCCAGTTAAGCATATGTACACAATCTACTTAATTCAACAATGAATTGGAAAGATTTTCTCAAAAACAGAACGAAAAACTTCATTCATGGAATTGAGTGAAAATCAAACCAAAGTCTTCCATTCAAGCCTCAAAACAAGGACTAAGCAATCAAAACACATACATATAGGGCCCGAAATAACTACATTTCAAGGAGTTATCATATATGCACCAAGCTTGTTATATATATAGTTGACATGGTGACCTCTAAGAGCCTTATATATATATTAATAAATTATAGAACAACCACATAAACTCAAAAACCACTAATGGCAATGCTCAAACATTCTATTATACATGCAAATATACAATTAAATAATAACAGTAAAGCGCACACACACGCACACACACTCACTCATACACATATGCACATATACATATACATATGAATATAGATAGTGAAACACAGGGGCATACCTCAAGGCTACTGCCATACACACACTCACTCATACACATATGCACATATACATATACATATGAATATAGATAGTGAAACACAGGGGCATACCTCAAGGCTACTGCCAGAAACTCATTCCCTTTGTCAGAAACCCCTCGTTGTCACCAAAATACAATATAGAAAGAGGAAAAAAAGGAAGAGAGAGAGTCGAGACATGAATGAAGGGGGAAGGCATCAAGTGCTTATATATAGGAAAATTTATGACAAATCACATTTAATAAAATGCGTATTCCATTAAACGTGATTGCTAACGGACTACTACCTTCACCAACACAAAGTATGTCTGTAGTTCAATCAATTAATCCATCAGTATTTCAATTTTAAAAGTCCTGCCAACCATTTCCAACAATTCACCAATGAAAACAAAATGTGGAAACAATTCCTGCCAACCATCACCTACGAATTCATGAATAGAAACAAACATGTGGAAACTGTGCTAACCATTACTGACGAAATTACTGTCGAAAACATCCTCTGACTAATTCTTCCATCAATACATGTTTGGTGTTAGTTGACACTATATGACGCTAACTTTACCAATGGAATTACTGATAAACTTATTCGCTGACCAACATATTTGTCTATAAGTCTATCGGTAAAATCAAAAGCCACTTCTTTTTTTTTTTGAAAAAAACTTCTATTTTGTCAATAATTCCATCAGTAATTAGAGATGGATTATTGTCTGTTGATAATCTGCACAATTCTAGTAGTGATGCTTGGAATGCAAGACATAGGAAAGTTGTTATGGAATGTGACTCCCTTTCCATTATTGGGTGCATTTGTGGTAACGACTCCCCCTCCTTTAGGAAGTGCTTTGATAAACCGATCTGGATTTCGACTTAGTAAAGTTAGACCTTGCAGTCCTAACATGTTCTTAGAGTTGGTAACCATTGTGCAGACTAAATGGTGAATTGGAATCTTTCCATGGAGTTAGGATATCATGATATCAGTAGTCCACCAACAAAGCACTACCTACTTTTACAAGCTAATGTTTCTGGGCCTTCATTACCCAGCCTAGTTTCTGCTTAGTTTTTTTTCTTTTGGTTAAAACTTTGTTTACATCCCTCATATTTTACGAAAGTTTTGATTTGGCCTTAAAAGTTTTTTTAGGTCTTATTTATGTCCTAAACATTACTTTTTTATTGCAATATCATCCTTCCAATTGATGCCTTCCAAATAGCTAATGGCGAAGGCTTACGTGGATCTCATATGGTCATTTCCCACTTGACATGGAGCCCATTTATACCTTTGGGACCAAATTAAAACATTCGTGAAACGTGAGGGACATAAATAAGGTTTTAGCTTAACATAAACATGTCATTTTCTTCCCCAAATTCATCTTCTTTCCTAAAATTTAGGATTACAAAGATTAATCTCATTTGTTCCAAACTTTTTTAGTCTAAAACTCTCCAAGTAATTCGATGACTTCAATGGCGTAACAAACTGAAGTTAACCTAAACTCAAACAGTAAAAGTGACAAACCTCATTTTCCTCATTTTCTCATAAATCCTAAATTGAACTAATGCCAAAACTCAGAACTAACAAAAACACAAAACTTATTGGGGAATCATGAGAATGTAGCCACAATATCTATGTGTAAGCAAAGGTTTTTGTGGGTGGTGTGTTGTGATATATGCTCTACTTAACTATGGAGGCTGGAGGTTTAGTGTAATGATTAGAATCGTCAAAATAGGACAAGCTCGATAGGCCAACATGAACAACCCAACAAAAAGTGCGAGTTAGGCTAGCAAAATTTAAGCCAAAACTTAATTTAGCCTGATTTGATCAGGCCTAAAATCGAGTTGGCCTGTTAACCCAAACTTTAATTTTTTTTAATCAAACAAGCCATACCTAAAAGGATACTATATTTTTTTTTTGAAAAAATAAAACTTAATTGAAAATTAAGCTTATTCCCTAATTTATTTGCCACTGGTCCAAAATTAAGTAGCCTAAATTTCCTATTTTCATTGATTTAGATTTTTAAAGATTAAACTCATTATTTCTTTTTAATAAAAACAAAACTAGCTTGCCCAACCTATAGCCCACAACGAGTTGATCTAGGCTAACAAAATGCTAGCTCGAAACATATTAGGATCGACTTGGCCTGTCCCAAAAATGGCCCAACCCATTAATAGTTATGATAGTTGTGCATTTGGGTCTTCGTGGCTGGGCAGTAGTTATGGCTATGGGTTTGGGTGAAGGAACGGCAGTGATCTGGCCCTAATGGAGTTGTGGTGGTCTATGGCATATTGGAATTGCAGGGGTTTTCGTATGGGTGCTTTGGTTGAGTTTGGTGTCAAACAAGAGTTTAGGTAACATAATGACATACAGTGGTTGGAGGAGAGGTGGGAACAGTAGAGGACAACAATTGGGGTGACTCGGTTTAGTTTGAAGGGCTGCTAAAGTGGTTTTGGCTTGAAGGGTGTGGAACAGGGGGCTCAAAGTTAGGTGGAAGAATGGTGAGTGGGTTATGCGTTTTTGTGATAATAAGGAGAGGAACTTAGTTGTTGATGGTGTTGGTTTAGCTTGATGATTGTGTTGAAAGTGAAATTATAGAGGGTGGATGGTGGTGGTTCTATAATCCCATTTACATCCCTCATATTTCATAAAAGTTTTGATTTGATCCCAAAATAGATACATGGGACCCATGTCAGGTGGGAAATGACCACATGAGATTCACATCAGCCTTCGCCGTTAGTAATTAGGATGTCATTTAATGGAAAGACAACATTGAAATAAAAAAGTATCATTTAGAACCTAAATTAGACAAAAAAAAAACTTTTGGGACCAAATCGAAATTTTCACGAAACATAAGAGACGTAAATAGGGTTTTAGCCTTTTCTTTTTGGGCTTTGGCCCTTCTTCTTTTTTTTCGGTTCCCAAAGTACCCCCACCCACTAAGTGAGATACTAATCTCTCGGGGTACGATCAGTTGCCTAAGCAGGAACCCTTCCCAATGATGTTATTTTCATACACGTGAATCCTATGATCGAACTAGGACCACATGCTTAAGGAACTCAAACCCATATTTTTTACCCCAAAAAAAGTTCAATTTTTTTTATATCAAATTATTTTTTCCTGTGATATACGTACATGTAGCATCTATATTCCATTTCCTTTATCAGAGAAGCTTCTTGCTACTAGATTCTTTCTTACAAGTTACAACCACTTTTAAGGGCCCGTATAAGATGGACCCTCACACTTTGGGTCCATTGATGGACCAGCAAAAGGCAGCCGTTGGATGAGCATAAAAATAGATGGATGGTTGGGAAGAATGGCATGCAACTTAAGTAGAAGGTAAGTAGAAGAAATGAAGGTTTGCGGATTAGTCCTTCACTTAAGATTGGGTTAACAAAATGGGGTGTTTCTGCATTTGGTGTTTCTGATTCCAGGAAGGTGGTTCAACAATGGTGAAGGGTAGTTTCAAATTAGTAAGGTTGTTTCAAAGATTCACACTGGTGAAGGCAATTTCAGCCATCGACTCTGGTGAAGGTTTTGGCTTTGTCGTCAAAGGTCGTGGCGGCGCAAAGGAACGATGGCAAGCTTGCACCTTGGATGATGATGACGAGCTTCTTGTTAGCGGTGGCTAGTTTAGAGCACCGACAACCTCTCGCAGGGGTGATGCATGGCAGTTCAAATTTCCAACGCTGCCGGACATGGATTGAGAAAACCATTGTGCTTCTTGGGGAGAGGAAACGGCCCCTTATCACTGTTGTCACCTCCAAGACAGGCTTTGCTACCAAGAAGCCAAAATTGGCAAGCACAGAGTTTGTGATGAGTTGGCAAGCACAGTGATTATATGTGTTAATGAGTTTGTGTCTAATGCTTAAGTTCATTGAGATCTGTTTTCATATGCATATATTGCAGCATAATTTTTCTCAAATGGCACATGTCTCTAGGTGTGAAATTCCAATATCGTCTTCCCCAAATTTTTGCCAACTCTTCAAATAGCATGGTAGCTCTCAAGGTTGAGCAGCCCTAAGAACCAAGAGGAAAAAATGATGCAAATAGTCATTCTTGTGTTGTAATTACATCCATTATTAGTCTCTGAAACCTATTGCAAGATCCTTGGGTATCTCATCTCTCTCATGATTTCTGAGGTGGAGTGTGGCTGGCTAGGGCAGTGTCGTGATAGACTTGGTTCCAATGGAACTGTGATGGGTGGTGATAGGTTAGATTTTGAACCTCTTGGCAACAACACCAGCACCGAGAGTGATGTCCACCAATAAGTGTATCTAGGGTTCATGATGATTACTTGATGAAAGACTAAATTAAAAAAGCCAATACTAATTAGGACTCAATTATAAATATAAAAATAAACATTTTATAAATCACTAAAACCTGCCATCCATAGACCCTTTAGGTCTATGTTGAAGGCCAACCCACATTTAAAATAATGCCCTCCCAATGAATTTCCGGACCAAGGAACCATTCTCTGACGCCATGTCTTGCTTTCATATCATAATATTAGAGTTTTTATTTGCCTATTTATATTTTTAACTAATTTTAGAATTTCTATGCTTTAAGTCATTTATCTTTCAGCTTTTCTTTGTTCATATTTTTCACTATTTATTTATAATTTTAAATATTTTTTAGCTGAATTTTTGCTTTTAAATTTTAATAACGTGATTCTTCATTTCTGATATTTATGTATTTTTTATTATAAAAAGACAAAAGATGATACATAAAAGCATCTTTTCTTTTTCATCTTCACTTGGTTCCAGCTTATTTTATTTTTTTAAGACTTAAATATATTTTTTGTCTCTTTAAATATATCATTTTTTTAGTCTCTTAAAAAATTTTAGTATAATTTGTGTCCCTATAATTTTAAAAGTAAGTGAAATTAGTCTCTTCCCTCTTGAAACGAAAGAAGGTTTAATATAAAGGGGTTAAATTGAGTCAATTTCACCCACATTTTGGATTACAAGGACACAAACTGTAATAAAATATTTTGACAAACTAAAACTAAAAACTGATATATTTAGAAGGACCAAAAATATATATAAGCCTTTTTTTAACCAATTTTGAGTTTGGATCCTTAGGCGCTTAGCCCATACTCTCGACCCATGCTTATCGCTATTATCTAATGTTCTACTTAGTCAATAGCTCTTACTAAGGGTGTAAAGGAATTGAGTCAAGTTGAGTACTTAAAGTTCATGTTTAACTTGTGAAAAAGAAGAAGATATATTGCTCAATCTTAACTCATTTATTTAAACTAGTCAAATTTAAAACTTGGGCTTAACTTGTTCCAAAATTATGAAGTTTGAGCTCAATTTATTTAGCTCTTTTGTAACTTGATTATTTTCAGTCCATTTATCAAATTTCTCCTTATAGTATATTTTAAATTTATTAATTTAACATTTAATAAACATCTTTATGCTAAAAGATAAAATAAAAATAGGAAAAGAGTAAAAGATTCTTTAAAAATTGGAGCAAGATAAGTGACATGTAGTAATAAATAAAATTACAATTTTCTAAATAGAATTACAATTTACTAAGTAGTAACAATTTATAAATTACTATTATCTATACATTTTCTTATATAAAGTTACAATTTTTTTATTGATATATATATATATATATATATATATATATATATATATATATATATATATATATATATATATATATATATATATATATATATATATATATATATATATATATATATGTATATACTTGCATATGAGCTATTCATGAATTTTTACTAGTCAAGTCTATAAATCTTGAACTTGACTCATTTATATAATCACATCTAAATTGAAGCTTGAGTTTGTTTATTTAGTTAAACAAACGAGCTTTATTGAACATTTAACGAGTCAAACTCGAATAGTTCATATATAACTTAGCTCATTTGCATTATAACCATTAACCCCTATTTGTTAAATTAGTTTATCATATAGTTAGGCATATAACACACAACAAATTGAAAATAATTTCATGGTGATGATTAAATGAGTGTTTTGTTTGTTTTTCATTTTTATTTTTAGTTAATTTACTTTTATTAGTAATTATAAAAATGTCACCATATTTTTGTTTTGTTTCTTATTTTTATGATTTTGTTAAAAAATAAATAAAAAGAAGACCATTTCTTTTATAAAATCTTAAAAATAAAAAACAAAATTTAAAAGTTTTATAATTATGAATAAAAATATATCAATTGAAAATAAAAAAACAAAGCACAAATCAAACATACTCAAAAAATGTGATTCTCCATTTTTCTTTTAGTTAGAACTCATGCTTGAGTTGAGTTGTAAGAGCTTGAAATACCAAACTGAAGCTAGAGATCCATTTTCATATTTGAACCAGAGTATATTGTTTAATTTTAAAATATTTTCACTTTTTAAATAATAAAGAGTTGTCAAAATAATTATAATTAGTTCACCAAAAAATATTATAATTAATTTATAATATTATTGTGTAAAATTATTTTACATGGATTGTGCATTAAAATTGAATATTATAAATATTATACAATAAATTGAGATTAAATGATTTAGTTTAATAAAATAAAGATCAACGCTTCGATTGATTCAAGTAATTTGACACTTATTTTTTTAAATAAAATATCAAACTCGAGTCTTGTAAATAAAAAAAATTAATATTGTGAGAATTTTATATCTTTGTGATCCGACTCAACTTAATTCAGATTAATCGGAGTCTAATGCGATTTCTGAATATCGAAAGTTTTTATAAAAATAAATAAATAATCGAACCTCATATTGTATCTAATCTTGACAATAAGTCTAGTTTATCGAGTTGCTCGATTCAATTGCGACCTCATTCCTGTGCGGCATTTTATCTAAAGTGTAAAATGCAAAATAATAATAATAATAATAAATCTCAAATTTGAAGTCATGTGCAACAAACAACTTCATTCATCCAACAGAAATATATTCAAGTTTATATGGAAAGAAACGCCAGGGAGATTTATATGCAAAAGGGTTTAAGGCATTAGGTTGTCTTTCCACTTATATAGTGGTAATTTTGTCCATTCCTTTTTGGAACTTCTTTCATTTATACCCATTCACAACTCACACATCAATTTCCAATTAAAAGCTGGTTTTGGTGTTGTCATCCAGAGCATACTAACACTCTTAACCTAGCTTGCCATCTCAGATTCTGATAGTTTCTACTCATGTCATGATTTCACCAAAAGTCACTTTCCTTTTAATGTTGTTTGCTGAGATCTTGTTGGGATGGATAAGTCATAAGTACATACACGCTCCACTTTGCCTCATTACATCCATAGACCTCCCCATCCAGATGATCAGATCCACATCCATACACGCGCACACCCTTTCATAACCAATAATGCATCCTTTTAATTATATTTATTGAGTGACTCTCTAAGTTGTCGTAGTTGGCTGAGTGCACAAGTACCGGATTCTCTGCCATCTGTTTTTACTGCTTGCATTTTCATCATATTTGTTAAATCATCCCACCTCTTTATTAATAGGTTGATTCACCTGATCGATCTATTCCTTTCATGATAACTGTATGATTTTGATTAAAATTTTCTATTGATAAGTGATATGTAATCTAACTTTAAATCTTTATTGAAATTTGTAATTTACATTGACCTTAGAATATGAAGAGCTCCCGTCACTCTAAACTTTTTAAATAATAAAAAATTTCACCTCTTCTCTCTTTCTCCTCTTTTCTAAATACTAATTGATAATTTTTTTATACATTTTCCTGGCGCATATAAATGCAGGAAAGTAATGGTTTGAGATATTAAAAAAAAAAAAGAATGACAGAACTCCTGGATATGACATGTAAGAAGTAAGATGCTAATGGGATGAAGACGTAACCTGTAGTGTGGACAACCCATGTGGAGTGAAAACTGCTAAAACCACGTCTGCAGGAAAAGATAGCTAGCCAGGTCTAGTTTCATCCCACCAATTACTACTGGTCTACTACTGATAACTCAACCACAGAATAACAAAAGATCAACTCTTCTTAAAGCAAATGTTTCATTATCATGTGTATTGAATTGCTTAGCATCTGCAATTTTCTAATGGGTCCATCTTTCTGTGTCTTTATAAACCTGCCATTTACAAGATAAAGAGTTTGTGGAATATGAAAAATGCTTTCTCATTTTGTATTTTCATATTCATCTAGGACGATAAGGACATTATAAAAATAAATCAGATATCATATTAGCATAATAGCGGATAGGGGATTTAAGAAAGAGTAAGTTATGGCAAATTAGTTTGCACAAGTTAACAACTATTTTGACATCTTACCATATATCTATTTGGATCTCCTAGTAACTGCATGCCAATTTTATAATGTTAAGGTGGCTTTGTTGTTGTTGTTTAAATATATTTTTGATCCCTAAAAATATATTACTTTTTGGTTTAGGTCCCTATAAAATTCTTTTCTTAGTTTTCATTCAAGTTTTTCAAAAATAAGTGGTTTTGTTCTCACGCCGTTAGTGGACATATGTCAAGTGATGAGGTATCAAATAGAAGTCCATGTCTTCGATGTCATATGTCACAACTTATCCACATAGTAGCCCAATTGCCATGTGGGACTCACATGGGTGACATGTGCTAGTCACATGACCCATTTTCATTTCCCTCCATCTTCTTCCTCTAGTTTCTTCTTCATGTCTCTACATTTTGTCTCCGTTTTCTCAACAACCAAACAACACAAGCTTGCTACACCACCCTCGATCGAGATTCACCATGGTACCAATTCCCTAGCATACCCATTTCCCCAAAGGCCACAAATTACCTTTTGCTTGTCTGTGTCTCTATGTTTCCTTTTTCTTTTCTCTCTATTTTCTTGTTGTTTTCTTAGCAACCAAACAGCACAACCCACCACACTAACCTCGAGATTCACCATGGCACTTATTCCCTAACTTACCCATTTCCCTAAACTCCACCAATTTGCCTCAAAGCGCTCACCTTGGTTCCAAAAAAAATGAAATGAAGTCTCTGCTCTCTGCTTTCTCTCTCTTGATCCTCTTCGCCATTGTCGGCACCAATCTAGCTTTCTCCTTGCCATTGCCGACTGGGTCTGGTGTGAAGGAGTTTGATTGAGC
Organism: Ormosia semicastrata; assembly: GCA_029884595.1. Classification (NCBI taxonomy): domain Eukaryota; kingdom Viridiplantae; phylum Streptophyta; class Magnoliopsida; order Fabales; family Fabaceae; genus Ormosia; species Ormosia semicastrata. The sequence goes on from JAQQTO010000063.1 coordinate 117,798,825, forward strand.
ATGTGGATGGTTGCAATGAGGTGATCCAGTCTCTATTTTGGGGTATTTGTGTGGTGACGAGGTGTTGTGATTGATTTGGGATAAATGGATAATTTATGATGAGGAACTCAATAGAAAATAGTTTGATTTTGTTTCTTAGTATCAGATTGGAGTTTGGGTTCTTAGCATTTGCAGGTTTGTGTTGCAGTGGAAGGTATAGGTTGTGCGATGGTGGTTGCTTGACAGTGCTCTGCAACCTTAGGACTAGCTTGAAAATGGGGGAATTGGGGGGAAGAAGGACGTAAACTAAAAAAAAATTATAAGGACCAAAATCAAGATGTGGTATATTTTCAGGGACCAAAATCATATTTAAGCCTATCTTATTTTACTTTACTCATGTGCATGTGGGTCCCGCATGCCAATTTGGCAACTTACATGGACCAAGGCCCCACCACAAAGGATTAGTAATGACACATGGCATCACTGAAGCCCTTTAACGGCAGAGACTAAAACCATCAATTTTCAAAAACTTGGACATAAACCCAAAAAAAAAAATTATAGGGACCAAAACCAAAATGTTGTATATTTTTAGGGACTAAAAACATATTTAAACCTATTATTATTATTATTTGGAAAGAGTATTACTTGTGTTAGTCCAAGGTTCCTCACTTGGTGTATGTTTAGTGATGATAACAAACATATGTTATATCATGATTTTGATATTTATGCTTGAATTTTACTAAGTTTCTATGTATGTAGATTAATTGGAGAACTTTAATGATAAAGTAAAGAGTTGGAATGGCAAAAAGCATATACAACAATAAAAAAAGAGATGCTAGTTTCATTACATCAAAATGGATGAGGTAATGTGCTTACATGGAGAATCAAAAATCTATACAAGGAAGTTAATGCGCTAATTCCAAATTTTTACAAGGAAACTGACCAAAGCCTACATGATGAAGCTATGAAGTTCTTTGATGATTAAAGAAGAAAAATAATTCATGAATACTTGAAGATATCAAGGGAAAGTTAGTTTGATGAAGCAACTCAAAGAACATAAGTTGAGGATGCCTATGAAGAAGATAGGATTGGTCAATCAAAGTTCACTAGTTATTGTCAAAGAGTGCAAGCTGCTATTAAAAATCAGTTGTTACAAATCAGATGTCTGATGAACAAAGAAAAGCCATCCGAAGTCCATCAGATATTTTCTTATGCAAGCAACATTCTGCGAAAGCATCCAAAATATTCCAGAACACTCTCAATTGGTCAACATGCCCCTACAACAGACAGATAAAGATAGAAAAAGCTGAGAGGATAAGGATTAACAATTGTACAAGAAGGATACCCTCTCTCATACATAAAAGGACAAATAAAGTTTGAATTTTATCCTAACTATGGATGGAAAAGGACGAAAATGCCATCATGTGTTCTTGCCTTTGAATTCTAAGCCTCTTGGAGGAGAATACAACACTACTAGAAAATCGCTTATTACCATCGGCTATATCTGTAAAAAATTCCTAAAATTCTGTCAAAAATTGAAATTTCCAAGAAATACACAGCATTGGAAAATCGCTGGTCAAAAAACAAAATCTACAGGAAAAAAAAAAAGATGACCTATCATATTACACAATTTTCCATGCAAATTAATCCTCCAAAAACTTCAAACAGACAATTCGCCAGAAATCTTAGCATTTGTCAAAATAATTTCCAATAGAATATCCATCGAAAATCCGTTAGAATCACTATAAAAGTGGCTCTGAGCAGTTTGAGACTTGAATGCTCTACCTATCTTTTTTCTTCCACTAATAGTGAGGATGATAACTCTAATAATAACATTTTTAGGTGGTTGATATGATTGAAAGATTGCATAGTAAAAACGGTTCCACCTCTTATGATGATGATAGAAAGACTACGTAAAGAAATATAAAAAAGGAATGAGAAAAATGTTGTGGATTATAATACTAAATTAATATGATTTTATGAAATAATTTTTCTGACGAAGAGAAGCCCCCTGGTGGAGAAGTTGGAGACTAAGAAGGAAACCAAAAGCAAACAAAGTTTTTAAAGAATAATAACACCAATGATAATGACACTGTACAAGAGTATCATGGAGAGAAATATCTATATAATATTGTGTGCTCAACATTATTGGGGTAGTTGAGAAGGCAACCCTAAGACCTTTGCCCTTCCAAGTGGCACAAGAAGCATGTGTCTGCTTGTAGTCGTGGAACGATTTTTAAAGAGTAACAAAAAAAATTAATATTAAGGGAATTTGGATGAAATTGAAATTAGGATTTATAGAGTAATGATGATGACATGTGGGACATATATATTTTTCTTATTACTTGTAATATAATACAAACTCAAGGAAAAACAATCCAAATTTAACGAATTAGTATATAAACTAGAAGTGTCAATATAAAAAAAACTAATTTTCTTTTGAGCTCTTGAATCGATCGCATTCATGTTTGAAAGTTCACTATAAGAAATTCATGTATTACCAGCAGAAATTTCTAGCAGATATTTATCCACTGATAATTATTACATTTTCGGTCAAGGAAAATATTTTTGGTGAATTAATCCACTAAAAAAATAAAGCATTAATTAATTAATTAATTTTCGACGGCATATCCACAGGAAATTTTTTGGAAAAATGAAAAAAAAAAATATTTTAAAAAAATATTAATGACACCTGTTAATTAGTCTACCAGAATTTTGAATTTTTGACAGAAAAATCTGTCACAAATATTTAAATAAAAATATAAGAAAAAGAAAACAAATTCAAAAAAATATTATATTAATATTCAATAGATTAATCCGTTGGATAAAACGAAGCGTTCATTAATTAATTAATTTTCAACAACTTATTTGGCAAAAAGTTTTTGGAAAATTAAAAAAAAAATTAAAGTAAAAAAGTATTAATGCCACTACTGATTAGTCCGCTAGAATTTTACTTTTCGGTAAAAAAATTCATCGAAAATATTTTTAAAAAAATAAGTAAAAAAATATTATATTAGTTTTTGGAGGATTTTCCACCATAAATGTTTTCAATAAACTGAGGTAAGGCTTGCATGCCTTCTTTGTGGTAGAATTTAGGACGAAAAGTTTAAAAATTTTGCTGGAACTTTTCGCTGGAAAATAACCAAGTTATTTGCACAATCGGGCTTCCCCTCCCCTATTTCCCCATCATCTCCCACTCCACTCTCAGCTTCCCTGATTCTTTCTCAGTCTCCCTTCTCTTGTCATTGTTGCTCACCCTCACGTTGCTGCCCTCCCCTGCTCCGCAGACCTCCATCGTGTCGCCCACTGATGCTCTCCATTACTGCATTACACTGATGCTGCTCTTCATCGCTACGCATATGCTACTCTCCCTCACAAGTAGGTTCTTATGCTTTGATCTTTACTATTTTCTGGTTTAGAAACTTTAGTTGCATGATTTAAGTTAATAATTGATATACATAGCAAATGTAAGTTACTATCAAATTCAATTTTTTATATAGGTTTGTTGTGCAATTTATTGTTTAAGTTAGTAATTTTATGTTGTGCCTTTCAATGTGGATTATTATTATTTTTTTTGGTTAACTGTTAGTTGTGATATGGATGTTGTAAAATTTAAAGAATTTCATTATTAGTTTTAAACTTAAATTGCATGTTTTAAACTTTAATCTGAGGTCATCATAGGTTATATACTTATATTAAATCATTGATGAGTTCCATGAAAATCATTAATGCAAGCTTTAGGCTATATTTGAGAGTTGTAAAGAGGGTGGAAGGAAGTGAGTTATAATGGAATGGAATGAAAAGGCAAGAAATGGAATAGAATAAAACATGTTATTCCATTGTTTGAATGTTGAATGAGTTTAATGATGGAGGGGAATGGATTTACTCAAGTCATTCATTCCTTGATCCCCAAAATTGGAAGGATAAAAACTGGAGGCTATGAGTGGCAAGGGAGGGACTCCTTGACCTTCCCTTGCCATTCCACTTCCTTCTTTAAAATAACTCTCAAACACACTTTCATTAAGCTTTGTCATTTCATTCCATGTCATTCTTTCTATTGCCATCCTCCCAAACATAGCATTAGGATGGTGGTGGTTTGATTGGTTGTTGTGTGACGGGTGGACAGTGGCTAATGGTGGTGAGTGCTTTTGATTCCATAAAAATCATGAATGCAAGCTTTAGACTAAGTCATAATTTAGATATATTATTATTGCTATGAAATTTTTTTCTTGCAGCTAAATTAATTATTGAGAAGTTTAAATTTAATTTTAGATGTTATAGTTTAGGCCTTTATGGGTTTAGGGTTAAATTAGAATTTTGTCTGTTACAAATTACAGAAGATGGATATCCCTGAAAATTAACGATGCATGTATAATAGGCTTCTTCTTGGCAGGAAGAGTTTTGTACAAGAATTCTTGGATGGGGTTGAAGAATTTGTTAATTTTGCTTGTCGGTCTTTACAGTATGAAATTGAGGGAACAATTAGGTATCCATGTGTGAAATGTTATAGTGGAAACCAAATAGACCTTGACACAGTTAGGTTTCATTTGTATAAGAAAGGATTCCAACCAAATTATTGGTATTGGTTTAATCATAGGGAGTTTGACCCAACCGTGCTTCAATTTCAATACAAAGCTGGAGTAGGTACTTCTACTACCCCTAAAGTTAGTAATGAAAATGCAATTAATGACTACCAGCAACTGGTATACAATGCTGTTAGAGCATAAATTCCTAGTTGTAGTGGACCTTCTGAGGACAGAGTAGAGGAACCCTCAAATGATGAGACCTAATAGTTTTATAACTTATTAAATGCTACAACGCAATCTTTGTGGCCTAGGTGCGAAAAATAATCTCAATTATCTGTTGCTCTTCAGATGTGGAGCATTGAATCTGACCATAACTTGTTTGAGAATGCTTATAATGTTGTAATGAGATTAATAAAGGATAGAAATTCTATTGGGTCACTTGTTCTAGATAATCTATATATGACAAAGAAATTGGTTGTTAAATTAGGGATTAAATTAGTTGAATATGATTATTATGTCAATGGATGCAAGATATTCTACACCGATGAGGATAAGCAATTGAGGTAGTGTAAAATTTGTGGTGCTGAATGATATAAGCCTCGTATAGTTACAAACCGAATTAAGAAAAGTGTTCCTAGGCGAAGAATACATTATTTGCCTCTAATTCCTAGGCTTAAGAGATTGTATGCTTCTATGAGTTTTGTTGAGTACATGAGATGACATTATTTAAATAGGAGATAAGACGAGGTCCTATGTCACCCATCAGACAGAGAGGCATGGAAGCAGTTCAATGAAATACATCAAGATTTTGCACGTGACCCCCAAAATGTGAGGCTTGGTCTGTGTTTTGATGGATTTATGTCATCTACACCTTATTTTGTTTGGCCTGTCATTGTCACCCCAAACAATTAAGGAAGCCAAAATTCCCCTGTATTTGGGGATATCTGCAGAGACCGGCCCCATTTTGGGACCCGAATTTGGAGAAATTTCCCCACGAAGACGAGGACGGGAATAAAAATCCCCCCGAAGCATATGTAGGGATAGGGACAAGTATTATATCCATTGCCCTGTGGGGTCCCCGTCCCCAAGAAATTATTAAATTAACCTTAATGATTATATCATATATATGTATTTAAACTTTGTTCCTTTTAGTAATTTTCATCTATATTAATTTTATATTTATTTAAAATTAGAAAAAATGTAAAAAAAAAATCACTAGGTAGTAACTTGTTATTTTAATTTGTTGACATTGTAAACTCAAATTAAAATTGTTTACAACTTTCTATATAGTTTTTTTATTTTTCAATTTTTTTATTTTTTAAATAAATTTTGGGGCCCTACAGGGAATAGTGACATAGGAAATTTCCCCCTGATGTGGGGATCGGGAGCAAGGATGGGGGAAACTGGGAGCTGGGACAGGAAGGGAGGAAGTATTCCCATATTCCCCGCCCCTGCCCACGTGGGTGCCATCTCTACATACAACCTTTCCTAAAAAATGTGTATGATGAGACCATATATGTTTTTGATATGGATTATTCCTGGTCCTCGTAACTCGAAACACAATATTGATATTTACTTGCAACCATTGATAGATGAGTTAAAAATTTTGTGGTGTGGTGCTAAAACTTATGATGTGTCAGTGAAACAAAATTTTGTTATGAGAGTAACATTGATGTGGACAATTAAAGATTTTCCTATGTATGGTATGTTATTTGGTTGGATGACTTCTAGTAAACTTTCATGTCCTTATTGCATGGAACAATCAAAGGCATTTACCTTAATGCATGGTAGGAAGAATTCGTGGTTTGATTGTCATCGCCAATTTTTGGACGCTGACCATATGTTTAGAAGGAATAAGGATGCCTTTAAGAGGAGAACTATTGATCACAATTCCCCTCCACGCAAATTATCTAAACAAGTTGTGTCAGAAATTGTCAATACCTTGCCAAAAGTAACATAAACGGGTGGTGGAAGTAGATTACCTGGATATGATGTTAATCATAATTGGATAAAACAAAGTATTCTTTAGGAGTTTTCGTGTTGGAAGGATAACATGATAAGGCACAACTTGGCTATTATGCATAATAAAAAAAAAGTTCTTTGACAACTTGTTTAATACTATAATGGATATCAAGGACAAAACAAAAGATAATGAGAAAGTGGGAATAGATGTGAAAGAGTATTACAAACGTCCTAAACTAGAATATGGGGAATGGTAAATCGTTGAAACCTAAGGCAAATTATGTGCTTAACAAGGAGCAGATGACATTGATTTTTGAATTGGTTAAGGATTTGAAAATGCCTGACAATTGTGCTTCTAGTTTGGCTAGATGTGTGGATATGATTTGGTTGCATTTTCTTGGGTTGAAAAATTATGATTGTCATATGTTTATGGAGTCTTTGTTAACAATTGCATTTCATTTGCTTCCTGAACATGTTTGGAAGCCTTCGACGAAAATAAGTATATTCTTTAAATACTTGTATTCAAATACTTTGAGAAGAGAATCCTTAACAAAAATGGAAAAAAAAAAACATTACTGACATTTTATGCAAATTAGAGAGGATATTTCCACCTAGTTTTTTTTATTCTATGGAGCATTTTCCAATTTATTTGTCTTATGAAGCGAGGGTGGGTGGGCCAGTTCAATATAGATGGATGTATCCATTTGAAAGGTATATGAATAAGTTGAAAAGTGCAGTCAATAATAAATCACATGTGGAAGGTGCAATATGTAAGTGGTACACCACATACGAGACTGCACACTTTTGTTCGTTCTACTTTGAGTCTACTGTCAATTATATGAGAACAAGAGTGGGGGTGCAATGATGATCGGTGTCAAAATGATGTCTCACAACCTTCTGTATCAATATTTAATCAACTTGGTCAGTCAACTGGAGTATGTACTACCAAATGATTGAATGATGTTGAGTTCAAGTCTTTTGTACTTCATGTCCAGATTAACTATGAAGAAGTCCAACCATTTATAAAGTTTGTACCTCTACTTGCTTTTTAAATTTCATTACGTCTACATTTAAGTACATAATGTCTACATTTGTTCATTTGTGGACCATGGTTAATATGTTCATGGAACATTTTAATATCCCACAAGAACATTTGCACCAAAGAATAGAGGCGGATTTTGCGGTATGGTTCCAATACTATATATATATATATATTCTATACCTGACATTAACTATTTATTTCATGAATATCTTAATGAAAAATGTTGGCACTTAATAAGAAATTATGTGTAAGTTCACGAACCTCAGTATGTGGTAACTAATCATGGCCTACATGATCTTGCTCATGGTCCAAGTATACTACTGAAAAGTTATTCACAATATTTTGTTAATGGGTAGAGATTTCACACTTCTACATGGTTGTAACGAAGAAAGATGATTAACAGTGGGGTTTCTGTTAAGGGATCATGTGATGATGAAGAAGACGATTACTATGGGGGCAATTGAATATGTTGTTGAGTTGAAATATCTTGAGGAATCAACCAACAAAGTTATTATTTTCCAATGTGGATGGTTTGACATAACCAAAAATAAGGGAACTAGGGTGCATAAGGATTATAAAATTGTGGGATGCGACATGCAATAAGATATCAATATGATCTTTTTCGTAATTAGCAATTGGTGATGGTTTTGATGATTACAAATAAGAAGATGATTGAAAGATCAAGTCCAAGAACCTTCAAGACTAGTTATAAGACTTAAATCTTATTTAAAGGTAAAAAGGGTTCACACTTAAGCTCTAAATTCATTTTTCAAAAACCCAAGATAGCACTAATTGAATCAAAGTGTTTTCAAGTTGTTAAAATGTTTTTAAAATCATAAGAAATGACTTTTAAGTACTTAAAGGTTTGTTGGAATAATTGGAGGCATTTGGCTTAAGATAGCTAAGTTTTTTTGAAAGCTATTTGAAGCCAAATAATTAATTATTGGCCTATCATCATCAATTATCTGGGTTCAACAGATACCCTATTTTGGGATTTTAAAAGCAATAACCGATTATGAGGTTTCCATAATCGATTAGTAAAAGTCAAAATGTCATGATTTTCAATCTTTCAGGAAATAATTGATTATTGCCCTGCAATAATCAATTATTGAGTTTTAAAAGGCATTGCGCACCTCTTTGTTTAAAAGCCAATAATCGATTATGTCAAGTGGATAATCGATTATTGAGTTCTAGAAACTCATTTCTTTTATACTATCATGATGATAATCGATTATAGCGTTCCTATAATCGATTATTTGGATTTCTAAATGCAGTAATAAACAGCTACTAGCTCACATTAAATGTCATCAACCACTTCCCAACAGTTTTTTAATGACTTGGGTTATAAATACAAGTCATTAGGGACTTAAGGGAAGTAGGAAATCATTCTTAAAGAGCTTGTTGAGCATTTATCCCCAAATGTGTTGTGAGTGCTCTTGGTTGTAAAGGTTACAAGCACCTTTTGGAGCTTGAAGTTTAGTGGATAAATCTCGGGTGAATCATTTGAGGACTGGACGTAAGTCACAAGGAGTGGCTGAACCAGAATAAGTCTTGAGTTTGCTTTTTTTTCACTCCTTTACATTTGTGCTTTGCTTATTGTTTGTTTTCTTAAATACTTTATATCATGGCTAGTTTATTGGTGTGAGAAGTGTTAATTCCCATCAATCTATTCATCTTTAACAATTAATAGTTTCAATAAAAATTGATAAACAAGTGATTTTGGAAAAAGTTTGTAAAAATCTTTTACAAACTCAATTTACCCCCCTCTTGAGTTTGAAGCCACTTAGTAACAAGTGGTATCAGAGCTCAACTCTTGTGTAAAGATCTTAACAACTTCAAGATGCGAGAAGACTTCTTCAAATTCTTTTTCATCAGAGGGTGCTTCTATCAATAGACCTCCATTTTTCAATGGTGATGGTTATGCATACTGGAAAGAAAGAATAAATTTTTTTATTGAAACTATTGATTTAGATTGTGGGATGCTGTAGAAAATAGTATGTTTGTTCTTACACATATTGTTAACGGTGTAAGAGTTAATACACCTGCAAATGAATGGATCGATCATGATAAAAGAAAGGTTCAATATAATTTAAGAGCTAAAAATATCATTACCACAGCCTTGGTATATGATGAAATCTTTAGGATCTCAAATTGTAAAACAACCCAAGAGATGTGGGACACTTTGCAAGTCACCCATGAGGGTACCAGTGAAATGAAGAGATTATGAATAAATACTCTCAGTTATGAATATGAGCTCTTTAGAATGAACCAAGGTGAAAATATTTAAGAAATACAAAAAAAGTTCCCTCATATTGTTAAGGATCTTGTTTCATTAGGAATGACATTTCCTAATGAAGATCTTATTAACAAAGTGTTGAGGTATTTGAATAGGCACTGGCAACTAAAGGTGATGGCTATTATGGAATCAAGGAATCTCTGTACCATGACCCTAGCCACACTCTTTGGAAAACTTCAATAGCATGAATTAAAGTTGAAAAGACTCAATTAAAATGAGGAGCTTGACAAGAAGAAGAAAAGAATTGCTCTCAAGGCCACTTCCTCTATGCTTGATGATGATGGTGAAGATGATGGAGATAGCTTGGAGAATCTTAAGATCAATGAAGAGAACCTTCGTCTTCTTATGAAGAAGTTTTAAAAATTCCTCAAGAAGAAAAAAACTCAAAGAAGACCTTCCTTCCCTCTAAAGAAGATCTATCACAAAGGGGAAAGAACTTCATCAGTTCTCATATGCTATGAATGTGGAAAGTCGAGACACATGAAGATGGAGTGTCCTATCTACCAAAATAATGTGGAAAAGTTTGAAAAGAGACATTCAAAGGACAAAAAAGAAAGGAGAGCCTATATAGCATAGGATAACAATGATATGGACTCAACAGATAGCTTTGAAAATGAGAAAGCTCACATTTGTCTCATGGCTAGAGGAGAAGATGAAGATGAAGATAACATTGAGGTATTATCCTCAAACCTTGAATTTTTCCCTTCCTATAATGAATTGCAAGATACTTTTGAAAAATTGCATTATAAATCTATGAGACTTACTAAACATGTTTCTTCATCAAAGAAAAGTACGTCCTCATTAGAAAACAAAATTTCTATCTTAAACAAAGAAATTGAGGAACTTAATAGATAGAAAGGACAAGAAAGAAAGGAGAGCATATATAGCATAGGATAACAATGATATAGACTCAACAGATAGCTTTGAAAATAAGAAAGCTCACCTTTGTCTCACGGCTAGAAGAGAAGAGGAAGATGAAGATGACATTGAGGTATTATCCTCAAACCTTGAATTTTTCCCTTCCTATAATGAATTGCAAGATACTTTTAAAAAATTGCATGATGAATCTATGAGACTTGCTAAACATGTTTCCTCATCAAAGAAAACTATTTCCTCATTAGAAAACAAAATTTCTATCTTCAACAAAGAAATTGAGGAACTTAAGATTGAGAATGAAACTCTTAGATTGATTGATTCTTCATGCATGACTTGCTCTTCTCATGAGAATGCATCTACAAACTCTTTTTGCTCTTCATGTAAAGTTTTTGAAAAAGAGATTAAGGACTTGAAAAATACGTTTTCTAGATTTACCTTTAAAAAGGACAATTTGAACATATTACTTAAGAAATAAAGATGTATTTTTAAAAAGGTCAGTTTGGGGTATAATCCCAAAAATCAGTAAAAGCTCTATAATAACTTCTTTGTTCCATCAAGCATATCAAGTAGTCCTTTCATAAAATGTTTTTATTGTGGCAAGAAATGACATAGTGTATCCACATACAATGCAAGAAAGAACAACAAAGTAGGGACTCAAATGGTTCGGGTTCCTAAGGGCACTTTGCCCAAAACTAACACACAAGGACCTAAGAAGATTTTGGTACCAAAAGTTAAAAATTAAGTATGTGTTGTAGGTGTGCTTGAAGGCTAAGAGCTCACTTTGGTATCTTGATAGTGGTTGTTCCAAGCACATGACCGGAGATGACTCCAAGTTCTCTCTCCCAATCCCCAAGAAGCAAGTACATGTAACTTATGGAGAAGTAGAGACTTGTTTTATGCCTTAACATACCTTAAGTAGTACTTTTCTAGCTTTATGTCTTAAAAGTGTCTCTACATATGCTAACATGCCAGATTAGTACACACGTTATTTGAAATAACATATTTTATGGTAATGTATCTTTGTTCTTAAGCTTGTAACTAATTCTTTTTGTTCTTGATTGGCATGCATACATAATAGGATTTCTTACTTGACATAACATACCTAACATGATCATTGTTTGCCGTAAAATGTGTATATAAGAAGAGAATTAGGCATAATTGACCAATCATGCATTTAAATGAATGATTGTGCTTATTGCTTTTTTCTTTGAAATGTTCATTTAAATTCATTATTGACTTGAGCATCGTAGGTATCCTCAAATTTGTTTTGCAGATACTTAATCCTTGACTAAGTTCCTTATTCTTAAAATAATCAATTGGACCTACTGCATATAGTTTTTGATACTTTCTAGAGGTTAATAATCGATTAAAAAAGATAGTTAATCGATTATCAATTTATAGATGCTCAAGTTTTGTGTTTTTAACTGAGCATAATCGATTATCTAAGGTAGATATTCGATTATAAGTTAGCAGAATGCTAAGATTTGTGTTTTGCTCAGCCATAATCGATTATGGAAAGTCATAATAGATTATCTAACGCTTTCAGTGTCAAATAAGCACACAAATAATCGATTATTGATAGTCAATAATCGATATCAATTATTGACAATCAATAATTGATTATTGTCGCAACTATATGAAGGGGTGTAGCGCCTCCCTCTTCATTTTTCAAATTCCCTCTCTCTCTCTCCTCTAATGCAACACCTTCCTTTTCTTTTTCTCTAAACCTTACCTCCCTTCACCAGTCAAACCTCCTTAATCCTCCATTAAACACCCTCAAAACATCCACCCACGTTTCTTCCTTGTGCAAACCATGACCAAATTTCCCTCTTCCCTCTCCAAATTTCCACTTTTCTCAACCTAAAACCCTTCTTCTTCACCAAGAACGAACCAAGGTCCACCCATGGATTCAAGCTCCAACCCCAAGTGTGCACACACCAAGAACGCTCCCGAGGATGTCAACCCCAACAATCCCTTGGGCCTTCGGAGACTGATCTCAAACAGCACATAGATGCACCAGTTCCGATGTCACCTTTGGGGAGAACCTTGGTCTAGTCAAAATACATGGACCTTGACTTCTTCATCAATGAAGGATTCCAGTTTATCCAACTCCTCGAGCACCAAAGGGTTTTGCAGTTCTACTCTCATCATCAAAGGTTCTACTCAAATTTAATTAAGGTATTTTAGTGCAATTTGGGCATAGTTGATGATGACTTTGTATCTGAGGTAAAGAGGTACAAGATTGTGGTGAAGCCCCATGACTGGTTGGATTTGTTTGGGCTTCACTACATTGGAAAACATTTTTTAGAGAACAGCTATAAAGTTTGGGACGACTACAAGTGCACAGAAGCGATCCAATCAATGCTCAAACTAGGCTTCGCAGTCCCCTAGAGGATCTTTCACAATTGGGAAGCTCAATGGATAAGACCACCTCCTGTACTATGCTTACACGTGTATTCTTGCTCCACGAAAGGCATTTATACATATTTGGGCAAGGATGAGTTTTTCGTCCTCTAGGCGATCAAGGAGAAGCTACACATAAACTAACCCTTTTTCATCATGCACCACATGATGAAAGTGTAAAGTAAGGTCAACATGGATCTCCCATATGCCTTCCTCATTTCCAAAATTCTTGAGAATTACCATGCCCTTGTGGAAATTGAAGAATCAACGAAGGTAACCAGCAGCAACAAATTCGGCCTAAGCACTTTGAAGCATATGCAGATGAAGAAAGAACATGGCATATTAGTATATGATGATGAAAAGGTTGAGGCTAAAGACAAGTTTGATGCTCCTTTGGGAAAGGATGCTACAGCAGATAAGGATAAGCTTGACCCTGTTGATATGGACATGCTTGTTGCTCTTGCTAATGAAGACCAAGTCTTGATTATGATTGCTGATCTCCGAGCCTACATGGAGCACAACTTTGGCATCATCTATGACATATTGGAGGCTCTTAAGCACCATCTTCCACCACCATCGCCAGAGGACTATTAGTCTTAGAATCACTAGTCTTGGGATCTTTATTGTTATTGAAATTTGAACTTTGTCTCTTTGTCATTTAGCTTAATGAAATTTGAACTCTAATGATTCTGTGCATATGAGCTTTTTGACATTGCTTTTGAATGAAATATATATTTTGTTATATATCTTACAATCTAATGAATATGCATAGTTGTTTACTATGATTTGGAATTGATGCATTGCTATTTTGAATGAAAATATCATGGTTATCTATCTTATTGGCAATTGGCAATGGTTCTTTGCTTTCTTTTACCCATCTTTTTTATCATAACAAAAAGAAGAGAAAGAATTTCAATTCTTGAAATTAAGAAAACAAAGGTAAATCTAAAAATGATTTTAGGATTCAAAATTAAAATGGCAAGATCTACGATTTAATCACATCTTACAATATATAGGGGAAATAAGACTCTCTAACATTCTTTGTGAATTCTCATTTATAAACTAACTCTATTCTCAGTGGTTGTTTGTCATTATCAAAAAGAGGGAGAATGTAATTTGTAATTGACGATGGTTTTGATGATTACAAATAAGAAGATGATTGCAAGATCAAGTCCAAGAACCTTCAAGACTAGTTATAGGACTAAGATCTTATGTAAAGGTAAAAAGGGTTCACACTTAAGCTCTAAATTCATTCGTCAAAAACCCAAGATAGCACTCAATAAATCAAAGTGTTTTCAAGTTGTTAAAATGTTTTAAAAATAATAATAAATGGCTTTTAAGTGTGTGTAAGTTTGTTGGAATAATTGGACGCATTTGGCTTAAGATGGCTAAGTTTTATTCAAAGCTGTTTGAAGCCAAATAATCAATTATTGACCTGCCATAATCGATTATTTAGGTTCAACAGATGCCTTGTTTTGGAATTTTAAAAGCAATAATCAATTAGCAAAAATCAGAATTTCACGATTTTTAATCTTTTAGGTAATAATCAATTATTGTAAGCATCTGTTGTGAGGTATCTCTTGTAGTGAGGCTCAAACACAAAAGGTGAGGTATCCCAAAGGTGCTGTGAGTGCTCTTGGTTGTAAAAGTTGCTAGCACTTGTTGAAACTTGAAGTTTAGTAGATAAATCTCGCGTGAATCACTTGAGGACTGGACGTCGGTCACAAGGAGTGACTGAACTAGGATAAATCTTAAGTGTGCTTCTTTTCACTTTATCTCATTTACATTTGTGCTTTGCTTATTGTTTGCATTCTTAAATACTTTATATCTTGGATAGCTTATTGGTGTGAGAAATGTTCATTCTCATCTATCTATTCATCTCTAAAAATTAATAGTTTTAACAAAAATTGATAAACAAGTGTTTTTAGAAAAGTTTGTAAAAGTCTTTTACAAATTCAATTCACCCCACTCTTGAGTTTGAAGCCACTTGGTAACATTTTTATCATTTCTCAACAAGCAAGATAGGTGTATTATGTTCCCTGGCTAAGAAAGGTTAAGGACAAGATTGCTTGGTAGGTAGTTATTAAGGTTAAGCCCATGAATCCCATGGAGCTTGGGAATGCGTTGGAATCTGCATTCCAAAATGATGTTATGTCTCAGTTTTCTCCAAGTGTTGATACGAACGAGGTTAAAACTTTGGGAGATAATGATGGTGATTTTGAAGTAGTTGACGTAGCTCTAGTGGGCACTGGAACAAAAAATACTGATGAAGAAATTGATGTGCAAGAGGAGGATAACGAAGTACAGGATGACAAAAAGGAGGACTCCCAACACGAGCATAAGGAAAAAGAGGAGTATGAAGACTCAGGTAGATAGTAAGGCCAAATTGTTAGCTAGAGGGCTTAAGTTATGTTTTGTTTGCATTACTATTAGTGCTTATTATTTAATTCAATGTATGTGTATTTATTAACCTGAACATTCATTTGTTTATTTAACGAGTGCTTAATATTTATTTCATGCATAAGTTATAATCATTATCTGATTATATGTTTAATATTAGGTTAACAATGATTTGTCTGTGATATATTCTAGCATGTTCCTTGCTTATGCAGATGGTGTCATCATATCAGGGTAAAAGGTAAGAGGAAAGCAAAGGCAACTAAGAGATCACCCCGACAACGACCTCTGAGGTTTGGGATATCTATTGTGGAGCCTAGGCTAGGTAGGCCTAGTGAAGCTTATTCAAAACCAGGGATTGTGATGATGTCGACCCTTGGATTTTCTTCCAGTTCTAGATCTCTATCACCATCAGTTCCTCCATATATTGTACATCGATCTCGTTCGCCTATAGCTCCTTATGCCTCATCACCATCTTCATTGCAGCAGTCATTCCCTACACACACACATTCGTCCGACCATCTATCTGACCATTTGTCCCCCCATGTTACTTTATCTCTTGCTGGTACTCCTATTACTTCTCACCATGCTGCCTCAGATCCTGGTCTGTCCAATTAGGTTACCTCAGATGGAGATCATCCAACTTCTGGTGCTGGCTCCACCTATAGTCAACCCTTCGGGCTCATTAAGCTCAATTTCTAATTCTTATAGTTTATAACAAGTATATATATAAATATTATGATTATTTTTGTTAAATGGTTGTAAAGCTTTTTTCCTTCGAAATCAGCTGCGACAGATTTGACTAAACTCACCCGGGGTAGGAACTAGCAGCCCTAGAAATCTTGGCATGTGATTTTAGATAATCTGAGGCAAGAATGTTTTCATGCGTTTAAAATATTTAATATTTAATATTACTATTATACTTTTGTAGTCAATTATTGTTTTATGGTGTTAATCATCCCTTATTTTTTGTAAAGGAAACTTCATTTGGACCTTGCTTTTTCTTATGAAAAGTATTATAAGGCTTTCAATGCACGTGGAACAAAGCAGTTGAGTAATATGCTACGGGATATTAAGGGATCGGGAGAAAGGCCTCCCTGGATAGGAGAGTCGTCATATGAGGCTCTTGAACAGTGCTGGGAGAGTGAAAAATTTAAGGATAAACAGAAGAAGGCTAAGGCAAATAGAGCATCTACTTCTGGTGGATGCCTGTACACAGGAGGTTCCATTTGCCATGGGATTCACTGACAAAAAAATGTTATTTTCTTAACTTTATATACTTAATTGTATTTAATTTCATTAGTTTATCTTAGTAGTTGGCACTTTGTGAGGTTATGATTTTATTTATATGCATCAAGTTTTCACAGACATCGGAGCAGGATGCATTGCCCAAAGATGTGGACCTGTTTAGGCACTTGCACTTTAGGCTAGCGATTGATAGATGGGTCGAGACTAAGGCTCGCCTCACTGTTGTACGTAAATGTCATTTATTATTTTTTGGTTTTAAGAACATTTTTATATATATTATATATATATATATATATATATATATATATATAGATATAGTTTGTTTAAGATAATTATGTATTATTTTTGTAGGAATCTTGTAATGAAAAGGAACACCGTGCAACCCAAGATTCTGATAGGACATAGTTATCTGATAGGGAACTTAGACAGTTATGGATTGATGCGGCAGGGGAAAGAAGAAATGTCATATTTTTGGCCTTGCATCCTAGAAAACTATAGAGTCATTATGCAGCACTCAGAATTAGTCATCAATCAACACTATTGAGTTAGAGAAGCACATCAGAGCACGGATGAGGGAGGAGATGGAGTAGAGGATTTCTAACATTCATACATGGATGAGGCAAAGGATTAGGTAGGAGATGAGGCAGGATATGATCCAGATGTTGTAACAGGTTTGGGGCTAGATTGTCATGCAGCAGGCATCAATGGGCACATAGGGAGTGATTGGGATGGGGATGCAAAACCCCATGGGGATAGGGATAGGTATGGGCATGGGCATGGGCATTGGAATGTAATCCCCTATGGGGATGGGCACAAGCACTGGCATAGCATTGACATACAGTCCATGCCAAGGTTTTTTCCTATGACAATGCCCTCCCAGCCATTGCAGCATATGTCCTAGACACAACAACACCCATCTCCTCAGCCGCTTGTCCATGGCCATCCACTCCAGCAGTCGTCTCCTTAGCTGCCTCTGCAACTGCATCAAAACTTATCTCCTCAACCGCAGTAGTACTCATATCCTCATCAGCGATGCCTTTACAATCGATCCAGTAAACTCCTCAGCTGCTCCAATACCCATCTTCACATGATCAGCAACCAGTCTAACACTCATTTTAGTGGCCTATGCAGCACCCTTACTAGCCGCTCCCTTACAAACACTATCCCAATTCTCAGCAGCACTTACAGTAGCTCGCTCAAGGTCCTATTCACGTTCTACATGATGATGATGATCATGATGATGAGATGCAGGAGGATTAGACTTTTTTTTTAATTCATGTATTGAACATTTTTATGATTTTTAGAATTTTATGTTTTTATATTTTTATTTCATGTTGGTACTTGAATAATTTGATATGAATAATTTTTTTCATATTTATTAATTCATTTTTTATTCAAAATTTCATAATATTGTTGGTTTTTTTGTGTTATTATCTTTAATTATTAAATTTATATAAATTAAATAATATTAATTGATATATATTATTATTTTTACTAATTTTTTAAAATTAAAATAAGTACATCATCCGCCGAAAACTTTTTGACTTTTTCTAAAAGTAATGTTTTTTTTTTTGGCGATGATTATCCGCTACAAATTTCCTATAGATTATTTGTCAGATAATTACTAGCAAATTTTTCGCCGAAAAAATTTTCCTACAAGGATTTTACCAACCAACCAAAATCCGCTTGAAATTCTACCAAAAATCAAAAAATTTGGCTGATTTTGGCCTATTACTAACGAATTTGGTCGCCAGTAATACATGAATTTCTTATTGTAGATTTTTGTGTTAGTTTCTCTCCTAATGAACTAGGATATCAATTTGTCTTGCTACAATTTGAGAAGTACCGTTTTTCCACGCAATGCTCATTATGAAATATATCAATTATCATCATTATCTTCAACTGTTAAATATTCAAATTTTCTTAACATTCTTACTCTTTTCCATATAATTGATGATAGCCAAATATTACAGAAGTCAACTCACATGCAAACTCCAATCCGGAGACCATATAACTTCTCTAATCCAAAGAAGTCTTCATATTAGAGAAGACATATGGGTTGACTTTTGTACAATGTGGTTGTCATCAAGCATAAGGAAAAGTGCAAGCATGCTAAGAGAATTCGAGTATTTAACTGTTGAAGAGAAGGATGATGATTAATATATTTCGTAAGAAACATTACTTAGGGAAAAGTTGTATTACCCGAATTGTTGCCAACATATCTATCCTAACTCACCAGGAGAGATCTAATACAAAAAAACGTTTAACACGAGCAAAAGCAATTCATTAAAGATCAAAAGAAATTTTATATTTCCTAATACTAACACTCATGGTTCCTACACTCATTCATTAAATATAGATAATCTTTCTTTTAGTTCCTATTGTATTACAAGTAGTAAGAAAAATACATCTACTCTACTTATATTCATAATCATAATCAAAATCCTAATCTCAACTTTGTCCAAATACCCCTAAAATTAATTTCTTTCTCAACTACTCTCTAAAACTCGATAAATAAGTGTAAGGAGACATATGCTTCCAGTGTCACCAATAAAGGCAATAGTCTAGGTATTATCCACTCAACTTCCTTAATCCTAACAATGTTGAGCTCACAATTTTATCAAGCATTTTCTCTCCACGAGACCCTTCTATAGTCATTATCGTTGCTGAAATCATTTTTTATATAAATTCCGTTTGTTATTGATTTTGTCTTATTCCATAACTGCTCTACCATGCGACTTCTTTTCGTAAAAAAATCTACTTCACAAAAACATGCAAATTTATTTTTCTAATCTGTAATATTTTTTCTTTTTCCTTTTGTTACATCACCCTACCTAGTCTTATCCTCATCATCATAGGAGGTGAATTCGTGTCACCACTTAAACTTTTATCACCTTTACCACCTAATAATCCTATTACTAGAGTCATCGTCCTCACGATCAGTGGATGACAAAAAATTTTGAACTGCTCAGAGCCACTTAAATCTATCAATTCAAAACTAATGTCATCTAACTTAAGGTTTATAACTTTCTATGTAGAGCATTAATTATTTTAACAATTCAAACACAATAACATGCATGTAAATAAGTGTTAATAATAATAACATATTACTATATACAATTGCACAACTGATGGAATAATTTTTTTGGTATTCTAGTTAGGTGGTGTTCCACCTTGACTAATCCATCTCTTCGGTCCTGTCAAAGATCGACCATTCATGCCAGGACTAGGAGATTCACAAGGAAAATCCTTGTGGTCTGGCCCAAGAAATTGTCATAGTTAGGATTTGAACTTGTGACCGTGTGCCTATTATATATTCAATTTAAGTTTTTGGTTATATAATTCGTAACTCTATAACTGATGCCTATTATATATTCGTGATTCCTTTTAGTTTGTAGTCATCGTTTATTTGCAAGATCTTCTACACTGTCTCATGTCTCCAACTCGTGCGTATATACGTTGTACGTTTGATATTGGTCACACTTTTGTATAATTAATCATTCTAATTCAATTAATTAATAATTAATTAATTTTTAATAATTACTTTTTTTAATTAATTAATTAGTTAACTATTTAATTAACAACAAAGTAACAAGACAAGTTGGTCACACATTTTTTCACTTTTCAAATTAATATTATAAAGCTTTATAAACATTATAATTATAATATTTAGAACTTAAACATATACATACACATTTTTTAATGGTTTTAAGTTAATAATTATACATTTATATATGTCAAATTTTCACTCTCTTTAATTTCATATTATATTTTTTATATATTAATATTAGCTGTTCATCAATTAAATAATCTATCAAAATTTTTACTTAAAATTTTAAAAATTTCATATTACTATTTTGTCACCATTTTTTAAAATGATCACATAATACTATAGTATTTTTTATAATAAAGTAGAATTAGTCTTGTATAATATATTATTATTATTCAAATCCTATACCATCATAATATCTATCATCTATCATATAACATCCTGAAAATTCTTTATTTCATTATAAATAATCATTTTACAATATTTATGATTTTTAAGAATTTTTGTAGATTTTTCTGGAAATGATGAATATTTTAATATATTTTTTGTTTTGCGTGCGCACTGAGCGGAGCCGAAAAAATAGAATATTTTCCCTAAGGCTAGTAAACCTTGAACTGTCAACGTGTCGACGGGAGATCTTACTAAACCCGAGGCCGGACACAGTTTGCAAAGTTTGCATTTTTTGAGATTTTATCTGTTAAATAAAATCACTGTATCCTGAAATCATCTGACGAATAATAAAATATTATTTTCATCAATTGTAACTTTATTCACTGAGAAAATAATTCTAACAGTGTAATTAATCATCATGTCTAGTGTATTAAATTAAGGAGACAACTATGCATTTTATAGAAAACAAATCTCAAAAGCTTTGAGGGAAGTTTCTAGGAAGCTTCCTTCAACCATACGGTTGACTAAGGGGACATATTACATTTCCATTTCTCTCATTTTCTCTCCCTCAAACAAAAAGAACACCCTTACCACCCACACCTCCATTTTAAATACACTCCTTGCACCCATTTTGTGTTTGGAGGACAATCATCTTTGAGGAAGTTATCTTCAAGAGTTCACCATTCTCTCCATCTTCATCCTTTTCCACCTTTGAAGCTTAAAGGTTGGAGCTTTAAGGTAAAGCTCTTAACTTTCTCTTCTTCTCTTCTCATCTTTGTGACCCAAGGTCATTTTGGTGAACATGGGTATTCATTTTAAGATTTGGTTCTGATTTTGTAAGTTTGAATGTTCTAGGACTTTCAGGAAGCTACGCATGAAATTTCTAAGCAAAAAGGAGTATCCTTTCTTTGTGCTTCTCTCAGGTAAGAGGAAGACACTCCTCCTCAACCTTTATTTGCATTCAGGAACGTTGTCTGTGATTGATAGTGAGGGAACCCTATTGAGGGTCATCCTCTGTTTGCATGTTGTTTGTAAGTTGTTCATGCTATTAGAATGCCTGTCTGTGTATATTGATATATTGGATTGGATTAAAATGCCTGAACTAGAAGAAATTATGTCAAATTGGTTCTCGGATGGCCACGGTCTTGAGCCCAAAAGTTTAGGGATTTTTGGTGAACAATTGTAATAATTTGAACTTCTGAACATTTAGTAAAATGTCAAAATCCGTCGAGTTTAGACTTCTGACCATATCCATTGAATTTGATCCTCTGACCAAACCCGTCGAGTTTAGACTTCTGACCATATCCGTCGAATTTGAACTTCAAACCATATCCGTCGAATTTGAGCTTCTGACCAAATCCGTCGAGTTTAGACTTTTGACCATATCCGTCAAATTTGATCTTCTAACCAAATCCGTCGAGTTTAGACTTCTGACCATTAAGCACAATGTCAATATCCGTCGAGTTAGGATGTCAATATCCATCGAGTTAGGATGTCGAGATCCGTCGAGTCGGAATGCCAATATCCGTCGAGTTAAAATTCTGACAATTGAATAGAAACTTCTCCAATGTCAATATCCGTCGAATTTGAATTTCTGACTATTTTGTGTTTTCATCGGTTCGACACTTGGAAGATTTCTCCAACGTTAACACCCATCCGTCGAAATAGGATTTCTGCTCATTTTTCTAGTGTATTTGACAGAATCTTCATTCGACAAAAATTGGTTCTTTTCCATTCTTGTGAAATAATGTTCTCCCATCTTTCATCATTCTGTCAGGTTATTTTTCGTTGAAAGGTAGCTTCAATTTTATACTAGATACATTGCCTCCGTCGAATTCAAGACTATAAATTATCACCTAACACCTAGGGATTAAACCAATGAAAATAGGATGTAAGAATTAGCTAATTGGAAAATTTAATTATACTAAGATTCATAAAATTTTAAGGAACCTAGAATGGAATTTTCAAGAGACTTAGGATAATTTTTGTTAGGGTAAGAATAAGAGAGTGTGAGACCTTAAGATCTTAGAATAACCTTCTAAGTGTACGTGAATAAATTACCTAAGAGGATTTAGTCAATTAAGAGAATTTCTTTAGAGACAAACTTTGTAAGAAAAGCTAAACCTAAGCAAGAATTCATAATACACTTTAAAAAGGGTACTGATTATGATATTGTGGGTCCATGTGAGTGACCAGTGACTGTGTTGATTCTTGCTTTGGTCAATTGTGGCATATTGTGGAACTGTATGTAATAATGATCATACATGATTATGCATAGAGTCGGTATGCATTGTGAATGTCCGTTGGACTATGTTAAGGCCGAGTTGCCTAGGAGTTAAACACACCTTAGTGCGGGTGCGAATAGACAAGTGTAGGTCATTGGTTGACCTTGGGGGCGTCGGGTTTGCGGGTACCTCGCAATGGATATTAGGCAGGACCGATGCAAACACACGACGATCGGGGCCAGAGACAACATCCCTATATCGTGATCTAGCGTAGATTGTCTGTACAATGCCATGATGTGCATGTGGATAAATTGATGAATTATAGCACTTTGGCCTCGGCAGCCGAGTTGCAGACGAGTCTCCTGATCTTTCTCTCCGACCGTTTGTGTCTAGCTCCATGGAGTAGGATTTTGATTATTGTATGCATATGCACAATGGGTACATGCATTATCTGCATTTATTGTTATTATAATTTGGAATTGTTATCTTACTGTTATATATATGACTGCCTGGAACTGCTTATTTGTTTATTTTCGCTATCTAATGCTTATGATTATCATTGGAAATGCTTTGTGGGCGCTTTGTGCCGTTTTTGTTTCTTGATGCTATAATTGGTAATGATGGTAGGATGTCTTACCTCTTCCCTGTCTTTCTATTATTTCCCATCTGTATATTGTGTTCTATCGAAGACGACGGCAAATAGGGCAAAACTCTCGACTTCCCCGACTTTTGGCCCGATCGAGATTAGCGTCTAGTGTCAGATCATGGCAGTGCACCCGAGTGGATTTTTGGGTTATGTACGTCTGACTTTCCTCGGAGGGCCAGACTGTTAGTACATTAACCTGAACTCCGAGCGGTTCATCTACGAGGAAGAGGTGTCGATCTCACTAGCTTGGAGGCGTCATGATTCGCTTATCTTCACGAGCAGCATCAGAATGTGTCTGGAATTCTACTTGCCCATCCGAGAGATGTGGGGTGATCTCCACTACACCCCACAGGAGGATACTTTTGTTTCCACAGCTCGGGCCCCATCCCGTAACTCTGTGGTTTCTATGATTGTTTCCTCTAACGAGGAAGACCCCGAGGAGGTCCCTGAGGACGACCTCGCGGAGGATCCTGAAGAGGATCCTGACACGATTCCTCCTCATTTGAGGATGATATTACTTAGTAGCTACCGAGGCTAGGTAATTTATTTTGGGGGCACGATGTTTTGATTTGTATGTGGGTATATTTTTTCGATCCGTGGGGATGTGTATGTATAATCCTTTGGGGGGCAGGTATAGTTTTGCTTTTTGGTATACCAGGCTTTGTAACTAAACAGTTTGATAAATATATATATATATATATATATATATATATATATAAATGCAATGTTAATTCCCATGTATGCTTTACTTCGCTTTTATTCCTTGTTTCCATTTATGTTTTTCAATAATGTGGTTATTAATTACAGTTATTATAACAAAAAAAATATAAACATATATTTGCCAATTTAATTATATGACTATAACCAAGTAAATATATATTATACTAAAAGGAACAGTGTCTTAACTTAGAAAATTTTATTTTTGCATTGTAATTGACAATGTGACGTTCCTCCAAAAATGGGCGTTACACCAACACACAAACACTAATAAATAAAAATATACCATACTTATAAACATACATTCAGATATATACATAAACATATATATTTAAAATATAAATACCATATGCATGCAAACATTTATAAACAAATAAACAAATATATATAACATTCAAATAAAATAAAAAAATAAAATAATATACCATATATTATGCGCCCCATGCACCCACATTCCAGCACACCACTACCCAACCTCACACACACCAAACCTTAACCCCAATCACCATGAACCTGGAACAACATCCACACCATACGCACCTCAGCACCAAGACCTAAAAAACACCATTGCACCACCTCTCAGGAACCTAACCTCTGAACCACCAAGCTCCATGATTCTAAACCGGCTGGTGATAACTCTATAATATATAATTATTTGTGCCCCATATTTGTACTATATTGATTGTTTAGTCCTTATTTTTATGCATGAATAGAAGACTTTAGCATCATATTCATTTGATTTAATCTTGATAACTTCCATTATGTTTTTGAGAAAATATTTCCAAATCTGTGATAAATTGAGTACATTTGTAATACTATTAAAGTGGTTATTTCTTTATTATAAGAATGGCTCCAATCAAGCATAAATTTGGAGAATTTGGACAAGCATTGGACTAGGAAGCCCAAGAGAAAGCCAAGTTTAAATACCAGCGTTCAACGTCATGGCGCAAGCATGTCAATGCCGCTGCGTGGTGCATCCTCTACTTCAGTACATAGGACCCGAGGCTAGAGCGCCGCAGCGCAAATGGATTCAACGTTGTGATGTGGTGACCTAATTTGCTGAAGAATAGAGCTGTACCTATAAATATTGTTTTAACAGTTTTTCAAAAAAACTTTTATCATTTTTAGAACACAGCTGCTAAGTTTTGGTATTTTAAACCTAGAGAAAGCTAGGAAAGCCAAGGTTGGAGGCCATCTTCTACATGGAGGATAATTCAAGCATAGAAGATCACATCTATTGAGCTTTCTCCCTTTCCTTTCATCCTTTTCTCTTTATTGATTCATGAACATGTTGAATATGCTTGTATTTTTGTGTTTTATGGCTAGCTAAGCTGTGTATAGGATTTTCCTTGGATCCTCCTATGGATATTGAATGATTTTGTAATCCTTTAAGTTTATATACATGATTTGGTTTTGTTCAATCATATGGATCTTAATGCTCTTGATTGTTTGATCAACTTTTGAGTGATTTATTGAAATCTAATGAACTTAGACATAAGAATTTGGATTTGAGATCATATGTATGATTGATGCATGTTCAAATTCATTCAATTGGCTTGGATAAGTTAATTAGCTAATGGGATAGAAATATACATTTTAGCTATGCATAGTGTGTGATTAAGAATAGATCTTAATGAGTGGATTTTGCTAACTAAGGAGTTAGGTAAATGTAACTAAGCTTGATTGACCTAGACATAGACTTTTAACTAAGTTAGATTCTCAAGCTAACCTAATCATTTTGTTTATGTTACTCATAAGAATTCTATGTTATCAATTAAAGTATGAGGTGAAAAAGGATTTCCTATTTTCTAATTATCATCTTTAATTTAGATTTATTGCTTTGTAGTCTTTACATTTACTTTTAAACACTATTTTCTCAAATTTAATGTTCTTGGATAGTGTTAACTAAACTATTGGTTAATATTTGGTTTCTGAGATTAACGTAATCCTCGTGGGAACGATATCTGACTCTTGAGTATATTACAAGTACGACCCATGCACTTGCAGTAAGCAGAAAAGCAAAACAAGTTTTTGATGCCATTGCTAGAGACTACAGTTTAATTTCGTTATAGGCAATAGTAATAATGAGTTTAGTTAATTCTAGTTCAAGTTTCTTTTTGTCCATTTTAATTTAAGTTTTTAAATCATTTTTTTATACAGTTACTAAGATGGCAGAAGATCACAACCGTATAAGGCCTTTGAGGGAGTTTGCAATCCCTCAAATGGTGAACTTACAGTCAAGCATAAGACGACCTACCATCCGTGCCAATAATTTTGAAATCAAACCGGCCATCATCCAAATGATACAAACTTCTGTGCAGTTTGGTGGTTTGCCTAGAGAGGATCCCAACACTCACCTATCTAACTTCCTGGAGATTTGTGACACTTTTAAGCATAATGGTGTCTCTGAATATGCTATTCGCTTAAGGCTCTTTCCCTTATCTCTCAGAGATAGAGCTAAGAGTTGGTTGCAATCTCTACCTACGGGATCAATAAGTACTTAGACTGATGTCTGCAGTAAATTTTTGAAGAAATATTTTTCACCGGCCAAAACAGCAAAAATGATGAATGACATCACATCATTCACCCAAATTGAATCTGAGTGCTTGTACGAAGCATGAGAGAGGTACAAGGATCTGCTCCGTAGGTGTCCTCATCATGAGATTCCATCCTAGCATCAGGTCTACTCTTTTCACAAAGGCTTGCTGCCACACCATCGCCCAATTGTGGATGTTGTCGCTGGAGGCTCTTTTCTGAGCAAATCATTTGATGATGTCTTTCAACTACTCGAGGAATTAGCAGCCAACAGCTACCAATGGCGTTTTGAAAGAAACACTCCAATGAAGGTAGCTGGAGTGCATGATATTGATGCAATGGTGGCATTATCAGCTTAGGTGGTAGCAATAGTAAGTAAGCAGGATCGTTTGGGACATAGCCATCACCAAAGCCCATTTGTGCTGTGTGACGAGTGTGGAGACAACTATTCAATCGATAGTTGCCCTTTCAATTCAGAAAGTGCACAATATATTGGTAATTATCGTCCATAACAAAATAACCCATACTCAAACCAATACAACCCAGGATAGAGAACCATCCCAACTTCTCTTGGAGGGATAACCAAGGAGCCTCCTCATCAGCTACTGGGAATGATAAACCTTACAATCCTCTTGGATTCCCCTCCTAGTCAAGGCAACCTTTACAAGATAAGAAACCCTCTTTGGAGGACATGTTTATGCAGCTGATGGTAAAGACAAACTCCTATATGACAAAGACAGATGCTCAGTTGGCCAAGCATGATATTATGTTTCAGAGCCAAACTGCTTCAATAAGAGCATTGGAGACACAAGTAGGGCAGTTGGCTAATGTCATCAGTAACAAGCCTCCAGGCACCTTCCCAAGTAACACTGTCAATAATTCGAATGGTGCCTCAAATGAGCACCACAAAGCCATCTCACTAAGGAGTGGCAAGGACATAGAAAGGAACCTAAGGATAAGGCTGCTTGAAGAGGAAAATGAAGTTGCCCAAGAAAAGGAGGCAGTGAGCAAGGATGTCGGGCAAAATCAAGAAATTGCTAAGAGGAATGGTGAAGACAAGAAAAAAAAGTTCAAACCTTATATACACCCTCTACCTTTCCCTGCATGGCAAGTAAAGAAAAAGCTTGAGCACCAATTTCAAAAATTTTTGGAAGTGTTCAAGAAGCTGCACATTAACATTCCATTTGCAGAAGCTTTGGAGCAAATATCAAGCTATGTAAAATTCATGAAAGAAATCTTATCAAAGAAGAGAAAGTTTGGTGAGTTTGAGACTGTTGCCCTTACAGAGGAATGCAGTGCAATACTGCAGAACAAACTTCCTCCTAAGCTCAAAGATCCCGGAAGCTTCACCATCCCATGCACAATTGATGAGAAGTTCACTGGTCAAGCATTATGTGATTTAGGAGCCAGTATCAATCTCATGCCCTACTCCATATATCAAAGATTAGGTTTGGGAGAAGTTGTGCCTACTTCAGTAACCCTACAGTTGGCGGACCGAACCCTTACTCATCCAAAGGGGGTTATTGACGATGTACTGGTGAAAGTGGATAAGTTTATCTTCCTTGCGGATTTTGTTATACTTGATATGAAGGAGAATAGCGAAGTCCCTTTGATTTTTGGCCAGCCATTCCTAGCAATAGGAAGAACTCTAATTAATGTAGAGAAATGAGAACTCACCATGAGGGTTCTGAATCAAGAGGTCACTTTCAATATTTTCAATGTTATAAAGAGTCCTCAAGATCAAGAAAAGTGTGCTTTAGTGAGTATTGTTGATGGAATGACATCCGAGGCAATTTTTGCAAGTGTAGCCTGTGTTCCTAGTGATGGTCATGTCAATTCTGAGGGTGATAGGGAAAATGAATAACTAGAGTAGCTGAATGCAAGCATGGTGGTTGAATCATATGATCCACCTATACAGAAAGCTTCAAATTTGGAGCTTAAATCCATGTCATTTCAAGTGTTTCAAGCTAATTTTGAAGAAAAGGAGGAAGATCCTCCTCCCTTAAGTAAATGCATTTGGAATTGCAGATAAAGTCCTGCTAGGACTATAAATTAGGCTTTCTTGAGAGGGAACCCAAGTTATTTATTTTATGTCTTAAATATGTCAATGTTTTAATTTTTAGGTTTTTGTGTATTTTTGTATTACATTTTATAATTTGACTAAGTAGGCATATTTTACAGGTGCTGGAGGTCATATTTGAACATAAGTCCCAACTTTATTGAATTTGTCACAGAATTCTACAGATAGACTCCTCACGCCACGGCATTACACTTAAAAAGTCGCGCGTGATGATGATTTGGGCCAAAATCCAGTGAGCATAGCGTCGCAACGCACTGCACTGTAACGCCATGACATTCATGCGTACTAAAAAAAAAGTAAAAAAAGTAAATAATAAATAGTAATTATTTAAACAATTAATTTAGGATGAAGTTAATGAACGCTATGGCATGTGTTTGTAAACGTCGCGACGCTCTGAGGCAGTTAGGGTTTAGTGTCGCGACGTTTCATGCGGCTATCCCATTTACTCCTACTTCTCTTGTTTTCCTGCCTCTCTCTGTTTCTCCCTTCTTCTTTTGTTTTTGTTTTCCTAACCATAATCCCCCTACCAGTTTTAGGTTTTCTTCAATTCAAGGTATGTTATCTTCATTTTAAATTTTTGTAAATTTTTATATATTTCTCGATTTATTTACTTTTTCCCTTTCTATGTTTGTATTTTTTGTTGTTTTTAGAAAAAAGATTTGTTGTAGGTTAGGTATTTTTAAGTTTTTGTTAGTTTTTGTTTAATTTTCTTCCTGGAATGAATGATAGGTTAGGTTTAATCTGTTGTTGCCTGCATTTTTTGCTAGATTAGGTTTGCGCGCCGCGATGTTGGCTTGAATGTCGCGGTGTTGTATTGAATGCCGCGATGTTGGCTTGAATGCCGCGGTGTTGTCATTAATGTTGCGACGTTGTCTTAAATGTCGCGGTGTTGGAATCAATGTCGCGGCGTTATCTATGAATATCGCGGCGTGTTGTCCCAGATTTTATAGAATTGTTCTATTTTAAATGTGTTAGACACTTCTAATTACTCGATGTTAACACTTTGTAATTCTTTTTCAAGAGTCATGGGTCCTAAAAGACAACGAGGTTCTTCCAGCCAGCGTAACAGGGAGCCATCTCCTCCTCTAGAATTTGATCAGAGGAGATTTGTATCGGCGGTGGCTGCCCAGAGGTACTTGTCGCTGGTTACGAAACCAGTTATAGTAGAGCGGGGGTTTTCCTTGAAGGAGGCCATCCACCATAACATTGAGAGGACCATCCGCCAGGTGGGATGGGGAGATTTTACTAAACACCCTGAGGTGGCGGTATTACCATTAGTTTGAGAGTTTTATGCGAACGTGGCTTTTACTGAACTAGATACTACTACAGTCATGGTGAGGGGATGCCACAATGTCATCTGAGCCGCGATGAAATTGTAACCTCCCACTCTGTTATGTGAGTACACAGAATTCCTTCGCTGGGTGCTAGAAGATAGCATTGATCTAAACTTGGTCACTGCCAAGATTTGCACCACTAAGGCATAACCTGTACTATGGACCATGAGCCAGACAAATAGGCCTCGCTACTTTCCTCGAGCTTGTTTAACGCTAGAGGTCAAGGCCTGATACCATTTCATATCTACCAGGATCCTCCCGTTAAACAACTTATCTGAGATGACCCGTGATCGAGAAATTTTGATTTATGCTATCCTTGAGATCCTTGAGCATCATCATATAGATGTCGCCTAGATTATTCATGCTCAGATCAGCAGGGTAGCTAGGAAGGCCAGGAGCCTCTTCTTTTTTTCCCTTATTCATATACTTTGCCAGAGGCAGTCCGTACAGATTGGGCCACATGAGAAGACTACTAATATGAAACAACCTCTTAATGATTACTTCATTGAGAGGTTGAGAGGAGCGCCAGCCCCAGCACCGGTTCATAGGGTACAGATGTAGGCTTATGTAGAGCCTAGGGCAGCAGCACCTGACCAGCAGCACCTGCTGATGATGCAACATGGCGCGCACACATGGAGGCTCAGATGACACAGATGATAGCCATGCTATCTTACACTATTCAGACGCAGAGGTGGATAACAGAGCACTTACAGCTTCCGATAGAGGACTTCCTAGTCCCAGACTTCCCGCCTACCCCTGTACATGACCCTCCCTAGCCTGGGCCTGCCGATGGACATAGTGATGAAGATGATGTTGTATAGCCCATTCAGGAGGATGAGGATACAGATGCTAAGACTACAGACACTGATGATGCAGTTATCTAGACCTCATGGCATTCAGGGCGTTTTATTTCATTGTATTTTCTTTTATATATTATTGTATGCTTTCTTTTTTGTACATTGTAGACACTGTTTCCCTCAAGTTTGGGGGGTATCTTTGACTTTTTATTTTAATTTTTGGTATGTAGTAGTATTATTATTACATGTGTTTTAGTATCATATTTATGTTAGTATAATACTCTTGGTAGTATATGTATGTGTTTTAGTATTTTGTTTTCATATTTTTGTTTTGATAATATCCATAGGAGCAAGTATCTTGATAAAAATTTCATGAAAATCTCATTCAAGATACAATTGTCGTTCACTTTTACATCATGGTTACAATGTTTAATATGCATGATGGATAATGTTGAAAGATTTTAAAGAATATCATATTGACAAAAGCTAGTGTGAATGATTGCCTAATGATAGATATAGATGCAAATTGACCTTCATATTTCTGTGAATTCATATACAATCTTTGACGCATGTTGGAGCAATCTAGTATCATTTTATATATGATGCGTTTCCCACTTTCATACTTGTTTAACTTTGAAAATGATAAGAGTTTTTGTCTAGAGAAAGTTTATAGATTATACATGTGAAAAATTCAATTGTCCTTAAAATTATTTTTCAACTCTCTTGAGGTGAAATCCTAAATTGTGCATGATTGAGGAAATGATTAGGGCATTGCTTGGACTGATTGAGCCTTTCGAGCTTACCCTGATATGATTATATCCATAGGTCCCCTTTTGAAGCTTTATATATGTTTGGCCTTATATGTTTTTCATAATCATTGTGTTCGTTAACCTATTAACCATTTTAATGCATGTGAAAGCATTGCATTTTCTTCCTACCATCATTGTTTGTTAAGTACATAATATGTTATTTCTTGAAGTGAGTCTAGTGATTAAGGGTATTAAATATTCAATACAAAATGAGTCTGAAGGAACTAGATGCAGTCAAAGAAAAGAAGCAATGTTTTGAAAAATGAAAATGAAAAAAAATCAAAAGAAAAAGCAAAAACAAAGTATAAGAAAAGAAAAGTATGAAAAGCATCGAATGGTTCTGATGAGTTTTCTTCTTTCACTGTTGAATACCCTGCTAATATCATTTAGAGACTCAAGACTTGAAATAACATGGTTAAGTTTCTCAATGTTTGTGTTAAATTCTTTCCTTTTTGTTCTTTCACCCTTTACCCTTGACTTTACATTACAAACTATTAAAGTCCCTTTTGATCCTCAATTTTGTGTGATTTACATTAGTGAAGAGAGAGTTATATTACAATCTTGTGGATTCTGTGAATTATATTCATGTGTATGCTCATAACCTTATCCAGGTGAGTATGAATTGAATAGAAGAAGTTTGTTTGCATGATTGTGGGAAAAATATATTGTATAAAAGGAAACTGTGAATGTTAGCATGATGAGGATTATGTATGTGTGAAATTGATTACGAGGCATGTGCACTCTTTGAGATTTTATGCAATCATCATACACTAGTTTGGTTTAAGTGAAAGTGGAATGTTAAAAGTTACTGAATGCAGGTTAAAAAGGTTGATCAATGTAAGTGTACTTTATTAAGCAAAAATCATTTGATAACTCTACAATATGTAGTTATTTGTGCCCCATATCTGTACTATATTGATTGTTTAGTCCTTGTTTTTATGCATGAATGGAAGACTTTAGCATCATATTCATTTGATTTAATCTTGATAACTTCCATTATGTTTTTAAGAAAATATTTCCAAATCTGTGATAAATTGAGTACATTTGCATTTATTATTAAAGTGGTTATTTCTCTATTATAGGAAGGGCTCCAATCAAGCATAAACTTGGAGAATTTGGATAAGCATTGGACCAGGAAGCCGAAGAGAAAGCCAAGTTTAAATACTAGCATTCAACACTACGGCATAGACATGTTAACGTCGCGGCGTGGTGCATCCTCTACTTCAATACATAGGACTCGAGGCTAGAGCGTCGTGGCGTAAATGGATTCAACGCTGCGACATGGTGACCTAATTTCCTAGCGCGTCGCAGCGTGATGTGGTTAATGCCACGACGTGAAGAACAAAGCTAGGCCTATAAATATTGTTTTATCAGTTTTTCACGAAATCTTTTATCATTTAAAACACAGTTGCTAGGTTTTGGTATTTTAGACCTAGAGAAAGTTAGGGAAGCCAAGGTTGAAGGTCATATTCTACATGAAAGATGATTCAAGCATAGAAGATCACATCAATTGAGCTTTCTCCCTTTCCTTTCATTTTTCTCTCTTTATTGATTCATGAACATGTTGAATATGCTTGTATTTTTGTGTTTCATGGCTAGCTAAACTGTGTATAGGGTTTTCTTTGAATCCTCTTATGGATATTGAATGATTTTGTAATCCTTTGAGTTTATATACATGATTTGGTTTTGTTCAATCATATGAATCTTAATACTCTTGATTGTTTGATTAACTTTTGAGTGATTTGTTAAAATCTAATGAACAAAGATATAGGAATTTGGATTTGAGATCATATGTATGGTTGATACATGTTCGATTTCATTCAATTGGCTTGGATAAGTTGATTAGCTAATGGGATAGAAATATACTTATTAACCATGCATAGTGTGTGATTGAGAATAGATCTTAATGAGTAGATTTTGCATCTAACTAAGGAGTTAGGTAAATGAAACTATGGTTGATTGACTTAGACATAGGCTTTTAACTAAGTTAGATTCTTAAGCTAACCTAATCATTTCGTTTATATTACTCATAAGAATTGCATGTTATCAATTGAAGTAGAGGTGAAAAAGAATTCCCGATTTTCTAATTATCATCTTTAATTTAGATTTATTACTTTGTAGTCGTTACATTTACTTTTAAACACTCTTTTCTCAAATTTAATGTTCTTGGATAGTGTTAACTAAACTATTGGTTAATATTTGGTTTCTAAGATTAACGCAATCCTCGTGGGAACGATATATGACTCTTGACTATATTACAAGTGCGGCTCATGCACTTGCGGTAAGCAAAAGAGTGAACAGCTGGCCAATATGTCTCAACAACACACAGTCACACTAGAAATGCACATTAGGCTGAGCATGGCACAAACTTCCTAGCAATCCAGGTGGTGCAACCTTGGCACCACGAGGCTGGTGAAGGGACATATGGTGGAGACTTGGACGTGTCAAACATGCCTTCAGGGTTTCGTGAAAACTCAACACCATAAAATTCGGTGAACTCAAAGTTGTCAAGAATATGATTTTGTGGTGAAACTCTAGGTTAATGAAGGTTCAAGCAAGGTTGTTGTGTGATGGAGATGATGACTTTTGGTGGGATTTTTGATATTTTTAGGAGTTTGATGAAGGTGAGGGTTCTCTATTGGTGATTGGGTTTGAGCTTGATATGGAGTTATGGTGGAGAAGATGAAGAGAGTGCAAAGAAAAAGAGGAGAAGAACAGAAAAATGAAAGGACAATGTTGGTGCGCATAAGTTATAAGAAAGTTTCTGATGGACATTAATCTGCTTGAAACTTTTAATGATCTAGTCTATCAGAAACTTCAAAAAACATAAATGTTATTACCCTATTTATTTTATTTTATTTTTTCTTGATGATTCAATTTCCAGTGGATATCTGCTGGAAATACCTTTTTTTTATTGGCGGTCTTGTATTTGTCGATAAATCACAAGTTTCTTGTAGTGCAATAAGAAAATGAGAGAAAAACACCGAGAATCGTGCTCTATATTAGTGCATCCATCTAATAATTGCTTTAAGCTTCATAGAGAGAAAACATCCAAGTGTGTATTATTCCAGCACTTTCTTCTATAAAGCCTTCTGTGGCTAAATTTGCTAGTTGGTTTCGTAGGATTTTAGGTCTGTGAGTGACCTGTGAGCTCAATAGAGTGAGTTGTGTGTTGCATCTAGTTTAAAAAGGGTAAAGGATAAAAAACCACTTAGGTTTGATAGTGGAAAATCTCAATTAAGCTGAGGACTGGATGTACATTTCACTTTATAGTCAAACTAGTATAAAAATCTTGTGTGCAAGCTCTTTCTATCCCTTTTTCTTTGAATTTTCGTTGATGTTTACTATTTTCTATTTCTAGCTTATATCTAGGTTTGCACTAACATAAATTTTCTGATCATATTTATTAGTTGTTCAATCTCTACAAAGATGTGCTTTAAAGTTTGTTTTGCATAATTAGCTTTTGAAGGACTTGATTCACGCCCCTTCTCAAGTCTTCTTTTACTAACAATTTTTTCAATCAACTTTGGTGTCGACCAAAACTAATTATACTTTTAAGCGATTTTAAAGGTACACTCCTCACATTGGTTTATGGTTTGTTTGTTTAAGATTTGGACCAACGCAAACCAGAGTTGAAGAGAAGGAAATAATTCTTCCTTTTTTGCAAAAGTGCATTGGACAGTGTGTTATAAAACATACAAGCATATGTTAAAGTGAGATGGAATCTAAAACATGCGATGAATCTTAACCCATGTATACCGATCAAGTGCAGTTCAAAATAGAATTGCACCTCCTACAGTTGTGATCCAATATTGGAAATTATAAAATCAATTTTGCTTTTAACATTTTATCTTAAAATATAATTTTTCTAAGGTTAAGATCATCTATAATTTTTTTAAAACTGTTGAGAGTCTTAATCCCTTAACTTATTTAGTGGAAAAAAAAAACACTACTCCCTCTGTCCACTTTTATGTCTACTTTTATCTTTTCATTTAGGAATTTTGTTTTGTCCAACATTATATATCCATCTAGAACACCAAAGAGGTATTAGTCTTTTTCTAACTTTACCCTTATCTTTTATCATGTCTACTAAACTCAATAAATACATATTAATTGATTTATACAACTTCTTAAAATCAACTACTCTAGTTAATTCATGGAATACATGTCTTGTGCTTAGTCAAGTAATTATTAGAGCATGAGATTCTGGAAAGGGAGAAAGAAAGTGAGTGTGTGTTTGACTATTCTACAATGAAGTTTAGTTTTGATGATAACAAACATGAAGATGATAAGAAGACTAAGTCCAAAAGTCTCACGAAGAATAACTTTAGGATTTAGAGTCTTTTTGTATGGAGCTCTCTTTTAATATCTCATTATTTTGGAAGAAAAGATAAAAATATATTTTTATTAAATCCTAAAGAAATCAAAAGAGTTTAGTTGTCTTTGAAAATAAATCTGGAAGTCTTTTGAAATGGTTTTTTAAAACTGGTTTTAAATAGGGTTATTCGAATAAAGTTCCCTTTATTCAAATAAACTAAGCCCAGCAGACTCTGTTCATAACAGAGTTATTCGAATAACTCAATGGTTATTCGAATAACGCTTTCAAAAATCCTACTACGCGCTTCTTATTTCAAATAGGCTATTTGAATAACCTTGCTGTTATTCGAATAACTCATCAGTTATTCGAATAGATCAACTTTCTCAGAATTCCTTTTTTAACAATGTTATTCGAATAAGATACATATTATTCAAATAACTCATATCAGACTGGTCTTCACGAAACTTTTACAAAACATGTTATTCGAATAACACAAAGGTTATTCGAATAAACACTGATCCTGATATAGAAAGAAACGTTCGTATTTGTTTTAATTAAGAGTTTTTAATGCACCCAATGGCTATTTTCTTGAATTGCTCTATAAATAGAGACCCCGGGTCATCTCTGAGCAGTGCCTAACACTCTGATTAATTCTTTGCTTGCTCTAACTCGTGATTTATAATTTCTACTCTTTTTCTACGCTCTTTTTACGTTAATTTTGGAGATATCCTAAGAGAGCTTCTTAAGTGCTTCAAGTTGTATTATTTACGCTTCAAGAGAGTTTCTTTTCTTCTAATCTTCTGCTCTATTGTAATGGAGGTGAGGTATCCCTCAAAGGTTTGTATAAGGGTGATGTATCCCTGCATGCTGAGACTTTAGCACAAGGGTAGAGTTTTCCTGTGTGTGAAAAGTGCTCTTTTGTATAACGGTTGCAAGTACCTATTGAAGCTTGTATATATAGTAAAAAATCTCGAATAGTTTTCGAGGACTGGACGTAGGGTTAGTGGTCGAATCAGGATAAATATTGTGCCTGCTTTTCTCTTCTCAATCTCTTTATTTAACGTAATTTAATATTATTACATATTTTTTTATTTGCTGTTCTTAAAGCTTTTCTTCTTCCTCTCGTAATTTCACTTTATTTATTTAATAGCTTCAATATTTGTGTTTATTTTAAAAGTATTTACGAAAAGTTTTTATACTCAATTCACC
The DNA here is from genome assembly GCA_029884595.1 of Ormosia semicastrata. Classification (NCBI taxonomy): domain Eukaryota; kingdom Viridiplantae; phylum Streptophyta; class Magnoliopsida; order Fabales; family Fabaceae; genus Ormosia; species Ormosia semicastrata. The sequence goes on from JAQQTO010000063.1 coordinate 117,836,164, forward strand.
CCCCTCTTGAGTATTGAAACCACTTGGTAACATAATGAATATAAAGGGAGGAAAAGAAAATATTAATCAAGTGAGAGAAATGATAATTTAGTTATGTTAAATCATATTTTCCTATCATTCAACATATTTAATAACTTTCTTAATCTGTGCACATTAACCTTAACAGACAAATAAAAGTAGACGAATGGAGTAACATATTTAAGAGAATTAATTATTGGCCTGAAGTTTATTGGAGAGTTGTCGTAAAGCATACAAATAAACGTTAGAGTGAGATGCATAGTTGTACAGACCAACCTTATGATCACATATTTGATACATTAATAAGCTTTCATTCTTAGTCATTTACACTCTCTATGTACTTAATTGATTGAGTTTTATTATGTTTTGTAAGTTTGGATTCAAATTGGACTTAATTGAATTTTTCAGCATGATTCTTATCTTACACTGTTTCTGTATTTGGGTCATATCTTGGGCTGTAGGTGGTCTTTGGAGGTGATTCTAGTGGCATTTGAAAGATAAGAGAGAGTTCTACAACTTTCAAGATACCTCAAAGGCCCAATCACACGAGTAGATAACTCAAATTGGGGTTGAAGCAAGAACCAGAGTGCTTTTCCTGATAGCTTAACCTATGTGTACTGTTCATCACATATTTCAGGATATAAGTTGTCAAATAGGCTGAAATTTGGATGCTGAATATTTAAGACCCATATCTACAACTTTTATGTTGAACACTTTTCCATAATCGGACTCCTTGAAGGTGATATTGGGCTTGGAAGTCAGAATAGAGGAGCTGTGACTAGGCCTGGGCAGTGTTTAGTAATTTGAACGTATCTGGAGTTATAGATATGATATTGGACTCAAACCAAAGCCATTTGAAAGCTAAGATCCAGGCCTACAACTTTCATGAAGACCACTTGGTTCAAAAATGACGAATGCAATGACTTCAGAGCTGCATGATTTGGGTGACAAGGAATCTCCATAATTTCCCACTCACCTAATGTCATTTGGCATTTTCCACTCATTTTTCACTCATCCACCCACTAATGACTCAGCCCCATTGTCATTTTGTATCTCTAATCCTCTATAAAAGAGGGCCTTGGCAGATCATTGAGGGTGTTAGGTGTTAGTTACCAAAATGATGCTATTTTGTTACTAGGTTTTCTTGTAGTAATTTTCCTTTGTTCTAAATTAAAGTCATGTTCTTCTTCTTCTTCTTCTCTCTTTCTTTCTTCTTATCTATGAGCAACTAAATTTCATTTTACTTGGGTGAAAGGTGAAACTCTTGGTAATAAAATAAGGCTAGATTTATTCTTCTCTTGTACTTAAATGATTTATATTTTCTAGTAACCATTATACGTATTGTATTTTGTTTCTAATAATTTAGAAACCCTCCTTGTAAAGTGGAGTTCTTGATTTATTGTAGACAAAAGATTGGCATAATGAATACTTTAACCCATTTACAAGTGGTGGTGTTAGAAACTCTCCTTATAAAGTGGAGTTCTTGATTTGTTGTAGACAAAATATTCAAGACAATGAATCTTTAACCCATTTATAAGTGGTGGTAATATTTTTAGGAAACATAATATAATTACATATATTATTTTAATGAACTTTTAATGTATATTTTCCGATTTAACCTCCATGTTGCGAGGATTCTAATTGAGTTATAAAAGTTTAATTAATCTTACCTTTATTTTATTTACCAAAGTGAATTTTTTTATCTAAGTAAATAATTTTAATCGTATAACAAAATATTCACTTCACCTTATTAATCTTAGCTTGACCATTTCGCCCATAAACCCGTAGTTTTAGACAAGTTCGGTAAACTAATCAGGTTTTTTAATATAATCAAACCTAGTTGACTTAGTCAAACCCAGTGGCTCACCTGGCAGGTTGACCCGATTTTTTTATTTTTTCATAATTAAAACTTTAAAAATGTAACTTTTAATATTTGAGCATTGTATCTAAAGGTCCTTTTTATGAAGTGTATTTTATCGTTATACTATATGTTTCTATTTAGTATTATTCTTAATTTTTAATCCATATTATTTTCTACTAATAGGTTATTATCCACATGTTTGAAGTATTTTTATTTCATATACTATTTTTTATTTAGTATTTTTTAATATAATAATTTTTATGTCAAGTAATTTTTATATAATATTTTTAAAAAAATATTTCCTTGTTTGTCTCAATTTTTAGCTTGCCATCCAGATTATTATACAACAATGGTGAGATGAAATCTATGACAAACTTGCTAAGGATCTTATCTCGTTTATTTAAAAAATGTTTTGTTAACTAGGACACGAGTTAAGCATCTAATAATAGTATTTGTTTTTCTTCATTAAATTATCTTAATTATTTAAAAAAGTATTAAGTATTTTTAAAATTTTAAAATATTTTTACTATTTATTTAGAATTTTTATTTTTATTTTTATTTTTATTTTTATTTTTATTCCTTAACTTAGAGCATACACATTAAAAAAAAAAAACTAGTACACGTAGGAGAGAATGAATTGCTGACCCAAAGGCCGAGAGTAATCACGCTGCAATCATTTTCATGTATACTGTCCTTTCTTTTGTTATGGAGAATTTAACTATTATATTTATATACCACTTTCATTACATTTCTTATTAGACATTTTTAATAATAAAATAAAAGAATATTTTTAATAGACTTGTTTTTATCCAAATAAATAAAATGTAAAGTGATGTAAAAAAAAATATTTGACATTTTCCTTGAGAATTTATGATGTCTATCACCGACACTAAATTTTGAAGTTTTTAGTTGTCTCTAATTCTTTACTTGCTCTATTTTAAGTGGGAGAATGGAGATGAAAAAAAAGTTCTTAGACGGTTGCGTTTCTTCTGGAATAAATTTCAATCAATCAAGAAGTGTTTTAAATATTTATGTTTTGCCTACCAAAAAAAAAATTTAAACCTAAAACAGGTTCTGAACTTTTTCTAGAAGAACAATAGGTTTATTAGTTTTGTTCTTAATCTTGTTTTACTGTTTTATGTGCTCTTGTTACTGTCTTTTCTTTTTATGTTTTAGAGAGTTTCTAGAGTCTCCATCTCTATTATAAATCAAAAAAAAAAAAAAGGCTGAGTTGCAGCCGAATAAAGAGCTGTTAGTTTGTTAGTTGAGTAATTAATTTTGTTAGAGTTGGTTAAGTATGAGTTAGTAATCAGAAATAATTAGTAAGTGTCTTAACACTAATTATTGTTGTAAACCTGATTAAGATCCAATATATAAATAATATGATGTAGCCAGAAACCAGATTGATTAAGATCCAATATATAAATAATATGATGTATCTTAAAAACATAAAAAAGAAACAGTAATAGGAGAAGATTGATTAATCATTTTCCTTCTTCAATAACCAAGTTCTCAAAGTTTTCTTCACTTTTGTTAGTGTCATTAATAACTAAACAAGCAATCATGTAAATTAATGGCAAATGCTATAGAACGGTACACACTCGACCAATTTAGCCTTCTGATTGATATTTTTTTATTTAGAATTATCCGTTATTTAATTAAAAAATTAAAAAAAATTGTTAGAGTAGAAGGAAATTGAGCATTAATACGCTCGAGCATTCTATATTACGACCCTAAATTAATTGCACACCATGTCAATGACTCAATTTCACTATTTACTGCTTCAAATAAACGTTTTTTTACTTCAAAAAAGTGTCTGAGATTTTCTGATTTATTTTACTGCTATCTTGTAATACTGGGATCAAAATAAATCTCTACAATTTCTTTCCGTTGGTTTTCAGCCTGCTAAATGCTTCAGTTTACTTTTCCTGGAATGAAAATTTTATTTTTGCTAATTAAAAAAAGCAGCTTTTCTATAATCAGAAGTTTACCATAAATCAGTGTCAAAACTCAGAATTTCCTCCATAATTGAGCTAGCAGTATCTGCTAAGCATGATACAGGTGAGCCTTTCTTTGTTCACATTATTACAACTTACAGATGATGACAGCCTTTGACAGCTGGATTGAGAAGAAGGCTTAATATTTTAGTTTTATAAACGGAAATACAATCTGATGGGTTAAGGTTAGGATATAGAGTTGTAAATAATTGGAGTCCAGTCAAACACTTAAAGTTTAAGCTTGATTTGTGAAAAAAATATGCTATTCAATTTTCGTTCATTTATTTAAATAAGTTAAATTCAAAGTTAAAGTTTGATTTATTTAAAAAATATGAGACTTAGCTTGAATTGTTTAGGTTTTTTATAATTCAATTATTTTCATTCTTTTTTATCAAATCTTTCTTTAAAATAATTATATAATTGAGTTTAAATTCAAATTTAAAATTATTTGTTTAGTTAAAAAAATAATTTTGATCGACCATTTAACAAATTAGACTCAAATAGTTCACGAATATTTCAATTCATTTACACTCGAATTAGTATATACTCATACTGCACATAGCCATCTTATTACCATCCTTGCCGGTTATTGTGAGAAGGTTCTTTCTCCATAATTTGTCAAACATATTAACATGGTAGTAGTATAGTACCAGTTCCTAACTTCCTCAATTCAAGGGGAAAGGAAAACAAACCGAATATGGGAAGAGGCTGAAGGAGTTTGGGCCAACGAAAAAGATATATTTGAGATTCTCTAATTGCTCTTTATGACTTCAAAGAATCTTTCAGTTTTCAAAATGTCATTTCCATCTTCAATCAAGCAATATTTTCGGAGAACAAAAAACAAGAGGGGACAAAACTTAAAGAGAGTACTTGCATTCTTTCTGTAATTTTATTGCCGCACAAATTTCAGAGCCCAATAGGCCACCGACCTAAGGAGACAGAGCTATATGCATGATGACTTAGTGTAGAACTTGTTGTGAGGAGTATTAGCCTAGGCACAACAATGTAATCCTTCTACTTATGAAATTGAAAAGCTTATGTCAAACATTAAGCTAGGAAAATTCATGCAATACTCACCTGACCAGTACAATTCACATATAGTGAAAAGCCTAAGATTAAGATACATATCATTGATCTGTGTTCTTTCTAATTTCTTATAGTGTTTGCTATGTTCAGCAAAGCTCAAGTGAGGTCTTAGTCATTGCAATTCATCTTCCGCTGATAAACGAAAGCAGAATCAACAAGTCGGTAAAGGGACTTGTCGTTAGCTTGTGGGGGCTGAAGCCTTTAATGTATGGTGAAAACGATGTGAATGGGCCATTGCAACATTAAACACTTTTCTGTGCCACCGCATGGCATATATATATATGACTGTTCATCATCCGTTACTGCGTGGGGACCTTCCCATTTGGTTTGTTTATAAGGACAAGACAAGGTGAACAAGGATAGATACTAGACCTAGACCAAATTTAAATTTTCATAGAAATTGAACATTTTGAGCTAGCTTTTCAAGATGCTCATCAGTCATTGCATGTTTGTGACAACTTCTCCAAGCCATTGATTCCATTAGGCCTGCCTAGTAATGTGGCAAAGACCCTTCTTATGATTTCGTCCCCACCTATGGACTTGGTTCATGAAGTGCAGCGGGGTAAAGTTAATTTGTGGACCGTACAAGAAAAAAGAGTTTAATTTGTGGAGTTTGGAATGAGAAAAAAGCAGCAATTTAAGCCAGGCTTTTAAGTTTTGAGCATAGCCTTGCCTTTCATGCTATGCCAGCAAAGCATAGGACTAGAAGCTAACCCTGCAACCTCAAAAGGATGACAGATTAAAGTTTCAGGTTCCAACAAATTGGAGAAAGTCTTGGCAGACACCTGCCTATGTGTTTTTAAACTGTACATCTATGATTATATTATATTAACTTAATTTGTCTACTGCTAATTAGAAAATCTAATTCCCAGTCTAATAAATGGCCTAAGTGTCTTGTAACCCCAAAAAAAAAAATACAAAAAAATGGCCTGAGTGTCATATATACTCAATAATTTGGTTGTTTGTTAAAATTTGAAGTGCATTAGTAATTTGGTAGGGTTTCCCTCACTTTGGATGGCTTGTTATATTTCGCTTTCACGTGGAAATTTGGAAACTATGGAAACTCAAAGTACAGGAGTCTGAAGAACACCGTCCCATGCACTTTGAACAAAGGCCGAGTAAAGTATAATAAAGTTCATTTAAAGTAGGTCTTTAACGATACAGTTCCAAAGTCCAAACAAATGGAAAAGCATTTGTGTCTTCTATAGCTTGGTACATGTAGCCCCATAATTTTGGGGTTGTGAGGGCCCAATTCATTTGTCATGTTATTACAGCAATAAATTTCAGATAAGAATAGTGCACCAAAAACACAAAATTTCAGATAAGAATCGTGTTGCATGTTATGTCCAGTTCATATTCACTCCTTACTATTATAACCAAAAACTAGAAACTATCCACAATATCGATTTCATGAGTTTGAGGAAACAGTTTAATGGCTGCTTGATCTTACATATGCTGCTAACTAGAAAGAAAGCCATGAACTAGGTAGCACTTGGAAGATAAAGACAGTCATGCGTGTACTAAATTCATCACAGCAAAGCATATCTTTTTGAGATTCTATTAATTGGCAATACTCAAGTAAATGACGGGGTTTCTTCTCATCTTTTTTACCAAGTCCAGTATTAGATAGGACAAGTCAGAGGACTACATTGTTCTTAGTTGTTAGTATAAGAAAGTGAAGAGTAGACTTAATCAAGGAATATAAAACTTTACCAACTATACAAACATATTATTAGATGTCAACATCCCATCACATGAATCACTTACAATAACAGTGAACCTTGTCTCCAATCTTTACTACGTTTTTCTTTTGTTTTGATTTTTTTTTATTACTATCTTCTTATATTACACCCAAATGAAGTAATTTATCAATTGTATTGAACCCAAAATAAATAGTGAAAAATAAAATTATGTAAGTATTATTTATAAATTAAAATTGTATGTATTGTCAGTGTAAAGAGTTTTATATAAATATTTACTAATATTTTGACATATGTATTTTTATTTTAATTACTAAGAGAAAGAAATAATAATAAATACTGATTTGTTAAGATATTAGTGGAGGTTATATTAAAAAATGTACTTCTTTTAGATAAAAAGGATTGTATTTAAATATTTTAAAAACCGAAATTTAGACAAATTGTAACTTTAGCTGTAAAACTTACAAGAATTAACACAAAAATTTAACTCCGGGATCCCACAGTTGAATGCAATTTGTGCAACGTGTATTTTGAATTTATCATAAAATTTTACACAAGCTCTTCTTGATAAAGTTTTACTTTTAGTTTTATTGCAATTATGTTAAGGAGAAATGAAACCAGAGATTTATTTTATTTTATATCATTAAATATGTACAACTTCTCTTATAATATTAAAATGTATTTGAAATAGAAGACAATAATTATGTGTATAACTAAAATAATATACATTCAACGATATTAGAGTAACAGGATTTGATCTCACATATGCTCTCTATCTTAATTTTTTTTCTTTTATCCCTTCCTTCATGTCCTATTAAAGGGTTATCTAATGGTCTTATTAGGAGTCGCTCCGTTAGGCCCACAAAGTGGGTCTAAGCCTTACAAAAAAAAAATCTTTTACTTTAAGAATACTTAATAATTAATCTCTATGTTAAAAGTTGAAACTTATAGGTTAGAACCAATCACAAGCAATTAAGCATTGAAATTCTCAAAACAAGTTTGGGTTAGAGGGTTTAGGCTGGATCAAGTAGCTAATAATCCAAACAGTTTTTTTTTTTAAATTTAAGACCACAAAGTGTTCTTTATTTTTGAGTATGAAACTAATCCTTACTTGCATGATGACTTGGCCTAACTACAGGTGCAAGCAAACCAAGCAAATTTGTTAGGTATTTATATTGTTCTACTTTTGAGTTTTGAAGAATGTGTTTTAGGATTTAATTTTGATTTATTTCACATATTTTACTATTATAACAATTATTTTAGAAAAGTTAACTTTGTTAAATAATATGACAATACATATTAAAATTTTTTTACCTATGCAAAGAGTAACTAGATTCTCTAGCTGAAATATTGGAATATTGAGGGTTTGAACCTAGGTATTTTTTTATCGTTGTGATAGACTTTTGGACCAACAATGCTTTGTGTACAAGTATCAATACAAAGTAATTGAATAAATAGACATACTGGTCCTCAGAACTATTTTCTATTCATAGTTTAGTCTCTAAATTTATAAAAGGTAAACTCATATTACATTAATTCTTCTTATATCTTGTTTTAGTCTTTAAAAAGGATCAATTTAATATGAGTTTTATATATTTAAGAATTAACTCTTGCATATAAATAAATTTAAAGATTAAACTGTAGGTGAAGAATAATTTCAAAAAACTAAATTATATACTTACTTCATGATTATTAAATAATAATATAAAATAACTTCACATTGACCTGAATGAAAAATTACATTATGTTTTGTTTGGGCTTTAGCTACAATTGCCAGCTTTATTCCCAATTGTCTTAGGCCCGCACCATGAGATTTGTCTGGGACAGGCCCCATACGACACACCCCTCATAAAGACAAAAGACACAGACAAAAATGGTCATGATTCAGTATTAGACATTGTAACAGTAATATGCTGCGACGCTGCTGTTACCTTCTCGGCTTCTCAATACGGATACATATTTTTTTATTTTTTCTTTTTATAATTCACTTCTTCTTTAGAGTGTGTGTTTGTAGGGGAAGGTTTAAAAAATAAATTAACCAATTAAAATGAAGTTTTTCGGTTTTTCCAATATATAGTCCAAACCATTCCTAACATCTATATGTGTCAAAGTTCTCTGACCATTTTTTTAATACAAAATTAACTAAATAATTAGCTTTTAAAAAAAAATACAAAATAAACTAATAAAAAATTTCTAGAAATAGAATCAATCTTATTAATTGAACACTAATAATTTTCATGTTTTAGAATTTTAAAATGTTTTTGGTGAACAACGAAACGGTGATATTTGTATTAAGAAATTATATTGAATAAGTTAAAAAATTATTCAAGATAAATTTAAACAAGTTGTATACTACTTCTATTATTAAGAGAAATCACGCTATAACCATGCTCATATATAACTAATGAACCCCTAATTTTTATGTTAAAATAAAAGATTGATTATTAACTTGAATCTGGAACCAAAGTCTCAAAATGAGTATATTTTCATTTAAAGAGAATGTTGTTAGGTTTCAAATCACAAGGAGAAGGCAACAGAGCACTATCGTTGTGCGGTAATCCAACTATGTACACAGGATCAATGAATATTGAACATAAGGTTCAACTCATTTTCTCATTTAAAAGAAAGTTTCTTTGCCTTAATCTAATCTTCCAAGCTCCCATTACTTAATTAATATTGTAAATGACAAAGAAATTCATTTTTTTTAAATCAATATAAGCATTTAAACTCAATTCATTATTTCTAAGCTCACCAAATTTAGATGATGTTGTTGTTGTTACTTTCAATTTTCTATTCGTTTTATGTGATAATTATTAAAGCAATGTTCCTAAAACAATAACAAATAAATATTTCAAGAATATATTTACCACTAATTTTAAATATATTTATGTAAAATACAAAAGTTTTTTATCGCTTTCTAAAATCAATAAAAGATTTTGGAATACTCCTAATTAGGAATAGTTATTCTAAATCATTATAAGAACAGAAGTTCAAAAGTGAATAATGTAGATTTTGAAGTTCAATAGAGAATAGATCAGGAATTGTTTAAAGGAAAGATCCAAAAAATATGATTTTTCAAGAGAGAAAGCATATGATAAAGATATGCTTTCCCCTAATTGCGGGAAAGAACCAAATATTTTTCAGAAATTTTTTGATTTTTTTTTCTTTTTAAAAGCTGAAAATGAGAAAATATTACAAAAAATAAAGAAAAATAAGTAGTAGTCAAAAAATGTTGTAGCATAATTTTTTAAAAAAAAAATATAAATATATGGTTTGTTTGATTGAGTTGGTTTTGAAATTTCAAACCGATAAACCAAATGCAACTTTAATTGGGGGATTTTATCTGAATCAATATACTCAAACCGAATTAAACTAATTTAATTGAATCGATTTGGATTAATCGGGTTAGTCAATTATCCGAACCAATTTACATCCCTATTTGTAGGGGAAGGAAAAAGTAAATAAATAAAAGTGAAGTTTCATTTCCAATATATAGTCCAAACATTCCTAATGTATATGTGTCAAAGTTCTCTCTACTCAAATTTGAACAAACAAAACGCTTTTAAACTTTTAAAAACTTTTATACTTGTCTTCATAGACAGTCGATGTATTCTTTTTTTCTTTTTTTCTTTTTTTGGTGCACGTCGGTGTATTTTTTTTTATTCATGCTTAAACTAGAATAACTTTTATATATTCATATTGGCATCACGCCATCACATGCTCAAATAACAGATTTTTATGTTAAAATAAAATATTCTATTAGGAGCTTTCTGGAACCAGTTCAAAATGAGTATATTTGATTTAAACAGAAACGGGGAGATCCGTAAGGAGAAGGCAACAGCAGGCAGCAGCCATGTGCGCATGTACTATGTACACAGGATGTGAATGAACAAGATTCATTACTCAATAAAAGAAAGTGACTACTGCACTTAATGCAGCTATTATAGCTATCTGTAATTAATATTGTAAATGACAAAGAAATCTGGCACATATCATAAGCATCTAATAATTGTCACCATGTCTCACCAAAAAAAAAAAATATTGTCACCATGTTCTATAAAAGTGAAATTATTATATGCTCCTAAAACAATAACAAATAAATATTTCAAGAATATATTTACCACTAATTTTAAATATATTTATATAAATTAAAAAAATTAAATCAATAATAGTTTTTTTCCTAAACTATTAATTTATTACTACTTTAAGAACATAGTATAATTTCTCTTTACAATACGAGAAAAAGTCAGGAAAGTAACTAAGGCAAAAGCACAAAAATATGATGGTTTCAAGAGACCAAGCATATGTACAATTGACGGTTTTCCCCTAATTGCGGAAAGACTATCAGATTTTTTGATTTTTTTTTTCTTGTTAGCTGATGTGATAAAAGTAACTTGTATTTTTTTTTTAATGTGTTTCTTGTTGATTGAGTTGTATTTGTGGCGAAGCCAAATGCAAATGAGGGGGAGTCTGAATTTTTTATTAAAAAAAGGATAAAATACAATTTATCCCTTCCGAACTTTGTTCTTGTAACAATCGATTTCTTAAACTTTTTTTTCATCACTAAATCCTCCTGAATTTTGGCTAATGTTGAAATCGTTAATATCTCATTTAACTTTGGAGAAATTTTTGGTTACACATAATTGTATCATATCATTTTTATACACACTTACAAAAAATTAGAAAAAAAAAATAATTTTTTATGATGAAAGGATTTAGAGGATCTCATTTTTTTCTCTCCTAAATTTTATGTGAATATGTATAAAAATGACATGTTACAATTGTGTGTAACCAAAAATCTCTCTTAACTTTGACGGATGTTAACCTCCTTGTGTAGGAGGAGCTAAAATTTGACTTCATGGAAACTCAATAAACATAGGAACTGAAACCCACATACATGACCCAAACCACAATAGGTGCAAGACACACACAAACAAACAAACCCACAGAGTTACCCCCACAAACCCTAACCCATGCATATTTGCCTCACATCCCCCAACCCATGTGCGTTTTCTCCACAGACCCACCATGCAAGAGACCAATACCCCATTTGCATACCCATACCACAATGTATTCAATAGTGCAAAAAGTCACACAATACCCTACACCCATACCCTAAATCCACAGTCACTATGTAACAATATCTAGAATCAACAACAACCAAAAACGAAAACTTCTAGATCATAGGCAAACGAAAATTTACTTGCACTTAATTCAACACGATTTCTTCGTCAAGTTTCTAGTCAATCTTCCTTCTCCTCTTCCTTTGATTTTCTCTCACAAATTCTCTAGGTCACTTTCTCTAGGGATTTCTCAGCCCTTTCAAGAATGAGGAAGTTACATTTTGATATGTGACTTCCTCTTCGTCTCACATGCTGTGCATGTGGTGTAACTAACGTTAACTTTAACAAATATATTAACGATTTCAACCTCAACCATAGTTCAAGGGGTTTAGTGATGAGAAAAAGTTTTGGGGATCGATTGTTACACAAGTGCAAAGTTCAAGGGGGTAAATTGTCTTTTGCTCTTAAAAATGTATCGTTTTAAAAAAATTAAAATACTTTAATGTCCCCTAAAGATATAATATTACAATCCTTGCTCTCCAGTTTAAACCTAATAGATTAGCATACTTTCCCAATCCTCTACATATTTGCATTTGGCATGACCACAAGAGTGAAAATCCTCCTTCTCTAGTTCTCCTCCTCCTCCTCAACAACAACTCAAATTTTCTTTTCCTTGACCATAGGTAGTCGATTGTTATTTTTTCTATTATCACTCTAACACTTTTTAGACATGGTTCTTCTATTTTTACTTTAAGATAGTGGATGAGCTTTTGAGTTATTGTGTAATTGTTTCTTTTATTTGTGTTTATTGCTTTTCTCCATTTTATGCAGCATGTTTCTTTTTTTTTAATAATTTAATTTTCTCTTCATGATCTCATCTGTGAGGTTAATATTTAAAAAATCTCTTTATTTTCTTTGTATGACTTTACTACTTCTATTTCTAATTATTGTTGTTTTCTTTCTCTCTTTTTTCTTACTTCTAGTTATCTTTGTACGCCATTACTAATACTCTCTCTAACCTTTAGAGACTAGCTCGGCCCTCGGCCCTCGGCCCTCGGCCATCACCCTTCAACCCAAGTTGAGAATGTTAATTTGACTAATTAACTAAATTGTCACTAGTTGATAGTACAAGTGACCATGCTGAGTTGCATTGGATTGAGTCACTTAACCGAAAGAGAACGGGTTTACTAATAGCTCACAACCCAGGGTGCATCTATAGTACAATTTGGATATTTTCATCATGACAATGATGATTATATTTTTTAGATTTTTTTTTTAGGTACAAGAATGTTTTAAAAATATGCGTGATATAGTAACAATTGAACTTTTTATTTCAAAAGTGGAACTTTAATAAAAGAGTACTATTATTTCATTTGAGAAAAGATATGTCCTCGAGCTAGAATGACAAGTTTCATAAATCATCATTCCATAATAATGATCAAATTTAGTTCCTACGACCATTACTTCCAATTTCATTTCAGTAAAATGAACATCACGTTCACACCAAAACGTCACCTAATATGGAGAAATGCCTTCTTTCTACGCACAAACTCTCCCAATTAGTAAGAATACTATTCCTTCATTTAAGAAAATGATATTTCCTTTAAAATACGAATTTCATTTCATACTAACTATCAGACATACTTTTACATTTTCTTATTATCATTTTTGTTAAAAAACAAAAAGAGAGAATACCATTTTCAGTTCTTCACCCACCCTTTTGTTTTGGGCCTAACTTTTTCTATCACATGCCTGATCCCCCTTTTTTTTTGTTTATGAAATTTGGAATATCAAAGCCCAACCAAGTAGGGATACAGTCTACTGGGCTTTTGTAATTTGGTCGAATTGGTGGAAATTTTTGAGCCAACAAGTATGTTGTATTGGGTTAGATCGCTGACCCAAAAAGGAAAACAATTTAAAAAAAAAACTTCAATTGTCAGAACAGAAAAACCAGAGCGCATTCAATCACGTACCTCAAACAACCAGTGAATCGGTCCAACAAGGGAGAAATTCTTCTACACTCATTGACTTAAAGCTGTCAAAACGGGTTCAAGGATTGAATCCATATTTTATTTTTAATTGTATAACTCATTCCGCTTAACCTGCATGGTTAAACCGGGGTGGAAACAGGTTAACTTGACAAGTTAAATTTTTTTTTTTAAATGATAAGTAATACTATAAATAATTTTTTTTTAAAATTATATAATTTATCTTTGAATATTTAATTAAATTATTTTAAAAATTATATTTTAGATATGTGATTTATAATTTTTTATCATTATTATTTATTATTTTTTTATAATATTTATTAATTTTTTATATTTTTGTTTTTGATTTTTTGGTAAATTAAATTGATTGACCCGTTAACTTATCTATTTTTTTTATTTTATCTTTTATATGAGCTAATCCATTAACCCACTAACTCATATTTAAAGCAGAGTAAATTGACTTTTCTAATTTATTTTTTAAAATAGACCAACTCATCCCGTCTTATATTTTAACAGGTTGAGATAAGTCGGGATGAATTGGCCCATTTTTTCAATATAAAGAGATTTGACGGTTTTAACGAGAATAGAAGTCCTTTCCTCGTCTCGTCCTTCATAATTCCAATTCAACGATTTTCTCTGACACAAAAAAGCATCTAGTAGTCTAGTACTAGTACTAGATTCGTTGAGTTGCTTTGTTTTGGTGTCAGAACAGCAATAACATCGGCAAGCATCATCACCGAAGTAGAACCAAAAAATGAGTGCTAATCAAACTTGTTAAAGTCCTACGTCGTCTCATTCAATTTTTTAATGCAATTTATATATTTGTTAAATTATTTTATTTTATATTAATTAATTTTAAATTTTAATCTCATATAATATCATAATTAAAATTTAATCTTCATCCTCTATTTCGCTGTCATTAGATATTGTATTCTACCTTGTTCAAATAAAAGAATTCTTATAAATGCTCATTCTGACATGCTACTCTAAATTTAAATTAGGATAAAGATGATTTTATATATTTTTTTTGTAAGTATTGTATATATATTTTTTTAAGGGTGTGTGATTAAAAAAAAAAAAATAAGTATAATGATTAGAATTAGATAATATGTAAAAATGAGTGTATGTAGAATATCAGAATTGTTTAAGTTACGAGTTTTTGGATTTTTTTTAATTTTTTTTATATGTTTTGGTTGAGCAGATACATTGGATACAGTGAAAGATGTGCTTGGCAAATGGGGAAAGAAAGGGGAGAGGCTACCAAGAAGGCTGAGGATCTTGCTGGGAATATGTGGCAGCGCTGTATGTTTTTTTATTTATGCCTATTGCCTGTTATTGTTTTCCTTCTTGGTTTCATTCATACCATTTCTCATTTCTCAGCAAAGTTTTTATTAGTATTGATCACTATATACTATATAGTTTCTACTATCAATGAATTGTCTGTTTGTTTTTATTTTTAATACTAGTTATAACATGTTTGGATTATAGTTTGCAAACTATGGTTTGATCCAACAAAAAAGGTGACTTTTTCTCACTACCACAGTCTCTACGTTCACCCTTTAATTACCTTTGTCAAAAACAAGATGAAAGTGAAAAGAGTCCAAACGCTTTTTATTAATTTTTTTAAAAAAATTGTTTAGACCGCTGTTGCTGGTTTTTCTTTTTTTCAGTTGTTAGTGTTTCTGTGGAAGCACCACCACCATTGTTGTTTTTGCTTTTCATTCTTTTGAATTATTGTTACTTGCACGTGCTTTGTTAACATTTTTTGGCCACGGAGTTCGATGATGAGTTCCAGCAGTTCCTTTGCAAACCTTATGTAATATGTACATAGCTGAGTTTCCATGGAACAGTGAAAACGGGTCCTAGTTTTGCTGATGCTGCTGTGGGGAGGATTGCTCAGGGGACAAAAGTTCTTGCAGAAGGTGGCTATGAGAAGATCTTTAGACAGAGTTTTGAGACTGTTCCAGAGGAGCAACTTCTAAAAACATACGCATGCTATCTTTCCACCTCAGCTGGACCTGTAATGGGAGTTTTATATTTGTCAACAGCAAAGCTGGCATTTTGTAGTGACAACCCACTTTCTTACAAAGTGGGTCAGCAGACTCAATGGAGCTATTATAAGATGAGCTGGAGGTTTCTTGCCTATCCAGTAATTTAAAATATCTATGATCTGGCATACCTTCCCCAATTCAACAAACTGATTATTTGAATTTTGAAGGCATGATCTATGAATGGCTTCATTTTTGCAAATGATTATTTGCTAATGTTAGATAGGTATGATTTTTTTTTTAACTGAATTGAAATAACTAGAAAATAATTTTATTAAGTGCTTTAATTGCTGAATAACAGTGCAATTCAATTAGACGTCTTCAGGTCAATGCCAGCAAAGGTTAGTATAATTCGAAAGAGTGAATCACGTCAATTAAGTTGGTTGGAGTTCGATTCTTGTGAGAGTTTATTATTAGTGAGTTATCTGTAAGTATTCATTCCTGTAAGTGCTCGTTGAGCCTGAGACACACCCTCATCCTAGGATGACCACTTTGACCCTAAATTTTTATGTACAAAAAATAAGAGATCTTCACTTTACCAATTAGGTTGGTAAGTAGACAAGTTTCAGTTGTGCCGGATTATTGGCATTAAGGATTGTTTTTAAGAGAAGTATGGATCCTACATGTTCACTAATATAGCATTTGAAATTTAAAATCAAGGGTCAAAATATGTGGATGAAACATGATTCTTCTAATTTTTAAGCGTGAAAGGATGGTGACGGTAGAAAGTAATTAAGAAGGGTTACTGTTTCCTTTTGTTTCTTATCTTGTGCTTTCTGTGTGTTTGCTGAATTCTGATAGTAATTAAAGAAATGAGATTTACTAGTATGAACTTGGTCAAAATGTAAGTTGGGAATTGAGAATAAACATTCTCTCGAGATGGTGATTACAATTATGTAATTTTGTGCTCTGTTTTTGGTCTTTCATCCATGGTGATGAAAGAGTTTAGATGCTGTGTGCTTTGTTTTTCAGGGTGCAATTTTGGTAGCTTTACACCGTGTGCTAGCTACGCTTGTGTTGTTTGTTAGGTGGCCATATAATATATTCCTTTCTTTAGAAGCAAAGCTGTTCTGCCTCATATTATACTGTTTATAACTGGAAAATTATACTATTTATAATCGGAGTTACTATTCATATAATTGTTATTTTATTTTTAGGTTGTATAATTGTGTAAAAAATTATTGTTAAAATAATACTAATTAAAATTATATTAATTTTTATATTTTTTTATAAATAATTATGTATATTAAAAAATTTACAAATTTTATTATATATAAATATTATCAATTAAAATCTATAAAATTTTTAATATGTATAATTATTTATAAAAAAATATAAAAATTAATATAATTTTAAGCGATATTATTTTTACTTGTATTATTTATATAATTATATAACTTAAAATAATAAATAATATAATCTGAAAAAAGACAATGACCGATTGATAGTAAATATTCTTGATGATAATAGTGATAATGATGATGTGTAAAAAATAATAATAATAAATTAACTTAAAAAAATAACTAAGAAAATAAACTTCAAAAAAATATTAACTTAAAAAAAATTATTATTATAGATAAAAGACAGAATGTGTTATACACTCGAAACTAACACGATGTATAATAACACCTGTCCCTCTTGAGATGGTGATTACAATTATGTAGTTTTGTTTTGTGCTCTGTTTTTGGTCTTTCATCCATGATGATGAAAGAGTTCAGTTGCTGTGTGCTCTGTTATTTATGTACTTTTTTCCTTAACTTAGTGCCGCACTAAATATAGATCTCCTCGACGTTTTAGCCTCTTCCTATCCTTAACCTTGGCCGTATTAGAAGAGTCCTGATGGTACGATGTCGAGACCAATAGGCTCCAATAGGCCCGAGAGGTGGCATTTCTAAATTAAAACGTACATGAGGCATGACTGTATGATGCTTTACCAGCTCACAGCACCAACTGTAATATCTGCACACGCGTACGGAACATTTTTTTTTTTTGAACTGATCCGCATATGGAACTTTTATCAATTATTGTAAATTCTTTTTTTATTAAATAAATATTATTATTTAAAATTAATATTATGTAAATCTTATTAAAAATATATTATTTATATTTAGACAAATGAAATATTATTATTTATTTTTAAAAATTGTTTGATTAAGTAATATTATTTATATTTTCCTACAACTATCATGTTAGAGAAGAGTTTTATTTAATTACCACTTCGATTAAGAATTACATGGGTAATTATTTAGCAAAAACAAAGATATATGAAAAAAAATTCTTTTAAAATAAAATTATCTTTAAAATGAGCATAAGTGGAAATATTTATTATAAAATATAATGCAATCTTAATCTATTAAAATTTAGTGACAGATACATTTTTATCTATTCAATTTAGACTAACATTATCTTATACATAAAAGTATACCAATATTTTTAATATAAATTAATATATAATTTAAAGAATTGTACACTTTCTTTAATTCTTTTTATATTCTTAAACTTTTACTATTTAAAGCAAGAAAAATTCTCAAAGTTATGTTAGATACATTATGATATTGAGAGTTTATTTGGCATGTTGTATTAAGTTTGATAGGATAAGTTAATACAATACATTATGACTTTATCAGTTATTTGGTGTAAATACTATATTATATAAGCTTATTTATTAAACTCTTTTTATATATTAAAATGATGAATAATTTAATCAAGTCTTGGAGGGAGAGATTAAACTTGATAGGATTTTGATGTATAGCTATTATAAAGACTTTTTTATTATAATTCTAAATACCTCAATATCCCTAATCCTTACATATTAAATTTTATAATATAAGGTCTTATATTATTAAGTCTAATATTATTAAGTCTTATCTTATTCTTCGTATCAAATGAGTCCTAATAAATCATTGGAAATTCAGGCATGTTAATTGTGCCTTGCTCGGTAATATTGGGATTATCTCTCCTTATTATCAATTTTATTCAAAAAAAAATATTAAGAATCATCTTGATCGATAATAAAATATTTAAAATAAATTTATAAATTTAGAAACAACGTAAACTTAAATAAATAAAATTATAAAATCATGAAAATATACATAATAAGTTTTTATAATATCTTACAAAGTATTTGAGCAAGTATTACGAAGCAAGTTAACAAATGAACTTCTATTACAAAATATTTGAGCTAGTTAACAAAATATGAAGCATGTGAATATTTCTTTCACTTGTCATGCTATTGATGTTGATATGCATCCTTTCTTCTCTCATGTTATCAATCCAGTATAGAAATGATAAAAATAAGAATATTAAATAAATGAGTTAAATATTATAATTGATAACAAAAAGTAAACACAAATGATTCAAAATATCTATTTTGGTCATATTCGATGGTTGACCAATAGAATGACAATCTGCAGTAATTGGCAATTCTTTGTCACCTATGGTAAATAAACAAAAAAAAAACTGAGCATATAAATTTTTTATTTTGAATGATGAACAGAAAAATTTTAAAAATTATAAAGTTTACTTGAGATGATAAAAGTTTTACCTTTTCTTTTTTTTCCTAACTTGTTGCTTCTCCAAAAATGTTGTTTTCCTTCCAGGTCGCCCTTTGCCTTTTTTGATGACTGGATCTTGAATGTAATATGACCTTGTATTTGTGATTGAATTTCATGAAGTTGAGTTGACTCTTTTTCTATATTGTCAGAAGGTATTAGACCTTGCTTCTTCATTGCAATCTAAACCTCTTTTTTTGCTTTTCGCAACCAATACAATGTTACTTTATATACTTCAATAGATGAAGAACCTCCTGTTGCAACTTCTATTACTTCATGGCAAAGATTACTATATTGTTGAGTTAAATGAGGCTCACAATCTTCTCATATATGTTTTCCCTTTTCATCAATAAGTGCTCCAAGTTTAGCATCTCTTGTCCAACGCTTAAGAACATATTCTTTTTGCAGATTTTGAACATCCATTATGATGAATAACTTAAAAATGTGTCTACACAAAATTCTCATAAATTCAAATTTGCAAAAACTACATTTTACCATAGAGTCAAGTGAAGAAACTTTGACAATGCAAGGCTTAGCTTCTAGTCTATCTATCTACAATCTATAAGATGTTGTACTTCCTTCTTCTTCATATTTTATGCACCTATAACGTAAACTACTAATTAATTCTTCTTAAAACTTTTGTAATAGTGCTAGTGTGTACAATGCAGTTGTCTCTTTCTCATTTTTCATATTTACTACAACAAAAGGAGGCAGCACTTGATTCATATTGAATTCAGCTTCTATTTCCTTTTCACGTCGACTAGTAATTGCTTTATTGACACCTTGAACAAAGTCTAAAAGAAGCATGTTTCTATTCAAAAATCACTTAAAGAACTTGTTTATACTTTCACTTCTAAGTTGTAGACATATCTGCACAGAAGTAATCATGCGAGTAAATATGAACTCACATTTCCCTTTTGTTATACATTCGTTGCATCCAATCATTTTCTTGTAGTTTGTATCTATTTCGTAATGTTATCCAACCTGCTTCAAATTCTTCAACTATCTCAAATCCCCTCATATAATTGAATAAATCTTTATCAAAATTTCCCTATCTAAGAAATAAATGACCTAAATACTTTTTAGCATTTTGAAACACATGCCATAAGCAAATTCGATGGACTGTAGTAGGCAAAACACATGCAATTGCCCCAATGATTGCAGAATCTTGATTAGCTGTTTCATCCAAGACTAATGCACACTCAAATAAAATTGTTTGTAGATGGTGGTTTACAATCACAATAAGAGCAAAAGGCATTCCATATTTATTAGTTCCATAAACACACCTCATTTTCCAAAATAATTATAATCTAATCTTGATCTTGCATCAGCCCAAAAAAAGTTGGTCATCTTTTCTTCAAAGTGAAGACGTTTTACCTGCATATTATTCAAGTAGTTCAATAAACTTTGAGAATTTGCCATAGAGATTTTTTTTCATTCTTTAGTATGCAAAAAGTTTCTAGCATCTCTCTATAAATCTGACATTTTGTCTTCCATGAGTTTCATTAGAGAAGTAATGCATCATCAAATTCATTTTTATCCCTGCCTTTGCTCATTTTTTGCATCATATCTCCTTAACTTTTAGTGATATTTCTTTGTGAAAGTAGCAAATGATATTTTTTTGGAGTCATGCTTTCATGGTTATAATTCTCTTCAAAAAGAGAAACTATCCAACTTCCATCCTTAGATTTATTTACAAAAAGTCTTGCATGGCAACCAACTCTTGTTTCCCCATTATGCCTTTTTTTCTTCTCTTCATTAGTGATGCGGATTAAAAGTTGCAAACCTAAGTACAGATTATTTCAAGTAATAAAATCTCGAAAGTCCGAGGTCGATCCACAGGAAATTGATGAAGAAAAATTCATTGACGTAAAGTAAATATTTTGTCACAATAATAAAAGTGATAAAACTTGATCACAAATAAAAAAGACTTACTTGTATTAGGAGATCCACTCTTGACAAATAAAATAAGGACAATATTAATTTTTTTTATAACTCAATTAGAATCCACACATAATGGAGGTTCCAATAGGAAAATACAACGTTCATTAAAAATTATATACGTAATTATATTATGATTCCTTTAATCATCTATTAACACCACCACTTATAAATGGGATCAAGCATTTATTGTGCCAAAATCTTGTTTACAACAAATCAAGATCTCCACTTTACAAGGAGAGTTTCTAAATTGATTAAAAACAAAATACAATATGTATAATGACCACTTGAAAATATATCATTTAAGCACAAGAAAGAAATGAATCTAACCTTATTTCATTACCAAGAGCTTCACCCTTTCACCCAAGTAAAATGAAACTTAGTTACTCATAGACAAGAAGAAAGGAAGAGAGAAAAAGAAAAAGAAGAACATAACTTCAATTTAGAACAAAAAAAAAAAAACTACAACAAGATAAACAAACAACACAATAGCATGATCTTGGTCTCTAAGACCAAGACCCCCAAATGATTAGCCAAGGCATCCTTTTATAGAGGATTAGGGATACAAAATGACAAGAGGGGTGAGTTATGAGTGAGTGGATGAGTGGAAAATAAGTGAAAAATGCCAAATGACTTTTGATGAGTAAAAAATTATGGAGATTATTTGTCTCCGAAATCATTCAGGTATGAAGTCATTGAATGTATCATAATTTGACCAAGTGGTCTTCATGAAAGTTGTATGCATGGATCTTAGCTTTCAAATCCACCAGAATCACCTCAAAAGGCCACCTACAGCCCGAGATATGGCCCAATTACTGTACAGTGTTCAGGCCCGATTATAGCTCATCTGTTCTGACTTCCAAACTCAATATGACCCATTAGACCTCAGAATCGCGGAAAGTATTCTTCATGAAAGTTGTAGATTTGGGTCAACCATAAAAATTTCAACTCATTTAACATCCTATAGCCCGAGCTATGGCATGAACAGTACACATAGGTCAAGCTGTCAGGATCAGCACTCTAGTTTTTACTTCAACTCCAATTTGAGTTATCCAATCGTGTGATTAGGCCTTTGAGGTCTTCATGGAAGTTGTAGGGAATTGTCTTAACTTTCCTACAAGACTAGAATCACATCAACCAGATATTTGAAACTCAAATTATAACCAGTTTACTGAACACTGTCAAAGAGATAAATTAAGGCTAATTCATGCAATAATTCATTCAATGATCCAATAAGGTCCAATATCATAAAACGTGTTAAAACTAACTTAATTAAACCTAATTGAACCTTAAGACTAATTGTTATCAATTAGTCTTAAATCTTTCTTCTTTAAATCCTTCCTTTGAGCATAATAACTTACATCCAATAATACTTCTATCTTTCAATGATCTTCTTGTGGGTCCTTTTCGCACACTAAACCCAACTTGTCTTGCATAAATATTGGAATATTTATATGCTGCATCCACATAATCAAATCTCATTCTTACATACGGTTTTGAAATATCTTCATCAATGATTTCTTGAACATTACATTTCTCAGATTCTAAACATATATGATCATCCTTGTCTTGGTCACATTGAAAACATGTTTGACTATTCTCATCTTGGTCACATTCCAAAGTAATTTGATTATCCTCATCTTGCTCAAATTCCAAATCTATTTGATGACAATCGCCTTTGTTGTTATCTTGACATTCTTCAAGTATATTTCAATTATTATAGGATTGATCTTCATAGTCTCCATCCAATTCAAACTCATCAATATCAAAATTACAATAATTATTAATCCATGTGAATAATTCTGACTTTTCATTATCCATCTCCTACATATTAAAAATATAAATAAATATTATAAAATACAAGTAGTGAACTCAACACTCACAATAAACCAATAAAATTAATCAAAAGACTCATGAGGCCAATAATAAATGCATATGCCAATTTAGAGCAATAAACTTACAAGCAGTTGACAAATACATCCACTTGTTAAAGAGTGGGGACATATATACAGTCACAGATCCACTTGTTAAAGAGTGGAGATACATGCCCCCACTTTATTTTAGAATTTTTTTTTAATCTTATATAGGTATATATGTATATGTTTTTCTTATTTTTTTATATGAGTAATTTTTGCCTCCATATATAAATAAATTAATAAATTCTTAATGATAAAAAGTAAAATTTATATAATATTATTTTTTATTTTTCAACAGTACTCACGTGATTTAGTATCTGAGTATACTCATATAATATTATTTTTTATTTTTTAATAGTATTCACGTGAGTTTAGTACTAATATATTCAGAATACAAAATTCTTTTTCTTTCACTATTCTTTATCTCTACAGACTAACAATGATAGGGAATATTGTCTATTCAGATTTACTCGTATCTACTTTGACTACACAGAAATTTGCCTCCACTACTTAAAATTCTTGGTTCCATCACTACAAATACATATTGCTATATGTCTTAAAAGTTGACTTACTATTGCTTGTACTTAACAATTAATTTACCTTTCAAAAAAAAATCCTATGGTTACTGATATTGAGATTTTCCAGCTTACACTATACGGAATGAGTATGACAAAACACTCTAGATGAAGAATAAAAATAAAGATTTAGAAGTAAAAAACTGTCCCCTCAAAAAGCAACTTGACTATATGTGGATTTTGGTAATAATTATGAAATCTCTTAAAGCCACTAACTCTTAATAAATAGGCATAGAAAAAGTGCCTACCCATGAAACATGTCATGCAAGATATGTAACTTACAAACCCAATGTAAAATCTACATCAGGAAACTATAAACTATACCACTAGCCTATCTCAGTTATACAAACCAAGATCACGAGTGTTATGTTCAAATATCAAGTCACTAGTCCTGCTCATGATTTTTTTCTATTCCATATTACATAGCTATCATTGTACAAGGATTTGCTTTTATTGTTTAAAACACTAAATTTGTTTCCATGCATGTTGCATATATAGCATTTTACTAACGCAACTGTTTTTATTATATAATGCCAAACATGAAAGCATTCAAACACACAAGATAACCATACGTAGGTGGATGAAGGAATACGGATTCCTTCTCTTGTATCTTTTATTCAGAGCCACAATACTCAAGGAGCCACAGACCTCTTCATATAGATATACTGTTGGGGATTCCTCTAAAAGTCAATTCTTCCTCACTAGAAGGAAACAACAGAGTATATATAGGGCATATTAACAGGTCCATAACAGTTTCATATATTAACAGATCATGCAGATGTAACTTACAAACCCAATGTGAAGTCCACATCAGGAAACTATAAACTACCACTAACTTATCTCAGTTATGAACTTTAGAACTGTAAGAAAAGTTTTCTTTGTTACTATAAAATGGGATGGAAAATAGAGACAATCATCAATTATGGCAAACAAAATTCCAGTGCTCGAATGGTGAGCTAGAGATTCTATAGTTGCCATTTAATATTTACGGAATTTTGCTCTCTAAAAATCACAAAGCATTTAACTTGAACTCCTTCGATTTCTGGTGTATATTTAAGCAAAGCCTTGTGAGGTTTTCAGCAAAACCACTATCTACCTTCAAAAAGAAAGAAAGAAAGAGGGAAAAAAACCATAAAATCATTCCACTCTAATGTCTAACTTCAAACATAAACAGAGATTACAAATGAATAGCACAAAGTGAGGATGAATATTTTACAAAAGAAAATTTCAATTTTTTCACATTGTTCCAGCATCAATGTAATAAGAAAAGGCATAAATTTGAGAACCTTCATGAGAGAGAGAAAGAGCAAAGAGGGCATACATGAATTAGATGGGTTACTCAGAGGAAGTATGGCAGTGGATTCAGTAAAACAAGCCCATTCACTTTTATGATATAAAATATAAAATATAAAATAAAGGTTTAAAAGAAGTGGATTCAGGGAAACAAGCCCATTCAGTTGGGCTGCACCTTACTGATTTTCATTAGCCACGTGTTCGGGTCCGTGGTAGCATGTACGAGCTCGAGCCCGTGATAACATTACTCGTATTAGAAACGATTATAAAATCCCATTATTCTATCTCTCATTGGTACGTCTATCAAAACTTTAGACTAACTTGAAGAAATCGTTATCTCTCTTATTGTGACACAAAACATGGCACAAAGAGCTGCCACCAAAGAAACTCCAACCACCTCCTCGTCCTCCATTTGATAATCCTCATTCACCTTCAAGTTTCGATTTTCTGAAAATGACGTTTCAGTAGCCAAATTCCTTTTGTCAAGATGCATGGTTATTTTATCAAATTGAATATTTCTCATAGACATTAGAGATATTTCCATTCTTTTCCCCTTTTTCTTCCATCCTAAACATTTTCATGGCAATACTTTATAATTTGAGAAGCTCGTAGAAGATCTGATAACTTACTGGCCAAACCTTAAATTAGCAACACATTTTGAAGAGACCAAAAGATTTTGATATTTTGAATGGATAAAGCATCGTAGTTGTGCTTCTAACAAATTCTCACATGAAAGAGTATTTTAAAACAACAATTTGTATTGCTAAAAAAATACCATCTGCTTGGAATGTTAAAAAAAGGGTCCTATTATTCTACTACTTAATTAATTTAAATTGTGTACTAGTTTCAAATTATTTTCGCATTGTTGACAATAATACATGCCACATAAGTCTAATAGAATCAACAAAGATTGAATGTAGTGGTAAGTAAGTTATGTTTAAAAAAAAATTGTTAAAAGGGTATCGTAATTTTAATAGTGTCTAATGAATTAATCTCATAATAATACACACAAAGATATCTTGGTTAAAGCAAAAACTTAAGTCTAATAGTACAGATATTAAGCCAAATGAAACATCATATAACTCACAAGATATATTGAATGCCATCTTCGCAAGCACAAATTATGTGGCATACATTAATTGGAACATGGATTATTCTTCGGGCAAAGTTAAACTTCATGATATTATAATATTGAGAAATTCTTGTTTAAACCATGAGCACCTAATTAAGTGCACTAGTTCTGATAGGGGTTGTATTATGGATTAAGAGAAGAGAGTTATTTTCCTGAATTTGAGGCCAGGAAAGGTACCTCCAGAAATAGAGAAGGGAATAGAATTTACTGAATAATTCTTTTGCTGCCTTTCATTCATTTCATTACGTCCTTATATAGCACTCATGCGGGAAAAGAAAAAACAACAGAAATTGACAGAAATAAAAATAACAAACCCAATCATTGGGTGACAGCACATCATCTAAATCTATTACTCATGACAGCTCACAGGAGAAATCTTAACAGAAAATCCATTCTCTCAATGGATGAAATCTTCCCATCCTGAAGGTATCTTAACAGAAAATCCATTCTCTCAATGGATGAAATCTTCAATGGATTAAATCTTCCCATCCTGAAGGTATCTTAACAGAAAATCCATTCTCTCAATGGATGAAATCTTCCCATCCTGAAGGTCGCTTAATGGTTCTTTTGGGCCTGTTTCCCTCAGCAGAATCCTTGGACTTTTCACCTACAGCAGGCCCGTCTTTTGTTGGGTCCAGCATCCTATCATTCCCCACTTCTTGAGAAAACACCTTGTCCTCAAGGTGGTAGGAAGCATTCAAATCATCCCAGTCCTCCCACGTAGTGTCTTCGGGTGGTAAGCCCAACCATTGCACCAAAACCAATCGTCGTGGAGGGTCAGCAGAGGAATCCCACTTATAATCCAGGATAGAAAGTGGTTGAATGACAGGGCAGCTGTCAAGAATTTCGTCTGGAATGCCCTGCTGGGACTGCACGGGTCCGTGGTGGGGTTTGAGTAGTGAGCAATGAAAAATCGGGTAGATCTTGGAAGTTGTCGGTAGAGCTAAACGATATGCAACTGTACCAATCTTCTCTACTACCTGGTATGGACCATAATACCTTTTCCCCAACTTCTGGTAACGAGTACCGGAGAGGGAGACTTGTCGATAGGGGCGAAGCTTCACATAGACCCAATCTCCAACAGTGTATGTAACATCTCTGCGATGCTTATCAGCAGTCTTTTTCATCTGTTGCTGAGCTTTCTGCTGTTTCCTTTTGAGGAATTCTAGCGTATCCTCGCGAGAAGAAAGGAGAGAATCAACAGCTTCTACAGATGAGGAGCCAGTTATGTATTGAGGTATGCTGGGAGGAGGTTTCCCATAAGTTATTTGGAATGGAGTCAGCCCGGTTGCAGAGTGGCATGTGGTGTTATAACACCATTCAGCTAAACTCAGAAATTTACCCCATTGAGAAGGTTTATGATGAACATAAGCTCGCAGATATTGCTCCAATACTCTGTTCAGCACCTCAGTTTGCCCATCGCTCTGTGGGTGATACGATGTACTCATACGGAGCTTGGTCCCATTTAATTTGAAAAGTTCTTTCCAGAATCGGCTCATAAAAACTGGGTCCCTGTCTGAGATTAGACTCTTGGGAAACCCATGGAGCTTACAGATCAAATCAATGAAGAGTTGAGCAACTTTGTAGGCAGTGAAATTAGTAGGCAGCAACCCGAAATGAGCACCTTTTGAAAATCGGTCTACTACAACTAGGATCACTGTGGCCCCTTGGTAGGATGGTAACCCCGTAATGAAATCTAATGCCAACTCCTCCCATGGACCTGATGGAGGTGGAATAGGTTGCAATAAACCAGGAGATTTCTTGGTGACATATTTCGTGTGTTGGCAATCAGAACAGTGGAGTATGTAGTGATGAATATCTTGCCTCATCCCCTGCCAGAAAAAATTCTCCTTGAGCCTACTAAGAGTTTTTGCAAGACCCATGTGGCCCCCAAGAGGAGACTTATGAAACTCTTCCAGTAGGAGCGGAATAAAGGGATTATCCTTGTTAATCCAAATACGCCCTTGAAAGAATAGCAAGTCATTGGAGAGCTTATAGTCAGGATGATCTCCGAGTCTTCTTGTACGACTGCGCGCTGTGGTGAGGAAATCCGCACTGCAAACCAATTCCTTCTTAAGATCGTCCAAAAATTGATAATGAGGCATAGTGAGTATCCAGTAGGCATCAGTGGGTTGCTCATGGATGCGAGACAAAGCATCAGCTACTGTGTTGCTCTTACCAGCTTTGTATTGAATGGTATAGTCATAGCCAATCAATTTTGCAAGGTAGACATGCTGCTCAGGCGTTTGTACAGCTTGAGACATCAATTCTTTCAAGCTCCGATGGTCAGTGAGAATGGTGAAAGGGTGACCAAGCAAATATTGCCTCCATTTTTTGACTGCAGTAGTGATGGCATGAAGCTCCCGAATGTAAGTGGACGAGTGCTGTAATTTAGGACAGAATTGCTTACTGAAATAAGCAATGGGGTGATTGTGCTGCATCAAAACGGCTCCCATGCCTGTCCCCGAAGCATCCGTTTCGATGATAAAAGGCAGACTAAAATCGGGCATGGCCAAAACTGGAGCCTTGGTCATAGCTGACTTGAGTTGCTCGAAAGCCAATTGTGCCTCACAACCCCATTTAAAACAATCTTTTCGGAGCAGCATTGTTAGAGAGGAAGCGATCCGCGCATAATCTTTGATGAATCGACGATAGAAGCCGGTGAGACCTAGGAAACCACGCAGGGATTTGAGAGAATTGGGCACAGGCCAATCTTGCATTGCTTGGATTTTTGATGGTTCTGGTTCAACCCCCTTAGCAGAAACAATATGGCCCAGGTACTCAATTTTTCTCTGACCGAACGCACACTTAGACTTTTTGAGGAAAAATTGACCTTGATGTAACGTGCGGAAAACCAACTCAAGGTGTTCCAAATGGTCTTCGAAATGCTTGCTGAAAATTAGTATATCATCGAAGAACACAAGGACGAACTTACGCAGAAACGGTTTGAACAACTCATTCATCGTGGCTTGAAAAGTGGATGGGGCATTACAGAGGCCAAATGGCATGACCTTGTACTCATAGTGGCCCTGGTGAGTGCGAAAAGCCGTTTTGGGGACATCCTCTGGGCGCATGCGTATTTGATGAAAGCCTTGTGCGAGGTCCAATTTGGAAAACCTAGCTAGCCATCCCCAAGTCATCCAAAAGCTCGTCAATGGTGGGGATTGGGAAACGGTCTTTGATTGTGATTGCATTTAAAGCGCGGTAATCAACGCAAAACCGTCAGGTACCGTCCTTCTTCCTGACTAGTAATACTGGTGACGAAAAAGGGCTCTGTGAAATTTGAATCAACCCGTGTTGCAGCATCTCATCAACTTGTTGTTCTATTTCTTGCTTCTGGAAATACGGGTAGCGATAGGGCTTGACATTTACTGGTTTGTCAGCTGGGAACAAATGAATGGAATGGTCTGTTGATCGGGAGGGCGGTAGAGTGGAGGGTTGTTGGAATAAATTGGTATATCGGTTTAACAAATCCTGCAGCGCCGAAGGTAAGGGGGTAGGATTGGTGGCTGTGTCTGGGAGTGAACTTGGGCTAGAACCCATCTGGATGTGAAAGTAGGCTGCGGCCCGATTGGTATTGATAAGGCGTTTGATCTGTTGGTGTGTTATTTCTTTTAGGCTCTCTGCAGAACGGCCCTTAAGCTCTACCATTTTGCTGTCCTTCATGAATTTCATAGTCAAAAGGTTATAATCAGTCATAACTGGGCCAAGGGCCTTCAACCATTCAACTCCAAATACCAAATCTGCACCAGCAATGGACATGATAAAGAGGTCTACTTCGAAACGGTGATTCTGGATGATCACTTGAACACCTTTACACACTTGGTTGCACAAAAGCTCACTGCCATTGCCCACCATGACACTCAGCTGTTTAGTGGGCTGGGCTTTGAGGTTGAGAAAGCGGGCCATTTTATCCTGAATGAAATTATGGGTACTTCCCCCATCGATTAAGACAGTCACCTCCTGCCCGTTAACCAAACCCGTGACCCGTAACGTTTCGGGAGCTAGCTGGCCCGATAAGGCATTAAAGCTAATCTGAGCTGAGGTTGAGCCATTTACATCAACAGAAGCAGTACTGGCGATGTCCTCAGCCGGTGTAGGAGGTACGACGGGGTCAGGATCGTCATCTTCGTCATCGGCGACGAGTAAGAAAAATCGGGATTTACATTTATGATTAGGACCGTAGCGCTCATCACAGTTGTAGCACAATCCCTTATCACGCCGGGCTGCCATTTCCGCGGGAGTCAATCGTTTAAAGGTGGTCTTAGGGGGTGCTGGTAACAGAGGAGGTTGGGACTGCACTGGAATAGTAGCCAAAGGGGAAATCGAGAGTGGTGCTGAGTTGAACTTGGGTCGTGAAGGTCGCTTGGCATCATTGAGCTTATCTTCCTGCAACTTTGCAAGAGCAGCAGCTTGAAGAAGCGTTAGTGGTTGAAGGGCTTGAACTTCCCTTCGGATATCAGGAGATAAACCAGAGATGAAACAACTTAACAAGAAAGGTGTAGGAAGACCAACTATACGGTTAGCAAGGTTCTCAAATTCAGAGAGATAGTTGTTGACTGTACCATGTTGAGTGAGTTTGAAGAGGGCACCTTTAGGGTCATCGTAGTAGGAAGGGGCAAAACGCATCTCTAGAGCGTGGAGCAAGCCATTCCATGAAGAAATCTGGCCATTGCGGAACATCCATTGAAACCAACTGAGAGCGGGGCCATCCATATAGAAAGATGCAACCTGAATACGTTCCTCCTCTGGTGTGCTGTGATAGTCGAAGAACTGGGAGATCTTAAAGATCCAGCCCATGGCATCGGTACCGTCAAACCGTGGAACGTCCAACTTCATGTGGGGTTTAAATCCCTTGGAAGATGCCGTCTGCGTCGGGTGGGGGGCGAGTGTTTTCCAAGGAGGCCAAACGGTGAATAACTTCGTCAATTTTGGAGTGGAGGGAGCTCTGATGGTCGGTAAGGGCAGTCTGGGTCTGGGTGAGCCGTGCAACTGCCTCCTCTAGACGAGTAATGGCCTGGGCCTGAGCCTGAGCACGGGTGTTGTCAGCCATGGAAGAGAGTCAATGAAAGCACCAAGTTGATAGGGGTTGTATTATGGATTAAGAGAAGAGAGTTATTTTCCTGAATTTGAGGCCAGGAAAGGTACCTCCAGAAATAGAGAAGGGAATAGAATTTACTGAATAATTCTTTTGCTGCCTTTCATTCATTTCATTACGTCCCTATATAGCACTCATGCGAGAAAAGAAAAAACAACAGAAATTGACAGAAATAAAAATAACAAACCCAATCATTGGGTGACAAAGACATCATCTAAATCTATTACTCATGAATGACTCCACGGGAGAAATCTTAAGAGAAAATCCATTCTCTCAATGGATGAAATCTTCCCATCCGAAGGTATCTTTAGAAAATCCATTCTCTCAATGGATGAAATCTTCCCATCCCGAAGGTCGCTTAATGGTTCTTTTGGGCTGTTTTCCCTCGTGAGAATCCTTGGACTTTTCACCTACAAAGCAGTCGTCTTTTGTTGGGTCCAACATCCTATCAAGTTCAATTATGATTTAATATTTTTATAAATAATTATATTACACAATTAATTTTATAAAAATTAATAAAAATATTAAATCTTAATTGACTTATTACATTCAATTATAATGTTCATGATTTAAATAAAAATTTCTTTTATAATATGTTTCATTTAAGGTGGAGTAAAGATAATGTCTTGTAGAAATGCAAGGTATTGTCGTGTGAGGAAAGATCCTTTATTTCTGAATATTACATTTATTTGACTTCTACCTTATGATAATCCCATCTGTTAGAAGTTTAGGTTTTTACCACCTTTTTTTCCCAAGTCCCACCTTTGGAGTACACAAGATTTGTGATTTGTATCAATTGAATTGGCACTAAACGATATGTTGTATGGTCATTCAATACAAAATCCATGTTTCTTTTTAGTGTGATTTTGTAATTTCACTAAATTTTTAATTAATTGGTAATCATGAGTTCAAGGAAAAATTGTTGTACCTTTTGCCGCCAAGCAACTTCAAATACAACTAAAGGTGTTATATTATTACTGACAATTAAGTTTTGTCTTTTCTTTTCACTGCATCCAATAATGTAGCTCTTACCTTTTTCATTTATTTATTTTAGTCATTCAATTTATTAATTATATGTATTGTTGTTTTTATCGTAATTTTTCATCAAAATTATTTTATTAGTGTGTCACGTTAAACAAATCTTCATCTACGATCATCACATCAATAACCATTTAGCACATCACTATTAATAAAATTTTGACATGACGCGTTCTTATTTAAGAAAAGCTTTTAATGATAGTTTAATATTAAAATAACATTGTATTTAATTAGTAATTATATAATTAAAAGAAAAAGTAAGGACATTATAAACACAAAGTGAAAATATAAGGACCACTAACTTAATTAAGCCAGTATTATTTAAACAGCATGAAAAACTTTTGGCCTGCTTTGCAAGTATATCTGCCAAAAAGTTTTTTTTTTTTAAAGTCCACTTACCAATATATTTATCATCACTAAGTTTTTTTTTTTTATGCAATAATGCTCTTGTAATTGTGTTTTATTATATCTTCAAAAGTTAAATTTCTGCAAAATAATCAATCCATTAAAAATATCTTATTGCGAGTACTGTATAAACTTTGCACCACAATAATCTCTTAAACTCTTAAAGATTTAAATGCTCGTGTCGATTGAAAATTCTCGCTGACAACGTTAGAAATTTAGGTATTTAGGTTATATAAGAGAATTAGATTAAAAAGCCAAGGTCTAAAATATAGAAAAATTAGAAATCAAATAAGTTCAGCAATAGTTTGACATTAGATTTCAGTTTAGTCATCTAGGAAATATGTAGATCAATGGATTCCTTCATTTTCTAAAAAATTATAATAATTAATAGATTGATTTAAATGCAAGTTATCTCTTCATGCTGTACGGATTATCCCAAGCACCTATAAACTTTCCAAGCACATAATCTTATAAGGTCATATTATCGAGAAGAATGCTATTATATATAGATTGAGGTTGATGGTGAACCCAATATATAATTCTGCTCATAAGTTTAATGTATTAATAAAAATTTACTTATTTACCTTGGGAATGATTTATAATTAATATTTAAATTAAATTGGTGACAAATTTTTTTTTAAAATCTAAAACTAATGTCATGTCAACATGCAGTATGAATTGAAGAATAATTACTTATATTATTGTATCAGAAATTGATAAGTCATTCTCAAATTCGTGCTATTAGTTATATATACATACATCATTAGTGGATATCACTAAACTATATACAACCAAAACATAAAAGAAAAAGGAATGAGACATATAACAGCATAATGTCGCATTACACAACATATAACCCATAGCTCTTCAAAACAGTGATGCCCTTTGTCAGTTAGGTAAGCTAATCATAGAGTAAAAATATATATATTCTTAATAACTCTAATATATATACCCCCCTCCTAAGGGATCAAAGTCTATGTGTAATTGATCTGGATGATAATTATGATATGTCATGTGCTAGTTTGAAATTATTATGAACAGAGTGGGAATTTAAAATTTTTAATAGAAAATAAATAATTAAAAAAAAATTTACAAAACACATGGTGAGTTTCAGTTGTGTAAAACTACAGAAAACCACAAGACAACCATATATATAACAAAATAAGATAGATTCAAGTAGCACATTCAAATTATAATAACATGAATAAATAAATGCTAAATAAAACACTCAATGCAGCTTTACATGTGAACATCATTAAGCAAACTCTTAGCATATTATATAATCTTTACTTTAATTTCCTTTCCTTTCTATCACTACATGTCTTGCATCTTAGTTGAAGGCCTACTCTTTCTTAGGGAATTCCCTATCTCTGTGTTACTTTTAACATCACGATGACAAAGTAAGACATTTTCACACTAACCAAAATAGGTAACATATAAGACATTTTCACACTAACCAAAGTAGGTAACATAAAAAGATCTTACATCTATCCATCTGCCTTCTTGGCGGTTAGGTGTAACATTTTAAATGTCTTCTCTTTAAATTACTTGCTTGCCATTAGACATAAATACAAGCAATATAAAATACTCAATATGTCACAAAGTAAGTTCATCATATGTAAATCTATAATAAACTTTCAATAAATCATAGCATAAAGTTAACAAAACTTAGAGTTATTAAATTCAAATGTCAATTCTTGAAGGGACCAACTTCAATTTTAAAATGTTTCATTAATTCTTTTAAAGGTCTTCATCATAGTTTTCATCATAGTCTTTATCACAGTTCGTAGTTTTGTCCAAGTCTCAATATTGATTTTATTGCACAAGAGTTTTTTTCCTTATAAAAGTCAATATAAATGTTATAAAATTGTTCCCAATATTAAGGTAACAATGGCTTAATGCAAGAAAACTCATGTAGATCAAGAACATTTGTTTAACTTAAGTCTTGAATAATATTTAAATTTTTTATTGATTATAATATTAGTCCCATGAAAGAGTCAACATGCAACTTATAATAACTCTAAATTTTGCAAAGCATAATGAAGATTTCGAAACCACAACACAAACATAAATCAAATCAATTTTCTATAGTTTAATCATGATCTTTTTAACTTTACATGTGCATAATAAATTGACATAATGACAAGATTATAACAATATGCACACAAAAAAACTAAAGTAAAAAATTAAACGACCTTATAAATGAAATTACTAGTAGAGCATATAATCATACCCATGATCAACCTAACTATAAACATACTTAGTGCCATTATTTTAATTTTGTAAGAAAAAAATTCATTTTCTACCTCTTGCATAATCTCTCAAATTCTCTTATCTTCCCCTTCTTATTTCCTTCTTTCCTCCTCTTCTTTTCTTTCTTTCCTTGGTTGGTTTCACTATTGCTTTTAACTTATGTTTCTTACTTTGTTTACTTCAATTCACCCGCCCCTATTTATAGCCATTTTGAATGGTTTCATGTGGTCTAGATGGGTGCCGTTGCACCAAGTTTTTATTTTATTTTATTTATAAAGGTAAATAATAATTACTTTGTTAGATATTTACATCTTTATCTCTTTTTTTTAATAACTAAGTAATCATTACTTTTAACATATATCTAATTTTTTTTAATAATAGTAGTAATAATACTTTCCTAATATTTATCTCAATCTGTAGGGCTACTCCTAATTTTTATTACAAAGATTTAAATTCAATATTTTTCTATTTCTAATTTCATAATTTATATATTTATTATTTTTAAACAACCCTAAACCTTGAGGAAAACATGTTTTCTTTTTCAAATTTCAAAGGTCTTTTTCTTTTATCAGCATAAATTTTTTGTCTACTCTAGGTAATAAGTAATTTTTCCTTAATAAATTTGATCTTTTATGTAGTTTGCTACACTATATCAGGTCCTAATAAACTTTTTTCTCCCACCTCAAACTAACGCAAAGGTGACTTACTGTTTCTACCATACAAAGATTCAAATAACGGCATCCCTATGCTAGAATTGTAATGGTTGTTATAGGAAAACTCTATTAATGGTAGATGTGTATTCCAACTTCTTTGAAATTCTAACACATAGGCTCTAAGCATATCTTCTATAGTCTGAATAGCTCAGTCTAGCCATTTTTTTGATAGTGGTAAGTTGTACTAAAATGAAGCTTAGTACCTAAAACTTCTTGTAAAGCTACCCAAAATTTTGAGGTTAATCTAGAGTCTCTGTTTGAAACTATGCTAATTGACACATCATGTAACCTTACAATTTTCTGAATGTAATCCTGAGCCAATTTGAACAATGGGTAACTAATCTTAATAGGAAAAATGTGTTTAAACTTAGTTAACCTGTCAACTACTACTCATCTTGCATCTAGACGTGGAAACAAGTCAGGACAGGTCAGACCTTGCCTTAAACGGGTTTGACATGTTTCCCAAATATAAAGCTTAAGTCTGACCTATTTACTTGATATAAGCTATTTTTTAAGGCTTGACTTGACCTTTTTAAAAGTCTGATTTGTCCCGAAAGCCTATTTAAAAACTTACTTTCCAATAATAAGCTTTTAAATAGGCCAACAAACTTATCTTTAAATAGGTTAGTAGAATAGGCTAACGAACATAGACCTTTATATAGACTAGCATCTTAGGCTTTTACAAAATATATTATATTATTTATAAAATTAATTATATTATATAAATATTAAAATGTCATAATATATCTAAAGTAATAATATATATAATTAAATAAGTCGATCTTCTAGACCTAAAAGAATTTTCCAAAGGCCTAAAGTTTGACCCGTTTAACTAAATAGGCTTTTTAAAAAGTTTTGACCTAACCTTTTTGTTAAACGTGGAAGGCTAGGCTATAGGCCCCTGATGGGCTGCTTGACCTATTTCTACCCCTAGCTGCATCATACATGATAAAGTTATATGCAATCACAATACAAAATCCATTGATATACTATCTCATTTCCATTCAAGGAAATCCAAAGGCTGCAATAATCTAGCCAGTATCTCGTGTTCTATTTTAACCTTCTGACAAACTAGACACTTAGCTATAAAACTAGCTATGTCTTTTTTCATCCCATTCCACCAAACAATTTCTCGATATCCTGATACATTTAGGTTGCACTAGGATGCATGGTGTACTTATTGCAATGTGATTCGAATAAAATCTTATTTCTCAATTCTTCATTATTGGGCATACATAATCTTTCTTCATACATTACAACCCTTTTTCATCAATATAGAAATGCTTAAGTTGTTCTACTGAAATCCTACTTTTGAGATATTGCATAAACTTATCATTTTCTTGGGTTTGTCTTACTTAGTCTCTTCAATCACACTCTATCCCAAGCTCATTAGCATATAGACAATGAGGTTGCAGGGACACCAAAATTTTCAAGTCTCTAAGATTTTCCAACAGCTTCTGTTCCCTTATCATCATTAAAGACATGTGCAAGGACTTCCTGATTAGTCTTAATATTGCATATTTAGTGCAGTTAAATTTCTATATCTCATGCATAAAGGAGTAAAAGCAACCATTATGTAGAAACTAAACATAGGAAAAATTTTGAAACATAGATCTAACTGTCTAATATACTTTATGTATGCCAGAAATCGACGCTCTGATACAAAAAATATAACCCCCTTCATAAGTTTAATATATTAACAAAATTTTACTTCCTTACCTTACGAATGATTTAGAACTAATACTTGAATTAGATTGGAATCAATTTTTTTAAAAAATAAAACTAATGTCATGCCAACACGCAGTACGAACTGGAGAATAATTACTTATATTATTGCATCAAAAGTTGGTAAGTCATTGTCAAGTTATTACTATCAGTTATGTATACATACATCATTACTAGCTGTAGGGCGGACATCACTAAACTATATACAACCAAAACACAAAAGAAAAAAGGAATGAGACATATAACAACACTATGTCTCATTACATAACATATAGCCATTAGCCCTTCAGAAATGTGATACCCTTTGTCAGTTAGGCAAGATAGTCATAGAGTAAAAATATGTATATCTCTAATAACTCTAATATATCTTCCTCCTAGGGGATCATAGTCCACACATAATCGATCTGGATGATAATCATGGTCCGTCCTATGCTAGTCTGAAATCACCATGAACAGAGTGAGAATAAATTCTCAATAGAAAATGAGCAGTTAGAAAATATTTTAGAAAAGACATGGTGAGTTTTAGCTGTGTAAAGTCACAAAAAATCACATGGAAACCAAATATGATAATAACATGTCTAAATAAATGCTAAATAAATCACTCAATGCAGCTTTACATGTGAACATCATTAAGCAAGCTCTTAACATATTATATAATCTTTGCTTTAATTTACTTTCCTTTTTATGTCAACTTGCCTCACGTCTTGGTCGAATGCCTTCTCTTTCTTAGAGAATTCTCTATCTCTATTGTTACTTCTAACATCATGACAACAAAGCACGACATTGCCCACACTAACCAAAGCATATAACATAAAATGATCTTACATATATTCCTATGCCTTTTTGATGGTTAGATGTAACGTTTTAAGTGTTTTCCTTTTTAATTACTTGCTTACCATTACACATAAATATAAGCAATATAAAACAATCTAAGACAACGCTGATAGCTTGTAGAGAATAGCCCCCTTATTTACTAACTGAAGGCATCCTTTGGTACTTAACTTAAGTAATTAAAGCTTGGAACCCTTGCAACTATGATAGAAAGTTGTTTGTTTATTGCCAAACCCTTCACCTTTCTTTTGTTTTGAATCAAAGTAGGTCGCAATTGTTATCGTTTTGTTTTGTAGGTTGAGGGAAGCTATCGTTTATATGACAACTCTGCTTCCTCATCTTGCTTCTAGCAAAGCTTCTACTTTGCTTGCTTCTTTCACTTTGCTTGCGCAAAGGCTTATAAAAGTCCTTTTCGCTTAGTCCAAAAGCTTTTGCTAAAATGAAAGATTTAATCCAACTAAAATCCTGCATATCAGTTGCGCTTAATATATGATTACGACTAGGCGATCATATCGTGCCATAAAATAATTTTCTATGTATAGAGAGATCCCTTAGATATACAGATAGAATAGATGTTCATTGATAGATAGACATTCCATTGATTCTTAGTTTTGGGGCTAAAAAAACTCGTTGATCCGAATGAATGCCCCAAAATTATCCCACAACACAGCGCCCATTAACTTCGTGCACGGGAAGGCAACGAAGTTTAGTTCATGAGACCGCGGCGGAGTGGAGCAGCCATGACACGAAGTTCCTTACCTTAGCTGGATCTTGTTGGTGCCACTTAAATGGTAAGTAGACAACAGATGTGTAACGTTTGGAGTTGTCATTCATGCACCTGTCCCCAATGGAAGAATGCGTGATCTGTTCCCCTGCGGATCATGGCCTTACCACTCGGTTCCCGATGGCCAGCGAAGGATTCAGTATAGCAGCTTAAGTTATTTTGCATCGCGTGTTCCTACTGGACTGAACATGTGTTAGCTGTAAGAAGTATGGTTCCGAAAGTGACTTCAGTTCGCCAGTTCAGGCTCAAATCCTCACTTTACGTTAGCGTACCTACACTACAGGTCAGGCCGGTGCTCTATACTCTTTCTTTCTGTGTGAGACGATGCTAGGGAGAGAAGGGAATGCGTCGAGACAGTGAACAACAACAACACAACTACATTATTTTCCCTCCATCCATAAGATGAGCTTAGTGCATTAGCCCGATGGATGAGAGAACTGAGCTGGCCTAAAGCTTAGGCGCTCTACGTATGATGTAGACTCCATCAGATACATATCGATTTCTTTCTGATGGATCAAGAATAGTTGTCTTATCAATAGATAGAAATAGGAGATTTCCCCTTCTTATTTAATTTATGGAT
The DNA here is from genome assembly GCA_029884595.1 of Ormosia semicastrata. NCBI lineage: Eukaryota > Viridiplantae > Streptophyta > Magnoliopsida > Fabales > Fabaceae > Ormosia > Ormosia semicastrata. Next base: position 117,875,760 of record JAQQTO010000063.1, read on the forward strand.
TCCCTCTATCTCATTCCTACTCTTTCGATCTATCAGAACGGATCAGGCTATCTATCAATTGATTTGAAAATAGCATGTTCATCTCGCTTTTCATTCATTTCCACCATGCCAACATAGCCATAATAAGAAGAAGCAGAAAGTAGCTAGAAGCGCTGGTACACGTAAAATACACTAAGAGCAAGTGCACTCTATCGCCAAGTAATATAGGACTTGAGTCCCAGTTATCGATCCCACGAGGAATAATTGATAATTACTAGATTCGCTAAACTCTTTGTTATTCAGACAATCGAAAGTATATGAAGAAATTCAAGTTAAAATCAAAATAAACAAATAAAGAAAAACAATGAACAATTAAACAAAGAAAAGATAATCAATGAGAAAGAGATTAGGGCGCAAGGTTCACTTGAATCCAATTATTCAAATTTTCTTTCAATTATGATTAAGGTAATTCTTTTGCCAATATTCTCTTATTTGCTATTGAATCCCAATGGTCATGGATGAAATAATATTCTATTCCTAATTTAATTCACCTATTTGGTCATGTAGTTCAATTAGTCAAGAATGCATTAAGTTTCAATTCAAGAGATGAACTAACATATCGTCAATTCCATTAGTAGGATAAATCGATGTTTGGTCATTCACCAAGCTAATCCTAGGCATACCATATAGATCCACTCATTGAATGCGGATGGTCACCGGTCAAGCAATGAATTAACACATGCGAAAAGTGATCAAATTCTGACAAGAATACAAGCAATATGATAAACCCAAAAAGAAATTACAATAATCAAATTAGAAATCAAATCCAAATAATAAGGAAAACAAGATCTCTCATAGCCCTAACTATGAGTTTAGTTACTTATGTTTGTTGATACCCAATTTTGTCCATAAAATTTTTATTTTTACTATTTAATCAAAAACTAATGAGTTTGTATTAATTGATGTTTTATTGTAATGTTTTGAACTTTTTTTAATTATTTTTTTTGTTTTGTTTGTAAAAATAAAAAATAAAAAAAATCTTTTTACAATAATAAAAAATAAAAATGCACCTAGTGCAAAACAAAAATAAAAAAAATAAAAAAATAATAAATAAAACAAGATCAAACAAAATAAAAGAAAAGGAAAGACATGTGGAGTGATTGGGCGTAAAGCCAAAGATGTTGCAATCATCTAATATAGAGTTAAATTTTACAATATTATTCAACCTAATCAAAATGGCAGTTTTTACTTTTAGCTGTAATTGAAATGGCAGTTTCTCTTTTTTAGCTGTAAAGGAGAAGATTTTCTTTCTCCATTTGGCTCCCACTATCTCCCAATCATCGAAGATGGAGAGAAAATTTTGCAGGCTTGATCTTATAAATCTCAAAGAGATCATACAAAGAGAAAAACACAGAAATATTCCACAGAGAAATCACAAAATCACAAAGAGAAATTCCGGAGATAGAGATCAAGAAATCACAAAGAAAATTCTTGCAGGAAGAGGCTAGAAAGGATACCCTCCGAATCTTAACCTTCACTACTTTCATCTTTACACTCAACAACCTCCATCCTCCATCCTCACCACAACCCATCAAGTTCTATTCTCCAAATCACAATCTCCATCACTTCTGCCACGCCTCATCACCCATCAACCATAATAACCAAAACACCGCCACCCACTTTCATCACCCTCCATTCTCAGGATCATCACTGAACATCACCCCACACTACCTTGCACCACCACGTGACTCACTCCATAATCACCCTCAACCACCACCAACAGTCAACCCAGCCTAATCTTATCACCATCTTCAACCATCTTCTATTACAGCACATACGCACAACATATTTTCCCAAAGTTTTCTTTTAAACCAATTATCAACCACCTTATGTGCATCAACTAGTTGCCAAAACCATCATTACCACCTTCAAAGCTCCATAGCCACTATATACCAAATAATCAGTAAAAAAAAGAGCCACATTCAAGGACCAACACATAAAAATCAAAGTCAATAGAGAGAAAGGAGAACGAATAACCAAAAGGGAGGGGTTTTTCTTTGGTTTTCCAACAAGAACCACCATTGTTCCTCCACGCTCCACCATTGTTCCTCCACGCGCACCACCGCGGGAACCTGTCCACCACTGTGCTGCGCCGCTGTCCCAGAGCCGTCGCGCCTCCACCCACACGCATCACTGCGCACTACCAAGCCGCCACAATCCATAGATCCACACCACCGTGAGCCACCTTTTTTTTTCTATCTTTTTTCTGGTTCGTTTGCATCAGTAGAGATGGTAAGTCTCTTTTTATTAAAGACTTGCTTTTTATTATCATTATTATTATTATCTTATAAAAAACAAAAATTGGTGGTCACGAGTGACCACCTTTCCTCACGCCCCACTTTTCTTTTTTTGTTATAGGGGACTAATCTTGTTCCCATTTTTTTTTTACTTTAAAGACAAAAAAGAAAATTTCTTTTTTCGTTACAAGGAACAACCTTACCACCCCTTTTTTTGGCTTATTTTTTTTATTTTTTTAAAATAAAAAAAAAATAAATATTAAAAAAATAAAAAAATTTAAATAGATATTCGAGTATAAAATAAAAAATATATTTATTTTCTTTTAAAATAAAGAATAAAAATGTCTAATAAAAAGAAAAGATAAAATTTTTAAAAAAAGTGAAAGTTAATTTGTGAATTGATTTGACTTGATTATAACTTATCTTTGTCTCTTGATTGATTATCTTATTTGTTGTTATGACTATTGTGCTAGTTGACATGTGATTTTAATTTAATTATTTTTGAAAATCAAACATTTTAAAATGACCGACGATGGAAAATTTGGGAGAGGATTGGAGCGCCGATAAAATACACTCTTCCCAATGTTCTTGAGGCTTTATATTGGATCTTACCGGAAGCACCGGTGAGATCTAACTCGCACGTTAAAATTAAAATATTTTTCAAACTAAAATACAACATAAAAAAACAAATAAAAATGACTTTTCAAAATAATTTTTTTTTCAAAATTAAAAACAACTAACACACACTCATTTTTTAAAGAACTACGTGACTTTGAGTTCCCCATTATACGTAGAAGCAGAAATTTATTTCTGTCAAGTAAAAAAAATAAATTTTCACAATTTGGTTATTCCCTTTCTTTCTTTTAAAATAAAAAAAAAGTTAGTTATAAAGTCTTTTTCTAAAAAGGGGTAAAAATAAATATATTTTAGATTATTAAATTTTACACAACTAACATAAGGTACGGTTCTTAGAATGAGCAGTGTAGGATGCTAACACCTTTCCTACCTGTAATCGACTCCCGAATCTAAACTCATTTTTTAAAAGACCAGTTGTCCTAATTAAAGGGTTTCTCTAATGTTTTCCCAATTCAAATAAACATTGGTGGTGACTCCATTGATTTTTCTAAAAGCGAATCTTTTATTTTTCGGTCGTCCCGTCACGACTCCGGTTGCGACAGATGGCGACTCCACTGGGGACCTGGAGAGTCAGGCTTGTCGTTGTTAGTTGTGCAAAATTTTAATAATCTTTCTTTATTTATTTTACCCATTTTTGCCTTTGTTTTATTTTCTTATTTATTTGTATAATATATATATATATGTATATTTTTGTTATCATGTGTTTACTTTGATTTATTTGTATATATATTTGTGTTTCTTTTATTATTATTATTATTATTATTATTTGATTGATTGTTGAAACCCTAGGGTAGATGATTACTAGTTGGTTGTTGTATATGTGTTTTTGCAGATTGGGAGTAATTTTGTCTTTTTAAATTTTTGTACATATGTTCCCACACACACATCACTATCACTTCACACACAAGCTCTATTCCCGAGCTCAGTACCTTGTAGGCTTAGATAGATGGTGAAGTAGTGTTGCTTTGTGAGACCTTTGGTCTCCGGTCAGGCACATAAAAACTCCTCACTCAAATTGAACTCTTTCTGTTTGTAACCTATCATGGGTGAGGATGGAGGACTCTTGCTAGCCAAAGTATTGGTGACAGCAAGGGACAATTTGGGGACCTTTTGTCTGATAAGGGTCTAGAACCAAAGCTATCACTTGTAGATATAACCTTAGAGCTACCATTGTTCATAGAACCCATCCTGCTAGACGGGTACGAAGATTAGGTACCCCCTTTTCCTCTAACACGTGAGGAATTTCTATTTGTCTTTTATTTTGTAGTTGCTAACTCCCTTTTGTTTTTTTTTTGTACCTTGCATTTGCATGTGTGATTCAATACTGTGAAGATATCGATAAACCTCGAGCATGAATAAGGGAAAGATGACTCTAATGTCTGAGGTGGCAGAGAGTATTCGGGCTGTCAGTGAAGAGTCTGCAAGAATCCAAGCCAAGGAAGGAAATAGTTCGCATCACGGGGATACTCCTTTACCTCCCTTAATGGGGAGCCATGACTTTGAGAAAAATGACCTAAGGAGGCTTCGTAATGTCTGGTGTAGTATAAGAAGACAAGAAGAGTTCAATGACAAGTATGGAGATATTACAGCTCTCATGTTTATCACCCCTGACCTCCAAATGTTGAAAGCTATGCTTCATTTTTGGGACCCCTCATATTGGTGTTATACTTTCCAATAATTTGACTTGGTGCTAACGATTGAGGAGTATGCTAAGCTTCTTAATAGAGATGATATACCCAAGGGCAAAGTGTACTCGCATGACCCCAAGAAGACGCCAAGAAGGATGCTGTCCAAATTGATAGGTATTTATGCCAATGAATTGGACAAGTACATGATGGATGGAGGACGAAGTCTGGATTCAGAGTTCTTGCTTAGGATGGTTGAAGCTCAAGTTGATCAAATTTTGGTTTGGTAGCACTAGCCCTCGCTATTTATGGGTTAGTAATTTTCCCGAGATGGAAAAATCAAATAGATGGACATGTGATCAATTTGTTCGAGCAGATCAAGCATGGGGTACACCCAGCCCTACCAATTTTAGTTGAGACAATTCGATCCCTGAATTATTGCCGAGTCCATCAGAAAGGAAGATTTTGGGGATGTGCACCTTTGCTTACAGTATGGATGCTTAGTCATATGCCAACCTTGAAGTGCTTTAACCATCTAGAAGTTGATCTAAAACAGTATGTCATATCTAAGCACCCGCTCTCTCTATATGGTCGTGACAATTGGCCTCCCCGAACTCCTACGATGAGGCAATGGATCAATTTTTTCATGAAAATAAAAGAAGTGGTCTGGAGGGCCAAGTGGTTTCCCCTCACTTATACCATATATAGATGTGGAAGCAAACCGTGGGTTCCACTTATTGGCCCATGGAGAGTGGTGGGCTATGCTCCAGCTATGGCCCGAAGACAGATGGCTTCCTTGCAGTTCGTTCCTATGACTCATGGATTGTCAACATTTGAATTCTCATATGGTGATGAAGGAACTGTCCACAAGGTCAAAGAAGTCATTGAAGATTAGAAAAATGTGAGAAGTGTGAAGCCCGATCTCCCCTTGTCTGAAACAACAAAAGATTATCCATTTTGGCAAGCTAATAGGAAGAAAGGGTTCCTTGCTCCTAAGGTACAAAGCCCGGAGCCACCAATGCACCAGTTTAATGAACCCAAAGACTACCACGCTGAAGCAGAAGGCCGGTATGAAATCATTTATCAGCAGTGGGCCACCGAGAGAAGATCCTTAATGACTCAACTTGACACCGCAAGAAGGAGAACACAAAGTCAAGAACAGGAAGCAGTCTCTAAGGAGATTGAGATAAAGAAGCTAAGAGAGACTTGTCAAGTCCTCGAGGCAATTATTCAAAGAAAAAATGGCCAATTTGAGGAGTTCAAGGCTGAATTTGAAATCTTGAATCAGCAGTTGAAAGACCATGTTGAACGGTCTGCTTCCTTAGAGAATAAGAAGAATAAACTAGAGAATGATGTTATTCTCTTGACTAATGGAAAAGATTTCTATCTTAATGCGAGTCGAGATATGAAGTGGAAAGCCAAAGTGGTAATTGATAATGTGAGGGAGATCTCTCATCGATTGAGGAAAAGGGCAAGAGAGATTCTCGAGTAGAAGTTAAGTTGATGCTAGGACCCAGAAGCTTTTGACCCAAGTTAGGAAGGATCTCAACTTCCTCGGCAAATTTCATTGAAGAAAACTTCTAAAATTAGTTTTTGGGAGTACTTATGTAATGTTCCTCGGTTCTAATAGAAACATTGAGTTAGCCTTATTCATTCTGTCTTGTTTTATAAAGCTAATGTCTCCATCTTTAGATATATAAGACAAGTTTGACTTGAGGAGTAACATGATCATTATGTTGTAAAGGTTAACTCTCTATGGCCTCAAAGCTTTTCTTTTTGAATGAACGAGGTTTATCGATATCGTTTGCTGCTTTGGATCATGTCTCTGCATGTATAATTTTACTTTTGTTTGTATTTTTTTTCTTCCTCATGCTTCTAATAATGATAACAAATAATGAATACAGAAAAAAAACTGTCTCTACGACATCCTTATAGGACTCGTTCCCAAGCTGGGATCATGGATGAAATAGAACAAACTTAAGAGTTGAAGGATGAAGTGAATCATCTCAGAAAGTAAATGTCCAAGATGATGGAGATACTACAGCCCATAGAAAATAAAAGGAACACAGATGGGAATCCCTCAGTGGCAAACGAAGGGCATCCGGCTATGCCTCTTCACCCGTCAGGTTTCACTTCAATTCCTCTACAATACCAAGGCTTTAATCCTCAAGGGGTTGTGATGCCACTCACCATTTATCCAAACAACACCACTCAACCCTCGGTCACCAGTTCGCAAGAAAACCAGGTGCCATCATTCCCACCATATGGTCTCCCTCCAGGATATGTACCACAATTAGCCGCCAACCCCATTGATAATACCACCCCAGCAGTAACGCCAACTTCAAACCCTCCAAACACTTCTCAAACCCAAGTCACTCAGCTAAATGTCAGTGAAGCCCTGCCAACACAGCACTTATTCCATTTCTTTATCCCACCATATGGTCTCCCTTTCGGATTTGTACTACCACAGGCCTCCAATCCCTCTGACGACAACATGCCTGCTTCAAATTCATTAAGCACAGCCCAACCACATGCTCATTACTCTGGTGCTAGTGGAACCTCACCTGTCAAACATCTTATTCCTACTTTCATGCCACAATATCCAACGAATTCTTTTGCTAAAAATCCTCAGTCCAAAGAGAAGTTTGAAATTCTTGAAGAGAGACTACGAGTCATAGAAGAAGCAAGTGGCTATGGTCTTTTAGAGCTCTGTCTTGTCCCGGATGTGGTGATTCTCCCAAAGTTTAAAGTCCCAGATTTTGACAAAAATAAGGGAACCACTTGTCCAAAGAACCATCTAACCATGTACATCTGTAAGATGACTTCTTATGCACATGATGACAAGTTGCTAATCCATTTCTTCTAAGACAACTTAACTGGGGCAACTTTGAATTGGTATACACATCTTGAGCGTGCCCATATAAGGAGTTTCAAGGATTTAGTTGATGCTTTCTTGAAGCAATATAAGTATAACATCGATATGGCACCCGATAGACTACAATTGCAGAATATGGCTAAGAAAGATGTTGAAACTTTTAAGGAATATGCTCAATGGTAGAGAGAAATGGCTGCTCAGGTAGAGCCCCCATTGACAGAAAGAGAAATGGTGGCCACGTTCATCGACACTCTGCAATCACCCTTTTATGACAAAATGATAGGGAGTGTGTCATCAAAATTTTCAGACATGGTCATCATTGGAGAAAGAGTCGAGGGAGGAATAAGAAGTGGGAAGATAGTTGAAAGTTCAATAGGGACATTTAATGCCAAGAGGCCCCCAACATGGAAGAAAAGAGAGGGAGAAACCCATGCTGTTACTTTTGATCAAAGAAACTTTACCCAAGGGAAACATAACCGATCATCTAGCAATACTCAATCATCCTTCCAACACTCCTACATACCTTACAACCCATACTTTGCTTATGTCTCCCAAGTTCCACATCCCCAACCTTACCACCCGTATGTTGCCAATGCTTCACAAGCTCATTACCCCCAGCCTCACCACCTAATGATACCTTACCGGACAGCATCCCCCACTCAACACCAAACACCCTCTGTCTTACCGCCTTAAACAGCTCAACCATGGACCCAAAATCCAAACACAAACCAAAGAAGACCACCAAATAACCAAGAAAGGAAATTTGTCCACTTTGACCCAATTTCCATGACCTACACTGAGTTACTACCCTAACTCATCCATAACTCTCTCTTGGCTCCTTGCCCGATGAAGCCATTAGAACCCCCATACCCTAAAGGTTTTGACTTAAATGCCAAATGTGATTACCATGCAGGGGTCATAGAGCATTCCACAGAAAATTGTAAAGCACTGAAGTTTAAGGTGCAAGATCTAATCAACGCCAAATAGTTGAATTTCAAGCCAAATACTCCTAGTATGGGCCATAACCCTTTGCTTAATCATGGGAATCTTACAGTCAATGCTATAGAGGAGTGCTCTGCCCAGCAGCTTATAAGACGAGTGGCAGATATTAAGACCCCCATGAGGGTCTTTTTTAAAGAACTGTGCAAATATGGAATGATGGAAGCTCGTATTAAAGAGAAAGGAGGCGACAAGGATGAAATAATGTGCAATCTCTATGGGAATTTGGGGCATTCTATTGAGGAATGTGGTGAGTTCAGATAAATCCTCCAAGATCTACTGGATATGCAATTAGTACAAATAGGTCATCTATATGACAATGGTGGCATATGCATGGTAGATGAGTGTGCTATTCCACAATTGCAAGAAGGTCAGGAAGCCATAAACTCTCTAGTCCCTTCTATTGCAAGTCCAGCTATCAAACCATTAGTTATCTATTACACTGAAGTTGCAGCTGCACCATTTCCACGTGGCCCAAGGCCCATTCCTAGCCCTTTTCCATTCAAAAACACAAGGGCAGTACCGTGGAATTATGATGTGCAAACCCTTGGAAGCAATCCCACAAACGATCAACCAAAAGTTTCATCTTGTCCGACCTCTGTTGTCACTAATATATCAGGGATCAGAGGGATGACACGAAGTGGTCGTATTTATACTCCGGAGGAGCTGCGAAAAGGGCAAGAAGAAGAATAAAATAAAAGAAACTATAAGGGGAAGAGCAAGGTAGGAGAGACTTCCATAGGAAATGATGTGAAAGCAAAGGAAGAGTTGACAAAGCTAAATGAGTATAAGAAGGAGGTATCTGATGAAGAGGCCTGTGAATTTTTGAAGTTTATCAAGTAAAGTGAATACAAAGTGGTAGATCAGTTGAATCGCACCCCTGCAAGGATATCACTCTTGTCCTTATTGATGAATTCTGAGCCGCACAGAAAAGTATTGATGAAGATACTGAATCAAGCTCATGTTTCTCATGACATTACAGTTGATAAGTTAGGCGGTCTTATTGGCAACATTATTGCTGATAAATATGTCACTTTCACTGATGATGAAATACCTGCTGAAGGAATGAGACACAACAAGGCGCTACACATTTTTGTCAAATGCCAAGAGCATATAATGGCTAGAGTGCTCATTGACAATGGTTCCTCTTTGAATGTGTTGCCAAAATCAATTCTCTCCAAGTTGCCTTTTGATGGGACTTACATGAAACTAAGTACAATGATCGTAAGAGCTTTTGATGGGACCCAGAGAAAAGTAATAGGAGAAATTGAGATCCCAGTTCAAATTGGACCTACTACCTTTCATATACTCTTCTAGGTGATGGACATCACACCAACTTACAGTTGTCTCTTAGGACGACCTTGGATTCATTCTGCTGGAGCCGTGCCATCCACATTGCATCAGAAAGTGAAGTTCATAGTTGGCAGTAAGTTGGTAATCGTTTCGGGTGAGGAAGACCTATTAGTGAGTAAACCACTATCAACCCCTTACATTGAAGCTGCAGAAGAAGCTCTTGAAAATGCGTTCCAAGCGCTGGAGATTGTTAATGCCACTTATGTGGAAAAAGGAGCTTAAATTTTAAAGCCACAACCATCTAATGCATCTATGATGATGGCTAAGGTCATGCTTGAAAAAGGATATCAATGTGGAAAGGGACTAGGAATGAACGAACAAGGCATTATGAAGTTCCTACAACCTTGTGAAAACAAAGACACGTTGGGGCTAGGATATAAACCCACCAAAGCTGATAAGAGAAGGGTTATAGAAGAGAAAAAAGAAAGGAGGTTGGCTCGGTTGGAAAATCGGGAGCCTAAAGCTGAGGGAATCCCCATCTGTGACATTCGTCAAAGCTTTCGAAGTGCATGATTGATGTTTCTGAACCAAGTGACTGCTATCGAAGATGATCAACCCATCAATCATGGTGTCAACTTGGTGTACCCTTGTTCCCCGGATGCAGAGCTCAACAATTGGGAGTTCGTTGATTTTCCCCATGACCTTTGAAACCGATTCAAAATAATTCTGTAATGCTAATCCTTTAGCTCTGCCCAAGGCTTTAGGAATATATGTTGTAAAAGTAGGCTCACATATTTCTATTTTAATATTTACTATCAATAAATGCATTTTCAAATTATCTTGCCATTTTCTTTCTTTCTTTTCTTTTTTGCTTTTTGCCCGACCATTACATTAACCTTTATTCATTACTTCTTTTTATTTGTGTTAATACCAATAAATGCAGATCTGAAAGTGACTCTCTTAAAAATGACAGTGCTATGACCCCATTATATGATTTTGACCATCCCTTTAATCATGTTGATGAGGATAATGATGACAATTGGGAACCCTCTCCTGAGTTAATGAGATTAATGGAACAATAGGTCAAAGAAATTCAACCCCATGAAAAGCCAACTGAAGTGATTAATTTAGGGTCGAAAGATGATAAAAAAGAAGTAAAATTTGGCACTTCCATGAAAGAAGATGAGCAAAGCAAGATGAGCGATATTTTCGCATGGTCATACTAAGTTATGCCCGGACTAGATGCTAGCATGGTTGAACATAAATTACCATTAAAACCAGAATATCCTCCCGTCAAGCAAAAATTGAGACGAATGAAGCCAGAGATGTCACTAAAAATTAGAGAATAGGTTAAAAAGCAGTTTGATGCAGGTTTCCTTGCTATCGCAAAGTACCCTCAATGGGTTGCTAACATTGTTCTTGTCCCGAAGAAAGATGGGAAGGTACGAATGTGCATTGACTATAGAGATCTGAATAGGGCTAGCCCTAAAGACGACTTTCCTCTACCTCATATAGATGTCTTGATGGACAACACTGCTCAACATTCATTTTTCTCCTTCATGGATGGTTTTTCAAGATACAATCAGATCAAGATGGCACCTGAAGACATGGAGAAAACCACATTCATCACTCTATGGGGAACTTTTTGCTACAAAGTAATACCATTTGGATTGAAAAATGCAAGAGCAACTTATCAAAGGGCAATGGTAACTTTGTTGCATGACATGATGCATAAAGAAATAGAAATTTACGTGGATGACATGATTGCTAAGTCTAGAATATAAGAAGATCATGTTGTTAATTTACAAAAGCTCTTTGAACGTTTGAGAAAGTTCAGGCTCAGACTAAATCCTGCTAAATATACTTTTAGTGTAAGATCAGGCAAGCTTTTGGGGTTTGTGGCTAGCCAAAAAGGGATAGAAGTTGATCCAGACAAAGTTCGAGCAATCATAGAGATGCCACCTCCTCGTACTGAAAAGGAAGTTCGAGGGTTTTTGGGGAGATTGAGCTATATTGCTAGATTTATATCCCAATTGACTGCAACATGCGAACCAATTTTCAAGTTATTGCGTAAAAACCAAACTGTAGAATGGAATGAAGATTGCCAAGCAGCATTTGAGAAGATCAAGTAGTATCTGCAAGAACCCCCAATTTTGGTACCTCCAGTGCCAGGAAGACCTCTTATCATGTACTTGACGGTATTAGATGAATCCATGGGCTGTGTACTGGGGCAGCATGATGAAACTGGTAGAAAGGAACATGCCATCTATTACTTGAGTAAGAAGTTTACCAACTATGAGGCAAAATACTCATTGTTGGAACGCACGTGTTGTGCCTTAGCATGGGCAGCCCACCGTTTGAGGCAGTACATGTTGAGTTACACCACTTGGTTAATGTCCAAAATGGACTCAATCAAGTACATCTTTGAAAAGCCTGCTCTCACGGGGAGGATTGCACGTTAGCAAGTTCTACTATCAGAATATGACATTAACTATGTCACCCAAAAGGCTATAAAAGGCAGCGCCCTTGCAGAATCCTTGGCCAGTCAACCTGTGGAGGAATATGGGTCTATACTATGTGAATTCCCTGATGAAGATATAATGGCTTTATTTGGAGAAGAAGAATCCCTGGAAAAAGAAAAATGGACTTTGTTGTTTGATGGAGCTTCCAATTCACTAGGGCATGGAGTTGGAGCCATACTAATTTCACCCAAGAACAAGTTCATCCCAATCACTGCTAGACTGTGCTTTGATTGTACAAACAATGTAGCCGAGTATGAAGCATGTGCCATGGGAATTCAAGCAGCAATAGAATCAAAGGCAAAAGTTCTTGAGGTATACGGGGACTCCGCCTTGGTTATTCATCAACTAAAGGGAGAATGGGAGACACGAGATGCCAAATTAATCCCTTACCGTGTTTACATTAAGGAGTTGATTAAACAACTGGACGAAGTCACATTCCATCATGTCCCTCGGGAAGATAATCAGTTGGCTGATGCTTTAGCCATATTATCATCAATGTTCAAAGTAAGCCATGATAGGGACTTGCCACTTTAAAGATGGAAAGTCGTGACCAACCGGTATATTGTCAAATGGTAGAAGTGGAGCCAGATGGAAAACCATAGTATCATGACATCAAATGTTTTATCCAGAGTAGAGAATACCCACCAGATGCTTCAAAAAATGACAAAAGGACCCTCAGAAGACTCTCAATGAGTTTCTTTCTAAATGGGGAAGTACTTTATAAGAGGAATCACGATATGGTGCTGCTAAGATGTGTTGATGCAACAGAGGCAGAGAAAATCATTAGAGATGTTCATGAAAGTTCTTTTGGAACTCATGCAAATGGGCACGCAATGGCAAGGAAGATCCTAAGGGCTGGGTACTATTGGTTGACAATGGAAACTGATTGCTTCATTTATGTAAGAAAGTGTTATAAATGCCAAACATATGCTGACAAGGTTCACGCACCACCGGTATCTTTGAATGTTTTAACAGCACCTTGGCCATTCTCGATGTGGGGAATGGATGTCATAGGGCCCATTAAACCGAAGGCCTCAAATGGATATCGCTTTATTCTTGTTGCAATTGATTACTTCATCAAATGGGTCAAAGCTACTTCTTATGCCAATGTCACCAGGATTGTAGTGATCAGGTTTGTCAAAAGGGAGTTAATTTGTCGTTATGGTTTGCCAAGCAAGATCATCACTGACAATGCCACTAATCTGAATAATAAGATGATGAAAGAGATGTGTGAGAGTTTCAAAATTGAGCACCATAATTCTTCACCTTATCGCCCTAAAATGAATGGGGCAGTTGAGGTAGCAAACAAGAACATCAAGAAGATTATCCAGAAGATGGTTGTAACATACAAAGATTAGCATGAAATTCTACCATTTGCACTGCATGGCTATCGTACGTCCGTTCGTACTTCAACTGGGGCAACCCCTTTTTCTTTGGTTTATGGAATGGAAGCAATACTCCTTATTAAAGTAGAAATTCCATTATTAAGAGTGTTGATGGAGGCAGGATTGGAAGAAGCTGAATGGGTGCAGACTCGACTTGATCAGTTGAACCTCATTGAAGGAAAGAGATTAGCTGCACTGTGTCATGGCCAGCTATATCAGAAGAGAATGATGAAAGCCTATACAAAAAAGGTGCGTCCCCAACAGTTTCAAGAAGGAGACCTAGTACTCAAGAAGATTCTTCCTATTCAAAAGGATCATCGAGGAAAATGGACTCCAAACTATGAAGGGCCTTATGTTGTAAAAAGGGCTTTCTCGGGAGGAGCCTTGATTCTCACAAACATAGATGGTGAAGATTTACCACTTCCCGTAAATTCAGATGTAGTCAAAATGTAGTATGCTTAAAATAGAAAAAGAAAAAAAGAAACATGGCTCGCTAGGTTGAAAACCTGAAAAGGCGACCTAGGCAAAAGTTAGAGCAACCTAGGAAAAAGTTAGGGTTTTAAAAAATGGTACTTGACACATCCGAAGAAGTGAATTTACCTCAAGTCACAAACTGGGGCAGTTTGAGAGTATCTGGGCCAAACTGGGGCAGTTTGAATATATGAAGTCTTGTCAGGAAACACTCCTAATATATGAAAGCTGGATCAAATCATATTCTTGGAAACAAACAAACGGGTGTTTAAAGTTGTATGCATGGAAAATTAGCATTGATCATCTAAGAGAACACCACTGAAGAGCTAGAAAACTCCATTCCGACATCTCTTTTGTAAACTTGTCAATTCTGATCCCTTTTGTACTCTGTTTCTTGTACTGTTCTTTTCTATAATAATAATCCCTCATTGTTGCAACCCATTGTTAATCTAATATGCATTTTTCATGATAGTTTTATATTGAGATGTGAAACATGTGACAATATTGCAAAAAACATTCAAATTTACTTTAACAATCTCGAAAGGTCATGGGAAACACAATGAAGTCCTAATAAGAGTATTAATGAGAAAAAAAGGGTGACTTGACAAATCATAAAGCAAATCAATGTATTTTGTTACTATTTGTCCTTGATCTTGCTGTGGGGAAAAGTCCTTAAGAGTTGTGGAACCAAAGCTCTAATATGCAAAAAACAAAAAAAACAAAAACAAAAACAAAATTTGATTACTTAATTTGTTCATGAGAATCTCTACAGTAGGGCATCCATTGCGTCATGCATCATCTTAGGCATTACAAGCATTGTCCTCAAGCGTCACTTCTGGCATCACATGCATCGCCTCTGGCATCACATGCATTATCCTCTGGTATCACATTCATTATATCTATTGCATCATGCACCATCTCTGGCATCACAAGCATTTACAAAATCATTGCTTTTAGTTTCTAGGTCTCCACACCCATTGCCTTTTCATTCGCGGGTCGTTGTTGGTTCAAAGGACTTTTAATAAAATTCAAAAAAAAAAGGAAAAGGAAAAGGAAAAAGAAAAGAGAGAAAAAGAGAGGTTAAGTTTTTTTTCAGAAAAAAAAAAAGCAAACACAGATCAGACAAAAATAAAAACAAAAATAATGCTTTCAAAGATCATCCGCTCCTTGTATTGCTTTTAGTTTCCAGGTCCTTGCACCCATTGCCTTTTAGTTTTCGGGCCCCCGCGCCCATTGTCTTTTCATTTCTGGGCTCCCGCGCCCATTGTCTTTTCATTTCTGGGCCCCCGCGCCCATTGTCTTTTCATTTCCGGATCCCCGCACCCATTGTCTTTTAATTTTCGGGTCCCCGCACCCATTGTCTTTTAGTTTCCGGGTCCCCGCACCCATTATCTTTTAATTTTCGGCTCCTTGCAATGTCTTTTAGTTTCTGGGTCCTCATTGCTTCCAAGACAAGTCAGGGTCTTACACCCATTGCCTTTCAATTCTCTGGTCCTTGCACCCACTGCTTTCACAGCAAGTCAGGGCATTGTGCCCATTGCCTTTAAGTTTTTTGTCCAGCTTCGATGGGCATCCTACCCTACAAGCTGTTTTCTATTTACCTTTCTGTCAAGCTTCGATGAGCACCCTACTCCACAAGCTATTTGTTGTTTACCTTTCTGTCCAGCTTCGATGGGCACCCTACCCCACAAGCTGTTTGTTGTTTACCTTTCTGTCCAGCTTCAATGGGCACCCTACCCCACAAGCTGTTTGTTGTTTACCTTTCTGTCCAGCTTTGATGGATACCCTACCCCACAACCTTTTTGTTGTTTACTTTTCCGTCAAGCTTCGATGGGCACCCTACCCCACAAGCAGTTTGTTATTTACCTTTCTGTCCAGCTTCGATGGGCACCCTACCCCACAACCTTTTTGTTGTTTACTTTTCCGTCAAGCTTCGATGGGCACCCTACCCCACAAGCAGTTTGTTATTTACCTTTCTGTCCAGCTTCGATGGGCACCCTACCCCACAAGCTGTTTGTTGTTTACTTCGATGAGCACCCTACCCCACAAGCTGTTTGCTTTTTACTTTTCTGTCCAGCTTCGATGGGCACCCTACCCCACAAGCTACTTGTTGTTTACCTTTCTGTCCAGCTTCGATGGGCACCCTACCCCACAAGTTGTTTCTTGTTTACCTTTCCTATCAAGCTTCGATGGGCACCCTACCCCACAAGCTGTTTGTTATTTACCTTTCTGTCCAGCTTCGATGGGCACCCTACCCCACAAGTTGTTTACTTTTTACCTTTCCGTCAAGCTTCGATAGGCACCCTACCCCACAAGCTGTTTATTGTTTACCTTTCTGTCCAACTTTGATGGGCACCCTACCCCACAAACTGTTTGTTGTTTACCTTTTTGTCCAGCTTCGATGGGCATCCTACCCCACAAGTTGTTTACCTTTCTGTCCAGTTTCAGCGGATACCCAACTCCGCAAGCTTTTTACTTTTTCTGTCAAGCTTCGGTGGATGCCTGACTCTGCAAGCTTGGTGTCTTTCTTTTTAAGTTTTCTGTCAAGTTTCGGTGGATACACGACTCCGCAAGCTTCTTACCTTTCTGTCAAACTTTGGCAGATACCGACTCCGCAAGTTTTGTGTCGTTTTGTTTAAGTTTTCTGTCAAGCTTCGGCGGATACACGATTCCGCAAGCTTCTTACATTTCTGTCAAGCTTCAGCAGATACCCGACTCCGCAAGCTTTGTGTAGTTCTTTTTTTTTCTGTCAAGCTTCGGCGGATACCCGACTCCGCAAGCTTCTTACCTTTCTGTCAAGCTTCAGCAGATACCCGACTCCACAAACTTTGTGTCGTTCTTTTTTTTGTTTTTTGTCAAGTTTTGACGGATACCCGATTCCGCAAGCTTTTTACCTTTCTTGTTTTTATTTCTGTTGTATTTTGCATCAATCTACACACTCTAAAGAAAAGGGAAAGAAAGATCAAAATTTTCATGGACAAAATTGAATCAATTTCTTTGCTTTTCATTTAGTTTAAATGTAAAGTAAATGGGGCAACTGTTGATACCCAATTTTGTCCATAAAATTTTTATTTTTACTGTTTAATCAAAACTAATGAGTTTGTATTAATTGATGTTTTATTATAATGTTTTGAACTTTTTTTAATTATTTTTTTTGTTTTGTTTGTAAAAATAAAAAATAAAAAAATCTTTTTACAATAATAAAAAATAAAAATGCACCTAGTGCAAAACAAAAATAAAAAAATAAAAAAAAATAAATAAAACAAGATCAAACAAAATAAAAGAAAAGGAAAGACATGTGAAGTGATTGGGCGTAAAGCCAAAGATGTTGCAATCATCTTATATAGAGTTAAATTTTACAATATTATTCAACCTAATCAAAATGGCAGTTTTTACTTTTAGCTGTAATTGAAATGGCAGTTTCTCTATTTTAGCTATAAAGGAGAAGATTTTCTTTCTCCATTTGGCTCCCACTGTCTCCCAATCATCGAAGATGGAGAGAAAATTTTGCAGGCTTGATCTTATAAATCTCAAAGAGATCACACAAAGAGAAAAACACAGAAAAATTCCACAGAGAAATCACAAAATCACAAAGAGAAATTCCGGAGACAGAGATCAAGAAATCATAAAGAAAATTCTTGCAGGCAGAGGCTAGAAAGGATACCCTCCGAATCTTAACCTTCACTACTTTCATCTTCACACTCAACAACCTCCATCCTCCATCCTCACCACAACCCATCAAGTTCTATTCTCCAAATCACAATCTCCATCACTTCTGCCACGCCTCATCACCCATCAACCATAATAACCAAAACACCGCCACCCACTTTCATCACCCTCCATTCTCAGGATCATCACGGAACATCACCCCACACTACCTTGCACCACCACGTGACTCACTCCATAATCACCCTCAACCACCACCAATAGCTAACCCGGCCTATTCTCATCACCATCTTCAACCATCTTCCATTACAGCACATACCCACAACATATCTTCCCAAAGTTTTCTTTTAAACCAATTATCAACCACCTTATGTGCATCAACTAGTTGCCAAAACCATCATTACCACCTTCAAACCTCCATAGCCACTATATACCAAATAATCAGTAAAAAAAAAGAGCCACATTCAAGAACCAACACATAAAAATCAGAGTCAATAGAGAGAAAGGAGAACGAATAACCAAAAGGGAGGGGGTTTTTCTTTGGTTTTCCAACAAGAACCACCATTGTTCCTCCACGCGCACCACCGCGGGAACCTGTCCACCACCGTGCTGCGCCGCTGTCCCAGAGCCGTCGCGCCTCCACCCACGCGCATCACCGCGCACTACCAAGCCGCCATAATCCATAGATCCACACCATCGTGAGCCACCCTTTTTTTCTATCTTTTTTCTGGTTCGTTTGCATCAGCAGAGACGATAAGTCTCTTTTTATTAAAGACTTGCTTTTTATTATCATTATTATTATTATTATTATTTTATAAAAAACAAAAATTGGTGGTCACGGGTGACCACCTTTCCTATGCCTCACTTTTTTTTTTTTGTTACAGGGGACTAATCTTATTCCCTTTTTTTTTTTACTTTAAAGACAAAAAAAAAATTTCTTTTTTCATTACAGGAACAACCTTACCACCCATTTTTTTGGCTTTTTTTATTTTATTTTTTTTTTTTAAAAAAAAAATAAATAAAAAAAATAAAAAAATTTAAATAGATATTCGAGTATAAAATTAAAAATAAAATTATTTTCTTTTAAAATAAAGAATAAAAATGTCTAATAAAAAGAAAAGATAAAATTTTTAAAAAAAGTGAAAGTTAATTTGTGAATTGATTTGACTTGATTATAACTTATCTTTGTCTCTTGATTGATTATCTTATTTGTTATTATGACTATTGTGCTAGTTGACATGTGATTTTAATTTAATTATTTTTGAAAATCAAACATTTTAAAATGACTGACGATGGAAAAATTAGGAGAGGATTGAAGCGCCGATCAAATACACTCTTCCCAATGTTCTTGAGGCTTTATGTTGGATCTTACCGGAAGCGCCGGTGAGATCTAACTCGCACATTAAAATTAAAATATTTTTCAAACTAAAATACAACATATAAAAAAACAAAATAAAAATGACTTTTCAAAATAATTTTTTTTTCAAAATTAAAAACAACTAACACACACTCATTTTTTAAAGAATTATGTGACTTTGAGTTCCCCATTGCACCAGGGGATACGTAAGAGCAGAAATTTATTTCTGTCAAGCCAAAAAAAATAAATTTTCACAATTTGGTTATTCTCTTTCTTTCTTTTAAAATAAAAATAAAAAAAGTTAGTTATAAAGTCTTTTTCTAAAAAGGGGTAAAAATAAATATATTTGAGATTATTAAATTTTACACAACTAACATAAGGTACCATTCTTAGAATGGGCAGTGTAGGTGCTAACACCTTCCCTACCTGTAATCGACTCCCGAATCCAAACTCATTTTTTTAAAGACTAGTTGTCCTAATTAAAGGATTTTTCTAATGTTTTTCCAATTCAAATAAACATTGGTGGCGACTCCATTGACTTTTCTAAAAGCAAATCTTTTATTTTTCAGTCGTCTCGTTGCGATCCCGATTGCGACAATGTTCAATAAAAGTAAACCCATCTCAGAATACAAACCCATAGATAGAAAACCTAAAGAAAAAGAGAAACTAAAAAGAAAGAGAAATCAAAACCCCTTTTAATGGAGATAATGATCTTTAAGCCTTCAAGAATCAATTCCTCCTTCAAGCCGTCCTCTAAGGTCTACCGTCGCAAAACAACTCTCTCAAGATTAGGAATTTCCTGTGTAATGTGCTCAATGTGTTGAATTTTGCGTAACTTTTCTTATTTAATGAAAATTATATGTGTTGTTACGCCACCATCGCCTAGGCGCCCAGTCCTGAGCTCTTAAGCGCTCAGGCACTTACTCCTATATGCGCGCTGTAACCTCCTGTGCGCTTAAGCGCTCCCTCTCAGCGCTCAAGCGCTGAAACACTTCATCACCGCTGCTGCATACGCTCTGGGCGCTCAGGCGCCCCAACACCAACGCTCAAGCGCTGGACTCTGTTGCAAAACTCTTTTTTTCTTGCTCCTTTGCACATTCAATCTTCTCCCCATACAATTACCTAACAAAACACACAAAATACTTAATAAAGACACAATTAAATAATACTAAAAATATAACAAAACTAACAAATAAAATTCATTAAAAATAAATAAAAAGAATATGAAAACTAAGGAATTGAACCGTAGAAATAAGACATGTTGACGGTTAATCAAGCGTTCACTTCTATCCCTTGAATTCTGATTCACGAATGAATTGGGAAAGCCAACACAAAGATTCGATTCTGACTTCGTAGAGTTGGTGCTGCGGTTGCCTGCCCATAGGGTGTCCCCTACTCCCGTCCCAGGGAGCTATGGGGATTTTGTTTTTGGAATAGACGATAATGTTTTGTTGATGCCTTAAATCAAGCTTTTGTTGTGACATGCTATGTTTTCTCCCCCATTGCTGGTTGATAGGTTACACGCCCGACACACATGTTTTGGCCTTGTCTTGTGTGTCCATAACTAAAAATAGGTGACCTAACGGCCGCCGCCCGACTAAACATACCAATAGTCACCAGATTCATATGGGCTACTGAGGAGTAAGCAATGATCTTCTTAAGATCGATCTGTCTTGAAGTGGTCAAGGAAGTATATATTATAGCAATCGCGCTTGGAGTATAAATGAAAGGAGTGGAACAAAGTGTCGCTTCGGGAAACATGGGTATTGAAAATCTTAAAAACCCGTGGGTTCCCAATTTTGAAGGAATTCCTGCCAAGATGACGGATCCTGCCGTAGGTGCCTCTACATGAGCTTCGGGTAACCAAATATGAACTGGTACCATAGGCACTTTGACGGCGAAAGCGGCGAAAGAAGCAATCCATAGAAAGATTTGGCGCCGCTCACTAAATTCTGTGGTTAATGATATTTGTAAATCGGCGGTCCCTGTTTGGAAAAGAATCAAAAGAATAGCTAATAGCATAAAAACAGATCCAAGTAAAGTATAAAGGAAAAACTGATATGCTGCCTTGATCTTTCTTTGTCTCGAACCCCATACCCCTATAATAATGGTAGAGTAAGGGGTGGCCCCAAAGCGGAATTTACCGGTGGTGGTTGGTCGAAGCTCCAGTAGGTAGCCACTCCCTTCTCAGGGAACCGTACGTGAGACTTCCGCATCATACGGCTCCGTCCCGAGCTTCCGTCGTCGGCCCTTGTCATTAGACCACTATCTATGCATGTATATTAAGCCTGGACTCTCGAATCTTTTGCTTCTCGGGTGGTGGCGAACAATGCAGCTTGCGTTGCGGGAGATGCCCGCCCGTAGGGCCCGGCCCGCTTCTCGCCCGAAAGAACCGCTCACTAGCTAGCCGGACTAGTGGGGGGCCCTATCTGGAGACATACTGAAAACCATGCCTTTCGAACCGAACGCAACGCCCGTCTTCCAAATCCAAAAAAGGGCTCGTTGGGAAGAAAGATGGAGTGCGGCCTGTAGAGCACATGTAACGCACAGTCGGGTTGCTCACGCAGTGGATCTCTCTCTCTAGATATCTAGAGAGAGAGATGTGAAAGTAAGAGCCTTTATTTATGGCCGCCCCCCGACTTACGGCTTTACGCTACTACTACTGTGATGTGAGCGGTTCAAATTGGTTTTTTTTTCCCAATTCTCCTGGCCGGAACTTGTATGCAGCACTTATACGAAGGTGCATGCATAAAGGTTTGGAACTCTTTTCTTATCTGAATCTTAAAGACAGGACCCTACCCTATTCTCGAACCCTCTACCGAGCTTAACCCTGCCCGCATTTCCTTTTTTTTTTTTGAAGGGGGCCAAAGAAATGTCTCCACCTGCTGCCAACAGTCTTTCTTCGTAATTCTACTGAACGGGTCGATCCTCCCCTCCTGTTTGTTTTAGCAACTTATCCTAAGGTCTCCTTACCAAGAGCTCCCCTACGACAATAGAGGAACCAACCCACCTGTTGTGGCAGGCAGCTTTTTTTTCACAATAAGACCTAGACGATTATCCCTACCTTGGTAGCTTATGAGTTTATGTCCATCCCTAGTTGGGTATAGTTTCCTTTGGATTTCTCCCATGTAGTCGTTACCCGAATTCGCGCAAGTGTGCCCACACCCCCCAAACTGAACACTTAATATGCCACAAAAATAAATTCATCTTATGTGAGCATGCAATAAACTTCAAATAAAATCATGGCATAAAGTTCACAAAATTTAGAGTCATCAAATTCAAATGTATTATTCAAGGGACCAACTTTAATTCAAAAATGTTTCATTAATTCTTTTAAAGGACTTCATCATAATTCTCATTATAATCTTCGTCACAGTCCATAGTTTTGTCCAAGTCTCAATAGTGGGTTCATTGCACAAGAGTCATTTTCTTGCAAAAGTTTAGTATAAATGTCAGAAAATTATTCCCAACGCTAAGGTAACAATGGCTTAATGCAAGAAAGTCTTTGTAGATCAAGAACATTTATTTAACTTAAATCTTGAAAAATATTTTAATTTTTTTATAGATTATAATATTTGCTTCATGAAAAAGTCAACATTCAAATTATAGTAACTCTAAATTTTGTCAAACATGATAAGAATTTCAAAGCCACATCACAAACATAAATCAAATTAATTTTCTATAATCTAATCACAATGCTTTTGACTTTACATGTGCACAATTAAATTAACATAAAGATGAGATTATAAAAATATGCACAAAAGACCTAAAATAAGAAAGTAAACAATCTTATAATTAAGATTACTATTAGAGTATATAATCATACCCATTATCAAACTAATTATAAACATACCTATTACCATAATTTTAATTTTTTTTAAAATAAATTTATTTCCTACATCTTCCTTGCAGAATCTCTCTTATTCTCTTATCTTTCCTTTATTTTCCTCTTCTTCTTTCCTTCTTTCCTCCTCATATTTTCTTTCTCTCCTCTGTTTCACTCAATTTCGCAATTGCTTTTAACTTCCATTTCTTACTTTGTTTCCCTCAATTCACCCACCCATATTTATAGTAATTTTGAATGACTTCATGTGGTGTTGGTGGGTGCACATTGCACCTAGTTTTTTAGATATTTATCTCTTTACCTATTTTTTTAATAACTAAGTAATTATTACTTTTAAAAATGTCTCTTTTTTATTAATAATAATAATAATAATAATAATAATTTCTTAATATTTATCTCAACTCATAAGATTATTCCTAATTTCTATTACAAAGACTAAATTCAATAATTTCTTATTTCTAATTTCATAATTTATATATCTATTACTTTTAATTTAGT
Source organism: Ormosia semicastrata (assembly GCA_029884595.1). Taxonomy (NCBI): domain Eukaryota; kingdom Viridiplantae; phylum Streptophyta; class Magnoliopsida; order Fabales; family Fabaceae; genus Ormosia; species Ormosia semicastrata. Next base: position 117,899,207 of record JAQQTO010000063.1, read on the forward strand.
GCCACATATTATTAACTCATTATTACTAATTTATGTAGAAAGTTAATCTCTAATTTTTTTTATTTAAATTCTTACAAACTTTATCTAATCCCTTTTTTATTTAATAACAAATATTACAAAATAAAATTAAATAAAATGTTCAAGTTAAAAAATAAAAATTGCTCTATACAAAATATTTTATGAAAAAGGAGATATTATATTATATGTAGTAGCATATTCATCATTAAATGTCATAATATATACTTATTTATAATTTTAAATTATATGTTAAATAATAGAAATGATGCCACATATAAAATTCTCTATGAACTGAGTCTATACTAAAATTACCATATTATTGATATCACCTTTGTCATTGTTAAGCAACACTATTTACCAAATTATAATTGACCAAAAACATAAAAGCTATGTCGAAACTCCAGAGCAAAATCTCACCATTGAAAGAAAACACCAGCATATACTCAATGTAGCTAGGGCTCTCTCATTCGAAGCTTTTCTCCCTTAATCCTTGGTTTTTTGCCACCGCACGTGCAGTGTACCCTATTAATAGAATTCCAACTCCTGTCCTTCAAGATAAACATCCACATGAAGTTCTATATCAACAATCACTTGATTTGTCTCATTTGAGGTTTTTTGGTTCCTTATGGTTTGCCTCTACCCTCACTGTACAAAGGCATAAATTTGATCCCAGATCTAGGAAATGAGTATTCCCTGTTTTTCAATATGGAATCAAAGGATACCTTCTCTATGATCTATCCTCTAGAGAACTGTATCTGTCCAAAAATGTCACATTTCATGAATTTATCTTCTTTTTATCTTCCAATCCTTCTCCTAACTCCTTCCATTCATCCAAAATCATTTTTCCCTTGCGTCACCCAAATCCACTTACTAACATGGATGTCTAATCTTCATTTCCAGCACCTCATCATCCAACCTCCCCAGCACAACAGTCTAAGTCTATTTCCTTATCTCATTAATCTTCACCTTCTCCCACACTATATCAGCCTTCATAGGTTAGGCATTCTACTAGAATAAGATAGAAACCTGCCTATCTACAAGACTATCATTACAGCCTCTCTACCTCAGCTTCTACCACAGATTCTTCAAGTATTCTGCACCCACTTTCTCATTTCAATTCCTATCATAATCTCACCATGTCCCACATTCTAGTCTCCCATTGTCATCTAACTCCAAACCTAAGACCTATTCTCAAGCCATGAAACACCAGTGTTGGCAGCAAGTCATGAATGCTAAGTTAACTGCTCTGGAGTATAACCATAACTGGACTCTAACCAATTTGCCAAGTAGCAAAATCCCCAACAGGGTGCAAATGGGTATATCAAATCAAATATAAAGCAGATGGAACTATTGAAATGTATAAAGTCCGCTTAGTGGCTAAAGGTTACACACAAATTGCTGGGGTTGATTACCTAAACACTTGTTTCTCCAATTGCTAAAATAAAAACTATTAAGAGTTATGACGCACAAATACGGGTACGGGTATCAAATATACCATGAGTATGGTATAAGGATACGACTTTTGTTAAAAAATTAAACTATTTATCAAATATCTAAGTATTTGGTATGATATCGAGTACGTATTCGATACGAGTATGATAAACATTATGAAGTACTTGTGCTTCACATGTTAAGAGTTTTGCTACCTTATGCAGCTAATCATCATTGGCATCTCTTTATCAACTTGATTTTAATAATGCCTTCCTCCATGGAGATCTCCATGAGGAAGTATATATGACATTACCTCCTAGTGTTCAACCTTCCAAGCCCAATTAGGTCTATAGACCACAGAAGTCATTGTATGGCTTGAAATAGGCTCGTAGGTGGTGGTATTATAAGTTGTCCTCTGCCTTACTCAGCTATAATTTCAAGCAATCAACCTTAGACTCTTCTTTGTTCATCAAACAGTCTCCCCATTCCTTCACTGCAGTGCTTGTCTATGTAGATCACATAGTACTGGTCGGGAATGATTATCTGGAATCAACACACTGAAATCATTCCTAGACAATACTTTTAAAATCAAATACCTTGGTCCTCGAAAATACTTCTTAGGCTTGGAAATAGCCAAATTTGCTAAGAGCACCAGTATATGCCATTGAAAATATGCTCTGGAACTCCTCTCTTACAGCGGTTTGTTAGCATGTAAGCATGTATCCACACTAACGGGTCACCCTCTCAAACTTCAACAAGATCAAGGGCCTCTGCTTCCTAATCCCTCTTCATACAGAAGGCTCATTGGTAGACTTCAGTACCTAACCACATCCAGACCTGACATTGCCTACTCAATTCAGCAACTGAATCAGATTTTCAGTCAACCAATGACAACCCATCAACAAGCTGCCAATAGAATTCTTAGATACCTAAAAGCTACTCCTAGTAAAGGCCTATTTTTCCTTACTAGTAATGAGCTTCAACTGAAAGAATTTAGTGATTCAAATTAGGCTGGTTGTAAGGACTCTAGGAAATCTGTAACAGGATACTGCACCTTTCTTGTGAATACAAGGCCTTGGCAGCTACCACTTGTGAAATCCAGTAGCTCACATACCTACTGAAGGACCTCCAAGTTTCAGTCAAGTCACCAGCTTTGATTTGCTGTGACAATCAGTCTGTATAGTTCATATTGTAGCCAATCCTACCTTCCACGAAAGGACTAAACATATTGAAATTGATTGCCATGTGATTCAAGAGAGGTTGCTTTTGGGTTTAATTCATATGTTGCTAGTTTCTTTTGCCAATCAAACTACTGATCTCTTCATAAAGGCCTGACTGACTTCTAGTCATTATCTCAGCATCTACTTAGGCTAGGGATGTTAGACATACACTCCCTAGCTTGTTAGGGGTGTCACCAGATATAAAGGAGTAAGTCACCTAGCCTCCAAGTTAGCTAGTGAATCAGTTAATTAGTTAAGATGGTTGCAGTGTTAGTTATCGTGTTAGAATCAGTTATTCATATACCTGTATATAAAGCTTAAGTCTCTTCTAATTATACAGATTGTACACTTTTCACTTTCAATTTAAGATTCCAAATTCTCTCTTTCTCTCTTTTATTATCCTGTGAATCACTTCAGCATAAAATGCCTATGTTAATGCCTACTTGAACAGGATAGTGATACAGAAACAGATGATCTGTTTAGATTTGTTACAAGATCAAACATATTGCAAACTCAAACTCTCCACTTATTAGGGGGCTAAGGGAGCAGGAGTTTCACATGGTGACCATAGGCTGAATGAATTTCTATTTAATAATTTCTCTTTTATGATTTCGTCCAAATAATTTCTAACTCGAAAGAAATATAAATTATGTTTTTTTAAAAATGGGCAATGTCACTTCTTGCCACATTAGCCAAGGAGTGGGGGAGTAAGCCGGTAATTTGTGTAGGCCTTACTTCTTTTAATTTGTGTTCAGAATTTTCTAGTCTAGAGTGTAGATATTTTCAAACTTGAAATTTTCCTTTTAATTTGTGCTAATAATTTCTGTTTTAGAGTCGTGAGTAGGGATGGAAACAGTCGGGCCAGCCAGTTTCATCCTATGAGCCAGGAACTGTGTTACAAATATTTGGCCTGAGCCGGCCTGTTACCTGTCAAAGGCTTTTTTTTTTGGCCTGGCCTGTTTAAGAAGCCTGGTCTGGCCTGAAATCTGTTTAGAAGCCTGGTTTATATTAAGGCCTCTAAATAGGCCAATATGCCAAGGCCTTCATATAAGCCTCAAACAGGCCTAAGCCTTTAAACATGCCTTGAAAGGCCATTGAAAAAAAAATAATATAATTTTATAAATAAATATAAACAGGCCGGCCTAATAGGCCGAACAGGCTTTGCTGAGAGGCCCTAGCCTACTAAATGAAATAGGCTTTTAAAAAGGCCTGAACCTGGCTCATTTTCTAAACAGGTCAGGCCAGGTCAGGCCTAAAACAGGCCAGGTCACAAGTCCCTGACAGGCCGGCTGACCTATTTCCATCTCTAGTCGTGAGTTAGCTGTTGGTCATTGTCTAATATTTGGCATTTTCACTCACGTAAAGGTGTTTGTGTTGTGAGAGTTAAAGGGATTTTGGGCCAATGGTAGTTGGTAATAGAAGATGAAATTTTGGGGATTTTTGTTTTTTAATATTTTGTATCATATATGGAACAGAGCATATATTGCCATTTTTGTATATCAACTTTTGAGACTTGAATCACGTAACAATTATGTATTTTGGTGGTTACAATGTTGAAGTTACAAGCTTATATCTATATTTCTTGAGGTTGATTTTGCCTCCTTTATCCAAGGAAGGGAAAAGCAAGCTAAAACTAATTTACTAGCACAGGTAGAACTTAAGTTTTAATGGTCACTTCATGAGTATTATTAAAAATTTACACACATGACAATGGTGAGTCTTATTGAATAAGTGGAAAAAATTTCATGGATTTATATCAGCACTGTGATTTTGTTTTCTGTATTTGAATCTCAAATTTAATGCATTTATTGTTGAATTTTTTATTTATGGAATAGCATAAATTATATTATAATTTTATAAAATCTAAATTAATTGAATATCAAAATTATTAGAGTATTTTATTGAGTCTAAATTATAATCAGCATTGTTAATGGGCCTATTATTGTTAAAGTACTACTCATATATGTGAGTTTTGTTTTATGGATCTCATATATGGGTTTGTCATATTCTATATATACAGGGAGAGACCCCTATTCCTATTCACTTTAGTGTGTACAATTGCTCCATTAATATTAACGCGTAAGCGACTATCGTGGGATATGAATAATATCTCTCTCTTATCGAGATTATTTTTAAGGATTTCAATAATGACTTCCTCATCGACACCTTTTCAAGGTAACCCTAAAACTTTTTATATGTATTGATATGTCATCAATGTTAGGATTAATAGATCTGATAAATTTTTTATCAATTGGTATCAAAGCCACTATTCTTAATTTTAATTATGACTATTTTTTTTATTATGAGGTTTGAAAATTTAAGAAACCCAAAATTCTAATGTATGTAATGTTTAATTCAAAAAAATTAAATTTTGAAATCGATTTCAAAAACAAAAGTTAGGGCTTTTGTATATTGGGTTATCCTGAGGTCAGAAACATGTATATTGATTTTTGATATTGTGAATCTATAAAGATTTTTACTCAAACCCGTGGAACCTTAAAGATTTAAATTTTTTTATGATTCATTTTTTTAAGATTATTTCAAGAAATTGATTTGTGGTTACTATAAATCACTTGTTTTTGAATCTAACAATGTCTGGATCGTGAGTTTTGGTTGAGAAACGACTTGGAATTTCTGAGAAAACAACTCACGCGTGTTCTTCGTTGCTTTTGAGAAAACCCATAATGTTTTTTGCAACTGTTTTGAAAAATTTTATAGGGATAGTTTTCTGAAACTAATGGAACTAAAATCACCAATTTTCATGGAGTATAAAGAGAGAATTTTGACGAGACCCGTTTTTGGGGAAAACGAGTGAAGAAGGAGACCCTGGTCTCCTGCGGTTCCCCACTCGCACAGGTGGCTTGTGGAGGTGGCCTTCTAGAGCATGGTTTTCAACTTCAATTTTTTCGGTTGTGTTCCACATGCCCTTTGCTATTTTTCTGTGAATTTTTTTTTCATGCCTGTTTATTTTTTATTCCAAAATTTCTTGATATTAAAATAGTTAAAAATATATGATACTCTCTTCTTTTGCCTCTAGAATTTTTTATGCATTATTGTGATGCTTCTAAGCATGATATATATTGCACACTCTCGGACTTGGTGTCATTTAATTATTTAAATAATTTTGATATTATGTTTTATATGTATAATCTTGCATAATGTTAAAAATTATAGTATACTCTCCAAGTTTTGATCCAGAATTTTTCCAGCATGATTGTGACAATATTGAGAGTGTTGTACAATATGTACTCTCAGACTTAATATTATTTAGTCATTGAAATAATTTTCAGTGTTATTTTGTGCATAAAATGCTATATAAAATATCGTATATTGTTATTTTTTGTTATTCTTTATGCAATTTTGTTCTGAGAGTAATTATTTAAAATGTTGTGAAGCTTTTGGGCACCTTTCATAATTATAAACTCGCCTTCACGGGACCAATTATGTTGAGGTGTCATTTGTTGATATTTTGTTAATAATGTTGCATTGAAGATTATGTTGATAATGCGCTTAACCTATCAGTTTGCCTTTATTAATGTAATTTCTGATGATTTGTTAAATGACATTATTTTGGGCATTTTTTTATGATTGTAAGCTCGCCTTCGCTGGACTAATTGTGGTAAGGTGTTATTTTGTTAATAAAATATTGTTATGTTATGGCTTTAGAGATTATTTTGATAATGCGGTTACCCTATTGATTTGCTTTATTAATGTGATTCTTAATGATTTGTTAAAGGCATTAAAGTTCTAACCTTAGAGTTCTCAGTATCTTTTTGGTACTAGCTTTAGGGACATGATTTTGATGTTTGTGGGAGTCTACTCATGTGTTATAATTCGAGACCCTTAGGTGGGATTGCAATTGCATAGAGAAGCTCCATTATGGTTGTTGCTCATCTTATTTATTGAAATACTCGAAAAGAAAATCTCCCTTTAAAATATTGATTCAATTTTACTTATGAAAATGAACGTTTTGACAAAGTTGTGTGAGATCAATTATGAGAATTAGATTGAGTCAATGAGTTTATTTTTGACCATCTCTATTATTGATGTTGCTCTCGCTATGGATAAGCACTGAAACTCATAGATATGTTTTTTGCTGCGATTAGGGTAAAATGTGAAAGGTGAGATAATTCAAATAAAGTTCGTATCATGATCATAAAATATAGCATGGACAAAGTCATTAAGGAGAGTTTTCATGAAACAGATAATGTCAACCAATTTTGTAAGGCTATTGACACATATAGAAGGGCTTGTGACCTCTCTATGTTGACCAAGACTAAGCATGATGGTGTGAATGGTGATTGTGAACGTGCCACTAAATTTACAGATTGGCTTAATCGAGCTAATTGTATAGAGTTTAATAATTGGATTAAGGATAAAGATGATGAACCCCTGGCTCTAATGTGTTGTGAATCCAATTTTGTTTATGTTCCTTCTAATACTTGTTGGTTAGATATTGGTGCAACTACTTACGTTACAAGCTCATTACTGGAGTTCAAAAATAGGTGAAAGCTGAGTGAAGGAGAATTGATGATCACAGTAGAAAATATAGTTAGTGTCAAAGTAGAATATATAAGTGTTATTTCCTTGAAGTTGTGTACTCGATATTCTTTAGGTTTAAAAGACACCATCTATGTCTCCTCTATAAGAAAGAACTTGATTCTGGTTTCTATTTTGGATAGTTGCACTATCATGTCTATTTAGTGATAAGAGAGTTTCCCTACCTTATGATTCCATTCTGATTATTTATGGAGTTTCGTCTAATGGCTTTTATATATTAAATATTGACCCCTTTCTATTGATCTAACGACATTTAGATATCAATAATGTTGTTGGAAACAAACGTGATAGAGTTGCTGAAAATTCTTTTATATTGTAGCACAAACATTTAGGGCACATCTCTAAGGAGAGAATGGAGAGATTGATTAAGAAGAGTATTCTTCATGATATGAACTTCTCTATTTTTGACACCTGTGCTGATTGTATAAAAAAGAAACTTACAACTAGAGCCAAGAGGAATGGGGTTGAGGGATGAGTAGCGTTCAAAATGGGCCAAGGAGGAATAACCCGATAAAATGAGTAAGCAAAATGATGAAAGGTATGATGAAAATTTACATTGAAAAGAGCGACAAAATGTAGAAATACATGACCCGATGGACCTTTTGCTAAGTTCTTACAGGACTATAATGATGATATATGAGATAGGTATGATGAACCGGTACCATTCGACTAAGTTCCGTGAGGCAAGACACCATACCCGATTACGTAATAAAATGGAGTTACAGAAAGGTGAAACCGTACTCTTTTGGATATAGTGAGATGTATGCTTAATCATTCTACTCTTCCAGAATTCTAATGGGGAGATACCTTGAAGACTACTACTTATATATTGAATTATGTGCTAAGTAAATCTGTGTTGAAGACTTCATATAAGCTTATGACAGGAAAATAACCTACATTGAGACATTTTTGTGTTTGGGGTTATAGGACAGAGGTGAAGCCTTATAATCTACATTTAAAGAAGCTTGATCCCAAAATCATCAATAGTTTCTTCATTGGCTATTGTATTGGCTCAAAGGGTTCTAGGTTCTATTGTTCTTTTCATACTACTAGAATTATTGAATCTGATCGTGTTGTCTATTTTGAAGGGGGCTTAGAACATGGTGGAACTCAAGAACCGCGTATTGTTGATTTCAGTGAGGAGCATGTTGTTGTTCCTATTCCTGTTAATCCCTTTTCAGGGATAATGTCATCTTATTTGATCTATAATGATGATGTTGTTGATCCTGTTGATAATGTCAATATCCCTTAACAAGTAAAAAATAATGTACAAATTTCAGATGTTGTTGTGACTCCACTGAGAAGATTTGAGCAGGTTCCTATATCGATTGAGTTTACTAAATTGAGGGATTATGTTGTGTACCTACAGGAGCATGAATTTAACTCAGCTGGGGATTCTGATCCTATTTCTTTTCAAGAGGCCATGGTTAGTCTTGATAGTGCACAATGGCTAGTGGCTATGGAAGATGAGTTAACTTCTATGAGAAAGAATAATGTTTGGGAATTGGTGGAGTTGCCTATTGGTTGTAAAGCTGTTAGTTGCAAATGGGTCTTTAAGACCAAACATGATGCTAGGGGTGAAATTGAGAGGTATAAGGCCAAACTTGTTACTAAGGGATATAACCAGAGGGAAGGCATTGATTATAAGGAGACTTTCTCATTGGTTTCCACTAAAGGCTCTTTTCGTGTTGTGATGACTTTGGTTGCTCATTTTGATTTGGAGCTTTATCAAATGGATGTTAAGATCGTCTTCCTAAATGGTGATTTGTATGAGGATGTATATATGGATCAACCTGATGGTTTTGTTAAAGATGGTAAAGATCATATGATATGTAAATTGAGAATCGATTTATGGATTGAGACAAGCTTCTATGCATTGGTACTTGAAATTAGATTATTTTATTGACTCTCTTGGTTTTAAAGAAAATATTATTGACCAATGCATTTATCTGAAGTTTAGTGGGAGCAGATTCATCATTCTTATTTTATATGGTGATAATATATTGTTGGCTAGTAATGACATTATTTTTCTGAATGAGACTAAGCGATGTTGACAGCACATTTTGATATAAAAGATCTTGGTGATGCCTCTTTTGTATTGGGATTGAGATTCACCGTGACAGATCTCGTGGTATTCTTGACTTATCTCAGAAAGCTTATATTGAAATGATTCTAAATAGATTTAATATGAAATCTTATAATCCTTGTGTTACACCTACTAAAAAGGGTGAAAGACTCTTTAATACATAGTGTCCTCAAAATGATAAAGATGTTGCTGAAATGGAGAAGGTCTCATATGCTTCCGCTATTGGCAGCCTTATGTATGTTCAAGTTTGTACACGTCCTGATATTGTTTTTTTGTTGTTAGTGTACTTGGGAGATACTTGAACGAACTTGGTGTGGCTTATTAGCAGGTTACAAAACAAATCATGAGGTATCTGAATGACACCAAAGATCATATGTTAACTTATATAAGGTTAGATCACCTTGAGGTGATAGGTTATTCTGATTCTGATTATAGTGGTTGTCCAGATGACCGCAAGTCCACATTAGAGTATATCTTTATGTTGGCAGGAGGAGCTGTTTCTTGGAAGAGTGTTAAACAGACACTTACAGTTACTTCTACTATAGAGACAAAGTATATAACTTGTTATAAGGCTACGCATCAAGCGGTATGGTTGAAAAAATTTAATTATTGAATTTCGTATTGTAGAGAGAATTTCTAGGCCTCTTACTCTCTATTGTGATAACTTTGTCGTCGTGTGCCTATCTCAAATCAATATGAGCTTTAAGCGCTCGAAGCTTTTGACATAAAGTATATGTTTGTTAGAAAGAATATTCAAGAGTTTCAAACTCATGTCGAGTATATCCCTACATAACATATGATTACAGATCTCCTAACCAAAGGTTTAGCTGTCAAAGTTTTGTTGATCATGTGACCCATATAGGTATAGTGAGGTCTTTTGATGTTTTGGGTTAGTGGGAGTTTGCTTTGTAATTTTGTTGTAACCTCATTTTATTATGTCTCGAGACCTTAAACAATTATATTGTTATTATTATCGTTGCCATATAATATTGTTATTGTTATTATTTGTGCAGTTTTGATTACTTATGATATGACATATTGTGGAAACATTTTGGACTCCCAGTCTCATTTTGTTATTGTGCTGAGATGTTTGTTAAATCTCAGAAAGCATCTTGGGCGGATGCTTGAGCCATTTTGTTCAGAAAAGCACTTTGATCATAAATTGGCATACAATTTTGAATGTGTTTTCCCATTACCCATATACCACATTTTGATTGATGGGTCACCGAGATATGAGTATTTTGCATGTATGATATCAGTACTCCTTTGAGTATGATTTTCTGCATTGTTGGGATGCTTGTACTCTCATTTTGGACTAGTTGTTAAGAGTGCTGGCTCGATTTTGATATCATGTTGTGGCTACATATTGTTTGATTAATATAGAGAATTATTTTCTTATTAAAGTGATGTCATATGACTTATGTTACCCAAGTGGGAGAATATTAAAATTTTTTATTTATAGACTAGCATAAATTATATTGTAATTTTATAAAATCCAGATTAATTGAATGTCAAAATTATTAGAGTATTTTATTTAGTTCAAATTATGATCAGTATTATTAATAATCTATTGTTGTTAAAGCACTGCTCATATATGTGAGTATTATTTTATGGGTCCTGTATATGAGTTTGCCATAATGGGTAAGTTTAACTCATTTTAATTATTCTATATATATAGGGAGACTCATATTCCTAGTCACTTTAGTGCGTAGTTGTCTCATTGATACTGATGCGTGAGCGACTATTATGAGATAGGAATAATATATCTCTCTCATCTAAATTGTTTTTAAGGTTTCAACAATGACTTACTCATCAGCGCCTTTTCAAAGGTAACCCTAACACTTTTTATATGTATTAATAAGTCATAAATATTGGGATTAATATATCCGTTAATTTTTTTATCATCTATTGCACGCTAAGAGTTTGTATTAACTCAGCCAAGAATTTTCTAGATTTATCTCAGATGGTCTTATAATGACTTGTCTTTTGCTGCGTTTTTGAACTTGTTCTGCAAAGAAGTTCTAACTACATTCGCATCTATACTTGAAGATAAAATATCAGGGTCCTGCATGTTAGCTCCTTGAGCTACTTTTCGAAGAAGCGCTTCTCGTGGTGTATTTACATTTTGTGAAAATAGTGTAAATACTTTCATCAGGATTTTGAACAGGTCAGCTTCAATGTAAAATGTTTATCACTTTATCCTTTGTGCCAGTAGCACTCTTCAATTTTTTTACTTGTAGGGAGATATTTAGGAGTGGATATAATATAGTGCCTACTCTACAACTTCTAAATATAAAAAGTTGGCCATAGCCATTGCACATATACTATTTTCATATAGTACATACTACTATTATAGAAATAATATATGTCTTATCTCAATTGCCTTATTTTTTTCATTCTTTATTTTATTTACCTTGATATTTCTCATTCCTTTTTTTACCTTAAGTCTTACGGAAAGCTGACACATATACATGTTACCAACTTTTTGCTTGGGGTCTGTGCTCATCCCATTCAAACTCCATTATAACTTTAACCAGAAATCCCGCCTTAAGAAACGCACTTTTAATTGCTCAAACACTAGTTGCCCCTAGACCCCTTTGCAGACCCACTTTTCTTTGCCTTCCATGCATTCCATCGCTGCATAAACCACATTAGGCCACATAAATCAAGGTAGATTTGATTAAGAGACATTGTTTCCCTGTTTATTGAAATGGAGTAAATTGACGTGCTGTAAGAGACCATTAATTTGCTCGTAAATGGGGCCTGGATTGGCTACCACTTTGTGAGGATGTTGCTGAACAACTAAAGACTGCTTTATTATTAAAAAACTTGTTAAAAGTCTTTAGTGATAAAAATTTCTTTATTATAAAGTAAGAAAGATTAGGCATTTTTAACTACTTGTTTAATTATTCTTTGATTACATTTATTCTAATTGGTGATATACCAATATTGAGTTCTTTTAGCATCTGTTAAAACTGAATTGTTCGTCAGTGTGGCAAAAAGTGGATATATTGTGCTCTTCTAGCAAAATCTGAGTTTCCTTACTTGAGTAACATTTATTCACATACTAGTTTTCTGCACTGCTAACATTTATGGAGTTAATGAGATATTGACTAGTTATATATGAACTAACAATATATCTAAATTTTTCCTGTTGTTGTGAAATTAGATAGGGATTCAAAAAATAAAACCCTTCCGTTTCATCTGTAATTATGAATTGAATATTGAATGACTAAAGAAGTTAAATCAAGAAAAATAATGAAAAATCCAAAGATTGGTTTGAAAATTTAATGTAAGATAAGAACAAAGTTGTATGGATTCACAGAAACTACATGGATAGAAACGAAAAATTAAATATCAAAATAGTTTAGATAATTCAATAAATATGATTAGTGCAATTCAGAATTCTTAATTACTACAACTGGATAAATTTTATTAATTGAATAATTAATTCATAATGTGTTAATTGTTTGTATCATTAACTATTTCTTTTCTTTATTTTATTTAGGGTGCGAGAAACTTATCATGAATTCAAGTGGGGATTCGACCTCTACTTGTGTGCCAAGACGGTCCTCTTCAGTAAATCATGAACCAAGACATAATTAATTAGCATTAGATTTAATATTACATTTATGTTATATAATGAAGGATTATTGTAAGTTAAATTTACTTTATAGGTACTTCAAATATTTATTCAAGACTATAATGCATATTCTGCATTTTTATGTTACTAAGCGCATGTTCTAGTAATTTTATCTTTATGTTTTGATTTCAAAATCAAGTGAAAGAAATGTATATTAATAGTGTGGAATAACTTATTGTATTAAGGAAAGAAAAAAAAAGGTAAAACAATTATTTTGTTGCGGTTTCGACGGCCACTAACAATGCTGTTTGAAAAAAATGCATTTGTAGCAGTTCTAACTACAGCCAATATCAACAGAAAGCAACCTTAAACTACTTTGATTTAGTACGTTGAACTGCAACTAATAATGTGCATAATTTATATTATATATTTTTATACTTATAAATTGAATGCTAACTTTATATTTATTTTGAGCAATTTGATAATCTTATTTTTAGTTATATATATTAATAAGATTTAATTATTAATTAATTTTGATAATTACAAGTTTGTATGTTCTTGAAACTTGAATTTAGAGAAGCTGGAACCTCACGTATATGCCTTGTGTTAGCTATAGCATTTTGAAAAAGGAGAAAACTTAGGTAAAGTTTCTTATGTACTTGTGGTGCTTGTCTCCAATAGAAACATGACATGTATTTTATTTTTTAGTTACTTAATTATTATTTTTAAAATTTTTATTAATGAGTTATAGAAAAATATATACATGTCATATTTCTATTAAAGACAAGTACCACAAGCACCTAAGGAACTTTACCTAAGTTTTGTCCTTTGAAAAAAAAAAAAAGTTAAGAATAACTCATGGGGGGCCGCACACATTCAAAGCATAATGAAAATAGCAAGCTAATATGTTGCATGCTGCCAAGGAAAAAAAAAAGAGAGACAGCATAGTGAGACTACAATTGAAGATGAGCTAACTATAATTTGGGAAATTATTCTATAAAGAGTTTTCATCTTTTTTTTTTTTTTTTCTTTTTATGTATTTTGAATATTTTGAGATGTTTATCTCTATTATGTTAGACTAATTTTTCTTTTGATTAATGGTGATGTTGAATTTCTAGAATAATATGTTCTCTAATTTGATTTGATATTAATTTTTCTTTTCATATACTTGAGTTGTTTGTAATTCTCCAATACTTAATATTTCTTGTATGTTCTTGAAACTTGAATTTAGAGAAGCTGGAACCTCACGTATGTGCCTTGTGTTAGCTATAGCATTTTGAAAAAATAAAAATTAAAAAAAAGGTTAAGAATAACTCATGGTGGGCCGCACACATTCAAAGCATAATGGAAATAGCAAGCTAATATGTTGCATGCTGTCAAGAAAAAAAGGGAGGCTGCATAGAGAGACTACAATTGAAGAAGAGGAACGCACTATAATTTGAGCAACTATTCTATAAAGAGTTTTTATCATTTTATTTTTATTTTTAATGTATTCTAAATATTTTGAGATATTTATCTTTATTATGTTAGGCTAATTTTTTTTTTTTTAAAAATAAGGGTGATATTGAATTCCTATAATAATATGTTATCTAATTTGATTTGATATTGATTTCTCTTTTCATATACTTGAATTATTTGCAATTCTCCAACATTTAGTATTTGCTTCTCTATTTTGATAATCCTATTTTTTGTTATATATATTAATAGGATTTAATTATTAATTAATTTTGATAATTACAAGTTTGTATGTTCTTGAAACTTGAATTTAGAGAAGCTGGAACCTCACGTATGTGCCTTATGTTAGCTATAGCATTTTGAAAAGAAAAAAAAAGGTTAAGAATAACTCTTGGTGGGCCGCACACATTCAAAGCATAATGGAAATAGCAAGCTAATATGTTGCATGCTGCCAAGAGAAAATAAAAAGAAAAGAAAAGAAGCCGCACAGTAAAACCACAACTGAAGAAGAGGAACTGACTACAATTTGGGAAATTATTTTACAAAGAGTTTTCATCTTTTCTCTTCTTTGTTTTTGATGTATTATGAATATTTTAAGATGTTTATCTCTACTATGTTAGACTAATTTTTCTTTTGGTTAAGGGTGATGTTGAATCTTAAGAATGATATGTTCTTTAATTTGATTTGATATTGATTTCTCTTTTCATATATTTGAGTTGTTTGCAATCATTGATTTCTCTTTTCATATATTTGAGTTGTTTGCAATTCTCCAACATTTAGTGTTTATGATATATTCGAAATTCTCTGAGCCTGATAATCCGAGTTTGTTTTGAAATTATCTATTGCTATATTAGGATTTTGTACATCCATGAAATTTTAATTAATTGTAACATTTGAGATTAATTGTTATAGTCAAGTAATGATTAATTTTCAAGGGAGCATAGGTTCATAAGATCTACATGAGATTGTCTTATTTAGAACAACATATCTTTTATTTCAATTGATAATTTGATTATATACATTTTAGAATTAATTATTCGTTAGGGTTATGAGGGAATGTTTTCATCCTAGCTTTTTTGGAAGGATTGGTAGTTTATATTTAATTACTCATGGTTGTTAGCTGAAGTGAATAGGGAAATTAATTAAATTTGAATTTGAAAAATAATAATTTTAATAGTGGAAATTGGTCCTTAGTCCAAATCAATCAATTAATTTTAAATACATCATTTTTCATAATTTTCATTTTGGTTAATTTAATCATTTAAATTTAAATTTAATTTTTTTTGTGTGTCTACTATCCATTAATTATTTAGCTTAATTAATTATTTTTCCTTAGAGAATGATACCCTATTTACCAATGTGCTAAAATTTAATTTTTAAAATCGATAAAAAGGTTTTATTTTGACAATAAAACGACCTATCAACTATTTTAATGTGTATGATTATAACTACAACTAACAAATTGCCACTAAATTAAAACATTTAGTGGCAGTTATACCAGTGATTGTTTAAAACTGCCACTAGATGTTTCTCATCGCTTCTAACCGAGGCGATTCTAGAACCGCCACTAAATTTGTTAGTGGGGGTTAAAATTGCCACTAAAGGACTTTTACAACTGCCACTAAAAAATGTTTTATTGTAGTGATAATGTGAAAAACCATTAATAAAAATGATGAAATACTTTTCTCCTTTAAAAGACGGAGCATCAAAGGTCCACGAATATCAATGTGTATAATTCCAAGAAGTTAGGTACTTCTATTGACACACTACTAGAAATTTCTGATTTAGAGATAGAATTTAGAGACAAAATTTTTTTTGTCTCTAATAGAGATGGAAACAGAGACAGAATTAATAAATTAGAGAGGAAAAATAAAATTTAAAATTTAGAGACAGAAATGATCCGTCTCAGAAATTTTTGTCTCTAATTTCGTCTCTATTTAGTCAATTTAAAGTCAAATATACTTAGAGACAGAGTTTAGAGATAGAATTTACCCATCTCAGATTTTTCTGTCTCTAATTCCGTCTCTATTCAGTTAATATAATGTTTTAAAAAATCAAATATATTTAGAGACAGAATTTAGAGATTAAATTTATTCGTTTCTAAATTTTTAGTCTCTAATTACCTTTCTTTTCCATGTCTAACTAATTTATATAATTTAATTAATAAAATTCTTTTTTTTATAAAATAGAGATGGATTGTTTCCGTCTCTACTCTTTTCAAAATAAAATGATTTCAGAAACCCTTATTCCCAAATTACAACCCAACATTATTGAAGAGCTCTATTCCCATTCTAATCCCCACCTCCATGACAGTGGATCTGGGCGGAAGTTTGGAGGTGCAACGCAGATTTAGGTTAGGACACGGTGGTTCGATGGGGTGGTTCTGTTCTTGGTGGCGGTGTGATGATAGCTGAGTTTGTGGAATCTTGCTAGAATGTTGGCTCTGGGTAGCAGCTACTCGTGAATGTGGGCAAAGCGAGGCGGAGTGGTTCGAGGTTGGTGAGTGATGGCACGGTGGAGGCTCATCGATGGATGGCGAAGATCGGTGGTTGTGCGAATAGGGTGGTGTGTAGATAGCAATTTCCGGTGGAGGACATGGGCTCGTGGGTCTTGGGTGATGTTTGGTTTGGGCTAGGTGTGGTGGCTGAGATATGTTGGGGTCGAGGCTGATGTAGTGGCTGAGGCTGCCGGAAGCGACGGAGGGCGACGATTCAGGCATGGAGGTGCGATGGAAGCTCGATGGATGTGGCCTTTGGTTATGTTTGTCTTGTCTTGTCTTAAGCTTAAGCTTTGCCTTCTACCTTGGAGCTTGATTCCAGCCTATACTCTTACGTGTAAGATTCTCTCCTTTCTTTCCACTAATCTATCATGGCCTTCACGGTTTCTCTCTTAATTATTACATTCATAATTTAAATAACCATCTCAGGCTGATACGTGATACATAGTGTTTGTAGCACTATATTATTTCTAAGCTGTTCTGAGATATATCTAGTTTTCATTTTAGAAAACCTTGTTGAACAGGCACATTTTGTTTATTTCCTTGATTAAATACCTAAAATTGAATATGCTCTTGTGTTGTGATGCTTGATGTCGTGTGCCACTTGTATCAGGTGCTTAATGATAGAGGTTATGTTGGTTCTGCATCTGATATCTGGTCTTGTGGAGTCATTCTCTTTGTACTTATGGCTGGGTACTTGCCTTTTGATGAGCCAAGTCATATGGCTCTGTATGGGAAAGTAAGTCATTTTAGATTATTGTCGCAACCGAGATCGCAACGGGACGACCGAAAAAAGATTTCTCTTTTAGAAAAATTAATGGAGTCGCCACCAATGTTTATTTGAATTGGGAAAACATTAAAAAACCCTTTAATCAGGAAAACTGGTCTTTTGAAAATGAGTTTGGATTCGGGAGTCGATTACAGGTAGGGAAGGTGTTAGCACCCTACACTGCCCGCTCCAAGAACGGTACCTTATGTTAGTTGTGCAAAGTTTAATAATATCAAATCTATTTATTTTTACTCTTTTTTTAAAAAAAAAAACTTTGTAACTAAGTTTTTTATTTTTTTTATTTTAAAGAAAGAAAGGGAATAACCAAATTGTGAAAATTTATTTTTTTGGCTTGATAGAAATGAATTTCTGCTCCTACGTATCCCCTGGTGTAATGGGGAACTCAAAGTCACGTAGTTCTTTTGAAAATGATTGTGACTTGATTGATTTTAATTAGAAAAAGATTTTTTGAAAAAAAAAAATTTTTTGATTGAAAATAAAATCATCATTGCTCAGGATTCAAGACAGCATAAGACTACTCAATAAACCCACATTAATTTTTAAAAAAAAACTTTTTTTATTTTTATTTTTATTTTGAGGCATGCACAAAGGCAAATAAGTAACTACATAAACAATACATTATCATATTATGAGCCAAGAAAAATACAATAAAAAAAAACCAAATTAAGCACAATAACACAAAATAATTTTCTTTTAACGTTTTTTATATTTTATATTTTATATTTTTTATTTTTTTATTTTCTCCTCTTTTTATATTTTATTTTTATCATTTTTTATTTTTATTTTTTATTTTTTATTTCATATTTTTTATATTTTTTTCTTCTTAGCTAAATCAATTATACAAAGCACATTTTAAGAGACTAATCCTAAAGTTAACTACTAACCCAAAACTAACAAACAACAAATATCCCACTTAGCTACCAAACAAAATAAAAATCAGAAACATTAAAAGCCCAAACCCATAAACAAATGATTTTCTTTTTTTTTTTATTTCCCACCTTTTTCTCATCAGAATAACAAGGCTAATAAAAACAAAGATATCACTTTTAACTTTTAAAAGCAAAAACGTAATAGCAAATGCCCAAATGTCATTCTAGAAAAAGAACAAAACAGAAAGGGGAAGAATCACCCCACTTGCAGATTGGCAGCTGGGAGGACGCTGGTGCTGCTCGGTCGAGGGATCTGGTTTGAGGTCCGACGGTCGAGTGCAGAGAGGGATCTGGTTTGAGGTCCGACGGTCGAGTGCAGAGAGGGATCTTGCAGAGAGGGATCTGGTTTGAGGTCCGACGGTCGAATGCAGAGAGGGATCTGGTTTGAGGTCCGATGGTCGAATGCGAGAGAGGATCTGGTGAGGTCCCGGTTGGTTGGGTTCGGTGGCGTTTTGGAGAGGTTATGGAGGTTGCTTGGGTGATGGGTGGTCAGAGGATGTTGGGTGGCTTGGATTTGAAGATGGTTGATACGGTTTGGAGGTTGATGGGATCTTTGTGTGAAGGGGTGGCTCACGGTGGAGAATGGGTGGAGGTTGATGAGGGTGAGTGAGTTGACTCGGTTGAGGGTGATGGAATAGTGAGGTTGAAGAATATTTGAGGTGATGATGAGTTATGGTTTGATGATGTAGGTTGAAGATGAGAGTGGAGGGTAATGGTTGCTTTGGTGTGTTGATGGAGTTACATGAATGGAGGTTCTTGAGTATGAAGGAAAAAGATGGTGAGGGTTCATTCTGCAAAGTGAAGGTTGAATGTGAGAAAAAAAAATTGGGAGATGGTGCAGATTCCTGGTTGAGTGCCGATGGAGAAGAGGAGGTATGGTATTTAAAAAGTGAGACTATACGTGAGTGAGTGGAGTGTGTCGGTGCATGCAGTGGGTGAGTGAGTGGATACATGATTGGGTAATTGTGTGGGAGTGGGTGCATGATTGGGTAATTGTGTGGGAGTTGGTACATGATTGGGTAATTGTGTCGGAGTTGGTACATGATTGAGTAATTGTGTCGAGTTGTTGTAGTGGAGTGTGTGTTGTGTAGTGCAAGTAGTGCATGGGCAGTGAGAAAAAAAATCCAGACCCATCACTCTCTGTTTCACTATTATTTATTTATTTTTATTTTTATTTTTTTATATTTTTTATATTTTTACCATAAAAACAAAGTGTAAAACAAGGTAATTAAGCATCAATTAACACAAGATTATTAGTCTTTGATCAAATATTAAAAGAAATTTTATGGATAAAATTGGGTATCAACAGCTGCTCCCCCTTTGCTTTGCATTTAAACTAAATGAGAAGCAAAGGAATTGATTCAATTTTGTCCATGAAAATTTTGATTTTTTTTAGAGTGTGTAGATTGATGCAAAATACAGCAGAAATAAAAACAAGAAAAGTAAAAGCTTGCAGAATTGGGTATCCACCGAAACTTGACAGAAAACTTAAAAAGACTAACACAAAGCTTGCAGAGTCGGGTATCCGCCGTAGCTTGACAAAAAAGTAAAAGCTTGCGAAGTCGGGTATCCGCTGAAACTTGACAGAAAGGTAAATAGCTTGTGGGGTAGTATATCCACTAAAACTTGACAGAAAGATAAATAGCTTGTGGGGTAGGGTGCCCATCGAAACTGGACAGAAAGGTAAATAGCAAACAGCTTGTGGGGTAGGGTGCCCATCGAAGCTAGACGGAAAGGTAAACAACAAACAACTTGTGGGGTAGAGTACCCATCGAAGCTGGACAGAAAGGTAAACAACAAATAGCTTATGGGGTAGGGTTCCCATCGAAGCTGGACGGAAAGGTAAACAACAAACAGCTTGTGGGGTAGGGTGCCCATCAAAGCTGGACGGAAAGGTAAACAACAAACAGCTTGTGGGGTGGGGTGCCCATTGAAAGGTAAACAACAAACAGCTTATGGGGTAGGGTACCCATTGAAGCTGAACGGAAAGGTGAATAGCAAACAACTTGTGGGGTAGGGTGCCCATCAAAGTTGGACAGAAAGGTAAACAACAAACAGCTTGTAGGGTAGGGTGCCCATCGAAGCTGGACGGAAAGGTAAACAACAAACAGCTTGTGGGGTAGGGTGCCCATCAAAGCTGGATGGAAAGGTGAATAGCAAACAACTTGTGGGGTAGGGTGCCCATCAAAGCTGGACAGAAAGGTAAACAACAAACAGCTTGTGGGGTAGGGCGCCCATCGAAGCTGGACGGAAAGGTAAACAACAAACAGCTTGTGGGGTAGGGTGCTCATCGAAGCTGGACGGAAAGGTAAACAACAAACAGCTTATGGGGTAGGGTGCCTATCGAAGCTGGATGGAAAGGTAAATAGCAAACAACTTGTGGGGTAGGGTGCCCATCGAAGCTGGACGAAAAGGTGAATAGCAAGCAACTTATGGGGTAGGGTGCCCATGGAAGCTGGACAGAAAGGTAAATAACAAACAGCTTATGGGGTAAGGTGCCCATCGATGCTGGACGGAAAG
Source organism: Ormosia semicastrata (assembly GCA_029884595.1). NCBI lineage: Eukaryota > Viridiplantae > Streptophyta > Magnoliopsida > Fabales > Fabaceae > Ormosia > Ormosia semicastrata. The sequence continues at coordinate 117,920,296 of JAQQTO010000063.1, forward strand.
GTAAATAGCAAACAACTTGTGGGGTAGGGTATACCCCATCAAAGCTGGACGGAAAGGTAAATAGCAAACAACTTGTGGGGTAGGGTACCCATCGAAGCTGGACGGATAGGTAAACAACAAACAGCTTGTGGGTAGGGTGCCCATCGAAGCTGGACGGAAAGGTAAATAACAAACAGCTTGTGGGGTAGGGTGCCCATCGAAGCTAGACGGAAAGGTAAATAGCAAACAACTTGTGGGGTAGGGTGCCCATCGAAGCTAGACGGAAAGGTAAAAAGCAAACAACTTGTGGGGTAGGGTGCCCATCGAAGCCAGACGGAAAGGTAAATAGCAAACAACTTATGGGGTAGGGTGCCCATTAAAGCTGGATGGAAAGGTAAACAACAAACAGCTTGTGGGGTAGGGTGCCCATCGAAGCTGGACGGAAAGGTAAATAGCAAACAACTTGTGAGGTAGGGTGCCCATCGAAGCTGGACGGAAAGGTAAATAGCAAACAACTTGTGGGGATAATACCAAACAACTTGTGGGGTAGGGTGCCCATCGAAGCTTGACGAAAAGGTGAATAGCAAACAACTTATGGGGTAGGGTGCCCATCGAAGCTGGACGAAAAGGTAAATAGCAAATAACTTGTGGGATAGAGTGCCCATCGAAGTTGGACGGAAAGGTAAATAGCAACAACTTGTGGGGTAGGGTGCCCATCGAAGCTGGACGGAAAGGTGAATAGCAAACAACTTATGGGATAGGGTGCCCATCGAAGTTTGACAGAAAGGTAAATAACAAACAGCTCGTGGGGTAGGGTGCCCATCGAAGCTGGATGGAAAGGTAAAAAGTAAACAACTTGTGGGGTAGAGTGCCCATCGAAGCTAGACGAAAAACTTAAAGGCAATGGGCACAAGGCCCTGATTTGCTGTGAAAACGATGGGTGCGAGGACCAGAGAATTGAAAGGCAATAGGTGTAAGACCTTGACTTATCTTGGAAGCGATGGGTACGAGGACCAGGAAACTAAAAGCCAATGCAAGGAGTCAAAAATGAGAAGACAATGGGTGCGAGGACTCGGAAAAGAAAAGACACTGGGTGTGGGGACTTGGAAACTAAAAGGCAGTGGGTGCGGGGACCCAAAAATTAAAGACAATTGGTGTGGGGACCCAGAAAAAAATAGAAACAATACGAGGGCAGATAATCTTTGAAAGCATTATTTTTTTTGTTTTTTTAATTTTTGTCTGATCTGTGTTGTCCCTTTTTTTTTTTAAAATCCAACCTCTCTTTTTTCTCTCTTTTCCTTTTCCTTTTCCTTTTCCTTTTCCTCTTTTTTTTGAATTTTATAAAAAGTCCTTTGAACCAACGACAACCCGCGAATGAAAAGGCAATGAGTGTGGGGACCTAGAAACTAAAAGCAATGATTTTTTGTAAATGCATGTGATGCCAGAGATGGTGCATGATGCAATGGATACAATGAATGTGATATCAGAGGATAATGCATGTGATGCCAGAGGCGATGCATGTGATGCCAGAAGTGACGCTTGAGGTCAATGCATGTAATGTCTAAGATGATGCATGACATAATGAATGCCCTATTGTAGAGATTCTCATGAACAAATTGAGTAAGCAAATTTTTGTTGTTTTTTTGTTTTTGTTTTTGTTTTTTTTTTTTTTTTTTTTTTTTGCACATTAGAGCTTTGGTTCTGCAACCCTTAAGGACTTTTCCCACAACAAGATCATGGTCAAACAGTTACAAAATACATTGATTTGCTTTATGATTTGTCATGTCACCCTTTCTTTTCTCATCAATACTTTTATCAGGACTTCATTGCGTTTCCCATGACCTTTCGAAATTGTTAAAGCAAATCTAAATGTTTTTGTAATATTGTCACATGTTTCACATCTTAACATAAAACTATCATGAAAAATACAGATTAGATCAACAATGGATTGCAACAAAAAGGGATTATTATTACAGAAAAGAACATTATAAGAGAGAGAGTACAAAAGGGATCAGAATTGACAAGTTTACAAAAGAGATGTTAGAATGGAGTTTTTTAGCTCTTCAGTGGTATTCTCTTGGATGATCAGTGCTAATTTCCCATGCATACAACCTTAAACAACCATTTGTTTGTTTCCAAGAATATGATTTGATCCAGCTTCATATATTAGGAGTGTTTCTTGACAAGACTTCATATATTCAAACTGCCCCAGTTTGTGACTTCAGGCAAATCCACTCCTTCAGATGTGTCAAGTACTATTTTTTTAAAACCCTAACTTTTTCCTAGGTCGCTCTTTCGAGTTTTCAACCTAGTGGGTCGCTCTAACTTTTGCCTAAGTCGCCTTTTCAGGTTTCAAGCCTAGCGAGCCATTTTTCTTTTCTTTTTTTTTCTTTTTTTTAAGCATAGTACATTTTGACTGCATCTGAATTTACGGAAAGTGGTAAATCTTCACCATCCATGTTTGTGAGAATTAAGGCCCCTCCTGAGAAAGCCTTTTTTACAACATAAGGCCCTTCATAGTTTGGAGTCCATTTTCCTCGATGATCCTTTTGAATGGGAAGAATCTTCTTGAGTAGTAGATCTCCTTCTTGAAACTATCGGGGACGCACCTTTTTTGCATAGGCTTTCATCATTCTCTTTTGGTAAAGCTGGCCATGACACAGTGCAGCTAATCTCTTTCCTTCAATGAGGTTCAACTGATCAAGTCGAGTCTGGACCCATTCAGCTTCTTCTAGTCCTGCCTCCATCAACACTCTTAATGATGGTATTTCCACTTCAATAGGGAGTACTGCTTCCATTCCATAAACTAAAGAGAAAGGAGTTGCCCCAGATGAAGTACGAACGGACGTACGATAACCATGCAGTGCAAATGGTAGCATTTCGTGCCAATCTTTGTATGTTACAACCATCTTCTGGATAATTTTCTTGATGTTCTTGTTTGCTGCCTCAACTGCCCCATTCATCTTAGGGTGATAAGGTGAAGAATTGTGGTGCTCAATTTTGAAACTCTCACACATCTCTTTCATCATCTTATTGTTCAAATTAGTGGCATTGTCAGTGATGATCTTGCTTGGCAAACCATAGGGACAAATTAACTCCCTTTTGACAAACCTGATCACTACACTCCTGGTGACATTGGCATAAGAAGCAGCTTCATCCCATTTTGTGAAGTAATCAATTGCAACAAGAATAAAGCGATGTCCATTTGAGGCCTTCGGTTCAACAGGCCCTATGACATCCATTCCCCACATCGAGAATGGCCAAGGTGCTATTAAAACATTTAAAGGTACTGGCGGTGCATAAACCTTGTCAGCATATGTCTAGCATTTATGGCACTTCCTTACATAATTGAAGCAATCAGTTTCCATTGTCAACCAATAGTACCCAGTCCTTAGAATCTTCCTTGCCATTGCGTGTCCAATTGCATGAGTTCCAAAAGAACCTTCATGAACATCTCTAATGATTTTCTCTGCCTCCGTTGCATCAACACATCTTAGCAGCACCATATCATGATTCCTCTTATAAAGCACTTCCCCATTAAGAAAGAAACCCATTGCGAGTCTTCTGAGGGTCCTTTTGTCATTTTCTGAAGACTCTAGAGGGTATTCTCTACTCTGGATAAAGCGTTTGATGTCATGATACCATGGTTTCCCATCTGAATCCACTTCTACCATTTAACAATATACCGGTTTGTCACGACTTTCCAATTTTATAAGTGGCAAGTCCCTATCATGGCTTACTTTGAACATTGATGATAATGTGGCTAAAGCATCAGCCAACTGATGGTCTTCCCGAGGGACATGATGGAATATGACTTTGTCAAGTTGTTCAATCAACTTCTTGATGTAAGCATAATAAAGGATTAATTTGGCATCTCGTGTCTCCCATTCTCCCTTTAGTTGATGAGTAACCAAGGCGGAATCCCCGTATACCTCAAGAACTTTTGCCTTTGATTTTATTGCTGCTTGGATTCCCATGGCACATGCTTCATACTCAGCTACATTGTTTGTAATGTTAAAGCACAGTCTAGCAGTGATTGGAATGAAATTATTTTCGGGTGAAATTAGTATGGCTCCAACTCCATGCCCCAGTGAATTGGAAGCTCCATCGAACAACAAGGTCCATTTTTCCTTTTCCAGGGATTCTTCTTCTCCAAATAAAGCCATTATATCTTCATCAAGGAATTCACACTGTATAGACCCATATTCCTCCATAGGTTGACTGGCCAAGAATTCTGCAAGGGCGCTGCCTTTTGGGTGACATAGACAATGTCATATTCTGATAGCAGAACTTGCCAACGTGCAATCCTCCTAGTGAGAGCAGGCTTTTCAAAGATGTACTTGATTGGGTCCATTTTGGACATTAACCAAGTGGTGTAACTCAACATGTACTGCCTCAAACGGTGGGCCACCCATGCCAAGGCACAACACGTACGTTCCAACAATGAGTATTTTGCCTCATAGTTAGTGAACTTCTTACTCAAGTAATTAAATGGCATGTTCCTTTCTAGCAGTTTCATCATGCTGCCCCAGTACACAGCCCATGGATTCATCTAATACAGTCAAGTACATGATAAGAAGTCTTCCTGGCACTGGAGTTACCAAAACTGGGGGTTCTTACAGATACTGCTTGATCTTCTCAAATACTGTCTGACAATCTTCATTCCATTCTACGGTCTGGTTTTTACGCAGTAACTTGAAAATTAGTTCGCACGTTGCAGTCAATTGGGATATAAATCTAGCAATATAGTTTAATCTCCCCAGAAACCCTCAAACTTCCTTTTCAGTGCGAGGAGGTGGCATCTCTATGATTACTCGAACTTTATCTGGATCAACTTCTATCCCTTTCTGGCTAACCACAAACCCCAAAAGCTTGCCTGATCTTACACCAAAAGTGCATTTAGCAGGATTTAGTCTGAGCCTGAACTTTCTCAAACGTTCAAAGAGCTTTTACAATTTAACAACATGGTCTTCTTCTGTTCTAGACTTAGCAATCATATCATCCACGTAAACTTCTATTTCTTTATGCATCATGTCATGGAACAAAGTTACCATTGCCTTTTGATAAGTTGCTCCTGCATTCTTCAATCCAAAAGGCATTATTTTGTAGCAAAACGTTCCCCATAGAGTAATGAATGTAGTCTTCTCCATGTCTTCAGGTGCCATCTTGATCTGATTGTATCTTGAGAAACCATCCATGAAGGAGAAAAATGAATGTTGAGCAGTGTTATCCACCAGTACATCTATGTGAGGTAGAGGAAAGTTGTCTTTAGGGCTAGCCCTATTCAGATCTCTATAGTCAATGCACATTCGTACCTTTCCATCCTTCTTCGGGACAGGAACAATGTTGGCGACCCATAGAGGGTACTTTGCAACAGCAAGGAAACCTGCATCAAACTGCTTTTTAACCTCTTCTCTAATTTTTAGTGACATCTCTGGCTTCATTCGTCTCAGCTTTTTCTTGACGGGAGGATATTCTGGATTTAATGGAAATTTATGTTCAACCATGCTAGCATCTAGCCCGGGCATATCTTGGTACGACCATGCGAAAATGTCACAATAATCATATAAGAGCTTGACTAACTTACTTCGCTCATCTTCTTTCATGGAAGTGCCAATTTTTACTTCTTTTTTATCATCCTCTGACCCTAAATTAATCACTTCAGTTGGCTCTTGATGGGGTTGAATTTCTTTGGCCTCTTGTTTCATTAATCTCATTAACTCAGGAGAGGGTTCCCAATTGCATTATTATCCTCATCAACATGATTAATGGGATGGTCAAAATCATATAATTGGGTCATAGCACTGTCATTTTCAAGAGAGTCACTTTCAGATCTACATTTATCGGTATTAACATAAATAAAAAGAAGTAATGAATAAAGGTTAATGTAATGGTCGGGCAAACAGCTAAAAATAAAAGAAAGAAAAAAATGGCAAGATAATTTGAAAATGCATTTATTAATAGTAAATATTAAAATGGAAACATGTGAGCCCGTTTTTACAACATATCTTCCTAAAGCCTTGGACAGAGCTAAAAGATTAGCATTACAGAATTACTTTGAATCAGTTTCAAAGGTCATGGGAAAATCAACGAACTCCCAATTGTTGAGCTCTGCATCTGGGGAACAAGGGTACACTAAGTTGACACTATGACTGATGGGTTGATCATCTTCAATAGCAGTCACTTGATTCAGAAATACTAATCCTGCACTTCGAAAGCTTTGACGGATGTCACAAATGGGGATTCCCTCAGCTTTAGGCTCCCGATTTTCCAACTGAGCCAACCTCCTTTCTTTTTTCTCTTCTATAACCCTTCTCTTATCAGCTTTGGTGGGTTTATATCCTAGCCCGAACCTGTCTTTGTTTTCACAGGGTTGTAGGAACTTCATAATGCCTTGTTCGTTCATTCCTAGTCCCCTTCCATATTGATATCCTCTTTCAAGCATGACCTTAGCCATCATCATGGATGTATTAGATGGCTGTGGCTTTAAAATTTGTGCTTCTTCTTCCACGTAAGTGGCATTAACAATCTCCAGTGCTTGGAACGTAGTTTCAAGAGCTTCTTCTACAGCTTCAATGTAAGGGGTTGATAGTGGTTTACTCACTAATAGGTCTTCCTTACCTGAAATGATTACCAACCTACTGCCAACTATGAACTTCACTTTCTGATGCAATGTGGACGGCACGGCTCCAACAGAATGAATCCAAGGTCGTCCTAAGAGACAACTGTAAGTTGGTGTAATGTCCATCACTTGGAAGAGTATATGAAAGGTAGTAGGCCCAATTTGAACTGGGATCTCAATTTCTCCTATTACTTCTCTCCGGGTCCCATCGAAAGCTCTCACGATCATTGTACTTAGTTTCATATAAGTCCCATCAAAAGGCAACTTGGAGAGAGTTGATTTTGGCAACACATTCAAAGAGGAACCATTGTCAATGAGCACTCTAGCCATTATATGCTCTTGGCATTTGACAGAAATGTGTAACGCCTTGTTGTGTCCTATTCCTTCAGCAGGTATTTCATCATCAGTGAAAGTGACATAATTATCAGTAGTAATGTTGCCAATAAAATCACCTAACTTGTCAACTGTAATGTCATGAGAAACATGGGCTTGATTCAGTATCTTCATTAATACTTTTCTGTGCGACTCAGAATTCATCAATAAGGACAAGAGTGATATCCTTGCAGGGGTGCGATTCAACTGATCTACCACTTTGTATTCACTTTGCTTGATGAACTTCAAAAATTCACAGGCCTCTTCATCAGATACCTCCTTCTTATACTCATTTAGCTTTGTCAACTCTTCCTTTGCTTTCACATCATTTCCCATGGAAGTATCTCCTACCTTGCTCTTCCCCTTACAGTTTCTTTTCTTTTCTTCTTCTGCTTGCCCTTTTCGCAGCTCCTCCGGAGTATAAATGCGACCACTTCGTGTCATCCCTCCGATCCCTGATATATTAGTGACGACAGAAGTCGGATAAGATGAAATTTTTGGTTGATTGTTTGTGGGATTGCTTCCAAGGATTTGCACATCATAATTCCATGGTACTGCCTTTGTGTTTTTGAATGGAAAAGGGCTAGGAACTTGAATAGTGATAGGCCTTGGGCCACATGGAGACGGCGCAGCTGCAACTTCAGTGTAATAGATAACTAATGGTTTGATAGCTGGACTTGCAATAGAAGGGACCAGAGGGTTTATGGCTTCCTGACCTTCTTGCGATTGTGGAACAACACACTCATCCACCATGCTTATGCCACCATTGTCACATAGATGACCTATTTACACTAATTGCATGTCCATTAGATCTTGGAGGATTTGTCTGAACTCACCATATTTCTCAATAGAATGCCCCACATTGCCATGGAGATTGCACATTATTTCATCCTCGTCGCCTCTTTTCTCTTTAATACGAGCTTCCATCATCCCAAATTTGCAGAGCTCTTTAAGAAAGACCTTCATGGGGGTTTTGATATCTGCCACTCGTCTTATAAGTTGCTGGGCAGAGCATTCCTCTATAGCATTGACTGTAGGATTCCCATGATTAGGCAAAGGGTTGTGGCCCACACTAGGAGTATTTGGCTTGAAATTCAACCATTTGGCGTTGATTAAATCTTGCACCTTAAACTTCAGCGCTTTGCAATTCTCTGTGGAATGCCCTACGACCCCTGCATGGTAATCACACTTGGCATTTGGGTCAAAACCTTTAGGGTATGGGGGTTCTAATGACTTCATCGGGCAAGGAGCCAAGAGAGAGTTACGGATGAGTTGGGGTAGTAACTCAGTGTAGGTCATGGGAATTGGGTCAAAATGGATAAACTTTCTTTCTTGGTTATTTGGTGGCCTTCTTTGGTTTGTGTTTGGATTTTGGGTCCATGGTTGAGCTATTTGAGGCGGTAAGGTAGAGGGTGTCTGGTGTTGAGAGGGGGATGGTGTCCGGTAAGGTATCATTGGGTGGTGAGGCTGGGGGTAATGAACTTGTGAAGCATTAGCAACATACGGGTGGTAAGGTTGGGAATGTGGAACTTGGGAGACATGAGCAAAGTATGGGTTGTAAGGTATGTAGGGAGGTTGGAAGGATGGTTGAGTATTGCTAGGTGATCGATTATATTTCCCTTAGGTAAAGCTTCTTTAATCAAAAGTAACAGCATGGGTTTTTCTTTCTCTTTTCTTCCATGTTGGGGGCCTCTTGGCATTAAATGTTCCTGTTGAACTTTCAATTATCTTTTCACTTCTCATTCCTCCCTTAACTCTTTCTCCAATGATGACCATGTTCGAAAAATTTGATGACACACTCCCTATCATGTTGTCATAAAAGGGTGATTGCAGAGTGTCGATGAACGTGGCCACCATTTCTCTTTCTATCAATGGGGGCTCTACCTGAGCAGCCGTTTCCCTCCACCACTGAGCATATTCCTTAAATGTTTCAACATCTTTCTTAGCCATATTCTGCAATTGTAGTTTATTGGGTGCCATATCGATGTTATACTTATACTGCTTCAAGAAAGCATCAGCTAAATCCTTGAAACTCTTTATATGGGCACACTCAAGATGTGTGTACCAATTTGAAGCTGCCCCAGTTAAGCTGTCTTGAAAGAAATGGATTAGCAACTTGTCATCATGTGCATGAGAAGTCATCTTACGGATGTACATGGTTTGATGGTTCTTTGGACAAGTTGTTCCCTTATATTTGTCGAAATCTGGGACTTTAAACTTTGGGGGAATCACCACATCCGAGACAAGACAGAGCTCTGAGGCATCTAAAAGACCATAGCCACTTGCTCCTTCTATGGCTCGTAGTCTCTCTTCAAGAATTTCAAACTTCTCTTTAGACTGAGGATTTTCAGCAGAAGAATTCGTTGGATATTGTGGCATGAAAGTAGGAACAAGATGTTGCACAGGTGGGATTCCACTAGCATCAGGGTAATGAGCATGCGGTTGGGTTGTGCTTAATGAATTTGAAGCAGGCATGTTGCCATCAGAGGGATTGGAGGCCTGTGGTGGTATAAATCCGGAAGAGAGACCATATGGTGGGATAAAGAAAGGGAATGGGTGCTGTATTGGCATGGCTTCACTGACATTTGGCTGAATGACTTGGGTTTGAGAAGTGTTTGGTGGGTTTGAAGTTGGCGTTACCGCTGGGGTGGTATTATCAAGGGGGTTGGCGGCTAATGGTGGTACATATCCTGGAGGGAGACCATATGGTGGGAATGATGGCACCTGGTTTTCCTGCAAACTGGTGACCGAGGGTTGAGTGGTGTTGTTTGGATAAATAGTGAGTGGCATCACAACCCCTTGAGGATTAAAGTCTTGGTATTGTAAAGGAATTGAAGTGAAACCGGGTGGGTGAAGAGGCGTGGCCGGATGTCCTTCGTTTACCACTGAGGGATTCCCATTTGTGTTCCTTCTATTTTTCATGGACTGTAGTATCTCTATCATCTTGGACATTTGCTCTCTGAGCTGATTCACTTCATCCTTCAACTCTTAAATTTGTTCTATTTCATCCATGGTCCTAGCTTGGAAACGAGTCCTATAAGGATGTCGTAGAGACAGTTTTTTTTTTCTGTATTCATTATTTGTTATTATTAGGAGCATGAGGAAGAAAAAAAAATGCAAACAAAAGTAAAATTATACATGCTGTAGCAAATGATATCGATAAACCTCATTCATTTAAAAAGAAAAGCTTTGAGGCCATAGAGAGTTAACCTTTACAACTTGTCTTATATATCTAAAGATTGAGACATTAGCTTTATAAAACAAGACAGAATGAATAAGGCTAACTCAATATATCCATTAGAACCGAGGAACATTACATAAGTACTCCCAAAAACTAATTTTGGAAGTTTTCTTCAATGAAATTTGCCGAGGAAGTTGAGATCCTTCCTGACTTGAGTCAAAAGCTCCTGGGTTTCTCCTGGCATCAACTTAACTTCCACGTCAAGAATCTCTCTTGCTCTTTTCCTCGATCGATTAGAGATCTCCCTCACATTGTTAATTACCACTTTAGCTTTCCGCTCCATATCTCGACTCGCATTAAGGTAGAAATCTTTTTCATCAGTCAAGAGAATAACATCATTCTCTAGTTTATTCTTCTTATTCTCTAAGGAAGTAGACCGTTCAACATGGTCTTTCAACTGCTGATTCAAGATTTCAAATTCAGCCTTGAACTCCTCAAATTGGCCATTTTTCCTTTGAATAATTGCCTCGAGGACTTGACAAGTCTCCCTTAGCTTCTTTATCTCAATCTCTTTAGAGACTGCTTCCTGTTCTTGACTTTGTGTTCTCCTTATTGCGGTGTCAAGTTGAGTCATTAAGGATTTTCTCTCGGTGGCCCACTGCTGATAAATGCTTTCATACCGGCCTTCTGCTTCAGCGTGGTAGTCTTTAGGTTTATTAAACTGGTGCATTGGTGGCTCCGGGCTTTGTACCTTAGGAGTAAGGAACCCTTTCTTCCTATTAGCTTGCCAAAATGGATAATCTTTTGTTGTTTCAGACGAGAGGAGACCTAGCATCATGCTTCTCGCATTCTTCCAATCTTCAATGACTTCTTTGATCTTGTGGTCAGTTCTTTCATCACCATATGAGAATTCAAATGTTGACAATCCATGAGTCATAGGAACGAATTGCAAGGAAGCCATCTGTCTTCGAGCCATAGCTGGAGCATAGCCCACCACTCCCCATGGGCCAATAAGTGGAACCTATGGTTTGCTTCCACATCTATGTATGGTATAAGTGAAGGGAAACCACTTGGCCCTCCAAACCACCTCTTTTATTTCCATGACAAAATTGATCCTTTGCCTCATCGTAGGAGTTCGGTGAGGCCAATTGCCACGACCATATAAAGAGAGCGGGTGCTTAGGTATGACATACTGTTTTAGATCAACTTCTGAATGGTTAAAGCACTTTAAGGTTGGCATATGACTAAGCATCTATACTGCAAGCAAAGGTGCACATCCCCAAAATCTTCCTTTCTGATGGACTCGGTAATAATTTAGGGATCGAATTGTCTCAGCTAAAATTAGTGGGGCTGGGTGTACCCCATGCTCGATCTGCTCGAACAAATTGATCACATGTCCATCTATTTGATTTTTTCATCTCGGAAAAATTACTAACCCATAAATAGCGAGGGCTAGTGCTACCAAACCAAAACCTTGATCAACTTGAGCTTCAACCATCCTAAGCAAGAACTCTGAATCCAGACTTCGTCCTCCATCCATCATGTACTTATCCAATTCATTGGCATGAATACCTATCAATTTGGACAGCATCCTTCTTGGCATCTTCTTGGGGTCATGCGAGTACACTTTGTCCTTGGACATGTCATCTCTATTAAGAAGCTTAGCATACTCCTCAATCGTTGGCACTAAGTCAAATTGTTGGAAAGTATAACACCGATATGGGGGGTCCCAAAAATGAAGCATAGCTTTTAACATTTGGAGGTCAGGAGTGATGAACATGAGAGCTGCAATATCTCCATATTTATCATTGAACTCTTCTTGTCTTCTCATACTACACTAGACATTACGGAGCCTCCTTAGGTCATTTTGCTCAAAGTCATGGCACCCCATTAAGGGAGGTAAAGGAGTATCCCCGTGATGCGAGCTATTTCCTTCCTTGGCTTGGATTCTTACAGACTCTTCACTGACAGCCCGAATACTTTCTGCAACCTCGGACATTATAGCCACTTTTCCTTTATCCATGCTCAAGGTTTATCGATATCTTCACAGTATTGAATCACACATGCAAATGCAGGGTAAAAGAAAATAACAAAAAAAGGAGTTAGCAACTAAAATAAAAGACAAACAGAAATTCCTCATGTGTTAGAGGAAAAGGGGGTACCTAATCTTGGTACCCGTTTAGCAGGATGGGTTCTATGAATGACGGTAGCTCTAAGGTTATATCTACAAGTGATAACTTTGGTTCTAGACCCTTATCAGACAAAAGGTCCTTAAATTGCCTCTTACTGTCACCAATACTTGGCTAGCAAGAGTCCTCCATCCTCACCCATGATAGGTTACAAGCGGAAAGAGTTCAATTTGAGTAAGGGGTTTTCATGTGCCTGATCGGAGACCAAAGGTCTCACAAAGTAACACTACTTCGCCCTCTATCTAAGCTTATAAGGTACTGAGCTCGGGAGTAGAGCTTGTGTGTGAAGTGATAGTGATGTGTGTGTAGGAGCATATGTACAAAAAATTAAAAAGACAAAATTACTCCTAACCTACAAAAACATATGTACAACAATCAACTAATAATCATCTACCCTAAAGTTTCAACAATCCAGCACAAAATAAAAAAGTAACACAAATATATATACAAATAAATCAAAGTAAACACATGATAACATTATAGAGAAAAGAAAAAAATATTTATGAACAAATAAGAAAACAAAACAAAGACAAAAATGGGTAAAATAAATAAATAGAGATTATTAAAAATTTGCACAACTAACAACAAAGGCCTGACTCTCTAAGTATTCCTCAGTGGAGTCGTCATCTGTCGCAACCGGGATTGCGACGGGACGACCGAAAAAAGATTTCGCTTTTAGAAAAATTAATGGAGTCGCCACCAATGTTTATTTGAATTGGAAAAACATTAGAAAAACCCTTTAATCAGGAAAATTGGTCTTTTGAAAATGAGTTTGGATTCGGGAGTCAATTACAGGTGGTAGGAAGAATGTGTTAGCACCCTACACTGTTCATTCAAGAATGGTACCTTACGTTAGTTGTGCAAAGTTTAATAATATCAAATCTATTTATTTTTACTCTTTTTTTAAAAAAAAAACTTTATAACTAAGTTTTTTTATTTTTTTTTATTTTAAAGAAAGAAAGCGAATAACCAAATTGTGAAAATTTATTTTTTTGGCTTGATAGAAATGAATTTATGCTCCTACGTATCCCCTAGTGCAATGGGGAACTCAAAGTCACGTAATTCTTTTGAAAATGATTGTGACTTGAATGATTTTAATTAGAAAAAGATTTTTTGAAAAAAAAAATTTTTGATTGAAAATAAAATCATCATTGCTCAGGATTCAAGACAGCATAAGGCTACTCAATAAACCCTCATTGATTTTAAAAAAAAAAACTTTTTTTTTTTTATTTTTATTTTTATTTTGAGGCATGCACAAAGGCAAATAAGTAACTACATAAATAATACATTATCATACTATGAGCCAAGTAAAATACAATAAAAAAACCAAATTAAGCACAATAACACAAAATAATTTTCTTTTAACGTTTTTTTATTTTTATTTTTTTCATTTTTTTTATTTTTTCCTCTTTTTATATTTTATTTTTATCATTTTTTATTTTCATTTTTTTTATTTTTTATTTCATATTTTTTATATTTTTTTCTTATTAGCTAAATCAATTATACAAAGCACAATTTAAGAGACTAATCCTAAACTTAACTACTAACCCAAAACTAACCAACAACAATTATCCCACTTAGCTACCAAACAAAATAAAAATCAGAAACATTAAAAGCCCAAACCCTTAAACAAATGATTTTCTTTTTTTTTTCTTTCCCACCTTTTTCTCATCAGACTAACAAGGCTAATAAAACAAAGATATCACTTTTAACTATTAAAAGCAAAAACGTAACAGCAAATGTCCAAATGTCATTCTAGAAAAAGAACAAAACAGAAAGGGGAAGAATCACCCCACTTGCAGATTGGCGGCTGGGAGGACACTGGTGCTGCTCAGTCGAGGGATCTGGTTTGAGGTCCGACGGTCGAGTGCAGAGAGGGATCTGGTTTGAGGTCCGACGGTCGAATGTAGAGAGGGATCTGGTTTGAGGTCCAACGGTCGAATGTAGAGAGGGATCTGGTTTGAGGAGGTCGACGGTCGATTCCGGTTGGGTTCGATGGCATTTTGGAGAGGTCATGGAGGTTGCTTGGGTGATGGGTGGTCAGAGGATGTTAGGTGGCTTGGATTTGAAGATGGTTGATACGATTTGGAGGTTGATGGGATGCTGTGTGAAAGGGTGGCTCACGGTGGAGAATGAGTGGAGGTTGATGAGGGTGAGTGAGTTGACTCAGTTGAGGGTGATGAAATGGTGAGGTTGAAGAATATTTGAGGTGATGACAGTTATGGTTTGATGATGTAGGTTGAAGATGAGAGTGGAGGGTAATGGTTACTTTGGTGTGTTGAGGGAGTTACGTGAATGGAGGTTCTTGGGTATGAAGGAAAAAGATGGTGAGGGTTCGTTCTGCAAAGTGAAGGTTGAATGTGAGAAAGAAAAAAAATTGGAAGATGGTGCAGGTTCGTGGTTGAGTGTCCGATGGAAAAGAGGAGGTATGGTATTTAAAAAGTGAGACTATACGTGAGTGAGTGGAGTGTGTCGGTGCATGCAGTGGGTGAGAGAGTGGATACATGATTGGGTAATTGTGTGGGAGTGGGTGCATGATTAGGTAATTGTGTGGGAGTTGGTACATGATTGGGTAATTGTGTCGGAGTTGGTACATGATTGAGTAATTGTGTTTGAGTTGTAGTGAGTGAAGTGTGTGTTGTGTAGTGCAAGTAGTGCATGGCCAGTGAGAAAAAAAATCCAGACCCATCACTCTCTGTTTCACTATTATTTATTTATTTTTATTTTTATTTTTTTATATTTTTTATTTTTACCATAAAAACAAAGAGTAAAACAAGGTAATTAAGCATCAATTAACACAAGATTATTAGTCTTTGATCAAATATTAAAAGAAATTTTATGGACAAAATTAGGTATCAACAATTATATATTAATATCCATGAGTGAAAAAAGAAGTTGCTTATGTCATTATGGAAGTGAAAGTCTATCAAAACTATTATATTTCAAATTGGCAGGGCAGAATTCTCTTGCCCATCATGGTTTCAGCCTCAGGCAAAGAAACTGCTGAAGCGTATTCTTGACCCAACCCCTCTAAGGGTAAGTTTCCAATATTTGCTTACTCCTCGATGCATTCTTTTTCCTACTTGGGCCCTTACTATTGTATTTTTCTGATTCTGTTTGTTGCTATACTTCTCTTCAATATCTATTATTTGGTTAAAAAATATGATGCGGTAAGCATGTACCTTTTGTTTGTTTTTAAAATATTGGTTTGCCTTTTGCAGAGAATAAAAATTCCTGAGCTCTTAGAAGATGAATGGTTCAAGAAAGGATACAAGCCAGCATGTTCTACAGAGGAAAAGGACGTAAATGTAGATGATGTAGCCGCTGCTTTCAATGATTCTAAGGTACTGTCGTACTGGGTTTTTTTTGCAATTTTTTATTCAACTATTTTCATCGATTGTAGGAAAATTTGTTGCTCATTTATTCACTTTGATTTGTAGGAAAATCTAGTGATAGAGAGAAAAGAGAAACCCATCTCCATGAATGCTTTTGAGTTCATTTCTAGGTCACAAAGTTTAAATCTTGATAGTTTGTTTGAGAAGCAAACGGTATGTAAAAATGATCTTGTGCTTTGATCATGTTAATGGTTTTATGCACCTTTTTTTTAAAAAAAATGTTTAGTTCAAGTTACAAGTCCCGTAAAAATGTTATGTTCAATTCATAGCCTGATCCAAATTCAAGCTAGCAGTTTATTCCTTGTAGCAATTAGCAAATATAAAATGTTGATGATGAGATATATTTATTCTTTATGGTTGATGTGCTTGTTTCTCTATTTTATTTTAACTCAACACTATAGGGTCATGTAAAGCGAGAAACCCGTTTTACTTCACAGCTCCCTGCAAATGAAATTTTGTGCAAAAATGAGGAAGCTGCCAAGCCTCTGGACTTTAATGTTCATAAGCGAAATTATAAGGTAACCATGTATTGCTTCAAATTAACTACGCACGGAACACCAATCTGCATTAGTACATTATTTATTTTCCAAGAGCTATCTGTAGTGTGACAAACTTTGTAATGTTGTAGAATATTCAAACTTTTGTAGATTTAAATTCTGCAGATGAAGCTGCAAGGTGACAAGAGTGGAGGGAAAGGTCACGTTTCAGTGGCTACTGAGTTATTTAGCCATTCCTTTATAATTGTATGTCTCTTCTTCTTTTTTTCTTCCTCCCGAGTCACAAGACCACAAATCAATTGTGGCTAAGAATAATAATTCCAATTTTCTTTAACTAAGTCATCTAATTACTGATATAGACTCTTAAATTAGTCATTTCTGGTCTGACGTACTTGACTTGACTTTGAAGCTGGTTAATGACTGGAACTTGTGTGACAAATGGAAAATAGTGAAACCAACTGTAACAGCGTTCGAAGTTGGATTGATTTGAATGCATGACATATTTTATAGTAATTCTTTGATCAACTTCATGCACTCAAATAATGTATTGTCTTGAGGCAAGGACTTTTGCCTAACCGTTGGAGCTTGACTCTTTGTAATACCTAATAAAATGTGGCACATAAATTTCATGCTCATGGATGTATATTGGAGTTTTTTAAATACTTGACTACTAACACTGTCAAAAGTCAAGACAATACATGATGCAATACATTTTTATTGGTTTCTTCCAATTCCATTTTATTGGGCTCTGACTGGAGATAATTGGTACAATTGATTACATATGGGCTCCAAGTTTTTGAAGTAGCTCCCTCCTTATACACGATGGAGCTGCGAAAGACGGGGGGTGATACACTGGAGTTTCATAAGGCATGTGAAAATTCTTACTCTGGCCTAAGTTTTTGAAAAACAAGAAAAGTTTATTTTTCATATTTGGAAATATGCAACTCAAATTTAAGTTATTTGGGTCTCTTACTGTTGCTCAACTTAGATGTTCTGCATTCCCTTTTTTATTTCCCTTCTTTTCTTTGGTTGAACCTTTGTTTGTAGTTCTGTTAACAAATTTTGGTACCTACATTACTGCTACTGAGATGGCAAAGCCACTGCTGCCAATTGGTGAAATGACTGAGCTATAGATTTGATTTAATCGTTGAGAACCTGAGAGTGTTGATCTAAGCAACATAAGTTGAAAAAAAAAATATTTTGAGTTATGTGATTAATTATAATTGGATTCATTTGGTGGAAAGGATTTTTCAGAGGGAAATTGCAAAGGAAATAAGGTGAAGCCAATCTCTTACACTTTAAAGGCTGTATATTGAGAAGTTTTCATTAGGGAATGAGAATAAAAGTTTGCACAGACTCATTAAATTTTATTTATAACCAATATAAGATTTGAGCCTTTTATTTATATCTCAAGCTTAGTTAAAAAGATAGCTACTTAGTTAAAAAGATAGCTACTAAAGGAGATATTTGCTATTGGCATTGTGTTAGGCAATTATTTGGCACTAATGACAGTAATATTTTTATGGGCAATGAAAGATACCAACTTCTTCTTGCTAAACAATTTATATTTCTTGTTTTTCTCAATATCATCACCAACTAGCGAAAATCCTAAGCACTATGAACATGACTTTCACTATTGTAGAACAAGTTTGGTGTGAGGCCTCTGAGATATAGCCCTGATGAGATGATAGCAGCCTTATACCTACAAGTTAGTATTATAAGCCAGGCCCTAATTTTTGTCACTAGGTCCCGCGGCTGGTCCTATGTTGAAAGACCTAGTCTTCTCCTACTAGGTGCTTTTATGATTGCTCAGCTAGTAAGGTTGAACCACTTCTCCTATCAGCAATGCAATATATAAAGTTGTGTATGTTACTTTCTCATTTGATTTTAATATTGAAGAAGTTTGGATTCTAGTGTTAAAAATCCAAGTGCATTTTCAGTTGATGAACTTGAGGAAGAACTTTTTAGACTATAGTTACTTTGATAATTATAATGATTAATGATTTATTGTGATTTTTGGTAAATTTTAATTTTGGATAATTATATGCATAGAAAATAGAATTTTTTTAATAAAATGAAGGCGTCTAGTTGTGACAAATCCCAACTAGATGCTTAATTTTTTTTAATATTTTTTAAAATATTAGAGATGGATTTAGAGATGAAAAAATCCGTCTCTAATTTAGAGACAAAATTTTTCTATTCCTAAATTAGAGATGAAATTAAATTTTTCGTCTCTAAATTAGAGACAAAATTAAATTTTTTGTCTCTAATAATCAAAGACGCCATTTTTAGCGATAAATTAATTTTCGTTTCTAATTTCATCTCTAAATATTTAGAGGCGAAACTTTGAATATTTAGAGATGAAATTTTTCCGTCTCTAAATTAAAAATTTCCAGTAGTGACACCTTTCTTATTATTTTTGATTTGTTTTTCCTTAATGCAATCCACACAAATTCCACGATCAGTAAAATCCAAATTTAGTAAAATTTCATTATTTACTAATCTTTTCAATCTTTCTTTGGATGTATGACCTAAATGCTTATGCCCCAAGTAAGCAAAATTTTCATCTAGCATAATTACTCAACTTCAACATTGCTATGGACAGTAACTAAGGATTAAGGATAAACATTATTAAGCTTTAGTTTATATAAACCATCAAAAAGAATGCTAGAACCAACTAAATTAGCATTCTTAAACAAACTTAAACAACCATGTCCAAACTTAACATCAAACCTAAAAATATTAAGTTTTGGAAGGGAAACTAAATTTCTAGAAACAAAAGGTACATAAGTAATTCCAAATGATAGTCAGTATCTAAGACCAAACAGTAAGTCATATTCCCTTAATTGGAGCCTTCATGTGATTCCCCATGTATTGAAAGTCTTTCGTTAGGTTTATGGTTTGGATAATAAAGAATCTCTGCATCATGTTTAGATACATCAATAGTAGCACTAGAATCAAGTCATCAAGTATTATGAGGAATTTCAGTCAAATTTGATTCGAGACACACAAAATCATTAAGATTACCTTTCTTTTTGAACCAAACTTTATGCTCCAGGAAATCATTTTGATAGTTCCATTTTTTCTTACAAAGGTGACACTTATCTACCATTTTGAACTTTTAAGTTTCAACACACAGTTCTTCTTCAAGTCCAAACAACAATTCAAAAAGAAAATATATATATATATTTCTAGTACATAAAAGCACCTTGTGGCATTCTTTTTGGTGTTTGATTAATTTGACTAGTTTAACCAAAATTGATATGGTAGGCTTAAACTAGAGAAGAAAACAATGAATAAATTAAAAGTGTCGTCCATAACAGATATTAGGAGCATAACTTACACTATGTTCAAATGTTTCTAAGTGAGGGAGAAGGGAAGGAAAGGAAAGGAAAAAAAGAGGACAAAGGGGAAATTAATTCCATTGTTTAGATGTTTATGTTAGAAACATAATAAAGTCATTTATATACTTTCACCCATCAACATCAATTTTAAAAAAGTTAGTTCATGATATGATATCAAAGTTTCAATAGTCAAGTGGTCATAGGTTCAATCATTGTCACTTCCATTCTTCTAAATAAAAGTTGACCAAATGACTGTCCACGCTTATAAGTTGTAAGAAGTAGGAAGAATTAGTTCTCATTCCTCCCTTATTTAATTCTAAATATAACCTTTTCCCCTCCTTACCCCCCAATTTGAGGGAAGAAATTTTGGTGTTCCCCCTCTTTCCCTCTTCTTACCCGTGGATAAAAATCTTCCAAACAAGCAACAAGTCCCTTTTCCTTTCCTTCCCCTTCCCTTCTCCCACCTTACCTCACATAAGAAATTAATTTGTTTTGCAAAACTAATTCTTATGACAGCAAAATTTCACAGTCAAGCAAAATAGACACCAAAATTTGAATTAAAATCCAGTTCTCTAGCCAATGGGTTGGAATTTGAAAGAGATAATAGATTGAAGTTATAATAGTAATTAAATTTCTCAATGCACCCAAAGAAATATATAAAAAAAAAAAAAATAAAGTTCCCCACATCCTTCAACCTCTATTAACGGACCTTAAGGGAGTTCACCCAAAAAGTGGGGTTCACTCCTCTACGACACTCCTATTCCATTTGGCTTCGAGACTGAGACCACCCCTTAGGCTCAAACCAGAACAACAATTTTGTTGTCAATCTTCGCGGTTAGTAGATAAAAGCCTCAACTTGCCTACTCAAACAATTGATACGAAAAATGATTTATTTTGTGCACCATTTTCTCCATACTAATAATTAATAAAAGATATACTTAACCACGAGGTGTGTGGCTTAGTTAGCCATTTGAGTTTTATATGATTGTATTCTTTCTCTGCAAAAATTTTCACAAAAATTAATTGATATTGCTATTGACTTTTGGTTTGATAAGTGATTTTACCACTATGATTAATCCAACATCCACTCTTAAATTTTGTCAAACTTTGACTGAATTATGTTAGAATCTTCTAGCTTCGTAACATTAGTACTCTTAGTCCCACACTCTTTTAATAGATGTGGGAGCACCTCCCCCAATTCTAAAATTTTTAAAAAATAATAATAAATAGCCAAATTGTTTTGGCCATAATTAAATATATATATTTTCTTTGAAGTTGATGATATGGTGAGGAGGATAAACCTTTTTTTCCTTACTTTTAATCAAACCATGGTTTAAGACCTAAAATTATGTTTAAACATAATTCAATCATAATTTTGCCAAACATATTATTTGTGGATAAAACTCAATTTTCACACCTCAAATCCCATTTTGGGATGTGCAGAATATAGTTCAAACATGCTATTAAACAATACAGAGTCTCTCTCTCTCTCTCTCTCTCTCTCTCTCTCTCTCTCTCTCTCTATATATATATATATATATATATATGTGTGTGTGTTCATAGCCAAAAATAATGTAACATTTATATTTTATATTTATGAATATTCTCTTCGTATTAAAATATCTATTTTTTTAAAAAAATTATTGTTTCATATTTCATTTATCTATTATTTTAGAAAATAAGAAAGTATTAATTATAATTTTAACTTATTTCTTGTCTTTTGTTATTTTCACTAAATAGAATAAAAAAATATTAATGGATTGATCATATTTTAAGTATTTTAATAAAAGAAAACTTAATAAAATGCAGCTACAATTTGCTAGAATTAAGACTATTTAATAGCTTTTCTAATCTTTATGTAATTATCTTAAACGACTAAACAAAGAGATTTTAATTGAAAGTTATTCTTAAATAAAATTAATGTTTTGACTCGTAAATTGTAATTATGTTAATGCATGTTTAGATTTGATTAATTTTTACGGAAAAAATTACCTTTTTTTTTCGAAAACTCTCAAAGATTTTGATTATAAATTATTTTTAATAGAAAATAAGATAATCCAATTACACACTTAGACATTCAGACATGAATCAATATCAGTTATGCTTTTTACATGCCCATTTTTTCAGATTACTTTTACACTAGTGATCAACATATAAAAAATTAATAACCAGCATATATTACATAGTAATCGAGCATATTAATCGATTATCAACATTTGTAATCGATTCACATTAAGATTAACATCAAGATCATTACATAATACATACTAATTATCAATTATCTGCATACGGAACAACGATATAAAAGTGGTGTACGAAAATTAGTATGTACTATCTTTTTCGAATCAATATACTTGATCAAATGAACCAAACCCCAATATTTTAATTCCTTCGCATTAACCTTCTATATTACATATAAGGAGATTATCAGTAATTATATTTATTGATTATTATACATCGTAGCTTTCAGGACAATTGAGTTAATGATAGTTGGTTTATTTGGTAGACTTTCTACTCATAATAATTACATTATTTGAGTTTCAATCTAAAGATTTTTTGTTGGTATACGAAAGTAATTTCATTATAAATAATTGATAAATTGTCCTTAACTTTATTAGAATAAGAAGAGTCTCTTTTTACCTTAAAATTTCGTATTAAAAAAAATATGGGGACAATCGCAACACTTCTGATAGAAATCAAAGTCGAATGTTCATGATTATATAGTCTGAACAAGAGGAGATGTATATCATTCTTTCAAAATAATGAGTACATATTCAGCATGCATGCTACAAGCACAATATACCCAGGCATTCATAATTTTAAACATCAGGGAAGTTTTATAAATGTCCTCATCAAATTAAATATTTTTAAATTTTATTCTATATAATAATTTATTTAAACATGTAAATTTTATTATTATTTATTAATTTGTAATTGATATAATTTACATAATAATCAACTATTTAATTCGATTGTCGATA
The DNA here is from genome assembly GCA_029884595.1 of Ormosia semicastrata. Taxonomy (NCBI): domain Eukaryota; kingdom Viridiplantae; phylum Streptophyta; class Magnoliopsida; order Fabales; family Fabaceae; genus Ormosia; species Ormosia semicastrata. The sequence continues at coordinate 117,942,856 of JAQQTO010000063.1, forward strand.
TTTTAGGTAAAATGATAGGAAAAAAAAGAAAGAAATATTATATATTTACATAATTGTGAGGCAAAATAAACATTATATATATATAAAACCAAGCTTGTGATTTCAACTGTATACAAAATTCGGTTTCGGTTTTTTTTTATCTACTTTTTAAAAAATCTTATTTACAGACTTACAGTTGAACACTGATTGGCCATGATAGAAAGATGCTTACACCAATAAAGGAACTAATCAGATAAACCAAAAGCAAGGAACACAGAAACAAAAGACCTCGTTCGGTTTTATTTATAACTTTATACTAACATACAGCAATAGGAGGCATTTGTGCTTAATTAAATCACAGCATTTGAAACTAAACCTAAACCAACACTTAACCCGTCATTTGTTGATGAGTTTTTCTTCCAAAACATAACTAGATCGAATAACACTCGTGTGATGCAAGAGATTATAAAATAAATATTTAAAAATAATATATGATAATTATGTTATTATTATAAGAAAATATAATTATAATTTTCATAAATGATCATGAGTGATGCAGAAACTTCACGTTAAGGTTTAAATATTTATTTTATTTTTTAAGATATTAAATATTAAGTTTATATATAAAATTTTAAAAATATTTTAAAATTTTCAAAAATTATTAAAAAATATTTTGAGTTTTAGGGACTACAACTACTATTAACTCTCTTAGTTTTATCTCTATATATTATAGTATGGTTTGACTTCATAATAAAAATATTTTTATTCTATAAAAATATTTCAAAAAAATTTTCATATATATATATATATATACATTAATAAGATAATAATAATAAAATTTAAATTCAAAATTGTAATGAGTCATTGATGATGTAATCTATAAATGACACTTGTAAAAAAGAATTCTAAAATAATTTACATTTTATTTTAATTTTTATTTAAAAGGATAATATTAAAATTCAAATTTAAATTAAATTAATAAAATAACCTAGAGATGATAATTTTTAAAATATTTTATTTTTTTCCTTTAATTTTCTTTAATAAAATAATATTAAAATTTAAATTCAAATAATATTAATGACAAAACTTAAAATTGTCATTTGATATAATTTTATAAATTAAATTTCTCTTTTATATTATAATAATAATATATTGATTGATTAGTTGAATATAATTAAGAGAAAATGAAAAATCAAATTAACAAATAGATAAAAAAAAAAAGAAACATATATTAAAATCATTACTTTAAAGTGAATTTTATTTACATGTGATGCCTTAGACAAAGAAAAGAAAAGAAGAGTGCTAAATCCTACAAAACGAAAAATTTTATGAATAATATGAATCAATCACAGTAATTATTTATTTAAACTTCAGGCAATAAATGTTAAAAAAGAAAAAAAAAATAACAGTACAGTACAATAAATACAAATTCGTGTATCGTTTTACGAAAAACCTTTCGTAGAAAATACAATTTCTCAAAAGCAAAATAGATAAAGCAGCATTAGGATGCTGTACATCATAATCAGAAAAAAACTCTGCACTTCTGATCTGCAAGACTGTGATGATCTGTGACCCGACAGGTAAACAGTGTACGAGTTTGCCGCGTGATACGTACCTACTCGAAGTTTATTTTGTTCGTCCATTACTCTCACCCTTTTCACATCACACTGACCAAACATATACGAGAATGGGATTGAATCATTGAAACGATAAAATTCGAGAGTCTTTTCCTCTATTTTTTTTTATTTTTTTCTAGAGATAAAAATAAGATAAAGTAACAGCGACCCAACACGTATGGGAAGAAATTAACTGAAAGTGTATAGAACAATTAATAATGGAGGACGAGGTACATCTTCTTCAACAACTAGTGGATATAAGTAAGCGAAAAAAACGCCAAAAGGAACATAAAATGGTCGAAAGAAATCATTATAATCACTCACATTTCATGAATCTCTTTGAATATTTGTGAATTTCTCAGCTCGCTTACGTCGAAGGGTGTCCAAAATGGGAAGAAAAATGGTGGGGACTTTGAGATATTAATATGAGAGAGAAATGAGAAAAAAAATAAAAGCTGGAGCGGTAAGGAGGAAAAGCAGGAGAAGATGACAGATGTGAACGAACACAAAGCAAATTAAAATTAAAACGCTTTGAATTTGCATGCCATACACGTTAAATTCAACTTATACTAGAATCTTTATTTTCTCTAGGTTCATCTGCACCTGCATTGCATACTCTTGTGCTGATTTTCAGCACCACATGATGATATGATGAAAACACTAGCAAGTTTTTCAATAAACTTCGTTAACTTTGTCTTTATTTTGTTTCTCTTTCCATAGAAACGAGAATTAATTCGCAATTAATGTATAGTAGTACTTGTTAACCTGATCATTTTAAGTATCCCTTACTTAATCATGCCTGCTAGCTGAAACGGAAGGTTGCACAGAACTTGCCAAAATGAAACTGGAAATCACCACCCACTAAACTCCCATAAAATAACAGTAAACAAACTGAAATTAACTAAAATAATTAAGCAAATGAGGAATATTGAGTAAGAACCCTAGCTTGATCTCCATTAACATTTCACATAACATTTTTTTCTTGTTTGCTTTCACACACAGCTCTCTCTCTCTCTCTCTCTCTTGTCCCACTACTCAACCAACCCATTGATAACTGAAGAGCCATTTCAGAGAGAGAGAATGATACCAAAAATGCCCAACCACATTGACCTAAAGATCAAAAGAAAGAAAGAACAATAATAATAACAATGATAAATTAGGGTTTCTTACCAAGAGTGTTCTTGTTATTGTGCATCCAAACCTTGAGCACGTTCCTCTTAACACAAGTCTCAGCACAGAACTGCTCCACAGCAGTTTCGTCATGCTTCTGGATTCTCCACCCAAGCTGTTCCGCAAACGCCAGCATCTTATCCTTCTGCTCCTGGGTAAACTTGGTCCTGAACCTCCTCTTCGTTCTACCACCGCTTCCTCCGCCGGCAACGCCGCCGCTGCTGCTCGGATTCGACATGTCTTCCTCCTCTCTGCTGAGTCCCCCACCCGACGCCGTAGCTGGAAGAGCCAAGGGCCGGTGCTGCGCCATCGGAGGAGTTGACAGGTGGTGGTGAAGGTATCCGGCGGCGGCAGGGTACGGTAGCCCTCGGTGGTAGTAAGGGGCGAATTGGTTGTGGTGGTGGTGCAGCTGCGACGGCAGTGGATGCGGCCGCTGATAGGAGCTCATCTCGCCGTGGATCTCCTTGCGGTGGAAGTTCCGGTGGCAGTTACAGGCGGCGCAGATGACTGCCTCGAGCGTGCCTTCCTCTCCGGCCGCCATGAACTCGCAGCAGCCGTCGACGGCGTGGCCGCCGAAGCTGACGGCGTGGTTCTTTTGGCATTCTTTGTATCTGACTGTCCCCGTTGTAGTGCCTTTCCGTCCAATGGTGGATGCGGCTCCCTCAGGGCCGCCGAGTTTTGGCCTCGTACCCAGGTTGCCGAGCGAGTCGTAACTCGGCGGCAGCGGCTGCGGCTGCTCCGGGATCCCCATTTCCTCCTCTTGCTCTTCTTGCTCGTCAAATTCCATATCGCTCTCCAATTTTTTTTTTTAATTTCCTTACCAAATATATTTTTTTTGTTTTCCTTTTTAGTTGGAATTTGGTTGTGCCCTAATAGCTTGAGAGATTGAACTACAGGAGATTGAAGATCTACATGAGGGCTGAGGTGAGCCAAGTGAATGATAAAGCACAAGGAATTTCACTAGGATAAATGGATAATAACTAATCTAAGTAAGATTGTATTTTATTTATATTCGATATTCGATGTAATAATAGTAATTGTTTAATAATATAGTAATATTATTACATAGTATTATTTTTTTGGTTTGAGTTGGGAGGAGAAGATAAGAGATGGGAAGAGGATGTGGTCATCAATAACCGGTCTGCATAAAAGAGGTGTCTCACTCTCGAAAGCATTTCAAATACTTGCCATTACATAATTAACACCTGTACCTATGATGTTCAGATGTTTACTTTTTACTTTAACCGGCCATAACCCATTTCTCCACTCTTTTTCTAAGGAATAATGCTGTATAAATATTATTTACATACACATTATTTTATATGTATAATTTTTATCATTTAATTACAATCAGTTATACTTAAATTTTTACGTACTTAAGACTCTAATTTTACCACTTCATTCTAGTGTATGATGATTTACAGCAAAGTGTTGTGTACAAATTAAGTATTATTCTTTTCAAACCTTGTTCTTTGAAAGAAAAAAAATGTAAATCAGTTACATTTTCTTCGTACAATAGATAACAAATAGCTAGCGAAGGTAAAACAAGTGATAATAGAAAATTATAGAGGAAAAATGTTGAACAAGTTTACTGTTTGGTTACCATTTTTAGCAAAGCATAAGCATAAACATGAGATGAGGGATGAGAGTGGAGAGATGGAAACTTGAAAAAAGGGGTGCTTAGAGTTAGAGGAAGGGTAGAGAGAGAATATGGTTGGTGGGAAAAGGGAAAAAGGAGTGAAGTGGTAGTGCTTGTTTGTGCTAGAATGAGAATTAATGTGGTTGAGGAATTGGCAGCAGGAATGGGAGTAGGAGGAAGAGGAACCATAAATTAAAATTGAACATAGGACACGGACTTCACATCGGACGAGTTAATCTGTTGGCATTTATGGGAGCTGCCTACGTGCCCTCCTTCTCCGACAGCACATGACGTCACTCTCCCGTCACCACTTCCACCCTCTTCCTTCTTTCATTTTTTTAATTACTATTATTAGGGATTAGCGTTAATTTTAATTCGGACTGTTAGCTTCATATTTTTAAGTCTAGGACTAATTTTGTGGGCTTAACGAGGGACTCTTAATAAGGTTCCTAATGGAGTTCGAGGAAGGTGGAGGATAAGAAAAGAAAAAAATGAAATGGAGAACATTTTGAACATTGAATCTTGCTATTATCCTTAAATGTTTCAAGTTCTTATCAATTGAAATACTATTAGGGACATTTCTGACTCCTTGCTTTGCTACGGTGAGGTTACAACGTGGTTCATGCAATTACAATGAATTAATGAATGGAGTGCTTATATTGTCATTTTTTGTGTCTTTTACACTCTTATTTGATTAAATTTGTATTAAATGATCTTTAAATTTATTTTGAAGAAATAGCTTAAAATAATTCACTAAATAAAAATTATTAGAAAATAAGTGACAATTAATACTCTCATTAATGGAATGTCAACTTTTCCTAAAGACATACCATTATCTTATTCGCAAACTAAGAGTAATCATGGGTCAAGTTTGTACCAGAGTGATCTGATTAGTTCAGTCCAAACCAATTTATAAAATATAAATTTAATTGTGTAGTTGAGTTGTTTTTTGCTTAACTCAAACTAACTTGACCTCAATTGGTTCGATTATTGGATTTTAATTTTTTTTAACCCAATAAAACTTGAACCAATTGAAATCTGCTTAATTTATTTTATTAATAATGTTTTAATATAAAAAATATTACTTTGATTATTCTTAAAAAATCTTAATATGAAATCACATTGTCTTGGTAAAAAAATTTTTTTAAAAAAATAAGAAAAATAATATTAACCCCATTACTCAACCGAAACTAACCTGATCATGTTGAGTTGAGTTGGTTCAAGTTAATAAAAAAAATTTCACTCAACTTGATCCAACTTAATCCAAATAAACTTGATTGATTTAGTTTTTCTTTTTATCCAAAACCAGCCTAACCCAACCAGTGATTACTCCTATATATCGCAAAGCCAAGGAAAATATCTTGTTACACAGAACTTATTACATTTGTTCTATTTAACTGTTGATATGTGTAAAAATATTGCTTAAATAAATATATTTAAAATATAAATTTATTACAATCTTACTTATATTTAATATAAGTAAGATGGTTATACAACAAGCATTGCATTCTTAAGAAAATTTCCTAACTAAAGGACATGGCGCCCTAAGTCCCCCGATCCCTACTGCAATGTTACGTTTCAAATATATGACAGTTTTTTTGTTTTTTTGTTTTTTATTTTAATTAAAGTGCAACAAAATTTGCTTGGGTTGGATTGGATCTCCATTAATTAATCTTTAAGAAGTTAGGTGCCACTTAAATTTTTTATTCTTGGGCAATATCAAAAGTTTATTCTACCTCACGCACCTATTTTTATTTAAAAAATACATTTTTTTTTATATTATCAGATAATATTTGAATTAACATGTTATATATATATATATATATATATGATAAGATCAATTGACACCAATGTAACAGTAAAACTCTTACACCCAAAGGACCGATCTATAAGGGGCCCAAGCAGATGCTGCTCTTGTCCTCCCAGTTTTTATATAATTTTTCATGATACATGTAATATCAACATGTAAAAAAAAAAAATCCCTTTTCTACTTTGTATTAATCTATATAGTAAGTGACTAAAATAATTCTAAATGAATTATTAGACTTACTTATTTATGGGTTGATCCAATTATTAAAAATGATATTTTACTCAAATAAAATTGTGGATTAATCTAATTATTGAAAGTAATTTTTTTCCCAAATAAAAAGTATACTAAGTTAAACCAACATTTTTTTTTTAAAAGAAGTGTAATAAGTTTTAAAGTGTGAGACAAAAAGAAGCTTAAGCTTCTTCAATATACGTATCCAGCAAAAAAAAAAAACCTTCTTCAATACATTTTCACAACAATGGTATTCTACATCAATATTCTTCTCTTTTTTTAGAAGAAATTATAAAAAGTGAAAAATTAACTTTGGTACTTTAGATGTCAGAGTAAGAAGTCATATAAGTTAAATTTAAAATATAATTTTGTGATTGTCAAGAATTGTTATGCCACGCACATAGTGAGATTTTTTTTAAATATTTTAATTCTTATCTTTTATAATTTTAACTTTATCATTAATTGACTGTTAGATTTATCCTTACTTACGGCTATCTCTCACCATTAAATTTATTTTGATATAATGATTGATAGTAGTGATACAATTTATAAAGAAAAAGACTAGTAGAGCATAGTTTTAATGAAAGAGAGAGAATAGATAAATTTGTATTTAATGAAGAAAGAGACTTTACTCTTTGTATTAAAAAATAAATAACAGTTTTTTTAGTAAAATAAAAAATATTTTAATAAAAAGATATTTACATATGTTTTTTCGTCAATTTTAAATATATCATAATATAATATGAAAATTTAATAATTATTTTTTTTACAATAATCTTCTACTTTTTTTTTAAATATTATAAATAATTTGCCTACTCGTCAACTTTTGAAACGAAAAGACATTTTACGTCAAAATTGATAAGTGAATCTTATCATGAACTCATATATTTGGGTAAAACTTAATTTGATTATTTTATTTTATCAATTAAATTATGATATGTGTTTATTAATTTTTTTATTTTATTTTTTAAAAAAATACATATGTTATAATTTAATTAGTAAAATAAATATAATAAACATAAAAAATAAATTTAAATTTTGTTCTATATATTTCATCAATTTTTTAAATAAATATTAGAAATAATTATAATTTTTTTTAAAAAGTACATAATACTTGATCTAATCATTTTTCTTGAAATTTCATATTTCAAAAATTAAATACTTAAAAAGAGATATTTCTCATGTGGGATATTTATTCTAAGTATAAATATCATTTAATATACATATTTAAAAGTTACAAAAAAATACGCAAATGTTTTTTTATTATGTGATTTTTCATTTTACTATTTTGATTTTTATTGTTTTTTTTTAATATTGAGAGTAAGGTCAAAGTTGTTTTTTTCTTCATTAAATACAAGTTTATCTATTTTTTCTTCATTAAAACTACGCTTTACTATTCTCTTTCTTCTTTAAATTGTATCACTCTAAACTATTGGATCAAAATGAAATTAATTGTGAGATATACGTGTAAGATCAGTTTTACTTTTATACTATTGTTAATTGATCCTGACCAATATATATATATATATAGTATATCTTGTGAAAGTGATGTCTATTATAAGAATTGAGAGGAGTGAATCTTGATCATTAGATCTTATATGAATGATCAAGATTAATGGTCAAAATTAGAACATAAATGCATGTAATCTTTTTAAGTAGTCACATAATCTTTAAATAACTTTTAAGCATGATTATTCATGTATGGTTCTATAGTCAAGATTTACTTCTTTCATCATCTCACAATAAAAATTCTCTCACTAAATATGCCCTATATATATAGAGAGAGAGAGAGAGAGAGAGAAAGTGAGAGCGTATCAGGTGAGAGGAGTGTTTATTATAAAATGTGAGAGGAGTGAACCTTGACTATTAGATTTTACATTAATGATCAAGATTAGAACATAAATGCATGTGACTTTTTTAAAGTGGTCACATGACCTTCAAGTAACTTTTAATCTTAATCATCTATGTATGTTTGTATGGTCAAGATTCATTCATCTCATCTCCTCATAATAAATACTCATCTCACTAGATATGCATCGTGTCTCTCTCTCTCTCTCTCTCTCTCTCTCTCTATATATATATATATATATATATATATATATATATAAAGTATATCTAGTGAGAGAGTGCTTATTGTAAGAGATGAGAAGAGTAAATATTGATCATTAGATCTTATATAAATGGTCAAGATTAGAATATAAATGCATGTAACTTTTTTAATTAGTCACATGACCTTTAAATAACTTTTAATCTTTATCATTTATGTATGTTGTATGATTAAAATTTACCCCTCTTACCCTCAATTATAATCAAAATTCATTTAGGATTGCAATCTACGTCCACTGCGACCAACTACGGTTGAGTTTTATATGTGATATATTAAGCTTTCTAATAAATCTACATAATTTATTAACTTCGTCCAGATATAAAAATATAAAATTTTATAAAATTTTGTTCTTAAATATCAATTAATAAATACAATTCTTTATCCCCGGCATATATACTTCTTAAAATTAAAACATATCGATTCATATATTTTGTAGAGTTGTCAAAGAAAATAATATATACATGTGAAATGGAATGCACAACATGATTGAAATTAAGACAATTGCAACTACAAGTGAGAAGAGAAAAGGAAGATAAGCAATTATGGACAGCAATAGGCATTATTATTGGTGTAGACAAAGGGAGGCCCAAGTGCAGAGCAGCTGACCCTCGAAACATATTGAAAATAATTCATATGAAGAACTCAAATAGGAATTGGTCTGTTATCTCTAGGTGCTTCAGGTGTAAGTTTTGCTAGTAATCAATCAGAGAAAAAAATGGTAAAAGAAAAATCATAAAAATCAATCTTTACCCGCATCATCAGTATTATTATTATTTAATTATTATTGGCTGTTTTGAATAGATTTAACCGGGTCACTAAGTTTGACTAAAAACCAATCAAATTATTCATCTAAACTGCTCAATTGACTGATTCTTGCTATGTAGTTTGGAAATTCTTAACATGATAACAATATTTACACTTGAATTTAATTGGTTACAAAAAAAAAAAATAGAGAAAATCATGATTTTAAAAAATAATATGTGGATTGGGTTAGGTCATGTGGGTTGAGAAAGTTCTAACTTACAATCCAACCCATTCTTTGCAAGTTGAATATTGTCAAACTTAATCCACGAATCCAAATTAACTCATTATTTATAATTCAAGTTAATTAAATTAAACTAATAGATTAGTGAATTGACCCAATTCTACGAATACTCAAATTAGAGAGACTAAGTCAATTAAAAAATAAATCCTCTCATGTGTATTTTTTCACATGACAAGCAGGGACAGAGCTTGGAAGATACTAATTAAGGGGCTGTGTCCCCCCCCCCCCCCCCCCCCCAATTTGTTTGAGATTTTCCTAAATATATGTAACAAACTGGCAAGATTTTTTTTGTAAATAAACATATATTGTTAATAACTAGTACATTCAAAGTCCAAATCAGTCAATCCTTCTTTTCCTTTTTTTCATTCCCATTTCAACTAATATGCATTCCATGTTGGATTTGGGGTGAAAACAATTAACCAATTTAGTTTGTTCTCTTATTACAATATTTCTTCTATCATAAGTAGTCAATCTTTCTTTTCGTTTTTTCATTCCAATTTCGACTAATCTGCATTTTATGTAGGATTTGGGTGAAAACAATTATCTAATTTAGTTTGTTCTCTTTGTTAAGAGTCCTACATTGTCTATCTCAATTTTTTAGATGTGATTTATATATCTGTTGGGTCATTCTACTTAATGTCAATTGATTTTAAGTTAGAATCTCATATGGTATCAAAGTCAATATCTCATCTTTCATTCTACCTATTTCGTTATGTTTCAGCCTACTTCGTTAGACTTATTTGTTTTTACATGTAGTCAATTAATTTTAAATTAAAATCTCACACTTTTATTATCGTCTTTATTCTATCATTCTATATATGTTTAGCTCAACAAAATTTGTTAAAGCCGTCCCCTAAAAAAAAATTTTAAGCTTCACCACCAATGAAAATATCATGTAAAGAAAGAAATTGAAATAAACAGTATAAAAAGATGGGACTTTCTCAAAATTTATGAAACTCAATTTATGATATTTATATCTATATTTCTCTTCCCATAACATTATCTTATAATGTATATACACGTCAGAAAATTCATTCCTCAAGCGACTTAGTATTTATTAGCTTTAAGCACTGGCTGCCTCTACTGATTTTTTTTTTTTAACCTCGGGAGCAAAAAGACCAACACATACCAAACCGTGGAGAATCTGGAGGACGAATATTAGGTTGTACCATAACCTTGGACAAATTTAGAATCATTTCAGAGCAGGTGCAAATTATTACCAAAGAAAAAAGAGCAGGTGTAAATTTATAATAATGATTTGACATTACATATGTCTACTTGCTTTGCTTTCAACTGAGTGACTTGATTCGATACTATATTTTCGCAAGGGAAAGTTTATTTATACATAAGAAGTAAATACAGACCCTAAAGACCATAACTTTTAAATTAGAGTTAGTTAATTAAGGAAGAAAAGAAGAAGAAAAATACTCACATAAAATCATAAAACATTGAGTTTGTGGGAGGTTTATGTATTTTGTGTAATTAACATTATTCTTTTAGTAATAATCTAATTACTATTTTTAGTAATTAAACTTTAAGTAAAATATTTACTTTTAAATATTGGGGGAAAAAAATCTGCATAATCACCGGTAGAATTGGCATAGAATAAGAGAAGCTCCCCCATGTGACTCTCTTTCTGTACCCAACAACATCAGTGCAGTATGCAGGGTTTTTCTGATTCCTGACCGTACTTGTGTCACCATCATGTCAGCTGGCGGGAAACACCCTTTCGCATCCATTTTCCTGAGAAAGAGACACCAACCACACAGTAAATTCTGTTGCTAATTACCTTCTGAACCTGACTCTAACGTGGCTTCTCCAATTGCGCTGTCCTAATTAGTAGTTACACTTTTACTTCACGATAATTTATTGAGAAATTTTTCTATGGCTTTATTTTTTATCTCCTATGACTTTGACCGGAATATTTTTAGAGGCATTTATGTGAGATTAGCTTCTTGAATATTTTTGTGAATGGTTATTTACTAGGATTTTTTCTCAATAATTTATATTTTTTAAGGTTTGAATTTTGATATTTTTTTTTTTGTTGAAGAGTACTTGTTAAAAAAATAAAATAAAAAATTTAAATAAAAATAAGATATTTAATATATTAAAAATTTTAAAAATTATTTTTTACATTATTTTTATTTAAAATTTTTTATTTTGACTTCTTAATACTTGTTAACAAAAATTTTTATTTTTAAAAATATAATTCACATACCAACACATCCAATTCTTATCGATAAAATTGTTATTATAAACAATAGTTAATGGAGTCAAAATTGTCATAGTTATGTTATCGATCTTGGCTAGTAGATAAAAAAAACCTCAATTTGCTTAATCAAACAAATCATAAGTTTAACTTTGATGGATCTTGTCTTCAAGGTGGGAATAGTTGTGGGTGTGAAGGTGTTTGTAGGGTCAATTCTAGTGCATTGGTGTTCGGTTTTTGTTCACAAGATTGGCTTGTCTAATGTCCTCATGACTGAGTAATGGAATATTTATACAGATCCGACTTAGGTGCACCTTCAAAGAGAAGGAGTATCGGTGCTCCTTGCAATTCAAGCCGTCAAATTTATAAAAAATGAAATTGATGGCAAAGATTGAAGAGGCGATATCTGCTTAACATGTTACTTATTGATTTTGTTGTTATTGTAAAATGACCCCTTAAAAATTGTTATTACAAAATGACTCTTAAAAACAGGAATTTGTGTACAATATTATTCATTTTTACTATTTTACTATCATATTTAACTTAAACCTTAACACTAACCCTAATCTTAATCTACCTATGTCGGCTTGGTTTTAATTTTTAATTTTTTTTTTGTCCAAGTTGACATTGTGAATCTCGGCTTGATTTTTTTTTTTTTTTCTTGCATTACCTTTATTTTATTTTATTTTATTTTGGGTTTTTTTATAATTTTCATATTAAGTCCAAGTTCTCACTGTCCTTTGACTTTTTATTTTGACTTTTTTTAAAAAAAAAATTTCCCTATAATTTTCACATCTTATTTTATTATTAATTTTAGATTTTAGATTTTAATTTTTTACACCGAAGTCGAGATTGTAAACGTCGACTTGAATTTTTTTATTAATTTTCCTTTTTCTATTTTTTTTTATTTCTTTCTTATTTCGACAATTGGCAGTGTTGACTTTAGGAATTTTTTTTCTTCCCGCTAATTCAGATGTGGTGCTATTGAGACCAGATAGTCCCGTGCTAAGTGGTGCTGGAACGTGTTGTAGGTTGCTGTTAGTTGGTCCAGTTACAAAGTTAAATCTTAATTTAAGTTATACTAGTAAACGAAAGGAAAACAAGGGCTTGATGTCTCGTGTGAGGCTAGGTGGGGAGCAGAGGTGCTGATTTGGAGCCGTGGGTGGCAAAACCACTAGGCGAGGTTCTGGGAAGTGGTAGCGTGAGATGATGGGTTCGCAGGTGGTTAGCGAGGTTGGTGTCTGGAATGGTGGCAAACGTGGCATCAAAGGTGGTTTGCAGGGGGCTTGGTTGTTGATGGCAGTTTGAAGGAGTGTGGAAGCGACTTGGGTTCGTGGGGCTTGGCTGGTGTTGCCGCTATGAGAGGGGTTCGATGGGTTCGCTGTGGTGTCTCGCGGATGAAGGGGGTTTATTAATAATTTTTTTTCACTGAAAAAAAAAATTCAACAAACAAGTCAAGAATGACACAACATATCCAGAAAAGAAACTAGGTTCCTAATGTACTTTAGGCAAATCCTCCACCCAGTGCTGATTTGGTTGGTTCAAATGTGTCATTACAACAATGTCTTCAAATGTGTGTATTCAGTTTAGCAGCTTACGAGAAGTCTGAGAGTTGGTCCAAAAAAATTGAGTGAACATTAACAACATTAAAGCTGAGATGGTGGCTCAAACTAAATTGTAGAGGAGTTTGATCAATTTGGTAATAATTTCATAACAGACTTAAATGCAAAATTTAAACACAAATGAGCCTAAAACTAAATAAAACAAGGGAGAGTATTTTAATTTGACATTACTTGTTACAACAGGTACTTTATAAGGTGCACCTTTCATACGAAGGTGCACTATAAAGCGACCCTATTTATACTGCTCTTTGTCTTGCTTCAGAATGACAAATACCTTCTTTGTGGGTGGAGGTTGATACCTGTTATGCAGTGAAGCTTGTTTTGGAAGAGTGTGCTCATTCTCACCCTTGCACAATGTAGTGAGCAGAATTAGGCCTCTCATAGGCAGAGTGAGGCATAGGTAGCGTTTAAGGTGGAAATGAGGTAGCGTTTAAGGTGGAAATGAGGTCCATCGGTGGACCTTATAATAATAGTTGTTGGATGTGGAAGTAGGACTGCATACGGGTCGAGTTGGTTCGGGTTTAAAGAAAAAAATGTCTAAACTAATTAATTGAGGTCAGGTCGGTTTGAGCCGGTTTTGAAAAAAAAAAATTCTAAGTAACTTGAACCGAATTAACCAATTACAATCGGGTTGGTTCGGATTGGGTAGTCGAGTAACATATGCATCATGAGATAATATCAAACCATACATATAGACCATATGAGTAATCAACTTGTTTTATAAATGATTATTTTTCTCCTCATGAATGTTAACACAAATACCCCTACTCTTGCATAGTATACATAAAACAGATAAAGTTAAAGATTAAATTGACAAGTGCACTTCCTTTACAAAATCACTAGCCTGAATCATAAATTAAAATCCTTAATCACCCTATGAAATTGACAACCCTTGTAACCATTGTGTCAAATCATAATAGGACTGTAGCATTACGTCTCTGAAATTTTATCCATATTGCAGAACTACTAAAGAGAAAGTTATGAAAAACACATTAAAGGTACACTTGATAAAATTTTTGTGGTACATTTGGTACCTAGGCAAAAAAGTCACTTAAGGAGTGAGCAAGGTCAATTAAGACCACCATATTGGGGTGCCCGTGATTTGCAAACTTGACTGCAAGGGAGGCAGGAAAGCAACACAACTTGTTTTCCCAACACCTCCCTTCCCACCAAGCATGTAATACTTCAGATGGTTCCTTGCCACCATTTCATCAAAACCACAAACACCTTCTACAGTAGTTCCTAGCAACCTCATTGCATGAAACAAAAAGATTGAATTACTTTTATTTTGGCTCCTTCTGAATCTGAAGTCTGTACAATATCTAAATGAAAGATGTATGCATCAATAGTAGCACCCCTCAAAAGTAAAACAGGATCTAGCTCTACCAAATGCTATCATTTTTGCCAAAAACAAATACCATATCTCAAAGCATATGCAGAGCTTAACAAAGAATTCTAACTATTCCTATCTGAAAAATGATAGAAAAACTTCAGAGAGCAAACATTGCCTTCAAATACAACTGATAATTCTTTCAGGAACAGACTTGAGGGTAGCAACTTAAAAAGATATGCATAAACTTTAACAACCAATGAATACAAGGAGAACCCCAAGTGTATGATTAATCACATGATTTCAACACCCCAAATCTTTACCAAGCCTATTTTTTTTCTTAGCACACAAAAGATTGAAAAAAGGATTTAAATCTCCATATCAGTTCAATCACATAATAAGGTAGATCCATACAAGAGCTTACACTCATCCATTTTTAGGTTGCAAACAAAATAAGACAGCATAGGAACCAGAGACATATAAGAAATTTCTAGCAAAATTCACATAGGTAAAGTCACAAAAGCATGTTGTCAAAGACTTTTTTTATAACTAAGATCACTATTCTCACGATGGACAATGCAGAGCCTTATTCCTTAGTCCTTAGCAAACATGGACACATCTTAATGAGTTAGTAGACAGTTAGCAGACACAACACTTTCAACTACCCAATACTAAAAATGTGACACAAAAGAACCAAAAGAAAGCTAGAAACAAGAACCTGCAATATCATTTCTGCCACTGGTACCTTATATGTGATCTTACCTTACCTCATCCTATTGCTCTTAAAATCACTATCAACCTTAAGTTCTTGAAGTCCAAAAACTTCTGACATTTCTAATAATACAATAAAAGAATACAACATAAAATTAAAAATGTCAAATGAATGAAATGATGAACTACATGTAAAATGAAAAAGTTAAAAGTTAAAAATGATGATTGTATACTTGATTCAACTTGCTCAATCTCCTCTAGTTAACTCCGTAGATTATCCACCTTCTTAGGAGGCCTCAACTAATTTTGAGTACAAATTAAGGCCTCCACCGTGGTGAGATTCAAAGAACTATAGAATGCATCAGGGATGGGATTTCTGGTGCTAAAAACAAACTCAGATGACACTGTAGATACCGGAATGATCAATATGTCCCTAACCATGCAAGAGAGAATATTGTACTTCGATGACTTCCCTTCCCACCACTTCAAGATGTCAAACCCTCATAATTGTCTTCAACGTCATCCTCCATGTAACTATCCAACTCATTCTTCTTTTGCTCACTTTGCTTTTTCTTCAATTTCAACCTAAACTTGTCTTCCAAATTTAAACCACCCTCATGACTACCACCAACATTTGTTTGTGTGCTAATATCCGATGAATTGATACTAGAATCATGAATATCGAGAACAATAGGATACAATGTAACATATTGTGCAAATAAGCTATTTATGAGATCTTTTAATTTTTTTCATGATATCTTTACACTTACCTTGACCATATATTTCACTAACACAAAATTCAATGTAATCCAACTTGTACCTTGGGTTAAGAAAAATAGTCACAAACAACAAAAAATTTAAATTCCCATTAATATCCCAATACTTATCAAACTTCACCTTCATGTTCATTGTCATTCTTTGCAAGACAACATCATCACTTTCAATCCACATAATTAACAAATTTTGAATTTCACACAATTTATTGAAGAAAGAATTAGATGTCACATACAAAGAACCGAAAAAAGCAAGTGTGGTATCATAGAAAATCTTCAAGAACTTTATAAAAACACGAGCACGGTTCCAATCATCATAATTAGGAGGTCCTCCTTCACCGTCAAGAACATGCAAGTAAGCTTGATCCTCATATTAAATGCGATTAAATGCCTTCTCAAATTGTTCCGCCACTTCCAACATTAAGTAAGTAGAATTCCATTTAGTTAACATATCAAGTGTTACCATTTGATTGCTAATAACATTTGCCTCTTGGGCACACATCCTAAAAATAGTCAATCTAGAAGGAGAGGACTCCACATACTTACATGCACCCCTAATCCTAGCAACAGAGCAATCTAACTCCTTCAACCCATCATTAGCAATTAAGTTCAAAATATGAGTACAATACCTCATGTGCATGAGCTCCCCTTTCAACAAGGTGCATATATTCTAATCCTGCATTCCCCTCACCAAAAATGCTAGAGCCGAGTTATTAGAACTAGCATTATCCATGGTGATTATGCTAATCTTTAGAATATCCCAATCTTTCAAGCATTTCTCTAAATTTTCACCTATGGTCTCACCCCTATAGTCAACAATCAACCCAAAACTCAAAATTTTCTTATGCAATTCCCTCCCTTCATCAATAAAATGTGCAATCATACACATATAATTAATGTTTTGAATCGATGTCCATGTATCAGTTGTTTGGGAGACCATTTATTGGTTGCAAGACAATAGACTTCAAGTTCACCTTTTCCTCTATAAAAAGTTGCATGATATCTCTAACAATAGTCATGCGCCCAGGTATTCTAAATCGAGATTAAGTAGCATTCATGAAACCTCTCTAAATCTGGGATTCTCAACAAATTTAAAAGGAAGCTCATCTATCACTATCATCTTATAAAGCTCCAGCCTACATTGTGCTTGATTAAAATCTTCAAGCTTCATACTCATGATACTATTAGGGTCATCCACACTTGACTTTCCAATAGCAATAGTTTTTTTGCTTTTTATCGACCTCCCTATGTGGATTCTTTATACACACTTTCAAGTGTTTTATCAGGTTAGTGGTGCCATGATTAGCGCTATTACATGCATATGACTTTCCATAATAGTTACAACTAGCTCTATCACCATATTTAGTGAAGTGTGACCAAGCATTACTAGGGGGTCTAGTAGGTTTTCTTTTACCGACCTCTTATTATGATGATGGAGCAGCTTCTTGAGCTTGTGATGACGAAGTTGGAGTGGGATTTGGATTTGGATTAGAAGAAGATGGTGGTGGTGCTGCTAGGTGTGGTCCTACTCCTTCAGTTTGTAATTCAGCTAGTGTTGGTCGAGTAGGAGCACTTCCCACTTGAGTCCCACCAGTGTTGTGACTCTTGTAAGTTTTCGTAGGACCTTCCATTTAAAGTAAATCGCTGGAATAACATTTACAATAAAAGAAATGATTAACAAGTAAAATGTTGCTAATTTAGTTAGTGTTGGTGGACTGGGAGCACTTCCTACTTAAGTCCCACAAGTGTTGTGACTCTTGTAAGTTTTCGTAGGACCTTTCATTTAAAGTAAATCGCTGCAATAACATTTACAATAAAAGAAATGATTAACAACTAAAATGTAATGAAAGCAAACCATGACATACCACATATCAAGTAGCACAATTAAATAATAGCCAACAATTGATACATAGGTAGGTTGCCTATTTTCCAAAACCGAAACAAGCAAAACCAAAATAATCTCAACTCTGACTTAGGCCACTTGGCCTCAAGTAAGCTCACAACTTGAAACTCCATTTCAACATTATTTCCATGACATAATCAATCAAAATCACTATAAAAGGTTTTCCTAATTCTAACCCAATTCTGGAAAATCCAAACGTAATCAGCACCTCCATAATAACCCTGTAGAGCCTCACATTAGGCAGCATAGTGAGAAATTAGTAAATCACTTAAACAATGTCACATTCCTAAACACCAACTCCCATGCAAAGTGACACCCTCTTTCATACCTAAGAACTCTGCCTAGTGCCTTGTGATCATAAGCTATTACATATAATTTTTTCACCTTTGCACCCCGAAATTCCTTGCTTAAATTTTTAATTTTGATGTTTATGTATAAAATTACATCAAATGAGGTTAATCATAAACATTATACTTAAATATCCAAGTTTTATTTTAAATAAATTAGTCACAATATATCCTTCTCATATTCACAATGCCTCAAGGGTGGAGCAAGATAAAAGTTAACAAGTACATCGAATGAGAATGGGAACATGTGAGAATGAAGAAAGAAACAAAAAAAAAAATTAGAGGCACACATGAAGGGAAAAAGGAGTGGGAATTGAGAAGGACGGATAAGAAGAATGTGAAAAAGAAAATGAGAAACAATAATGGCTAACCTCTAACATCACGTTGTGGCTATGTGAGCATGAAATAAGAGCTGTAATGGTGATCTAGTCATGTAATCGTCGTCGCCGATGGTGGCTGTGTCGAGAGGAGAAGAGGATTCTAGTGAGAGAGGGATGAGAGCCTGAGATTGAGCTGCGACAGTGAGCAGAGGTGTGCTTAGGGTTTGAGAATTTGGAAGAGAAACTGAGAAAGGAGATGAGAAGAAATTGCGAAAATGAAGGTTCTGGTAAAGAAGAAGTGAAGAAGTGAAGAAGTGAAGGAAATATTTAGGCAAAACGACGTCATCTCTCAGGTCATTAGATTGGTTTTCTAAACCCGTCACCCGAACCAATGAATGGACGGGTTGTTCGGGTTTAACCTGAACTGACCCGATAGCCCGAACCAACCTGGATATTTTATATCGAGTCGAGTCGGGTTGGTCGGGTTCGCGGGCTATCGGATCGGGTTGTGTAGCCCTATGTGGAAGAAATGAAATGGATGGTAAAGATGAGAATGTATAATATGGACCACTCGCAAGGTGGTCCATGAATGAATTAAGTGCAAATCAGTTATTAATTTATTGTTAAAATAAATTAATGACTGAGATTAAAAGGTTAGATCTCTACAGATTTCAACTAGTAACACTTAGATTCACATATAAATTTAATCAAATCACTTTTTTTATGAATAACTGTACATACAAAAAACTTATAGATTTCAACTAGTAATTTTTACACACCTAGATTTGCATATAAATTCTGTAAATCACAGGTCTATGAATGGACATCTTCTTAACCGGTCCATATTAACCTTCTTCAGGATGGTAAGGATTAAAGAATGACTACCTGGTAATCAAGTAAGTTAATAAAAGTTGATTATTACAAAATAGTCCCTAAAAAGTAATTATTTGCAAAGGATTTACATCCACCTCTACCTTTGCACCAAATTCTACAACCAGCCTCCAATTATACCAATCACCAAGAGCAAAGGATTTACATTTGAAGCGGTATGCGAACGCCATTGCCGGTGATTTGACCTGTACCACCGCTCCTCCTCTGCAATGACTACTGGTAACCAGTTACTCCCCTTCCCTTATTTTTCTTCTCTAACGTTTCTAAAGCAGAGACAACGTATAGGAGAAAGGTGCAAAGATGGTTAAACTCATGGGGGGTGAGGTAGAACATGTTCAATGTTGCAAGAATTGAGGTGGTGTGTTGTGGTGGTTTTGGGTGGTATTAGGTGAGCTGCTAGGGTGATTCAGAGAGGTGCACGAGGGAGAGAGAGGGTTAAGGTTAAGGTTAAACAATAAGATTAGTTAAATATATTAATAAGGTTTCAAATAATGATATATAGTAAAAACAATAACAGTAATGTGATTAATATTGAAAATATAAGGATTGTAATGAATTATATTAATAGTGATATTGTACTTGTGGTTAATATTTATGAATACTAATTAGCTTAAACAATGTTAAGTAATTATTGCTTAGTAAACTTCTAAATATTTTATATAAGAGAAGTACTAGTTGTTAATTTTATTTGTAATTGGCTTAATGAAGAGTTTGAGTAATTATTGCAAACGAGCTTCTAAATTGCCTTAAGAAGAGAAGTACTGTGATTGATTTTTTTTTTTAAAAGCTTAAACAAAAATATATTAGTAGTTAATTTTCATTATTTATAATTGGCTTAAGTAAGTTTGAATAATTATTACTAAGCGAGCTTCGAAAATAGGCTATTAAAAAAGAAGTACTAGTCATTAATTTTTATTTTATAACTAGATTAATGAAGTCTGAGAAATTACTGTTAAGTAAGCTTCTAAATAGACTAGTACATATTTTATAATTGGCTTAATCGAGATTAAATAATTATTGCGAGTTAGCATTTAAATAACCTAAATAAGAGAAGTATCAGTGATTAAATTTCATAAAATAGACAAAATAAGGCTAGTATAACTTATTCATTTTCATGAATACTAATTGGCTTAATCGAGGTTGAGAAATATTTGCTAAGTAAACTTCTAAATGGCCTAAAGAAGAGAAGCATTTATGATTAATTCTCATTATTTATAATTGACTTAATGGTGCATGATTTTCAAGTGCTTATATTATTTTCTTTTAATTTTGTTATAAACCAATTTTAGGTAAAAGCATATGATTAAGTACCACTAATCCTGTATTATTATTTTTAATTTGTGTAATGAATTAGTTCTATGTAAAAGCATATTATTAAATAACAATCCTCCTAGCTGATATATATGACGCGGTTGGATTTTGTTTGGCTGTAATTTTGTTGTTGCTGTCTTTTTTTTTTTTCTCTTTTTTATTCCACTGTATAAAACAAATGATTAAATAAAACTACTACTTCCATTTCTTTTTAATTTATTAGTTATATAAAGGTAGAAGTATATGATTGAGTAGTACTACTGCTAGTATTTTTTTTTTAATTTATGTATTGAGCTTGTTTCAAGTACTAGAAGTAGAGTTTTTTATTAAAAAAAATTATGTAATGAACTTGTTTTAGGTAAAAGTCAAGTAGCTTGTGCTAGTATTATTTGTTTTTTAATTTACGTATTGAACTTGTTTTAGGTACTAGTGCTAAGATTTTTTTTTTTAAAATTTACGCAATGAACTTGTAAGTAAATAAAGTAGCACTAGATAATGCTACTTGAAGCATAAAGGACAGATGAATTTATTTTAATTTTAAAACCAAATCGATATTGACAATACATGACTTGGTGAATAAATTTTTTTTTCAATAATGTGTTAATTATTTTTTAAACTTTATCTTTTGTTTTATTACATTTTAGTCCCAAACTTATTGTTCGAAACTGCATCTGAGCTGGCCATGACCCAGTTGTTGGAAGTGGTGGTTTTGGCGAGGCAAGAGAGTCCCGCATCTCCTACCGCGGCTTCTTCTACTCCAGTTCGAAAATCTCTGCGAAGGAGCGCTTCTTTAGCACCTTCGGCTTCATCCTCCTTAATGATTTGGCGAGATGGCAATTGGAAGGTGATTGGTGGCTTGGGCTTTAGGCGGTGGCTCTATTCATGGGTGTTTCTACAGTTGATTTATGGTGGTTTTTAATAAAGAAGAAAAGGTAAGAGATTCAAAAATAAATAACACAATAGGCTTTTTAATAAATAACAACTTTTAAAAATTACTTGTTGAAATCTATTATAACACGTTTTTTTTGGGGTCCATCGGTGCACCTAACTTTGGGATGCACCGTAAAAGCCATCGTGTGACAAGCGAGTATTTCTCATGGTTATTGGGAAAGAAAGAGAGGACTAATTATATGTAGGGGTGTAAATTAGTGGTTTGGTTTGGTTTTTAAACAAAAATAAATTCGAACCAATTAAAATTAATTGGTTTGATTTGGTTTGGTTTTCATATTTTTTGATAGTCAAATCCGAATCGAATCGAACCGAACATCCAAGGATTGGTTTGGTTCGGGTGATTGGATTACCATTTTTTTAATACAAAAATTAATTAAATAATTAATTTTTCATAACAAAAAATAAATAAAATAAACTAATTAAAAATTTCTCAAAATAGAATCAAACTTATTGATTTGAGTACTAATAATTATTTCATATTTTAGAATGTGTATTAAAAGGTTCATAAAAAGGGAACAAAGAAATATATTGATATTTGTATTAAGAAATTATATTTAAATAAGTTAAAAAATTCTTTAAGAGATATTTAATTTGACAAGTTGTATACTACTACTATTCAATTAAGAGAAAGTTGTGATACTACTAACCTGAGGTATATATGTAACCAATTGAACCCCTAAGGACATGAGTGAAGCTAATGAAGACTTGATTAGTTGAACTTTGAATCAGTAACCTAACAAATCCAAAGTCTCCAACCTTTGCAATCATATTTTCATCCAAGAGAATGGTGTTAGACTTCAAATCACAATACACAATAGGAACTTCACTATCATTATGCAGGTAATCTAATGTACAAGCAGCATCAATATCTATATTCAGTCTCTCCATAAGGTTTAACTCATTTTCATTTGCATGATTTCTCTTCCCCTTAATTCAATCTTCCAAGCACCCATTAGTTAAGTACTTATAAACTAGAGTCAGAAATTCATTTTTTTTAAAGTCAATATTAAAGCATTTAAAGTCAATTCATCGTTTTTAAGCTTCCAAGTTTAGATGATGTTGTTGCTGTTACTTTCACTTTTATATTCTTTATGTATAGTAGCAAGCAAATTATTAGACATAGTATCGTTTTATCACTGTGGTTATAATGATGTAATGTCTGATATGCATTCTTTCATGGCCATGGAGACTCTCATGCAAAATACAAGCAAAGTTTTTTATTACCTTCTAAATAGGCAATGAGAAAGATTTTAAAAACTCCACCATTAAGAATAGTTCCTTCTAAATCATTATAAGAGAGGTTCAAAAGTTGAATGACATGTAGATTTTGAAGTTCAATAGGAATACATCCAGAGAGTTGGTTGAAGGAAAGATCCAAAGTTTTCAAACCTCTCACATCTCCAAGAGTTTTCAGAATAGCACCTGATAGCATATTCTTGGTTAGAACTACAGGTGTCGGTGAGCAGAACAGAACATTTTGGCAGAGGAGTTTTCTAGCCTTTTGTGTTAAATGAAAACGACGTTTTAAGAGTTAAAAATTGAGAAAGTATTACAAAAAATAAAGAAAAACAAGTAGTAGCCAAAAATGTTGTAGCATAATTTTTTTAAAAAAATAAAATATATAAATATATGATTTAGTTTGGTTCGGGTTGTTCGGTTTTGAAATTTCAAATCTGATAACCGAACCAATTAAGCTTTAATTGGTTTGGATTTTATCCGAACCAATCAATATACTCAAACCAAACCGAACCAATTTAATTGGTTTGGTTTGGATTAATCGGGTTGGTGAATTACCCGAACCAATTTACACCCCTAATTATATGCACTAACTTATGTTTTGGTGCATGGGTGCACTCCTTTTTTAACCTACAACAACTGGTCAAGGATATATTTTGACCGGTTAACATATTATTCACCTAATTCGGGTCGGGTCTTCCTCACCCGTATAGGTTGACCTGCAAAAGTGAGTTCTGCCATTGTTGATCAGTTTGGAGCTCCAAAAGGTTGCTATTTTATCGTTTCCCAGTGTGATTTCAACAGGAACTAGAAGCCTATGAAAAATCGAACAAGACCCATGTTCTGGACCTAAATCCTGTTGATACTCAATTTTATCCATTTTCTTTTTATTTTCGTTTTTATTTAATTTAATTTCCTTCTTTTAAAAAAAAGAAAAAAAAAAGAGAAAAAAATAAAAAAAAAAAAAGCTTTGTACGGGTCAACCCATGACCCAAATCTCCATCTCAACCCACAACCCAACTTCCTTCTTCCTTCTGCTGCAACCCTAGCCTCCACAATCAGCTTGCTTTAAACTGGATTAAAAGCTTCTTCAGTTTTTTTTTCCATTTGTCTTCCAACCGTTGCAAATTGAATGAAAAATTATTACAAATTAAGTGGTAATCAATCTGAAGCAGGAATGAAAGGCATAGTAAGAAACTAAAAAGGGGGGAATCGTTCAGAGGAATTAAGCAAAAAAAATAGGGCAATCACAAAGATACACAAACGAATTCTCTTCCTCACAAAAGCCAACACCCTTCATCTTCAAACTCCAACCTTCACCATCACAACCCACCTCAGCCTTCAAACACCACTATATCCACCAACGTCTTCACCTTCCTCACCAAAGCCATCACCCTTATCCTTCACCACCATTAACCCACGGCTAGCAACCTTCACCCAACTTCTCTTCTAAATCAACCAACAACCCGAAACCACCCATAATCACCATCCCCTTCTTCCATTTTCCTCTGCCCCCTCACTATTTTCATCCCTCCAAACCTCCAAACAATTACCCATAGCCACCTAATAAAAAAAAACACCTATAACCACCACCTCCATTACTTTGATCTTCTTCCTCAACCCGCTACCTACCAAACCGAGCTCCATCGCCGGTGACCCGAGCCACCACGGCCGCACCCCACGGCCCGAACCCAACCGCTCCCTAAATGCCCGCTCGAGCACCAGCGTGACCCGAGCCGTCGCGCCTCCGCTGCGTGCTCCACTGAATCAGTGCCGGTGACGCAACCAACACCTAGTCAAACCTTCCCGTCGCCATCGCTCTCTCCTCACTGGAACGGATCAGATCTGCACGAACCAGAGCCGCACGCCGCAAAGCCACCGCATTAGTTTGGGACTCGCAATTTCCGCCCCAACCGGGGCCGACGCACCTCGTCACCGCCACCCTCATTCTGGCCGCTTTTATGTTATTTCATTGGTGAAAGGGGTGAGTTTCCCCTTTTGAAATTTTCTGCTCATTTTCGTTTAGTGGTGAGACTAAAAGTCTCTTCTAATATCTTTGTTCGTTTCAACCCCCCCCCCCCCACCTTTTTTTTTAAAGTTAATTTTAAGTTTTTTTCTTTTTGTTGTTTTGAGTTTATTTTCAGATTAGTTATTAACTCTAGCCAAATTTTTCTAAGTGTCATCAAATAGGTTAGTGGGCTAAAAATAAAAGTAAAACAAAAATATAAAGACATAAAATAAAAAATAAAAATACATAAAAAAGGAGAAATAAAAAAACAAGAAAAAGATGAAGAAAGTGGTTTGGTTTATGATTTATCTTTTTTTTATATTAATTATGTTGTTTGTTATTATGAGGTTGATATGTGACTTTAATTAAACAATTTAAAACTGGCCGATGACGAAAAAATTAGGAGAGGATTGGAGCGCCGATCAAATATACTCTTCCCGATAATCTTGAGGCTTTATATTGGATTTTGCCAGGAGCACTGGCGAGATCTAATCCCCACATAGAAATTAAAATAATTATATAACTAAAATACAACTTTTTTTTGTAAAATAAAATATTTAAATAAAAGTGAACAATTTTATACTAGTTTCAATATCATGATTGTGGTGAATTAAAGTTTTATTTTTCATGAAGACATTTTTTTTTTTTTTTGAAAATTAGTACAAAAATCTCATTGTGCCTAAAAATATTTTTTTTATTATAAATGAGATTTTATTTGGCCATTTTATTTTGAAAATTACTTCTCTTCAAAAAGATAAAATTTTAATTCACCATTTTTATATAATATGTTGTAGACTTAAGATTTGTTCTAAAATAATGGCTATTTAGCCACCCATTCCATGTCTTAGTCATTTATCATCTTTGATAACATGCATGACAAAATGGGACATATCAAAATCAAAATAAAAATAATTTTTTTAAAAAAAGGACCAATTTAATTAATCTTGCAAATAACATTAGATTAAATATGTAACTGTTCTTAGAACGGACAGTGTAGGGTGCTAACACCTTCCCTACCTGTAATCAACCCCCAAACCACGAACTCTTAAATGCAGACCATCTTTTAGGTATCCAATTGCACCATTCCATTTAATGGATAAAGCGATTGGTGGCGACTCCCAACATCCCGAGGTCCTTTCCTCATTGTTCTTTTTATTTTCGCGACGCCCTTCGGAACAAATTAATTGGCGACTCCACTGGGGACATTAGAGGGTTAAGCCTTGTTTTAATCTCATGTTATTTGCTCTTTGAGTATGTTGGTCTTTTTTTTTTGTTTCATTTGTTTATTTGTTTCATATTGTTGTACATTTTGTTTGCATTACATGCATTGTACTTCTGCATTGTAAATAAATTTGCTTGCATGTTCTCTCATGTACACTTGCACACACAAGCTCTATACCCGAGCTCAGTACCTTGTAGGCTTAGATAGAGGGCAAAGTAGTATTGCTTTGTGGGACCGTTGGTCTCCAGTTAGGCACATGAAAACCCCTCGCTCAAATTGAACTCTTTCCGCTTGTAACCTATCATGGGTGAGGATGGAGGACTCTTGCTAACCAAAGTATTGGTGACAGCAAGGGACAATTTGGGGACCTTTTGTCCGATAGGGGTCTAGAACCAAAGCCATCACTTACTGGTACATAGAACCCATCTTTTAGGACAAGTACCAAGTTTAGGACCATGTCTCCGCATGCATAATTTTACTCTTGTTTTAGTGTACTTATGTTTGCATTTTTTTATCATATTCATAATAATACAAAAAACAAAAAAAAAAACTATCTCTACGACACCCATATAGAACTCGCTCTCAATCAAAAGTCATGGATGAACTGAGGCAGTCACAAGAAGAGCTGAGAAATGAAGTAAGCCAACTAAAGGAACAAATGGCCAAGGTCTTGGAAGTTCTGCAAGCTTTAGAAAGAATGAAGAACACAAAGGGGACTCCTTCAAGGGCAAATGATGATCCTTCAGCCACGCCTGCTCACTTGCCCGGCTTTATGCCAATTCCTTGGCAGTATCCTAGTGTCACCTCTCAAGGGGCCATGATGCCACTCACCATCTACTCAAATAATCCTGAAACACATGCATCTCTATTCCCACCATATGGCCTTCCACCTAGTTATGTGCCACCGTTAGCCACCAATACTCCTGAGGGCAGTGCACCGACAGTCACAATAACTTCAAACCCTCCAAACACTACCCAAGGATCTCAGCCAAATACCAGTGAGATTCCTCAGCACCTTGTTTCCATTTCTCCTGGTTTTGTGCCGTCACAAATTATCAACCCTCTTGAGAGCGGCTCATCATTGGTAATACCTACTTCAGGGCCTCAAAGCTCAACTCAGGCCCAACCTCCTTTCTACATGCCACAGTTTTTCCCTCATAAGATCGCTTGTACTTCTCTGCTAAACCCTTCAACTGAAGGTTTTCAATCCAAGGAAAGTTCTTGAAGAAAGACTTCGAGCCGTAGAGGGAGCAAGTGGCTATGGTCTTATGGATGCTTCAGAACTTTGCCTTGTCTCGAATGTTGTCATTCTCCCAAAGTTTAAGGTCCCAGATTTTGACAAATATAAGGGGACTACTTGCCCAAAGAATCACTTGATAATGTACATTCGTAAGATGGCTTCACAAGCTCATGATGACAAACTTTTAATCCATTTCTTCCAAGACAGTTTAACTGGGGTAGCTTTGAATTGGTACACACATCTTGAGCGTGCTCGTATAAGGAGTTTCAAGGATTTAACTGATGCTTTTGTAAAGCAGTACAAGTTCAACATTGACATGGCACCAGGTAGAATGCAACTACAAAGTATGTCTATGAAGGATGCTGAGACCTTCAAGGAATATGCTCAAAGGTGGAGGGAAATTGCTGCACAAGTGGAACCCCCTTTGTCAGAAAAAGATATGGTTGCTATGTTCACTGATACACTACACGCGTCATTCTATGGTCATCTGATTGGAAGTGTGTCGTCAAGTTTTTCAGATATCGTGATAATTGGTGAAAGGATTGAAAACGAAATGAAAAAGGGAAGATTGCATCAAATGAATGATGAACAGGAAAGTATGGACAAATGTTGAACCAATTAAGGGTGGATTTCAGGTTGAATGAGTTAAATAAGGTTTCAAGAAAACTCATGAATGACAACGGTTACCTAATTCACTAGGCGTTATCAGAAGGTTTCTACACATGCCCATCTGCAATAGGAGCGATTGTTTACAATGGCCGATCAGGGGCAACCTTAGAAAGTTCGATCAAGTGGTGATTCATTTTTCTAACCGTCAAGAATGAACCATACCTTGGAGTCCTCCAGCACTGAGAAATTTCTGAGCGACTGGTATTCTGATTTGTTTACCAAGTTGTTACCATGAAATGATTGTTTAATTGTACTGATCACATGCTTATTCAATCATTAACATCATTTGGTTTTTGAACTTATGTGAACTTTCTTGAAACATTAATGTGATGGATTTGCATGGATCTCAGCATACCTTATTTCTTTTTCCTATGTTCTTGGCACTCGTGTTCTTGTCAAATCTTTCTTGTCATTCTTTTCTTCCATTTGCTTGCTTTCTTTTGGTTTGGATCCTATAGGACTTTCATTCTGAAAAAAATTGTGGTCATGAGGCCCATGTGTGCAGATGTTCTTCATCCAAATAAAAACAAAAAAAAACAAAAAAAGAGAAAAAAGAGAAATAAAGGGAGCAAATAAATAATCACTTAGTGTGTATTATCCTTTTGTCTCTAAATTAAATTTTTGAAAATAAGCAATCAAAATTTGAAATGAAGATTGGCCATCTTTCTTTATCTCTCACAAGAATTCATTATCCCTCGTTGTCCCATTTTGAGCTTGAAAGTTTTCTTCAATAAACCCTGGACAAGGATCACCTCTACACTAGAGGATAACACAAAAAAGGGGGTTGGTTGCCATGGTGACTATTTTGAAGCATAATGAAAAAAGAAAAGAAAGAAAAGGTGAAAGGGGCGAAAAGTAAAAACAAAAAAAATTGACAGAGTTGAAAAAGAACAATAAGAGAAAAGTGTGCTTGAAAGTGTAAAAGCAATTGACAAAGTTTAAGTTTGAACAAGGATCCTTGGTCCCACTTAACCTTTAAACACTTGTTTGAGCCTTATATCATTCTTTTCATAACTCCTAACCTTGGCCACATTACAAGCGTTAAAAAGTCCATTCTGATCAATGAATAGTTATTTTCATTTTCATTGACTTTAATTTTGAGACAAAAGGTTCATACCTTACTGAATTTGCAATCCTTGTTCCTTAAAAAAAAAGATAAAAAAGAAGACTTACATTAGGGCAAGTTGTTACCTTGTTCAAGTTGCCCCTACATTGGGGCATGTTTTCTTTTGGTTCAATCTGGCTCTACATTGGGGCAAATTTCTACACTATTCAATTCAGCCTTACACTGGGGCAAATCTTTTGGTTCAACTTGACTCTACATTGGGGCAAGTCTCCACCCTTTCAATTTGGTTCTAAACTGGGGTAGTTTGCTTTGTTTTATTTGGCCTTACACTGGGGCAAAAAAAAAAATTATTCTCAAGTTCCCCACTGGGACAATTTTTGTTGTCAAATGGCCTACACTAGGGCATCTTTGTTCTCAAATGACATACTCTGAGTCAAATTCATTTGATATCATACATGAGGGTAGATTTTTGTGGATACCTAATAAAGCAATAGTCATGATGTCCAGTTGTCAAGTAAAGATCAATCACATCCAAACCAGAGCAAAAAAAAAAAAAAAGGGAAGAAAAAAACAAAAAAAATTTGGCTTTCGTACTATTCCACTTCTTGTGTTTTTTCTTTGTAAATGTCTTTTGTGTAGTCATACTCCCAAAATCAATCAAAAAAGGTTTCTCAGTTAGTAAATCTCTTTCATGTTGTACTTTTGAATCCATGCATATCTGGTACATGATGCTTCAAGTTGGGCGAACATGAGTACAATAGTACAATTTAACCATCTAATGGTAATCTCTTGTTGAACAACTCAAGCCAACGGAGCTCTAGAGTTTCAATCGATGAATGGAATGACATTCTTAATCGATAATTCAGATTGAAGTGTGTCTGGTAGAAATGGGAATCTCTGGAAAAGGAAGTCACAAGCTTCTGCACCAACCATATCTAATGAAGAGAAACTTGAACAAGACGAGATTGGCAATGATCCCATTTGAATATGGTTTTGGTTGGTCAAAGAAGAGTTTGGTTCAAAACTTTGCTAAAAGATGTTTTTCTCAAATACGTTCGTTTCTTTGGCTTATAGCTGACTGTGCAAAATTTTCTGACTCAAGGCTCACTGCATAAAGTTTTCTAGCTCAAGGCTCTTTAAGAGTATTGGTTAGAGAAGAAGGACAACCAGGTCACCTCAAGGGTCATCTAAAGGGTTTTTTCCATTACTCTTATGTGTCACATCTAAATGCACTCATTCCGGTTGGACATTTCAACCATCGGCTGAGTAGACAAATGAAAGGATGCCATTAAATCCTATTCCAGTTCATCTTTGAAAATGATTGCAATCATGTCCTCAAGGGTCGTGGAGAAAAAAAAAAAAAAAAAAAATAATAAAAAAAGAAGAAAAAGTTTTCATACTCTCATACATCTGAAGCATGCATTGCATAGTGCATTTGTTATCAATTTGCAAGCCTTGACCTACAAAAGTCCAAATTGCTGTTTCCTTTTTGGGTTCCCATGCCCTTTGTTTAACTTTTTCGGGTCCCCGTACCCATTGCCATTGTTTTTGTTAATCTTCAGCGGATACCTGACTCCGCAAGCTTTTTACCTTTTCGGGTCCCCGTACCCTTTGTTTTATGTTTTTGGGTCCTCGTACCCATTGCTTTTAAGTTTTTGTTAAGCTTCAGCGGATACCTGACTCCGCAAGCTTTTTATCTTTTTGGGTTCCTGCACCCATTGTGTTCTCGTTTCTGGGTCCCCGCACCCATTGTCTTTTAAGTTTCTGGGCCCCCGCGCCCATTGTCTTTTAGTTTCCGGGCCCTCGCGCCCATTGTGTTTTCCTTTCCGGGCCCTTGCGCCCATCGTCTTTTCCTTTCTGGGCCCCCGCGCCCATTGTCTTTTACCTTTTCGGGTCCATGCACCCCTTGTTTTATGTTTTCGGGTCCCCGTACTCATTACTTTTAAGTTTTTGTTAAGCTTCAGCGGATACCTGACTCGGCAAGCTTTTTACCTTTTGAGTCCCCATACCCGTTGTTTCTGGGTCTTTATACCCATTGCCTTTAATTTTTCTGTTAAGTTTCAATGGATACCCGACTCCGTAAGATTCTTACCTTGTTTTTGTTAAGCTTCAGCGGATACCTGATTCCGCAAGCTTTTTACCTTTTGGGTCCTCGTACCCATTGTTTCTGGGTCCTCATACCCATTGCCTTTATTTTTTCTGTTAAGCTTCAACGGATACCTGACTCCGTAAGCTTCTTACCTTGTTTTTGTTAAGCTTCAGCGGATACCTGATTCCGCAAGCTTTTTACCTTTTGGGTCCTCATACCCGTTGTTTCTGGGTCCTCGTACCCATTGCCTTTAAGTTTTCTGGTAAGCTTCAACGGATACCCGATTCCGTAAGCTTCTTACCTTGTTTTTGTTAAGCTTCAGCGGATACCTGATTCCGTAAGCTTTTTACCTTTTGGGTCCTCGTACCTGTTGTTTTTGGGTCCTCGTACCTGTTGTTTTTGGATCCTCGTATCCATTGCCTTTAAGTTTTCTGTTGAGTTTCAACGGATACCCGACTCCGTAAGCTTCTTACCTTGTTTTTGTTAAGCTTCAGTGGATACGACTCATGCGAAGCTTTTAAATTTTTGGGTCCCCGCACCCATTGTTTTATGTTATCGGGTCCTCGTACCCATTGCTTTTAAGTTTTCTGTTAAGTTTCAGCGGACACCTGAATCCGTAAGTTTTTACCTTTTCATGGATAAAATTGAATCAATTCCTTTGTTTTTCATTTATTCTAAATGTAAAACAAAGGGGGGCAGCTGTTGATACCCAATTTTATCCATTTTCTTTTTATTTTTGTTTTTATTTAATTTAATTTCCTTCTTTTAAAAAAAGAAAAAAAAAAAGAAAAAAATAAAAATAAAAATAAAAAGCTTTGTACGGGTCAACCCATGACCCAAATCTCCATCTCAACCCACAACCCAACTTCCTTCTGCTGCAACCCTAGCCTCCACAATCAGCTTGCTTTAAACTGGATTAAAAGCTTCTTCAGTTTTTTTTTCATTTGTCTTCCAACCGTTGCAAATTGAATGAAAAATTATTGCAAATTAAGTGGTAATCAATCTGAAGCAGGAATAAAAGGCATAGTAAGAAACTAAAAAGGGGGGAATCGTTCAGAGGAATTAAGCAAAAAAAACAGGGCAATCACAAAGATACACAGACGAATTCTCTTCCTCACAAAAGCCAACACCCTTCATCTTCAAACTCCAACCTTCACCATCACAACCCACCTCAACCTTCAAACACCACTATATCCACCAACGTCTTCACCTTCCTCACCAAAGCCATCACCCTTATCCTTCACCACCATTAACCCACAACTAGCAACCTTCACCCAACTTCTCTTCTAAATCAACCAACAACCCGAAACCACCCATAATCACCATCCCTTCTTCCATTTTCCTCGCCTCACTATTTTCATCCCTCCAAACCTCCAAACAATTACCCATAGCCACCTAATAAAAAAAAAAACACCCATAACCACCACCTCCATTACTTTGATCTTCTTCCTCAACCCGCTACCCACCAAACCGTGAGCTCCATCGTCGGTGACCCGAGCCACCACGAAGCCGCACCCCACGGCCCGAACCCAACCGCTCCACGGTAAGCAGCCGCACGAGCACCAGCGTGACCCGGAGCCGTCGCGCCTCCACTGCGTGCTCCACCGACCGCGTGCCGCGACGCAACCAACACCTAGTCGAACCTTCCCATCGCCGTCGCGCTCTCCTCACTGGAACGGATCAGATCTGCACGAACCAGAGCCGCACGCCGCAAAGCCACCGCACCACCCACCGGACTCGCAACTTCCGCCCCAACCGTGGGCCGGCGCACCTCGCCACCGCCACCCTCATTCCTGGCCGAGACTGCCGCTGTTGCTGGTGAAAGGGGGTGAGTTTCCCCTTTTCTCGTTTCTGCTCATTTTCGTTTAGTGGCTGAGACTAAAAGTCTCTTCTAATATCTTTGTTCATTTCAACCCCCCCCCCCTTTTTTTTTTAAAGTTAATTTTAAGTTCTTTTCTTTTTGTTGTTTTGAGTTTATTTTCAGATTAGTTATTAACTCTAGCCAAATTTTTCTAAATGTTATCAAATAGGTTAGTGGGCTAAAAATAAAAGTAAAACAAAAATATAAAGACATAAAATAAAAAATAAAAATACATAAAAAGGAGAAATAAAAAAAACAAGAAAAAGATGAAGAAAGTGGTTTGGTTTATGATTTATCTTTTTTTATGTATTAATTATGTTGTTTGTTATTATGAGGTTGATATGTGACTTTAATTAAACAATTTAAAAGCGGCCGATGACGAAAAAATTGGGAGAGGATCGAGGCGCCGATCAAATATACTATTCCCGATAATCTTGAGGCTTTATATTGGATTTTGCCAAGAAAGCGCCATGTAGGTCTAATCCCCACATAGAAATTAAAATAATTATGTAAACTAAAATACAACTTTTTTTTGTAAAATAAAATATTTAAATAAAGGTGAACAATTTCATACAGTTTCAATATCATGATTGTGGTGAATTAAAGTTTTATTTTTCATGAAGACTTTTTTTTTTTTGAAAATTAGTACAAAAATCTCATTGTGCCTAAAAATATTTTTTTTATTATAAATGAGATTTTATTTGGCCATTTTATTTTGAAAATTACTTCTCTTCAAAAAGATAAAATTTTAATTCACCACTTTTATATAATATGTTGTAGACTTAAGATTTGTTCTAAAATAATGGCTATTTAGCCACCCATTCCATGTCTTAGTCATTTATCATCTTTGATAACATGCATGACAAAATGGGACATATCAAAATCAAAATCAAAATAATTTTTTTTAAAAAAAGACCAATTTAATTAATCTTGCAAATAACATTAGATTAAATAGGTAACTGTTCTTAGAACGGACGGTGTAGGGTGCTAACACATTCCCTACCCGTAATCAACCCCCGAACCACGAACTCTTAAACGCAGACCATCTTTTAGGTGTCCAATTGCACCATTCCATTTAATGGGTAAAGCGAATGGTGGCGACTCCCAACATCCCGAGGTCCTTTCCTCCTTGTTCTTTTTATTTTCGTGACGCCCTTCGGGACGGTTGCGACAAACCCGAACCACGATTAATGGACCAACCTGACACACGTTCTACCGGAATCTGCTATAAATGTCCCAACTAAGCACGTGACACATTGTCAAGACCTCGGTACCACGTATATCGGACTGCGACATTCGGTAAGTATCTTAGGATCACAACATTTGAACATATGATAAATTTCAAAATATCTATAACTGTCAATTACAATCTTACAAAATTATAACGCCCATAACAGTTTCAAACTGCTCATAATTACAGTATTAATATTATGATCTTATAAAAATTTCCTACTACAATTAAGAGAGGTTAAACCCTAATTGCACTCTATAAATATCAAGTTCAAACACCTTCTACAGATAACTTATCACTTACAACATTACCCTACTTGTACATAATATGACTTGAGTGTTGGAGTCTCTTTGCAAGCACCAACCCTTAGTTCCAACACACTTCATTGTTACTGTGCAATGAGGAAACTACCAGAACGTGAAGGTGGCAATAAAATCCATTAATTTTTAATCCATCCAATCCATTTATATTAAAACCTATCCAGTCCATCCAATTAAAATGATATATCTTATTGGATTGGATCTAATGGATTAAATTTAATTATGGATGGTTAGTAATCCAACTAAAACATGTATTAGATATCCAATGGATATCCAATTAAAATCAATTTAATAGATATCCAATATATTTTATGTTTTTTTAGAGAGAAAAACATATTTTAGAGAGAGAACAAAATGTTTTTAGAGAGAAAAATATTTTTTTTAAATGAGTGGTTTGGATATCATCCATTCAATCTATTAAAATAGATTAATGGATAGATTGAATATCTATCCATAAAATTAGGTCATAGATGGATTAGATAATATTAAACATTTTATAATAAATCTTAAATGAATTAATAATTTATTTTAAATCCATCCATTACAATTCGATCTAAAATCAAACCAATCCATCCATTTGACACCCCTCTCAATTACACCTCTGCATCCACTACTAAACAACCCAACATCAAAACACACAGATTCAAGCGTTCTTGGTTGAGCAAAATCGCGAACTGGGTCCGCTGTCTTTGCGACAAGTTACAGCGCAAAAGTATGAGTTTTGGTTCCTCTGCTTTCTAAAGACGAGTCTTCCTCTGCACCCTCTGTGAAAAGATTTAATCATTTCAGAGCTAGAAAAACAGGAAGCCTAATCAAGCCCTTGGAAAATTTGCAAAGAAAATAAGCTTAAAAAAAGAAAAGAAAAGAAAAATGCTGGTTTCGATTACCGACTAGAGAACCCAAAATCATGCGCGTCGGGCACGAATCAGAACTACAAATGGAAGGGATCTGAAACTAAGCTATTAGGTTCACGATCTAGAGACTGAATCAAACGTCCAGCGCCATATTGATAGTGGTAGAACTTGCCAAACAAATGGAAAACGGTGTCGAAGCCCATGAAGCAGAGGATCATCACGAGGACCACCGTCAGCTAGATCTTCAGGCAGGTGGCGTTGTCCGTGCAAAACCTCAGCATGTTGCTTCCAGCGTCGACGGTGATGGTGGGTTATGGTTTAAAAATTTTGGTGGCTAAATGGAGAAGGATTATGATCTCTTTCACAAGTTTTCAGTTTTGCATACTTGCCGTTGGTTTTTTAAATTAATATATTAACAGCAGAGGCTTCTTGGTGCATCCACGCACCTATAAAATTTTGGTCCATATTAGACAGCTCCGGGAAAGAAATTGGGTGGCTGATTGCTAACTAACTTCTCTTGTGGCTTTGATATTGGAATTCATTTAATTTGTTAGATAGTTCACCCATATGTGGTAGACTACTACTGGATGATCTTTCCAATGTCTCTTTCTTTTAGAAGGTAAGACTATAGGTACTCTCAAATACTTATTCACGCTTCTTATTAATTAATCAAAATTTCTTAGGAATATAATGATTAATTAGTAGCTTTGGTCCCTCCCTTGTAAAAAAAAATCATAATAAGATTAATATAATGGTAAAACATAAGTATTATTAAAGTTAAAAGAAAGTGATTTTATAACGTACCACTTTTCGAAGATAACGATTTTATTGTTGGTGAGTTTTTCTATTTACCATAACTTAAATATATAATCTATGAGTAAGAATTTATATTTTTTTTTGTCTTTGACAAGGGTATTTCCATAAGTATTTTTATGAGATTAATCTCTTGAATAAGAGATCCTCCAAACAATTGTTTTGTAATTTATAATTTATATATCATTTTCCATTTATCTCAACTATTTAAATTATATGGCTTATCTTCAAAAAATACCTACGGTGTGGGGGTAGTCATTGGAGATGGTGAAGGACATTTCTATGGTGCAAAGACGAAGATCTTTGGAGTTCATGATGCATACGAAGAAGGACTTCGGTTTGCATGGGACCTCGTTTTAAAAAGATTCGTTTGGAAGAAAATGCTAGTAATGTTTATGACTTTAATAGGGGTATAGGGGATTATTGTATGATGACTTTATAGTTATAGACATACATTTTTTTGTTTCTTGGTTTCTGTTTTCTTTGTAAAAAAAATGTAAGGTAAAAGGTTTTTTTCATTCCAAAATCAGGTTAAATTACTAATTTTAGCAAAAATTTATAGTGAGATTATAGATAATCTATCAATAAAAAATTTCAAAATTTAAACTCAAATCATACTATTATTATAAGTGAAAGATCAATTAAATGAATCAAAATTTTCTTATTTTAATTGTGAATATGTTCCACAAGATTGTAATAGGGTGGGTAAGGACTGTGCTCTTAGCTCTAGGCTTGAATCTCCGCACATTGTTTATTGTTAGACTTTGATTTACAAGTTAATTCATCTTTATTTTCAGCTAAAAAAAATTATACCCACACGGCTACACGGTAAACGAAGTTGTAATATAATTTTATCTGGGTTTAATAAAAAATTCAAATTCTAATTAAATTATATATAATTATATTTGCGCACAATTTTGTGTTTATGTAAATCTATATAATCAAAAATTTAATAATAATGGAATTTTTTCCCCAAAACTATAATATTGAATTTTTAAGCGGGCTCATGACTAAAAGTAAAGAATGCATGTCTGATTATCTTCATTAACTAGTAACTAATAAGATTTAACTCCTTGAGGGAAAAAAATAAATATTCAATAAATTTGTGAGTTTTGAAGTTGCTATACAAGTTATGTGCTATCAGTTTTCCAAAATAAAAATAAAATAAAAATATAGCTAATTATATAGTTACATAAGTTTTATTTAAATAATGCATATATTTGTTGGTTGCGAGCTAATATTCTGCCTCAACAAGATTCAGGTAGGGTTAGAATCAAATCAAGTCGTAACACTTGTTGCTGAATTTATAATTAAGTAGAAAAAGTTACATTCTAACTAATCAATATAGTATAAAAAAAAGAGTCATGATTTATAAAATTTTGCCAAGTGACATCTTTTAGTTGTGTTATCAATGTAATTTAAATTTAAATTTTATTATTATCCTATTAAAGCAAAATTAAAGGAGCATGTAAATTATGGGTTTGTGAAATTTTGATTTGTGTCATCTCTAAATTGTCACTAATGCAATTTGAATTCAAATTTTATTATTATTATATTAAAAAATCAAAGAAAAACTGTAAAATATGAGTTTGTGAAATACTTACTTATGTCATCTTCAAGTTGTGCCACCAAAGTAATTTAAATTTAAATTTTACTATTATCTTATTAAAAAATCAATATTAATCATTAATCAATATAATATATAAAAAGATATTTTTAGAATAATTTTTAAAAAATGAAAGATATTCACAACCTTAGTATTTTTTAATATCAAAACACTCTTTCATTAATCATAGAAATTATTTTCAAACATTCTTAAAACTTTATATTTAAACTTAGTATTTGATGATTTCAAAAAGATAAAATTAATATTTGAACTCTAATATAAAATTTCTAATTTTGTGCCTGATCATTAATTTAAATAGTATAAATATATTTTTTATATTAATAAATAATTATGATATTACTTTCAAATATCTTATTTTAATTTTTATAATAATCTTATGTATTACTCGAGTGCTATTCTAATACTTATAACTTCTGACTTAGAGCATGTTTGGGAACGATTTTTTCATTCCTCATCATATGTTATTTGGTAAAACAAAAGCTGTTGTAACAGTAATCGTATATGTTTAGTAAACTCAGTTTTAACTTTTACACGAAATTTAATGTATCTTAAAATTTTTTTTAATAATGCTGAAATTTCAACTTATGATTTTATATTATAAATTATTTTTTACACTTTGAGATGTAAATATTATTTTGTCCTCAATCAAATAACTTTTTTAATCATTCTATACCTATTTTAGTAATTTAATGTATAAAATAATTCTTTTCTATATCATCCAAACAAAACATATAAGTTTAAAATCGTTTTCCAGCTAACATATCCAAATATAAAATTGATTATATTATAATCGATTATAAAAAAAATTTATACAATACTCGATTATTGAAATAATTAAATTTTTACATCTATCCCAAACACACTTAATATTAAGTTCTCAATCCAACAATATTATTAAAATTGTTCTGGACCGTGATTTGGGATCTCGTCTAACTGGACCAACCCGGCACACGTATAACCGGACTCCGCCCTGGACGATGTAGTTAAGGCCTTGAAGGCAGTCTGAACCTCGGAGCCATACACATTGAGCGATATTGGGCAATAATATCAAGATTGCTAGATATGCACAGAGGATATATTCCTAAATATCTGTAATTGTCAATCATCTACTTACGATATTATAGGACTCATAACTGTCTCGGATTGATAAGTAGCTCTCATATCAAGATTTCCTAACTTATAGGGATTCATCCCAATAATAATGAGAATGTAATCTTTGCTAGGATAATAATCCTAAATACCTGCATTCAATACAGATTGTATAAGGATTCTACACACATTCTGTAACACCCCGAATTTCATTTTTTTTCTGAATATATATGAGTTTTATAATTTTTATGATCTTTGTGAATTTTTGTGGTTTTTTCTGAATTTTTTATTATTTTAATATTATTTTAGGCTTTATGTGGGCCCGGAGAGGATTCGAAAAAATAAAAAAATTTCTTGGACCGAAAAGTTTCGAACTGTTAATGCAGGGCTGAGGGAACTTACTAGACTCGAAACCGGGAACAGTTGACATAAATTTTCTTTATCTGAGTTTTTATTATCCATTGGACAATAATTAACAGTAACTATCATCCATTAGGTAATAGTTTCTGAAAATATCTAGCTTGGTCAAATACGGTGGTTATGATGACTTTATGAAGAACCAATAGAAAGGAAGGTTACTTGTGAAGCTAACCAATAGAAAGAAAGCTTAATGGTGAAACTAGTTGAAGTCAACAAAGAGGGTTTGACTTTGGTTTGAACCGTTGGATGACAAGACTTGGAGGAGAAGCTTTGCATATCAACCCTTGATCTAATCAATGGTTATGAGAGCAAACTTAGTAAGGAAGCTTTGGATGTGCACCATTGATCTAATCAATGGTTGTAAAGGCAAGCTTAATGAGGAAGCTTAGGATATCTACTATAGATTAAAGCAATGGTTGAGAATGGTTGAAAATGGTCAAGATTGTCATACTATTCTCTCTCCTATCTCACGGCCATGTAGCTCTCAAATTGGCTAAGTGTTCATTTTTCATTTCATTCAAGAAAACTATCATCTTTTCTCTCAAAAACTACACACCATTTTCTCTCCTCTAGCTCATGGTTTCCTTCACCCAAAATACATTCCAATCACTCATAAATCAAACAAATCATATCACTTAGTCCTAAACCTCATTCCAAGCAACTTTGAAGTTGTGATCAAGTCTTGATTCCATCATCTTCAAGTGAACCAACCCGA
Organism: Ormosia semicastrata; assembly: GCA_029884595.1. Lineage (NCBI taxonomy): Eukaryota > Viridiplantae > Streptophyta > Magnoliopsida > Fabales > Fabaceae > Ormosia > Ormosia semicastrata. Next base: position 117,983,281 of record JAQQTO010000063.1, read on the forward strand.
TGACCCGACCCGATGACCCGATTACCCCAAAACGATGTCGTTTTGAGTAATTTCTATTGAAAAATATTTCGACCACCAAGACCCGATCAGACCGAGCCGGGTAGACCAACCCGATCACCAACCCGATCAACCCGACCACCATCGATCATCCGATTCGATTAAGTTGGTTGGTTCACGAAAAAAAAATTTAACACAACCCGACCCGACCTTATTTGATTGGTTTGGACATTTTTTACCCCCAAACCCGACCCAACCCGACCCGTGTGCACCCCTAGTGATCAAGCCTTAATTCCATCATCTTCAAGCTTGATTTTAAGATTCAAGTTCTAGGGTTTCAAGGTAGAAGTCTTGAAACTTGAGTTCTTATTTGATTTTTAAAAATCCTAAGACCATGTTTGATCCATGGTTGTTTTATTTTAAACTTTGAATGTTAATATATTGTGTTTGCTTTGATTTCTAAGAGCTTTTGGTGGAGAAAGTTGAAGCAAAAGATCAAACAAAGAGCTTTGGAAGCTACATACAAGTTAAGAGGGAGATTAACCTCATCAACCATTTATGGTGGTGAGGGACACGAAATTTGATGTGCTTGTGTGGTTATAATTATTTATCCTGTGATTTATTGCTTTGATATTATGCATGAACTTGTTAAAGTAGGATTTTTGATGTTTGAACATGCTATATGTTATGATTTAAGCTTGAAAGGAAAGAAATTTTGGCTCCAATGGCCAAGTGAGGCTCATAGCCTCCAAGCCTTCCAAGGGGGTTTCCATTTCAAAAATGTTTTATTAAATGGTAATCTAGAGGATTAGTGATAATAAACCTAATTAAGGATTTATAAACTAAAAATGGAAATGAATATATTTTATTACTAATTAAGAAATTGATTTTCGGCCACATAGTGGATTTAGGACAAAATTATAATTTTGAGACTTTAAAATAATTTATTTATGATGATATAAATAATTTAAATGGAAAAGGATTTTATTTAAAATTAAGATAATATGGATTTTTAGAAAATGGTAGAAATGTTGTTTAAAGGGGATTAAATAGGGAAATAATGGAAATAAAGTCTAATTTTGATATTAAATAAGAAAAGTTTTAATTTGAGCTTAGAATATTGAGAAAATTTTTTACGCGATTAAAAATACGTAGAAAAACTTCTACGCAATTTAAAAATGGTAATTTTTAGTTACGAGATTAAGAAAACGTTTTAAAATCCCTACACGATTGAGAAAACATTGAAAAACTATTACGCGATTTGAAAACGTAACAGAAGTTTTTCACGATTGTGAAAACGCGATAAAAATGCTACGCGATTGAGTGGAATAGCAAGTTTTGCTGCCGCGCCAATATAATGGACCCGGATATATCACTATGTGTTTATGGCCAATAGTGACCTATATTGTGTATTAAGTCATTGGACATGCATTTGTCAAACAGACGGTGTCTGTTAAGGCTATTGTTGCCTAGGAGTTGAATTACACCTAAGTGCGATTGCGAATTGCGTAGTGTTGTTCACTTGTTGAACTAGGAGGCGTAAGAGCATAGGAATTCCACAAATGGACAGTAGGTAGCTCCACTGGGCAGTGGTAACTAAGCAATGCTCCGACGATCTTGACTAAACACTATTCTATTTATGATTTGGTGTAGAATGTCGTATATAATGCCTGATGTGCACTTTGAGAAATTATAGCACTTGATCTGAGGCGGCTAATATACCGACATATCTTCTGGATCATTCTCTCCGAAATTGAGTTTAACTCCATGGAGTAGGAAATTGGTTCATCATACATGTGCATAGTCAATTATCATTCTGCTATGATTTATATATATATATATATGTGTGTGTGTGTGTGTGTGTGTGTGTGTGTGTGTGTGTTGTGTTAATTATTTGCTATTTGATACTATGATCATATAATGCTATGAATGTATTTGTTAAATGCTGTGTATGAATAAGTATGTTGTTTTACTATCTTTTACTGTCATGATGGTATTGATGTAGGGGATCTCACTTCTTTACTATGTTATTCTGTTTATTTGTATGATTGTTTTAGAGGGTGAAAAAGAAGAGGACGATTCGCCTCATTTCTATCTGGGTTAGTTTGTCTGTTGTTGTTATGGCGTTGAGAGGTTTTCTGGGATATGTGAAGGTTTTGTTTAGAGGTGGTACGAACGCCTGGCGCTATGATGTCGACAATGATCGCGTAGTATATATTGGAGTAGTATCTATGACTGTTAGTAGGACTTTCCATGGGGATCCTATGTTTACTTTTAGCACTTTTATGCATTTACGTTTTACTATGCCCATAGAGTTTTTGTGGAGTACTCGTCGTACTACTCCTACGAAGGATTCAGTTGTTTCTTCTGCGCGGACTCCTGTCCATAGCCCTGCGACCCATCAGGGGCTATTATCTTCTGAGGAGTCGGAGGGAGATCCGGAAGAGGATCCAGATGAGTACCTTTCTAACTAGATGTGGGTACTAGGTTAGTTTATATTTGGGCTGTAGTACCTGTATAGTTATTTTGAGAACAAAACTGAATGTTTTAAAGTTTTAGACCTTGGTATGTAGGTAATGTAAATTATTTTAATTTGGTATACTTTACAATTTATTTAATTGTCAGTTTTAATTATCTGCAAAGAAAAATTATTTGAAAAACATATAGTTAATATTAATAAATAATTTTTATAACTTGGTAAAATTTGGTAATTGAAAATCCGTAAATGTGATGCCCTAAAGGGGGTGTTACATGCTCTATAAATACAAGGCTAAGTGACCTTAATCAGGTATCAGTAAATTACTTAATTTACATTGCCTTACTTGTGCACAGCTTGACTTGAGCGTTGGAATCCCTTTGCAGGTACCCACCCCCTGTCTCAACACGCTCGACTGCTGCTGTTCAAGGAGAATATCATCATTACGTGCCTATCTCAGGTATCATTTGAATCCACTTCAGAACATTGGCGCCGTCTGTGGGAAACGATAAACTTCTATTCTCATTCAACCATAATGAGCACAAGATAATGTTCAAGAAGAAAAGGTGTTGCGCACGCTGCCCCTGGTCAAGGACAGGGCTTGATGGCGCAACGCGATCCTTAACCTGTCGCACCACCAACGTATGCTAAAACCTCCACTGCTAGGAGCCGGGCAATGACCATTAAGACTCTTAACGAAAGGCATGGAACTTCGCGTAATGCTGAAAGCACTCACCCTTTGTGAAGAGTCCTCGTTCGAGAGAGACTCGTGTTCCCTGGTGAAGGAGCTAACATTGTTGTTCAAGGGCCCAAAATCCCTGTGCATGCTCGCTTAGGGCCCTTGAATAATGACGCAGATCACAAGTCCCACCATGAGAACGCTATCCAGTCTGAAATGACGAGAAACTGCCTTCAAGAACTAGTGTGCTAACAAACAGCACTGATCAATGACCAACGACATCAGTTGGATGACCAGCGCTGTCGGCTAGAAAACCTTGAGAGATTTGTGCACGAAGAGAATGATAACGGAAGGCAGAATACGACCCACAACCAGAGAAGGCTGCAACATGACGAAGCCAGTAACGCTGTTGGAAACAACACCCCGGCCCCCGCCGATCAACAACAGCCCTTCTCAGATGAATTAATGATGTATAGAGTCCTAAGAAACTTCAAATTTCCTTCTAACTCAGAGCCCTATGATGGGACAACAGACCCTCAGGAACATTTAGACGCCTACACCCAGTCTATGCAGTTCCATGAGAGATCCTCAGAGTTACTGTGTCGCGCCTTCCCCTTCTCTTTAAAGAAGGGCGCCCTTCGGTGGTTCGTAACTTTACGAGTGAAATCCGTCACCGGATGGAATGATCTCACCCAACACTTCCTACTACATTACACCACTGCCAAGGAGTGACCCAAGTCAGTTGATTCTCTTTCTGAAATTCTTTAAGGGAGCAATGAGCCCCTTCGTGAATACATCAAGAGGTTCAGTGACGCTTGCGTTTATATAGAAAGCCTGGGCGATAGGATTGCCCTTCATTACGCCCGGAGCGGCCTCTGGACTAATTCAGACTTTTTCCAGTCTTTAGCAAAAAGAAAGCCAGAGACTTTAGACGAACTTTACTTACGCCCTCAGAAATATATCGAATTAGAAGAAGTCACTAAGGCTAAAGAGAGTCTGGAAAAAGGTGAGCCCACTCACTAGAAAAATAACTAGAAAAATAACTAGAACTCTGATCAGCCTTGAAGCTCCACTAATAGCGATGCATACCAGGCCAAATATTCTGATTACACTCCTTTAAACGCCTCACGAGAAACCATTATGAGGGAGATGCTTTAGACTAAGTTCCAGGATATTAAGAGGCCACCCCATCTGAAGAAATAGTCTCAAAAGGATCATTCAAAGCACTGTAAATGACATAAAAGTTATGGCCATGAAATAGAAGACTGTTACTAGTTTCACGATATCATTGAGTCCTTAATCAAGTAGGGACGACTACAAAAGTACATCAGCGACATCCGCAATAATGAGAGTCACGAAAGATGGAGGGACCAGAGATGTGGCCGCAGTCCAAGGCGAAGTTCGACTCCACGTCAGAGGAGAAGAAATCGCAGTTCCACTCGAAAATCCTGGACTCTGCCTAGCCGTGATGCTGATAACCGGCAGGATCGGACACGGGATACTCAAAACGGGGCTAATAGGATAGATCGACTGGTCAGTACTATCTCTGGAGGATTCGCAAGAGGAGGTTCATCCAATAATTCTCAGGAGAAAGCACTATAGATTGCGGTATTGAGCGCTTCTGGCTCTATACACAAGCCTCGTGCTACCCATAGGGAAGAACCGCCGATCTTTTTCACCATTAAGGACTACAGCGATATTGTCCGGGATCACAATGATCCACTCGTCATCTCCGGAATAATATCTAACGCCGAGGTCCGACATATTTTCATGGATCAGGGTAGCTCAACAGACATAATGTTCATGGACATGTCCACCTTAAACCCCTATGAGGGCGAGCTCACCGGTTTCTCTAGAGAGAATGTCACCCCGGTGGGCTATTTTGAAACATTCCTAACCCTCAGAGACAACAAAGTCTACAGAATCATCAAAGTCAAATTTTTAGTCGTGGATTGCCCGTTTACATACAACATTATTCTAGGGCGACCTACCTTGAATGGTATTTCTGCTGTAGTATCTACCGCTCACCTGGTCATAAAATTCCTTAACAAGAATAATGAGGTGGGCACCGTCAAGGGCGATCAGATCGCAACATACAAGTGTTATAATGAGAGCCTCAAGATTTGTAAGACTCCTAGGAAAGCAAGAGCACGTACGTCTAGCCCAGCTGTGGATTAAGTTAACATCCTTATGACCGAGCTGGATGTCAGAGAAGAAATTCAAGGCACCATACCCCAGCCAGAAGGAGAACTTCTTCCACTCCAAGGTGACAAGCCTGACCAAGTCACTAAAATAGGCGCAAATCTGGATGACCAGGAAAAACGCCAGCTTATGGAGCTCTTGCAAAAAAACAAAGACCTCTTTGTCTGGACGTTCTCCAACATGCTCGGGCTTGATCCCACTTTCATCTGTCATCGTTTATCTATTAAACGGGATGCGAAGCTAGTCTCTCAGAAAAAAAGAAAAGTTAGCCTTGAGAGACAACAGATCATCCTATACAACAAATACGGATGACCTTCTCACAAAGCCCAGAACAAGTTCACTTATTCCATCAGAAGATCTTGAGTCAAAAAGTTTCATGGCTGCAGACTTAGATTCTCCGTTTTCCAAGAATACATCACTTAAAAGGAGATGTTTAGCATTACTAAAGCAAATAGTGATGGCCATTAATACATATCATCACGCTCAATCACGCTCAGTTTATTTAAGTGCTAAGTCAGCAAGTATATTATGAAGAAGTGCTATTTATCACTTCGGCCCAATATCATCTCAGTCAGTACCTCTAACGCAACCTCGAGTCCACAAGTACTTTGGCCTGACATAACCCACAAGGTTACTACACTTTAGCAAGATCCAAGGAATACAAGGTCCGAAGAGGATCCAATATTCCGATATCTATACAAGACGGTCAAACAGAGGAATCCACTTAACCACCCTCTAGGGGCAAGTAGCACATTCAAGGGTCTTAACCCGTGTCCATGTGAGCCGCACCTTAGACGGTCAAACAAGGAACCACCAATAGGATCAGGGAGTGCCTTACATTCCAAGTTAAGAGGGCAACCCACCAAACCCTTCTCAGCGGTTGGTTGCGAGTCGCAAAACCTCGACACTTGGCTAAAACCATCACGTGGTTATTGGCAGCATGGATAGTGAAATCCATGCATAAGCCATTATGATACCCACCGAGAGTTGTCTTACATTAAATAGATTGTGCAGTAGAAAAATCCCAAGTCTTTGAAAAATTCACGCACTAAACCGTAAACATAAAAGACCCCGGTAAGGACCACTTAAACCAAAGTCCTAAGAGGGATCCTAAATGCCCAAATAGTTGGTGACGGATCCCGGACACAGTTTCTTTTATGCCTAAGTCCTAAGAAAGATCCTAAACGCCCAAATAGTTAGTGATGGACCCCAGACAAGGTTTCACTTATGCCAAGGTCAAAAAGGATCCTAAACGCCCAAATAGTTAGTGACGGATCCCAGACAATGCTTCAAATAAATCAAAGTCATGAGGGATCCTAAACACCAAATCGAATGGTAATGTAACCCGGACCATGGTTTCCCCTCAATTGAAAATATTCCCAAGTCCATAAAATGATTATGAAAAGCAACACAATGGGCGTTAGACCCAATACGAACTATGGAAAAAGAAGTGAACACGGCAATAATTCTGGCTCATTTTGCAAAACCCGGCCACTTGTGGTCAACTGACGCATGGACCCTGTCCAGACTATGATGCAAACGCCTCCAAATTAGAGCTTATAACCCAATGGAGAAGCACGTATTATGGCTTCAAGTAAAGCACAAATTCCGTTGCCCGGGGGCATTGAGAGTTGCTACTTTGCTATACTGGCCAAACGCCGAGCTGGGGGCAGTTGTTCTGGACCATGATCCGGAATCTTGTCCCACGGGTCAACCCGACACATATCGGACCAGAATTCGTCATTAACACCCCGGCAGAAATTCACTCAACGTATGGTCGAGAACCCCCGAACACATAAGGGCAACGTATAACACACCTCGGACAGTAGAATGACAACGTAAGCAGAGCGATCCGACTCAGACCCCGGCTTTACACGTCAACCCCTTAGGAATACTATGATATATCACGGACCTCGACCCTTTCGAAAACATTGTGAGATCTGACATTAAGTTTGACTTGGATCCCTTTGTTCATTGCGTGTCGTGTGCTCCTACTAAACATGAGTACCTTGACACTTAACTGTTCAATCTAAGCGCTAAGTTGGAGGCAACTATTCTGGACCGTGATTTAGGATCTCGTCTAGTTGGACCAACCCGACACACGTATAACCGGACTCCGCCCTGGACGATGTAGTTAAGGCCTTGAAGGCAGTCGGACCTCGGAGTCATGCACATTAAGTGATGTTGGGCTATAATATTAAGATTGCTAGATATGCAGAGATAATATATTCCTAAATATCTGTAATTGTCAATTATCTACTTACGATATTATAGGACTCATAATTGTCTCAAATTGATAAGTAGCTCTCATATCAAGAGTTCTTAACTTATAGGGATTCATCCCAATAATAATGGGAAAGTAATCCTTACTAATATATTAATCTTAAATAGCTGCATTCAATACAAATTGCATAAAGATTCTATATATGTTTTATAAATACAAAGTTAAGTGGCCTTAATCAAGTATCAGTAAACTACTCAATATACACTGCCTTACTTGTACACAGCCTTACTTGAGCGTTGGAGTCTCTTTGCAGGTACCTATCCTCTGTCCCAACATGCTCAACTGCTGCTGCTCAATGAGGAGATCATCGTTATGTACTTATCTCAGGTACTCTCTAAATTGACTTCAGAAAAAAAAAATTATTCATTAAACTCACGAACTGGATAATAGAATATATGTTATATAAATCTTAAGGTATATTAGGGTAATTTATTTTCCTCTATTTTTGTAGAGTGATTTAATATTATAGTCTCTTATTTTTATTATATTGTCATCAGATTTACTAACTAGAACACACTGTTCTTTTGAATTTTATGCCCACCCCGACTAATGGTAATGTCCTGTCCGCTGCTCGGATGACTTTCATTCTAGGACAGTGTTCTTTTTATAATTTTTATTCTGTTTAAAATATAAAGATATGTTTATTAATCATGAGTCAAGAGATCCTGGGATTTGAAAGCTGGGATCCCCAGAATGACTCTTTTGTCTATACTTAAAAAGAGATGTTTATTAAAAATGAATCAAGAGATCCTGGGATTTGTAAGCTGAGCTCCCCAGCATGACTCTTTGGTCTATACTTAAAATGGGCGCTTGAAGCGATAATTAAGTTTAAGTTTAATGGTTGAAGGACCTCTATAATATTAAAGGTGTTTAAAAAACCTTGTAAAATAAATAAAAATGAAACCATCATTATATTTTTCTTAGAAGAAATTTGTGTATTATTGTCTGCCATTCTTGCCGTTTTATTTGGTCGAAACCTGAATCTATGGTTCTCTTTATTTTGACTGACCAATTTTATGCATAATCTTGATTTCCGTTAGTAGATGGGTACTTTTGTTTGTCGTAGGTAGTCCATTGATTTCCTTCCCTGAAATATAATCTTCATAAATTATTAAGCATATATCAACACTTCAATCTATTTTTATATATAGCCCTTATTCATCTCTCACTCCATAGGGAAGCTATTAATATGAGTGGTTTGCGCTAATTTTAGAATAAAAAAAATCTCTCCTCATTCTAAATTTTTTTTCAGTAAAAATAAATAAATAAATAAATAATAAAAAATTAGTGGTATTCAACATTTTAAAAAATGACAAATTTAAAAGTTAACAGGTTAAGCAGCATTAATAAGTATATTTTGTTACTTAATATAATCTATATATTAGCTTTGAGATAAGAACTTTGCAATTTAAATTAAGCAAATATTCGTAAGATTCATTTTACTCTTTTGTAGTTCATAAGTGGAAGGTAAACCATATTTCCTTTTAGGGAAGGCAAGGTTTGATTTCAGTTCTCAATTCGCAGGCCCTTATTATACTCATTTATCCTGTCAATTTGACTAAGAAACAACTTTTATTAATTTTATACTTATTAATAGAATGAAGGATATGTGTGTGTGAGTGTGGATATTAGGTATATATTTGTATTTTTTTTCTTTGGTGAAGATCTATTATATTTTTTGAGATGAAAGTCATATACTTTATTCAGCAGATGAGTCAAGCTGAAGCAGCGGTACAAGAAATTCTGGGGGGTTATCCACCAAGTGCTCTGTTCACAGCTTCCATCATGGTTGGCTAAGACATCCGTCACTCTATTACAGGCACCAAGAGCATAACTGCAATCAAAACATGTAAACCATGACGCATACAAGAAAATATCATTTAAAATAGAAAGAAAATATTTTTTATCCAATCTAAATACGGTAAATATATATTTACTATATATTCGTGTAAGATAAATATTAAATCAAGTTATATATGACTGTAGTGTTCTTACAAAATATAAAATGAATTTATAAATAAATTTAAAAAAATTATAATATAAAAATTAGACAAATAACATTAAAAATAAAAACATTGTAAGATCTATACGAACGACCCTCATTGATGCTTTTATACACATCAAGGCATTAAGCGCATTCCCTTCAAGAAATACCTTACTCAACCCAGTTCCCATGCTTTTATTGTCTGCAGTTTTTTTTATTTTATCTTTGATCAAGGTATTTTTTAAATATTATTGTAAAACTAACTTTTGGAATAAGAGTGGTGATTAAGTAATTTTTTTTAAAATAATGATTTTAAAATTCGAATTACTAAAATATGAATAAATAATATTAAAAAGAGAAATTATAAACAAGGAAAACAGAACATTATGATATTTATAATTATTTAATCAAATACTCTATCTTAAGAGTTATAATTACTCCTTACCTTCGTGGACGGTAGAAAGGTTGGGTTGGGCTTCGGGTTCCGTTTTGTTTAGATTTTTTCACCATTCTGAGTGCGAATGGCATTCATCTTTAGTTGAGTGAGTGAGTGGGATTGACAGTAAAAAAGTCAAAAGTAAAATAAAATAAAATAAAAAGGGTACATGGATGGTGACAAGACGAGAAAGAGGTTGATGGAGGTGGGGTAAGCGTGGTGAGTTTCTGAGCTTCATTTTCCATTTCAAATACGCTTTATGGCAGCCTTATACCCTGTGTTTCTTCTCTGGTGCAACGATTGCATTCCCTATAATTTCCTTATGGTTTTTTTATTAAAATAATGCTTTTTCTAACTTTATTTTTTATTTTACCGTTGTTACAATTTTAATTTCTAAAATATGCTAATTTTGGGTAATGTATTTTAACGTAAAATTTTATTTTACTTTTTAAATGGTACGGAGAAGTTGATTTAGCATGAATCGACTTCTTAATATCATCACAAATTTTTTTTTTACCAATTATGTTGGAAAGTTGATTCGTTTGAAAGTGGTGTTAAGTTGGTTTGATGGGAATTGATTTCCCAACACCATCCCAACTTTTTTTTTTTACAATTATGTTGGAAAGTCGATTCTTCCCAAATCCATTTCTCAACATGACTTTTCCTTTTTTTTAGTCTACTAACTATTTAAAAATTTATCAACTATTTTATTAAATTTAATTTTAATTAATCTTAAATAATTTATTTATTTAATTTTTTAAATCTAAATATTATGCATTATATTTATTTTAATATGAGGTATAAAAAAATGATTAACAGACAAATCATATAATATGAAAAAAAGATACACGTCTTCATATTTTAATACATATTATTCTAACATAAAAAATATATTTAAAAATTTGACACATGACAACTACATGATCGTAATAATTGTCATATGATATATCATATTACAATTTAAAAAAAAAAAATATACATGTGTTGTTAGATCTAAATTAAATTTATTATCCATACATATTAAATATAAAAATTTATAATAACATATTAATTACTTTGACATATATATTTTTGCATATTAATTCATATTTATTTTTAAAAAAATAAAAAAGTCTAACTTATCTTTAGTTGAACATTGGTGATTGACCTTAAAATTTCAAAATTCTTTTAAGTGTCTAATATCATATCTACTATATATACTGTTATAATAAATTAATTAATTATATTTTCAAATTATTAAATTTATTCATATATATTTATTTTATATTATTTAGAAAACTTTAATACATATGGCACATGGGAGTGAAAATTTTACATAAAAATATAGTAAAATTAATTAAATATAATTTATTAAAGAGAAACTAAGAAATTATTAAGTAATTTTTTAAGTTTTTTCATTCATATATATAATATATAATATTTAAATATTTTATATTTATATTTTTCAGAATTGAAAATTTTAAATGAAAATATATTAATATTTATATATATGAAATAAAAACTTTACAAGAAGATATGATAAAATTAATTAAAAGTTTAAATTTATAATAAAGTTTATTTAGGAAGATCGTTTAAATACAATTTAAAACCAGTATCATATAACATTGAAGTTTCATTGATATTTTAAGTAAATTATTTGTAGGGAGGGATAGTTTTTGTGGACAAATAATGAAATAAATTAACCTTAACGAGAGCATTAATAAAGCATATGTAATGCACAAACTATAGTTTTATGTCATATTGAAATAGATTGGATTTGTGAAAGAGAATAAGATTAAAGAACCTAAGAAGTCATATGTCAATTGATTGATTTAACTAATGTGTTATTTTAATTAATCTACTTAAATTGTGTAAACTAAATGTATATGTTACAAAATGTTAAAGTATTTGAATGCATTAAGTAATATTTGATTATATTGTTATTGACCATCTTAAGTTTTAGTAGGTTTTTATTTATTTGTCATTGTAATATCTATTCATCTAAGATTATTTTGTTAGTATAATTTGACATTAAGGGCCAACTTAGTATACTATTAATAATAAATTAATAAAACATCCAAATGAATAAACACATAAAATTAATATTAAAAGAAAAAAAATTATAGAATCAAAATTGAAATTATCTAAAATTATATAAACTGATTATTTATTGGGGGAACATATAAAAAAATTATTGAGATGAGTTACATGACCTAATTATCATACCATAGGAAGAACCGATTAATGAAAATAAAAAAATAACTTTGAGTGAGTCCTACTATAAACTTTACTGATTATAACTTAATCAAATTCATCAATCATTTGAAATGTCATATATATCTCTAAATTAAGTATATTTTTTATTTTTTATTTTAATTTTTTATTTTATTTTGTGTATTGCATGAGTACAAAATACTAGTTTATATTAAATCAAATTCTCGTTAATTAAGTAAAAAGAGTGTTGTTATTTATATTATCATAATCAAATTATAATATAAATAACTAAATTATCTTAAATAATTAATTTAATTTATTTTCTTAAATATAAATATTATGCAATTTATATATCACGATCAAATTATAATATAAATAATCAAATTAAATAATTTTAATTTTAATTTTAATTTTAAAACTAAATACTATGAACTTGTTTGGATGAGCTTTTAAAATAAGATTTTTTTCATGTGATCTTTTTTTAAAAAGTCTTTTAAAAATGTAAATGTTATTTTATGTTTGGATATAATATTAGAGAAATATATTTTTTAAAAATTTGAATAGCCTTTTTATGTTATAAAAAATGTTTTTTAGAAGCATCAAAATTTAACTTCTAAAAAAAGAAAAATTTGTGCTTTTCTAGTATTTTTTTTTTCAAAAAGTTCATCCAAATATGTTAGAAATAAGTAAAAGTACTAATTTAATTAAAAAGATATTTTTAATTAAAAAATACATATAAACAAACTCTATATTAAAAAAAGAAGAAAACAATGTTAAAAAACATTCAGAACTAATTGTTTTAAATAGTAAGTAGATTAAAAAGAAAAAAAAAAAGGTTGAGAAGTCGATTTGAAAATAATCAACTTTCCAAATAGTTGTTAAAAAAATTGGGATGGTGTTTGGAAGTGGATTTTTGATAAATCAACTTCTAAACATCATTTTTAAAAAAAAATTAAATTTTCATATTGGGAAGTTAATTTAAAAGAAATTGAGTTTTTAACATTACTTAAAATTAGTGTATTTTAAAAATTAAAATTGTAATAACGATAAAATGAAAAATAAAGTTAGAAAAAAATTATTTTAATAAAAATGCCGCACTCATCTTCTTCTGCTGCCGTGGGCCTCGATCTGCCACTCCCCTGTATTCTTATAAAATATTTTTCATTCAACTAAATATTTTTTAACTTTTTTATCATATTTTTAATGTAAAAAAATGTCAAATTAAATTATATATAATTATAATATTTATGTGAAATATAATATAAATTTATAAAAAAATTAAAAAAATTAAAATATAAAAATTAAACAAATAACGATACCGTATTCCTATTAACCATAATCCCTGCACCACTTAGATTAGGTTCTTATATCTTGTCATCATCATTACAATTCATCTACCCAAAAAAATCTACCCTCAATATTTCCAAATGCCCGGCCCCCATCTCGTACATACATATGTCCACTCCAACAGAAAGTGCACATCAAAACAACAGTCAACTTCTTTGTTCTTTCCTTGGGTAGCGTGGTTAATTTCAGTTTTATTATTGTCAATGATGTTAGCTACTATCTTGGCAATAAAAGAGTAATACAGTAAGCTTTCCATTTTTTTTTAATGAGAGAAACATCCATGCTCTCATTAGCGAAAATGAGATGACCTAAGGTAATTAGAAGGTACGTGGCTTTGAATTGTAATTTATGTGTGATGTGTGACAAGTAAAAACCACATTGGAGGTACACATATACGTCAATATTATGAGGTTTTGTCCATAATCGATTCTGTCCAACTAGTGCTGGAGAAAGTCCAAATTATGTTCAAGAGAAAAGAAGTATTATTCATACTTGTGTTGCCAATGAAAATAAAAATTATTTATTTGGTACAAGACATATAATAAGTTGCTCGAGACTTGACTCAACCTTATAACCTAATCTGACCTGAAGTTAATTGGGCCGAATTGTTTAGATCCAAATATTAGATGCAATGTATTTGTCAATTTTGAGACATGTTTTAAGTTGATTTAACTCTACTCAATGTTATATAATATTTTAAAACTCATAATATTATTTTAAGATTATATAGTGATAAGTTATAAAAATTTCTTGGCTTAAATTAATAAATTTTACATAACATAATAATATTTTTGTATTGTTATAATTTGTTTAGATATATATATTGTAAAACATTCCTTAGTTTTAATTTTATACTTTTAAGATTTTATGACTTAACTATACATAATCTCTAAATTTATACATTTTACTAAAATATCGAGTCGGCTCAGCCATTCTTCTAGTCATGACTGGTTTGGGTTTGAGTTCTAAAAATTTGTCTAGTCTAAATTTTGAGCCAAGTTAAACCTAACCCATGAGCACCCTTGGCATATGGGAACATGTGATACGTAGAAGTACTAAGGCTGTTAAGAAAGTATCAAGTAGATAATGGAATCATTAGTCAACAGTATTGATGCTATCGAATTGGGTAATACTAATGTTGCCTAAATATCATGAAAATTGCTTAAATGTTATTATGAAGAATCAAGTGCAAAAGCAATTTTGGTAGTATTAAAGCTACCTTATCAAGAGATAATACTGCCTATCTTAAAGTTTTGGCAATATTGATGCTATCAATGTCAAGACAAATGGTTATACTAAAGTTACCATCGGGTTAATAAGCATATAATCATGGTCGACAACTATATTTTGGAGCTAGAATTGAAAGTCTGCATAGCAACAATATTGATGTTGTTGAAGAGAGCCCCAAAATCAACTAAATCCTTAGGAACTAGTATTACAAAGTTTCATAGCGACAATACTGCGTTGTCAACAAAAAGTTTTGAAAATGCTTAATTCTTAAAAGACATGTGACAAGCATGTGACTTTCTATAAGATCTTCAATTATATAAGTACAAGTCATGGGCCAAACTTCACGATAGGAAAGTTATCCCCATTACTCCCCATTCAAGCGTACATGAATCATCACAAAGCCATGCATGGAATATGTGCATTGGTGGAAAAGAGGAGGTAGCCATCAGGGACAAGTGGCATAATCTCAACGGGTATTAGATTACTGCAGTATCATTGGATGCTAGGAGCAGTTACTACATTTATCTATAAATAGGCGATCTTGGTAATATTATAAAAAGTCCTGAACACTCTACATTCTTCATTGGTAGCAAGAAGACGAGTTACCAATGATCACCCTTTTCATTTTCATTTTCTAGATTTAGCGAGCCTTTTTCTAAATTCTTAACTTCAACTTTAGGAGTACTTTGTAGCTTGTAGTTTGTTATTAGCTTGCACTTGGATCTGTATTGTAAGTATACCTTTCTATTAAAGTTTAGTTTCAATTTAGATTATTTTATAGCACTGTTACTTTTACATTTGTTGATATTTGATATGAGCTTCAATTTGTTCTTACACTTATTTGTTGTCAAGTATCATGTGTGTGTGTGAAGTATCACATTTGTTGGGGGGGGGTTTATGAGTATGCCAATACTAAAATTTAGAATACCATGAAAAATCAATTAAAAATAGTTATCTCTTGAAGACATGTTACAAATTATTTATGTCGTACATAGACGTGTACTCTAGTAATAGGATCTTCATAGGAAGAGTGTGTTAAAGTGAAGAAGAGATATGACTCATATATATATATATATATATATATATATATATATATATATATAGAGAGAGAGAGAGAGAGAGAGAGAGAGAGAGAGAGAGAGAGAGAGAGAGTTTCTACCCATCATAAGCCTTACACCATAACTCAGGAAACTTACCAATTGGGGCCATTTCTAATATACACCCTCCTTTGGAGGGTGTACCATACACTTAGCCAATCTTAGCCATTGATTGTGTTAAAAAACATATCAACGGCTAGAATCAACGACAGGTAACTTGTTGAACCTTTTTTTTTGTAAGTTTATTTTTTGAATCTCCATCACCACTGGCCAGTCACTGTATGGCGAACTTCGACCACCGTCCGGCGAACTCTGACCACCGGCGAACTCCGACCACAGTTCGGCCCACTCCGGCAAAACTCTGGCCACCTTCCGACCAACTCCGACCACCGGCCGGCCAACTCCAGCCACCTGCCCCCAACTTTTTCCATGGTTATAAGGTTAATTTTTTTAAAGTTGTAAAACTGTATAAATAATATCAATTAAAATTGTACTAGTCTTTATATTTTTTCATATATAACTGTGCATACTGAAAACTCTACCGATTTTATTATGTGTAAATATTACTAGTTAAAATCTGTAGAATTTTTAGTATGCACAGTTATTTATGAAAAAATATAAGGAGTAATATAGTTTTAACTGATATTATTTTAACTGATATTATTTACATAGTTATGTAATTTAAAAAAAATAAATAGTATAACTTGAAAAAAAAAAAGTGGTACCTGACGGACGGTGGTCGACCAACAATGGAGGACGGTGGACCTATTTGCCTGATAGTGGTTGTGGTGGTATGTAAAAAAAAATATAAAATCAATAAAAATATAAAACCAATAAAAAAATATAAAACAAAAAAAACTATAAAAAAAACATACAAAAAAACCTGTCATAACATATAAGTTAGAAAGTATATGATACACTCAAACTTAAGAGAGTGTACCATAACATACACCACCAATTGGGCTCAACCCCAATGAATATATACACATAGTGATTTCCAAAACTATAACGGATTACATAATAATATAGACTTCTAGGAAAAATATCAAGTCATCTATTCAACTCATCAACTCTGATATTATTACCACAAATAGTATATATACTCCTTTTCACATCTCATCTAATACCATTCATCATACTTACTTTTTTTTTACTTTTTCTCTCTCAATCACACACCCTTAAAAAGAATGTATACAGTACCTACACTTCTAAAAGTAATATAGGATCATCTTTATCCTTAACTCATTTTATAAAATCAAATATGTCAATCAATAGAAGTACAAACTCAATCTATCAATATTTGCTCAAGAATTTTTGCTTTGGCTATTTATTATTCAATAGGCTATATATGCTTCATGCTTGGGATTTTTTTTTTCTGCGTAACATCTGGTTATAATTATTATATAATATGAAATAGATAAAACCCATAAAATATTATTACTCGTATATAAAGTGATTATGATCCTATAATTGTAAGATTTTCTTTTAATACATATCCTTATAGCATATGTACTTTTATTTTTCCCTCTGTTTTTCATTAACCCACAAGCATAGTGTTACTGTGTTAGAGTTATGTTGGTGTAGTTAGCATTTTTGTTCTCTTTGACCTTCAAGATCCACCAAAGAACACCACCAACATCATCATGTTGGTGGGGTGGGATGGGATGGGGAGGGGAAGGTCTCGGTGGAACCTGAGTTCAACTGCAAGCTATGTCATCATATTTCACACTTGGAACCCATAACAATAGTCCGAAGTGTAGTTGTTGCTCTTCTTGGCCCACATTAACTATTCCCTTTATGCAGACCCATTTGCAATCATGTCAAATGAGATGTACAGTATAAAAAAAAAAGACCCCCCTAAAAAATGGAAGGTATCCAAAGATTAATTTAATAGGGCAGGGCAAGTGTAAGCTGAATACATGTTCCGAATGTTAATCTATATCTAGTTTTTTGGGCCATTACAACTCTAGTAGCAAATCTGTAGTTTATTTTGGGCCTAGTCACAAATGAGATTATAATTGTTCACTTGAACGCTTTTTTTTTTTGAAGTGGTAAGATTATTGAATTTCGTCCAGTAGTCCTCTCCTCATAATTCTACAAGGGCTGGTCCAAGCAAGTTTATTAGTTTATGTAGAATTCATAAGATATGGAAACTGAAAATTAAACAAAGTAAAAAGGAATTTGAAGGAGTTTAGATCCTCTCATGCAACATGATCATCATGTTAGATATAGATAGACACAAGTTTTATTATGTAAGAATCCATCATGATAAGTTATAAGACTCACTAGTTATATTTAAAAGAAATTGTATCTTTCTCTATATAACATGATCATCTCATGATATTCAACAACACGAGAGAATCCTGATCTTATGTGTATGTGTTTTTCTCATACGTTGTTACTATCCACGATTATAGCATACGTAAAGGAGAACCATTATGCAGGTGAGAAAGTTCACTGAAAACGATTGGGGGGTATTTGCAGAGAAAGTGATTGAATTTAATACCTTGCATCCAAGCGATGCATAATATCATATTCATATCAGATGCAAAAGTGCATTTTAAGGAGTTATGGTGTGGGACACCTCACAGTGATTGGTGACTGCCACAAAGAAAGGAATGAGAGCCTTCCATAGCTTCTCGTGTTGATGTTAGTTATAGATTTTACGCATACTTGTGAAAGTAAAACTTGTTAAAAGACAGTAAGGATACACAATCTCGTCTCTAAGAAAAACTTCGCCACTCATATTAGTTTCTGATAAATAAAAAACTCCAACTTGGTCAATGAGAATCTCAAAAACCAGATCAAATAAGTCCAAGTCCTTTTTTATCCTTTTTTGTTGGACAGTTTAGTCCTTGACAAGGATTAATTTGACCTAATTTTTGAGATTTTTAAAAATCAAGTTGAAGGTTTTCATTTCTTACGGACTAATATGAGTGACCAAGTTTTTTTGAGAGATGAGATTGGGTATTTAATATAAGAAAAATCAATTACCTAGTACTGCTTCGAAAATAAAGGATTTGGGGCATCAGACAAAGATCTATTGGTCTACTTTCTGTAGCAAATGCCCCTAATGACAGCTCTCATGTTTATTAATACGTTTGAGATGCAAGCACTCAAGCACCCCACCTGTTTTGAGGTTTTTTTTTTTACTTTGATGTTTCGCCAAATTCATTTTTCAACTATCAATCATCGATTAAATAGGAATAAGGTAACATGCACAAAGTTGTAGACATAAGACGAAATGCGCACAGAATTAAACTATATAAATTTGTCCCACTTTCTCTGTCTCTCTTGTTTCTCTCTTCTTCCTCTTGTTTTCCTTATTTTCGTTTTCTTGGCGGTTTCTTTGAAATGGTAGGATTATCATTTTTCTCTTATGATGGCAGTCTTACTATTTTCCTATTTATGTTTGTATATATATTTTTCAATAATTTGCTCAGATCTATTAGAGTTGAGTTGTTTTTATTGTCTTTTTTTTCTCCTTTCATTTTTAGGTGTTTTTTGTTCCCTTTACTTGGGTGGCTTTTATGAGTTCCTTTGCAGCTCTTTCTATTTTCACGGTCTTACAAGTAGAGGAGATATTCATATACAAATTTGGGAGAAGATGAGATATAATCTTTAAACCACAGCACAGTTTGTGTGGGACTTCATTGGAAAATATGACTCATTGATAGTATTCGAGCCAAGATTAGAACTTTGTTCCTAATTGTAGTTTAGAGTGTAAATTGTATTTGCTTTTTTCTTTTGCTAGATATGATGTTTCTTGTTCAATTTATAAATGCAACTGGCCTTTTATTAATGTGATAATTCATCTTTATCTATAAAAAAAATAGAAATGCGCACAATGGTGAGTTAACCAAAATTTATATTTAAAAAAATGGAGGAGAGAGAGATACGCGTGAAAAAAGAAAGAAAGAAGAAAGTAAATAAAGAAAGTATTTTACATCTTACCCTACATTTTTTTATGTACAAAAATGCACTAATTTTGGAATATGTTCAGAAACTACCATGGGTGAGGGTGGCTTCCTACTTGTGTATTTAATTTTTCTTTTGATAAGTAGTTCAAAAGCCACCATAGATGATGGTAACTTCTTACTTGTGTTTTTAATCTTTATTTATTTATTTGGTAAGTGGTTCAGAAGCTGTCATGGGTGATGATTATTTTTGTACATTATATTTTAAAAAATAATTATATGTTATTCTAAGAAGCCTCCATCTATGAGGGTGACTTTTATGCATACAATAAATAAATAAACAAAATACTCATAAAAATCGTCACCAGCATCATTCATGACGATTTTGTAGAAGATAAAATAAAAAAGGTGAAGAATATACCGTATAGCACTATTCTTAAGATATGCTGAAGAAAGGATGAGAATCAAATTTGTTCTGAAGAAAGAAAATTTGTTGACTGAGTACACTGCAAAGAAGTAATTAGATTCCTTCTTGAAAAACAAGATTTTTTGCTCCATGGGAAATAAATATATGAAACCATTACAAGTATCTTTTTGCTTCCTCGTTCATCTACTTCCTCATTCATGCATTTCTTGATTCTTCTAGTTCCATATTATTGCTCATTGACTTTAGGTGCTAGTGAAGAACATTCTTGATATGTCTATTTTGTTTCAATCAAATTTACATTTTAGGAGGATAGAGGTATGTCTATTTTGTTTCTGATGTCAGTGAACATTCTTGCCATTTGGTTTCTCATGTTATAATCCAGATGCATGGTTTTCGTTTTCTTGTTTACAATATGTTACCTAACATGAGCAACAAATTTGTCATATGTGCCTATTTTAATGGACAAATTTGCACTAGTGATGAAGGTGTTACCATTGAATGTGAATATCCTAAAAACTTTAGTGTTTATGAAGATATCACATTAAAGGAACTTAAGGAAAAAAAATCCAAACAAAAAATGAAAGGTGGAAATAGAAAAAGAATATCGGAGATTAAGTATAAGATTCTTGTATCTATTGGTCAAGGATGTGTCTGGTATAGGGCTTTTCCACTTGAAGATGAAGATTATGTGAGGTGCATGTTTGATGCTCATGAACAAATTTTGAATATTGGTTTAATTGAGTTATGTGCTGACCTAAAGGATGTTAATGTTAATTGTGGGCCTTCAAATGTTCCTACTACTTACAATGCTTCTGCACAAATGTCATAGGCATTTAACACTTTTCAATATCAACCTCCTCCAGATACACAATTATGTATGAATAACTTGCATGAGTCGTTTCAGAATTCATTTTTGTCAGCATCAATTCATATTCACTAGTATAATAAGCCATACAAACTAGTTAGGCCGATTATGGCACACTCTCTAATTAGAGGTGTTGAAATAGATGTTGGAAGACAAACTTCATTTGTTGCTAATCTAGATTTGTCATATGGAGCCCATGGCGAATACGTTGGCGACTTTAGTGACCATGAAAAATATGTTTAATGTGGTGGCAATGATGACATTGATGATTCTGATAGGGATGTCACCTGTAACATCCTAACATTTCTATTCCGATATATCTGACATATATGAGAATAACAAATACTAGTTATGCTACTTCAAAACGTACATCAACTAAACCCCATAACATTTATACAAAATAAGTATGGAGAGTCACGTTAACAAAACTTATATATATACTTCACTGCCTCAAAAGGGCGTACTACCATACGTAGCTTTAAACAACTAAATAGATATAAAATATATACAAGCTCAGCCTAGAAGAGCATTTATACTACGCGTCTTCAAATGCTTTTCTCTTTTCTTTTGAAACGCTTCCACTTGGATTTACATGAAAACACAATCAGGGTGAGAAATCACAATTTCTTAGTATAAGTATTTCAAGCCCAGCATTTATTCATTCACAAAGAATAAACCAACAACTAGCGTCAAGAATAACTTTACAACAGGTATAAGAATCACTACTTACTACCAAAAGAATAACTCATATAGCAACCCTATGTAGTGTTCTCAAGCAAACCACATTCCTAAACTCGCACTACAAGAAAACTATCAACAATATTATACAATCGCCTATACAATCATAAATATCTTTGACTAGGTAACTGCCCATACAATTATCATGCAAATGCAATGCTTGTTATGTTGTATGTTTATGCCTAACATGTCCTAAGACAATGGTTATGCAATGAAATAAAAATAATGTTAGTTCAATGTCATGGAACTCGACTATTCCCAGGAACTCCGTTCCTTGTATTCCTCTGAGTAGTATGACCACGACTATTTAATACTACTTGGCAATGAATGGACTATTACACTCCATAACAATGAGTGTACTATTACCATCTTATATACCATCTGGTAATGAATGGACTATTCCACCCCACAACAATGAGTGTATTGTTACTATCTCATATACCATTTGCAGATACATGAAAATAGCAAGTGTGTGAGAAAATATGCAAAGTGATATTTAACATACGTTCAACCTCACATCGGATATTCTCCTACACGATATCATAACCAATGTCCTTAAACATGTTTTTCCTCCTCCACGAGGTTTTCCAACCATCAATTTAGGAATACTCACACACTCACTATATGTGTCATTCTCATCACATAACAGCATCACAAATGATACTAAAAACAATCCCACATGGATCAAAGGTCCAAGTGTTAGCATATAACATTTTTAAACCATTGGTTGCTTAAGGTTCCACACTTTCCTCACACATACTAGGTAGTGATTTCCTCCTTGAAATACTCTCATTAGTGTCTCAACACACTCTAAATGATATAAAAGAGTGATTTCATTGCTTAAGAAATTCCAAAACATCATAAACATAATATTGGAAGTTCCAGCAGATCACGCCATGGCAGACCACGGCCACGCCGCGGTGTCCGGGCCTCTGCCTATTCACACGCTGCGGCACAACATGGCCACGCCGTGACATGCTACTCTCAGCCTGCTGAAAACTAAAACCCGGGCCTTATGCACCACGACGTACAACACCCTACGCCACGGCGTGACAAGCAGAACCTAGGTTCTGCAGAACCAGTACTGTTCCATTCATAATTCTCACGAAATCAACTTACTCCAAATGGATTCTAGGTTCTGCAGAACCAGTACTGTTCCATTCATAATTCTCACGAAATCAACTTACTCCAAATGGATTCTAGGTGATTTTAAGTCCCTAACAAGTCCACTAACATATAGGAAACATAAACCACCAACTCACAACACCAAATTTGGATTCTTAGATCAAATCACAAATCAAGACCTAACTTTTCTCACTTTTAGCCTCAAGGTTCAAATGTCAAGTTCTAGGTTTCTAACACAAACCTATTACATGAACATGTCATAAACAACCAAGGAAACTCATCCAAGCAAGAAAAACTCATCAAGCAACTCTAAAAACCAAAAGGACCTATTATGCACCTCCTATGTATAAGTGGTGAAAATGGAAGAAAAGAGTTACAAGAACACAAAACCCCTACCTCTTGGATCAAAGATGGTGAGGATGATGAAACCTTAGTTTTCCCTTTCCTATTCCTTTCCTCATCTTCCTCCTTCTTTGCTTGACTTTCCTTTGCCCCTCCTTTGGTAGCTGCAACCGAGAGAGAAGATGAGAAAAAAGAGTGAAAAATGAGATACAAATATCTCATCTCATGCCTTCATATCAAGGCTGCCGTGAGTGACTTTGGTCACTTAAGTGGCCATATGATATAACCGATCTGCTAAGAACACTTAGATTTCACCAAATCTAATTTTCTTAGAGTCAACAAGTTTAAAATAAATCTCAGGATTCATAAAAAATCTTGTTGCACCAAAACCTCTATTTTTCATATCAGCTACTAGTCAAACCGATATTAAAACATACAACCAGTATGCTTAAAAACACCTAAGTAACTCTGATTATCCTCTAATTTTAATTGTAGCACAGTTCACACATTTGTGACCTAGAACTAAATTCTCCACATTTAATTTCATTAACTAAGCAGTTTGAGTCATTTCTGAAGCTAATAACAGTTATTTATCACATATAGTGTTACAGCAAAGTGACCAAACATGTTTAGAAAGCCACAAAACTTAATAGGCATGCCAAACTAATAATAGGCTACCTCTGTAACCATTTACAAGCCTAACATGTTTTCACAGGTGTTACATTTGTCCCCTCTATTTTAGAATTTTATCCCCAAAATTTAGTCTCCCCAAAATTAACAAATCTGAGGTATCAAACAAACATAAACTCATATTCACAAGTTACCTGACATAGGGTCGGAAGGTTGTGCCTCCTCGTTCCCCCTCAGAATATACACCTTTCCTTGAGCTTGTGGTTTAGAACTTGGCGTATCTCCTTGTTTGCATGGACATTTCCTTGCAAAGTGTCCCGGTTGACCACACACATAGCAAATCGCACAAGGTTTGTCACCATGTGGACTCCCGCACTTAGGACATTCAGGCTCCACAGTCTCCACTTAAACTCGCTCACCTTTAACTTATGGGTAACTGGATTTAGAAACAACCTTTCCAGATCCATCATCCACCTTTTTCTTCTTTTGAAGATTTTGTGATCTTCGCTCAGCTTGAAATTGGAGGTTATCATACTCCACAATTCTGCACTTATTCACCAAAGATGGGAAATCCTTGATTTCCAAAGGCCTCACTGCCCTTTTTATATTTCCCCTCAATTCGAATTCAAACTTGACACACTTCCAGTTCTCATTCGAATTAAGCCTCATCTGAGAAGAGAACTTGGACAACTCATGAAATTTTGCCTTATATTGCCCAATTGTCATGTCCCCTTGTTGAAGACTAAGGAACTCCATCTCCTTATCATCCTGTAGACTTCTGGGAAAATATTTCTCCAAAAAGGTGTTCTGAATTACTTTCCATGTAACCAGCGTCCCCACCGCCTCCAGCAATCTTCTGGCACCTTGCCACCACTGCTCCGCTTCTCCCCCCAACATAAAGGAAACAAAGGATACACTTTGCTCGTCCGAGTAAACCATGACCTCAAAGATCTTTTCTATCTCATCAATCTACTCTTCAATTTTCACTGGATCGTAGTCGCCCCTGAACATCAAAGGATTCATCTTTCTGAATTCTAAAATGTCGAGAAAATTCTGATTTCTCTCAACTCGTACCTCCTGTGCCAGTGGTGGTACTAGTTGCTAAGTTCCTAACCTCTCTAGCATTCTAGTGGTTACTATTGTCTGCTCTGTCATTGCGTTAGCGGTAGCAGCTGCCTGCTCTGTTTGCTGCCTCATGGCATTGGCCATTGCCATTATAGTTGCGGCCATCTCAGTGCCACCACCCCTAGAGTTCCTGTTCCTGCTTCCACGTGGTCGCCCTCGTGCTACCATAGTTTCTTATAAACACAGAACAATGTATATTGAGGTAGCTAATCCCAATATCATATAACTATGTAACATTAACTAAAACAGACATATCAAAGGCAAGTCAAACATTTCAATCAAACATCTCAAATAAGAGACAAAAGAAATGTACAACTGACACTAAACATGCCAAAGCATAGTCAGTCCACACCCTAGCTCAACAAGATGAATTGCTCTAATACCAAAATGTAACATCTAAACATTTTTATTCTGATATATATGACATATATGAGAATAACAAATACTAGTCATGCTACTTCAAAACGTACATTAACTAAACCCATAACATTTATACAAAATAATTATAGAGAGCTACGTTAACAAAAGTTATATATATACATCACTACCTCAAAAAGGTGTACTGTCAAACATAGCTTTAAACAACTAAACATATATAAAATATATGCAAGTCATCCTAGAAGAGCATTTATACTACGTGTCTTCAAACGCTTTTCTCTTTCCTTTTGAAACACTTCCACCTGGATTTACATGAAAACACAATCGGGGTGAGAAATCATAATTTCTCAGTATAAGTATTTCAAGCCCAACATTTATTCATTCATAAAGAATAAACTAACATCTAGCTTCAGGAATAAGTTTACAACAGATATAAGAATCACTACTTACTATCAAAAGAATAACTCACATAGCAACCCTATGTAGTGTTCTCAAGCAAACCACATTCCTAAACCCGCACTACAAGAAAACTATCAAAAATATTATACAACGGCCCATACAATCGTAAATATCATTGACTACGTAACTGCCCATACAATTGCCATGCAAATGCAATGCTTGTTATGTTGTATGTTTATGCCTAACATGTCCTAAGACAATGGTTATGCAATGAAATAAAAATAGTGTTAATGCAATGTCATGGAACTCGACTATTTCCAGGAACTCCGTTCCTTATATTCCTCTGAGTAGTATGGCCACGACCATTTAATACTACTTGACAATGAATGGACTATTTCACCCCATAACAATGAGTGTACTATTACCATCTCATATACCACCTGACAATGAATAGACTATTCCACCCCACAACAATAAATGTACTATTACCATCTCATATACCATTCACAGATATGTGGAAATAGCAAGTGTGTGAGAAAATATGCAAAGTGATATTTAACACATATTTAACATCACATCGGATATTCTCCTACACGAAATCATAACCAATGTCCTTAAACATGTTTTTCCTCCTCCACGAGGTTTTCCAACCATCAATTTAGGAATATTCATATACCCACTCTATGTGTCATTCCCATCACATAACAACATCACAAATGATACTAAAAACAATCCCACATAGCTCAAAGGTTTAAGTGTTAGCATATAGCATTTCCAAACCATTGGTTGCCTAAGGTTCCACATTTTCTTTACATATACTAGGTAGTGATTTCCTCCTTGAAATACTCTTATTAATGCCTCAACATATTCTAAAAGATATAAAAGAGTGATTCCATCACTTAATTCCAAAACATCATAAACACAATGTTGGAATTTCCAGCAAATCAAGCCGCGGCGTCTCAGCCTCTGCCCATTCACATGCCGTGGCACAACACGGCTACGCCGCGGCGTGCCGCTCTCAGCCTGCTAAAAACTAAAACCTGTGCCATACGTGTAACATCACAATGTTTACTATCCAGATATATCGTCATATATAAGAATAACTAATATTGATCATGTCACTTCTAACATACAACCACTAACCCATATCATTCATACGTAATGAGTAAATATAGAGAGCCACAAAAGTTATATATATATATATACATCATTGCCTCCAAGGTACATTGTAATACATAAACTTTTACAACAACAAAAACTAGCATATTATACAAGCTTTTTCATCTTCTTCTTCTCTTTTGAGGAACTAACACTTGAATTTACATGGCAACACAATCAGGATGAGAAAACGTATCTCAGTAGAAGTATTCCAATACTAATATATATATAAACATATACTAACAGATAATATACTCAATTATCAAATAAACACTTCAGTCACAGAAGCAAATAACATCTCCATCTCAAAGACACGCAATTGCCCATACAACTGTAATGCATGAACAATGTCATGATAGCAACTGCCCATACAATCGCTATGTTATGTCAAATTATGTCTAGTGTTTATGCCTATGCAATAAACTAAATATGTAATGCATAATGTATGATACCATTTCAAGAACCCAGTTCTATGGTAATGTCATGAGATGCATGAACCTTGAACAAAACAAAGGAACCCGGTTCCATAAGCTTTGAACAAGCATTGAAAACCCAGTTCCAACTAATTCACTGGGTGTAAGGGAAAGACCATCCTCAACTCATTACTATGATTTGAAAGGTATATTACCTCTTCACTTACAATCATGTATGATCACCTTCTCCAGGTAGTGAAGTCTCATCAACTACATGGTCTTCAGCAATAATGACCTTTGTGATAGGAATGATTGATTACCTTCTCATTCAAAATCACATTAGATCACCACAATGAGGACTTACCCTCATCAACATAGATAAGGAACAACAATAATGCCAATTACTACAAAAACTAGCATGTCAATTGATTTACATTCCTAACTACCAACATGAAATACAATGATGTTAAATTACGCGCCGCAACGTGCAACACCCTGCGCTGCGGCGTGAGAAGCAGAACCCAGGTTCTGCAGAACCGGTTCTATTCCATTCACAATTCTCACGAAATCAACTCACTCCAAATGGATTCTAGGTGATTTTAAGTCCCTAACAAGTCCACTAACATATAGGAAACATAAACCACTAACTCACAACACCAAATTTGGATTCTTAGACCAAATCACAAATCAAAACTTAACTTTTCTCACTTTTAGCCTCAAGGTTCAAATGTCAAGTTCTAGGTTTCTAACACAAACCTATTACATGAACAAGTCATAAACAACCAAGGAAACTCATCCAAGCAATAAAAACTCATCAAGCAACTCTAGAAACCAAAAGGACCAATTATGCACTTCTTATGCATAAATGGTGAAAATGAAAGAAAAGAGTTACAAGAACACAAAACTCCTACCTCTTGGATCAAAGATGGTGAAGATGATAAAGCCTTAGCTTTCCCTTTCCTATTCCTTTCCTCATCTTCCTCCTTCTTTGCTTGGCTTTCCTTTGCCCCTCCTTTGGTAACTGCAATCGTGAGAGAAGATGAAAGAAAAGAGTGAAAAATGAGATACAAATATATCATCTCATGCCTTAATATCAAGGCTGTCGTGAGTGACTTGGTCACTTAAAAGGCCATGTGATATAACCGATCTATTAAAAACACTTAGATTTTACTAAACCCAGTTTTCTTAGAGCCAACAAGTTTAAAATAAATCTCAGGATTCATAAAAAATCTTGTTGCACAAAAACCTCCATTTTTCATATCAGCTGCTAGTCAAAACGGCATTAAAACATACAACTAGTATGCTTAAAAATACCTAGCTAGCTCTTATTATCCTCCAATTTTAACTGTAGCACACTTCACACATTTGTGACCTAGAACTAAATTCTCCACATTTAATTCCATTAACTGAGCAGTTTGAGCCATTTTCAGAGCTAATAACAGTTATTTATCACACATAGTGTTACAACAAAATGACCAAACATGTTCAGAAAGCCACAAAACTTAATAGGCATGTCAAACTAATAATAGGCTATCTCTGTAACTATTTACAAGTCTAACATGTTTTCACGGGTGTTACATCACCAATAAAACTAGCAATTTTCATTTGTCATCTAGTGGGGGTAGTGGATTACAATATGATAGAGTCTAAGCCAACCAAATATTATGGTAAATGTAAAATGTATTGGCAAGGGTGCAATTGGAGTATAAGAGCAACAATTACGAAAAAATAGGTATGGGAGATTAGAAAATATAATAGCCCTAATACTTGTACAACTAGAAGGATTTCACAAGATCATTGCAAATTAGATTATGACATGATTTGTTCATGCATTGTGTCACTAGTTCAAGCAAATTCAGCAATTACCATTTCAGTTTTGTTCGTTGAGATATGAATTCGGTATAAATACATAACCTCTTACAACGAAGTGTGGAAAGCAAAGCAAAAGGCTGGGTGCAATGCAATATTTTATTTAAATGGTTGGGTGCTATGCAACATTTTATTCTTGGTACAATTGTGGACTTACAAACGATACTTGCATATGAAGGTGCTTGACTAGTGCAAGGTAAGCAAATATTCCATCGACTTTTTTAGACATTCAGGTCTTATATTGATGGGTTTCCTTAATGTAAACCTATTGTGCAAATAGACAGTACATTCTTGTAGGGAAAATACAAAGGAACATTGTAGTTGGCTATTGTGTAAGATGGAAATCGGAACATACTACTAATTGTCTTTGCCATTGTGCAAGGTGAGACACTAGAGGCTTGGTCATTCTTTTTCATTAATTTCCATAGACATATGATAACATAACATAGCATATGCTTGATTTCTAATAGACACGATTCCATTAAAGCAGCGATCACAAGAGATGGTAGTAAATGGAATTGATGAACCGTCAACATGTCCTATTTTTACGGTTCAATTCCTTAGTTTTTCATATTTATTTTATTTATTTTTAATGAATTTTGTTTGTTAGTTTTGTTATATTTTTAGCATTGTTTAATTGTGTTTTTATTAAGTATTTTGTGTGTTTTTGTCAGGTATTTGTACAGGGAGAAGATTGAATGTGCAAAGGAGTAAGAAAAAGAAGAGTTTTGCAACAGAGACCAGCGCTTGAACGCTGGTGTTAGGGCGCCTGAGCGCCCAGAGCATATGCAGCAACGTTGATGAAGTGATTCAGCGCTTGAGCGCTGAGAAGGAATGCCTGAGCGTGCAAGAGAAGCAGCAGCGCATCCACGAGTAAGTGCCTGAGCGCTTGAGCGCTCAGGACTGGGCGCCTAGGCGCTGAGAGCGTAACAGCAGACGTGATTTCCATTAAAAAGGAAAAGTTACGCCAAATTCAACACATTGAGCACATTATACAGAAAATCCCTAATCCTGAGAGAGTTGTTTTGCGGTAGAAGACCTTGGAGGGCAATTTCAAAGGAAGATTCTTGAAGGTTTGAAGATCTTAATCTCCATTAAAGGGGTTTTATTTCTCTTTCTTTTTAGTTTCTCTTTTTCTTTGAATTTTCTTTCCATGGGTTTGTATTTTGATATGGGTTTGTTTTTATTTAACATGAGTAACTAAACCCATAGCTAGGGCTATAGGGAATCTTGTTTTCCTTATTATTTAGATTTGATTTCTAATTTGATTAAGGTAATTTTTTTTTGGGTTTATCATATTGCTTGTATTCTTGTCAGAATTTGATCACTTTTGGCATGTGTTAATTCATTGTTTGACCGGTGACCATCCGCATTCAATAAGTGGATCTATATGGTAAGCCTAAGATTAGATTGGTGAATGACCAAACATCGATTTATCCTACTAATGGAATTGACGGTATGTTAGTTCATCTCTTGAATTGAAGCTTAATGCATTCTTAATTAATTCAACTATATGACCAAATAGGTGAATTAAATTAGGAATAGAATATTATTTCATCCATGACCATTGGGATTCAATAGCAAATAAGAGAATATTGGCAAAAGAATTACCTACATCATAATTGAAAGAAAATCTGAATAATTGGATTCAAGTGAACCTTGCGCCCTAATATCTTTCTCATCGATTATCTTTTCTTTGTTTGATTGCTCATTGCTTTTCTTTATTTGTTATTTTGATTTTAATTTGAATTCCTTCATACACTTTTCATTGTCTGGATAACAAAGGGTTTTGCGAATCTAGTAATTATCAATTATTCCTCGTGGGATCGATAACTAGGACTCAAGTCCTATATTACTTGGCGATATAGTGCACTTGCTTTTAGTGTATTTTACATGTATCAAGTTTTTGGCGTCGTTGCCAGGGAATAAATTTAGTAATATTAGAAGCGAAAAACTCTAGTTAATTTAGACGCCCTTTTCTTTTATTCCTTATCTTATTTTTATTTTTATTTCTGATTTTATTTTATTTTATTTTATTTTTAATTAATTTTTTTATTTTTATTTCTATTTATTTTTTTTTAATTTTTCTTCTTCTTATTTTTGTTTATGCTCACTCGATCTTAGTATCCTGATTTGGCTTTTGATCCAGAAATTGAGAAAACAGCTCGCAGGTTAAAGAAGCAGACTTTTATTGCAGCTGTGACAGAAGATATTAACAGGATGGAGAGGCAACCAGTTGTTGAGGCCAACCGTGAAGAAAGAGCTATTCCAGCAGAGTGAACCATGTTTGAGTATTCTATGCCCACTACTTAAGGGTATGGAGGAAGTATTATAAGACCAGCCGTGGCGGTAAATAATTTTGAAATTAAACCAGCCTTGATCTCCATGATTCAGAATTCAGTTCAGTTTAATGGATTGCCTTCGAATGATCCTAATCAGCATTTAGCCAGGTTCTTGCAGTTGTGTGATACTATCAAGTACAATGGAGTGATAGATGATGCAATCCGATTACGACTCTTTCCTTTCTCTCTTAGGGACAGAGCAAGCCAATGGTTAACGTCACTTCCAAGGGGTTCCATCACTACATGGGATCAATTGACACAATAGTTTCTGGCTAAGTATTTTCCTCCCTCTAAATCTGCTAAGTTGAGAAATGATATATCTTCTTTTGTGCAGTTTGAGATGGATACTCTTTATAAAACCTTGGAGCGCTTTCAAGAGTTGTTGAGGAGATGTCCACATCATGGATTTCCCATATGGCAGCAGGTTTATACTTTTTATAATGGTTTGTCGCCTGCAAACCGTTCACTCATTGATGCTGCTGCAGGAGGTACTATATAGAGGAAAACACCTACTGAGAGCCAAGCTTTGATTGAAGAAATGGTGCTGAATAGTTATCAATGGCAGAATGAGCGCCAGGCTCCTATGAAACAAGTAGGTGTGTATGCTATTGATTCCTTTACTGCTATTCTGAGTCAGTTGGAAGCTTTGACCAAGAAGGCGGAGACTTTGATGGTAACAAATAGTGCAACCCCACCTATCATCTGTGAAGCATGTGGAGGACAGGGTCATTCAAGTGCAAATTGTCAAGTTGGTAGTCCTTTTGCCCCCGAGCCTGCAGCAGTAAATTTTGTTGGTAATTCCAACCGGCAACAGTACAATCTATATTCAAATATGTACAATCCTGGTTGGAAGGACCACCCGAATTTCAAATGGGGAAATCAGCAATGCTATCAGCAGAATCAACAGAGAGTCCCATCACCACCTCCTGGTTTCCAAGCACCTGCAGAGAAGCCGAGTTTTGAAGATCTGGTTATGAAGTATATGTAGAATTCTGATGCCAAAATGAAGAACATGGAGACTCAGATCAGTCAACTGACTACATTGATGACAGCAAGGGCACCAGGGACATTGCCTAGCACTACTGAGACTAATCCGAGGGAACAGACCCATGCAATTTTCCTTAGAAGTGATAAGCAACTTGATGAGTCCTCTCAAGAGAAGGAAATGCCAGAGCGTAGAGATTCTCTTGTTCAGTCAGTGTATGATGAAGAGAAGGCAACTGAAGATGTCCTTATTGAAGATGTCAATCAAGAAAGAGAGGTTGAGAAGAAAGCACCAAAGTGGCAGAGAGCGAAGAAGGATCGTGAGTAGAGTGCAGTTTATGAACCATCCCCATATGCCAAGATCCCATTCCCTAAAAAGCTCAAGAACAATCAGCCAGATCAGCAATTTGCCAAATTCTTAGATATATTCAAGAAATTACAAATTAATATACCGTTCATTGAAGTCATCTCTCAAATGCCCAAGTATGCAAAGTTTTTGAAGGAAATATTTACAAAGAAATGCAAGCTTGAGGAATTTGAGACTGTATATCTTACTGAAGAGTGTTCTGCCATTCTTTTAAAGAAGTTACCCCCAAAATTGAAAGATCCAGAGAGTTTTACTATTCTTTGCACTATTAGTAACTCTTATTTTGATAAGGCATTATGTAACTTGGGAGCTAGTATTAATTTGATGTCTTTCTCTGTGTTTAAGAAATTAGGAATGCAGGAACCGAAGCCCACCAACATTTCACTACAGTTGGCTGATAGATTCTTCGCTTACCCGCGTGGTGTAGTAGAGGATGTTTTGGTGAAGGTGGATAAATTTATTTTTTTAATTAATTTTGTGGTGCTGGATATGGAAGAGGATGCTGATATTCCTCTCATTCTTGGAAGACCGTTTTTGGCCACTTCTGGAGCTGTGATTGATGTACCTCAGGATGAGCTCATCCTGATAGTGGATGGAGATTATGTGATCATTAATGTCTTTAGGGAGGCTAAATCTTCCCCAATGTTAAATTTCCATGCTCCTATCAATTTTGTTCAAGTTAAGAAGCAGGAAACCTTAGCTATTAAAGACCCCCCGCCATCATACAGTGTTGATGTTGATCTTTTGGAAAGTCAAGCTGCTGAGACAAATAAAGGTCCTCCTAAGATCCATGCTTCTTCACAGATTGGTCCTTCATCTGTTGATCAAGTGCAACCACCGTGGCCTAGTGGAGTTAAGGCACAATTGGGACATTCAAGCTTTTTTCCAGTTCAGAATTGTATTGGAAGCAGTCCCAAGGCCATTGTTGAAGGGAGGAATAATTGTTTTGAAAAGAAAAAGATGTCCTCCTATTTCTCTTGCTTTAAGCCACCTTGATGTATCTGAAAAGGCAACGTTGAGCTAATGACGTTAAACAAGCGCTTCACAGGAGGCAACCTGTGTTTCTTCTTCTTTTATTTTATTTTAGTTATTTTTGTTATTTTTGTTTTTCTATTAGATTCTACTCATGTGTTTGGGATTTCATTTTTCAGATTGTGTTACTGCGCTGACTCTTGTGCTTCTCCTTTGCCTGACATTGTGTCACTGTCCATCAGGTTGTGTTGTTCTTTTCTTTACCCTCTTTATTTCTTTTTCTTCTACATTGAGGACAATGTTTATCTTAAGTGTGGGGGAGTGGTACTTTTATGAATTTTTGTAAAAAAAAAAAATTTGTTGAAGCACTTGAGTATTACTGGTAATTAAGCTGGAATTGTGTTTTGATGTCTTGATTTATTCTGAGCTGGTGGAGATATGTTTTTAAAGGGGATTCCATTGATAATGAGCTGATAATGTGTGAAGCAATATTTTTCAATGAAGAAAAGTGAAATTTAGCATCTTAGTTAGAAATTAGTCATGTCTGCTTGCTTTTATTCTCTTTATTAACTCTAGCCAGAAAGTGAGTTTTGAGCCTTAATGATTAGATTTTTTTTCTGGAATGAGTTTTCTCTTGATTGATGTGCGCTAGAACTTGCTTTGATATCTTGTTGAGGCTTTAATGATTCACATGCATACTTGAATATGATTAAGGCAATTAGGCTTAATTCTTTCTTGACTTCTAGAGTTGCATGGATTAAATAACCCCTTAGTTGCCCTATTTAAACCTGAAATTGATTTATTTAAATACCCAATTGAATAATCAAGTTGAATTCTTTGGAGTAATTGATGTGTTTGTTGAAAAGTCTTGAAAGGTTGCTTTTGGCTTCAAGGGTTGAAAAAAAAAATGAAAGAAAAAAAAAGAGAAAGTTCGAAAAAAATGAAAAAAAATGAAAAAGAAAGAAAAGAAAAGAATTGTTGGTGAAGAATAATAAAAGTTTTGGGTTGAAAGTGAGAAGTTGTTATATTCTTGTGCATCATGCTCTATCTGTCATCTTTTCATCCTGATTCTGCTTTGTATTGACTTATTCATAAGCATTCTTTACCCTATTTTATCCTTTCTTCCTACCTTCCATTTTACTCTTGGCCCTGTTACAACCAAAGGAAAGTTCTTTTGATTCTTGTGTTGTATGTGAACTTGGAAGTAGAGATGGGATTGATAAGCAAACTTATGGTATTACATTTTTTAAGAGAAATTTGAGTGATCTCTTTGTCCTTTAAACACTTGAGTGATGGAAAGTTGAGTAATCTCAGATGTTTGATGAAGAGAACAGTTGCAAGTTAAACTCAAGCCTTTAATTGTTTAAGTGCTAAATGATCTTGCTTGATTGGATTTGATTGCTGAACTTGAATTTTTAAATTGTGAAATTTTTCCTTTGATTCATATTTCTTGATGTTGGGTTTGATCTTGTTGTTGATTCCTATTCTTTGCTTGAGGACAAGTAAAGCTCAAGTGTAGGGGAGTTGATGAACCGTCAATATGTCCTATTTTTACGGTTCAATTCCTTAGTTTTTCATATTCCTTTTATTTATTTTTAATGAATTTTATTTGTTAGTTTTGTTATATTTTTAGCATTGTTTAATTATGTTTTTATTAAGTATTTTGTGTGTTTTTGTCAGGTATTTGTACGGGGAGAAGATTGAATGTGCAAAGGAGCAAGAAAAAGAAGAGTTTTACAACAGAGACCAGCGCTTGAGCGCTGGTATTGGGGCGCCTGAGCGCCTAGAGCATATGCAGCAATGTTGATGAAGCGATTCAGCGCTTGAGCGCTGAGAAGGAGCGCCTGAGCGCGCAAGAGAAGCAACAGCGCATCTAGGAGTAAGTGCCTGAGCGCTTGAGCGCTTAGGACTGGGCGCCTAGGCACTGAGAGCGTAACAGTAGATGTGATTTCCATTAAAAAGGAAAAGTTATGCCAAATTTAACACATTGAGCACATTACACAGAAAATCCCTAATTCTGAGAGAGTTATTTTGCGGTAGCAGACCTTGGAGGGCAATTTTAAAGGAGGATTCTTGAAGGCTTGAAGACCTTAATCTCTATTAAAGGGATTTTTATTTCTCTTTCTTTTTAGTTTCCCTTTTTCTTTGGATTTTCTTTCCATGGGTTTGTATTTTGATATGAGTTTGTTTTTATTGAACATGAGTAACTAAACCCATAGCTAGGGCTATGAGGAATCTTGTTTTCCTTATTATTTGGATTTGATTTCTAATTTGATTAAGGTATTTCTTTTTGGGTTTATCATATTACTTGTATTCTTGTCAGAGTTTGATCACTTTTGACATGTGTTAATTCATTGTTTGACCGGTGACCATCCGCATTCAATGAGTTGATCTACATGGTAAGCCTAGGATTAGATTGGTGAATGACCAAACATCGATTTATCCTACCAATGGAATTGACGGTATGTTAGTTCATCTCTTGAATTGAAGCTTAATGCATTCTTGATTAATTCAACTATATGACCAAATAGGTGAATTAAATTAGGAATAGAATATTGTTTCATCCATGACCATTGGAATTCAATAGTAAATAAGAGAATATTGGCAAAAGAATTACCTACATCATAATTGAAAGAAAATCTGAATAATTGGATTCAAGTGAACCTTGCGTCCTAGTCTCTTTCTCATCGATTATCTTTTCTTTATTTGATTGCTCATTGCTTTCCTTTATTTGTTATTTTGATTTTAATTTGAATTCCTTCATACACTTTTCATTATCTGGATAACAAAGGGTTTTACGAATCTAGTAATTATCAATTATTTCTCGTGGGATCGATAACTGGGATTCAAGTCCTATATTACTTGGCAATAGAGTGCACTTGCTCTTAGTGTATTTTATGCGTATCAAGAATCTACCACTGGCATATTTTGTGTACTGTATTCGACGCATTGCAACTAATTTCATGAACATGTTTAACAATAAGGACTTGCGTCAACAAGTTGTTAACATGGGTATATAATTACATCATAGTTATTTTATCTCTTATATTTCCTTTAAAATATAAAATAATAATGAACTTCACAAGTTCCTTTTCTTATGTTTTTTAAACAAGATAGGAGTTGAGTCGACTGCAATTTAATTGGTATTATCATAATCTTCATGTAGAAAATCCAGAAGCGACATATTGGCTTGATAAGATCCCTAAGGAAAAGTTGTCTCAATTGTATGATGAAGGAAAACATTATGGGCATATGACAACCAAACTAGTTGAGTCTATTAATTCAGTGTTGAAGGAAAAGCCTAATCTTCCTATTATTGCTTTGTTGCAAGAAACATATTATAGGTTGGCTAAATTTTTTGTTAAGATAAGAAAGAAGCAACTAGAAATGATGTAGGTAGGGCATACATACTGTGAAATAGTCATAGAGGTCATGCAAGAAAATCGAAGGAGAGCTAACTCCCACATTGTTTGTGCTTTAACACGAGTAGATCAATCTTTTCTGGTTGAGTTACTTTGCCCATAGGAGGGAGTTCTCGTAATGAAGTACAGAGTAAACCTTAGTCAGATGTGGTGTGACTATCGAAAGTTTCAAGCACTAAGGTTTTGATGTAGAACTAAAGGAGAAAGAGGCATTCAGTGCCAAAAGAGCCAAGAATCCTCAAGTTCCAACAATAAAAAATTCTCGAAATTCCAAAACACAATAATAAAATTATCAATGCCAAAGTATGAATAACATAGACACCTACAGGGTATTTATAACTCAAAGATAATCAAATCCTAATTAAATTACAAATCCTAATAAGATAATATTTTCCTAAAAATAAATATCCCTAAAAGATAAAATTCTTAAATAACATAATTATCTGTATCATAAATAATCCTAATCTATTTTGCATCAACTTCCCTTGTTCACATGTAGTTGCTATTTGTGCACATGTCCATGTAGATTGCATGCAATATGTGGACAACATTTATAGATTGGACACTATATTTAATGTTTATCGACATGAGTTCCAAACTGTAGCAAATGAAGGTTATTAGCCTCAATATGGTGGTCTTGAAGTGTGTCCCAATCCAAACATACAAAGAGATCTAGTGGTTATCCACTATCAAGTCGTATTTGTAATGAAATGGAACATAGGGAAAAAGGCTAACCAAAACATTGTGGATTATGCAAGAGTGAAGGTTATAACCATGGACAATGTCCTAATCAATTTGGCACATCGGGGAAGAGTTCATGTCTAGAATAATGTCATTATTTGTGTAAGTTAATGAAGGAGTTATAGTACTCTTATATTTTGTGCATCTATAATTTTTATATCATGTTATTTTTATGTTAATGCTATTTATTTTACTGTTATGTTAGTTTTTTATTTATCATTACATGTCCAATGATAAAAGAAGTTACTTTTTTGTCTAAAAAGTAAAAGAAGTTATTTCAATTCAATTATCAAGCAAATTATGGTTACAAAGCCTACTATAATATAAGTCAAAAAATAAAAAATAAAAAAGTTATTTAAATTCAATTGTCAAGCAAATTATGGTTATAAGTCTGTTCTGGACCGTGATCTGGGATCTCGCTCCATGGGATCAACCCGGCATGTACACTATTGGACTCCTCCAAGGCTGGCATAAAGGAAGATTCACAACGTAGTCCGGACCTCAGAAGATGGCACCCCAAGTGGTGTTGGGTCATGATATCATGATTGATAGATTCATGCAGAGGATAAATCTCTAAATATCCGTAACTACCAATCATCAACTTACGATATTATAGGACTCATAATTATCCTTGATGGCTAAATACTTTCCATATCTTAGTCCCAGATTTACAGAGATATACCCTATAATAATGGAAAGCTGATCTTCATCAGGATACTAATCCAAAATTACCTGCATTCAGTAAGGATCTCATTAGGATTCTGTATACGCTCTATAAATATAAGACTAAGTCATCTTAATGAGGTAACCATAATCTAAACTCATAAGCCTACTTGTGCACTGCCTGACTTGAGCGTTGGAGTCCCTTTGCAGGTACCTACCCCCCTATGCAATACGCTCAGCTGCTGTTCAAGGAGGAAAACACCGTAACGTATCTATCACAGATATCCTCTGAATCCACTTCAGAACATTGGCGCCGACTGTCGGGAACCTTAAATTTCTAGTCTCACCCAATCATGGTGAACACAAGGCAAAATTTGAAAAGAGACACTGCATAAACCTCTGTCAACCAGAGGCAAGATCCTGATGTGCAACATCCACCACTCCCGCCGCCTCCACCTGCGGCTCAAACCTCCGTTGTGAGAAATTAGGCACCGGGATCAGAAAGCTGACGTGATGGGCACTCTACCTCCGTCTCTGAGAAGTATCCCAACCAATCACGTAAGATTTCTGTCAGGGAAAGACTTGAATTCCTAGCCCAAAGAGGTGACTAGAGCCACCAAGAACGTAGGATCCCAGTGCACCAGTGTCTGGGAATGCCAAATAATGAGATTGATGACCGTGCATCCCGCTCTAAACGCACACACCAATCTCGGGCTTCTCAATGCCAATTTCAAGATATATTGCAATAACATATGGATTTGCTGAATGACCAATTCCGGAGGTTGAAAGACATGCAGCGCGCCATGCATGTAAACCAACCCAGGCTGCACCGTCGTGATAGACAGATTGACGTGGAGAATAATCAAAGGAGGACTCACGCCGGCAACGAAATTTCCAATACTAGGAAAAATAACCAGAACCGCAGAATAATGGAACAACCTTTCTCTGATTAACTTATGGAGTTCCAGGTTCCTAGGCACTTCAAGTTCCCGCCAAACTTGGAAATCTATGACGGAACGACAGACCCCCAGGAACACATAAATGCCTACGAACAGTCCTTATGTTTCTATGGCAGATCCATGGAGTTGCTGTGCTGAGCATTCTCCCTCTCCCTTAAAAAGGGAGCCCTCAAGTGGTTTACCAGTCAACCAAGGGGGATTGTCGTAGATTGGTCAGATCTTAAACAGTGTTTCCTGCTGCAATACACCACCAGCAAGGAGCAACCTAAATCCATCGAATCCCTGGCCAAAATTTACCAGGGAAAGGACGAGACCCTCCGAGATTATGTCAGGCAATTCATGGCTGCCTGCACCAATGTTGAAAATTTTAAAGACAGAATTGCCTTGCATTATGCCAGAAGCGGTCTCCAAGTAGGTTTTGAGTTCTTTAAATCCCTGGCAAAAAAGAAACTAGATAACCTGACCGACTTCTAGAAACGATTCGAGAAATATGTCTACTTGGAGGAGGTAACAGAAGACCATAGGAAGTGAGACAAAGGCTAGCCCTCCCACCAAAAGCCTAACCAGAATTCCTTAAGGGCACGACCTCCAAAAGATAGCCCACCCGAGAGGAATTATTCTGACTATACTCCCCTGAACACACCTCGGGAAACAATCCTGAGGGAAGTGATGCGCGTGGAGTTTCAGAATATCCGGAGACCGCCCCTATCAAGAAACACAAACAAAAAGATCACTCGAAGCATTGCACATGGCATAAGGGCTATGGCCATGATACAGAGGAT
Organism: Ormosia semicastrata; assembly: GCA_029884595.1. Classification (NCBI taxonomy): domain Eukaryota; kingdom Viridiplantae; phylum Streptophyta; class Magnoliopsida; order Fabales; family Fabaceae; genus Ormosia; species Ormosia semicastrata. Next base: position 118,023,824 of record JAQQTO010000063.1, read on the forward strand.
TGCTATCAGCTACGTGATGCCATCGAATTCTTAATCAAGGTCGGACGCTTGCAGCAGTATATCCTTCGTGTACAAAATAACAAAGGGGATAATAGACGCAAAAACAATAGACACAGTCCACGTCAGAGTCCATCCCTTCAACACAGAAGAAAGACAAGAAGTCCCAGGAGAAGATCCCGGACTCCACCTCCCCGAGATAATAACGATCGGTAGGATACGAATAAGGATGCTCCCCTAGGTTATAACGATGACCATCGCTCCGAGCCCAATAGAACAATCCATACCATTGCTGGTGGCTTTGTCGGAGGAGGATCTTTCAATGGAGCTCGGAAGAAAGCTCTTAGAATTTCTATTTTTAGCGTGGTCCACTCAGAAACTAGGACACAAGTAGAAGGCAGAAAGACGCCTCTTATGACTTTCTCGGATGAAGACTGCAGCGAAATTATCCTGGATCACGACGATCCACTTGTCATCTCTAGGGTAATCTCCAATGCCGAAGTCTGTTGAATTTTCATCGACCAAGGGAGCTCAGTAGACATTATGTTCCTAGATCTCTATCAGAAGCTAGAGCTTCCGCAATCAGACTTGACTCCTCATGTCAGAGAATTGACAGGTTTCACAGGTGAGAAAATCACCCCGGTCGGGTACTACGAAACCCACTTGACCCTCGGATCATCTAAACTTTTCAGGACAGTCAAGGTGAAGTTCTTGATTGTGGATTGTCCTTCGGCTTATAATATCATCCTAGGTCGTCCTTCTCTCAACGCACTTGGCGCTGTGGTGTCTACCACCCACCTCGTGATGAAGTTCCTCAGTAAGAACAATGACGTCATCACTGTTAAAGGTAATCAAGTTGCCACTAGAAAATGCTACAATGAGAGCCTAAAAATTTGTAAAAGCACCCCGGAAGGAGAGATCTGCCATTCCCATCCCGGTCCTTGACCAGGTTAATATACTAATGACCGAGTTGGACGTCAGGGAAGAAATTCGGGGTACTCGGCCCCAGCCTGAAGGTGAATTGCTATCTCTCCAGCTCGGGACTAACCCAGAATAGGTTACGAAGATCGGAGCACGCCTGGATGAAAAAGAAAAATAACAACTGTTAGAGCTCTTGTTAAAAACTAGAGACTTTTTCGCATAGACGTCCTTCGACATGCCCGGACTTGACCCCACCTTTATTTGTCACCATTTGTTAATTAAAGAGGGCGTCAGGCCGGTCGCTCAAAAGAAAAGAAAGGCCGAACCCGAGAGGCAGCAAGTCATTGAAGAACAGGTCAAGGAGCTACTAAATGGCAACTTCGTCAGAGAAATCTCCTATACCACATGGCTCTCCAATGTGGTTCTAATAAAGAAGTCCAATGGGAAGTGGAGAATGTGCGTAGACTATACTGATCATAATAAAGCCTGTCCTAAGGACCCATACTCACTTCCTAATATGGACAAACTAGGGGATGGCTCCTCGGGATTCAGATGGCTTTCCTTCATAGATGCATATTCTGGGTACAATCAGATTCCCATGTACACTAGAGATGAGGATAAAACTGCCTTCATTACTGATAGGGTGAGCTATTGCTACAAGGTCATGCCTTTTGGCCTAAAGAATGCAGGTGCCACCTACCAGAGGATGATGAACAAGGTTTTTAAAAATTAAGTGGGAAAGATACTAGAAGTCTATATAGATGACATGATAGTGAAAACCCCACACGATGGATCGCACACGATAGACCTCGAGAAAGTATTCGCACAAGTTCAAAAGTACAACATGAGGTTGAATCCGGAGAAGTGCACCTTCGGGGTCCAAGCCAAAAAAATTTTGGGGTTCATGCTAACCCACCGAGGAATCGAGGCCAATCCTGACAAGTGTCAGGCCGTCCTCAACATGAGAAGCCCCCAAAACGTCAAAGAAGTGCAACAGCTCACATGGTGCATAGCGGCCCTGTGAACACCCAATTTTGACCGGGCTAAAAAAAAGTAAAAAAAAGAGTAAAAAAAAATAAAATGAAAGTAAAAAATAATAATAAAAAATAAAAAGAGAAAAAAATAAAAAAATAATTTATTGCTGATTTGTTTTTCTTATTTTGGTAAAAAAAAAATTCTTTGTCTTTTGTCTTTTTCTTTTCTTGAGCATGTTTTTTTTTTCACATACACACTCACTGTAGCACCCACAACGTTCGGGCAGGGGGACAATTTTGCTTTACTCCCCACTCACTTTTACGTTCGCACAGACAACACCACCACCAAGGGGATAATTTGGCTTTGCTCTCCACTCACTATACTCACCACATCCACTGCACTGCTCCACATTCACTTTCTCCACCTGCACGGTTTCACTAATAACACCCAACCATATTCCCACTAGCACGAACCCTCACTTCACGACACAATTTCACCCACTCACGTTCTCATCCCAAATTTCCTTCACACACACACCATTCACTTCTTAAAACCATATATAAATTGATTGTCTGGGAGGATAGGGAGGACCGGTTACCATTTTTGGATCAGAGGGAATTTTTTTTTCAGACAGAGAGCAACGTGAGGTCCAACACTCACCTTCATCCTCCTCATCTTCTACCTCCATCTCCACGTACCAGGGGGCTCTCTAAGCTCCAACCGTGAGCATTCTTCACCAATGTGAACCCATACCCTTCATCTCTGCCACACACCATACCTTCCTCTAAAGGGGATTCTCTGTTTTTTTTTCTATAATCATCATCATCTCATTTTCCCTTCACTACCAACCGTGACCCATTGCTTTCACCTTCATCATCCTCGTCCAAACCATCACAAACACCATCCATCCTTACCTAACCCGAACCAGAGCTCGCGGCACCGCCTCAAACCCACAGATCCACTATGACCGCTGCACCAAACTAACAGCAGCCACCCAAATGCGTACACCGCCACCCAGATCTCCCTCCTCGCAAACTAGATCCATCACATCCTCCACGCAACCTCCGGACTCCACGCGTCATCCACCTTCAACCCGAACCACAGCTCGCATCACCGTCGAGCTTCGTCGCCAGATCCGCGACCTTACTCCATCACAGTCGCTGTTTGTGAACCGTCAGCCACCACGCCTTAGATCTGCGCAGCCGTGCCACCTAGCTGGCGAAACCACCAGAACCGCTGGTCCATCCTCGCGTCACCCGTGCAGCACCAGACCAGAACTCCACAGATCTGAGCATCCCGTTACCTTGAAGCCATCTCCATCCTTGTTTCGTGTCACAGGAACAGAACCACTTGAACCGGAGCTCCACAGTGTGCTGCCTCCCCGTCGCTATTCAAGCCCGCAAACTACGCACCTTCGCAGTCCTCCCCGCCAAGTTAGATCCGGCTGCACCTAGCCACCGCCGTCGAACCCCCTTCCTGAGTTCGTTTCCTTGTTTTGTTTTCCTGTTTGCTGCTAAAGTTTATTTTATTATAATTATATTCTTTATTGTTTGTTTTTGGTTTGCTAAAAGTCGTTTGTTTTATTATAATGCATGTTTCTTATTGTTTGTTTTTGGTTTAGAATTTGAAATGGAGCTGCTGTTTCTCTTCTTATCTTGGGCCGTACAAGGTTAACTTTTTGAGAGAAATGGTTATGTTAATGGGCTCATTGGGCCGAAAAAAGTGGAAAGGAATTAAGATAAAAAATAAAATATTAAACCCTTTTGAAAATAAAATAGGATTGATTGAGTTGTGATAGCTTATTGATCCTATGATTTTATAGTCATCTAAGTTGTGACAGCTTGATGATTCAATGGGTAACGTCTCTAGAGTGACGCGAGCTTCACCCATTCAAACACTAATTTGATTAGCAAAGTCGCGACGACCTGTTAATTCAAATTTTTATAAAATAAAAATTAATTTTAAAAAATATAAAATCAATAAAAAATTTCATTTTATTGTAATAAAGTTAATGATTAATGGGTGACGTCTCTAGCGTGACGCGAGCTTCACCTATTCAATCCTTAACTTGATTAACAGAGTCGCGACGACTTGTTAATTCAATTTTTTTTAAATAAATAATTAAATTGTTTCTTTTAAAAAAATACAAAATAAAATAAACCAATTCTTTTTTTTCTAGATAATTTTAAATAAAAATTTTGTAACAAATTTAATAATTAGTGGGTGACGTCTCTAGCGTGACGCGAGCTTCACCTATTCAATTCTTAATTTGAATAACTGAGTCGCGACGGCTTGTTAATTTAAATTTTTAAAGTTTTTATAAAATCAACCATCCCACAATATTTTCTAAAGAACTACGTGACTTTGAATTCCTCATTGCACCAGGGGATACGTAGAAGCGAGACTCCAATTCCGTCAAGCCAAAAATTAAATTTTCATAATTTATTTGTTTATTTCATATTTTTTACAAAAGGGGTAAAACAAATATTTTCAAGGATTATTAAGAATTTGCATAATTAATTTAAGGTACCGTCTTAGGATGGGTGTGTTAGGGGTGCTGTAGGATTAAGTTTCTGCCCTTCTCTACACATAACCGAATCCCGAATTTAATCTGGTTTCAAAGACTATTTTTCTTGGGTTTTTCAATTTTTCCTAATAAAAAAATAAAATTGGTGGCGACTCCTAATTAAATATATTTTAGCTTAAGTTGCTATTTCACCGCGATTAAAACGGTCGCGACAGGCCCTCACAAGATTCTTAGCCAAGGCCGCCCACAAGTCTCTCCCCCTGTTCAAACTTCTCAAGAAGGGGAAAGGTTTCAAATGGACCCCAGAATGTGAAGACGTCTTCGTGTCCTTAAAAAATCTCCTGTCATCCCCTACTATTTTGACAAGGCCAGATACCGGGGAGATACTCTACTTGTATCTATCCGTCCATGATGAGACTGTAAACTCAGTGTTAATCCGGGAAACTGACGAAGGATAGAAGCCGATCTACTTTGTAAGCAAGGTCCTTCAGGGCCCCGAGCTTCGGTACCAAAAGGTAGAGAAAGTCGTTTTTGCACTCATTATCACAACAAGAAAACTTCGGCAATACTTTCAATGTCATCCAATGGTGGTAAGGACAAATCAACCCATCTGGCAGGTACTACATAAACCAGATTTGGTTGGATGAATGATTACATGGTCAATCAAGCTCTTAGAGTTTGGGATTACATATGAAGCACGATTTGCAATAAAAGTCCAAGCATTGTCTGACTTCCTAGCTGAGCTCACATCGGACCATAGCAACCCTAATGGGGCCTCTCGGACCATTCTCGTCGACGGGTCATCAAATCCTAAGGGAAGCAGGGCCGTGGTGATATTGGAGAATTCAGAGGGACTGACCCTGGAACATTCCCTGAAATTTGAATTCCCGACCTCGAATAACCAGGCCGAGTATGAGGCCTGTATCGTTGGGTTACTAATGGAAAAGGATATGGAGGCAACACGGATCACGCTCTGCAGTGATTCCCAGCTGGTAACTTCCCAAATCCGAGGAGAATACCAAGTTAAGGAACCTCTCCTACAGAAATACTTGATTAAGGTCCAAGAACTCCTCAAGGACTTTGAAGAGGTCAAGATAGAACACATTCTGAGAGAACAGAACTCCGAAGCAGACTTTTTGTCTAAGCTGGCCAGTACAAAGAGCCCTGGTAACAACCAGTCTGTAATCTAAGAAACTCTCTCCCAACCTTCCATCACGAATCATGATATGTTCTAAGTGGAGGACCATCAGTCATCTTGGATTACCCCCATGCTGGGTTATTTGCAGCATGGAACTATACCACCGGACCCAAAAAAAGCCTCTAAATTAGTAAAGACCACTGTCAGGTATACTATCTACAGCGGCCGTTTATACCGTCGTGGTTTCTCGTCCCCTCTTCTAAAATGCTTAATCCCAAAGGAAGCAGAATACATCCTAGCCAAAGTCCACGAACGAAGCTGCGGTCACCATTTAGGAGGCAAAGCCCTAGCCTAAAAAGTATTAAGGGCATGATACTATTGGCCAACGATAGAAGCTGACTCTCAAACACACGTTCAGATTTATGACAAATGTCAGCGCCATGCAGATCATTATCAGGCTCCCTCTGAAGAGTTGTTCACGACCTCGGTTCCGTAGCCTTTTTACAGATGGGATATAGACATCTTAGGTTCGTTCCCCCAGGCCCTAGGATAGTTTAAGTACTTGGTGATAGCGATAGATTATTTTACCAAATGGATTGAGGTCGAACCCCTGGTCACCATCACCTCAGCGCGAATCCAAAAGTTTACTTGGCGCCACCTTATCACTAGGTTTGGCGTGCCGAAATCCATCGTAACGGATAACGGCACCCAGTTTAAAGATAAAAGCTTTGAAGAGCTATTGGCTGGGTTGAAAATAAAGCACCATTGCAGCTCCGTTGAGAACCCCAGGACAAACGGACAAGCCGAAGCCGCCAATAGGATCATCGTGCGAGGTATAAAAAGGAGCTAGATGAAGCCAAGGGGAATTGGTTTGAGCAGGTTGATCATGTTCTCTGGGCTTACCGGACCACTCCCCATTCTACCGCGGGAGAATCCCCTTTCAAATTAACTTACGGTTGCGAAGCCATGATCCCGATAGAGATTGGAGAGCCAAGCTGGCATTACCAACAGTTCTCATCTGATAGCAATCTCGGTCTAATCAGGAAAGACCTGGACCTACTATAGGAAAGAAGAAACGTGGCTCACATACGGGATGTCGCCCTTAAACAAAGGACGACGGCCAAGTACAACAAGAAAGTGGTCCTAAGAAAATTTCAGCTGGGTGACCTAGTGCTCAGGAGAGCCGACATAGGAGGGAAAAATGTCTCCCAAGGGAAGTTATCCCCTAACTGGGAAGGCCCCTATTGTGTCATCACCAGTACGGGCAAGGAAGCTTACACCTTGGAAACGTTATCTGGAACCCCGGTCAAGAATTATTAGAATGCCGATAAATTAAGAAAATACTATAGCTAAATACCCGCAGCGGCCTAGCCCTATAGTGGAATTATGTTTGATCCGTCCTAGTTTCGAATAATATGCTCTATAAGGACTTTTGTCCCCCCAATATTATTAATAAAATAGAATCATTCAAATATCAGATTTTGTTCAACACGCGGCATTGATTGTCAAAAGGCCAACTAAATAGGAGGCAGTATGGGTTATTTGTAAACACTCCTTTATATCTAAGCCTGGAAGGGATCCCAAAATCTAAATGGTTATTAGGGTACCCCAGGCAAGGTTAAACAATATTTATGCTTAAGGTAAAAGGGTTCTCGCATAGTATACCCTGAACCAAGGTGTTTTTCTTACCTATGCCTGTGATTCCAAAGGCTTCCCATAATAAGCACTGGAATATGGATTAAAGTATTATTTTGCCTAAATCTAAAATTTCACGTTTGATTGCTATAAACATTAGATTACAGACTAAGGCGTCATTTTTACCTAAGTCAAGTGGAATACCATTCACTCAACGGTATGAGTGTAGGATCCCGGACCATGGTTTTTCTATGACAAAAAGTTCTTCTAAGTCTATTAAAATGACTGCAAAAATAGGTGTTGGACCCAAGTCAGACCATGAAAGCCAAGAAAATAAACAGCGAATCAAAACAGTTAATTATAAGACCCCAATGACGGGGTAATTATCCTTACAAAAATAAAACCCCACGCAGGGGGCAAAAAGCAAGATAAAGGAAAAAAGCTCAAACGCCAGTCTCTTCTCCCTCTGGGATCTGAATAACTTTTGGGGTGGCGCCAGGAGCACCCGGGACCAGTTCCTTTGTGAAGACGAGTTGGCCGTTATGAAAGATTTTATCCGGGGTAACACCCTCCAAGACAAGGGCAACCCCGGGATTGAAGTATTGGATTTGTGCCACAATGTTTTGGAATTGCTCTCCCCCGATGTTTCCAGAGATCGTGTCCATCTCCTCCACTTCCATCTCAAGCTGAGTTATTTGGACCTCCTGGTCACTAATGGTCTTGTCGGCTTTGAGCTTCTCGGCTTGCCTGATGGACTGGGAGTCAGCTAATGCCTTCTCCAGCTCAGCGATCCTTGCCTTAGCGTCCTCGCTCAGCTTAAGGGCCATGTTCAGCTTCTGACCAACTTCTTCTTTTTCTCTCTTCAAGGCCTTCAGCTCTTTCGATGCCATCCTGTCGGCATCCTCGATAGTCTCCTCGATTACACGGATCTCGAAAGCTGCTCGAAGAGCTTGACTTTGAAGTCTAGCCAAGGCTTGGGCCAGACCTTGCTCGGCAATGTATTGTCTGACCCCGCCACTCAAAAGCCGCCCAGCAATAAAGGGGTCGGCATCAGTGCTCCCTGTGATGATCGACAAAGGGTCTTCCCTTTCTCTATCACCACCCTCTGACGACTTCCCATCCTGGTCAAGAGATCCATCCACGACTTGCCTTTTCCTCCCTTGAAAATTCTGGGAGGGGGAACCCAGTTGACCTACTTTCTCCTCAACAATAACTCCCTGGCTAGAGGATGCCGGGGTGGCGGTGGAGGAGGAGGCCGCGGACTTCGCCCCCTTTCTCCGAGATCTTGCAGCATGCAGGGCAATCACGGAAGACCCAAAAGTCATATTGCTAACTAAAGCAAAATAAGAAACAAACACATAGTCAGTACAGTGAAAAATATTGATGCATGAAGATAAAGTGCTAAGACCTAGAGTCACTACGGGTAACAACACCCTAATTCCTACCTAATAAAGTAAGGAGAAGATCATCACCAGGGGTACAGAGAACATCCCTAATATTGATGTTCTCATGCTACTCAGTATATCGGGCTATGAATTTGACTGACTTAAGCTCCTCGGGGTTGAGATCCCCCTCTTCTTTTTCAATTAAGCTGAGGGGGACACCCCAGCAGTCTTGTGTCCAGTAAAGTAGGAATTGCGGCTCCCCGTCTTGTTTGAGGAAGAATGGATGACATCCCTCTGTGGCCTTGACTTTGAAAAATGCAGTCTTGAATCCCTTAAAGCTCTCTTCGAAAACATCAAAGGACTTATGACCAGGCCGAGACTGGATGACAAGCTAACTTGTTTGCCTCATAATCCCTTGAGTGTTTATTCGAGTGTAAAAATAAAAAAAAAAAAAGGTATCAACAGAGTATTTGAGACTCATTAACTGGCAAAATCTCTCAAAGGAGATGATGTAACCCTAGCTATTGGGGTGGATCTGGGATAGGGCCACATGTAAAGTTCAGAGGACGAAAATCTGGAAGTCAAAAAATGGCATTCGAAGCCCCAGCTTAAGGAAAAATGGCTCATACAGGAACATAAAGTGTGAACCAGCTTCCCGGCAAGAACACACCATTTCATTCCAATTTGGACAAACGACTTGGAATTCGTTATCCCGTGCTTTGTTCACAGATAACTCCAAGACGAATAACGAATCTCGGAGTACGGCTTCACTGGAAAACTTGGACTGACGATTCCATACGTCATCCACCACCCATGGGTATACCAGCCCGGGACCTCGCTGAATCCGAATCAGCTCATCCTCTACTGGATTACGGACGTCGTGGAGGGGCGACTGCACTTTAACCTTTTTTCCTCTGGCCATGGAGACCCTGAGAACATCCAAAGGAGTCGGTAAGCAACTGTCAGAATCAATAATGCCATGGATTCAGACACAAAAGGGATAACGAAATAATTCAAACCCCCCTATCGACCTCCTGTCCCACCAGAAATCAAGTTTCTAGGGGAACTCCTTCGCCGTGTGTGGCGCGGCGGAGACGGTGTTCCAAGGACGCGATGAAGTTTATGTAAAGTTCAAAAATCACTAGAACCTATTTCATGAAAAGCAGGAGCACAAACGCACTACTACTCTACTCTTCAAAAGCAATGAGCATTTTGAAAATGAAAAAGACAGTACGATTGAAAGAGAGCTACTTACTGTGTAAAGACAAAGAGCGCTTGAACAATGTAGAAGCTGGGAACGGTTGGAAAGTACCCAAAAAAGCCAAAGCTTTTGCCGCACGATGTTCTCAGTAAAGTTGGTCAAAAATAATAAAGTAAGGAAGATGAACCCTCGACTCTTATTTATAAAGGGTTAAATAGTTAGGAGACATTTCTTTCCTCTCCATTATAAGTTCAAAAGGTGCTCATCATGGCGCGCGAAGCTCTACGCACGTCCCTCCGATAAAATCGCACTACGTGGCTCGTACAGCTGTAATAGCAGTTGAAAAGACAGTTGCACAGTGACTCAAAGCATCATACATATGTTAAAAGAATAGCCCAGACTTTTTCAATGGATCCCGACTTAAAACCACGATGTCCATTTGATTGACAGTACAGACTACGAATGTATGCCGAGATGCAATTGCTATGGTATTATGCCAGTGAGCATTGGACCTACCCCGGTAATATTATCACAGTATTATACTAGAATAAGCAGTGGACTTATCCTGACGGTATTATCTTGGCAGAAGAACAGGAAAATACAACATAAATACAGAATATAAAGTCTTTATTGAATCACTTTCATTCCATACATCGTCATACATCCGGAAAAGAGGAAAAAGAAAATATTGAGACATGGAATGTAAACGAGCAGCTTCGGGAAAGGAACAAACATCTCCAGCAGCCTGACTCATGCCACGTCCACATCTCCAAACCCCGGTCTCTTGAAAAAGTGGATTGACTTTGAAGAACATTGGCAAACTAGAATCACGACGCCGGAACCAACGCCAAAGTCCTTTGTACTGCCCCCTCCACGGTGCAAATAAAGACTGGGACACTCTCTCCTTAGTTGGACGGGGCGTGACCTCTCATGCAAGAGGACATTCCACCAGCCTCAACCATTCTAAGTTACCTCAAGTCGCGAAACCGCTCCAATAGTCTCTCCACCCCGGAACAGACTGAAGCCACTCCAAAACAGAATTACTCTGATAACTTATTCCCCCTACCTTCTTAGCAGATGATGGTAGAGAAGGATACCCGGTGCTTCCTTGAAAGTAAGTCCAAAAAAGCAAACTGTCCCAAGTTGTTCCCAGAGGATTTTTCCTTCCAAGAAAGACGATTCTCCACTATATCAACCCGGTCAAGCATTGGGAATCCCTTGGAGAAGGGAAAAGGGGTTGGTCAGGGCATTCTGTAGGTTTGTTATGCATTGGACCATGGGCGCATCACTCCACGCTAGTGAGCAGGGTTAGATACTCCCATGTACGCCGGGATAAAAAGGCTCCCGTCTTCCCAATTGCATAGCAACCCAGTTTTACTCCAAGAAAGAAAGGCTCCCATCAAAAGGAAAAAACATCCAAAGAAAATCAAACATCCTCAAAAACTTTGAAAAAAATAAGAGTATAATCTCTGCAGAAGATAAAGTTCTCTTCACAAACATGGGAAATGAAGAAAATGCTACTCTCATTCTCTCGGAAGAAATCATTTTTACATGAGAATGTAAAGCTAGAGGAATGCAGAGGAAGGGAGTACTAGCTCTTGAAGAAGCATTCTCTACTTATAGGGCACATAAGGCATTTTGATTGGTCCCGTAAAAGGTGATATGACCTCGTGAAGTCATCTAAAATAAATGCTTCAAATCTCTGATTGGTCACAAAGATAGAGAGCAGTTGAGAAAATCTGTATGAAACTGACATTCTCTTCAAAGGATCACTAATTCCCAATAAAGTCCAAGTATCAGTTTCCCAGAGAGTCTCAAACTGTTACCACTAGTCAATTCAGATATCACATTCAGAATTTGTGTGGAAAATATCACTAAGAATCCCTAGTACTCTTACTTGGGGGCAATGATCTTTGATCATATCAGACTAGGTTGTGGACGCCGATAGTCACCTAGGATCTAACACCTATTCACCGGACTACCATGTTAGCCATATGACGGTTGATCCATTCAAAACTTGACTCTGGTCTATCCCATCCAAGAGCCAAGCTGGGGGTAACTGTTCTGGACCGTGATCCGGGATCCTGCTCCATGGGATCAATTCGGCATGCACACTACCGGACTCCTCCAAGGCTGGCATAAAGGAAGATTCACAATGTAGTCTGGACCTCGAAAGATGACACCCTAAGCGGTGTTGCGTCATGATATCATGATTAATAGATTCATGCAGAGGATAAATCCCTAAATATCCGTAACTACCAATCATCAACTTACGATATTATAGGACTCATAATTATCCTTGATGGCTAAATACTTTCCATATCTTAGTCCCAGATTTACGGGGATATACCTTATAATAATGGAAAACTAATCTTCATCAGGATACTAATCCAAAATTATCTGCATTCAGTAAGGATCCCATTAGGATTCTGTATACGCTCTATAAATATAAGACTAAGTCATCTTAATGAGGTAACCATAATCTAAACTCATAAGCCTACTTGTGCACTGTCTGACTTGAGCGTTGGAGTCCCTTTGCAGATACCCACCCTCCTGTGCAATACGCTCAGCTGCCGCTCAAGGAGGAAAACACCGTATACGTATCTATCACAGGTATCCTCTAAATCCACTTCAGAACAAAAGCCTACTACAATATAAAGAATTTTGAATAACAAATGACATTGTTATTATAACACAATATATTAATTCAAACTTAAATTCCTTGTAATTTATTCTCTAAAAAAATAACTTGTAATGATAAATAAATATAATATCACAACAAATTAGTTAATCAAAGTCATCCAATTCACAGCCACATGGAATCTTTGCACTTCATCAATACATAACCACAAGTCATATCATCAATACATAACCACAAGTCATACAATACAAATTAGTCAACCAAATCTTTTCATTATTGTCTTGAGGATAGATATAAAAATCAAAATGAAACAATCAGTTAAACCAATAAAACCAGTTAAACCGGTGAGCTAGCCAAGCATATGACCTGGTAAAAACCAATCCTACTCGACTTATTTTAATAAAAACCAGTGACTCAAAACTAACTTGACCCAGTCAGGTCATGTAATTTATAGAATTAACAAAATAAAAACAAAACTTTCTGGCCTTCAACACATCACTCAAACCCAATGATAAGGTGAGGCTGAGGCCCATAAGGATGTAAAGTGTAGCTTGCAAATGAGGGAGCTAATTGATTTTATACTAAAGCTCAACGTCGTGTGCTCCATAAACTGTCAATATGGGACTTCATCTTCCTACTTTATATTTCCCATTCCCATTCCAAAGCATCCTTCAAGCTATGCCTATGGAGGCTTTCTCAGTACAATCACTGACCACAACCACCATTCCCTCCTCTTTGTCATAAGGAGAGGCTATAGAGAAACCTTTTAGGCATGTTAAGCTCTTCAAATATTTTGATTTCATGAGGCAACCGGGTACCACAAGAGCCACAAAGCACAAGATATGTAGCACTAGAACTCAAGCTTCAGGTGATAAACTACACTCCTGCACTCTGCCAAAATTCTTTTCCACCCATTTTGTTCTTCTTTTTGGGGTGATGATAATAATAACAATACTCCAAAATATGTTTCTTCGGTGTGTGTGATTGATCTCTGAATGCTAATGTACATACAAGGTTCAATAAAATCTAGTTCGAGTACAGTTGAGGGGATTCCTGAGAAAACAGATTCCAAGGATGACAAGTTAGTATTTGTTGCGGGTGCTACTGGTAAAGTTGGTTCATGAACAGAGGTACATTCGTTATTCTGCACTCCATTTTTTATGATAATAAATTTTACAAAATGCTGAGTAGTTATAGTTTCATTCAGGGAGCTTATAAAGCTTGGTTTTAGAGTCACAGCTGGAGAATTTTGCAAAATGTTGAGCAATTATCTGGCCACCATGTGTAATATGTAGTGTATAATTAAGCATTTATATATTTATTTAATTATATTTAGTTTAATCGGTTCAACCACTAGTGATCTAGTGCCCCAGTGCCTTAGTCGAGTTGATCATCGAATCGAGTTTAATAATTAAGGTCTTGAGTACACGAATTTTTGCATCCCAAATTCAAGTCATTTGTACGTGATAAAATTGTAGCAGAGATTCTACTGCAACACGAATAACTCGTGCACCATGAGTCTAGCTTTTTTTTTTAAAAAGAAATTTTTACAAAACCGCCATGAATGAACGATTTTTATGCCTTTTTTTGTTTATTTATCACATGCATAAAAGTTGCCCCTGTGAATGGTGGCTTTTGTGAATAAAATGTAATTTCTTTAAAAAATATAATGTATGAAAATCACCATCACCTATAACAATTTCTAAATTATTTATTAAATAAAATTTAAAAACACAAGTAAGAAGTCTGAACTACTTATAAAAAAAAATACACAAGTAAGAAGTCACCCTCACCGACGACGGCTTCTAAACGTATTATAAAACTAACATATTTTGGTACATAAAGAAAAATGTGAGATAAGATAAAAAAAAAGTATCAACAATATTGAAATAAAAAGTCAATAAATAGTATCAAATAGAGTTTACATAAAATGTTTTTTAAATTTATATTAATATTTATATTTATGATTAACAAATATTAGAATAAATGATGATATTTTAAAAGGCTTTTTAAGCAAAAAGTACTGATTGAAAATTACCTTAAGATAGTCTTGTTAATATAGAATAAAACTCGTCAAGAGATCATTGTTGTACCATAAAAATCTTAATTTGGTGTCTACTGTAAACTCTGCATATATACAATAAGTTATCCCAAGCATATATTCTCAATGGTTAACATAAGCACATAGCAAGTGAGAAGAGTGATTTATTATGAGAGTAAAAAAAATAAATTTTAATCATTAAATTATTCATAATTAGTCAAGATCAGAAATTAAAATTATATGACTTTTTTAAGTAATCATGAGATTATTAATTAATTTTTAATATTGATCATTTATGTATAATTCAATGACCAAGATTTATTCTTCTCACCTTTAACAATAAACCACTCCTGTTAGTAAATATACTCCTTGCATAACATTCTTGAAAGGTTGCTATGAATTCTAGTGCAGGGGCATCCTTTGGTTTTAGCAATTAATACATTAGTATAGTTACAGAATCTAAGATAAATTTTGGCAAATGCTCACCAGAACTACCTGCAGTAATAAGTAGTAAGTGAAACTCCACCCGATTATCCTGCTTCAGAGACAAATAAAATTGTTACCTCTTCCTTCTTCTTTCTCTTTAGTTCTTGGGGCGCGCGGTCCATAAGGATCCAAGACGCATTCAATGTATGCAGATTCAGCTACCACCACATAACAGCCCCAAGGCAAGGAAACAAGAGATAACATCCAGAAGCTCACGACCGTATACAGTTAATGTGTAACCACTAACAACCACAATTTTTTGCCAGATGAAAACCAATCTAGCTATAAATGATTTACACTTGTTGCCTGACATATGTAGGCATGCTCCACTGTATCTGCATGCATATTGTGGTCGTAGTCATAATTTGTGTTGCCTCAAGTCTTACCACATATTTCTATATTGATATCTAATGGGAGAAAACTTAAATCAAATTCTTTATATTTTTTTATTTAATTCTCAAATTAAACAATGACATATAAATTTTTGTCTAACTCAACAATACACACTTATCACTACTAAATGATGATTAGTTAAAAAAAATCATATATTATTATTTAATTTAAGAATTAAATAAAAAGAATATAAAGAACTTGAGTTAAGTTTTATCCTTTTTAAAACTCTAGGGATTCAATTGTGGAACAATATATGTAAAGGCTTGATCTCTCGTTGATTTTTTCAGATGAAAACTCCAGACGATAAACACGTCTATTTTAATTATGAATTATATCAAGAACTTCAATGCTTAATCTGTGGATCTTTATCTGATTTCTTTACTATTACTTGAAAGAAAAAAACAAAACACGCACACATAGGTTGATTAAAAAAAAGTGATTAAAAGAAAAAGAGTACGGAAGAGAATGGAAGAAGTAAAATCAATATAAAAAATAGAAATATCATCATTTTTTTATTTGTGGATTATTTAAAAAATATAAGTGGTAATACATATATGATTAATTTATACATTAACTTAAAACTAATAATATATAATGGGTGATGGTTAATTTAAAATTGAGTTTAATTTTCATCTACTGATAGTGTAAAGATATTTTACACAATCATTCAATAATATTTCAACACATCATTATTTTTTTCTACATCATTCTCTTATTAATTTAAATAAATTTTATTAAACTAAAACATATACTGAATAATAAATAAAACCAAGAGTTTATCTGTCTCTCACCTTCGGGGTCTTCATGCTACAACAAATTTAGCTAATCCTTCAAAAATATATTTTAAAATATACTGAACTAGTGTTGTCTTTAGTAAAGACTACGCTTTTTGACCCTAACACAATATTTTTATTTACGTGTGCCTAATTAAATAGTAATAAAGCTTGTAGAGCTTATCTTTTTCACAATATAGGCACGCTATAGAAGTTTGACTAAAAATTTGTTGCAAAAAGTCTTACTCAAATGTTACTAGTGAGAAACGTGCCTATGAAAGGTATAGGGAACGCTTTTAAAGCGTTGTCAACAAAAGTGTGGCGCCCAATTTCTTGTAGTGTCAAGTGGAGCAACAGTTAGAGTCTTCAATTATAATTATAAGATCACGACTCTGTGAACATAGAACCAATCATTGTCTTACAATAATGTATTCAAGTTGGGGGATGGAAATTTCTTTCTATGGGGGAAATTAATAAATAGCCAAAAAAAAAAGGACTGCTAAGTGTTGATTATGAAGGAAAAATGGTTACATTTTCACACATTCATGGCATTTTGTGTTAGAATTTTATATATGAACTAGCATAAATCATATTATAATTTTATAAAATCTAAATTAATTGAATATAAAAATTATTAAAACATTTTGTTTTGTTCAAATTGTTATCAGTATTATTAATAAGCTTATTATTGTTAAAACACTGCTCATATGTGAGTTTTGTTCTATGAGTCATGTATATAAGTTTGTCATAGTAGGTAGGTTTAACCTAGTTTAATTATTCTATATATATAGGGAGATGTCCCTATTCTTAGTCACTTTAGTACATACAGTTGCCTCATTGATACTGATGGATGAGCGACTATTGTAGGATAAAAATAGTATCTCTCCCTCATCAAGATTGCTTTTCAGGATTTCGACATTGACTTCTTCATTAGCACTTTTTTAAGGTAACTCTAAAACTCTTTATATGCATTGATATGTCATAAATATTAAGATTAATAGATATGATAATTTTCTATCAATTGGAATCAGAACCAATGTTTTTAATCCTAATTATGACTATCAATTTTTGTTTTATTATGAGATTTAAAAATTTAAGAAACTCAAAATTTTAATGTATGTGATGTTTAATTCAAAAAAAAATTGAAATCGATTTCAAAAATAAAGTTAGGGCTTTTGTATATTAGGTTGTCTTGAGTTCAGAAACATGTTTATTGCATTTTAATATTGTGAATTTACAAATAATTTTACTCATACTCGTGGAACCCTAAAGTTTTTTTTATTCATTTTCTTTTAGAGATTATTTCAAGAAATTGATTTAGGACTATTGTAGATCCCTTTTTCCTGAATCTAACAACATCAAGATCATGTTTTCTGGTTGAGAAACAACTTGGAATTCCTTAAAAAATGTAACATGTGGCTAGCACTTTAACATCATTCAAAAACCCAGTTTTTTGGTGTTGTTTTTCTAGGAATAAGTTTAGGGGTTTTAAAGATCGTTTCTTTCTGAATCTAATGGAACAAAATCCCCAACTTTTATTGAGTATTAAGAGAGAATTTCTACGCGACCCGTTTCTAGGGAAAATGAGTCACGTGACCCATTGCACGAAAACGGGTTAAGAAGGAGACCCTGGTCTCTTGCGCTTCCCCACTTGCACAAGTGGCGCATGTGGTCTTCTAGAGCATGTTTTTCAACTTTTGTGTTTTGGGTTGTGCTCCACGCGCCCTTTCCTATTTTTTGGTATATTTTATTTTATTTCTCATGCCCATTTATTATTTATTTCAAAATTTCTAGAAATTAAAATTATTAAAAATATATGGTATTCTCCTTTTTTGCCTCTGGAAATTTGTGTATTATTGTGATGTTTTTGAGCATAATATATATTATGTACTTTTAGAGTTGAATGTTGTTTAGTCACTAAAATAATTTTAGTGTTATTTTGTGCATAAAATTGATATATAATGTTTTGAAAACTATTTATTTTATTGTTATTAATGCGATATGATTCTGAGAGTTGCTATTTAAAATATTATGATACTATTTTGAGGCACTTTTTATGATTGTGAGCTCGCCTTCGCTGGAACAATTATGTTAAGGTGTCACTTTATTGATATTTTGTTAATAATGTTACATTGGAGATTATGTTGATAATGCGCTTACTCTATCGGTTTGCCTTTATTAATGTAATTTTTGATGATTTGTTAAATGATACTATTTGGGCACTTTTCATGATTGTGAGTTCACCTTCGCAAGACCAATTGTGGTAAAGTACTATTTTGTTGATAAAATATCATTATGTTGTGGCTTTGGGGATTTATATTGATAATGCGCTTACCTATCGATTTGCCTTTATTAATGTGATTCTTAATGATTTGTTAAAGACATTAAGGTTCTGACCTTAGAGTTATCAGTATCTTTTTGGTACTAGCTTTAGGAACATAATTTTGATATTTGTGGGAGTTTACTCATGTGTTGCAAATCAGGACCCTTTAGACGGGATTGCAATTGCATGAGAAAACTTCATTATGATTTTTTGCTCAAATATTGTACATGTTGATATGCTTGACAAAATTTCCCTTTAATGTATCGTTCTTTCAGCTCCATCAATGCAAATGAGTGTTATAACGAAATTGAATGAGACTAATTTTGAGAACTGGTTGAATTATGTGAAATTGTTCCTTGTTGTCACTAATGTTGATGTTATTTTCACTGATGATGAACTTCAGAGACCCACAAATGCATCTTCCACTGTAGATAAGAAGAAGCATGAAAGATGGGTTCAATTCAATAAAGATTGTCTGATGACCATTAAGTATAGCATGGAAAAGACCATTAAAGAGAGCATTCTTGAAACAAATAATGCTAAGGAGTTTCTCAAATCTGTTGATGAGAAATTCAAGAAGTTTGATAAAACTAAAAAGGCCTACTACCTCTTTTTATTGACAAAGACTACATATGATGGTGTGAGTGGTGTGAGTGAACACGTTTTAAAGCTTGTGAACTGGTACAACTAGTTGAGGTCCATGAAAGTGGAGTTAGGAGAGGATTTCTTAGTCTGGTAGGTGTTTGAGTCTCTTCCAGCTAGTTTTGATGTTCCGATGACCACTCACAACGCTCAAAAGGAGGAGTGGACTGTTGATGAGCTTATATATGTTCTTACTTAAGAGGAGCATACCATAAAGAAGGGCAAGACCTATAGTATTCAGTTTGTTTCTCACAAGAATGGTGACAAGAAGAAGAAATTTGCTAAAGGGGAGAACAATAAGTCTCAGTTTAAGAAAAAAGTGGAATGATAAGCTTGGATATCCTTCTAAGCCATCTTCTGGTACTGGTAAGTCTTCTGGTGTTAAGCCTAAATACCAATTTAATAGAAATTATAAGTTTTGTGTTATATATGGGCATAAATAGTCTAATTGTTTGAAGTTTCTTGAGAAAAATGAAGGTAACCCCTTGGCTTTAGTATGTTTTGAATAAAATTTAGTTGATGTTCCTTCAAATACCTGGTGGTTAGATACTGGTGTAACTATTCATGTTACAAATTCATTACAGAAATTCAGAAGCAGGAGGAAACCAAGTGAAAAGGAGTTGATGATCACAGTAGGAAATGGAGCTAAAGTCAAAGTAGAACATATAGGAGTGGTTTCATTAAAGTTATGTACTAGACATGATTTAGTTTTGAAAGATATAGTTATGTGCCTTCTATGAGGAGGAATTTGATTTCAATTTTTGTTTTAGATAGTTATAACTACGGTTTCCATTTTAGTAATGCAAAAGTTTCTTTATATTATGATTATGCTCTTGTTGGTTCTGGAGTGTTGTCTAATTGTCTATACATGTTAAATGTTGATTCTCTTTCTGTTGATCAACGGGATTCAGATATCAATAATGTTGTTAGGAACAAGCGTGATAAAGTTGCTGAAAAGTCTTCTATGCTGTGGTACAAACATTTAGGACACATCTCTAGGGAGAGAATGAAGAGATTGATCAAGGAGAATATTTTTTATGATCTAGACTTCTCTGATTTCGATGCCTGTGTTGATTGTATAAAAGGAAAACTTACAGCCAAACCCAGGAAGAATGAGGTTACCAGGAGTGAAGGAATACTATAGTTAATTCATACAAATTTTTGTGGGCTCATTACTCCTACTGCCATGGGTGGTTTTAGGTACTTTATCACCTTTATTGATGACTTCTCTAGATACAGGTGGATTGATTTGCTACGTGAAAAATCTAATTCTTTAGATGCCTTTAAAGCATTCAAAGTTGTTGTTGAATTAAAATTTAATAAGCAGATCAAATGTGTGAGGTCTAATAGAGGTGGTGAGTGCTATGGTAAGTATGATGAAACTGGTAGAAATCCTGAACCTTTTGCTAGGTTCTTATAAGACTATGGTATTGAGGCATAATACACTATGTCTGGCACTCTGCAACAAAATGGAGTTACAGAAAGGTGAAATCGTACTCTTATGGCTATGGTGAGATGTATGCTTAGTCATTCTACTCTTCTAGAATTATTGTGGGGAGATGTCTTGAAAACTGCTGCTTATATATTGAATCATGTGCTAAGTAAATATATGTTGTAGACTCCATATGAGCTTATGATAGGAAAACGACCTACCTTGAGACATTTTCGTGTTTGGGGTTGTAGGGCAGAGGTGAGACCTTATAACCTACATTTAAAGAAGCTTGATCCCAAAATCATTAATGATTTCTTCACTGGCTATTGTATTGGCTCAAGGGGTTCTAGATTCTATTGTCCTTCTTATACTACTAGAGTTATTGAATCTGATCGGCCTGTCTATTTTGAAAGAGACTTAGAACATAGTAGAACTTAGGAGCCGCGTATTATTGATTTAAGTGAGGAGCATGTTGCTGTTCCTATTCTTGTTGATCCCTTTCTAGGGATAATGTCATCTCCTTTGATTTATAATGATGATGTTGTTGATCTTATTGATAATGTCGATATCCCTCAACAAGTTAAAAATAATATGCAGATTCCAGATGTTGTTGTGACTTCACTAAGAAGATATGAGCGGGTTCCTATATCCACTGAGTCTACTAGATTTAGGGATTATGTTGTGTACCTGCAAGAGCATGAGTTTAATTTAGTTGATGATTTTAATCTTATTTCCTTTGAAGAGGCCATGGTTAGTCCTGATAATGCACAATGATTACTAGCTATGAAGGATGAGTTGGTTTCTATGAAAAAGAATAAAATTTGGGAATTGGTGGAGTTGCCTATTGGTTATAAAATTGTTGGTTGCAAATGGGTCTTTAAGACCAAATGTGATGCTAAAGGTGAAATTGAGAGGTATAAGGTCAGACTTGTTGCTAAGGAATATAACCAGAGGGAAGACATTGATTATAAGGAAACTTTCTCACTTGTCTCCACTAAAGACTCTTTTCATGTTATGATGGCCTTGGTTGCTGATTTTGATTTGGAGTTTCATCAAATGGATGTTAAGACTGTCTTCCTAAATGATGATTTTTCTGATAATGTGTATATGAATCAACCTGATGGTTTTGTTGAAGATGGAAAAGATCATATGGTATGCAAATTGAAAAGATCCATTTATGGATTGAAACAGGCTTCCAAGGAATGGTATTTGAAATTTGATTATATTGTTAGCTCTCTTGATTTTAAAGAAAATATTGTTGACCAATGCATTTATCTGAAGTTTAGTGAGAGCAGATTCATCATTAATGTTCTATATATTTATGATATATTATTGGCTAGTAATGATATTATTTTTCTAAATGAGACTAAGCAAATGTTGATAGCACATTTAATATAAAAGATCTCGGTGATGCCACTTTTGTATTGGGTATTGAGATTCACCATGATAAATCTCGTGAAATTCTTGGCTTGTCTTAGAAAACTTATATTGAAAGGATTCTAAATAAATTTAATATGAAATCTTATAATCATTGTACTATACCTATTCAAAAGGGTAAAAGATTACCTAATACCTCGTGTCCTCAAAGTGATAAAGATGTTACTGAAATAGAGAAAGTCTCATATGCTTTTATTATTGGCAGCGTTATGTATGCTCAAGTTTGTACACGTCTTAATATTGCTTTTGTTGTTAGTGTACTTGGGAGATACTTGAGCAAACCTGGTGTGGCTCATTAGCTGGCTGTAAAATGAGTTATGAGATATCTACAAGGTACTAAATATTATATGCTCATCTATAGGAAGTTAGACCGCCTTGATGTAATAGGCTATACTGATTTTGATTATGGTGGTTATCTAGATGACTACAAGTTCACATCAGGTATATCTTTATTTTAGCAGGAGGAACTGTTTCTTGGAAGAGTGTTAAATAGACACTTATAATTACTTCTACTATGGAGACAGAGTATATAACTTGTTATGAGGCTACGCGTCAAGCAGCATGGTTGAAAAATTTGATTATCGAATTTCATATTGTGGAGAGTATTTTCAGGCTTCTTACTATTTATTATGATAATTCTGTCGTAGTGTGCTTCTCTTAAATTAATAAAAGCTCTAAGTGCTCAAAGTATTTTGATACAAAATTCATGTTTATTAGAGAGAAGATTCAGGAGTTTCAGACTCGTGTCGAGCATATCCCTACAAAACTTATAGTTATAGACCCTCTAACTAAATGTTTAACTGTCAAAGTTTTTGTTGATCATGTAACCCTTAAGGATATAGTGAGGTTTTTGATGTTTTGGGTTAGTGGAAGTTTGTTTTGTAATTTTGTTGTGATCTCATTTTATGTCTCGAGACCTTAAAAAATTATATTGTTATTATTATTGTTACCATATAATATTGTTATTGTTATTATTTAAGCAATTTTGTTTTTTCATGATATGACATATTGCGGAGACATTTTGGACACAGTCTCATTTTGTTGTTTTGGGTTGGTGGAAGTTTGTTTTGTAATTTTGTTGTGATCTCATTTTATGTCTCGAGACCTTAAAAAATTATATTGTTATTATTATTGTTACCATATAATATTGTTATTGTTATTATTTAAGCAATTTTGTTTTTTCATGATATGACATATTGCGGAGACATTTTGGACACAGTCTCATTTTGTTGTTGTATTGAGATGTTTATTAAATCTCATAAAGTATCCTAGGAAAATGTTTAGTGCAATTTTGTTAGGAAATGCACTTTGATCACATATTGGCATACAATTTTGGATGTGTTTTCCCATTGCTCATATATCATACCACATTTTGATGGGTTACTGAGATATGAGTCTTATATATATGATATCAATACTCATCGAGTATGATTTTCTGCATTGTTGAGATGTTTATAGTCTCATTTTGGATCAGTTGTTGAGAGTGTTGACTCGATTTAGACATCATGTTATGATAACATATTGTTTGATTAATTTAGAGAATTGTTTTCTTATTAAAGTGATGTAATGTGACTTATGCTGTCTAAGTGGAAGAATGTTAGAATTTTATTTATAAATTGACAAAAAAATTTAATATTAATAGAGATTATTATCATTATTTTTTGAATGTGATTATTATCATTATTAAACAATTAAAATTGCCATGAAGTTGCCTTGAAACAATTAATATAACACTAATTAATGAAATATTTGGTCCTTACCTCAGAGATAACCAAGCTTAGCCCAGCAACCAAGCAAGAATTAAGACCAACCTGGCCGACCTTTCCAACCTCTTTGACTTCTCTAATCTACCCACCCTAGTCGACCTAATTGGCTAGATCATTCAATTAATTTTATAAAAAATAATGAAAATATTAAGTGGTAATTAATTTAATGCATCAAATGATGGTACTTTAAATTTAAGTAAAAATTTCTTGTTAACCTGATTTTAAAATATCATTTTATAACAAAATAAACATGTGTCGTTCTAGGATAGGTGGATTCAATAAGAGATAATTTTGTCCTTTCATTGCAATCATATGGGAGGGGTAGCGCACCCTCCAAAGTCCTTTAACCCTATGAATTATGGTTGCCTCGCCATTTTTTAGTTTACGTTCACTTCTTTGTTGCACTCTTATCTCAATTTTGAGAGTTTACAAAATGAGTTTGACATGTTGAGTCAGCCTGTTAATTTGTGGAAAAATAGTAGATTGGGTTACATATTTTAATTCGTTTTTAATTTTTAATCCATTTAACACGTTTCATCTAATTTGTGAGTTTGACAAGTTGAACATGAGTTGACTTGTTGGATTAGAATTAAAAATAGTCTAAATAGAATTATTTATTTTTGTGATATTTTTATGAGTATGATATTAATTTTAATTTTTTTTTTGTTTTTTTTAGTCTCTACAAATTGTAGTTTTTTTTTTTTCTTTTTATGGTATTTTTTGTAAATTTTTTTTTATTTTTTAGACAAAATTAGGTGGGTTAGTTTTCTTTCATTTCCTCTTTTAGGTAAGTTAACACACCAACTTATATTAAAATAGAATAAATTAGTTCTTTCAATTTATTTTTTAAAATTAATCAACTCACCTCACTCTGTATGATAATAGGTTGAGGACAAAATGAGATGAGCGAGATACGTTGACCTATTTTGTCACTTCTATTAATTTTTATTCTCTGACTAATTTGAACGTAGGAGTATCACTCCACTTTATCTCCCACCAATAAATCACTATGACCAAGTGATGTTGAGTTCTCCAGAATCGTCAAGTAGTTCACATATCACTCCCTCAAGAGTAAGCGAAAACAATATTGAATATCAATTATTAATTATATAAGAGTGTCTTAAAGCAATTAATAACAATAATCAAATATTATACTAATTTGTTTTGCAGTCATTTTTTTTAACAAAATGTTTTTTTCAAAATATTTTGATTAAAGTTTTTTATGTAAAATAAATTAATTTAAACATGTATTAAATATGCTTTTCATTAAATAAAAATCCGTAGTCGTATATATGGTATTTAAAACAACTCATGCAGTGAACTGCCAAAATAAATAGTTAATTACTAAAGAATCTTTTTTAACAAAAAATATATATTTGCAGCTGCAATAAATAAAACAAAGAATTTCTAAATCTGAGTTTTTATTAAACAAATGGGATGGTAGAATTGAACACTTTAAAAAGTATGGTCTTCATTCCAGAATTTATTTTCAAAAGTCAATTATGGATATGAAAGATATTAATAAGCTGCACCGTCCGACGGTACATTATTTATTTAATTTATTGTCATTTACTAAGTTAATTAAATTGATCCTAATTATACAAAGATAAATTATTTATTTAACAATTTTTAAAATATCACATTTTGTCAGGTATGTCACCAAAAATGATAAATTATTGTAAGAGCGATTGGGTAGCTAAGAGCTTGTTATTCTATGAAATAAATTTAAACTCCACAAGATGATATATGAAAATCGTGAATAACACTTTTAATTTTTGAATAGAATATTGCATAAAATAAATGATCAAATAATAATCAATCTAAAAAAATTATTTTGACAAAATATGATTTTTTTAAATGAGTGTGCAAAAGGTTTTCCTAAAATAAAAATTCGTATAAAAAATGGTCAAAGAAAAATTAATTCTAAAAAATATTTTTGACAAAATATGATTTTTGAGTTATTTTAAAAAAAATCATAAAAATTAATTTATCACAATAAAAAAGTTTAGGATGTGAACAAGTTCACATCAATTTCTTATTTTTATTTGAAAAAAAATTGTAGTTGTTAAGATTAGGTCCCACTAACGCTTTTAGTAAAATCCAATAAAATAATTTTAAAAGTATTATATAGAGTTTAATTGATTGACATTCCACTCTCTCCCAATTTTTCCATTGTCAACTATTTTTTTTTAAATATGTTTATGGTATATACTACATGGAATACATATTAAAATGATTAAAATTAGCATCTGAGATGAGATTTTTATGGGAGATCATTTAAAATCCTACTAATGCTCTGACAAAACCAAAGACATGCCCCTCACATCCGGAAAACTAAAAACTTTGCTGTCCCTACGGGATCGAACCCATAATTAAAAGGAGATAAAAAAAAAACAAATAAGTAGGTTGCGACAACAAATAACAGAGAAGAAATAAATAAACAAAAGATAAGCGATTTGATAAATAATTAGTATAAAAATTAAATTAAAGAATAATGTAAAAATAATATAATAAACTAAATATATAAAACAAAATGGATTGCACACCCAAAAACATTAAACATAAAGGAAAATAATAATTATAACAATAACAAATTTAAGGAATGAAGTAGAAAAGAAGAAAAAGGTTAAAGCTTTACCAAAACTAAAACATTATCATTCTCTTGCCATTATACGTGAAAACATGGTGAGAACTTTTAAACATAAATAAAAGGTGCAATTATACCAACATGTTCTGAATGGATTCAGATGAGTACCTCAAGAAGGTATAGTGTGGTGGTTTCCTCCCTAGTGCAGCTGCGTTCCACCATCAAGGTCCGGCAGGGGTGGTACCTGCAAAAAGGACTCCAACGCTCAAGTCAGCTTCAATGCTCAGACAATAATAATGACTGTTCCCTCATCCAGAACGTTACCCATTTATGTTTACTTAGCTTGATCTTTATGGAGCATGACTGGAGTTAGAGCATTCAATGCAGGTATTATGGTAATATGGACGTTATAGTCATTTATTGAGAGGTTACAGAGTCAAGGAGATTCGTATTGGCGGTTACGAAGATCTGTTGATTTCCTGATCCTCATGACTTAGACATTCCGAGATCTTATTGCACTTTCCGGGGTGTTGATAGAGGAGTACGATGGGCGTGTCTTCGGGTTGATCCTTCTGAGTAGGATCCCGGCCCACGGTCCAGAACAGTTGCCCCCAGCTTGGTGCTTCGACGGGGTAGTCGAGTGTCAGGGTACTCTACTTCATAAAACGTGACGGGCTATGCCCTGACTTCAAAGCCAGGTTTCGCGATATTTGGTGCCGAGGTCAACGTTCATTGTATCAAAAAGTCGTTGGGGTTGGAGATCGGTAAATCCATACCCTTTGTCCCGAAGTCTGGATCTTGCTGCTCCCTCGGAGTCTGTATTTTATTCCTAGACTTTCTTGAAACTTGTAAAAATCCGAATCCTTATCTTTGGAAACTGTTGCTTCTGATTTAATTGGAAGTTACGGATCCTTTAAAAGAGGATCAGTTTCAACCTTTTCCCAGATATCCGTTGCTCTCGTAACCAATAGGAAAGGGAGGGCATTTAATGCTGTTGATTTGATTCTTAGAGTTGGTCAAATATCTTTCCGCTCTATAAATACAAAGGGCTCAAGCCTGGGATGATCATTCCTTTTTCCTCCTATTCTTGCAATCTTCAAGAATGGGTTTGCTGTTCCTACGCCTGCGCTTGTGTTCAGTTAGAGAAATTTTGCCTTCTGCAAAGGTCACCTTTTTCCTTTTTTTCCCAAAGTATTTGAGGATACTTCATTTCCTGCTAAAACCCTTGTTTCACTAGGAACTTTTCTTTCCCAGCGTAATGAGGACAGGGACTTTACCTTCCCAGTGTACGAAGGAATGTCAAATTCATACTTTCGCATTTGGGAAGTTCAGTAACCCCCTGTCATGTTGGATGGAGGTAATTGGAGAAATAGAGTCCTTCTTTGCCCTCCTTTTAGATAAGCCGGGGGACCATTGAAGTGATTGCTTCCAAGCGTCCTGGAATGATCATGAAAAAGTTCATTCCACGCTCAACTCCGTTCGACCAAGAAGAGGATGCACGTTAGTCTTCTTTTATCCTTGTGAGTGAACCCCTGAGTGGTATGGTGAAACTTCCCGAGTCCGTGGCGTGTTCTGTTTAGGTTATCTTCGTTTCTTGAAGCCGATCCACTTTTTCAAAAAGCCTCAACGGGGAAGAGGCGGGTGTGTGCTTTAGAGAATCGGATGTGAAAGTACACACGGCGAAAAGTTAGCCTCCGCCTCAGGGCTCACAAGGTCTTTGTTTAACCTTTTCATATCCCTTGCTTTCCTTCTCCTTGAATTGATGTATGACGATGTATGGAATGAAATAAAAATGTAATTGAATTGCCAAGCAATTTGTTTTACCATCTTTAACTTGTGAAATTTTTATCTTTGGAGCGGGCGAGTCCAATGCTCGTTCACCGGGGTGACTCTAATGCGTGTCTGTATAACTTGCCTACGCGCTTTGCCGAGGCGGGCAAAGTGCAAAGCTTAAGTAATAAAACCGAGGTTATTTGAAACCGGGAAGGAATTTACCGGGATATGTAACGAGCCGTGGTATTTAATATTTTGTAGACGTTGTAGATACTAGAGTTGGTTTGTTCTGCTGAGCTAGCTGTCCCTTCAACTGCCATGACAGCGACGTGGTCCACGTGGCTTGTGCTGGTTAAGGAGTCGTGCATCGTGCTTTACGCGCCATGATGAACATCTTTTCAAATTCAGATTGAATGGACGGAAATGCCCCCAAACTGTAGCTGCTATAAATAGGGCTTCGTCCTTCCATTTTTCACCTTTTGCTGTGCTTATAAACTGGTTGCCTGAGAGGAAATCCGAGAAGTTTTACGGCTGTCAGCGGTGGTGCTTGCGTTTTTGAAGCAGCTTCGACCAGCATTTGTCAAGGTATTTTCCTCTATTTTCTTCCTTTAAACTCCATTTTTACCGACTATACGAACGCCTTTTTGGTGGACTGTTTGCTTTTCTCTTCTGTTAACTTTGGGGACAGCAATGTCGTCCCCCTTCCTAATGGCGTTGCCTGATGATGCACCTCCCCTACGGCGCCGCGCACGGCGGTCGGGGTTGTCCTTCCGAGTCTAAGTCTTGGTGGGTGCAGAGGCCGGTGCGTGGGTGTTAGCTTATTGCTTACCTACTGCCATGTTTGGATGTTTTGAACATCTTTGGTTCTGACTCTAGGCCTCTGTGTGTCTTCCAGGAAACTTAATGGCCAGAAGAAGACGGCCAAGAGGTGAAGCTCCTCCTGCGACCTCGAATCAACAGGCGGAGCAGGCGATTAGGATTCGCCGGGGTCCTTTGTTGCCCTGTACTTGGGTTGCCGACGATGCGTATGATAGGATATCCCGCTATGAGTCCGGCGCTGAACTAGATAGGCTAAAGGAATACTTGGAGCTTACTGAGGGCGGTGTAAAGGACGATGAGTTTGTGATTTTGTCCCCGGGGAGAGAACGAGTGTGCTGGACCCGTGAAGAAGGTGAGCACTTCATGTATCTTTACGAGGACTTTTTCACGAGGTTCGGACTACGGCTTCCTTTCAACAATTTTCATATTTCGATTCTCCGGACTCTTCACGCTGCCCCCAGTCAAATTCACCCCAACGGTTGGGCAAACATCTTGGCCTTCGAAAGAATATGCCGGGTAGTGGGGTTACGATGCACCGAGGGGGCATTCTTTTATTTCCATACCCGGTATTCATCCCTTGGAGCCCGTGCTCGACAATAATCTTGGCTCTCGGTTCAATCCCGGCAAGGAAGGGCTGTATTTTTGCCGTACTTGGAGAGTTACAAGGACTTCAAAGAGAAATTCTTCAAACTGAAGGCAGCTAGAGGTAGTCGTCCTTTTTGGCTGGGTAATGGTGCGGAGACGGTATTCAGTCTTTACTGGAATCCAGCGGCGTGGAGTATCCCTACTCAATCGTTTGAGAGGGAGATCAACCAGCTTACCGATGAAGAGGTTGAGTGTGTGAACTTCTTCGACATGTGGGTGGAAAAGGTCGGCAAAATCCGGCCTAAAGATATTTTAGATAGTCCAGATGACGATGAGCTGTGGACTGTACTAGGTAATGTTGGTTGGCCGTGGTGTATATTTACATGCTCATTTTTTAATGTATCTGATTTTTTATTCTGTTTTGCAGAGAGCTTAGCCGAGATGGTGGGAGGTGACTTTTTGGCTATCCTGGAAGCGCTAAGGGCCAGGAATCCCGACATTCCAATGAGTCCTCCAATGGGGTACGTCCCGTCCCCTACGAGCACGGTGCCCGAGGTTCGTTTTGAGGTGGTGGAACCCATCAACGTGGATGATTCTCCCGAATCACCTCGGGGACGAAAGAGGGCGGCGTTGGAAGAAGGGCAATCTAGCGGCCGGGGTAAGAGGATAGCGACGGAAGAAATCTCTGGGCCAATAGAGCTATTCCGGGAGGAAGCAGATCCCCGGGAATTTATTGACTTGAATTTCCTTGATGAAGAAGTTGTGGAACACCTCGGCCGACGCAAACCAAAAGAAGCTTTGTTGGCCTTCCAAAATATGGGGATCCAACTTGCTACCGAGGCTCGGTTCTTAGAGCTCGCGGTCGATGATCATGAACGGGAGATGGCGGAAAAACTGGCCGCAGCTCAGAGTGGTGTAACAAAAGCTCTCAAGGATCTGGAGGATTCTGCGAAAGCCAAAGACAAAGCTTTACTCCCGGTAAAGGAGCTAGAAGACGAGGTAGCTATTCTGAAGGACGCCAGTAAGGCAAAGGAGGCTATGCTGACCGAGCAGCAAAAATAGATTGTCGCACTCCAGGCTGAAAGTGATAACTCTCGAGCCAAGTCTCAGTGGTGTGAATCCAAGATTATCACTCTTCAGGCCGATGTTAACCAGCTGATATCGTTGTGCACCAATATAAAAGAAGATCAATTCAAGAACGCTGTCAACCAAGTTCAACACTTTAACCCCGGGGTTGCATTGGTTTTGGATGGACTTGACTCAGGGAAGGTGGTTCGGGAGGGACTTCTTGTTGCTCCTCGCGTGGCTTCTTCAGATTTGGTTGAAGATTCCACCAACGGTGGACCGGATTCTGCAGCAAATTAGGGGTTTTTTTTTTGACGTGAGGTCTTAGTTATATGTACCTCGGTTCCTGTAAACATTAACCCAAACTTTGGTCTTTATAAATTGTTCTCTGATTGAAATGCCATTGTGAAAGGTGAACCCGTTCAAAAAAAAAAATCACCACTCAGGCCAGTCCCGAGATCCCTCTAAGAGCAAACGTTATAGGCCTAAATATTCTGAATATACTCCTTTGAACACTCCTCGAGAGACAATCTTGAAGGAGGTCCTTCAAACCGAGTTCCAGGATATTAAAAGGCCGCTACCTGTCAAAAAACAATCCCAGAGGGACAAATCTAAGCACTGCAGGTGGCACAACAGTTATGGTCATGAAACCGAAGATTGCTATCAGCTCCGAGATGTTATCGAGTCCCTGATCAAAGAGGGACGTTTGCAAAAGTACATTGGTGGCTTTCGTGGCAACCAAGACCACGGAAGGAGAAGGAATCAGAGACGAAGCCGAAGTCCTCGGCGAAGTCCAGATCGACCCCAGCAAAGAACCCGCAGTCCGGCCGGAAGAAACCAGGAGTCCTGTCAAGAGATCTCAAACCCCGACACGCCGAGATGGTGAGAATAGACAAGGACCAAACCGGGATGTTCAAGAGGGCGGATACCGGAAGGATAGGCTAATCCATACCATCGCTGGAGGATTTCTTTGGAGGAGGAGTGTCAAATAATTCTCGGAGAAAGGCACTTCGGACGGCGGTTTTAAGCGTGTCGAGCTCTTCACTAAGACCACCCGCTCAGAATAGTGGAGCACCTCCCATTTCTTTTTCCGAGGATGACTACGGCGATATCATCTGGGATCACGACGACCCACTGGTGATCTCCGGAATAACATCCAACGCAGAAGTCCGTCGAATTTTTGTGGACCAGGGAAGTTCGGCAGATATCATGTTTATGGACGCGTTTGAAAGATTGGAATTCCCCTTGTCTGAATTAACACTATATGAAGGTGAGCTCACTGGTTTCTCCGGGGAGAAGGTCACCCTGGTAGGATACTTCGATACTTTCCTGACCTTGGGTGACGATAGCGCGTACAGAACCGTGAAGGTGAGATTCTTAGTTGTGGATTGTCCCTCGGCCTACAACATCATCTTGGGGCGTCCTACGTTGAACAGCATGGCCGCCGTAATCTCCACCGCTCACCAAACAATGAAATTCCTTAACCGGGATAATAAAGTGGTCACGGTCAAGGGCGATCAGATTGCGCCCGCAAATGCTACAACGAAAGCCTGAAAATTAGTAGGGCATCCAGAAACAAGAAGGCGCGCACACCCATTCCAACCCATCAAGTTAATGTTTTGATGACCGAACTAGATGCACGAGAAGAAATCCGAGGCACTAGACCCCAGCCCGACGGAGACTTGATCTGTTGCAGCTTGATGATGAACTTGGACACACAACCAAAATTAGGGCGAACCTCGACGAGCAGGAGAAAGCTCAGTTGGTAAAACTCTTGAAAGAAAACAAAGATCTTTTTGCCTGGACGTCTGCTGATATGCCTGGAATTGACCCCGCTTTCATCTGTCATCGTTTATCTATTAAACGATATGCAAAGCCGGTCTCTCAGAAAAAGAGGAGGGTCGGACCGGAAAGGCAGCAAGTCATCGAAGGACAAGTAAAGGAGCTTTTGAACGCCGGATTCATCAGGGAGATCACGTATACCACCTGGCTGTCCAACGTTGTCCTGGTTAAAAAATCCAACGGCAGATGGAGGATGTGTGTAGACTACACTGACCTGAACAAGGCGTGCCCTAAAGATCCATACCCCCTCCCTCATGTGGACAAACTGGTCGATAGTTCCTCCGGTTTTCAGTTACTATCTTTCATGGACGCATACTCCGGGTACAATCAAATTCCAATGTACCCCGGGGACGAGGATAAAACCGCGTTCATCACCGAAAAGGCAAGTTACTGCTACAAAGTAATGCCTTTTGGGTTGAAGAACGCCGGAGCCACTTATCAGAGAATGATGAACCGGGTCTTTGAGAATCAGATAGGGAGAATGCTAGAAGTCTACATTGACGATATGATAGTCAAGACCTCGGTGTCAGGATCGCATACCTCGGATTTAGAGGAGGTATTTGAACAGCTCAGAAAACACAATATGAGGCTTAACCCGGAGAAATGTGCATTCGGGGTCCAGGCTGGAAAGTTTTTGGGTTTCATGCTGACACACCGGGGAATTGAAGCAAACCCCGACAAATGTAAGGCCGTGCTCGACATGCACAGCCCCCGAAATGTGAAAGAAGTACAAAAGCTAAATGGGCGGATCACGCTCTTACACGTTTCTTAGCTGGAGCCACCCACAAATCCCTCCCACTTTTCAAATTGTGAAAAAGGGTACCGGTTTTGAATGGACTCGGGAGTGTGAGGACGCTTTCATCTCCTTGAAGAATATCCTGTCATCCCCCCCAATTCTCACAAGACCTGAGCCAGGAGAAACGCTGTACATATACCTCTCCATTCACGAGGAGGCCGTTAGTGCAGTACTTGTCAGAGAATCCGACGGTGTCCAGAAGCCGGTCTATTTTGTGAGTAAAGCATTGCAAGGCCCCGAACTCCGATATCAGAAGATTGAAAAGGTCGCATTCGCACTCATCGTTGCGGCCAGAAGGCTGAGGCAATATTTCCAATGCCACCCGGTGGTGGTAAGAACAGACCAGCCTATCCGACAGATATTGCACAAATCGGACCTGGCCGGAAGGATGATTGCATGGTCCATTGAGCTTTCCGAGTTTGGAATCACTTACGAACCCAGGGTAGCAATTAAAGCACAAGCACTCTCGGACTTTTTAGCTGAATTAACCTCGGAAGCAAATAAAGCCAAAGAAGAGCAATGGACCGTGTTTGTTGATGGGTCGTCGAACCCAAAAGGCAGCGGGGCCGGGGTGATAATAGAAAGTCCCGACGGGGTCACCATTGAAAATTCCCTTAAGTTCGAGTTTCCCACCTCGAACAATCAAGCCGAATACGAAGCATGTATTGCCGGATTAACAATGGCTAGGGACTTGGGAGCCACCAAACTCAAACTATGCAGTGACTCCCAACTCGTAACCTCACAGATCCGAGGTGATTACCAAGCAAAAGAGTCGCTTTTACAGAAGTATTTGCTGAAAGTAAAGCAGCTTCTCTCAAGTTTTCAATCGGTACAGCTGGAACACATCCCGAGGGAACAAAATTCAAGGGCCGATCTCTTGTCTAAATTGGCCAGCACTAAAAGCCCGGGCAATAACCGCTCTGTGATTCAGGAAGTCATCCAACAACCATTAATCGCCGAAATGGCCATATTCCAAGTTGACGGGGAGGAACACGATTGGACTACACCGTTGATTGAATACTTACAGTCCGGCAGCCTTCCTAATGACCCAAAGGAAGCATCCAGGCTAAAGAGAACCGCGGTCAGGTATACTATCTATAATGGCCAACTTTACCGACGCGAATTCTCCTTACCCCACCTCAAGTGCCTTACATCAAGGGAGGCCAAATATGTCTTGGCCGAAGTCCATGAAGGAAGTTGTGGACACCATCAGGGAGGGAAAGCCTTGGCCTTAAAGGCTCTCAGGGCGGGATACTATTGGCTGACGATGGAAGCAGATGCTCTTACACATGTTCAAATATGTGACAAGTGCCAGCGGCATTCGGATCACTATCACGCCCCTCCTGAAGAACTATCCACGATGTCCATACCCTGGCCCTTTTATCAGTGGGGAATGGACATCCTGGGTCCGTTCCCTCAAGCTCCCGGACAGCTGAAATTTTTTATTGTCGCGGTGGATTACTTTACCAAGTGGATCGAAGCTGAGCCCGTAGTCACCATCACCTCGGCTAGAGTCCAGAAATTTACTTGGCGTCACATTATTACCAGGTTCGGCATTAGGAATCAATTGTTACGGATAATGGGACGCGGGATTCAAAGACAAGGGGTTTGAAGAGCTACTTTCTAGGGTGAAAATTAAACATCATTGTAGCGCGATCGAGAACCCCAGGACAAACGGACAGGCCGAAGCCGCAAATCGGATCATAGTCCGAGGATTAAAGAAAAGGTTGGACGACGCAAAAGGAAACTGGGCCGAGCAGTTGGACCACGTCCTTTGGGCATACCGAACTACACCCCACTCCTCCACTGGTGAAACCCCTTTCAAACTCACATTCGGATGCGAAGCTATGATCCCGGTGGAGATTGGAGAACCAAGCTGGCGTTCTCAGAATTTCTTGCGGGATAATAACCCTGGTTTAATCAGAGAAGACTTGGACCTATTAGAGGAAAGAAGACGTATTGCCCACATACGAGACGCCGCGATCAAGCAAAGAACCGCATCCCGGTACAACTTGAAGGTCGTTCCGAGAAGATTTCAACCGGGCGACTTGGTACTTTGCAGAGCCGATGTCGGTGGACGGAATGCCTCCCAAGGAAAACTAGCCCCTAATTGGGAGGGTCCTTACCGCATAGTAATCAGCACCGGCAAAGGAGCTTATACCCTAGAAACTTTAACAGGGAGGCCGGTGAAAAATTTTCTTTTGCCCTGGTGATCTCTTCCAATTCCACGTACTTATCTGCTCGTAGGTGGAACTCATCTAAATTGGCCGGCTTCTTTTTCACCAGTGACCGGAAGAAGTCTGAGTCAGTCCGTAGACCATTTCTGGCGTAATGGAGGGCTATTTTGTCGTCGAGGTTTTCGATCCCCACACAAGCATGACTGAATCTCTTAATGTATTCTCGCAGGGATTCAACACTCTTTTGGCGAATTCCCGATAGAGAATCAATTGACTTCGGTCTCTCTTTGGCCGTGGTATAATGCAACAGAACCGCCATTGCGTGAGGTCCCCCATCCTGTAATTTTTGTCCGTAAAGTCACGAACCAACAAAGAGCATCCTTCTTCAGGAAGAGAGGGAAAGCACGGCATAACGATTCGGGGTATACCCGTAGAGTTGCATGGACTGCGTATAGGCATCCAAATGCTCCTGTGGATCCGTGGTCCCATCATAGGGCTCTATATTGCTTGGGGACTTAAAGTTCCTCGGGACCCTATATGCCATTAAGGCATCAGAGAATTGCTGCTGACGGCCAGGGACTGGGTCAATATTTTCTATTACCCCGGCACTGACATGTTGGGTTTCCCTATGAGCAGCGGCTCGCTCACCCCCCTCATTGCCAGCCTGCGTAAGCCTTTCTAAATTGTCCAGGCGGCGGCGCTGCTCCTCCAGCTGATGTCGTTGGTTATCAATCAGTGCGGTCTGTTGGCGCAGTAATTCTCGTAGTTTATTTCTCGCCATTCCGGATTGCGAATTGTCCTCATAATGTGATCGGTCAGCATCTAAATTAGGGATTCCCAAACGAGCATGCGCTGGGACCCTTGCAGCTTGATTTGCGTTGTTCTCTCCGGTTGGGGGGTATACAAGTCTATCCGGACAGAGATCCTTCGCGAGGGGATTGGGCTTTCGCTGATGCTTGAAGTTTCATGTCCCCCGTTTAGCGTTTCTACCAAAACAGGCCTGCTCCTTACAACGGAGGTTTCCGGTGGTGCGACGGAAAGAGGATCGCGCTGGACCGCTGGGCCCTGTCCGTGAGCAGGGGCAGCATGTGCAGCACTTCCTCTTCGCTGATTTTGCCTCGTACTCACCATGATGGAAATGGGAATAGTAATTTACGGTTTTCCACAGATGGCGCCAAATGTTCTGAATGGATTCAGATGAGTACCTCAAGAAGGTATAGTGTGGTGGTTTCCTCCCTAATGCAGCTGCGTTCCACCGTCAAGGTCCGGCAGGGGTGGTACCTGCAAAAAGGACTCCAACGCTCAAGTCAGCTTCAATGCTCAGACAAGAATAATGACTGTTCCCTCATCCAGAACATTACCCATTTAGGTTTACTTAGCTTGATCTTTATGGAGCATGACTGGAGTTAGAGCATTCAATGCAGGTATTATGGTAATATGGACGTTATAGTCATTTATTGAGAGGTTACAGAGTCAAGGAGATTCGTATTGGCGGTTACAAAGATCTGTTGATTTCCTGATCCTCATGACTTAGACATTCCGAGATTTTATTGCACTTTCCGGGGTGTTGATAGAGGAGTACGGTGGGGCGTGTGCCGGGTTGATCCTTCTGAGTAGGATCCCGGCCCACGGTCCAGAACACAACATATATCGGATCCTATCAGATTCTGTAGTTAAGTGTGCTTAGACGAGAATAGTGTTAATAAAGGTGACCTCATGAGAAGTCTTTATGTTACATCTCTTTTTATAATTAACATTTGTTGGTTTAAGTAGAAAGGATTCAGATTCTTTAAGTAAGTGATCTTAGGTTCAATCATAGGATTTGTGTATATGAAAATAATATTGTTAATTTTTTTTTTTACTTAAGCACTTAAATATATCTTGAAAAATTAATCTTTCACTTATTGAATGAAGAGATATTTTGAGAAACTAAAGAAAAGAATATATGAAATTGTGACTTCATGTAAACTGAAACACCAAGGAAGTGAGAAAACTTTTCTTTTATGCTTGGAACCTTCGCAAAGGGAATTATAAGTTAACTACCTTCTGTGCTGATGCATACTCACACTCTTTGTGTGATTTTTCCTATGATATTCCCCTCTACTATCTTCTACTTGCCCTCCTCTTGTGTTTTTTTTTTTTTTTATTGTCCGAGTTATTTATAATCAACGAGATGAGAATTTTTCTCTCTATTAATTTAATTACCCCAAATCAACATAAATCAAAACAAATATCAACTGAATTAGCATAAATCAAGATAAAGATTCCAAATCAACATAAATCAGAATAAATATTCCTAAATAAGTATAAAGCAAAATAATGACCCCAAATCAGTATAAATAAGAATAAATCAAAATAAAGATCCCCTTTTACTCATTTATTACTAGAATCAACTAAATAATTTTCAATCAATCAAGCTCCTAATTGGACCATTCTTCCATAATTTAAAAAAGGAATAAGAAATGTGTTAAAAAAGTGGATGCAATGACTATACACACTTCCATTGAGTTAATGAATTTTGGGCATTGACAAAAAATTAATTTGAGCCTTAAGAATTTGTTTTGGGCCACAAAATCTTTTCTTTTCAAAGAATTAATTTTATTTTATTTTATTTGAAATTTAAATGCTTGGACAAAATTAGATATTTTCACAACTAAAAAGAATTTTCTGTATTTGCTAGAGTGTTAATGGTACAAAATTATAGTATAAATTTGATTGAAGGCTGTGACCACTACCTCATACTAGAACAGGAACATGGTGTCCATATGGACAATAATGGTTTTCCCAAGTCCCTTCCTGCTTATTCACTCTTCAAAGATGAGCAGCAAGCTTGCCCTGAATTTGAGTTTTCAAGCCTGCAGAATCTATACAGATGTAGTAACTAATGAATGAGTAGATTAGTGTGGTGCTGACAGTATGCATGAACACTTGCCTTTTCCCTCACAAGTTTATCACGATAAAGAAAGAGTTCCCATCTTCTTCTGCGTAACCCACGTTTGGAATCCTTCAAAAGCTCACCATAGCAGCAAAGTATCCCATTAGTTTGCTGTGTCTTTTGCAAGCCAATTGATTCCCATTGGTATTATGAGGAATCCAATCAATGATTCAAACAAACAACACTAATTTTCAATTACTT
The DNA here is from genome assembly GCA_029884595.1 of Ormosia semicastrata. Classification (NCBI taxonomy): domain Eukaryota; kingdom Viridiplantae; phylum Streptophyta; class Magnoliopsida; order Fabales; family Fabaceae; genus Ormosia; species Ormosia semicastrata. The sequence goes on from JAQQTO010000063.1 coordinate 118,062,317, forward strand.
ACCAATGGTTTTTCAAGCATTTTCTCTTCCAACTTCTTATCCATAATGATCAACTTAGACAATGCAATCTCCGTCGAACGAATTGAGTCATTATTACAATGATCACGATGATGATGACTAGTTTTTGCAATTACATTCTCACTGCCATAATGTAAAAAACCCAAAGACCTTGACCTTTTGAGCCTCGTCACTGCCATTTTTCCCGTCCTTCTCCCAAACCCAGACCCAATTTGGCGCGGGCCCTCACCCATATTCGGATCCGAACCCGACTGCTTTTTTATCTCACCAAAAAAACCCAAACCCGAACCAACTGACTTAGACCTCATCGCTCGATTCGCAGGTTCACTTTCATACTCTACACCCGGCACACTAGATACTTTCCCGTTCCTTCTTCTACTCCCACCCTTAACTACCCTCACGACTTCTTTACTCCCATCACAATCATTCAATTCATTCACCAACGGCCGCACACTCTCTGCACGCGCCACCACGCGCCTCTTGAAACTCCTCCATATCGAAGGCGCGTGAATGCTCTTCCTCACCACCTGAAGGCATTCCACCACCTCCGCCATCGACGGCCGCCTCTCCGCCGTCGACCTCACGCACCTCACCGCCAGCATCGCGAGCTGCCGTATCACCACCTTATCCGGCGGCGCACCGATCCGCGGGTCACAAATTCCGGCTAACTCGCCGCGCCTGATCAACGGCACCGCCCAGTCTACCACCGACGGAGGACTAAAGTTCACGTCAATGGCGTTCCTTCCACTTGCTATCTCGAGTAGCAAGATCCCAAAGCTGAAGACGTCGCTCTTGGGGCTGAGATCCCCCGGCGCAAGATAGCACGGGTCGAGGTACCCTAAAGTCCCCGCCGGTGGGGTACACGTGGCGCGAAAGTCCTCCACGTGTCCCCTAAGGGCGAGACCGAAGTCCCCGAGCCTCGCGTTCCACTTCGCGTCGATCATAATATTGGTGGACTTGATGTCGCGGTGAATAACCGGCGGGTTCGTTGAGTGAAGGTCCTGAACCGCTTTTGCGACTTGGAGAGCGAACCGGACTCGCGCGGTCCAACCGGGAGGTTTAACCGCGGTCGAGTGGAGGAGGTCGTGCAGTGAACCGTTGGGCATGTACTCGACGACGATGAGCTTGTTGTTGGAGTGGTCGGTGCTGAAGCCAATGAGGTTGACGAGACGGCGGGGGATTCGGACACGGGAGAGGATCTCGATCTCGTTCTCGGCGGGGCTGGTGGAGGCGTTGTGGTGGTTTGTGGTGGTTGGAGGGTGGGAGGGTTTTGTTTTTTTGACGGCGGCAATGAGGGTGCCGCCGTCGAGGGTGGCTTTATAGACGCTGCCGTGGCTGCCTTTGCCTAAGAAGGTGTCGGGGAGAAGTTGTTTGTGGCGGCGAGGAGGTCTGAGTAGGAGAAGTCCCTGATGGGTGGGAGGTTATGATGGGTTTTTTTTGGTTTTGGGTTGGTGGTGTTGGTGTTGGTGTTAGTTTTCTTCTTGAGGTCCCAGTAGTGGGGGTCGCACGTGGCGATTGCGGATTCGCCATTGCAAGACAGGTAGCCCATGATGGTTATTCAGATCAGCTGCACCTGGGTGGTGAGTTTTTAGTTTTAGTAAGATGGGAGTGAGAATGAGAAATGGATGAGATAGAAAGTAAGAGAGAGTAGAAAGAGGGTGATAAAGGTAGCAGTGGCTAGTGGGGAGAAATTCTTATAGTGAGTTTTTGTAGGGAGTGAGGAGGGGGATGGAGGAGGTGGAAGTGGTAAAAAGAGAGCGGCAAAAGCCATAACTGTGAAGAGATAGAGGTGCTTTAAGTTTTAAGTTGAAGTGTGTAAATGGTTCACAGTATTGCAGGACGATGTAGAAACGGTTCATAATTATTCCATGTTTTCCTTTTTCTCATTATTTTTGTTTAAATTTAAATTTAATTTACTTTACCGGTTTACCCAAAAAGGAACTAGATGCACTAAAGGTATAGTGCGAGCAAACCAAAAATATTTAATGGAATTTATTAATGGCAATTTTTTTTCTTAACTTTCTTAACAAATATTTTAAGTAAAACTTAAATTTAATTCACTTTCATCTGTTCGTCATTCAATGTGTGACATCAAACCATGTTGTTCAAATTAATTTAATATTGATATGATAATACAACGTTTGATTATACTATAAAATATTTTTATACTATCAATAGATTAAAAGTTATTTTTTTACTTAGCAGAAGATCAAATTTCATGGAGATTAAGTTTTTTTTTTCCTATCATCAACTGGACCTATCAGCCTAAAAATAAAATAAAATTACACACACAATTGAAGATGAAACACCCCAATAGAGTCTTGCTACATGAGACTAATAAGAGGTTGAGGAGAGACATTTATAATAGTATAAGAGAATAAATTCAAGTGACCTAATCTGATAAAAAAATCTGTACATATATTACTTTCTTTGAGTGAATGAGTTACAACAGTATCACCCAATCCTCATGGAGCAAAGCTTGAATCTCTTGAATAAGTGAAGCATAATGATGAGTGACTAATGTCCTTTCTGTTCTGAACGGATTCAGAAGGATACATGTGGAAGGTATGATTTGGTGGTTTTCTCCCTTCAACAGCTGCATTCCATCGTCAAGGTCTGGCGGGGGTGGTACCTGCAAAAAGGACTCCGACGATCAAGTCAGCTGGTGTGCTAAGGTATCTGTTCCTCAATCAAACATTACCCGTTTAGGTTTATTTAGATTGATCTTTATGGAGCATGATTGGAGTCAGCAGTTAATGCATGTATTATTGTAATGTGGACGTTATAGTCATTTATTGAGAGGAGAGGTTATAGAATCAAGGAGATTCGTATTGGCGGTTACGAAGATCTGTTGATTTCCTGATCCTCATGACTTAGGCATTCCGAGGTCTTACAGCACTTTCCGGGGTGTTGATGGAGGAGTAAGGTGGAGCGTGTGCCGGGTTGACCCTTCTGGGTAGGATCCCGGTCCACGGTCCAGAACAGTTGCCCCCAGCTTGGTGCTTCGACGGGGTAGTCAAGTGCCAAGGTATTCAGCTTCATAAAACGTGACGGGCTACGCCCTGACTTCAAAGCCAGGTTTCGCGATGTTTCGTGCCGAGGTCGACGTTCATTGTATTAAAAAGTCATCGGGGTTGGAGATTGGTAAATTCGTATCCCTTGTCCCGAAGTCTGGATTTTGCTGCTTCCTCGGAGTCTGGATTTTGTTCCTAGACTTCTTGAAACTTATGGAAATCTGAATCTTTATCTTTGGAAACTGTTGCTTCTGACTTAAATGGGAGATAAGGATCCTTTAAAAAAGGATCAGTTTCAATGTTTCCCAGATATCCATTGCTCTCGTAACCAATAGGAAAAGGAGAGCATTTAATGTCGTTGATTTGATTCGTAGGGTCGGTCAAAGCCTTCCTGTTCTATAAATACCAAGGGTTCATGCCTTGTACGATCATTCCTTTTTCCTCCTAATCCTGCAATCTTCCAGAATGGTTTTGCTGTTCTTACGCCTGTGCTTGTGTTCAGAGGGGATTAGAGAAGATTTGCCTTCTTTAAAGACCACCATTTTTTTGCTTTTCCCAAAATATTTGAAGATACTTCTTTTCCTGCTAAAAACCTTGTTTCATTAGGAACTTTCCTTTCCCAGCATAATGAGGACGGGGACTTTACCTTCCCAGCGTACGAAGGAATGTCTAATTCATACTTCTTCGCTGGGAAGTTCTGTAATCCCTGTGGTGTTGGACGGAGGTAATTGGAGAAATAGAGTCCTTCTTGGTCCTCCTTTTACCTAAGTCGGGGGGACCATTGAAGTGATTGCTTCCAGGCGTCCCGGGATGATCATGAAGAAGTTCATTCCACGCCCAGCTCCGTTCAATCGAAGAGGACGCACGCCAGTCTTCTTTTATCCTTGTGAGTGAAACCCATGAGTGGTGTGGCTGAAATTTTCTGAGTCCGCGGCAGTGTTCTGTTCCGGTTATCTTCAGTTTTTTGAAGCCAATCCACTTTTTCAAGAAGCCTCAACAGGGAAGAGACTGGTGTGCGTTCTAGAGAATCTGGATGTGAAAGTTCACAGCAAAAAAGTTGGCCTCGGGCTCGTCGTCTTGCTGTTTTAGCCTTTTCATATCCCTTGTTTTCCTTTTTCTTTGTACTGATGTATGACGATGTATGAAATGAAATAAAATCTGATTAAATTGTCAAGCAATTTCTTTGACCATTTTTTATTTGTAGAAATTATATTGTACCGGGGTGAGTCCAATGCTCGCCTGTATAACATGCCCCCAGCTTTGTACTTTACCGAGACAGATAAAGTGCAAAGCTTAAGCAACTTAACTGGGGTACTTGTTTCCATGAAGGAATTTACCGGGATATGGGATGAGTCGAGGTATACGTTGTAGATACTAGGGCTGGTTGGTTCTGCTGAGCGGCCGTCCCCTCAACTGCCATGACAGCGACGTGGGCCACGTGGCTTGCTCTGGTTGAGGAGTCGTGCATAGTGCTTTGCGCGCCATAATGAACATCTTTTCAAATTCAGACTGAATGGACGAAAATACCCCCTAACCGTAGCTGCTATAAATAAGGCTTCGTCCTTCCATTTTTCACCTTTTACTGTGCTTAAAAACTGGTTGCCTGAGAGGAAATCCGACAAGTTTTCACGGCTGTCAGCGGTGGTGCTTGCGTTTTAAAGCAACTTCAACCAATATTTATCAAGGTATTTTCTTCCTCTAAACACCATTTTTATCGATTACTTGAATATGCGAACGCCCTTCTGGTGAACTATTTGCTTTTCTCTTCTGTTAACTTTGGGGATAGCTGTTTCGTCCCCCTTTCTAATGGCGTTGCCTGATGATGCACCTCCTCTACTACACCGCGTACGGCGGTCGTGGTTGTCCTTCCGAGGTTTAAGTCTCGGTGGGTGCAGAGGCCAGTGCGTGGGTGTTAGTTTGCTGCTCGCCTACTGCCATGTTTAGATGTTTTGAACATCTTTGGTTCTGATCCGTGGCCTCTGTGTGTCTTCCAGGAAACTAAATGGCCAGAAGAAGGCGGCCAAGAGGTGAAGCTCTGGCCGCGACCTCGGATCAACAATCGGAGCAAGAGATTCGGATTCGCCGAGGTCCTTTGCTGCCCTGTACGTGGGTTGCAGATGATGCCTATGACAGGATATCCCATTATGAGTCCGGCGCTGAACTAAATAGGCTGAAGGAATACTTGGAGCTAACTGAGGGCGGTAAAAGGGACAACGAGTTCGTGATTTTATCCCCGGGGAGAGAACGAGTGTGCTGGACCCGTGAAGAAGGTGAGCACTTCATGTATCTCTACGAGGACTTTTTCACGCGGTTTGGACTACGGCTTCCCTTGAATGATTTTCATATTGCTATTCTCCGGACTCTTCATGCTGCCCCTAGTCAAATTCACCCCAACGGTTGGGCAAACATCCTGGCCTTCGAAAGAATATGCCGGGTAGTGGGATTACGATGCTCTGACGGAGCATTCTTTTTCTTCTATACTCGATATTCAACCCTTGGAGCCCATGCTCGACAGCAATCTTGGCTCTCCGTTCGATCCCGGCAAGGAATGGCTGTATTCTTGCCATACTTGGAGAGTTACAAGGACTTCAAAGAAAAATTCTTCAAATTGAAGGCAGCGATCGGTAGTCGTCCCTTTTGGCTGGGTAATGGTGAGGAGACGATGTTCAGTCTTTACTGGAATCCGGCGGCATGGAGTATCCCTACTCAATCGTTCGAGAAGGAAATCAACCAACTCACCGATGAAGAGGTTGAGTGTGTAAACTTCTTCGACATGTGGGTTGAAAAGGTCGGCAAGATCCGGCCTAAATATATTTTAGATAGTCCAGATGACGATGAGCTTTGGACTGTACTAGGTAACGTCGGTCGACCGTGGTGTATATTTAAATGCCCATATTTTAATGCATCTGACTTTTGTTTCTGTTTTGCAGAGAGCTTAGTCGAGATGGTGGGTGGTGACTCTTTGGCTATTCTGGAAGCGCTAAGGGCCAGGAATTCCGACGTTCCAATGAGTCCTCCAATGGGGTACGTGCCGTCCCCTACAAGCATGGTGCCCGAGGTTCCTTTTGAGGTAGTGGAACCTATCAACGTGGATGATTCTCCTGAATCACCTTGGGGACGCAAGAGGACAGCGTTGGAAGAAGGGCAGTCTAGCGGCCAGAGTAAGAGGATGACGACAGAAGAAATTTCTGGGCCAATAGAGCTGTTCTAGGAGGAAGCAGATCCCCGGGAATTTGTTGACTTCAATATCCTTGATGAAGAGGTTGTGGATCACCTCGCCCGACGCAGGCCAAAGGAAGCTTTATTGGCCTTCCAAAACATGGGGATCCAAATTGCTGTCGAGGCTCGGTTCTTAGAGCTCGCCCTCGAGGATCGTGAACGAGAAATGGCAGAAAAGCTGTCCGCCGCTCAGAGTGGTGAAACCAAAGCTCTGAAGGATTTGGAGGATGCCTCAAAAGCCAAAGATAAAGATTTACTTCGGGTAAAGGAGTTAGAAACCGAAGTAGCTGCTTTGAAGGATGCCAGCAAAGCAAAGGAGGCCACCTTGATCGAGCAGCAGAAGCAGATTGCCGCGCTCCGGGCTGAAAGTGACAATTCTCGAGCCAAGTCTTGGTGGTGTGAGGCTAAGATTACCGCTCTTCAGGCCGATGTCAACCAGCTGATATCGTTGTGCACAAAGATAAAAGAAGATCAATTCAAAGAACTTATTTGTCGTCACCAAGTTCAACATTTCAACCTCGGGGTTGCATTGGTTTTGGATGGACTTGACTCCGGAAAGGTGGTTCGGGAGGGATCTCTTGTAGCTCCTCGTGTGGTTTCTTCAGACTTGGTCGAAGATTCCAACATCGGTGGACCAAACTCAGCTGCAAACTAGGGGTTTTTTTTTTTGAATCTTCCTGCGCGAGGTCTTGCTTTATCTGTACCCCGGTTTCTGTAAACATCAACCCAGATTTTGGGCTTTATAAATTATCGTTGTTCTTGCTGATTGAAATGCCATTGTTCTTTATTTTTTGCAAAACTGCTTTAAACCTTGGCTTAGGATCCGATGTCCAGAAGAATCCGGCATTTAAGACCCGTGCCGAAGGTAGGAAACAAGGCCCGGGGTCCTTTTAAGGATACCGCATGACAATGTTTTTAAAAGACTAGTCTTTCCCGAGGTCATTTCGTACTTTTAGTTTGGTGCTAGAATTTTCTCAATATAAGATTTTTCTATTGCACGAACTATGTAACACATCTTGGTTGGTACTATGAAGTAATTGAAAACTTAAAAACTGAGTTGAATAAACAGCACAATAGAAGAAATAACACTTACTTTATTGAATATCATAATGTGCATTTCATAACAATTCTGGGCAGATCAAACAAAGTTTAACTAGGAGACTAGGCCTGACAAGGCACTTAGCTGTAGTATTTTCTAAGTTTGTCTGCGTTCCAAAAATTTTTTACCGGCCTCCCTGTCAAAGTCTCTAGGGTATAAGCTCCTTTGCCGGTGCTGATTACTACGCGGTAGGGACCCTCCCAGTTAGGGGCTAGTTTTCCTTGGGAGGTATTCCTTCCACCGACATCGGCTCTGCGGAGTACCAAGTCGCCTGGCTGGAATCTTCTCTGAATGACCTTCAGGTTGTACCGGGATGCCATTCTCTGCTTGATCGCGGCGTCTCGTATGTGGGCAATGCGTCTTCTTTCCTCCAACAGGTCTAAGTCTTCCCTAATTAAACGGGGGTTATCATCCTGCGAGAAGTTCTGAGAATGCCAGCTTGGTTCTCCAATCTCCACCGGGATCATAGCTTCACATCCGAATGTGAGTTTGAAAGGAGTTTCGCCTGTGGAGGAGTGGGGAGTAGTTTGGTAGGCCCAAAGGACGTGGTCCAACTGCTCGGCCCAGTTTCCTTTTGCTTTGTCTAACCTTCTCTTCAATCCTCGGACTATGATCCAATTTGCGGCTTCGGCCTGTCCGTTTGTTCTGGGGTTCTCTACTGCGCTACAATGGTGTTTTATTTTCAGCCCAGAAAGTAGTTCTTCGAACCCCTTGTCTTTGAACTGCGTCCCATTATCCGTAATAACTGACTCCGGAATACTGAATCTGGTAATAATATGACGCCAGGTAAATTTTTGAACTCTAGCCGAGGTGATGGTGACTACGGGCTCAGCTTCAATCCACTTGGCAAAGTAATCCACTGCGACAATAAAAAATTTCAGCTACCCGGGAGCTTGAGGGAACAGACCCAAGATGTCCATTCACCACTGATAAAAGGGCTAGGGTATGGACATCGTGGATAGTTCTTCAGGAGGGGCGTGATAGTGATCCGAATGCCGCTGACACTTGTCATATACTTGAACATGTGCAAGAGCATCTGCTTCCATCGTCGGCCAGTAGTAACCAGCCATGAGAGCCTTCAAGGCCAAGGCATTCCCTCCCAGATGGTGTCCACAACTCCCTTCATGGACTTTGGCCAAAACATATTTGGCTTCTTTAGGCGTAAGGCATTTAAGGAGGGGTAAGGAAAATCCACGTCGGTAAAGCTGCCTATTATAGATAGTATACCTGACCGCGGTTCTTTTTAGCCTAGATGCTTCCTTTGGGTCATCAAGGAGGCTGCCGGACTGTAAATACTCCATCAACGGCGTAGTCCAATCGTGTTTCTCCCCGTCAACCTGGAATATTGCCATGTCGGCGATTGATGGCTGTTGGATGACTTCCTGGATCACAAAATGGTTATTGCCTGGGCTTTTAGTGCTGGCTAATTTAGATAAGAGATCGACCCTCGAATTCTACTCCCTCGGGATGTGTTCTAGCTGTACCGATTGAAAATTTGAGAGAAGCTGCTTTACTTTCAGTAAATACCTCTGTAAAAGTGGCTCTTTTGCTTGGTAATCACCTCGGATCTGTGAAGTTACGAGTTGGGAGTCACTGCATAGTTTAAGTTTGGTGGCTCCCAAGTCCCTAGCCATCGTCAGTCCGGCAATGCATGCTTCATATTCAGCTTGATTGTTCGAGGTGGGAAACTCGAACCTAAAGGAATTCTCAATGGTGACCTTGTCTGAACTTTCTATTATCACCCCGGCCCCACTTCCTTTTGGGCTTGAGGACCCATCAACGAACACGGTCCATTATTTTTCTTTGATTTTATTTGTTTCCGAGGTTAATTCTGCTAGAAACTCTGAGAGTGCTTGCGCCTTGATTGCTACTCTGGGTTCGTAGGTGATTCCGAACTCGGAAAGCTCGATGGACCATGCAATCATCCTTCTTGCTAAGTCCGGTTTGTGCAATATCTGTCGGATAGGCTGGTCAGTTCTTACCACTACCGGGTGGTATTGGAAGTACTGTCTCAGCCTTCTGGCCGCAACGATGAGTGCGAATACGACCTTCTCAATCTTCTGATACCGGAGCTCTGGGCCTTGCAATGCTTTGCTCACAAAATAGACCGGCTTCTGGACACCATCGAATTCTCTGACGAGTACTGCATTGATGGCTTCCTCATGAATGGAGAGGTATATGTATAGCGTTTCTCCTGGCTCAGGTCTTGTGAGAATTGGGGGGGATGACAAGATATTCTTCAAGGAGACAAACGCGTCCTCGCACTCCCGAGTCCAATCAAACCTGGTCTCCTTTTTCAACAATTTGAAAAGTGGGAGGGATTTGTGAGCGGCTCCAGCCAAGAAAAGCGTGAGAGCCGCGATCCGCCTATTTAGCTGCTGTACTTCTTTCACATTCCGGGGGCTGTGCATGTCGAGCACGGCCTTACACTTGTCGGGGTTTGCCTCAATTCCCCGGTGTGTCAACATGAACCCCAGAAACTTTTCAGCCTAGACCCCGAATGCACACTTCTCCAGGTTAAGCCTCATATTGTGCTTCCTAAGCTGTTCAAACACTTCTTCTAAATCCGAGGTATGAAATCCTGATACCGAGGTCTTGACTATCATATCGTAGATGTAGACCTCTAGCATTCTCCCTATTTGATCCTCAAAGACCCTGTTCATCATTCTCTGATAAGTAGCTCCAGTATTTTTCAACCCAAAGGGCATTACTTTGTAGCAGTAACTTGCTTTTTCGGTGATGAACGCAGTTTTATCTTCGTCCCCGGGGTACATCAGAATCTGATTGTACTCAGAGTAAGCGTCCATGAAAGACAACAGTTGGAACCCAGAGGAGCTGTCAACCAGCTTGTCCACATTAGGGAGGGGGTATGGATCATTTGGGCACGCCTTATTCAGGTCGGTGTAATCCACACACATCCTCCACTTGCCGTTGGACTTTTTAACCAAGACAACGTTGGACCGCCAGGTGGTATATGCAATCTCCCTGATGAATCCGGCGTTCAGGAGCTCTTTTACTTGTCCTTCAATGACTTGCTGCCTTTCTGGGCCAACCTTCCTCTTCTTTTGAGAGATCGGTTTTGCATCTCATTTAATAGATAAATGATGACAGATGAAAGCGGGGTCAATTCCAGGTATATCAACAGATGTCCAAGCAAAAAGATCTTTGTTTTCTTGCAAGAGTTTTATCAATTGAATTTTCTCCTGCTCGTCGAGGTTCGCCCCAATTTTGGTTGTGTGACTAAGTTTATCACCAAGCTGCAATGGGATCAAGTCTCCGTCGGGTTGGGGTCTAGTGCCTCGGATTTCTTCTCGTACATCCAGTTCGGTCATCAAAACATTTACTTGGTGAGTTGGAATGGGTGTGCGTGCCTTCTTGTTCCTGGATGCCCTACTGATTTTCAGACTTTCGTTGTAGCATTTGCGGGCTGCAATCTGATCGCCCTTGACCGTGACTACTTTATTATCCCAGTTAAGGAATTTCATGACTTGGTGGGCGGTGGAATTACAGCGGCCATGCTGTTCAACGTAGGATGCTCCAAAATGATGTTATAGGCCGAGGGACAATCCACAACCAAGAACCTCACCTTCACGGTTCTATACGCGCTATCGTCACCCAAGGTCAAGAAAGTATGAAAGTATCCAACTGGGGTGACCTTCTCTCAAGAGAAACCAGTGAGCTCACCTTCATATGGTGTCAATTCAGATAAAGGGAATTACAACCTTTCGAAGGCGTCCATAAACATAATATTCGCCGAACTTCCTTGGTCCACAAAAATTCGACGGACTTCGGCATTGGATATTACTCCGGAGATCACTAGTGGGTTGTCGTGATCCCAGATGATATCGCCGTAGTCATTCTCGAAAAAAGAGATGAGAGGTGCTCCACTATTTTGGGTGGGTGGTCTTAGTGAAGAACTCGACACGCTTAAAACCGTCGTCCGAAGTGCCTTTTTTCAGGAATTACTTGAGACTCCTCCCCCAGCGAACCCTCCAGCGATGGTGTGGATTAATCTATCCTTCCAGTATCCGCCCTCTTGAGCATCCCGGTTTGGTCCTTGTCTGTTCTCCCTATCTTGGCATGTTAGGGTTCGAGATCTTCTAACAGGACTCCGGTTTCTTCTGGCAGGGCTGCAGGTTCTTTGTCGATGTTGATTTGGACTTCGCCGTGGACTTCGACTTTGTCTCTGATTCTTTCTTCCTCCGTGGTCTTGATTACCACAAAAATCACTAATGTACTTCTGCAGACGTCCCTCTTTGATCAGGGACTCGATAACATCTCGGAGCTGATAACAATCTTCGGTCTCATGGCCGTAACTGTTATGCCACCTGCAATGCTTTGAATGATCGCTCTGGGATTATTTTTTAACAAGTGGTGGCCTTTTGATATCTTGGAACTCGGTTTGAAGGACCTCCTTCAAGATTATCTCTCGAGGGTGTTCAAAGGAGTATACTCAGAATACTTAGGCCTATACTGCTCGCTCTTGGAGGGATCTTGGTGGCTTTGAATGGTGATTCTTTTTCGAATGGGCTCACCTTTCTCAAGGCTTTCTTTTGCCCTGGTGATCTCTTCCAGTTCCACGTACTTATCTGCCCGTAAGTGGAACTCATCTAGACTGGACGGCTTCTTCTTTGCCAGTGACTGGAAGAAGTCTGAATCAGTCCGTAGATCATTTCTGGCGTAGTGGAGGGCTATCCTGTCATCGAGGTTTTCAATACCCACACAAGCATGACTGAATCTCTTGATGTACTCGCGCAGGGATTCGTCACTCTTTTGTCGAATTCCAGAGAGAGAATCAATTGACTTCGGTCGTTCCTTGGCAGTAGTATAATGCAACAAGAAACGCTGTGTGAGGTCCCCCCATCCTGTAATTTTTGTCCGTAAGCTCACGAACCAACGAAGAGCATCCTTCTTCAGGAAGAGCGTGAAAGCACGGCATAGCAGTTCCGGGGTATACCTGTAGAGCTGCATGGACTGGGTGTAAGCATCCAAGTGCTCCGTCGTAGGGCTCTAAATTACTTGGGGGCTTGAAGTTCCTCGGGACCCTATATGCCATTAAGGCATCGGAGAATTGCTGCTGACGGCCGGGGACTGGGTCACTGTTTTCTACGACCCCAGCACCGACATGTTGGGTTTCCCTTTGAACAGCAGCTCGCTCAACTCCCTCATTGCCAGCCTGCGTAAACCTTTCTAGATTGTCCAAACGGCGGCGCTGTTCTTCCAACTGACGCTGTTGGTTGTCAATCAGTGCGGTATGTTGGCGCAGTAATTCTCGAAGTTCATTTCTCGCCATTCTAGATTGCGAGTTGTCCTCATAATGTGAATGGTCAACATCTAAGTTGGGGATTCCTGCGAGGCATGCGTTGGGACCCTTGCACCTTGATTTGCGTTGTTCTCTCGGTTGGGGGGTAGACAAGTCTATCCCGGACAGAGACCCTTCGCGAGGGGACTGGACTTTCAGCTGATGCCAAAGTTTTATGTCCCCCATTTAGCGTCTCTACCAGAACAGACCTGCTCCTTACGACGGAGGTTTCTGGTGGTGCGACGGAAGGAGGGTCGCACTGAACCGCTGGGCCCTGTCCGTGAGCAGGGGCAGCATGTGCAGCACTTCCTCTCAGCTGATTTTGCCTCGTACTCACCATGATGGAAGTGAGAATAGTAATTTATCAGAATTCCCACAGACGGCGCCAAATGTTCTGAACGGATTCAGAAGGATACCCGTGGAAGGTATGATTTGGTGGTTTCCTCCCTTCAACAGCTGCGTTCCACCGTCAAGGTCCGGCGAGGGTGGTACCTGCAAAAAGGACTCTGACGCTTAAGTCAGCTGGTGTGTTAAGGTGTCTGTTCCTCAATCAAACATTACCCATTTAGGTTTATTTAGATTGATCTTTATGGAGCATGATTGGAGTCAGCAGTTAATGCAGGTATTATTGTAATGTGGATGTTATAGTCATTTATTGAGAGGAGAGGTTATATAATCAAGGAGATTCGTATTGGCGGTTTCGAAGATCTGTTGATTTCATGATCCTCATGACTTAGGCATTCCGAGGTCTTACAACACTTTCTGGGGTGTTGATGGATGTCGCGACCGTGACCGCGGCGAAGAATAGCAAGAATAGGATTTTAGAAATATGGAAATGAAAAATGGAGTCGCCACCAATTTTATTTTTATTTAGGAAAAATTGAAAAACCTTTCTTTGAAAATGGTCTTTAGAACCAGATTGGATTCGGGAGTCGGTTATGCTTAGGGAAGGGTGGAAACTTAATCCCACTACACCCCTAACACACCCGTCCTAAGACGGTACCTTAGGTTAATTGTGCAAATTTTTGACAATCTTTAAAAATTTTTATTTTACCCCTTTTTGCAAAACATTGTAACTATTTATAAAAAGAAAAACACAAAATTATGAAAATTTAAATTTGGCTTGACAGAAATGAAATTCTGCTCCTACGTATCCCCTGGTGCAATGGGGAACTCAAAGTTACGTAGTTCTTTATAAAATAAGTGTGGGTTGATTGATTTTAATTAAGAGAAAAAAAATTTTATTTGAAAACCAAATTTATGCTTGCACAGGGTTCAAGTTAGCACAAGGCTACTCAATAAACCCTTATGATCCAATTGATAATGAAGGTAGTATTCACTACTCATTCATCATCATTGGTCATTGCAGGGATCAAAAGATTTTTACTTCTTTATTTGCTATTTTTATATTCTTTTACCTTTCTTTTCTTTTTTCTTACCAAAAAAATGTATCATTATTGCCTTAACATGAAATGGGCAGCAGCCTACGTGATTCAAACTCAAACCTCAAAAGGCAGTCAACAACTCAATTTAAAGAAAAAAGAGCTTGAAAACTTGGGTAACAATAACAGAGCACAAACCAGAGGACGTTTGGGGAGGGATTTGGACCCTGAGGTTCGACGGTCAGTTTGAGGAGATGGGGTGGTTCTGTTTTGGGGTTCGACAGTCGATTGGAGGAGATGGTGGGATGGTTCTGTTTTAGGGTTCGACGGTCGGTTGGAGGATATGATGGTTTGTGAAGCTGGTCGGTGAAGGTCGCAATGGTATAGTTCGACGGTCAGTAGAGGGGGTATGATGGTGTTTGCGAAGTTGGTCGAAGGTCACAATGGTGCGGTTCGACAGTCGATGGGGAGAATGTGATGGTTTGAGATTCGACGGTTAAGTGAAGAGGATTTGGTTCTATTTGGGAGTTCGACGGTCGGTTGGAGGTGAAGATGGGATGATTTTGTTTTGGGGTTCGACGGTCGGTTGAAGGTGAAGATGGGATGGTTTGGGTGATGGGGTTGTGGAAGCTTATTTTTGGGGTTCGACGGTCGAATGTGATGGAGTTTGGTTGATGGTGTGAAGATTTGGATGGGTTGTAGGTAAAGGGAGTGGAACTCACGGCTCGACGGTCGATTCTAGTTGGGTTCGGTAGTGTTTGGAGAGGTTATGAAAGTTGCTTGGGTGATGGGGATTATGGAGGCTTTGAAGATAGTGAGTGTTTTGGAGGTGAAAGGGAAGTGATCGGATTTGAGGTTCGACGGTCGGGTATAAGTTGGGTTTTGAGGTGATTTCGTGTAATGGATGGTTGAAGGATGGTGGTGTGGGTTCACAATAATAGTGAGAGGGGATGGTGAAGGTTGATATATGGGGATTCAACGGTCGGTGGGGGTATGATGGTTGTTGGTTCGACGGTCGGTGCGAGAGGGATTTAGGAGTCCGACGGTCGGTTAGTTGAAGGGAAGGTTAAGGAAGGTGTTGTTTACGTGTGCATGGGTTGATGGAAAGTAGATGTTTTTGGTTTGGAAAAGGTTGAATGTGGGTAGTTGAAGATGAAAGTAATAAAAGGGAGATAAGTTCACGGTTGGAGAGTGGATATTGAGTTTCAGTCAGGGAGGCTTGAGTGGATATGTAGTATTCATTTCAGGTTGGGTGCAGAGGGATTCAGGGGTTGTGTGCAAGTGAGAATAGTTAGCAGAAATGAGCTACATGATATAAATGCAGAAGGTTACCTGTGGAGTTCAAGGTAGAGCAGTTGAAGTGAATGCTATTCCTCAGCAAGGCTTCTGTCTCCTTCTTGTTCCCTTCTCTCTGTCTCCCTTGTGATGGCTGTGCTTCTTGGAAGTTCGTGATGAAGGTGGTGAAATGAAGGGAGAGGTGTTGTTTTCTGGTGATGAAGATGGTGAAATGGAAGGTGTTTGCTGGTTCAGTTTTTTGGGTGGTAGGAAGGTGAAAGAAGGTGGTTTTGTGCTAGGTGGTCAGAGGTTGATAGATATTATCAAGGGTGGAGTGATTCTTGAAGGTGAATAGAAGTGAAAAATGCGGTTCTTTTTTCTTTTTCTGATGCTCCTTTTTTTTTACTTGCTGCCTTAATGCATTTAATGCATTCTTACTTTACGTGTGCAGGCATCAGACATTAAATGCAATGTCCCCTTTCAAATTTTTTTTTTAAAAAACGAGATCAGTGTTCCTTTTCTCTTTTTTTTAGTAGGCTTACAATTGGGCCTAAAAAAAAATTCTTTTACTCTTCATTTTTTGTTTTGTTTTTGTTTTATTTTTTTTTTAGCCCTGTCAAAATTAAGTATTCACAATGGAGGAGTAAGGTGGAGCGTGTGCCGGGTTGACCCTTCTGGGTAGGATCCCGGTCCACGTTCCAGAACACTTTCAATGTGAGATTTACAACCACCTTTGAATCCATAATTACCACAACCTTTTAGAGCCTCGTATTCTTTGTAAGATTAAGGCTATAATATAAACCTCAAAGCTCGGCCTTAATACTCGAACAAGCAGCCAAGTTGCAATAGAATCTTTTCACAAATTTGCTTGCATCATCACGCAGTAAGCCTCCACAATCAACTTAGAGGGACTCTTAACGAACCGATCTATCTACATCTAGTTTATAAAAATCATCTAGTGGATAAGACTAGGAAACCAACCTCTATTTATTCAGGTTTGTCAAATCCATTAGTAAATGATTGTGTATATCGCTTTTCAGAATCACCTTTGTGTAGCTGAGAATAGGTTGTACTACTCAGAAGGACTCTGTATATTATGAAAGAATACATATTCATTACGGTCTTTCCAAATAAGCCATGCAGTTACAGGGAATAACACTTGCCAATTAACATCCTCCATATTTCTACAATTGTTTGCCAAATTCGAAGATAGCCAATTATGCAATCCCATGCTGAAGAATGAGCTCCAGACTTGGGGCTTGATTAGGTAGGACCATACTTCGCAACATACTCACAATCATGAAAAGGTACATGATTGTTTCTTATGCCTGACCATAACGATGGCAGAGATCAACGACAGTCATCCTCTGCCTATATCGTTGCTGATTCCATGAGTTATGAGCCACAAGAAAGCATATATACATTGAGGTCCCAGCTAAGACCACACATTCTTCAAGCATAAAGCACTGTGGCCTATGTGATATTTATCTGAGAGCACATTATATGTTGATTTGAGAGAAAATATTCCATCCGAATACCATTTACAAGTTGGCATATCAACCCTGAAGACTGATTGGAAGATTTTACCCCTGATATTTTGTTACGAACATCACGTGATAGATATTGAGAGATTAGTTCCTATTTTTAATTACCATAATGAGAATAGAAGGTCACGGGGTAATTTATAACTCACTATGATTTCCTCTTAAACTCTCTTATTGAGAGGGGGCATAGTTCACAATCCATATATCCAACCCGAATCATGTATTACTGTTCTGAGATCAATTATATCTATATATATATATGTATGTGTGTGTATAAATATACATACCAATAATATTTTTAAGAAATAAATTCACTTTAATAAAAGTAAAAGTAATATAAGTTTTACACTATTTGATGATTTGATGATATTTTTTTATGAAAATAACATTTCTCTTAATCAAAGCTTGGACTCCTTTTTTATTTATTTGAATAATAATTATATTTTTATCATAAATATATATATATTTCTTTTTATATATTTTTTAATATTATTTATTATATTTATTTTTTATTATTTTTTTTACTTAATTATATCCATCCAAAATAAGTGCGTAAAATAGTGTTAGATAAAAAATGAGATAAGATGGTATTTTTTTATTTGAAATGTGCTTTTTAATACTTTAATGTTACCGCATGCAAACGCGGGCAAACTCTAGTGCTTATTCTTCTCTTTATTTTTTTAATAAATAAATGAAAATAAATTGAATTCAAATGTTCAGGGCTCCGTTGTACATGAACTAACTGCCCTTTTTACTTTTCCTGCATTCATTGCTGTCCCATTTACTTTCTCACTTCTCCAAACAAGGGGCAAGCCTTGTTTGCCCATTCATTGCAATCCCATTCATTTTGCTTTATCAATGAAATCATGGAAATATTATTTGGAAATGAATCTTGAATTTGATGATAACAAGAGTCTAATTAATACTAGATTATTTGTATGAGAGTATATAAATCACAAATGGCATTTTAATACTTTATCTCTCCTTTAACTTTCCTGGATACCTACCCCCTCTTTGACTAGTTGGAACCTATATTCCCAAATTTGAAATCACAAGAATATGATTTTCTTATTGCACATGTTTAACTATGTAGAGACATCTGAATCAATCTGTTTACTTCTTGCATGGGTAATTGACTAATTATAACTCACTAGTTGGGCGCAGTCTCTATCTTTTTAAATTGGGTTTTGTTATGAGCATTTATTAAGAAATTTAAAAAAATATTTTAATAAAAAATAGAGTATTTAATATATTAAAAATTTAAAAAATTCTAATTTTCACAAAAAACTCTTAATAAACACCTTTAAGACATTTGTTAACAATTTTTTTTTAAATTTTATAACCATGACTTATGAGGAAATAAATGAAGTTGTTTAAGCGGGAATCTTGCACTATTGTTTTTTCTTCATAGTTCTCACCCATTAGTTTGCGGATTAATTAATTGAATCAATCTCAGCTCAGAATTTACTTGAAATTATTTTTCTATGTTCTTCATATACTGATAGTTGTAGAAAGATAACCTTTCTTTTTTACATTATAAGCATTAACTATGTAACAGAATTATTTCTGAACAATGGAGCATTCATTACCTTATCACTAAAGTTTAAGTCTGTGATTAGAAATTTATAAGAGTTAGTTATATGACAATCTGTAATTTAATTTTCAGAGAACAAAAGAATTTAAAGTACTAACAAAGAATACGGAGAGACCATATAACAACAACAAATTGAATGAATCAAGTAAAAAATCCTACCTACATAGTGCCTTCATTTAAGATTAGGATAAAACTATGTATGAAGAAAACATTATACAAACTGAAAACACGCAAGCGAAAAAGAATTCTAAACAGAAACAAAGGGATGAGAAGTATCTAATGATTAATTAAAAGGTTTTGAAAGTACATGTTAAAGAATAAAAAATAAAACATATTATATAAAAAAATATAAATATTTAATATTTTAAAAATTTAAGAAATATTTACTATTATTTTATAAAATTTAAAAAGTAATAAATATTATTTTAATTCTTTAACATATGTGTAAAAAAAAATCATTAAATAAAGCTGGTTTTAGGCTATGGTCCAAATCATTCGTTTTTAAGTGATAGTGCGAGAAGTGCCGCAAAGTGAGTAACAGAGTGCGGACAGAGAGCACACAGTGGCGTTATTAGGCAGCATCTGTTTGGCTTAGAAACGACACTGTGAAACGTAGGACTAGAATCTGTTGGTTGCTTTTGTTTTGCAAGTTTGGGAAATCACGGTGTGGGGAATAATTTTTAAGTAAGTATGATTTATTATAAATATTTAAATTATTATTTAATATGTATATAATAATAAAAATTATTATAAAATTATATTAATTATTAATAATATTTTTATATATATTAAATAATAATTTAAATACTTAAATAATAATGTGATAGATCGTATTCACTTAAAAATTTCTCTAGTCAGGGGACCATTCCAAGTTTTTGACCAGCAGGCCCAATGGATCTCTCCGAACATGGTAAGTTGGACCTTTTATCTCCCATCCCATGCATCATGCTAATATTAAGATATGGTGTGTGCATAGCATGGCTATCAGCAAATGCAAATAAAGAAAGAGACAGAGTGGATGCAAGGATTCTATTAAAGCAAATTGGCATTGGCACGTGGCACAGTGGCAGTGTGGGTGGAAGTAGATTTTATTCTAGAAGCAGACCATGATTTGGAAGAGCAGAGCAAATGGAATTTGTTGGTCACCTTAATGGTTAACCAGTTCAGTTTTAATAACTTTCAAAATCCATCTTTAAAACGTCAAATAATGGGTAATTAAATTCAAGTACGTAATAATGTTATTTTTTCCTTCTGATCCTCCAAAGCCGTCACATTAGAAATATGGAAATGCCACAAAATGACGTTCACATAATTTCAATTTCATGATAGGATAATAATAATAATAATAATAATAATAATAAAGATTTAATTTCGATGCATTTGTGGTATAATTTTTTTTTTACAATAATTACTTCAAAAGTCATATATGTAATAATATATAATTGATTAATAATATAAAAAACTTTATACTAAAAATATATTAAAATTAAATTCTAATAATAATTGCAAAGGATTGAAACATTTGAAGATAATAATAATAATAATTATTATTATTATTATAATAAGACTAATTTTTTAAAATACTATTGTAACATAACTTATGGGCCCAAGTGACAGCCCATACAACCAGGTAGTTAGAAGAAGCCATAGGCCTCAGATGACAAATTCCAAGTTAAGAGAATTTGTGTGGAATAATAATGGATATAAGTGAAGGAAGTGTGAGGGGGGTGAAGGCATGAAGTTAGTTATGGAATTCTGAATGTTATCTCTTCTAGATTCTACCATCTCTCTGATTTGTTCTTTATCTTTTTTCATGTAAAAGCTATTACTCTTGATGATAACAACACTCTTACGTCACAAAATTTTCTGTTATAATAATAATACTACTCATATTGAGGAATTCTAGAATTGTTCATGTGTGAATTTGTCTTAGTCTTCAAACTTGAATTCTGTTAATTGCTTTCATTACTACCATGGCTGACAACACCAAAATGAAAGAGTTGCATGCTAAGATGAAAATGATGATGGAAATGATAG
This sequence comes from Ormosia semicastrata, assembly GCA_029884595.1. Taxonomy (NCBI): domain Eukaryota; kingdom Viridiplantae; phylum Streptophyta; class Magnoliopsida; order Fabales; family Fabaceae; genus Ormosia; species Ormosia semicastrata. Next base: position 118,082,801 of record JAQQTO010000063.1, read on the forward strand.
ATAAAAGAGATTAGGATTATGCTGTTTGATTGGAAAGAAGTGAGGCAGCTCACAATATACGATTTGATTAAGTGGAAGCAGCTGCAGATGAAAGATTTGAAAGAATTGAGGCTGCTCTACAAACTTTGATTATGAATTCAACTGCAAAACATGGTGGTTCGAGCTTAGGTCCTGAAATTCATTCAAATCAACAACAATTATTCCAGGTGAGAAACATTAAGTTGGATTTTCCCAGATTCGTGGATCAGAGGTTTTACAATGGCTTTTTAAGGCTGAACAATTTTTTGACTACTATGATACACCGGATGATCAGAGGTTACAAATTGCTGCAATTCATTTAGAAAAGGAGGTAGTACCTTGGTTTCAAATGATGAACAAAACTCACCCCTTCCAAAATTGGTAGAATTTTACTAGAGCTTTGGAATTAGAGTTTGGTCTGTCACCCTATGAATGTCCTAGATCTACTTTATTCAAATTAAACCAAATGGGATCTGTTTCTGAATTTTATCATGAATTTACTGCTCTTGCTAATAGAGTACATGGAGTGAGTTTTGACGCCTTATTGGACTGTTTCATTAGTGGCCTTAAGCTTGATATTGGAAGAGAAGTGATAGCACATGGTCTTATTTCAATGTTAAGAGTTGTATCTCTTGCCAAATTATTTGAAGAGAAATATCTATATAAGCCTAAACCACAATATTCTTATTCCTCTACAAGATTCTAGATTACTCAACCATACTCAAACACTAGCAAACAAGTCAAAAACAAGACCCTACCTCCACTTCTTCCCACCCCACTATATAGACCCAACTTTCAACCTACCAGAAACCTCAATATAAAAAAAAATGTCAGCAGTAGAAAAAAAAGTTAGAAGAGAAAAAGGTCTTTAACACAATTGTGATGAGAAGTTCAACCCTACTCATAGATGTCCTAATAAGCATTTGTTGATATTACAAATTGAAGATGATGACATTTCTCAAATTGAACCTGATCCACCTAATGATTCCAACATCACAGCACCTGTACAAGATACTGAACACCATCTCTCTTATTATGCATTGAAGAAGGCCAATGGTTTAGGTACAATGAAGTTTATAGGGAAAATTAACGGAATGAATGTATAGATTTTGTTAGACAGTGGCAGTAATGACAATTTTCTGCAACCTAGAATTGCTCACTTTCTTAAACTGCCCATAGAACCTGTACCTCAGTTTCAAGTACTGGTAGGTAATGGGAATGCTTTGACTGCTGAAGGATGTGTGAAGCAACTACAGGTTATAGTGCAGATTCATGTTTTGCAGTTACCTGTGTACTTACTACCAGTAGTAGGAGCAGACTTGGTATTAGGAGCATCCTGGTTAGCCACACTAGGACCCTATGTAGCTGACTATAGTGTTCTAACATTTAAATTCTTTCTGAATAGTCAGTTTATTACTTTGCATGGGGTTAAACTAGAAGGACCAATGCTAGCTCAATTTAATCATTTAAGAAGAATGCATGACACTCATGCTATAGCTAAGATGTTCACAATACAGATTCAACTACCTGATCACCCCAAGGACTAACTTCTAGACCTCCCAGATGACTTGGAGGCAAAATTAGCTATACTAGTTCACAATTATAGAGTGGTATTTGATAAGCCCACAGGACTACCACCAGAAAGGGAACACATCCATGCAATTCCTTTGTTTGAAGGAACTGATCTAATCAAGGTAAAACCCTATAGGTACCCTCATAGCCAAAAGACTCAAATTGAATTAGGTACAAGAAATGTTAGAGGAGGGAATTATTCAAGCAAGCAATAGTCCATTTTCTTCACCAATTCTCTTGGTTAAGAAGAAAGATGGCACTTGGAGATTTTGCATAAATTATGGAGCACTAAATGCTATTACTATGAAAGACAACTTCCCAATGCCAACAATAGATGAGTTATTGGATGAACTACATGGAGCACAATATTTTTTGAAGTTGGACCTTAGATCAGGTTATCACTAGATTTTGGTGAAACCAGAAGATAGATGCAAGACTGCTTTCAGGACACATCAAGGCCACTATGAGTGGCTGGTTATGCCATTTGGCCTTACAAATGCCCCAGCTACCTTTCAAAGCCTCATGAACAAAGTCTTTCAACAGAAGCTAAGGAAATTTGTTTTAGTATTCTTTGATGACATCTTAGTATACAGTCAAGATTAGAACTCACATTTGTATCATTTGGACACAATATTGAGCATTTCACAGCAACACAATCTCTTTGTAAAACTGTCCAAATGTTCATTTGGACTACAGGAAGTTAAGTATTTGGGACATTTGGTATTTGGTAAAAAGGTGACTATGGATAAGAATAAAGTGGCAGCAGTTCTCGATTGGCTAGAACCTAAAATAGTAAAACAATTAAGGGTTTTTTTGGGATTGACAGGATACTATAGGAAATTCATAAGAGGGTATGCTTCTATTGCATCTCCACTAACTAATCTGCTCAAGAAAGAGAACTTCCATTGGGACAAAACAACCAAGACAAGCTTTGATAATTTGAAACAAGCAGCAACAACAACATCATTTTTTGCCTTACTTGATTTCTTTAAGCCTTTTGTATTGGAAACTGATGTTTTAAGGATTGGTATAAGGGCTATTCTCAGTCAAGAGAACCACCCAATAACTTATTTCTCCAAAAGATTGCTGCTTAGGATGCAAAAGCAGTCAGCTTATGTCAGAGAATTATATGCTATTTCAGAGGCTATGGCCAAGTTTAGGCATTATCTATTGGGACACCAATTTTTATCAAAGCTGATTAGAAAAGCTTGAAGAATTTAACAGAGCAATCCATACAAACCCTGAGCAACAAAAATGGTTACATAAGTTTTTGGGATACGACTTCAAAATTGAGCACAAACCTAGCAAAGAGAATGTAGTAGTAGATAGACTGTCTAGATCATTCCTATTAGCATGGTCTGAACATAAATAAGAATTTCTTGAAAAATTGAGATAAGCAATTGTAACTGATTCACACTTCTCTAAGGAGTTGGAGTTATGTAGACACAATAAGCAGTCCAATGGTAATTTTATACTGAAAGATTAGTTGTTGTACTGGAAAGAAAGGTTAGTTATACCTACTAAACATGAACTGATTAAAGATGTCTTACTTGAGTATCATTCATCTCCAATAGGAGGTCATGCAAGAGTGGCTAGAATAATTGCAAGGATCAAAAGTCAGTTTTATTGGCCAGACATAAAAAAGACATTATAGAATTTGTGCAGCAATGTGCAGTGTTTTAGCAAGCTAAGTCAATGAACTATTCTCTAGGGGGATTACTACAACCATTACCAATTCCAAATCAAATATGAGAGGATTTGGCAATGGATTTTATTACAGGGTTGCCAAACTCACACGAATATACTGTAATCATGGTGGTAGTGGACAGATTGTCTAAATATGCACACTTCTCTGCCTTAAAAATAGATTACTCTAGCAAATAAGTGGCTGAAGTTTTTATGACTACTATTGTGAAACTTCATGGTATGCCAAAATCCATTGTGTCAGATAGGGACAAGGTGTTCATAAGTAAGTTTTGATAGCATTTGTTTAAGCTACAAGACACAACTTTGGCCATGAGTTCTTCTTATCACCCTCAGTCAGATGGACAGTCCAAGGCTTTAAATAGGTGCTTGAAAATGTATCTCAAATGCTTCACCAACCACAATCTAATAAGCTGGTTTAAGATACTATCGTGGGCTGAATATTGGTATAATACTGCATTTCACAATAGTGCGGGGCATGACACCTTTTAAGGTGGTATATGGTCAAGAACCCCCAAAGTTAACTAGATATTCAACAGACTTCAATGATCATCCAGCAGTACAAGAAGCCTTGCAACAAAGGGATTCTATTTTGAGTCAGCTTAAGTGAATCTGTTGAAAACACAACAACACATGAAAGTTCAACCTGACAGAAAGAGAAAAGATATTCAATTTCATGTTGGTGATTTGGTGCTAGTGAAATTACAACCATACAGACAACAATCAGTGGCACTAAGAAAGAACCAAAAATTAGGTATAAAGTATTTTGACCATTTTCCAATAATAAAGAAGTATGGCCCTGTGGCTTACAAACTTCTTTTACCTGCTACTGCAAAAATACATCCTATTTTCCATTGTTCATTTCTAAAGCCATTTAACGATGATATTGATCAACAATACATTCCCTTGCCATTAATAACCATTGATCAGGGTCCTATTCTGCAACCAATTCAGATTTTGCAGCAGAGAATAATTATCAAGGGTAACTAACTGGTGCCACAACTATTGGTGCAATGGGAAGGATTTGATAGTAAAGATGCAACATGGGAGGACAAAAGCATATTAGAACATAATTATCTTAATATAAACCTTGAGGACAAGGTTTCAGAAAATAGGGAGGGTAATGTAAGAGAACTTATGGGCCCAAGTGACCTTAGCACATATAACCAAGTAGTTAGAAGAAGCCAAAGGCCTCAGATGGCAAATTCCAAGCTGAGAGAATTTGTGTGGGACAATAACGGATATAAGTGAAGGAAATGTGAGAGGGTGAAGGCATGAAGTTAGTTATGGAATTCTGAATTTTATCTCTTCTAGATTCTACCCTCTCTCTAATCTGTTCTTTTATTTTTCTCGTATAAAAGCTATTACTCTTGTTGATAGAAACACTCTTGCATTACAAAATTTTCTATTATAATAATAATACTCATACTGAGGAATTTCAGAATTGTTCGTGTGTGAATTTGTCTTAGTCTTCAAACTTGAATTCTGTTAATTGAGTTCCTTGCAATTGCTAAGTATTTAAGTGAGGATTCTTTTCAATAATATTATTTTTATATATATGAATATCAAGATCAAACTTAAAATAATATATATAAAGAATATGATATCTTTTACTCAAATTAACACTTTTATATTATGTTCCTTTTCGCTAGAAAAATGACAGTTGTCCAATATCTTAAAAGAAATTACGATGGAAATCTTTATGCTTACGTGGATTGGGTTTGGGTTGACAACCTGATCGGGCTTCGTCACGGGCCAAGCCTCCGCCCTTTAGCTACTGGCCTTAGTCTAGAAGTCTGTTATGGTATAATAATAATAATAATAATAATAATAATAATAATAATAATAATAATAATAATAGGAGTAGTAGCAGTAGTGCGAGAGTTGAAGGTTCAATAAAGCATTCAATGAATAAATAAAATAGAAGTGTTCAATAACACTTGATTAGATAATGAAATCTGATTCCTTTTTCACGAGTCTCTCACGAATAATAAGTAGCATAGTATTGTGATGAAACCTTGACAAGAATTTTGTTGTAATTTAAAATTTACATCATGATGGATAAAGAATGATGAATTTCAATTTAGAACTTTCTAGCGACTGCGATTGACTTGTACCTATAATGATAGCCCTAATATATAAAGTTGTCATCCAAGACAAAGAATGCTTACACTTTTAATGAAAACGAAAGATAAATAATAATGATCATCAATTATGTCTTCATAAGACCGTTATATATTTATAAATGATTCTTACAGTTTTTTACGAGTCTGAATATTTGAAATAATAGTTAAAATGCATAATAAGGTATTTGACTTCTATAGCAATACACAATAACTATATATGTACATAGTTTTCTTGGTTTCTAATTGAAACCTCTGGTTCCACTTCTGTCAACTGCAAAAGTGCTCCTAATTTAAGCCTAATTTTATGTGTTACTCACCTTATCCACACCTGTGACTATTGGTTATAGGATAATTACACTTGCCTCTGTTGATGTTAGCATTTATTTACATTTAACGTTCCTTTTATTTGGAAAATTATGCCTACTTCTATTACTTTATTATTTATAACAGAAAATGATATTAGAGTCCTATATAAAATAGGAGAAGTGGATTTAATTTTTTAAACAAAAAAGAGTGTCGAGTATAAAAATAAAACTTAAAATAAAAGATGCAATTATAATTTTTAAATAAAAAAGTATTGTGTATAATAACCGTTACCCTCACTTAAGGTTAGAGTAATTTTTCTTGGGAAAAGGGGAGTGTTCGTCCAACTCAACTTAACTCCGATCCCATTAAAATAACACTTAACTTACCCCTATAGGCAAATTTTAGGAGAAAAAATAACTTTTCTAAGAGAACAGATAAAAGTAAACGAAATAAGTATATGAGATAAATGAAATGTCAAACATTGTACAACTACAAAGCATGAACATAATTCCAATGTACTAGTAAATATTGAGATCATAATACGAAGGCTTTGAAAGTTTGAATCATTCAGGAAAAGTGGGAAAATCATTAGTTTTTTTCCTTTTTAATAGTGAGTACTAGCTAGGGGCAATATTACAATAGCATTCATAGTATTAACAACATATTCGAAGAGTATGACAATAAGAATAATGTCACAATCACATTGATGGTAGTCATAGGAGTACAAAGTTACAAGGGAGACTACTATTATACACCTAAATGTGTACTGGTGCATGGATGCACCACTCTAATGACTTATTATTACCGATCAGCCGATTTTTTTTTTTGGAACATTTACCAGAATCAATTTTCCCAAGGTTTTGTAGTCCCTGAAGCTGCTAAAGGATTGAAAGCATATTTGTATGGGCCTGCCTTAGTGATCTACGCGGGATGTCAGAAAGCATGTATAGTAAGTGGTTTTTTGGCCATACACATTTGAAGATGGCTTGGATTCAACATCAAATTCACAAAAAAGATGGTTACTTGACCTACCCCCACCACCATCACTATCACCCCCACTAGCAGTTTTGTCTTCATCTTCATCCCCATACTATGGTGGTGCTTTCCACAAAGAACTAATGTCTTCTTCAACTTTAACACCTTCATCGTCTAGTACTAAAATTAGTCTAGCTATTTTTTTTCATTATAGTTATTCTGATTGTTCTCTTTTTCATTCTTGGTTTGCTCCAACCTGCTTGTTAGATTCCTTATAAAGCACCCATCTTCTTCTACATTTGTTCAAAGTAATAGACACTATGAAATTTCTACCTTTGATGCTCTCCAAAGATAACTGTAACAGCTCTTCCATCTCCATGACTGTTCTAATATCCACCCAATGCTAAAGGCTGCAACTCGTCAGCGGATTGAACAAGGTTTCATGAGTGCAACGCAAGTCTAGGAGACGACGTGGTCGTTGATTCGGTCCATCCTGACATGGTGGTGGAGCTAAGAGAGATTGTCGGTTTGGAATGCCAAAGCCTCGTCACATGAACCTCTAATGCCGCTGGCGTGCCATCGTCGCCTCCATCTACCACCCTCATTCAATCCCCTATGACAAGGGTGAATGTGGTAGAAGATGATGTTACTGGCTCTGAATGTTGCTGGTGACTTATCCTAATCATTGATTTATTTTATTAATAAATCAATGACTCAAAATGAATGGTGCATCCATGCACTACAAATAATTAGGTGCATGTTAGACAAATCCAATTACAAGTTACAACCTAAATCACAACGCATGATTCCCACCAAAAGAAAAAAGAAAAAAAGAGAAAGCTCATGATGAGGAGAAATTCCACTGTACCTTAAGGAAGGAAATGATAAACAGATTTTTGTTTTCATGTAATGTCTTGCCAGCTTTAGTTGAAAATAGGAAGGTGAGTGTTATGGAAGGCTCTAATTCTCAAGATGTAGAGCTTTTAGTAATGGAGTTTATTTTTGAATTATTTTTGTTTATGTGATTATTAATGAAATTGACTTTTAATTAATTTTGTTGATTTAGTTATTGATTAATAAATGAACTTACGAATCCTTATGTACATTTGAAAATGAACTTTCTCATTAATTGGTAGAACTGATTTTTATTTTATTTTATCATTTCCTATACTTTCATTGGTCTATTGATTTTTTGTTATTAATCTTGATTAGTTTATTATTATTTTATGTAGTTAGAGAGAGAGAGACAATAAAAAAGTTGGGGCCACTATAAATCTCATATGCTCTCTTCCTTTCCTCTCTTAAACTGCATCTTTCTTTCTATCTCTAACTACATTCTTACAATAACTGTAGGAAATACAAATCCTTTCAATATATATTAATTACATGAAGAAGAAACTCAATGTATTAAGAACTTGATACCCAAAATGAAACACCAAGACCCCAATCCAATTAGCTCAATGCCTCAATAATAGTCTTGATTATCATATTATGGCAATGCATTGGCATTGGATCACAAAAAGTGAGCTGGCAAGTGTTGTTAATGTTTTTGCATTTATGACCATTAACTTCTTCTTAAGGTAATCAAGCTCGTAAGTGAACCTTTTACCTATCCCTACCTTTCTTTCTTAGATGCAATCAAGTAGGGATGGCTCTCACAACCCAAAATAAGGGCAATGACCAGCACATATGATGGTTACACCAAGCTAGCAAGCCTTCAGACCCTTTACCAAAATCAAAAGAATATATACGTAAGTGTTAATAGAAAATTGGATAGAGTTTCTCCTAAAAGTATAACATCCCAAGAATTACCAATAGAACACCATAGCTCAAATCCATAAGACTCATCAATATAAAGTCAATAGGGTTCTTACAATCCAGTTCCAAACTAGTCAAAACATTTTCAAAACCAAATAGTATCAACAAGTCCAATAATAAAATAAATCCCAAAATAATAAGAGAAATAAACAATTTAATCAAGTGCACAGAAGTAGATCCTACTTGTAAATAACAGAGCGACACTATAGAATCAATAATCAAAACATATAAAAAAATGTCTATTAAGATTCACCCACTAGGACAATTTGGGTGCTTACTATAGAATACTTCACTTTCCCAAAGACGAATTTGTACTAGATGCTATACCTTTCCCCTTATCTGGAAAAAATAGAAAATCAAAATGAGTGATACAACTAAGTGAACAAATAATATCTATTACAGTAAAAATGGGACAAGCAAAGGCACAATCTTTTCAAAGGCATATTAATAATATTAATTTCTAATAAAAAAAATAAGGTTTATCAACAAGGACAACTATGGGTGGATACTTTTCCTCCATAAGTTCAAATAGTCAATTAACTAAATAAAAACATGTACTCAAGATAAAACCACAAACCTGTTGAATGAAACTATGTTGTCAAGCAGGAAAATATTGTATATTAGAAAATAAAATTAGAGCTTATTGCGTATATCAAAGAGCTGGTGCCACAATGCATACTTTTTTACAGATGATATAGTCTTAGTTGGAGAGTCGAGAGAGGAAACAAATAGGAGGCAAGAGTTATGGAGACGAGCTTTGGAAGAACATGACTTCCGTCTAACCAAGAGTAAAAAGGAGTATATGGAATGTAAGTTCAGTAAGAAGCGTGCTAATACTAGCTTAACGGTAAAAATTGGAGACCATACCATACCATAAGTAACACGGTTTAAGTATCTTGGATCTATCATACAAAATGATGGAGAGATAGAGGGAGATGTAAATCATATGATTCAAACTAGATGGATGAAATAGAAGAGTGCTTCAAGAGTTATTTGTGATAGAAAAGTGCCTCTCAATCTTAAGAGTAAATTTTACTGCACAACTATAAGACCCACGATGTTGTATGGTACTGAATGTTGGACAGTAAAAAGCCAGTAAGAGCATAAGATCAGTGTTACTGAGATAAGGATATTGCTATTGATGTGTGACCATACAAGATAAGATAGGATTATGAATGAATACATTAGAGAGAAAGAAGGGGTAGTACTTATTATGGAAAAGATGAGAGAATCTCGCCTTAGGTGATTTGGACATATAAGGAAAAGACCTTTTGAAGCCCTTGTAAGAAGAGTAGATCAAGTGGAGGATAGCCCAATAGTTAGAGATAGAGAGAGATCAAGAAAGACTATAGGTGAAATGATTAAAAAAAATTAGATTTGTATGACATTTCTAAAGACTTGGTTTATGATAGGGCACAATGGCGTCGTTTGATTCATGTACCCGACCTCACCTAGTGAGAAAAGACTTGGTTGTTGTTGTTATTATTTAGAAAATAAAATTAGAGAATTTAGCAACTAAAACAAAGTCATTGTAATACCCAATAAAATGTAAGGAAGAATTCATCAACATATGTTGTCATAAAAAAAAATCAAAATTTAATACTCATTTAATAGTTTTTACAAACATGTCTCATACATAGGATGCAAGAGGTGACTCTCAAACATAATCTTTTTTTAGGCACTTTGTTCTCGGTGAATCCAAGTTTTCAATTTTCACATTTTCCAATCAAATCCAATAACACAATCTCATCACCTCTTTACATAGCGATCATAGCAGAGCTTACTCAAATTGTTAATCCTAACGAAATAAGTACTAATTTCCATATTACTTGGTCTCTCATATCATCAATACTGACAAATTTTGTAATGTTAACCAAAGGAAACTTAGAGAAAGGCTCGTCCCAATACTTTCTAGAATAAAAAAATAAGTATAATAAAATTATTCAAAAATTTAGAATGTGTAAAACTTGAGAATGATAATAATAAAAATATAGGCAACATCATACAATAGTAAAATCAATTTAATCAATAGACTAATTCAAATATACATTCCAAATATCTACCAGAACAATAAACAATTTTTTTTAAAAAAGAACCATAAAGCAACTTTAAGAGCACAGTAGACATTAGCTACTCACAAATGACTATAGGTGAAACGATTAAGAAAGACTTACATTTGTATGATATTTCTAAAGACTTGGTTTATGATAGGACACAATCGCGTCATTTGATCCATGTAGTCGACCTCATATAGTGGGAAATTGCTTGGTTGATGTTATTATTGTTGTTGTTGTTGTAGACATTAGCTACTTACAAATAGTGTGCATTTCACACTTTTGTGCCTCAGCAAGCTCTCTTTCGCAATAGAGATGCTATCAGAGTCCTAAATTTATTTCAAACTACAAAATAATTATTTCTATGAACCCAATTTTTGCAAGCCTGCTGGTAATTCCAAAAGTCTCCAAATCAAACCCTAGGTTTACACAAAATCTACCCAACACCTAAATCTAGATTATTCCTCATCCTACCCAAAATTGGAGCCTTAGAAGAGATTTACCTTAAGAAATAAAGAAAGAAAAGAATAGGTTGTGGTGTGGGCAGACAACTTTCAAGTTGCACACCACCATGCAGTAACTCGACAAAGCACATAAAAGGTAAGGAATAAGTAGATGACACAAAGCTTGAAAAATAATTCCTCAAAGATTGGCCAAACTTGAAGATAGAGCAACACATGCAAGAGAGGATGGGATATGTCATGAAACAAAAGGAGGAAAAGTTGATGGCTTTGATTTGGTGAAGTTGACATTCAAAAGGAAAAGAAACTTCCTTTTCATTGTTATTTTATTCACATATGTATATCCTATATGAATTTAAAGTGGATTACGTGATGGGTTAGTTCACAACGTGTTGGACTTGACGTTCTCATCCAAAAGGTGAGACTTATTTATTTATTATTATTTTTTTGTTATGGCTTTGAAATGAATAAAATGCCCTTATGTGTTTATTTTATTTCTATTATAATTTTTATTATAGGATATCACAATGGCAATAGATCATGTATCCAACCTAATGCAGCCCAACTTGATCCAATGGGTTGGATTTTCTCTTATCCAAATATGGTTTTGGATTGGATTGAGTCTAGATCTACAACATCCAATGAGTTTTTAGGTATCCATATGACCCAATCATTTTTCTTCCTCAAGTGAATTTCAGTCTCCCAAAACCCATAACCTCTAAATTATCCTCTATGTTCTAATGAATCCCAAGGGTCTTTCTGCAAATGCTTTTAACAGCCTTCCCTTGCGCCATGACCATCACCACCGCCACTACCGTTGCCACCACCGCTCTCTCTATGGGTCTCAAACTCTATGACAAAGCGTTCTTCTTTGAGCCTTCTACTTTATTATGGGAAAGGAGACATTTTGGCAATGCTTTCTTCCATTTTCTTCCTATTTTTTACTTTTGAAGTTCGGATCACACCTAAAATGATGCACCCCTATAAAAATCCACTAGCACAAGCAAAATTCTTGAGAACAAACCTCCTCGACCGAACAAAACCTAGTTCTTAAATGATGAAAAGCTTCGAGCTTTGCTTTGCATAGAGTTCTTGAACAGAAAACCTTGACCTAATAAAAACCAGATCTCGAATAATCAAAAGCTTCAAGATTTGCTTTGCTGAGAGTTCGTGTTGGCGGCTCACAATTGTAGCATAGTCATTAAGCTTCTTTGTGTGTCAAGAACAAGAGAGAGAGAGAGAGAGAGAGAGAGAGAGAGAGAGAGGTAACTCATAATTGGTGCATTATTGTTGAGCTTCTGTGTGCCAGGAGCACATCTAAGTTCTATAATGGATTCAAATCCACCGTAAATTCCCATAGCTATTTGATTTGGGTCAAGTCAGTTTTACCCCTGATTATGAACAATTAGATTAGCTTGAATTTGGATTAGAGGACCAATTTGATCATACATACATGGATCACGTCAGATCAAATTCAAACCTATATTTCCATCCCTCATAATTTCATTTGGATTAGGTTAATGTTCAATGTACCTAAAGAAGAATGTTAAGAACTTAAAACTTGTATTTTTTAAATGGAGTTTTTTATTAAATAAGTTGAGAGACATGCTGAACTACCTTTTGTATTTTAGAGTATCTTTAAAACTTTTAGAAAAGAAAATTAATAGGAAGAATGGAATTTAGGAGAGAGTAAATTTATATTTTTCCTCCTCTCTTTGCATGAAGATGTGAAAAACAAAAAAAATAAAACAAAACTTGTTCGTATATCACGTAAATAACAAAGGATTTGACTCTTCTAAAGTAAGGGTCTCACTTTAGAAGGTAAAGAAAGTCCATCTTCATCATTAAAAGTTTCAACAGTTAATATATTAACACTTCAAAATAATTTACTTAGATTTAAATATAAATTATAAAAAAGATCACTTTGTGAAATGCCCTATAACAGTAACAGACTTCTTCAATCTTATCAAGTTATCAAATAAAGGGTCCATCGCCTCTCCATTCAATCACGAAATGAAAGCAGATAAGCTTGATTTGCATACAAGATATAGGAGGAAAAACCTCTTTTCTTTTAAGAAAAAAAATTCCCAACCTTTTGAAGTATAAGAAATTAATGCTTATGCACTTCATAACCTCTAAATTCAATATTGAAAATATGTTATTTTTTTTTTTTGGGGGGGGGGAAGTCTAAAAAACTCCCTTCAACTTTACTTGATTTGCACTTTGGTCCTTAAACTCTAAAAATGTGCATACGCATCTTCCAACTTTTAAATGTGTGCATTTAACTCCAAAATGATAACATCCATCTAAAATTGGACAAAAATTTTGCACGTGACCTACACATGAGGGTATTTAGGTAAAAAAATATAGAAATTCCCTTGTGATTTCCATTTTACTCTTTTCAACTATAGTCGTGTGCACTTTGGTTCTAAAACTTTAAAAAAATGCAAATCTATCCTCCAATTTTCGAAAGTGTGCATATTAGTTTTTCCTTCTTGTTTCCATCATAGAACTAACCGTGAGAAGTATAAGTGATCGCATGAGAGTCACATAATTATCTTCTACCCTTAGATCACCTTCTATATGATGCTTAAGCCTTTAACCACTAATCCCTACTAATGTGAACCCTTGACCAAGTTACCATGAACATCACATTGCCAAGTTTTAAACAAATCACACAAACACTCATCGTGGTTAATGGGTGGTGATGAGCTCCTGTTGGCGGAGTGGGGGCTCACGATGTGTGGGAATGGAGGTACAATTCAGGCAAAGCAAGCGGTGAGTTGATGTTACTAAGTGGTCGATCTTTGAAGCCATATGGTGCATTGCTACTACGGTTCGTGTGTTGTAGAGCTTGGTCTACTGGGTCCTATGTCCAATGGGGTGAAAGGAGTGGCAAAGGTTGAGTGATTTGGGTAATTGGTGCATGTTAAGGCTTGGAAAAGAGGAATTGAGTGTCAGTGCTCTAGGTAGTTACAGAGCTGTGAACGTGGGAGCATTACAGGTAGTGATTCGTGTTGGGGAGGTTGATTCGCGTTGGGAAGAAGATAATTGTGTGACTCTCATATGACCACTTATACTACTTTCCATTGGTTCTTTGATGGAAATCAAAACTTTTGAATGTTGGAGGATCGATTGCACATTTTTGAAGTTTCAAGACTAAAATGCACATGACCTATAGTTGAAGGAGGTAAAATGGAAATCATATTCAAGTGTTTCTAAAAAAATTCCACCCAAATACCTTCACATGCAGATTTCTATCCAAACAAATGTTACTATTTTGGAGTTAAGTGCACACATTTGTAAGTTGAAGGACAAACATGTATATTTTTAAAGTTTAAGGACTAAAGTGCACATCGAACAAAGTTGAAAGGTTTTTATTTTTATTTTTATTTTTTCCTTTTTTATTAAAATATCTAACAAAAATCACTTCCTAATAAATCTCATTTCCCCTCTTTCAAAATTTTGGTTTGATTCTATGTTCTCTTTTCAAAATTTTACATTCATGTTCTATTAATTTTTCTTAGTCTCAAGTGCAAATTTTGGAGGACAACAGGTGGAGATGCAATTTGTTTTGAAGTTTACCGGGAAATGAGAGAGAAAGGTTTTTGTTTAATTTTGAGATTTTTAATAAAGATTATAAAAATGTGTAAGTATCTTAACCATTAATATTTTAAATGATTAAAATTGATTTACTTGATCCTCTTTAAGTAAATGTCTCACTTTAGAGAATTGCATCTTAGGAATGATAAAATATCTTTACATTTGGGGATCTTTGCAAGGATTGCCTTATTTAAAGACTTGAATTTGGGTAGTTTTCTCTTACGAGAACGAGACGAGGACAAAAATCTCCTTAGGCAAATGCGTGGATAGGAAGAGAGATTATATTCCCTGGTCTCTGTCCCAAGAAATTACTAAATTATCTTTAATGATTATATCATATATATATATATATATATATATATATATATATATATATATATATATATTAATACTTTGTTTCTTTTAGTAATTTTTATCTATATTATTTTTATATTAATTTATAATTTAAAATTTTAAAAATATCACAAAGTAATAATTTATTATTTTAATTTGTTAATATTATTAACTTAAATTAAAATTGTTTATAATTTTTGAGATATTTTTATTCATTTTTTGAATTTTTTTTTAATTTTTTAAGATAATCTCGGAGTTCCCATAAATTCCTGACTCCTCTCAAAAAACGGCAAGAAGGAGAATTTTTCTCATGACAAAAAATCTAGAACAAGGACTAAAATAAATTGGAGAGTTGAGATCGGGGAGTGAGGAGATACTCCACGTGGCCCCACTCTCACTCCTCATGGATGCTATCCCTACTAGTGCATCCTCTGTCCCCCTCAGCTGGATGTCATCCCTACTGGTGCATCCAACAACAAAAGCTAGCTCGTCTTTCCTCTATTTCTCTCTTTATATGCGTAAATTGCTAAGTGCATGTTTGGATTGCAGTTAGTAAATCCAAACATATTTTTAGAGTTCTCGAAGGGCGTAAAATTATGTTTAGCATTTTTTTTTTCAGTTGAATTCAACAAAAAATACTTTCAAAAGTACGTTGGAGTGAAAGCAAGAATTTCTTACTTTTCCATTGGGCAAAAGTTCGTTGGAGAACATTTTCTTCTTCAATCTTACTTCAAAAGTGATTTTAATATTTCATTCAAACATTATTCATTTTGTCAAACTCACTTTTGAGATAAAAGTTTCCAAACATAAATCATATTACTACAAATTTACTTTTAACTAAATTAAAGTTTATAAATACACTTTTAACTAAACTTAAGTTTATCAACTGCAAATCAAATACACACTAAATTGTTAACCGTCTCTTTCTACTTTCTATAAACTCTTCTCTTTTAAAAAATGTTCAGACCTCTGGTCCTCTGCCACTTTACTCCTTTCCAAGCAAAGAGAAACTGAGATCTTGAATTGGGCCAGGCTTACTTTACTTTAATATACACAGCATGTAATTTTTTTTAAGGAGATAATTCTCGGCTTTTCTGAACTCTAGATTACCTTATTTGGGCCTGGTATCTTTTGCTTGATAAACCCATGGGGTAACTCATTTTGGGCATTTAATCGTCGTAACGCCCAAGAAGAATTAATTGGCCCATCAAATTGTAGTAGTAAAGCACAAATTGTTGGGCTTGCTCATTAAAGCCGAAAACCATTTCTACAGTTAAAAAAAAGGCCCTAACTTTATCTGCATTTTATGCATAGCATTTCTGTTTTTTTTTTCAAAGATAATGGATCTAGAAAATCTTATAGATTTAACTAGAATTGACTCCCACAAGTCGACACAACACATTTACCTAAGAATCCATCCACACCAACGAACACGTTACACCTAAAGAAAGTGAAAGGGGTCACTTTAAGCTTTGAGGCAACCGAGATAGATGACACATTTTGCATTATATACATAGTTATATATAACATTTACCCCATTTTTATCTTTTATATGATAAAAATATTTTTACGCTACCTTTTTTTGGGTAATCTTTATAAGTTAACTTTCATATCAATTAATTATAAAAGCTCATCATTTGATAATCTTAGGAATGCGCCATTACATTAATTAGATGCATTCAGAAGAATTAATCACAACTAGATAAGTAAAAATACGGCATGGGGCTACAGTTTTATATAGATAGCTACATCTATATTGATCTTCTGAATTGCTTACTTTAAAATTTTCGTTGATGTTTTATCTTAGGCTTAGTTTGCCGTTTAATTAATAAGAATATAAAATGAAACGAGGGTCATATGATAAAAAATATAATATATTACACATCAATATATATATATATATATATATATATATTTAAAAGAGAAGTTTTTATTATGAGATGGTGATAAAATAAATTTTGACTATACAATTATATATAAATGATCAAAATTAAAAGTTATTTAAAATTTATGTAATTACATAAAAAAATTACATGCAGTTATATTCTAATCTTGATTATTCATGTAAAATTTAATAGTCAAAATTCATTCTTTTTACCTTTTACAATAAATTCTCATCTCACTAAATACGCTTCTTTTTTATATATATATATATATATATATATATATATATATATATATATATAGGTTGTTATTCTCGATAAGAGAAATATTTATTGTAAGAGTTGAGAGGAGTGAATCTTGATCATCGGATCTTACTTGAATGATCAAGATTAAAATAAAAATACATGTAACTTTTTTAAGTGGTCACATGATCTTAAGTAACTTTTAATATTGACTATCTATATATGATTATATAGTCAAAATTTACTCTTATCACTTTCTCACAATAAAAATTTATTTCATTAAATATATCGTCTATATATATTATAAATTAGATATATGTGGTTTTCATTAATTACGGGGTCTTTTGAGCTTCATTACCTATAATAATCTATGGAAATTAAATTCAAGGCGATGACATCATAACGTAAACCCATTCATTCCGGCGCTTCCGCTGTCCATGTGTTCTCTTTTTCTCCCGTGATATCAGTGCAACAATAATGTAAATATATATTGTAAACATGTATAAACATTTTTTTTTGGCTAATAACATTATAATATATATAAACAATACCAAGCCTTTGAAAAACGAAGATGTCGATTTTTTTTCTTAAAAAAAACGCTGATTCCAAGATTGCTGTCAACATAATCGCTTGTTTCTACTTTGGTTTTTAGCTTTTTTATCCCCCTTTTTCTTTAAAAAAAATATGTTTTGATCTTTATGTTGAAAAGTTATCCATTAGTAACTTCTTTTTTATTAACATAAAATTAAGAAATTATAATAATTATTTTTTAATTAAATTTTAAAGAGAGTCAATCTCTCCCATTAGATCTGATACTTGATAAATGTATCAGATTAAATAAAAATACATATAAATTTGTCCCATTTTTATCCTAGAAAGACACATTCTTTTTTTTTTTTATCACGCTCACAAAAAAGCCGTCATCATTACGTGTATCTTAAAAGAAGGGTAAAGGGAGAGAAACCAATTGTCTTTTCAATTTCTGTCAAAACTTGAAGTTTATGGCTTCTTTACCAAATTCGGGTATGTAAAAATCCCAATTTTCAAAATCCTTATATTGATGAATGTTTTCGCTAAAAGTTTTGTATGACGTTTAAGTCTTACATGTGGTATAAGAGAGTTTGGTTGTGAAATTTGTGTTTTTCCATCAATGATGTTTTAATCTCCCTCAAGTATGATAAATCCTATTTTTTAAAAAAATTGAGAATTTATAAATTATCAAATTAATTCATTGTATATTCATGATTATTAATTTTTTTTATGATGATGAATCGGTTTCGGCACTCTCATTGATGCGTTATTGAATTATAATTGGTTCAAATTGTTCATATATATATATATAATGATAATATTTGTACAGTTCATGAGCATTATTATATGTTGATTTGATCGATTACATATGTCATGTCTTATTATATTGATGAATTGGTTTGGAAGCCAATATTTTGAGACTTGTTGTACGCAAATGATGGTTTTCATTATAATAATATATATGCATTGTTTTATCATTTGAATTGTTTTCAAGTTTATTTAATTATATGGTTGAATGTTATTTGAGAAAAATTGTGAATGTGACTTCCAGTAGGTGAAAAACAAATGGAATATGTCATTTGTTGTCTTTTGGTTAAAACTTGTATACACCAAAGTGGCCAAGTTAGAATAATGAAAAATGCCACTAAAGAATGTGACCGTTAATCAATCATGAGACTAGGTTTGCCCAAAGGAAAATCTTATTCTATGATTAATAAACATGATTGTGAGAAATTAAAATTCTTGGATCAAATATGTAGTTTATCCAAAGATGACTTATGTGTTTGGTTGAGAATTTTAATTTTCGATTATGATCAAAGTGGCATTTATTTATGATAGTGTATTGTAATGTCTGCCCAAATGTGAACTATAATATACTTTGATGTTTCTCTTATCTAAGTGTATGATAGAATATTTTAGTTTGCAGCAATTTCTCTTCATTCGCAAGCTTCATCTGTTACTGTTTTTAATGGTGTGAACTTCTTTGAATGGAGTGAGCAAGTAAAGTTTCACTTAGGTGTTTTGGACATTGACTTGTCACTTTTGGAAGGAAAACCTATTGTTACTGATAACAGTACTGAGGAAGAGAAGTCTAAACTTAAGGCATGGGAACAGTCTAACAGATTAAGCCTTATGTTTATGCGAATGACTATTGCAAACAATATTAAGACTACTATTCCACAAACAAAAAGTGCAATGGAATATCTTAAGTTTATGGAAGAACGTTTTCGCTCTACTGATAAGTCACTCGCTGGTACACTAATGACTCAACTCACGACTATGAAGTTTGATGTTGCAGAGCATGCAAGAACATACCATTGAGATGACTAACATTGCAACAAGACTAAAGACATTGGGTATGGCAGTGGATGACTCTTTCATGCTTCATTTTATTCTGAACTCACTGCCTTCTAAGTATGGAGCCTTCCAAATTAATTATAACACTATGAAGGATAAGTGAGATGTTAATGAACAGGTTGGAAAGCTCATTTAGGAGGAGAATAGACTCAAAAATATGAAAGGTCATTCTGTCAACCTGGTTCAAGGAGCTGGCAAAGCACTGAAGGCAAAAGTCAAGAATTTTAAGAAGAAGGGATCTACTAAAAAACAGAATAAATGTCATTTTTGTGCTAAAGAAGGACATTATCAGAAAGATTGTCCTAAACGTAAGGCTTGGTTGTAAAAAAAGGGTATATTTTAAACATATGCATGTACTTTTGAATCAAACTTAATTGATGTCTCTCATAATTCTTGGTGGCTTAATTCTGATGCTACTACTCATGTATCTAATGTGATGCAGGGATTCCTTACGATCCAAACCACAAGAGAAATTAAGATGTTTCTCTATATGGGAAACCGTATGAAGGCTTCATTTAAAGGCATATGGACTTATTGTTTAATCTTAGACATTGGTCATCATTTGGACCTAATTAAGACTCTTTATGTACCTTCAATGTCTAGGAATTTGATTTCCCTTTCAAAGTTGGATAATTGTGGTTTTGAATTTAATGGTGGACATGATTGTTTCAATTTAATTAAGAATTCTAAACTTATTGGTTATGGTATTCTTATTGATGGTTTATATAAATTGAGACTTCATGATCAATTTTCTGAATCCTTGTTTACTGAGCATCAAAGTATTGGAATTAAGTGTAACATGCTTGATAAAAGTTTTGCATACTTGTGGCATAAGCGTTTGGGTCACATATCCAAAGAAAAATTAGAAAGATTAGTAAAGAATGAGATTCTACAAAATCTAGATTATATTGATCTTGGTTTATGTGTGGATTGCATTAAGGGAAAGCAAACTAGACATAACAAGAAAAAGGCTACAAGAAGCAGCCAACTTCTTGAAATTATACACATCGATGTATATGGACCTTTTGATGCTCCATCTTTTGGTGGAGAAAAATATTTTATTACCTTTTTCAATGCACCTGCATATTTGGGGTTGCCCAGCAGAAGCAAGAGTATATAACTCGCATGAAAATAAGTTAGACTCTCGAACAGTAAGTGGTTACTTTATTGGTTACCCAGATAAGTCTAAATGGTATATCTTTTATTGTCCTAATCATAGCCCAAGAATTATAATAACTAGTAATGCAAAATTCGTTGAAAATGGTGAAGTTAGTGGTAGTAAGGAATGACAGAATGTTGACATAAAGGAAATTAAGGTAATTGTTACTTTACCTGTAAGTGTTCCTTCGTCCATAGTTGTTCCAAATGTTGTTCCAGCTGTTGCAGAACATTCTGACAACAATGAACAATGTTTGAATGATAACACACCCAATGAAAAAACTAACTCACAAAGGTCTGAATTAAATGAGTCTCAAAAAGTGCCTTTGAGAAGATCTCAAAGAGTAAGAAAATCGACTATTCCAAACTGTTATGAGACTTACTTGCAAGAATTAGGCATTGGAATTAATGAAGATCCAGTTTCATTTTCACAAGTCATAAATAGTGTTGAGTCAGAGAAATGGATTGATGCCATGAAAGAAAAGTTAAAATCCATGGAAGAAAACAAGGTTTGGGACATTGTTGAATTGCCAGAAGGTGCTAAACGAGTTGGCTATAAGTGGGTTTTAAGACCAAACGTGACTCAAATGGCAATATCGAATGAATATAAAGCCCGACTTGTTGCTAAATGATATACTCAAAAGGATGGTGTCAATTATAATGAAACATTTTCTCCCGTCTCAAAGAAAGATTCATTGCGTATTATTATGGCATTGGTGGCTCATTATGATTTAGAGTTATACCATATGGATGTGAAAACAGCCTTTCTGAATGGTAGTCTTGATCAAGAAGTTTATATCGACCAACTTGAACGTTTTCTAATTGAAGGAAAATGCATATGGTGTGTAAACTTAAGAAATCAATATATGGACTTAAACAAGCCTCAAGGCAATGGTATATTATGTTCAATGATACTGTTACCTCTTTCAGTTTTGAAGAAAATCTAGTTGATAGATGTATATATCGAAATGTCAGTGGGAGTAAGTTTATTTTTTTAGTCTTGTATATTGATGATATCTTACTTGCAACTAATAGTTTGAGTATGTTGCATGAGACGAAAGAATATGTCTCTAAGAATTTTGAAATGAAAGACATGGGAGAGACATCCTACATGATAGGAATTGAAATATTTCATGATAGATCACGAGGATTGTTAAGATTGTCTCAGAAAGCCTATATTAAGAAAATTCTAGAGAGATTTAACATGGAAAATTGTTCCGCTAGAATTGTACCAATTCAAAAAGGGGACAAATTCAGTCTTATGCAATGTCCAAAGAATGACATAGAGCGAAAACAAATGGAATCAATTCCGTATGGTTCTGTGGTGGGTAGTCTTATGTATGTGCAAACCTGCACGAGACCAGATATCAGTGTTGCGGTTGGAATGTTAGGCATGTATCAAAGTAATCCTGGAATTGATCACTAGAAAGCTGCAAAGAAAGTCTTGAGGTACCTGTAAGGAACTAAGGATTATATGCTCATGTACAGAAGATCCAACCAATTAGAAGTAATTGGATATTCAGACTCAGATTTTGGTGGATGTGTTGATAGTAGGAAGTCTACATTTGTCTACTTATTCCTTCTTGGAGAAGCGGCCATATGAAGGAAAAGTGCTAAGCGAACTGTTGTTGCTTCATCCACAATGGAGGCCGAATTCGTAGCATGTTTTAAGGCTATAGTTCATGCATTGTGGCTGCGAAATTTTGTTTCAGGGCTTGGGATTGTCGGCACCATTGCCAAGTCGCTAAAAATTTATTGTGATAATTTCCTAGCAATATTTTTCTCCAAGAACGACAGATATTCAAAAGGTGCCAAGCATATGAAATTAAAGTTTTTTGCCGTTAAGGAGGAAGTTCATAAACAAAGAGTATCTATAGAGCATGTTAGAATAGACCTTATGATTGTTGATCCATTAACTAAAGGGTTACAACCCAAGACATTTAAGGAACATGTACATAGAATAGGTCTTGGTTCTCCTTTTGAATAATGTATTTAAATGATGTTGATACTCTGAGCTCATTATGTTTATGTGTTTCTGAACCTCAATGATTGTTTCTAGTTATTGTGCACATAATTATATTTATGAGTTATAACGTGAATGCTCTAGAAACACTTATGGGACCTGTATGAAATTTTATATGTTATGTACGTACCTTGTATAGTAACGCACTAGTGTTCGTGGTATATGAAAGGGAATATGTTTTATAAATTAATGCATAACCGTCATAACTCACACTTAGTGTTTTACTATTTAAGCTAATTATGTATCTATAAGGGTGAGATTTAGTGTAGTAATGATTAATGCATCATACTTATGTTGTGGTTTCCTCAAATTTTAGGCCAAGTGGGAGAATGTTGGAAAGTTACTCGTTAGTAACTTCTTTTTTAGTGGCCTAAAATTAAGGGATTATAATAATTGCTCTTTAATTAAATTTTAAAGAGAGTCAATCTCACTCATTGGTTCTGATGCTTGATAGACATATTAGATTAAATGAAAATACATATAAATTGATCATCTCTCTGCCCTAGAAAGACACATTCTTTTTCTACTTACACTCACAGAAAAGTCGTCATCATTATGTGTGTCTTGAAAGAAAGGTGAAGGGAGAGAAACCAATTTTCTTTTCAATTTCTGTCAAAACTTGAAGTTTATGGCTTCTTCATCGAATCCGGGTATGTGAAAATCCCAACTTTCAAAATCTTTATGTTGATGAATGTTTTCTCTAAAAGTTTTGTATGATGTTTAAGTCTTACACTTTATACGTGAGATTAATTTTTAATTCAGTTTTTATAAAAAAAATTAATTTAGTCTTTATATAAATAATTATTTTCAATTTAATCCCTACCGTTTGTTGCCATTTATAACATAGTAAAGCGTAGAGATCAAATTAAAAATAACTGCTACATATAAGGATAAAAAATATATTAAAATATATTTTTTCTTTATACATGACATTTATTTTCATTGTGGTCTTTATACTTTACAGTAATTTAGTCCTTAAACTCACAGTATTATAACAACAATAAATGGTGGGGACCAAATTGAAATTGAAAACTTTTTTTTTTGTATAGGAATCAAATTAAAAATAAATGTTACATATAGGAATCAAAAATATATTTTAACCATTTTTTAATAAAAAAGTTCAGGTTAAGGAAAGACTTGAGAATTTCTACAATACCAATGTTGCAATGGAGATCGCGACGCAAGGTAACTAAAAATTTAAAAAATAAAATAATTTTAGAGGAGTCGCTGCCAACTTTATTGAGTATGGAAAAAGTTGTAAAACCCTTACAAAAAAAAAATTAGAAAACTACTCTATATAAACCAAATTAGGTTCGAGAGTTAGTTATCTATAGGGAAAGATGAAAACTTAATTCCACAACACTCCTATATATCTATCCTAAGACGCTTACCCTGAAGTTATTTGTGTCAATTGAACAACCTAAAAATATTTAATCTATCCTAGAAAATAAATAACTTCTTTTTGTTTCCTTGAGTATTCCCTCACCTAATAGGTGAGAGACTAATCTCCTGGGATTCGATCAGGCGTCTAAACAATGACCCATTCTAACAGTGTTATTTTTATATATATGAATCTATGATCGAACCTAGGACTATATGTTTAAGGGACTTGAACTCCTTTCACTAAATCCACGAAATAAATAATAACAAGAATAGATAAATAAAACACTAAGAAATAAAATGTTTTAATATTTGCAAGTAAATTAGAAAATAAATTAAATATTTACAAGTTAATTAACAAACTAAAGATTATTTCATAAAATTTATGAGTTAGAATAAATAAAAATAAGTATAAGATTTAAAAAATATTTATAAGTAAAATAGAAAAAGATAACAAATAGGTGAATCCAAAACAAAATTACAATTAATCAGAAAAGAGTAAATAAGCACAAACCAAATGAGTAATGAAAGAAATATTTTTTTTATCAACTCACTATCTAAAAACAAGAAAAAGGCCCTATCAATTTAGAAAAAATAAAATTAATTTATGACATAAATAACTTGAATCTAACTTTAACAATTAATCAAAAAAGAGTAGATAAGCACAAACCAAATGAGTAATGAAAGAAATATTTTTTTTATCAACCCACTATCTAAAAACAAGAAAAAGACCCTATCAATTTAGAAAAAATAAAATTAATTTATGACATAAATACCTTGAATCTAACTTGAAGAACTAGTAAATAAACTAAATAAGCTAAAATAAACAAGTATATTTAAAAAGAAAAGAAAAAAAAAAGAAGTTACCTCTAAGATGCGAGAAATACTATGTTTGAATGGTGTGGTGCACGAAGTCCTATGTGCTCAACCTACAATTTTTTTTTTTACTAAAATCTTCAGATTTTATACTTAGTATTAAATTTAAGTGTAAATTTTTTTAAATGGATCAAACACATGATGATCATCTCTTTATATAAGAGGAGGGGAAGGAGAAGGAGTATGATTTCTCCGATATGAGACTTGGTGGTACAATGAATCTAGGTACCTTATAGAGTGAATTTGGTTAAGAAGTTTAGGTCAAAACAAAAAAAAAAAGGAGTTTGGGCCAATTTTTTTTTGTAAATTTTTTTAATATTTTTGTTTCTGGCTTGGTCAAAATTGGGTACTGACAATAGTTCTATTTTTTTGTCATTTCGAATAGAAAGGTCAAGCAAAGTAAAAAAAAAAAAACTAATTTTGACCAAGTAACAACCAAACGAGGTAATTCAAGGCCTAAACAAACAAAATCAAGCAACTCAAGGCTCAAAAATAACATCAAACTATTCAAAAACTATAACAGATACACTAGGTAGCTCAAGACCTAGTAACATGAAATCAGATTATTCAAAAACCTGAAACAAATAAAACCAAATAACTCAAGGCGTAAAGATAACATCAAGTTATTCAAAAACCCACAACAAAAAGCCAACTAACTTAAGACTTAGGAATATGAAATTAGGTTATTCAAAAACCTAAAGCAAACAAAAACAAGCAAATCAAGGCCTAAAAAAAACATCGGGTTGTTCAAAAACCCGTAAAGACACATTAGGTGACTCAAGACCTAGTAAAAAACATCAAGTTATTCGAAAACTCGAAATATGCAAATTAGACTATTCAAAAGTCTAGGAATAGATCATTGAACTATTCAAATACACTATTTAAAAGTCTAGGAATAGGTCATCAAGTTGTTCAGAAAACTTGAATTATGCAAACTAGACTGCTTAAGAATCCAATAATAGATCATCGAGATGCTCAAAAACTTGAAATGTACAAGCTAGACTATTCAAAAGTCTAGTAATAGACCATCGAGTTGTTCAAAAACTCTAAATATGCAAACTAAACTATTCAAAAGTCTAGTAGTAGATCGTCTAGTTGTTAAAAAAATTCAAAATATAAAAAGTATGCTTTTAAAAAACATGATAATATTGCGTCAATATGTTGAGATAATTATAAATTTTCTTGAAAAATTGAAAATTTAAATTATTCTTCATGCTAAAATATCAACGAAAATACTTAAGTTCAAAATTCAATGTCTCACATAAATGCAATATTTTAACTAATAGGAAAAAGTTATTTCAAATTTAGAAGTCATGAAAACCCCAAATGAGAAAGTATTTCTCATAATTTTCAAAAACATTCACCATTGAGTCATAACATAGGTTTATTTGTTCAATGACAAACAGGGTGGTTTTAAAGCTGATAAGGAAAGTAAAGAATCTTTTTAGGAAGTAATAATGGAGATTAGACATTATCAAACAAACCCCCAAGTCACAAAACAAACATTTGCAATGGTTCTTTAGGTTCAACAACCGACTCACTTCCAAGCATTCATTACATTTTGCTTCAATTTTTCAGGAAAATGTCTAACCATCATCTCTACTAAGAAGGTAATTCAAGTGCCTCATCATTTCCAAGAACTTCTCTCATCATCATTTTCTTATTTTTTATTTTTCTCTTTTTTTCTAACACTTTTCTTCTTTTTTCAATCATTTTTCTTTTCTTTTCTTTTCTTTCTTTCTTCTTTTTTTTAGAACAATGAACTAGCAACTCAAAGAAGTTAGAACATTTTGTCTCAAAATCAAAGTTTTTGAAAATAGAAGCAATCACTCAATGATCCAAATGGACTTTATAAAGCTATAAAGTGGCCATGGTTAAGGCTTATCAAAGAAAGGATATAAAATGCCCAAACAAGTATTTAAAGGTTAATTGAGATAAAAGATCTTTAACAACTTCAATTACATTTTTATCTTCCACAATAGTAGTCCTTCTTTCATTTTGGAGCCAAAACCTTTTCTCTTATTTTTCTCCTTTTATTTACTTTTTTTTTCCTTTTCAAACATTTCACCTTTAATGATCTGTATCTTCCTCCTCCCTTTTTTTTTACTTTACGATTCTTTGTTTTACTTTCGGCATCACCAATCATACAATAAAAAGTTGACAAATATCAATCTTTATTCTGCATTATTCTCTAGTGTGGGAGTGATCCTTGTCTAAGAAGAATATCAATCTTTATCCTGAATAAAGAATTTCAAGCTCAAAAGGGGTGGCAATTGATAATAATTCTTTTATAAGATAAAGAAAGATGACCAAGTTTCATTTCAAATTGTGATTGCCTATTTTCAAAAGTCTAAGACAATATTAAACAAATTAGACGATTTGTTCATTTGCTATTTTTTACCTTTTCACACTTTCTCTCTATTTTTTTTTGTTTTGCTATGAAGCAGCAAGGATACGAGACACTCAATTACATGAATACCATCTCAATGGAAATAATTTACCAAAGTGTAAAACAAGAGTACAATGATATGATGAACATGGAGCCTTAAACTTTCTTCCAACACTCCTTTCATCATTCTTTTCGACCCACAACTTCTTGGAATTGACAATTGTCATGCAAAGCTTGGGGAAGAAGAGGGAACAAATGTAAAACAAAGGATTCATCTAAAGGGATTTAAATAATGAAGGAAATTTTGGGATTTTTTTTATTATTATGGAAAGGAGGAAATGGAATAAACTGGCAACCTAAGTCTCGAGAAGCTTATTGGAAAGTCAACAAGAATAAGTTTGGATTAGACACAAACTTGTGCATGACCCAATGGTGAAATTATCATTTTTTTAAAAATAAGAGAATGCAAGCACTAATGGAGTTTTTTTCTTCTTCGATCTATGAAATGAAATGAAATGATGCAAGAATGCAATTTTTTTCTTAAAAAGGCATAGTAAAGAAACTACAAATGTAAATTAATATTTTTTTTAAAAACACTAGTACTTATGTGAAGATGGAAATTCAAAATTGAATTTTTTTTATTTTTTATTTTTTATTTATGAAAAGAATGAAAAAAAAAACACGCACACTATGAAAATTATGAAAGCACATTGACTTTTTTTTTAATAAAAAAGCAAGCAAAGAATATAAGGAAATGAGAAGATAAAGTAAACCTATCGATAAAAAAATTATTTTCTTTTTAATTTTATAATTTTATTTTCTAAAAGAGAACAAATAAAAGATTAAAGGAAGACAAAGAAAACAATGCAAGGCCTAAGTTTCCTAACTATGGTCTAACTAGGGTTTATTTTAGGATTGAAAAAGTTTATTTTTATCAAACACAACTTATGCTTCTACCTATATATTAGGATGACCTCTAAAGTGACTTTACTAGTGCAATGCTTACAAGGACGAATCTAAACTTCTAATAGCCAAAGGTTCCCAGATTGCCCCTATCTAAAAGATAAAGACCTAACTCATGAACTTAACTACAAATAGGGATAAACCCTTACAATATGGCCAATCTATGATACCAATAACAATTTGAATGCTATCTCAACAAATGTCAAGGAGGCACAAGGCCACTTTAATAACAATATCAAGTCCCCTCCTAGTCCTCAAGGTTGTACAAGTTCAGGTATAGAACCCAAAAGTGTGTAAGATAGCGTGTGTACTAACAATTTGATCTAATATAACAATCCTACAAACTATCCATCCACCTACAAAATAAAGGAAGCACAATATCATAATATGACAATAGTCATCTACCCTAAGGTTCAAGAATCTTAATATACAATAATAAATTGAATGATAACAGAAACATAAATAACAAAATATACAAATAATAGGGTAAAATAAATATGTAAATGTTATAAAATTCGCACAATTGACTTTAAAAGACTAGACTCTCTAAGCGTCTCCAATGGAGTCGTCATCTATCGTGACTGAGACAATGATAGGAGAGGACAAAACATTTTAAAAATAAAATAATTTCAGAGGAGTCACCACTAACTTTATTGAGTTAGGAAAAAGTTAGAAAACCTTTGCAAAAAAAAGAAATGGAAAAATAGTTTGCACAAACCAAATCAGGTTAGGGAGTCGGTTATGCATAGTAAATGATAAAAACTTAATCTCTTAGTACCCCTATCATAAGACAGTTACCCTAAAGTTATTTATGCGAATTGAACAACATAAAAATATTTAACCTATCCCACAAAATAAATAATAACAAAAATGAACAAATAAAAAATTGAGACAAAAAGTTGCAATATTTGCAAGAAAATTAGAAAATAAATTAAATATTTACAAGTTAATTAACAATGGAGGGACTAAAGACTATTTCACAAAATTTGTGAGTTGGAATAAAATAAAAAGAAGTCTAAATTAAAAAAAATATTTACAAGTAAAATAAAAAAAGATAACAAATAAATGATCAAAAACAAAATTAAAAAAATTTATAGTTTGAATTAACTTTTGGCCTATGTATCTCCCAAGTGCAATGAGTAGTTCAAAACTAACATAGTTCTTTAAAAAGTAAATTTGAGTTGGTTAATTTTATTTAAGAAAAAATATTCAAGGGAAAGAAAAAGAATTATTTAGTAATAGGTTATTTCAAACAAAGTAAAATGTCAACCAATGCAACAAAATAAACACAATCAATCAAAAAGAGTAAACTAATACAAACCAAATGAGTAATCAAAGAAACATTTTTTTTTATCAACCCACTATAAAGAAAACAAGAAAAAGACCCTATCAATTAAAAAAAAACTAATTTTAGACATAAACACCTTGAACCCAACTTAAAGAACTAATAAATATACTAAATAAGCTAAAACGAATAAGTATATTACAAAAAGAAAAGAAAAAAAAAGAAGAAATAAACTTATATCTTAGACGCACAAAAACACTACGCTTGAAAGGTGTAGTGTACAAAGTCCCATGTACTCAGTCCATGAGAAGTTTTTTTTACTAAAATCCTCAGGCTTTGTACTTAACATTAAGTTCCAATGCGAAATTTTTGGGATGATTCAAAAAGTTGAGGTTCACCTCTTTATATAGGAAGAGAGAAGGAGAAGCAACATGATTTATTTGATGTAGGACTTACTGGTACAATGAATTTATACATCTTATATAATGAATTTGGATTCTAAATGAATTGGATCAAGAAGTTTGGGTTAAAATAGAAAAGGAAATGAGTTTGGGCTAATTTTTATTTTTAAATTTTTAAATTTTTGGTTTTTGACTCGGTCAAAATTAGGTGCTGATAACCAAAATCCAAGTTGAGTTATCAAACATTCATTGAATATTGATTTCCTAATAAATGTTTAAAATTTATTAAAAATAACCAATAACCAATGAAATGTTTGATAGATATCATACCCTAAAAAAATGATAAGTAACATAAAATTGCCTGAAAAGGTTTTTCTCGTTTCAAGATTACTGTAAACTCATTGCAGATTTACAATGGGATATAGATTGCCTATGTTAATTAAAAGAAAATTAATAAATTGCCTATCAATGAAGGGTTCCTAATTCGAACCCAAATTATTGGTTTATCATAAGTGAAAAGTCAACCAAGTGAGTTAACATCTGTTGTTGCTTTTATGTTAATGATTTGATTTAGTTCAACATTTTGTGTCATTATTAATTTTTAAAAATAGAAATGCAAATAGTATTATCACTTCACTAAAACACAGTAAATTGTTTATAAATATTGTGGGAAATCTTAAATTGTTATAAAAAATACAAAAAAAACCAAATAAGAATAAGACATTTATAACGATTTTGAATGGATTTTCTTTATAATTGTTGGGAAATGGGCATTCATGATGGGATGACCCATATCTAGGATCCTATCTGACTAGTTAATTAATTGATTAATTAATTAGTTAATTATTTGAATTGAGGGTTAGAAGGAGCAGTTACATAACTCCCTTAGGTCATTAACTTCCAATGTGTGGAAGTGTAAGAGTGAGAGGTTACTCACTACATGTGAGAAAACCTCTATATATAGCAGTGTTGGCGCTCTATTCTCGCAAGACGAGACAAGTGAATAAGAAGAAAAATATACGGAGAAAGAGAGCATAAAGCTTTTGGATTTGGGTGTGTTTGTTGTGGAAAACACACAAGGTTCCATTGATGATCTTGTGTAAAATCGTAAAGGATAGTACGTGGTGGCGTAGAGCACATCATTGGACAGCATTTTGGTTAGGCTAAATCAAAGTATGATTTTATCCCATTGTGCTTAAATCTATAAGTTCTTACTTGCATTGGTATCAGAACAAGGTCGGTTCTTCAAAGTTAAATGTATTCTTTCCTCCATTCACAAGTTATTTATCTTTTTTAAGCATTCTTGAACCTTTAATGGTAGGAAAATGTAGGGACCAATATATGTTATGATTTTCACATATAATGATGCTTATATGATGGGGAACATGTGGTTAAAATTTGGTGAAAAATGGGTAAACCATTAGAGAGATATTGAAATCCCAATCTTTGAACTTTTTGATGCTGGTCACTCTCTCCACAGGTCATATCAGTCTGCAAGTTATATATGATTGAAAACTACTTTTCATGAGCTTTTCCAACGAGGTATCGTATGCATGATTTAATAGTTAAATGAGAGAGATATGGTCGTTGTAAGATGGTTGTTTGGCCAATGAAGTAATTGAGAATCTGGGTTTGGATGTTGAAGATGACTTAATGTTGACCAGTGTTTGACCCATTCGTGAAAGTGGAGGGTGAGTTTCACCTCCATCAAATGGTGAATTTTATTGCACCAACTGAACTAAAATGTAAAGCGAAACAACACCATGATTGGTTTATGGCTAGAGAATGCTGCCATTGTGGTGAATGTTATGCACATGCCATCTAAAGTGAGTGGGAGGCCAAGAAAATAATTTTTTTGGCCATTTTTTTGGCACTAATTTCATGAGGAGTGTGAAGGCGGGCATTCTGTCTCTCATTTTAGAGCTTATTTTACAAGATTTTTAATGGTATATAATTTGCCTATATTCAACACCCAAACAAAATAGTCGACAAGTTGAAAATGTTGATGTCGATGTGTTAAAAGTTGTCAACACTTGACACATTAAAAGTTGTCGATGCGATAAGTCGACATATTAAAAGTTGTCGACGTGTTCAGAGGTGCCAACATGTTTTGATTATATTATGTTTTTTCTATTATGACATGTTTTTATACTTAGTATTATAAATTAAATATAATATTTTCTTATATTATTAAAGAATTATTCTTTATCATATGAACATGTTATCGTCTGATTTCCATAATTTGAATAATTGTGATTAATTATTATTAGATATTTATTTATGTTCATATGGTTGTATGAGAAATATATGTTATACATGTTGAAAGCTGCCAACTTGGATTTTTGTAATCCCTGTGGGAGTCCATAAATTGGTAGATAAGGGGCTCGTTTAAGGACTATATGAACATTTGTCTGAGTGGGAGTTCATAAATTGGTAGATTAAATTGGTAGATTAAAAACTCATTTAAGAACTAGAATGAATTGATGTTGTGCGCATCATTGAATTAGAAAATTAATGGTACAATTAGGTGACATATGATGAAAATAAGACTAACGTAGACTTTCGATCATGAACCTAATTATATACCATTGTTGGTCTGATTGTAATGTGCAGCAAACATGGATATGATGTATGTGTTGAACTTGTATGTGCAGATAAGTTTGAGATATGAATTCTAAGAACATCATTGTTGAGCTTATCAAATGTGATAAGCTAAATGAGGATAATTATGATATTTAGCATCGTAAGGTTCAGTACATACTTGAGGAGTAGGGTGTTTTGGAGACTTTGAACCATGTTATGATTGAGCCGTGGAAATATATATGCAATAGTACATGAGATTTTACGGTTTTTCAAGATTGGAAGAAAAAGAACAACATTGCTTGCATAACGTTGCTGAGCAGCATAGTTGATGATCTCATATGCGAGTATGAGGCTTATCCCATAACTTAAGCTATGTGGATCGCACTAAAAGTAAGTTTAGGGGCACTTATGCTACCAACTTAGGAGGTTGACCATCAAGCCTGACACTAACATATTGTTCGATAATATTTCGATGAGGCAGCATTTAACAGAAATGTCGAACATGATAAAGGAGTTGAAGTCAACTGGTCATAAGCTCTCAAATGAACAACAAGTGCAAGCTATCATTAGATCATATTACTTCCAGTTGGGAATACATAAAGGTCATCCACAATAAGTGCATTGAAACTTTTGATGACATTGAGTAGTTGAGCACCATCTTGTTCTTAAGGATGAGCGTCGTGAGGCTACTAAGACAACTGAGCAAGCTTTTGTGGTTGAATCTATGAAGACTTTAGAGCCTAAGAAAAAGGACAAGGGTAAGAAGCCTTAAAACAAAAAGGGATCTGGCAAGTCTTTTGAGAAGGCTAGGCCTAATTTTAAGAAGAAAGGAAAGCTTGGTAGCAAAAAGTATGATGTGACTAAGATGGTATATTATATCTACCATAAGAAAGGTCATTTTGCGCAGGATTGCCTTAGGCAAAATCAAGTAACATCACGTGACGAGCATCCTTGTTATGTCTCTAGCACCACATTATTGGTTGATGCTAATTCTTTATAGACTGTTAACTCAGGGGCCACAGACCACATAGCTAGAGATAGATGATCATTTGTTGAGTACAATCTACTGCCTTCCCGAAGCAGATGACTTTATGTAGGAAATAATACAACCATTAAGGCAAAATTAAGGATCGATACATACAAACTAGAGTTGAGTGGTGAATGAACCCCATTCCTACATGATGTGTTATACGTTCTTGAAATCTGGTGAAACTTAATTTCGGTTGTCTTTTTACTTAGACTTGATTTTAGTGTGAAATTCTATGATAGTTCTATAGATATTGTTCATGGGACAAGACATTATGATTCTAGTTATTTGGCAGATGGTTTTATTATGTTGGACACAATTTGTGGTAATGATTATGTTTACGATAATCATGGGTGCTTTGCTTTATCTACTACTCCAAATTTAAATTTAGATGTAAATGTATGGCACGCTAGGCTTGGACATGTGAATCTAGAAAGAATGAATAGACTGACAAAAGAAGGACTATTGGGGTCCTTAGCAAAGATAGAATTGCCAATATGTAAGCATTTCCTAGAAGGAGAAGCAACTAGAAAACCATTTAGCAAAGGAACCATAGTTGAGTTTCCATTGCAGTTGATTCATTCTTATATATGCGGTCCTATAAGTGTAAAGGCAAGGCATGAGCCTTATATTTCATCATTTTCATTGTTGATTGTACTCTTATGATCATGTTTATTTAATCTCCTATAAGGCAGAAGCATTAGAGTGCTTCAAACATTTTATGAACATTTTTGAGAATCAATTAAATCAAAAGATAAAAGCTTTAAGAATTGACCGTGAATGTGAGTATTTATTAGATAAATTTAGAGATTTATGATATGAGAAAGGAATCATAAGACAATTGATGATTCTTGGCATTCCACAACAAAATAGAGTTGCAGAGCAAAGGAATGAGACTTTACTTGAGATGGTTTGATCGATGATGATGCAGGATAACTTACTCATTTCTTATTAGGGAGATGCACTGATGATTGCAACCTTTATACTTAACCATGTGCCCTCTAAGTTTGTTGCTTCCCCACCATATGAATTGTGGATAGGCAGAAAGCCTGAATTGAGTGTACTACAACCTTGGGGGTTGGCAATTTATGTGAATGATTCTTTTTAAAGTTGGGCCCTAGGGGCAAGAAATAAATTTTCATCAGATATTCTGAAAAATCAAAGGGTTATGTCTTCATTGGTGAAAATGAAGATGAAAGCTTAACAAAGCTCAAATCATAGGATGCCACAGTTTTACAGATTGAATTTCCTAGTAAGGGGGATGTCGACAAAATTGTGTTGCTTTATGAGATTGTTGATCAACAGGTAGACGATTAAAACCAAAGAAATGAAGAACAAATAGTTATACCTCCACCTACTGATCTGAGTGGAAAGATAAATTATAACCCTAAGAGACACAGTTGTGTAGGAGTATTCGAGGGAATGTTCCATGACGTCATATTGAGATTGAAGGGGAAGCATTAATGGTTACTCCACAAAATGATAATGATCCAAATTCAGTTCAGGAGGCTCACTCATGCCTTGCTAAGGAAAAATGGTTGAAGGCAATGGAAGAAGAAATGGAATGTATGAGGATTAACCTCGTCTAGGACTGAGTTGATATTTCGCCAGACCAAAAGCTATTAGGAACAAGTGGGTTCTCAAGATTAAGAGAAAGGCGGATGATTCCATTGAAAGGTACAAGGCTCATATGCCAGCTAAAGGTTACACACAACAAGAAGGTATTGATTACGAGGATACCTTCTCACCTTTTATGAGATTTAGTTCTACTAGACTTATTTTGGCTATAGTTGCAAAAATGAACTTGGAGTTACATTATATTGATGTAAAGACTATTTTTCTCAATGGAGAACTAGATAAGGAAATCTATAAGGAACAACCATTAGGTTTTATTCAGAAAGGTGAGGAGCGCAAAGTTTGCAAGCTCTAAAGGTCTATATATGGACCTAAACAATCATCTAGACAGTGGTATTTGAGGTTTCATCAAACTATTACATCTTATGATTAAGGACCATTGTGTGTATGTGAAGTGATTTGAAAAAGATTTTGTGATATTATCCCTTTACGTGGATGATATACTATTAGGCTACGTTTGGTACATATGATAATATAAGACATGATAGTATAAGACAATAGGATAAGGTCTGATAGTATAAACAATAGGATAAGATCTTATACTATTAAACATTTGGTACAAATAGTATAAGCAACTTGATAGTATGTGTAACTATTTAATATGACTATACTATCCTTCACTTTTCTCACCACCTCCTCCACACTGACCATCCTAATCAACTGCGCATCACAGAGACCTAAATCTCGGAACTGGCAACTCAACATCCTCAACCAAAAATCACAACAAAATTTATCAAAATAATCAAAATCACATGAAAGAAAAACTGCAAGCTTGCATCGATCCTTCTTTCGTTGTCGCCGAGAAAATCATAGCCCAAACATCTTACTATCACCAGTTGCACTTTTTTCAACTGTAGTAGCTGAAAGCTTAGAACTTGTAGCACCCATTCTCTTCCTCTTCCTACTATACATAATCCCAAAAAATCTATCAGGGCCATCATTCCCTTCACTCAGAAAGCAACCCATTTGCTTCACTAACTCCATAACGCCAACATCATCATCTTCATTAGCATCATCCACCACTGCCACCTCCATCTTCTGCTTCGCCTTCGCAACCTAATAAGGCGAAGCATTAAAATTCTTATCTGGCTTCTTCAACCACTCATCTCCATGGTTCCCTCTCCTCGTCTTCCCATCGCCAAACTCTGGCCACAAATGTCGCCCTGACCGCAACAAACAGGCAGAGTCAATGCCCTTCACCACCCCCAAACACCCTTGTTATCCGCCTTATCCCAATTGACAGCATTATCATTCGGTCCCCAAATGACACCACATGAGACTTGATCTTTTCGTTACCGTCCCACCGTGTACAAACCCCAAGTTGACTCAACTCAACTACCAAAAACTTGGACACCAAGAAAAAGACCAAGACCCTGCTTCCTCAGCACCACTGGTGGTAAGTAACGCAGACACACTCGGAACGAAAAATAAAGGTTTGGTTTCGTTTCGATCTATGGATCTAGGTCTCTTGTCAATCTCGTATTATTCACCTTTACACTTAGCATGGAAATGGAGGAGGACGCGAGACCAAGGGGAAGGGCAGTGGGAGGGAGGGGAGTAAGGGGTGGAGTAAGGAAGGGAGTCCATGGTGTTGGCGAAGGAGTGGTGGAGGATTTGGTGAGAGCATGAAGGAGTAGTTAAGTTGGATGGCAGAGGGTAGGTGACCTCGAAGTACCCTTGGTGGTGGCCACTGCGGAGGGAGAAGGAGGGGGAGAGAATGAAACAGTCTTGGTGGTTCTGGGTTTGCAGGGGGTTGGCAAAGGTGGCTTGCTATGGTGGTGCTTGGCTAGTTCGATTTTGATAGGAAGGTGGTAATTGCGTTATTGCTTTGGGATGGGGTTCTTGCTAAGGAATGATAGGCTTGAATTGAGGGAGATGAAGTTGAGGGGAAAAGTAGGAAGAGATATCCTATCAGGTCTAATCAAGGGGTGGAGAGGATAGAGTAATCAGGTTAGAGTAGGATAAAAATATTGGACCTGATTTTATTATACTATTAGGTTAAACCACCAAACACCTGATAAGACTAATACTATCAGGTCCTCCTTATCTTGTCCACCAAGCGCACCCTTAGTCGGAAGTAGTCTTACTTTTGTGAAGACCATCAAGAGTTGGCTATCCTTCAATTTCAAAATGAACATAGGTGAAGCAGGATATATCCTTGGAGGTAAAATCCAAAGGGATCGCTCTAAGAATCTGGTTGCTCTGTCACAAAAGTCATATATTGAGAACATTCTTGAGAGGTTTTATAATGAAAGACAACAAACCCATATATACTCATGTAGCTAAAGTTTTGAAAAGTAAAAGTCTAAGCCTAGAAATGTGTCATAAGACTCAATTTGAAAAAGATTTCATGAAAATAGTCTTTTACTCCAATGCTATTGGGAGTTTGATATATGCAATGATATGCACACGACCCAACATTTGTTATGTCATGGGTCTATTAAGCTATTATCAGTGCAATATGGGGCAAAAACATTGGCAAGTAGTCAAGAGAATCTTGAGATACTTGAGGGGCACTATTGATTATAATTTGTGTTATCAGGGAAGTGGATTTACTCTATGTAATTCATCTCATCATGTGTGAGTGGGAGATGTTAAAAAATGGGGTTCCAATGATGGGTTGACCCATATCCATGGCCCAACCTGGCTAGCTAATTAAGTGATTAATTAATTAGTTAATTATTTGAGTTGATAGTTAGAGGGAGCAGTTACATAACTTCTTAGGTTAATAATTTCTAATATGTGAAAGTGTAGGAGTGGGAGGTTACTTACTATGTGTGAGATAATTTCTATAAGTAAAAGTACTGGGCACTCCATTCTCCCAAGATAAGAGACAAGTGATTGAAAAGAGAAACACATAGAAAGAGCATAGAGCTTCTAGATTTGGATGTGTTTGCTGTGAAAAACACACAAGATTTTATTGGTGATCTAATGTAAAAATGTGAGGGTTAGTACGTGGTGGCATAAAAAACTTCATTAGAGAGCATTTTGATTGGACTAAATCAAGGTATGATTTTATTCGGCTGTTCTTAAATCTTCAAATTCTTTCATAAAATGATAAATTGTTTGTTAAAACATTTTGACGAATTTAACAAACTCCCTAACAAAAATTGGACTAATATTTATAATGAGAATAAATTAGTTAAAATATATTTTGACGCATTTTAAATTATTTTGATAAATTTTCATTGTAAATACCTAATTCTCGTTTTTGGGCAAGATAAATTTCTAATTTTAATTTAGTGTCTGCAAGTTGCAACAGAGAGCCCGCGTCTTCAAGTTGCTAGTGGAAATGATTCCCTTTTAAAAAAAAATCCTTTTCCTTTTTACGTTTGGCCATTAAAAGAAAACCCCGAAATTTATTTTGTTTTCTTTTCATATGTAGCTACTTGCAAATCAGTGAAATCACCTTTAAAAAAAAAGATTAAGTTAAAGAACATATTATGAAAATAAAAAAAAATTATACTCTTCCTTTTTATAATACATATTTATTTTACATTGCTTTTGCATTCTTTTTTTTTTTTGCATAAGTTTTTAACATACGAAATAATTGCCTGTATGCATTTAGTTTGCATTATGCATAACTAACATTACTCTTGAGTGTTTATAAAAAAAACATTACTCTTTAGTTTATCTTCCACTTTCAACCTGCTCACATCCTCAACAAAGTATAGAGTGGAGGATATGTAAACAATGGTTCGAGAATTATAATTGTATGACTCCCCGATTCAATTATGAATTTAATTTTAATCTATGCTCAATTGTATATTCTCACATTATTCAAAGAATAAGGCTATAATAATAACTATATTAAAAATTTAACTCTTCTAAATAACATAAGTTTTGGATTGGGTACCAGATTAATCCAACAAGGAGCAACCCGACTTATTCAGGATGGATCTTGACCGATGGTGCACGTATCAGCGACCATAACGACATTTAACAAATAAGGAGGAAATTTCTCCATCAAATCCCTATTTTCAAGGAATTGTATTTACAGTGAGATAATTACTCTACCTAGCCCCTATTTTGTAAGGATCTTCATCAATGACATTCATTATCCATTAAATACTAATTTCAAATGTGATTTTCATTTTATGATGCTTAACCCGTAAGCAGCGCTCACCTATAAATACTAGACAAAGCCAACAAGGTATGGATCTGAACCTCAAAACATTACCTACCTTGTGCATAGTCTAACTTGAGCGTCAAAGTGCCTTTTGTAGGTACCAACCTTTCGCACCATCGTCACTGTCGCCGTGCTATGTAGGAAACCACCATATTAACCTCACTTAAGTGATCCTCTGAAACCTATTCAGAACATGGATGTCATCTATGGGAAACTATAAACTTCAAACCCCACCACTTCCACCATGGTAACCACTAGACAAAATCGTGCCTCCGTCGCACCAAACTAGCCAGCCACCATCGTGGCTCCGCAGTTGCTCAAGATCTGATCATCACCCAGCCAGAATCCAGGCGTGATGGAGAAGGGGATTAGAACCCTTCCCCCTCCATCACAGCCTGTTCTGACCACTCAATGATTCAAATCACACGGAGCCCCCTTAGGAAAGGCCAAACACTGTATTTCAACTTTACAGTGCCTAGGCATGAGAGTAAACCAAGAGGGCAACCAATCTCAGCAAGAAGAATCAATTCCTGCTAGATTGTCACGCCAAGAAGTTATCTCCTTAATAAGCTTTCAGGATGAACGTATTCAGGAGTTGGAGAGATCTGTCTATGAGGAAAGAGAGGATGAGAACTAGGTTCCACACAAAAATCATAACACCAGAAGAGGACTAGCCCGTGATGGGGACCATAATCTTGAAAACTCTAAGATAACGGAACTTGGACATAGGGTTGGAAATCAAGAAAAAGGGAGTCCCAAGGAACAGGAGCTCGAACAACAGAGAGTGGTGGT
Organism: Ormosia semicastrata; assembly: GCA_029884595.1. Taxonomy (NCBI): domain Eukaryota; kingdom Viridiplantae; phylum Streptophyta; class Magnoliopsida; order Fabales; family Fabaceae; genus Ormosia; species Ormosia semicastrata. The sequence goes on from JAQQTO010000063.1 coordinate 118,122,926, forward strand.
TCACTAGAACCAACCTTTCTCAGAAGATTTGATGGCCTATGAAATCCCTAAGTGATTCAAATATCCTACCAATATCGAACTTATGATAGGATCTCCGACCCCCAAGAGCATTTGGATGCTTATGTTTCACCAATGTTGTTTACTAGAGGTGATGATTCACTCATGTGCTGTGCTTTCCCCCTTTCCCTTAAGAAAGTCATTTTGAGATGGTTTACTACCCTAACTTTGAAGTCTGTAGACAACTGGGAAGGCTTGTCCTCGATATTTCTGTTGCAGTTTACCACTAGTAAGGTACAACCAAAATCTATTTCATGTCTCTCCCATATCAAACAAAGAAAGGAAGAGTCACTCCAAGATTATATAGCCCAGTTCAACAATGAATGCTTGAATATCCATGATTGGGATGAGAGACTTTCCCTACACTACATAAGGGATAGTCTTCGTTTTGGTTCGTTCTTCACGTCCCTTGCTAAGAAAGAACCCCAGACGATGGATGAATTCAAGGCGAGAGTAGACAAGTATATCAATGTGGAAGATGTTATCCACGCTAGGAACCATGTTGATAAAGGCGAAGAGGCAAAACCTAAGGTGGCCTAAGCTCCTTCGCAACCTCGAAACTCCAAATCACCACCAAAAGGGAAGTATCAAGACTACACCCCCTTAACCCACCCCATGCTCAAATCTATTAAGAGGTGATGAACACGGAGTTCAGAGACGTCCAAAAACCTCCTCCATATAGGAAACATGTCTAGAAAGACAAGTCAAATCAATGTATATTCCACGACAAGTATAAGTATACTACTGTAAACTGTGTCCACCTTCTGGATGCCATTGAATCCTTGATTCAAGATGGTTGCTTAGGAAGATATGTTCACCAATCCTAGAACGAAAACCAAAAGGGAAACATAAATTATAGGAAAATGAGTTATAACACTCAAAGAAGTCCATCCCCATATCAAGGAAAGCGGTCACCGATGAGGAATGAAAATCAGAGGGATGGCCCATCCTGGGATAATGCCCAACATCAAGATAGGACGCAACCTCGGGATCTTTCCATCGAGAATGATGATCATCGTCATACGAAAGTAACCCAGACAATCAACACAATATCAAGCTGCTTTGTAGGTGGCAATGAATCTAGTAATGCAAGGAAAAAGGCCCTCCAAGCTATGCTGAGCATGGCCTCCCATCCAATCTCTAAATTGGGGAGCGGATCTCGGAGAGCCCCACCAATTTCTTTTTATGAATAAGATTATGGAAGCATCATTCTAGATCACGATGATCATATGGTGATATTTGGGATAATCACAAATGCTGAGGTTCAGTGTATATTTGTTTATCAAGGGAGCTCGACAGACATTATGCTCCTAGATTTGTTCAAAAAGTTGGGATTATCAAAGAAGGATCTAATCCCATACACAAGTGAGTTAATTGGTTTCACATGAGACAAAATCACCCCAATAAGGTATGTTGAGATTCATTTGACCTTAGGTAAGTACCCCCTATTTAAAACACTCAAGGTCAAGTTCCTCGTGGAGGATTGCCCTTTAGCTTATAACGTGATCCTAAATCGCTCTTCTCTTAATGTTTTTGGGCCATGAAATCCACCCCTCATTTGGTTATGAAGTTCCTTAACCAACATGACAAGAGAGTCACATTCAAATGAGACTAAGCAATGACTCAAAGATGCTATAACAAGAGCCTTAAGATCACAAAGGGACTAAGGAGAACAAACCAGCGCGACAAATTTGTTTCAGTCAATACGGACTCCGTCAACATGCTCTTGACTGAATTGGATGTACGCGAGGAGATCTAGGATACCCGTTCACAACCAGAATGAGAACTTGAGTCCCTCCAACTTGGTACCAAGCCAGAATAAGTCACCAAGATTAGAGGACATTTGAACCAAAAAGAGAAATCCCAATTAGTAGCATTTCTTGGGAAGAACAAAGACCTCTTCAACTAGACGTCATCCGACATGCCAGGATTGAACCCTAAGTTCATTTCTCACTTACTTTCCATTAAGAAAGATGCTAAGAAGGTGGCACAATGAAAAAGAAAAGTTGAGTTTATTAGGGAAATTTCCTATACAACTTGGTTATCTAATGTGGTCTTAGTGAAGAAGGCCAATAGGAAGTGGTATATATGTGTCGACTATACAGACCAGAGTAAGACGTATCCTAAGGACCCTTACCTGCTTCTTAATATAGACAAGTTGGTTGACAACTCATCCAGGTTCTGATTTCTGTTCTTCATGGATGCTTACTCCGAATATAACCAAATCCCCATGCACCCAGGGACGAAGAAAAAATGGTATTCATAACTGAAATGAGAAGCTATTGTTACTGAGTTATGCCTTTCGGCTTAAAGAATGCAAGTGTAACTTACCAGGGAATGACGAATAAAGTTTTTGACTAATATATTGGTAAGATGCTCGAGGGCTATATTGATGACATGATTGTTAAGAAGCTGGAGTTCGGAAACCATGTTGAAGACTTGGAAGAAGTGTTTGCCCAAATCTGAAAGCATAACATGAGGCTGAATCCGGAGAAATGTGTCTTTGGAGTACAAGTAGGTAAGTTCTTAGGATTCTTATTAATGAATCGCGGTATTGAAGCCAACTCGGAGAAGTGCCAGGCAGTTCTTAATATGCATAGTCAATAGTCTGTTAAGGAAGTACAATAATTAACAGAATAGATAGCAACCTTTACTCATTTCTTAGCCAAAGTCGCTCATAAATCTCTTCCCTTATTTAAACTCCTCAAAAAAGGGAAGAATTTTGAGTGGTCTCCGGAGTGCGAGGTTACGTTCCAAGAACTAAAGAACTTGTTGGTATCACCTCTCGTCCTGACAAGGCCAGAGTATGGTGAAACCTTGTATGCCTATCTCTTCGTCAATAATAAAGCAATTAATTTGGTCTTGATAAAGGAAACCTGTAAAGGCCAACAACCGGTCTATTTTATGAGTAAGGTATTGTAGGGTCCCAAACTCTGATATCAGAAGATTGAGAAATTAGCACTAGCTCTATTGATTATGGCTAGACGTCTATGCCAGTATTTTCAATGCCACCCAGTGGTTGTGAGGATAGACTAACCAATCTGTCAAGTATTATATAAGTTGGACCTTGCTGGGGGAATGATTGCGTGGTCCGTAGAGCTTTCATAATTCGGAATAACTTACGAGCCAAGACAAGCTATAAAGGCTCAAGTGTTATATGACTTTCTGGCAAAGCTTACACCGAATACCAGCCATCCCAAAAGGAATTCTTGAACTATTTACATAGATGGTTCTTTGAACCCCAATGGGAGTGGCACTGGGGTCATCATCGAAAATGAGGTTGGGTTCACCCTTAAACACTCTTTAAGGTTCGAAATCCCTACTTCAAACAACTAGGTTGAATATGAAGTTTGTATTGCTAGAATCACCATGGCCAAATAAATGGGAGCCACCAACATAGTACTCTACAGCGACTCGTAATTGGCGACTTCACAATTCCAAGGTGATTATTAGGCTAAGGAACCCCTATTGTAGAAGTACTTAGCTAAAGTGAAAAAGCTCTTGGAGAATTTATAAGCACCAAAGTTGAACACGTCCCAAGAGAACAAAACTCGAGAGTTGACATCTTATCGAAGCTTGCCAACACAAAGAGCCCTAGTAACAACAGGTCCGTGATCAAGGAAACATTGTTGGCACCTAGTATTATGGACTCCGATGTCCTATTACTAGAAGAAAATGAAACATGGATCATGTCAATTATTACCTATCTCCGAGATAGGACCTTGCCCGAAGATCAAACTAAGGCCCAAAAATTAATACGGACCACGGGATATGTGGTATACCTTTTATGACAATCAATTATATCGCCATAGATTCTTTTCCCCCTCCTCAAAAGTCTTGGGCTAAAAGAAGTTGAGTACGTTTTGACCGAAATCTATGAAGGAAGTTGTAGACACCATCTCAGAGAAAAAGCTTTAGCCAGAAAAGCATTACAAGTAGGATACTATTGGCCTAGTATAGAGGGAACACGTCTACAAGTGTGACAAGTGTCAATGGCTCTCGGACATTTGCTCTGCCTTTCTGAAAGAATTGTCAACGATGTCCATACTTGACTTTTCTATTAGTGGGAAATTGATATCTTGGGTCATTTCCCTCAAGCACTTGGACAAGTTAAGTACTTAATAGTAGCTGTGGACTACTTTTCTAAGTGGATAGAGCTGGAACCATTGTCTACCATCATCTCGGCTAGTATACAAAAATTTACCTACAAGAACATAATTAGCAAGTTTGGAGTCCCAGAGTTCATTGTTACGGACAACGGTACCTAACTTTTTGATTAGAGATTCAAAGATCTCCTTACCGGACTCAAGATTAAGCAACATTTCACCTCAGTTGAGCACTCGAAGACAAATGGCCAAACTGAAGCTGTAAACCAGGTTACCTTTTGAGACATCAAGAAGAGCCTAGATGAAGTAAAAGGAATTTGGGTTGAAGCTAGATCACGTCCAATGGGCATACTGGACCACGCTACACTCCACAACTGAGGAAAACTCTTTCAAGTTAACCTATGGTTATGAAGTAATGATCTTAGTCGAGATAGAAGAGCCTAGCTGACGAAGGCAGAACTTCTCTGAAGATATTAATCCGAACCTCATTCACCAAAACCTAGACTTGCTAAAAGAGCATTGCCACATTGCTCATGGAGGTTTGTGTCCGACGATCTTATTTTGCATAGAGTGGATATCGGAAGGAAAATGCATCTCAAGGAAAGCTAGCTCCGAATTGGGAAGGCCCATATCAGATTAAGTCCAAAACAAACATGGGAGCCTACATGTTGGAAACCTTCATCAACAAAAGCATTAAGAACTTCTAGAATGTGGACAAGCTTAGAAAATATTATAGCTAGTGGTTTCAAGTTCCCAGTTGTGTTTATTTTTCATGTAAGTGACGTACTCTGACATGAATAAAATTATCAAGGAATTTTCAGCACCTACTTGTTCTACTTATTGATGTTTAATGCAACCCACAAGGTCAAAGTACCTTGGAGAAGTCTGAGAAATACACATTCCCTTTAGGATCAGCTATTCTGATTGTACCAAAGGTCAAAGCAAGTAGCCCACTTGATATGCACTCTGCGATCTCGTAGAGGGCTTATAGGTTCACCCTCATGTCCCCAATGAGCCTAATCTTAACCCATAAATTCAAAAATAAATTTAAAGAGGTTAAGAGTATTTAAATAAAGCCCAAAGTACGACAACAATGATTGCTAGTATCTGTAATAAGGATACCTCTTTCGAGGCCCTCAAGTTATTCCAAGCACTTAGAAAATTCATCCAAAAACTTTACTCATGCTAAAGCGTCGTACTCTAATATCTATACCCTAAGATTCGCTATCATTTCTAAATGATGTATCTCTCGATTTCAGTAATTATTATTTTCAAAATAAGTGCGCATGTAAAAACTTTCTAAGTTCCATTACAAAGTGTGAGTTTGTACTTTAGACTACAAAGTACAAGGATAGGAATAAGGCAAAAAATTTCTAAGTTCTTCTCAAGAATTACGAATTGAGTTTAGGCGTTAGACCCATATAAGACAAAGTGAAAAAGAGAAAACAATTGCATAACATAAAGAAATGCAGGAAAAATACTAAGTTATGTAGATAAAAACAATGTCCAAGATCTGGGACTTGTCATAAAATAAATGCCCAAAAAATGGAACTTATCCATATAGAAATTGAAAACCCCATGCAGGGGATAGAAAAACATGATAAAGAAAACAAGAAGTGATCAGGGCTCTGAATTGGGCTGCTCCACCTCGACATGCTCCTCCTCCTGGCCTGATTCTTCGCCCTCTTCACCTTCCTCATCATCCAAATCGGCATCAGCCGCAGGAACTTGAGCCACAAGGGTAGCTTGGGTGACAGCATCAATAATGGCACCATCCCTAACCACCCTTTGCAATCCAATGCCTTTGGTGACGAGATCCAGATTCAGAAGTCAGAGTTGGGTCAAGACATTGGCAAAAGAATCATCCACCGAGGCCGCCCACTCGTTTTCGAGCTCCATGACCTCGGCCTTTAACTTGGCCTTAGATTGCTTCAGGAGCTCGTTCTCAACCTGGAGGGCAGCCTTGTTAGCCTCATATTGGACAACTTGGTCCTTCAGTGCCGTCTCCCGAGTCTCGGTGTATGTCAACTTCTTTTGGAGCCTAGAGATTTATGTCTTCCAGAGTTCGAACTCCTTAGTGGTCTGTTTTAATTGCCCATCCTTTTGGGCAATCTCCAGCTCCAACCAGGCCTTTTCTTCGCAAAGGGAATTTAGCTCTGTCTCGATCTCCCGAGCCTCAATCTGGGAACAGCATAACCCAAACTACGAATAACGAGTTTTGGGATACAAAATTAAATCTAGACCTCATAGTCAAACTTGATATGGGGGCAACATAACAACGAATCACAGAGGAATAATATTGAACCAGAGTGATTCATAGTGGACCACAATAAAATGCAACAATACAGGGGCAATTATGTTGTGAAGATTTACCTTACAACATGGACCTTAGCACAGCTGATACGACATTGCGAGATCTGACTCCCATGCCATAAAACGGATCCCTTTGTCCTACACATGTTGTTGCTCTTGTTGACCTCAGATATCTTGACACTCAATTATTACATTTGAACAACAAGTTGGAGACAACTGTTGTAGATCGAGTATAGAGTTAATCCAATAAGGAGCAACTCGACTTATCTAGGACAGATCCTGGCCCATGGTGCACGTATCAACAACCATAACAACACTTAACAAACAAGGATGGATTCTCTCCATCAAATCCCTATTTTTAAGGAATTGCAGTTACAAGGAGATAATTACTCTGCCTAATCTCTATTTTGTAGGGATCTTCATCAATAATATTCATTATCCATTAAATGATGATTTCAAATGTGATTTCCATTATATCCTGCCTAACCCTTAAACAACACTCACCTACAAATATTATATAAACCCATCAAAATATGAATCTGAACAAAATATTATTTACCTTATGCACATACGATTTAACTTGAGCATTAATATATTTTTTATAAGTGTTCACCTCTCGTACAATTGTTATTATTATCGTATTATGAAAGAAACCATTACATTACTCAAATAATTTTTTAAAACTCATTCATAATAACATAATAATACATAATTAAATAATAATATAAACAAAATTTTACAGTAATAATATATTAAAATTAAAGTCATCATTGATCTTATCCATTAGGTTTGGCAATCTCTAAATATGAGTCACTTGAAGTTATCTTATCCCAAAATAGATAAAGGAAAATCGACGCTTTAACTGTTGGCAACACTTGGATGGTCATCATTACCTTGTACAGACTCTCTGTTTAGTTTTTTTGTTTAAGAAAAAATGAAATGCACAGTTTTCCAGTCGCAAGTGGTTTTATTAATACTTGCGTACGGAAAGATGCTTGAGCTAGCCTTGAGTCATCATTTAACAGCCCAATTATATTAAAACGCATCTCAGAAAACAGCTCATGGACAAACAATCTTATAAATTAATTAACCTCTTAGTCAAGTTTATGTTCCCTTGATAATTGGGTAATGTCTTGTCCTTGTGAATTACACCACCTACCTTCGACTGTACGTATGCAGATTTTTTTTAGGTGAGGTTATTAATATTTTAAAATGTTTATTTATATTTTATTAATTAATTAAAATTTTATTTTTTTATTTAAAAAAATTATAAGTGTTTAATGAAGAATATAAAAAGATAATTAAAAGTATTAATAACAACACCCTATTTTTGTAAAATAAACTAGAAAAATATGCACTCTTAAATTAGAAATCAAAATATTCATATGGCTAGAAACAATAAAATATTTATGTGAATTGGATCATAAATTTCAAGTGATAATATCCATAGATAATTTCGAGTGATAATATGCAAGAATTAGTCTCACACATGGTGAGAAAACCTCGTATAGTCCAAACACTTGGAGTTATGTGAGATTTTTTTCATTTTGACTATTGGGAGCCATGGGATTTTATTATTATAATAAATTATAGGGAACATATACATTGGGATTACATACATTAACCAATGTATTACATACATTAACTAGAAACTTGAGAATGGAAGGGATCATGTCCCTTCCAATCCCCGCTCCATCAACATCTACTTATATTATAGAGTGCTATTGTATTGAGACATATTGAATAATGAATCTCACTCTTACCCAAAAAATATTGAATAATGAATACCCACACGCAGCTTTTTTTTTTTTAAGTTTTATATATAATATAACGGTTTTGTACACATAAAAAATGCATATTTGTCGTTAAAAAATTGCATATTTGTAAGATTATTATTATTATTATTATTATTATTACATTTAGGAAAGTGTCAGTTGCATATAAAATTTGTACACATAGTGCATGTTCATTATTGATTTTCATAAAGAAAAATGAAAAAAAGGAGGAAAAATAAAAGAAAAAAGATGATAATTAATATTATGTGTTATGTAAGTTGCTTTCTATGTGCAACTAATATAATTCTTAATGAGGATTAAATTTATACTTTTATACAGTACAATCCAATAATTATGTGCAATAAGTATGCCTTTTTGCCTTTCTAACACACACATTATCTGAAAGTCTTCCTTGAGCGGCGGGGTATTACTTTGCCAGAGAATGATGCTATATCTAGTCCCTCCATCCAATTAGGGCCCCTCCAATTCCATTTTAAGGAGTAATGAACAAGTTTGTTTTGCAAACCTGCGTGCCATTTATGTCCTTTTTTTTTTCATTTTTTAATGCTCCAAGTTGCACGTTAAAGTTAGAATAACACCTGTCTAATGCAAGTTTTATTAGCCAATTGCATCTACATAAAAAGAAGCTACACAAAGAAAGGCGTAAATAATCATATCAGAGCAATAATATCTCAGGGAAATGGGGATTTTTTTTAGCATTAACAAAAGGCATTGGCTTGTATGGTGTGGCGTCAAGTTTCCCCAATGCACTTTACAAGTCAACTTATTCTAACGAATCATTTTCTTCTTAATTAGGCACTAAATTAAAACCATCTTTCTACTAATATTGTCCTAGGAATCTATGGCAGTGTGCAATCTAATTCAAAAAGCTGGAAAATATTCTTGTGGGAAAGCAAATCGGTGTCCAGGATTGTAAGTATCACGCAGCGATTGGTGTAAACCTTCATACAATTTGCAGTTGACCTCCCCGTCAAGCTTTGTCTGGCACTACGTAAATTGATTCTCTGTCAAGGACCAAACCCCACATCAAAGCGTGTGACGACGTTGCCTAGAAACTTCTATCAAACTTGCAAAACGCTCTCTCCTATGGACTTTTTCGCATGCAAGGACGCGTCGCTATCATGACTCACTCAAGACTTAATTAAGAATCATGCATCACTTGCACTGAGCTCAATCTCATTCATATTAGAATGGGGAAAAAAATGCTAAGCATGCTTTCTTGAATTTTTCTCTCATTTGCCTATGAAGTTTCCAATTCATTGAGTGGAATGGATGCTATTATATTTTACACAAAAATAAAATAGGATATATAACTTTTTATTATAATGTGATTTGAACCTAAAATTCTCGTAACTGTTAGCTCACTCTTAATGACTTGGAAGAGGATATATGATTAATTATGCTGTTAGAGCATTCTTCTTCAAACTACATTTTTTTTGGTATAATTCACTCTAAAACAAAAAAGAGTGGAGACGATCACAGATTTATGAAATAGGTAAGCATAGCTCATTCTAAAATTTCAACTTTCTTTTGGGCCAAAAGTGAAATAATATGGCCTTCCTCTCACAAGATATACTCAAATATTGAACACACGTTCTATGCTGGAAAGAAGCAGTTCATTTTCAGTGCCCTACTCCATCCAGGTTTGTTCAAACGTCATTGAGTATTCAATTAACAAACTAAATCCAAAATTCCCTTGCAAATTATAGTGAGATTCGAGGAGAAAATGGGTATGGCAAGTAATTTGTTGAGTCTAAACATTTTCAGCTCATTAATTCAACTGTGTTCTATACATTGTATTGGGACAAATCTGTAAAGAAATAAACCCAAAAGAAAGCAGAAACCATGACTTTTTTCTTCGAGGAGAAAATGGGTAAGGCAAGTGATTTGTGAGTCTAAACATTTTTAGCTCATTCATTCACCTGTGTTCTATACATTGTATTGGGACAAATCTGTAAAGAAATAAACCCAAAAGAAAACAAAAACCATGACTTTTTTCTTTCTTATGTATTCATTCATTCATCCAACCATCCATCTCTTACAAAAACTCTTCTTTCTAGTTAAAGCTTTATTTTATTTTAACTTGAAACCTCATCCAAAAGCTTGTACCTTCTCACTTTATTCCTAAAGACCTGTTTCGTGGCACCACTACTTCTGTTTGTTAAGTTTTCAGACTTGGTCCTCCTCAGCCTTTCTTCCAAAGCACCATTGGTGACGATCCTCTTACGCGTTGAGATCAAAACCGATGGAGATGGTGATGGGGATGTGGATGTGGATGGTGATCTTGCCTCTGGTGACTTTTGTTTCTTGATGGGTTTCTGCAGTTGGAGCTGAAGGGCACCTCTCCCTCTCATCAGTCCCTTCTTGACCTTCTTGTTCTTGCTCTCATCATCGGCGCTGCCGTTGTTCCTAAAAGGCGATGAAGAGTTTGAAGAGTTTGGTGACTTCTCTTCCTTCTGACTCAAACACCAATTGCAGGTTCCAAAAGACTCGGGTTTGGGGTAGAGATTACTGCAGTATCTGCCAAAATTTGACAACCATGGAGGTGATTGAAGGGTACAAAGAACGCAAGCCAATAACATATTAGTTATGAATATGATCAAAACATATAAGAAAAAAGGGAACTGTTTTTGGGTACCTGTGCTGAGATCTGAATTGACAGACTTTGCATTGAAAAAGTTGGTTAGAGAAGCCCAGATCCCCACACATGCAACACTCTGTGTTGGGTTGTCCTGCAGTTTCAGTTCCTTTGCTTGTCATGTTTTGCTGTATCTGTTTCTCATTTGATAGAGAGAGAGAAGAGGGTTGGGGGAGGTTGGGGGTGGGGTGGGGACGATATTGATAATTGATGAAGAACTATAGGCCAATGGCCACACAAGGAAAAGAGAAGAGACCCACAAATGACAAAACCAAGTTACAAGACTTGCAACTTACAACGGTGTTTTTATTGCATCCAAATAAATAAACTGATGGATTTGAGTTTCCGTGTCGCCGTGTTTGTGAAGTTTGTTTATATATAAATACAGGAATTTCGTGTTGCTGTAGGAAAGGGAAATCAATTAATAATTGAGGCTGTTAGGGGAATGGCAAGGCAGATAGGGATATTCTTTCCAAGCTAGCTACCCTTAAAAAAAACAAAAAATCTTGATTAATTTATCTTATATAGGTCCAACTCGCCCCCCATGATATTCCAAAGAGGGTCATGGTCATGACCTCATAGCCTCATCTGGCCTAGTTTAATAGCCTTGTAAGGGAATGGAAGATGGAGATTTCTAATACCAAAATGGGACATTGACTAGACCAAAAAGCCTACGTGAAACTAAGAGGAACCTTATATTATATGAGGCATGGAAGCTACCACACTTTCCAGTTCCACTTTGAGAGAACTACAATTTCTTTGCCTTTGCCACATTGCATGGTCAATAATTAGATCAAGGGTATCATCTTGCGCCCTGATTGTACTAGTCCTTTTATATACTAATACCTACTCAATAAAAGAGAATAGAAAAAACATTTGAAAATGTTTAGTAACTCTATTGCCAATCTCACTAGCTTTTTGTGAGTGAAGCTCATAATAACCATCAGATCTCCCTCATGATTGCTTCCTTTCAATTTCTGGGTATGAAGTCAAAGATTGTAATATAAATCTTACCAAACAAATGGCAGTTGGATAAACAGATTCTTCTACATGTGACTCTGAAGTTCATAAGTGGCGACGTGGCTTCTATTGATTGATTTGGCCACAACCACCATAAGGTAGGCGCAATCTAGTTGTTAGTTAAGGCTAATACATGCCTCTGTTGGATATGGTTTAGTTGGTTCTGGTGAGATCACTACAACAGATTAGTTGATATTAGGAGGGTCCATTGGCATGGTAACAACTAGTCCAATGGTAAATGCTTATTGCAATGATTAAACTCACGTATACGCTATGATGTTCTCTGTCCCCTTCCCAAAGAGGAGAAAAAACTAGATGAGAAAAAGTTAATACTAATAAAATAAGCACATTGCAAATACATTAACCAAAGAAAGGCAGAGCTCGTGCTAGTCTAGGTTACAATTCTTGATCAAAATAACATGGCCACGTCATAAGCAAGCCAAATTGATAAGTCTCCACGACTACACCTATAATTGCATCCAACACTTCGCAGGATTCCTTACCACTAGCATCATGCTTTTGCTTCTCCCAATCATATTAACATACCGTACAAGTCTCATTCATTTCTTCACTTTTGCCTTCGTTTTCCTTATTGTTTACTCTGATTTATTAAAACAGCAAATAACTACAGCTTTGCGCAGCTATAAATACAAAACAACTTCATTTAAATTAAGCATAACTAAAAAGGGGCATCTTAACATTGAACACAAACCGGTCTCACTCCCCTTTTTAAGGCTTTTATTAGTTTACTTACTGCTACTAGCATTAGGTAGACACCTAAGAATTCTGAAAATGGTCATTGACAATCACAATACAAAGGAGAATACGCTCCCTAGCATTATAAATTGGTGGAATGGAAGATTAGAAGCTACTTTTAGCCGACAGTGTCATTTATGCGGATACATAAAGAAAGATATGATCTTTGTACCAAAAAAAAAGTTTGTGTGTATAATTTTTATACGTATATTATATTTATATCATATATTAATTTTAAAAAATGTCAAATTAATATATGTGATTGTAATATTTTTATAAAATATAAAATAAATTTATATATAAATTAATAAAAATTAGACATATAAAAATTAAATAAATAACGAGACAAAAAAAAATATGACGTTGCCCTGTTCCATCAATTCCTCTGGACCGCCACAAGGCCGAGTCATACGATCGTTTACTCTGAACCCTACGTTTTTCTTTAATGGTTGCGTGACTGGCCTGCTATAACAAAATGACCATTCAAACCATACACAGCACAATTGGATTTGGAAGTCAATTAAGCCGCGAGGAATCAAAAATGCCTATTTGGTGAGGTCAAGTCAGAATCTTGCTTCGTACCAGAGCAGGAATGTCCCAAACTGAACTTTTGTCTTGTGGTCTGAGACTTCAGTTATGTACAATATTTGTAAATAGAATTTTACTTCTTAAAAGCATGTTTAATTTCCTATACTCATTTTGGAAGATTGGGAGTATCCAAAAATGAAAAAAAGAAATCACAGACACAAAGGAAGTATGTCTAATCTAAAAATGCAATGCTAAGGCCTAAGCTCGACTAAAATTTCTATCCTGCTATCCAAACATTGTGAAACAACATTTTTGTCAGTACAAGTGGATTTCAAATACACGATAAGGAACCTCATAATAGAAGCATAGGTTATTATAACTAGTAAGAGGCATAGTTTTAAATTTAAATGTGGTAATAATTTTTTTCATATTGAAAGCAATTAAAAATGAGCACCTTAGTCTAACATACATTATAATCACGTATCGAAAGCATCTCCAACTGCAGTATAATCTCACTATCCATGGCCCATATCAGCTCTATGTAGGGAAGGTCTATCCTCCAAGTTCTTAACCGGTTAACCCTATGATTGAGCAATGACATAATAGGGGTAGAGGTGGCTGCTGCCCTTCCAAAGTTTTGAGTTCCACCACTAAGTTCATACATAGTGATCCTTCATGTTCAATATTACATTTGCAACTGCCACCCACCCCACAAAAGAAAAGAATACTCTCTTCTTCCACCATTATGATTAAGGTGAGATAGATGTAGAGGTGTTAAAATAGATCAGTTTGAAGCTAATTACATTTTGGGTCGAGTCAAAAACATTGTAGATTAGTATATTATTGGCCTAATTTAGTCTTACGCGGGCTGCAAGTTGAATTGGGTCAGACAATATTATATATATATATATATATATATATATATATATATATATATATATATTATATATATCATTTTTAATACTTAAAAAAATTTATTTTTATTTTATTCCTATGTTTTAATACTTTTCTTTTTGTATAGCTTAAATTTCATCAAATATTAAATGGCATTATTTTTGTAATAAATATATTAATTTAAATTTTAAAAATAAGATCAAAATTTTTATATATCATATAAATTACATAATAATATTTTAATTAAAAATTAAATATCGAGTTTGCAGACAAACTTAGCCTACTGTGGGCTGACTTGCGTTGAGCCGGGACAAAATCAAGATGATCTAGTTAAATCAAAATTAATTTTTACATCAAATTTTTTTTTTTGGCTTAGCTCACCTATTTTATTAGACTATTTGGGTCATCCTATCAAGTTTAACTCATTTTAACATCCTTAGCTAGTTGATTAATTAAGTTCTATAGCTCATCTGTTGTAAAGAAAATGTTTAAAAATGCAAGCCCATGAAAGCAATTCAGTCTCGTTATTTGTCTAACTTTTATACGTTCAATTTTTTTCAACACATTCACAAACTCATTTTGTATCCTGTGAGAATGTTACAGTCACATACCTTGACATCTCTCTCACGCGTATAAAAGTTAGAGATACGATGGAGGTATAAATGTTGGACAAAAATCATTTCCCAAAGCAATTTGATGGATAACTCTTCAGTATCGTCGATAATAGCCTCCCATTATCATCGCCACATCACTAATCAGAACAGCTTCATATGCACCACAACATACAGCACCTTTGATGGTACAAAAGGAGACAAAGGTAACTCTTCCCTTCTGATCAGATTGAAATTTATAAACAAAAGCAATATGGGTTTCGTATCAGGCCATAAACATTGGAACATCCTAGAAAGGGTAGAAATCCAGTTTCAGATTTGGACAGCAAGATGGACAATTCATTTAAGTCAAAATCAAGCCTACTATATAAACATCTTGATTATAAGTTATGTTGATCACAAAATAAGCAAATCTAAACACAAACTAATACATAAACATAAGAAGACAACAATCTCAATTGAAGGCATCATTATAATTGGATGTTGGATGCAATGACGTAATCTTACATTCCTTCATAAACAAATTGAAAGAAGTTTAGTACCAATTAACAAAGACGAAAACTATTTCCCACAGTTAAAAATATGTTATTATATATTACAAGTACTGGACATGAAAAAGTAAAAAAAAAATAAAAAAAAAATTATTGTACACTTCCTGTGCTAGCCAAGATTATGAATAACTAAAAGATAGCTTGATCACAAAATGAAAAATGTCATATATGGCAGTTATTATTAGCCAAGATTTGAGAAACAATTATAAAACGAATTATGAATAACTAAAACTAAAAGACAGTCTAGATCAAAATAATTAGGTAACACCACAATGCTGCTCACTATCTTGGTCATGTTCAATACTTGAGCACATGGGAAACATCATTTAAGATGGTCAGGGAAACTTGTTAATGAAGAAGATTTTAAGTGGCGAAATCATATTAAATGACGAAGTAAGCTCAACTATGTTCAATCAATTGTTTATAACCTTTGAAAGTAGAGCTTTACTATAATCTCATAAAACATCTTCTTAATAATCTTCTTATTATTTAATAAAAAAAATTAAATAAAAAATTAAATATAATTAATATCTTGAAAATATAAAAAATATTCAATTTTTTTATTTAATAATTAAAAGAATTATTAAAAAGATAAATTAAGAAGATTGATTATTTTTCTTGAAAATAATAAAAAAAATGATTAATCATCCTAACTCATTATCCTAATAATCCTCTTAATTATTAAATAAAAAATATTAAATATTTTTAATTATATTCTCAAGATATTAGTTATATTTAATTTTTTATTTAATTTTTTTATTAAATAGTAAAAAAATTATTAAGAATATATTTTAAATGGATATAGCAAAGTTCAAATAATAACCAGGAAGGTGTGTGGCTATTGAAATAGTGGAAGCTATTTTTGGGGAATTGAAAGGGTAGCTTGACTTGATGCTATTGTAGTCAATGCACCAATGGTTCCCACTCGAGTGTGTATGTTCATTGCTGTAAATTCCTAGTGCAAACAACCGACTTTGAGAAAGAGAAAGCTCAGAGTAAGTTGTCGGCTCCATGCAAGACAAAACAACTTACTGTGCCTATTTCAAATTAAGTGCAAATGGTTGGATAAACGCTTGTCTAAAAGTTATGATTAATGGTAAGGGTATAATTTTATTTTCTTAAATCTTCTCAAAATTGCATTTAGCTTAAGGAGTGCACCTATTACAATAGTCATAGGCCGAATTGTTAAGTCAATTAAATTCTAAGAGAGACACTGGCCAAATAAAACTAACAGTAAAACAACTTATTGTGCCTACTATCATTTACTGTGCCTATTTCAAATTACTTAAGTGCAAATAACCTACTCTGAGTCACATCATGATATCATCTTACTCATGGAACAAAGTTGGTTTACAATATCACCTTATCTATGCAAAACTTTGGGACAAAATAAGCTTAAGTTTAAATTATATTTCATCCTTTCTTGTCTGCAGGGTCCATATGTATGGGTCCTTACTAAAAATTTTCCTAAATTAGTGTTTCCACGTTCAACTTAGGATTGTTGGCTGGAGTCATCTATGCTTAGTCTTTCGATATTGTTAAAGAATTAAAGGGTTAAGCTAGGGAATAAAGAAAATAGAGAGATAATTATAAAACTAAGAATATTACTGATAGATATAATATGATACAAAACTTTAACTTAATATCCCTATTTATATTAATAATTAGGTTAAGTACTATTAATACAAATACAAGTCCAAGCTAATTATCATAAAACTAATAATCTAATAAGTAATAACCATGGAATTTAGAGCTGGACCGGCTAGTTGGACTTGAAAAATCAGAAATTGATCCTCTGACTTGTCCAATCAACTCTTAAAAATCAGATTTCCAAAAATCAATTGAAAACTCAGAAATCAATAAATCCGTTTGAATTGGTTATAACTCACAAGATTGAATCAGTCTCTTTTTTTTTTTAAATCCAATTTTTTAAAAAATCCAAATTTTCTAAAAAGATATTTAAAACTTTTTCAAAGCATTGATTATTTGATTCTTAATTTATAACTCAAACTCAAAATTTGTCCAATGTGAGACAAATAAGAGCTTAAATACAATAAAAGTTTGACTTTAATTTATAATGAGAATTTTTGCTTTTACCTTTTTACTTATTCGATCTTTGATTAATATATGTGAGGAAATTATACTAGTATTAGTGTAATACTTTTAGAAATGCCAGAAAGAAGGAGAAAGTGGGTGGAGAAACCCCTCATACCTATTTGTAGGTGAAGGAAACATCCCCAACCATTACCACCAATGGGGGCAGAAGCGTCTCTTCCCTTTCATTTCAAAATTTGAGAACGATAATCATGACGTTACGAATTCCTAACGACAACTCCCACTATTTATCAGCCTGGCGTACAGTTTCTGAGCAATGCAGTTGAAAGGACGACGCTCAAAATGTTTGAAATTGAAGCGACGCATGACGTTGTAAGAGGACATTTAAACCGGATCACGAACTTGCATCATGATACTATGATAATTAAATCATAATACAGATCTCAGCTCGAAACCAAATTGCTTTCAGAATTAAATGGGCCTCACAAACAAAATTTGTATAGGGGCAACCTACCATGAAGCCCGGATTGATGACGATGACTTTAAGTAGAGTGATCCATTCTGGATCCCGACCTTACTCGTCGACACTGGGGGCATCTTACGACATGTCACAAGCCTCGGCCCTTTGGTAAAAATATTGCGAGATCCGCCATATACATTATGACTTGAATCTCTTTATCTCATGCGTGTCATTTTTGCTCCTAATTGAACTCAAATATCTTGATACTTAGCTGTCACATCTAAGCGTCAAATTGGAGGTAATTGTTCTGAACTGAGTTTCAGGTTAGCGGTTCAAGAGCAACCCGGACCACCAGAATAGGATTTCAAATATTTATGCGCGCAATTAGATATGTAAATCTACTTATTTATGAGGAGTAAATCACTCACAGAATCTGTCATAAATACGAACATCTATTACATCCCAAATTAAATAGGGAATTCAGTTATAAGATATAACAATCTCATGGATTCTTATCTTAAAACAACATTATTCAATTTAGATTGAATTATGATTTTTAATACTCAAGACACTTCTATAAATATCACACAAGGCCACAAAAGTATATATTTAATTCCAAACATTATCTATCTTGTACACGGTCTAACTTGAATATCAGAATGCCTTTTGCAGGTATCTATCCAATCACACCACCATCACAACTGTTGTGCATAAAAGTAAACCACCGTTATCAACCTATTCAAATATTTTTCTGAACCTTATTCAGAACAAGAATATACACATATATACAACTGTTATAAATAAACACCTTTACACACACACACACACACACATATATATATAGGAGACATATCTAGTGAGAGGAGTTTTTATTGAGAGAGGGTGAGAGAAGTAAATTTTGACTATACAACTATACATGAATGGTCAAGATTAAAAGTTACTTAAAAGTCATGTGACACTTAAAAAAGTCACATGTATTTATATTCTAATCTTGACTATTTATGTAAGATCTAATGGTCAAGATTCAGTTCTCTCACCTCTCACAATAAATACTCCTCTCACCTGATACATATCCTATATATATATATATACACACATATATATATATATGCGTGTGTGTGTGCACGCGCGAGTGAGAGACACAGAGATAATAAATTTACTTTTTGTACAAATTTGTAAAGTTAAGAACGATTGCACATAACAATAAGTTCAAAATAAAATGGCTGTCTTGGAACATCGTAATAACTGAGCATTCTTATAATAAAAATTATTTGGACCATATTAATGTAATTAATAAAAGATTCCTAAATTTCACTCATGGTAGCCTTTCAGTACCAACTACATGCATGACACTTACTAATTACCGATACCCTTTGCAAATGGCTTCCATTTTTGGCTCTAATTTGAACAATTCAGTCTGATATTGACAAGTAATCAACATAATATAGAAAAAAATATGCATGATTTAAAAATCTGTTACGTGTCTTTTCAGTCATCTATTCAATACTTAAATTTATTGATATGTGGCATGTATAGTAGTTATTTGTATGGTTTATGTCATCTGATGTGATAATTTTATCCACGAGTGATTTGATGTGTATAAGAAAATTTATAAAATATAAAATAATCAAGCATCAGGTAAGAAAATAAAAAAACAAAAATGAAAAAAAATCCATCAGCCAAGTAAGTTAAAAAAAAATAAATCAACATGGTTTTAATGAATAAAAAAATATTTCTTCAATTTCCATTCATCTCTTTCTGGTTCCTTGATGATATGCTTTTCTTTATTCTTAGTTAAAATTCTATATGCTCCTCACATTTTATAAATTCACTCTTATATGAACGTTCATTCTGCAACCCATGAAAATGCCAATTTCAGAAACCCAACTTGAAAGACATCTCATTGGGTTGTTGGAGGCCACAGCAGTTGTCCAAGGTAAAGTGTTTGTGGTGGGTCATGATTGTGAAGCCCTCGTTGCTTGGTCCCTTTGCCTTTATTGCTCAGAACGAGTGAAGGCTTAGGTTGGAGGATTTCTATTAAGAGGGTTCTTAGTAGCACAACATTTAATTCATTTGTAAAGTTGTGACCCCAATAAAGAAAAAGGGCAGCGAGGCCTCCTTCTGGTATGAAAGGAGTCCATGACCAGAGAGTGCACTATCATTAGTGGCCTTCTTTCTAGGGTGAATGTGAGGTACATAGTCAAAATGATACTTGTGAACACTCAATTTTGACCGGACAAAAAAAAATGAAAAAAAATGAAAACAAAAAAATTGAATTTAATTAATTAAAGGTCCAGGTTTATGTTTTTTTTAGGCCCAATTGTAAGCCCGCTTTAGCCAAAAAAAAAACAAGCAAACAAAAAAAAAACACTAATCTCGTTTTTTTTTAAAAAAAAAAAAAAGGATGGTCATGGTTACGTTTAGCAGCCGGTTGCCTTTTTTTGGTTGCTGTCTCAACCAGTAATTGAGATGTAACCAAATCACGTCAATCTCTCCCACCCTGTTGCAAGCCTGCAAACTCAAGGCTCAAGGCAGCACAAAAATGGCAAGTTGGCAGAGATTGGAAGCTGGGAAAAAGTCATAAAGCTAAAGAAAATACATGAAGAAGGAAATGGAGCTAGAAAAATCTATCAGCACCTAAGTTTTTTTTCAGAGATTGGCAGAGGAGTCATCTCGGTTTAGCAAAGCAGAAAATAAAAGGAAGAAAGATTATAGACAGAGGGGGGATTTTTTTCAATTTACAGAGAGAGAATTCTGAGATTCGGAAAGGAAGATCACAGAGAGAAAGGAGGTTTTTGCTGCCATCTCCATTGCTGAGCCATCCTGCAAACCAAGAATCCACTCCACCCTCACCCATTACTCTTCATCTTCCAAGCCTCCCAACCGTGAGCCACCTCTGCCACCACCTTCAACCTACCACCCCTCCCCTTCAACCTTGAAGCCACCACAGGACCATCACCCTGCTGCCCTCCCAAAACCTTGACCACCCATCACCCAAGCAACAACCGTGAGCTTCCTACGCCACCTTCTTCAACCGAGTCAACTCCACTCTTCATCCCCCATCATCATCTTCAAGCAACTCACCCCACACCACCGAGTTTACTCACCCACTCACCATCATCTTCACCATTTTTACAACTAACACAAGTGCACCATACCCACCTCATCTCATCATTGACCCCCACCATCCTCTACAACCTCAAACCTCTCACCACTGCCATCAAACCAATACTAACCAAATCCAAACCAAAACCATCACCACCTCCATCACAGCACCAGAAAACCGAGATCTAGACTCACCTGGACCCCACGCCGCCGTCCTACCTCACCGGCCACCGTCTTCTCCGACCCTCAACCCGCCGGCTCCGTCCCGAACCAGCAGTCGCGTGCCATGCCATCGTTGCTGTGCCGTCCAGCTGTCCCAAATCGGAAAACCCAGATCTAGTAGACCCGAGATCCGGCCAGCACCGAACCAGATCCGGCAAGCAGCCTCCCCGCACCAGCTCGACGAACCCGTCACCCAACCCATAGAACCGGTTCAGATCTGCACCGAGCCGGAATCGAACTGGTTAACGCCGCGTTCGCCGTCGACCAAGCACCGGAGCTCCCAGTTGTCGGCGCCGATCCGGTCACCCCATCGTCGTCCTTGGAGCTGCACCACGTACGAACCAGCCACTCTCTTTCTTTCTCTCTCAAAACTCAGCAGCAGCAGGTTTCCTTTTTCATTCAAATGCTAAATTCTTAGTTTAGGTTTCTTTATGTTTGGGCCATTCAATGAAAGCCCATAAAAAAAACTGAAAATGAAAAATAAAAAAGTGGGTAATGGAGTAGTGTTTTGAGTGGGCTGAGTTCTTTTTTTTTATTGGGTTAAGATTAGATTTTTTTTTTAGTTTAGAGACTTAATGAAAAGGAAATAAGTAAAAAAAAAATGTAGGGGCAAGAGGCATAGGATTAGACAATAATAAAATTACCAATAAAAAATAAAAAATGTATTTTGAGTTTATTTGTTTGTCATTTAGGATTAATTTTTGTTTGATGTTTATTTTATTTAATAGTATGTTTTATATTGTGTTGTGTGACTAATAAAAAGCAAAAAAATAAAAAAAATAAAAAAATATAAAAAATAGAGAAATAAAGTAAAATAAAATAAATTTGTTTAAAGTGGTTTGATTTGAGATGTTCATATTTAATCTTGCCTTTATTATTATGTATTTGGATCATGAAAAATTATATTTGCTTATTTATTTTTATGCATTTCTAAAAAAATATATAAAAAAATAATTAAAAATATTAATTAATGCAATAACCAATGATGATGATTGAATAACGAATGTTATCTTCATTGTTGTTTGGATTATAAGGGTTTATTGAGTAGTCTAGTGCTGCCTTGAATCCTGTGCAATAATGTTTTTATTTTCAAGCAAATTTTTTTTCTAAAAAAAATCTTTTTTTTTAATTAAAATCAATCAAGTCATAATCATTTTCGAAAGAATTACGTAACTTTGAGTTCCCCATTGCACCAGGGGATACGTAGGAACAGAATTTCATTTCTGTCAAGTCAAAATTAAATTTTCATAATTTTGTGATTTCCTTTTTATAAATAGTTACAATATTTTACAAAATGGGATAAAATAAATATTTCCAAGGATTATTAAAAATTTACACAATTAACTTAAGGTACCGTTTTAGAACGGATGTGTTAGGAGTGCTGTGGGATTAAGTTTCCACCATTCCCTATCCATAACTGACTCCCAAATTCAATCTGGTTTCAAAGACCGTTTTCAAAGAAAGGTTTTCCAATTTTTCCTAAGTTAAAATAAAATTGGTGGTGACTCCATTTTCCATTTCCATATTTCTAAAATCTCCCGAGTTGCTATTTTTCGCTGCGATCCCGGTCGCGACAGATGGCGACTCCACTGGGGACACTTAGAGAGTCAAGCCTGTTGTTGTTAGTTGTGCAAATTGTTAATATCTGAAATTTATTTATTTTACCCCTTTTGAGCATTGTTTTTGTTTTCTTTTTGTTTGTAAATAGATTTTATTTATTTATTTAATTTTTTATGTAAATATCTGAAAGCATTATTTTTGTGTTTCTTTTGACATGATATACTTGTATATATTTTGTACTTAATTATGCATAATTGTTGAAACCTTAGGATAGATGATTACTGGTTAGTTGTTGTATATATGTTTTTGCAGGTTGGAGGTAGTTTTATCTTTTTAATTTTTTGTGCAGGTTTGTATGCTCCCTCACACACATCACTATCACTTACCTCACACACTTTTTGGGCTCTATCCCCGAGTCTGTGCGAAGCCGAGGAATAGGAGGAGTCTCGACTTTTGTTATTGAGGGGCTTTATGCTCACTTGACATTTATTGAGACACCACTCAGATTGTTACTAATATCATGAACTAATCATATTGAGAGGGTTTATCCATACTTGTGATTAATTCATGATTTGGGTCTTTATCTTTCGAGATAAGGGCAATCTGAGAATCATGACTTTTTAGAAGTTTAGACCTATCCCGAAATCTTTGCACTGATAGATTGAACATAATGACTGTCAAATCTTAAGTTCCACCTGACTAGGGCACAAAAGGGAGCGTACTTCTTCTTCTTTATTTATCTGTTTCTCATATCATTCATTCTTGCAAAAAAAAAAGAAGGAAAAAAAGCTATTCATTGCTTGCATTTTCATAACATTCTAAAAAAAAAAAAACTTGCATTTCATGACATTGCATTTCAAAAAAAAATATAATACCTTGCATTCTCATGGCATTCATTGCATAAGAAGAAAAAAGAAAGGGAATATCTCATCTTGCATTGTCATAACCCTTTTAGCAAAAAAAAAATGTATTTGTATGTCATGCATTATCCTTTGGGTTTACAACCCTATAAGGGTTCCTCCATGTAGATTGTTAGGATACATTCTCTAGAGTTACCTCGATAAGAGGTACCCTTAGGGTGCACCATTCTTTTTCTGGCATGCTTACACTTTTTTTAGTATTGTAGAGTGAGTTTGCTTGATAAAGTGGAAAGATTGGTACTTATCAATAGCAAAGGATGGAAGAAAGGTGTCATTGGCAAAACACAAGCAATGCAGTTGACCACAAGAGGAACATGAAGATTGCAGTTAATGGTAGTGATCTGAGATATGTGAGAGACATTACTCAACAGATGACTCCTGAAGCTCGATCAGAATTTTCGAGTAGTTATGGGCAGATCCTGGATTTATTGCGCATCACAATTGAAGAGTCTGTCTTGAGTGGCCTAGCTCAATTTTGGAACCATTCTTTGAAATGTTTTGAGTTGCCTGACCTAGATATTGCACCGACCATTGAAGAGTATGCTATCATGTTAAGACTCCCAATGAGCAAGCACCCAAATGTTTATATTTATGGAGGGTATTATGTGTCAGTAGGAAAGATAGCAGAACTGATAGGGACTCAAACAAGTCAATTGGGCATGGAAAAAAGGGGAGGAACAGAAGACTTGAAGAAAAACTACCTCGAAGCGCATCTTCAATATCTAGCGCAACAAGGAAAGTGGAATTTCTTCAACAAAACATTGGCCTTAACCATCTTTAGGTTAATGTTATTCCCATTTACCTCAGATATGGTAGATCAACCAGCAATGAATGTATTCTTCAAGTTTGAGAAGTATAAAGCAAATCCAGTCCCTGCTATTATTGCTGATACTTTCTTGACAATGGAAATCTGTCATCAAAAGGGTGGTGGAAAGATTCGATGCTATACACATGTATTATACGTTTGGATCATGACGCATATGGATGTACAGAATCGCCTAGGACTCCTACCTGACCCGTTAAGGAATTTTGGTCGCATACCAGTGAAGCAACAAAAAGCTTATGAATGGAAAAATGAATTCATGAGGATGGGGCCAGATTCTTTTAAATGGGTATGCCCATGGTATCATGGAGAAGAGGTAGTTTTCAGGTGTGGTGACTTTCCTAATGTACCCTTAATGAGTCCTAGAGGCGGTGTATCATACGCGCCAATTCTTGTGCTTAGACAACTCCGATGGACTCAATATGCACCCAATGAAAAGCAACTTGAAGGGTTCGGCTTCTTATACCAGCAAGATGAAAGCACTGCTAAGCGAGAAAAAGAGATTAGAGATGCTTGGAAGAATATTCATATGGCGGGAACAAAGGAATTAGGGAAGCATGTGGTGGTCTGTACCCCTGAATACTTGCAATGGAGAGAGGTAAGAAGGGTTCAAAATAGCATCCCTCGGACAGTTTCAGATGATAAAAGTCATCCTCAAATCATACCTCAAATGGCCACCGAGATGGAAAGACTGAAAGCACAAATGAAAATCTTGGAACAAGGAAAGGAAGCTACCGAGTTAAAAGTAGTCATCCACCAGAGTCGATGCCAGAAGCTAGCTGATGAAGTTGAATATTTAAAAGACACATGTGCAGATATGGCTGAGACCCCAAGCCGAGTAAAAAGGGCAAGGAAAGGAAAGGAGATAGAATTTGAAAAGACCACAACGGAAGTTCGTGAATTGCGAGCAAAGATAAGCGCTCAGGAAAGGATAATGGCGTTGATTTTGCAAGAAAAAGGAAAGTTGGAAGCGAATGCTAGGATGCAAGATCGTAGAATGCAAGCCTTACAAGAAGCTCTGACTGAAGCAAAGGGCCGCTCTGACCAAGGACGAGCATTAGCTACTAAATATCATGATGCACTTGTGGAAGCAAACCGAAAGAATGAACATTTCGAGCTGAAAATTCAAGAGTTGGGGCGAGACCATGAGCAGTGGAGACTCGAAGCCCAAAGACTAGTGAGGCAAAAAGAAGAATGGGCAGAAATGTGGCAAGCAGTAGCACAAGATCAAAGGGCTGAAAAAGAAGAATGAAAGAAGAAATATGAGAACATGTCTGATAGCGTGCAATATCATGCTGTGCAACTGGTGGATCATTTTGAAGAGGCAGACCTTCAGATTCGACTGAATCCATTGTTACGGCCACCACAAAAAATAGCCGTGTTCATGAAGTATTGTCGAGGTCTTGTTAAAGGTCTTAGGAAGAAACAAACAAAGTTGTTAATGTAATGTTGTTTATGTTGCCTTTTGAGGAGTCTGAGACTTTGTATTGATTGAAATTTGAAATGAATATGAATGACCAATTGCAGTGTTTTGTTCCAAACATTGATTTTACTGTTTGTCACTTGGGCATTATTCATTGAAGGGTGAATGCCCTCTTGAATAGCTTGTCAATCGTGCTCTCGACCTGAGACAACTCGTCCTTCAGCAAAAATACAGGAAGCCTAGGGCTCAGTGAAAGAATAACTGCATTGCCTGTGAATATCCAAGAAGATAGCACCCATTGAGGAGAGAATACTCCCTTGGGATCGCTGTCAACCATTATTCTTGCCTAAGGGATGATGTACCCGAAGTGCAGAATTTGGGATCCTGTATTGCCATTGAATGTCCATGCAAATCTTTCCACAATCACCAAGCATCCTCACAATAGTGCTAACTTTTTCTTTTTCTTTTAATGCTGTTTTGTTTTAATAAATCAATTTGATTCAGGAATCATTGCGCGGCCTAGGAAAGAAGATACCAATCAAACCCGAGTTCACAATACCAGATCTCAGACCAGAATGACTGCTAACAATCCCGAGGCCAGGAGAAACTTGAGCAGAGAAGTCGATGAAATGACAGGAAGGATAAATGAGGTGTCAGAGGCCCAAGTACGGTTGGAAGCAATACTGCAAGATATGAGGGAGTCTCTTCACTTAATCAGCGGGAATATATGTACAAATGGGGTTGAAGCATATATAAATATGCCGTCAATGACCGCCCCGACCTTCCCGGCTATAACCTCAGGCATCACTGTGGGGATCTATGAACAACCACCTCAAACGACACTGGTTGTCATGCCTATTGGGGAGGGGTATCACACTTTGGAAGGTGCTCATAATGAAGTTCCTGGTTATGCTAGCCCTACCTGGGAACAACCTCATGTGTCCATTACAGGGCAAGTAACAATACCTCACTCTGGGAATAGCCACATCATGAACGAGAAAGACAGGATGAGGGAAGAATGGATAGAGAAAATGGAGGAACAGATCAAAGCAATCAAGGGCCCCAGTGCTTATGGACCTCTGAGAATAGAAGAGCTGTGTCCTACCACAGATGTCGTAATCCCTAAAGACTTCAAGATTCCTGATTTTTCCAAGTATGATGTAAGTAGCAACCCTCGGTTTCATTTGATCAGTTATGGAACCAAGATGGCTGTTTGGTCCAAGGATGATAAGTTCCTCATTAGCTTTTTCCACGAGAGTCTCACAGGTCCTGCTTTAGAGTGGTATCTTCAATTAAACCACTCTAAGATTTCTTGTTGGACAGAATTGGCTGACCTATTCATGGACCAATACAAGTTTAATCTGGACACAACTCCGACCCGGGAACAATTGAGCTTGATGCAGAAAGGAAATGATGAACCTTTCAGACAATACGCACAGAGGTGGAGAGCCTTGGCAGCTCAAGTTCAGCCCCCATTAACACTATACGAGATATGTTCATATTTCCTGGGAACCTTGGGAAATCCTTTTATCGGGGCAATGGTCGGGGCAGCCTATAAGGATTTTGCAGACTTGATAATGGCGGGAGAAAGGATAGAGATTATGGCCAAAGCTGGGAAGTTGCCGGTGAGCAATACGGAGAATACTGCCTTCAAGAAGGGATTCCAGCCGAAAAAGAAGGAACCCGAGGTGAATTATGTCCAACGCCAATAGACCTTTAGACCTCGATATTCCCCACAAAACTCAAGCCGCCAACTACTATATAACATTAACCCTCACCTTCCATACCAAACACCTACACTTCCTTATTACGCGCCCCACCAAGCTATGCCTACCACAAACATCACCCCAACTCCGCAATTCCAAATCAATAATGTTCCCACACCACAATCATATATGCCCACTCGCCCTGACCTATGCCGATACCCACCTGCACCTCCACAAACCTACCCAAATCACCCACAACCTCGACCAAACTTCCAGAATTAAGGTCGCTTTCATCCTCAAAACCTACCCCCTTTCCCAAGGTTGTCCATTTCAAATGCGGACTTATTCCAAAAGTTGTTCGACACCCACCTCATTTCGGGAAATCCTATACGTCCTTTAGAACCACCGTTCCTAGCGTGGTATAACCCGAATTTGACTTGCAAATATCACATGGATATCCCAGGACATTCAATTGAAGATTGTGAGGCTTTCAAGACTGCAATAAGGAAGCTTATTGCTTATGGGAAGCTTAACATTCAAGAAGAGGCTGGACCCAGTATCGTCAACAACCCAATTCCTAACCATGGTGGAAGAAATGAGGCGAATGCCGTGGAGATGGAAGGACCTCCAATAAAAGAAGTCATGAGCCTGCATACGCCAATGATTCAAATATTTGAGGGATTGAAGATAGCAGGTTATGTCATCACTGCACCAGCTTCATCGGTGAAAGAAGAAGAGATGCATGATGAAGAGTCCAGGTGCGTTTACTATTGTGGGGAAACAGACACGATATTGAAAATTGTTGGGATTTTAAGGCTCGAGTCCAGAGGTTGCTCACATTGGGAGTAATACAAGCAAGACCAGGGGTAACTTCCTCTGAAGAGGTCCATGTGATTGAACGATTTGTACTTAAGATACCACCTCTCAACCAACCTTCGGCGTTAGGGAAAATAGTATTGACGATCAAGAAGCCAACACCATTTGCTTGTAATGACACCCGTGCAATACCCTGGAGCTATGAAACAAGGGTGGAGATAAAGGGAGTCGGGGAAGGGACTTCGAATGCCCGAGTGGCAGAAATACATCAAGAGGAAGACCCAATGACTAACATAGTCGGGGTAGGGGGAATTACAAGGAGTGGGCGATGCTATGGCCTAGTAGAAGTAGAAAAGAAAAAGAATGTTAAAGAATGGAGTAAGGAGGAAGATACAAGAGAAGAGGAGAGAGGGAAAGAAGAGGAAGAAGAATTTTTGAAGATCGTGAAACAAAGTGAATACGATGTGATGTAACAGTTGAAGAGGACTCCAGCAAGGATATCCCTCCTGTCACTCATTTTGACATCTGAGTTACATCGAAAAGCGTTGCTAAGAGTACTAAATGAGGCTTATGTCAAACCCGATGTTACTCCTGAGAATGTTGTCAACATGGTGGATCCGGTAAAGCACGTCAACATGATCACATTCATGAATGAAGAGATCACCTCTCGGTCTGAGAAAAGCCCCCGGGCTTTACATATAACCCTTAAATGCAAAAGGTATATGGTTGCAAAGGTTTTGATTGATTGGGGGTCTGCGCTAAATATCCTACCGAAGTCGACTCTAACATCATTATCAATAAGTGAGGATGAAGTGTTACCTCGAGAAATGGTGGTGCGAGCCTTTGATGGAAATAGGAGATGCATTTTAGGAGAGGTGACGTTGCCATTAGAGATTGATCCAAGTAATTTTCAGGTATTGTTCCAAGTTATGAACATTGAGCCTGGTTACACAATGCTCTTAGGGAGACCATGGATCCATGCTGCCGGTGCTGTTCCCTCTACCCTGCATCAAAGTGTTAAATATATTGAAAATGGGTCAATCATTACCATACATGGAGAGGAAGAAATTATGCTATCAAAGCCAGTTTCAGTGCCGTATGTGGAAAGTGCAGAGAAAGATGAAGAGAATTTGTGGCATAGTTTTGAAATAGTTGAGACTGGAGTTGGTAAAGAGAAATCCCCGACACAAAGTGTGGATCAAATGGTGGCCCGAATTATGGCAAGTAGCGGTTACGAAGAAGGAAAAGGCTTGGGCTCACAGTTACAAGGTACTCGGTCGCCGGTGTCCTTCCGGGAAAAGTGGGACAAGTTTGGCTTAAGGTATGAAGCATCCCTGGAAGAGAGAACAAGGAGCACGACCCTCGGAAAGAAAAATGACAAGGGCAAGATAAAGCATATTCCCCACCTGAGGGAAACATTCCCAGCACCAGCTGAGGTAATCATGTCCGGAGAAGTTATTCACTCCCAATGCCATCCCACAGTTAATGCGTTGCATGAAGAAGGTCCAGAGGAGAGCAAGGCAATCCATCCCTCTGCTGATGAGGAGCCATTGAAGAACTGGAAGTTCGAACCAGTGATTGATGTGATTGTTTCCAAGTAATTGTCTGGTCTTACTATACTAAGCTGATATTTAAGATTGGCTGTGTTTTGAGTTTATGTTTGTACTATTTGAGACATTAATTTAATGAATTTGCATGCTTATTCAATATTCCTCCTCGTTTCACTTTGACTTGTCCGTTTGCATTCATCAATTTCCCTTTTTGTATAATATCTTGTTTTTTTCTCCTTTATCATTCCTACTCTATTTTGCTTTTCCAACTCCACACAAATTACTTTCCAGGGATCTGAGTCTCGTAGAAAGTGCGCCTCACGAAGGGGACCTTGAAAACTCATCAATTGATTCCCATGCGATGTTTGAGGAAGAAGACCCTGTATCTGATGAAGAGGGAGAAGTTGTTGAAAGTTTTGAAAAATTATTGGAGTATTCCGAGAAGGAATTTGACTTGAATGGTGAGGAAGCCGAGGTGATTAACATGGGGACAGAAGAAGAGAAAAAGGAATTGAAAATGGTGAAAAACCCTGAACGGGAAGAAATGATTGCACTCTTCAAAGAGTATATGGATGTCTTTGCTTAGTCTTATCGGGATATGCCTGGATTAGATCCGGAGATAGCATCCCATAAAATTCCACTATATCCAGATGTTGAGGCAAAGAAGCAGAAGCTAAGGAGGATGCATCCTGATATGTCCTTGAAGATTAAGGAAGAAGTGACTAAACATCTAGAAGTAGGATTTGTGGAAGTGTCAAGACACCCAGAGTGGGTAGCCAATATTGTGCCTGTGCCAAAGAATGATGGAAAAGTCTGAATGTGTGTGAACTATAGGGATCTGAATAAGGCTAGTCCGAAGGATAATTTCCCACTCCCTCATATCGATGTTTTGGTTGATAACACTGCTAAAAATCACAGGTTTTCTTTCATGGACGGATACTCAAGGTACAATCAAATCCCCATGGATGTCAATGACAAAGAAAAAACCACTTTCATCACTCCTTGGGGGACATTTTGCTACACAGTGATGCCGTTTGGATTAAAGAATGCTGGGGCTACTTACCAACGCGCTATGGTTGCATTGTTCCATGACATGATGCACAAGGAAATTGAGGTGTACGTGGATGATATAGTTGCCAAGTCTAGAGAAGGAGAAAGTCTTGTGGTAGTTTTGCGCAAGCTGTTCGAAAGACTCAGAAAGTTCAAGCTGAGGTTAAACCCCGCTAAATGTGTTTTTGGAGCATCCACTGGAAAGCTGCTCGGATTCATTGTTAGTAGAGAAGGAATAAAGGTGGATCCGGATAAAGTGAAAGCAATACAGGAGATGCCTGCTCCTAAGACAGAGCGTGAAGTGAGAAGTTTCCTCGGGAGACTTAACTACATTGCTCGATTCATCGCCAACTTGACTAGTACTTGTGAGCTTATATTCAAGCTGTTGAAGAAACACCAGCCAGGAAAATGGGATGAGGAATGTCAAGGAGCTTTTGACAAAATAAAGGTTTATCTAGTGAATTCTCCTGTTTTGGTACCACCTACGCTTGGTCGACCTCTGATATTGTACTTAATCGTACTGCCAACCTCCATGGGATCAATGTTGGGGCAGCATGACGAATCGGAGAAAAGGGAGCAGGCAATTTATTATCTGAGTAAGAAGTTCAATGATTGTGAAGCCCGATACATGGCAATTGAGAAGACTTGTTTTGCTCTGGTATGGACCTCAAAACGGCTAAGACAGTACATGCTCTATTACACCACTTGGTTGATCTCTCGAATGGACCCCCTAAAGTATATATTTGAAAGCCCTCATGTTTCATTAAGGGTTTCAAAATGGCAAGTAATACTATTAGAGTTCGACATCAAGTACATAACTCGGAAATCCGTCAAAGGAAGTGCAATTGCTGATCATTTAGCTGAAAACCCTCTTGAGGGTGGACAACTAGTAACATCCGAGTTCCCTGATGAAGAAATTTTGGCAGTAGAAGGAGAAGAAGAAAGTGAGGATAAGCCCATTTGGAAGATGTATTTTGATGGAGCAGTCAACATGCATGGTAGTGGCATAGGAGGTGTGGTTGTTTCACCAACTGGAAAGTAATATCCAGTCGCTATCAAGCTTGATTTCGAATGCACCAATAATGTTGCAAAATATGAGGCCTATGCTAATGGTTTACAAGTTGCAATTGACTTGGGGATCAAACAGCTACATGTATTTGAAGATTTAACACTTATCATTTATCAGGTGAACGGTGAATGGCAAACCAAAGACTCGAAGTTGGTGCCTTATCAAATGTATCTGACCCAGCTGATCGAGAAGTTTGAGGAGGTGACCTTCTCTCATTTGACTCGAGACAAGAATCAGTTTGCAGATGCCTTGGCCACTTTGGCTGTAATGACCAAATTGGATGTCCACAATAATGTTCAACCTATCCAAGTAAAGACGCATAGTGAGCCTGCGTATTGTGCTAATGTGGAAGAAGAGCCAGATGGTAAACCTTGGTATCATGATATCAAGCAGTATATTCAAAATAGAGAATACCCAACTGGGGCAAATGATGTGAACAAGAAGACTATCCGTCGGCTGGCAATGACCTTTTTCTTGAATGGAGAGGTTTTGTACAAGAGAAGTCATTATGGCACTTTGCTTAGATGCGTGGATGCTCGTGAAGCTTGTATAATCATGTCTGAAGTCCATGAAGGGATTTGTGGAACTCATGTTAATGGTCATATGATGGCACGGAAAATTCTCAGAAGTGGCTATTATTGGTCCTCCATAGAGACAGACTGCATGGAGTACGTACGAAAGTGTCAGAAGTTCCAGATATATGCAGATCGAGTAAATGCACCTCCATTTCCCTTACATAATTTGGTATCTCCATGGTCTTTCTCAATGTGGGGAATAGATGTCATTGGACCCATTAATCCTAAAGCTTCCAATGGTCATCGCTTCATTTTGGTAGCGATTGACTATTTCACCAAGTGGTTAGAAGCTTCCTCGTATGCCAATATCACTCAAAAAGTGTTTTTGAGATTCCTTAAAAGGGATGTCGTCTGTAGATATGGAATTCTAGAAAGGATAATAACAGATAATGGCACCAATCTCAACGGTGCTAAGATTCGAAAGTTTTGTGAGAGTTTCAAAGTCAAGCATCATAATTCAGCTCCTTACAGGCCCCAGATGAATGGTGCGGTGGAGGCCGCAAATAAGAATGTCAAGAAAATTATTGCCAAGATGGTAGTGAATTACAAAGACTGACATGAAATGTTGCCCTATGCTTTACATGCGTATCGTACCAATATACGATCAAGCACTGGGGCAACGCCTTTCTCTTTGGTATATGGGATGGAGGCCGTCTCTCCTATAGAAATTGAGATTCCTTCTCTAAGGATTTTGATGGAGGCAGAGTTGGAAGAATCCGAATGGGTGAAAACTCGACATGAGCAGTTGAATATGATAGAAGAGAAGAGACTGACAGCTATTTACCATGGGTAATTATATCAAAGCAGAATGGCCAGAGCCTTTAACAAGAAAGTTCGTCCCAGAGATTTTTGTTCAGGAGATTTGGTTTTGAAGAAGATTCTCCCTAATCAAGAGGATAACAGAGGAAAATGAGCGCCGAATTATGAAGGCCCATATATAGTCAAGCAGGCATTTTCAGGAGGAGCATTAATTTTGCAGAATATGGATGGAGAAGAATTACCGAGGCCCATAAACATTGATGTTGTCAAGAGATTCTATGCCTAAAAACAAAAAAAAAACAAAACAACAAAAAAAAAAAAAAAAAACAAAACAAAACATAAAGCAAAAAACAAAAACAAAAATAAAAAAAGAGGGACCCGTTGAAATTTGAAAACCCGAAAGGGTAATCTAAGCAAAAGTAAGGGCAAATAAAAAAACAAGATCTCAAAGAAAGTTGGCATGAAACTCTTTGAGGGGCTCACCAAACTAGGGCAATTCTTATCAGCATTTAATTGACTACACTGGGCAATTTTGTTCGCTTTCAATTGGCTACACTGGGGCAATTATTTTTGAAGGACTGAGGAGAAAATGTGTTGAAGGAAGTAACAACACAAAGGCAATAGTTGAGTTATCAGGCCATTGCAGGGAATCAATTGAATGAGGAACAAGGAACTAATACTGGGGCAAATTTTTCTTATCCTTTGTAACCTCCTTTAGTTCCTAGGATTTCATCTTTCAAGCATGTGTCTTACTAAAAGTTCATGTATGATCTGATCACCAAAGCAATAAAAAGAAGTTTGTTCATTCAACGAATTTCTATCCATTCATGAATGCATGCTTACTTATTAAGTTATGTCTCAAATAGGATAAATTTATAGTTAACAATTTGATTTGACAATTCTACAATAATCTTTCAATGATTGACTTGAACTAAAAGATCTCAGTAGCTCAAACTACAGATTGCAACGCAGTATTAGATTTCGTTGCCAAGGAGAAAAAGGGAATCAAGAAAAATAAAAAATAAAAAAGAAGAAAGAAGAAGAAGCAAGAGAGGAAGAACGAGGTCATCAGGTCCAACGAGCAAAAACATATGAACAAGGGTTTTGATTGGTTCAAGTTTTCCAAAAGTCGCCGCTGGTTCAAAGGTCTTTTAATAAAACTAAAAAAAAAAAGGAACAAAAAAGAGAGAAAAGAAGAAAAATCTTTTTGGATCAAGATATCTTGCCTTTTTAAATCTCTATTTTTCGGGAGCACAGTAGCCCACCTGTCTTTTAAGTTTCGGGACACAGAAGTCCACTGTTTTTTACATGCATTTTAATTTCTGTTGAGCGCATCGGCTCCATGCATTTTAATTTCTGTTGAGCGCATCGGCTCCATGCTTTTTAATTTCTGTTGAGCGCTGGGCTCCATGCATTTTAATTTCTGTTGAGCGCATCGGCTCCATGCATTTTAATTTCTTTTGAGCGCATCAGCTCCATGCATTTTAATTTCTGTTAATTCTTTTGAGCGCATCGGCTCCATGCATTTCAATTCCTGTTAATTCTTTTGAGCGCATCGGCTCCATGCATTTTAAACTTCTGTCAATTCTTTTGAGCGCATCGGCTCTGTGCATTTTATTTTCTGTCAATTCTTTTGAGTGCATCGGCTCCATGCATTTTAAACTTCTGTCAATTCTTTTGAGCGCATCGGCTCTGTGCATTTTATTTTCTGTCAATTCTTTTGAGCGCATCGGCTCCATGCATTTTAAACTTCTGTCAATTCTTTTGAGCACATCGGCTCTGTGCATTTTATTTTCTGTCAATTCTTTTGAGCGCATCGGCTCCATGCATTTTAAACTTCTGTCAATTCTTTTGAGCGCATCAGCTTCATACATTTTAAATTCTTGTCATTCTTTTGAGCGCATTGGCGGTTCGCATGTTATTTCTCGCATTTATTTTACATCTTATGCATCGCCGGACAAAATTGAAATTCATATCTTTACTCGTTTCTTACGACGATAATATGAAAGCCACAGTTTTCTTATTATCTAGTAAGAAGCAAGTAAAGAGGGGCAACTGTGAACACTTAATTTTGACCGGGCAAAAAAAAATGAAAACAAATGAAAACAAAAAAATTGAATTTAATTAATTAAATGTCCAGGTTTATGTTTTTTTTAGGCCTAATTGTAAGCCCGCTTTAGCCAAAAAAAACAAGCAAACAAAAAAAAACACTAATCTCATTTTTAAAAAAAAAAAAAAGGGATGGTCATGGTTACGTTTGGCAGCCGGTTGCCTTCTTTTGGTTGCTGTCTCAACCAGTAATTGAGATGTAACCAAATCACGTCAATCTCTCCCACCCTGCTGCAAGCCTGCAAACTCAAGGCTCAAGGCAGCACAAAAATGACAAGTTGGCAGAGATTGGAAGCTGAGAAAAAGTCATAAAGCTAAAGAAAATACATGAAGAAGGAAATGGAGCTAGAAAAATCTATCAGCACCTAAGTTTTTTTTCAGAGATTGGCAGAGGAGTCATCTCGGTTTGGCAAAGCAAAAAATAAAAGGAAGAAAGATTACAGACAGAGGGGGGATTTTTTCAATTTCCAGAGAGAGAATTCTGAGATTCGGAGAGGAAGATCACAGAGAGAAAGGAGGTTTTTGCTGCCATCTCCATTGCTGAGCCATCCTGCAACCCAACAATCCACTCCACCCTCACCCATTACTCTTCATCTTACAAGCCTCCCAACTGTGAGCCACCTCTGCCACCACCTTCAACCTACCACCCTTCCCCTTCAACCTTGAAGCCACCACAGGACCATCACCCTGCTGCCCTCCCAAAACCTTGACCACCCATCACCCTAAGCAATAGGGAGCCTCCTACGCCACCATCTTCAAGCGAGTCAACTCCACCCTTCATCCCCATCATCATCTTCAAGCAACTCACCCACACCACCTTGAGTTTACTCACTCACTCACCATCATCTTCACCATTTTTACAACTAACACAGTGCACCATACCCACCTCATCTCATCATTGACCCCCACCATCCTCTACAACCCCAAACCTCTCATCACCGCCATCAAACCAATACCAACCAAATCCAAACCAAAACCATCACCACCTTCATCACAAAGCACCGAAGAAAATCGAGATCTAGACTCACTGGACCCCATGCCGCCGTCCTACCTCGCCGGCCACCGTGTCTTCTCTCGACCCTCAACCCGCCGGCTAGTCCAACCGGCGGTCGCACGCCAGGTGCCACTTTTTGCGCCGTCTAATTGTCCCAAACCGGAAAACCCAGATCCGGTGGGCAGACCGAGATCCGGTCAGAACAGATCCAGTGCTTGACCTCCCCGCACCAGCTCGATGGACCCGTCACCCAACCCATAGAACCGGTTCAGATCTGCACCGAGCCGGAATCGAACTGGTTGACGCAGCGTTTGACGTCGACCAAGCACCGGAGCTCCCAGTTGTCGGCGCCGATCCGGTCACCCCATCGTCATCCTTGGAGCTGCACCACGTACGAACCAGCCACTCTTTTTCTTCCTCTCTCAAAACTCAGCAGCAGCAGGTTTCCTTTTTCATTCAAATGCTAAATTCTTAGTTTAGGTTTCTTTATGTTTGGGCCATTCAATGAAAGCCCATAAAAAAAACTGAAAACGAAAAATAAAAAAGTGGGTAGTGGAGTAGTGTTTTGAGTGGGCTGAGTTCTTTTTTTTTATTGGGTTAAGATTAGATTTTTTTTTTTTAGTTTAGAGACTTAATGAAAAGGAAATAAGTAAAAAAAAAAATGTAGGGGCAAGAGGCATAGGATTAGACAATAATAAAAATACCAATAAAAATAAAAAAAAATGTATTTTGAGTTTATTTGTTTGTCATTTAGGATTAATTTTTGTTTGATGTTTATTTTATTTAATGGTATGTTTTATATTGTGTTGTGTGACTAATAAAAAGTAAAAAATAAAAAAATATAAAAAATAGAGAAATAAAGTAAAATAAAATAAATTTGTTTAAAGTAGTTTGATTTGAGATGTTCATAGTTAATCTTGCCTTTATTATTATGTATTTGGATCTTGAAAAATTATATTTGTTTATTTTTGTTTTTTATGCATTTCTAAAAAAATCTATATAAAAATAATAATAATAAATATTAATTAATGTAATGACCAATGATGATGATTGAATAATGAATGTTATCTTCATTGTTGTTTGGATTATAAGGGTTTATTGAGTAGCCTAATGCTGCCTTGAATCCTGTGTAATAATGTTTTTATTTTTCAGTAAATTTTTTTTTCCAAAAAAAAAAATTTTTTTAATTAAAATCAATCAAGTCATAATCATTTTCCAAAGAACTACGTAACTTTGAGTTTCCCATTGCACCAAGAGATACGTAGGAGCAGAATTTCATTTCTATCAAGCCAAAATTAAATTTTCATAATTTTGTGGTTTCCTTTTTATAATTAGTTACAATATTTTGTAAAATGGGGTAAAATAAATATTTTCAAGGATTATTAAAAATTTACACAATTAACTTAAGGTCCAGTTTTCTGTGTTAGGATCTTTGTGGGATTAAGTTTCTACCCTTCCCTATCCATAACCGACTCCCGAATCTAATCTGATTTCAAAGACCGTTTTCAAAGAGATGTGACCGCGATAGTGACGACTTCATTTTCTATTTCCATATTTCTAAAATCTCCTGAGTTGCTATTTTTGACCGCGATCCCGATCGCGACAATACTTTATCATAATAGATATGTGAAAGGCAAGTTGACCTCTCCCAAGACACGAATATTCAATTAGCAAATTTATTGTGTAATTTAATTCTTAATTTATGTGCACAGTTGCAAAAATTATTTACTAAATTGAAAAGTGAAAATGCATTGGAAATATTAATATCAGTGTCATGTAAACACTTGGTGCCATATTCATTGTAAACTTTAGACATTCAGCGACAACACAGGAGAAGTTTTTTCAGGCCACATAAAATTTGTGAGCAAGGTTATATTACTAATATAGGATATTGTATATTGTAGAAAATAAAATTATTTAGTTTTCAATGATGAAGCCTATATTATTCCCTAACGCAAGCGCGATAAAAATTTTAAATCTTTATGCCATTTTTTAAATTTCTACTTTCTGTAGTTAATAGTAATTGTTTTCTAATTTTAAAATTACGTTCTTTACTCATTGAAGTAGAATTTCAAAATGAAGATTTTATTGAAAATATTATTACATTTGCTCCGTAATTAAATATTTTATTATGAGACCTTATAAGCGGAATTCAGGTTCCTTGCACGTCTTTAAATAGTATTAATAACTACTTTATTCATCTACTTCTCAAAAAAGTAAAAATAAACAAACAAACAAATAAACTTGTTACATAAAATAAAAATCTTATATATATAAAATTAAAATTGGGTTGCAAAGCACAATTTTCGGTTGGTTACTGCAAATCTTGAAGCACACCCGCCTTGTGATTCCAATTAGCAATTGTAAAACCTTTTTTTTAATGAAACCAAAATTGACTACACTATAAGTGCTAAACAATGTATGTATTCTGCTAACGTAGTCAATTGAGGTAATCATTTAAGAATGACTGTCTTGCGATGAGCCCACAAATTGCCAAATTCGTTGACTGCAGGCGACCATCTCTAAGCCTTAGTTTGGATGAGGAGAGAAAATGGGAAGAAAGAAAGGGGAGTGGAGAAAATGAATAGAAAACTGTATTTTCTTTTGGTGTATTTGGATGAAGAGAAAATGATAGAAAAAAAAATGAGAATTGAGTAAAAAAATAAAAGAATATAATATATAATTATATAAAATGATATATATATCCTTCTCTTTATATATATATATATATAATTTTTGTGAGATTATGATATATTTTCACATCTATTAGATTAATTATTATTTGACCACAAAAATATAAGAATTATGTAGTCTCTTTATAAAAGTTATTTTTTTTATATTTAAACTCACATCATCATTTCAATAATCGAAGTTGCTTTTCTCTTCTACTCACTTTTTGTAAGTTATTTTAATTTTTTTTGGTAGACTGAAAAACAAAAAAAATAACTAATTACAAATAAATAAAATTATTATATTAATATTTAAATTAAAAATTAATTTAAGAATATTTTTTATTTAAATTTAAGAATATTTGTTAATAA
The DNA here is from genome assembly GCA_029884595.1 of Ormosia semicastrata. Lineage (NCBI taxonomy): Eukaryota > Viridiplantae > Streptophyta > Magnoliopsida > Fabales > Fabaceae > Ormosia > Ormosia semicastrata. The sequence continues at coordinate 118,162,433 of JAQQTO010000063.1, forward strand.
AAAGAGTTATCACTAATAATTTTTTTATCGGAATGATTTTTTTTATAAACCATTAATGATATATAATTTTATAATAATTTAAGTATATTATTTTTACATTATGTTTAGATGATAGGTAATGAGGAGAACAGAAAGAAAATGAGAAGAACGAAAATGACTTCTCTTATTTAAAAATTTTAAAATATATGAGAAGAAAACAGAATATATGTGAGAATCATTTTTTCCTCTCTTTTCCTTCAAATACCCAACTTTTATTCTTCTCAAAATTGAGGAAAAATGAAAAAAATACATAAATAATTTTGTTCATTCTGTTAATAAAACTTCCAAATAAAAAAAATAAAAATTATATTCTATTTATTTTCTTTCTTTTTCATTTCATTCTTATCAATTCCGTTAAGTTCTATTAATAAAAAAAATCCAAACATAAGGCTATTCTCACGTCTCCATCCATATTCCTTAACCCCACTTGAACTTCAAACCTACTCTTTTTCCCCACCGCCCCCAACCCCTACCTTGCCCCCAACCCCTCTCGTTCTCGCAGTAGTATGTACAGGCAGACAGAGATTAGTGAATCTGACAAATTCTTTCTCTCCCTCTAGCTTCACCTTTCCTCTACCACACTTTGTCTCTGAAGCAAGCCTTGCAACTATATCCATGTTTTGAGGCTGAGATCACCTCATTACAATTCACTCTGCTTCAATCACGATGGTGAATGGTGGTTCTATTTTTTCTCCATAAGTGCAAAGAAAATTTTAGTGCGGGTTTTTTTTGTTTTCTCTCTGTTTTTTCTCCCTATCCAAACAAGAGAAAACCTCATATTCTCCCACTTTCTCTTCCCCCATTTTCTTTCTTTCCCTTTTCTCTCCATCCAAACAAAGTGGAACATCAAATAGCTCATTCTTTTGGTTCACGAAATTCACGTCTCAGCGTTTCAGACATGTCATGGGCGCAGGCAAATTAAAACCATGTTATACCAAGATGGCATGAAGCCTTTATGCGTCGATAAATAAACCCATTGCATTATCAACTTAAATAGCCTAAATGCAATGCTATGAACATCTGTCCTGAGCAGGTGATGTTAATTACTCCAGGGGTGCAGTAACCATTGTAAAATAATGCAGAAAAAATATTGAAGAGGATGAGATCTGTGGGATGTTTCCTATTTTGTTGGAAAACATACATAGCAAATGGAAAACATTTATCTACCTTTTGGACTATTGTGAGATTATGGGCACTGATAAATTTTCGCTTATTTAATTACCAGAACGTTTTGGGAGCAAATGGTCAGCCAAATGGGCTGATGGGGCGCAAGTTATTTTCTACACCAGACCCAAGTGCAAAGGTTGCAAAGAGAGCCATAGCTGATGGGCCTTCAAATGTAATGGCCACTCCAGATGTTGGCGCCACACCTGCTGCCCCCAAATCAAGTGCCAGAAAAGGAAAGACAGGGTCATAAAAAAACAAAAAACAAAAAACAAAAAACAAAGCAAACATCTCCTCCCAAAAGTGAAGAGATGCAAACGAGTCCTATTATCTTGCTATAATAATGAAATTTATTTTTTGTGGCTCATTCTATGAAGTTCCATATGTACCAGGGAGTGAAGTGTTACATTAAACCCACCCTTGAAATGCGACTCAGCAAGGAGGAGCTTGAAATGTCTTACTACATATTTGGTCAGGGCCTGGACCCAAGGTAAATTGTACTATCTGGACATCTTATATTCCATACGAAGCCAAGCATGTTTGCTTCATATTGTACCTGAGTAAAGCAATTTCGATTACAGCGTGGGATTAACGTTATTCTGAATCGGGTTTCAAGTTAGCGGTTTAAGAACAATTCGACATATTAGAGTTAGATCTCATATGTATATGAATATTATTAAATAAATAAATATACTAATTTATAAAGAGTAAATTTTTAATAAAATATCTCATAAATAAAAGAATAAATATATATCGCTCATAAATAGAGGAGACAATTATAATATAAGAGATAATAATTTTATTAGATTTTTATCCTAATTAACAGTATTTAATATAGATTTAAACATGATTCTTATCTACCAAAATACTTTTATAAATATCATACAAAGTAGTAAAGGTATGCATTTAATTCCAAACACTACCCACATTGTGCATGGTCTAACTTGAGTGTCAGAGTACCTTTTGCAGGTATCCATCTCTCGCACCACCATCGCAACCACCGTGCATCTGAGGAAACCACCTCATCAATCTTATTCAGGTGACTATTTGAAACTCATTCAGAATAATAGCGCCGTCTGTGAGAAACGATAAACTTCGATTTCCATCACCACCATCATGGTCACTACCAGGCGAAACCACGTTTCTGCCACTCTGAATCAACCTTTTTTCTGGCCTTCGTCCAACATCCGCTCACATCCAAGAGCTAGTTGCTCCCCAACCGGAACCCAAGCAAGATAGAGAAGAGATTTCGCATATTGACAAAAATCTCTCCCCTCAGCTAGTGCGTGTTCTAGCAATGCAGTGACTTGGCCCACATGGAGCTCCTTCAAGAGATACTAGGCAACTGGTATCAACATTGCAATGCTTGGGAGCACGGGTGAATAACGATGAAGTTCAATCCCACCAAGGCAATTCCGATCTCCCAGAGCTATCTAGGGAGGAATTTATATCTCTAGTTAGACTTCAGGACGAACGGATTCATAACTTGGAAAGAACTTCTAACAAGGAGAAGGAGGACAAGAACCGTGTTCCCCACTAGAATAGTGAAAATAGAAGGGAGCTAGCTCGTGACGGGGTACATAATCCGGAATACTTAAGGATCACGGAACCCAATCAGAGAAATGAGAACCCAGCTCATGGAAACAGAGAGCATGATCTAGGATGGAGAAAGTCGGTTAAGCAAAACCAACCTTTTTATGATTAATTAATGACCTAAAAGATCCCTAGGTGCTTCAAGTATCCAACTAATATTGATGCCTATGATAGGACCACAAATCCTCAAGAACACCTAAATGCCTATGTCTTTGCTTTACTATTTGCTAGAGGAGATGATTCACTCATGTGTCCTGCTTTCTCTCTTTCTTTGAAAAAAGCCGCCTTGAGTCAGTTCACTACCTTAACTCCTAAATCCGTTGTTGATTGGAAAGACTTGTCCTTAATATTTTTGCTACACTTCACCACTAGCAAGGTGCAGCTGAAATCCATTTCATATCTTTCCCATATTAAGCAAGGAAAGGAAGAATCTCTCTAAGACTTTATATCCTGATTTAATAAAGAAGCAGTGAATATTTGTGACTGGGATGAATGACTCAGATTACATTACATGAGGGAAGGACTCCGCCCTGGGCCATTTCCCGTTTCTCTTGCCAAAAAAGAGCCCAAGATGATGGATGAGTTCCATGTTAGAGCTGAAAAATATATCAATGCGGAGGACTTTTTTTGGGCTAGGAAGCATCTGGAGAAAGGAGAAATTGCCAAGCCTAAACCTGGATAAGCTCCACAGCAAAACTGAAATTCGAGACTACTCTTAAAAGGGAAGTATGAAAGTTATACCCCCCTCAATACACATCAGACTCAGATTTTCCAAGAAGTGATGAACACAGAGTTCAGAGATGTGCAAAAACCTCCTCCATTGAGAAAACATGTGTAAAAATATAAATCCAAGCACTATGCATTTCACGAAGGTCACAGACATAATACTAAAGATTGCATCAATCTGCAAGATGCTATCGAGTCACTGATCTGGGATGGCCGTCTAGACTGATATGTACGTCAATCCCAGAACGATAATTAGAGGGGAGGACGTAATTACAGGAAGCAGAGCTATAGTCATCAGAGAAGCTCATCTCCGCCATACTAAAGAAGACGCTTACTCTTGAGGAATGAAAATCCTAAGGTAGACTCATCCCCAAATATCGCCCAAAATCAAGAAAGGGCATAATCCTGAGATAATCCTAATTAGGATAATGAACACCGTCACATGGAATTCACTCGAACAATTAACATCATTTCGGGGAGGCTTTCACGGTAGCGATGAATCAAGAAATATGAGAAAAAAAGCACTCTGAGCTGTGTTAAGCTTAACTTCTTATTCTAGATCAAAGTCAAATAACGGATCTAGGAAGACACCATTGATTTCTTTCTCGAATGAAGATTATGATTGCATTATCCTAGATCATGACGACCTCATGGTGATCTTTGAGATAATAACCAATCTGATGTTTGTCGCATATTTGTTGATCATAGAAGCTCAGCTAACATTATGTTCTTAGATCTATTTGAAAAGCTTGGACTATCAAAGAAGGAATTGATCTTGTATACTGGCGAGTTGATCGGATTCACTGGAGATAAGATTACCCTAGTAGGATACATTGAGACTTATTTGACTTTGGGGAAGGATTCTCTTTTCAAGACACTCAAGGTCAAATTTCTTGTGGTAGGTTGCCCTTCAGCTTATAATGTCATAATGGGTTGCCCTTCACTCAACGCATTTGAGGCTGTGATATTTACACCCCAGTTGGCCATGAAGTTCGTTAACTAGTATGTTAAAGGAGACTAGGCTACTACTAGGAAATACTATAATGAAATCCTGAAGATTGCTAGGAAGCCACGAACCAACGCAACAATCCAACATTAATCATTATGGACCACGTTAATGTCCTCTTGACTGAGCTTGATGTTCATGAAGAGATATGTGGTACGTGCCCTTAACCTGATGGAGAACTTCAGTCCCTTCAACTCAATGCCAAACCAGACCAGGTAACCAAAATCGGGAGACATCTGAGTCAGGAAGAAAGATCCCAGCTAGTTGATTTTCTTGTGAAAAATAAGGATATCTTCGCTAGGACGTCTATAGACTTGTCGGGGTTAGACCCCAGATTCATTTGCCACTGCCTTTCTATCAAAAAGCATACGAAACTAGTGGCTCAACGAAAGAGGAAAATCAGACCTGAGAGACAAGAGGTAATACAAAAGCGAGTGAAAGAACTCCTTGATATTGGATTCATCAGAGAAATCTCTTATACCACTTAGTTCTCTAACGTGGTCCTGGTAAAAAAGGTCCTGGTAAAAAAGGCTAATCGGAAGTGGCATATGTGTGTTGATTATACTGACCTGAATAACGCTTGCCCAAAGGACCCTTATTCACTTTCCAACATAGAAAAATTAGTGGACAATTCATCTGAATTCCAACTACTCTCGTTCATGGATGCCTATTCCAGATATAAGCAAATTCTCATGAACTCAGAGGACGATGATAAAAATGCATTCATAACCAAGATGGGAAATTATTGTTACCATGTCTTACCGTTTAGATTAAAGAATGCAGGCACAACTTACCAGCAGATGATAAATAAGGTCTTCAAAAAATAAATTGGCAAGATGATGGAAGTCTATATAGATGATATGATATTCAAGACAACAGAGACCGGTAACCATGTGAAAGACTTAGAAGAAATGTTCATCCAAATACGAAAGCATAAGATGATATTGAACCTGAAAAAATGCACTTTCAGAGTACAAGCCAATAAATTTCTGGGATTTTTATTAATAAGTTGAGGCATTGAAACCAACCCGGAGAAATGTTAGGCCATTCTAGAAATATGCAGTCTGCAGACCATTAAAGAGGTGCAAAATTTGATAAATCGGATAGTGGCCCTCACTCATTTCCTAGTTAAGGCTGCTCAAAAATCCTTTCCCTTTTTCAATACCCTAAAAAAGGGATAAGATTTTGAGTGTGCGTTTCAGGAATTAAAGAAGATGCTAGCAACAACACCAATCCTAACGAGATCGGATCCTGGTAAAACTTTATATGCCTACCTCTCAGTCAGTAACGAACCAATCAGTTCAATCCTAATAAGACAAAGCAACAGTATCAAAGGCCGATTTATTTTGTCAGCAAGGTCCTACATGGCCCTGAACTCCGCTATCAGAAGATTAAGAAACTGGCCTTAGCATTGCTAACTACTGCTAGAAGGTTGTAGCAGTACTTTCAATGCTACCCTGTGATAATAAGGACGAATCAATCAATTCAGCAAGTGTTATATAAGTGGGACCTCATTGGAAGAATGATCATTTGGTCGATGTAGCTCTCTGAATTCAGTATCACTTATAAGCCAAGATAAGCCATAAAGGCTCAAGTGTTATCCAACTTTTTAGTAGAGCTTACACTAGATTTCGGCCATCCTAGAGCGAATTCCTGGACCATTATGTTAATGGATCCTTGAATCCCAAAGGGAGTGGTGCTGGGGTCATATTGGAAAATGAAGTCAAACTCATGTTGGAACATTCTTTAAGATTTGAGTTCCTGACTTCAAATAACAAAGCAAAATATGAAGCATGCATCGCGGGCATTACTAGGGCAAAAGAAATAGAAGCCATATATATAGTTCTATGCAGTGATTCACAATTTGCAACTTCCCATATTCGGGGTGAGTATCAGGCTAAGGATCCCCTGTTACAAATTTACCTGGCTAAAGTAAAGAAATTAATGGAGGGTTTTGACAATGTTAAGGTGGAACATATCCCAAGATAACAAAACTCCAGAGCCGACATCCTATCAAAGCTTACTAGCATTGAGAGCCCTAGCAACAATAGGTTCGTAATCCAAGATACCCTACTCACTCCAGTATTATGGATAACGAAGTCCTCTTACTGAAAGATAATGAAACCTAGATGATACCCATAATTGTTTATCTCCGTAATGGCACATTACCTAAAAATCAAAAGGAAACCTAGAAAATAGTATGGATAGTGGCATAGTATACCATCATTGATAACCAGCTATATCATTGTGGGTTCTCTTCTCCTCTCTTCAAGTGTCTCAGTCCAAAAGAAGTAGAATATATTTTGGTGAAGTTCATAAAGGAAGTTGTGGTCATCACCTCAGAGGAAAATCCCTAGCACGAAAAGTGCTAAGGGTCGAACACTATTGGCCTAGTATGGAAGCTGACAGCTTGGAACATGTCCAGAGATGTGACAAATATCAACAGTTCTCAAACATCTTTGTAGCCCTACTAGAAGAGTTATCAATGATGTCTGTTCCTTGGCCTTTCTACCAGTGGGGGATAGATATCCTATGTCCTTTCCCTCAAGCACCAGAACAGATTAAGTACTTGGTAGTAGCTGTAGATTATTTCACCAAGTGAATTAAGACAGAACCGTTATCCATCATCACCACGACACGGATACAAAAGTTCACCTATAAGAATATTATCAATAGATTTGGTGTTCCAGAATCCATTGTTACAGATAACATAACATAATTTACTGACCAAAAGTTCAAGGATCTCCTAGCCGAACTCAAAATTAAACAACATTTTACCTTGGTGGAGCATACGAAAACCAATGGACAAGTTGAGGCCACCAACCGGGTTATACTTCGCAGAATCAAAAAAAGACTAGATAAAGTTAAAGGGAATTAGGTGGAACAACTCGATCATGTCCTATGGACATATCGGACCATGTCTCATTCCTCAACAGGGGAAACTCCTTTCAAGTTAACCTATGACTGTGAGGCTATGATTCTGGTTAAGATTGGGGAACTGAGCTGGAGGAGGTAGAACTTATTTGAAGTCAACCCGGACCTCATCCACCATAATTGAGAATTGTTGGAAGAACAACTTCGCATTACCCACATTTGCAAAGCCACTATCAAATAAAGGATTGTAGCCCGATACAATTCCAAAGTGATACTATAGAGGTTTGTTCCCGAAGATCTCATTTTGCATAGAGTGGATATCGGAGGAAAAAATGTAAAGGAAGGGAAACTGGCTCCTAACTGGGAAGGACTATATCAAATCACTTCCACGACAAACATTGGAGCTTATACCCTAGAAACCCTATCTGGCGAAGGCAATAATGATTTTTAGAATGCTAACAAACTCAGGAAATATTATAGCTAATTCTCTTTAGTTTATATTTTTATCATGTAAGTGATGAGATCCAACATAAATAAATTGATGACTATCTTTTTAGTATTTGGTTATTTTACACATTTATAACTTTTGAAATCCACAAGGTTATTGCGCCTTGGAGAGGTCTGAGGAACACAAGTTCCAACACAGATCAGATATTCTGATGTGCAAATGAAGGTAAAAAAGGGAAACCCATTTGACCGTAATCCGTGTTCAAGAAATGAGCTCAAGGGTTATAATCCGTACCCTAATGAACTTGACCTTAACCCTTAAACCTAAAGAAAGTTTAAAGTAGTTAAGAGTATCTAACCGTTGCTCGAGTTGTGGCAATAATATTTGTCGTGGTCTAAAATGATACCACTACAAGAGGCTTCCATGTCAAAATAACAATTTAGAGTTTTACACTTACAAATTTAACTAAGTGTCAAGAACTCCAATAAAGAATAAGAAGCATAAGTAATAAACAACTTCAGCCAAACCCGAAAGACGGGATACTATACAACAAAACAGGAAAGATTCGCTAAGTGTTAAATGTGAAAACCACCGCTATCAAGCGTTGAACCCATATCTGCTGGAAAAAGCAAAAGCATTCACTAAGTGTCAATTAAATCACCGAGATTTAGCGTTGGAACTATTTCGATTACAAGCAAAAACAGGAAATAGGAATATGCAAGAAAATATTCTAAGTGTATAAATTCAAATAATATCTGAAATCTAGGACTTGTCCACATAATTTAGAAATTAACCCCCACGTAGGAGGCAAAATAAAAAACAGAGTGCGATCAGGCATCTATGGATAGCACTCCCTGGTCGGCCTCTTCCACCTCGGCCTCCTCCGTCTGACCATCTTTCGAGGTCTCTTCATCCACATCCTCATCACCCACTGGTGCAGGAACTCGGCTCACTAGAGTGGCGTCAGCGATGGCATCCATTATGCATCCATGTCGGTCCACTTTCTGTGGGCTGGTCCCTTCAGTGACGAGGTTCGGGTTAAGCAGGCGTAGTCAGGCGAAGGCATTAGAGAAGGAGTCATCCACCGAGGCAGCCTATTCATCTTCGAGATATAAAACACCATTATTCATTTTGGCCTCAGACTTCCTGAGGATCTCATTTTCAGCACAGAGAGCAGTTAAGGTAGACTTGACAGAAGAAATTTGATCTTTCGGAATAGTTTCCCGCATGACCCCTTCAGCAATCTTGGCCTAGAGCCCAATTATCTCAGCCTTACACAAACTGAGCTCTTCGTTGACATAAGCTAGCTACTCATCTTTCTGAGCCATAACTAGCTCAAGCTCATTCTTTTCACCCCTAAAGGCATCCAGCTCCTTTTCCAACTTTCATGTCCAACAAACAAACTCAAAGACGGACTCCAGAAAGTTGAGAATGGAAGCATTGCACAAAGTCCACACCTAGGCATCCCAAATGATCTCTTCCAAGTCATGTTCTATCAGGACATCCTGGTCAGTCTAGGTCAGAAGGGCGTTGCCAATGATCTCTACCAAGTCACATTAGCCCACTATCGAACAATAAAGATAGAGGAGTCCCTATCTCTTATTGACTCTAGTTCCAAGTAGCTTGGCTCTAATATAAGTACATTCACGGGTCACCTTATAGGGTAACAAAAAAATGCATTAACCCCAGAGCACCTTCAATTCGAAAGAAGTCCTTCTTGAAGTTTTTGAAAGATTCTTGGTAAAGTTTAAATACTTTCCGCCCCGCTTGAGCATGCAAAGTAACCCACCTCTTTTGAAAACTGTTCCTGGAGGGTGAAAAACGGGTGAAAAGAAAAAAGAATGACTCCATGGAATATGTTCATCCAAAGGTTTTTCAAATAAGCTCGAAGGTCCTAATAAAACTTCATACGTTTGGATGTAGTTGAGTTAAAGCTACCCGTAAGTGGTTTAGAACTCCGATCTCGAAGTCAGAGAATGGAAGTCGGACTTCGATTCGGGTGAATAAAGCATAGTACATGAAGATAAAGTGGTCGCCCTCTGTCCTCGTTGAGCAAACCCTTTCTTGATCCGATGGATCTTGAATAACATATCCTCCATCATGAAGTCGGTCTTTGGTGAGGTGTAAATATTATTATTTGGCGTTAGCATCCTTTGATGACTCAATGCTTGAAGGAGTACCCAAAACATCTCAGTCAGTCCATTGGTATAGACGATGTTTCTTAGAAAAATACATTCTCAGGCTTTTGATGTAGATGTCCTTTGACGTCCCATCTCTGAGTTATTGGCTTTACCTACAGAGGTTGTACTCATGTCAGAATCAAAAAATGTTTCATTATGACTCTCTAACTCTCTCATGAGTATAGAGAGCAGATGTAATGGTCTTTGCCTTGCAAGTTCCCTGGAACGATCCACCTTCCGTATCATTTATAGGATGTCCATCTCGGATAACGGTCTCAAACCCCTATCAAAACCTCCACCATGAGGAGAATGTTTCTATTGCGCTTGAAGCGGAAGAACACTTAGGATTTCTAGAAAATTACTCTCCCCGTCACTATTACATGACATCACCATGATATTTTAGAAGAAAAGTAAGGTGGAAAAGAGGAGTACATTGTGAATGAGAAAAGAATAGACCTGAAAAATGTCAGAAACCATCAAAAATCACCGCTTGAACTCGTTGGAAAATGCCTGAACTCGCCAGAGAAAAAGGCAAAAATGGTGAACGAGGGGAAAAAAGTGGGGGAGAAGAACCCCAACTCCTACTTAAAGCCACGGGGGTTACCCCCAACTGTTACCATATGAAGGGTAAAACAGTCTATATACATTAAATTTGAAATGGTAATCATGGTAGTACGAAAACCAAATGGCGACTTCTAATACCTTTTTGTCATGTGTTGAAACGTGCCTGACACAATAGTTGAAAGGACTACGGTCAGAAATGAAACAACACGTGACAAAACAGGATGATATCAAGTTGAATCACGAACTAATACCATGATGTTATGATAAAATTATAATACGGATCAGGGCTTCACCTTTAAATCACTTTCACAATAAAATGGGTCACACAACCAAAATTAGTATGGGGTAACTCATTGTGAATCTTTGACAACGGTGTAGTGACTTAAAGATCACTATATTTGATCCTAGCCAAATTAATCAACACTGGGGGCATCCCGATTTTTTATTTTATCACGGACTTCGACCCATTGTAAGAGACATCGTGAGATCCAACATTCATATCATGACTTGGATCCCTTTGTTCCACGTGTGCCGTTTGCTCCTGATAATCTCAGATTTTTTTATACTCAGTTGTCACATTTAAGCGCTAAGTTGGGAACAACTGTTCCGAACTGAATTATGGGTTAACAGTTTAGGAGCAATTCGGTCTGTTAGAGTTAGATCTCGGATATTTATGAGCACTATTAGATAAATAGATATATTCATTTATGAGGAATAAATCTTTAATAGAATCTCTCATAAATAAAAGAATCAGTTATATCTCTCATAAATAGATGAGACAGTTATAATATAAAAAATAATAATCTTATTGAATTCTTATCCTAAACAGTATTTAATGTAAATTTAAACATCATTTTTATTTATCAAGATACTCTTATAAATACTACACAAGATAATAAAAATATACATAAAATTCTAAATACTACCTACCTTATGCACTCTTTAAACATAGTATATTTTATAAATACCTACTCTTAGCATCACCATCACAACCATCATACATAAAAAAAAAAAAAATCACATTCATTAACCTCATTCAAATAATTTTCTAAAACTCATTTACAACAAACCACTCCTCTAACATTATGTCATTCAGATAATAAAATTGAGAGCATTTAAGACCAGATGGACGCAGCGCCAGCTAACAACAACTGTCTCCAGCTGGTCGCCGCCTCCCTCTTCTTCGGTACCGAGAAATAAGTTTACAAATGCAAGTGTCCACCTTTAAATTTTCCATCCCTTATATTGCATTGACAATTTTCATTTTTTTTTAATGTTTAAATTGGTGAAAGGATGATGTACTGCAAGGACTTTTAGTTGATGACATAAAGGCAAAGTACATGGAAGAATGGATGACAGCTTCCTCATACTTGAAATACGTTAATTACCATACCACCTATGCTCTTACCTCAAACCTCTCCATTAACACATACTAAGTTAAACTATGCAGATTTATATCCCCATGAAGGATGGAACCTACTAGTATCTCATGGTCATGTGCCTTGATTCCTTTAAGGTCTATCATCTGGATATATTTCTGCTCGACGGACACACACAAGCACGCCGTGAAGCCATCACCAAAGTGGTAAATGAAACTACCACTTCACATTCACTGTAAAGCACAAATATTTCATAATGTCTACGGTATTCAAATAGGATACATACTAATATTGTATCAAATACTTTAATATTTAATAAATATTAATTTAATTTTTTAACAAAAATCATATCCTTATATTATATTTATGTCATATTCGATACTCTTATGTATATATGTGCATCATATCACACTCATCTCTCTGCTGTAACCACCAAGTTTTTTCACAAACTAACCAACACCATCTGACTTCTTATACAGTGCGAGGTCCTCAGCGAAATTATTGCCTCCGACTACTTTTCCCAACTGTGGCGGCAGGTGCACATTGCCCCCACAATCCAGCTTTAGCATTTTGTAAATTTGGGTTGAGTTTGCAGTGGTAAATCTGCTGTTTGGCTACTTCAGCGATATTTTTTGGATGTGCTATAACACATTTTGGGCACCAGAAATTATGACCATTTACTTCAATTAGTAGAATTTTGGTGGACTGGTTTATCATCCCCAACTGGGCCATGCTTGATTTGGACTTATTGTACCAAGTGTTTTGGAAAAGAAGTGTTGACTTTAGCCTATTTTTATTTTTAATTACAAAGTGTCGTAGATTAAGTAAGGCCCGGCCCGTGTTTTGCTGGATTTTTGGGTTGTATTTATTACTGGGTTGGACCAACAATGTTGTTAATGGAGGTGCCTTTTGTTTTGTGAGGAAACCATCTCTTGTGCAACCCAACCTTGCCCGGATTATTATTATTATTTTCTACTCTGCTTTCATTCCTAATGCAATTGTGGAAGACAATTTGGGAAGGGCAATATATTGTCTACCCTTGCTTATATTAGTGCATGTATCCCAATATTTAGTACACCTTGGAGTAATATTCAATTGTTTCAGTCTAATTGACAAGGTCAATTCGAATGGACCAACGGCCCAATAAATCATGGCCAATAAATCAGCCTAATTTTAGAACACCCTAAACCATGTATGGGCCTACTGCCTAAACGGCCCAGTAATGGTCAATGTAGAACAGCCTAAAACCAAGTATGGTCCAAGGACCCAAAAAATAAAGCCCAAAATGCAGAACACCCTGGACCATTAAATAGCATTACAAAATATGCACACATAACTATCGGGCCATCCACATAAGTAATAGTCCCAATTCTGACCGGTTCAATACGTTTTCACTTAGGATGGGTTTGGAATGAATTAAAATGAGAAATAATTTGATTTGATTTGAAATGATTTGATTTAAAAATCAAATTTTATGTTTGGAACTTAAAAAAAAAAAAGAATTGAATTGATTTAAAAATCAAATTTTGTGTTTGGAATTCATTAAAATGAGAATTGATTTGATTTGATTATTTTATATTTTAACCCTTATGAGAAGTGTTTAGAAGTAGTTACTAAGGATAAAATAGTCTATTCATTTCAAATCAAATCAAATCCTACCAAATCCTATCAAATTTGATAGAATTTCTAAAACAAAAGAATTAAAATTTATGGGAATTTAAAAATCAAATCATTTCTTATTTTTTCATATTTCAAACACAATATTTAATTAAATTTGATTTATAAATCAAATTATTTCTTATTTTTTTACATTCCAAACACACTCTTAATAAAATCCGTTACTCAGTTTACAATTATAAATTGTTGAGGTAGCAAGGTCTGCATGTTTCAATAACGATGCAGTAATTGGAATGAAATTAAACCATCAATCCAAACCTCCACCAAAATAAGTCCCCGCAAGAATGTCAACTAACTTCTGCAGAATAACATGATCATAAACATTTCCACAATCCTTACAAAAGCCAATGAATAAGTTCATGTCTGAATAAATAAAACCAAATTACATTTAGCATAAACCTCTTCACTGAATCCAACTAAATGTTTCTACTGCCTAACTCCGAAGTCTCCACCAGCACTGTTATTTAAAACAAGCCACAAATCAAGCATGAAATTAGAAAATATGACTTCCTTCAATCAATATAAGAAACGGATTTAGGTATAATCCAAACAAGTATTGCAAGGGACCAATCCACATCACTACTGTTAAACTATTTCATAACAAATTTAAAAAGGTAATTGCAACTGCGGTAATCCGATGCCGTCAGCCACACTACTGGATTAGTCTAGGAACCCATGTGCTGTGAAAGATAATCCAAAGAAGTGTAATATTCCTGCATAATTATTAGCGAAAAGAAGCACAATTACATATCAGTAAATCATTATAACATCAGATAAACTAAGGATAGAATCAGTAAACCAACCTCCTCGTCCATCGGGTCAACACCTTGCTGACTATAGGCGTTTTCATCGTCCTCTGCTAAGCTGTGGTTCGCATTACCAGCAAGGACGTATCCACTTATATAATAGTGGAGATACATATCTCTACTTACTTTAAAAAAATTTATTATCTATTATAGTTATTTGACATTTTTATTTTTTTATACTTTTAACTTTGTTCTCATATGATGTGTAAATAAATAAATTTGTTATAAATAAAGTTAAAATTTTTATAATATTTTTTTCAACTTCATCCCATATAATTAAATGTTAAAATCATTCATACATATATAAATAAAAAATATTTGACAATATTAATAGTGAAAATATTATTTACACCGTGAAGAGAACAATTATAAAATAATATTTTATTAGTTAATATATTTTTTTCATTTCAAATTTTTTTATGCTTGTGTATTATCTTTACTCTCATTGCCTAATTTTTCTAAATCCGTCACAGATTACCAATCTTCCTAAACCTTTCAACTTGTGCAGAGAGTGGGCAACATGTACGAATATGGTCTTCTGTCCTACAAATGCCACACCGCATGCGCTTCTTATTCTTGTCAATTTTCTATTAGTATCATATAGAATTCATATTCTATATATAAAAGATCAAGAACATGAACAAGGATCTTAAGAGTTTATAGTTTTTACATTTATATCATTATGTCAAGATGTATTAACATTTATCTATTATGAGAATTGATGCTTCAATTTGCAGAACTTGCAGTAAAAAAATAGAAACTTCTTTCTATCTCTTGTCCTTTCTTTCTTACATTCTATTCTTGATGGAAAAATATGAAACGTAAACTATTATGGATAGAGAGAAGACTAGTTTCTTTGTAACTTTTCTATTCCATAAAAATAACAGCTCCCATCAAGCAGTTGAGAGATTAAGAAACTTCTTCCCAATCGTCATATATCCAAGTACCATTGAGCCTCTCATTTGTTTATTAAATCACATACATTTCTCTCACACACACATGAGACATTTCTTACATTCTCTCACTTGGCTCATGTGACAAAGTATCGTTTCATGATTTAACAAAATATCAATCATAATGTGCATAAATAAGGCTAAAAGTTTCATACATTGATTGCACCATAAGTCATAATTAAGAATGAAAACTAATAAGAGTCATGACAGTTGCATATCATCAAATCGACATAATTCTTTCCATGTACTACTATATTAGTTTCCTTCCTAACATGACACTTTAATGGGAAGTACACAATATGTCTAACAATAATGTCTCTATCAAAGACAAATCTTATTTTCAATATTTTCATTCATACATGTACATATATAAGTTTGAAAACACAAAAATTTAGAAACTTATACATTAATGAGCTCAGAGAATCAAATATACATTAAAGCTAAATAAATAACAATAATGTTCAACTTTCACTAGTAAACATAATGCTCATACTTTTAACATGACTAGTAAATATTTTGGGCGTTAATCCTTTTGTTAAGGGATCGGTAAGCATAAGATCAGTGCTAATATGCTTTATTAACACTCTATGTTTCTGAACTTCTTCTTTAACAGTAAAGTATTTCAATTTCATATGTTTAACACCTTTGGAATACTTGTCGTTTTTAGAAAAGAAAGCAGCTATAAAAATTATCACAATAAATTTTTAGCTGCTTGGCAATACTGTTGACTACTCCAAGTCTTGAAATCAAACTCTGTTGCCATTTAGCCTGAACCATGGTCTTAAAGCATACCACAAACTCAGCTTCCAAGTGGATGCAACAATGACAGACTACTTTGCACTTTTCCATGAGATAAATCTTCTAGCTAGAAGATATAAATAACCAAAAGTGAATTTTCTTGTATCCACACAACTATTGAAATCTGAATCTGAATACCATATTATTTTAAGATCATCAGACCTCCTATAAGTAAGCATGTGATCATTCGTTCCTTGCAAATATCTCAAAACTTTCTTTGCAGCTTTCCGATGATCTAAACCATGATTACTTTGGTATCTTCCCAACATTCCAATTGTAAAGTTAATATCTAGTAGGGTACAAGTTTGAACATACATTAAACTCCTAATAATAGATGCATATCGAATTACTTCCATCTGTTTCCATTCCATATCATTCTTTGGACATTGCATGAGACTGAATTTGACTCCTTTCTAAATTGGAAACTGAGATGCTGAGCACTTTTCCATTTTTAATCTCTCTAACACTTTATTTATATATGATTTCTGAGACAAACTCAAAAATCCTTGTAATCTATCACAGAATATCTCTATTTCAATCACATAGGTTGCCTAACTTACATCTTTCATTTTAAACCTTCTATAAGTAAGTATGTGATCCTTCGTTCCTTGCAAATATCTTAGAACTTTCTTTGCAGCTTTCCAATGATGTAAATCAGGATTACTCTAGTATCTTCTCAACATTCCAACTACAAAGTTAATATCTAGTCAGGTACAAGTCTGAGCATACATAACTCCCAACAACAAATGTATATGAAATTACTTCCATTTGTTTCTGTTCCATATCATTCTTTGGACATTGCATGAGATTGAATTTGTCTTCTTTCTGAATTGGAATAGGAGATGCTAAGCACTTTTCCATTTTGAATCTCTCTAATACTTTATTTATATATGCTTTCCCAACAATCCTTGTGATTTATCACAAAATATCTTTATCCCAATCACATAGGTTACCTCACCCATATCTTTCATTTCAAAGTTATTAGAGAGAAACTTCTTAGTCTCACTTAATAGATCAAGATCATTAGTTGCAACCAAGATCAACATACAGAACCAGAAAGATAAACTTACTTCCAATGACCTTCAGATATATACACTGATCAATAGTATTTTCCTTAAATCTAAAGGATATAATAGTATCATTGAAGTTAAGATACCATTGTTGTGAAGCTTGTTTAAGTCCATATATTGACTTCTTAAGTTTACACATCATGTGTTCTTTTCCTTCTTTTATGAACCCCATTGGTTGGTCCATATAAACCTCTTCTTCTAAATTCCCATTTAAAATAGTAATTTTCACATCCATTTGATGTAACTCTAGATCATAATGAGCCACCAGTGTCGTGATAGTTCTGAGAGAATATTTCTTAGAGAATTTTTCTTAAAAACTGATGAAAGTGTCTCCTTATAGTCAATGTCATCTTTCTAAGTACACCTTTTTTGCAACTAGTCTGGCCTTGTAACGTTCTAGGTTACCATGAGAGTCACGTTTGGTCTTAAAGACCCACTTGCAATAAACTCTTTTGTAACCTTTTAGTAACTCAAGAAGGTCCCAAACCTCATTCTGTTCCACAGATTTCAACTCATCTTTCATGGCATCTAACCATTTATCAGCATTATCATTATTTATACCTTGTGAAAACGTAACTAGCTCATTTTCTATTCCTAAGTCACTTTTAGAATCTTGTAGATATACCACATAATCATAAAAAATAGTTGATCTTCTTTCTCTTTTCGATTTTCTTAATGCTACTTGTTGTGGTTCTTCTACTATAAGCTCACTTACTACAACTTCATTGTGAGTAATGAGATCATTTATTTGTTGTTCTTCATGATTGTTAATTAGTTCAACAACTTGAGAAACAACAACTTTATTAGAGGCACAAGTCAAAGGAACTTGCACTCTCAATTCTTGAATCTCCACCTTATGTGGTGTTTCATTCCCACTAACTTCACCATTTTCAATGAACCTAGCATTCCTAGTTTCAATAACTCTTATAGTATGGCTAAGACAATAAAATCTATACCCTTTTGACTTTTTTGGATAACCAATGAAATAATCACTGATTGTTCTTGCATTTAGTTTTTTTTCTTGTGGATTGTAATATCTAATTTTTGCCTAGCAACCCCAAACATGTAGGTGCCTTAGACTAGGTTTTCGTTTTGTCCACAGCTCAAAATAAGTCTTTAGAATTGCCTTATTAGGAAGCATATTCAACAAATATATGGCAGTCTTTAGAGAATAAGTCTACAATGAAATGGGTGAAGAAGATTTACTTATTATACTTCTAACCATATCTAACAAAGTTCTATTTCACCTTTCTGATACATAATTTTGTTGTGGTGTACGTGACACTGTGTATTGAGTACATATGCCACGCTTCTCAAGAAATTTAACAAATGGCCTTGGATGATGTCCACTTTCATCATATCTTTCATAATACTCACCACCTCTATCAAATCTGACAATTTTCACTTTTCTATCTAATTGTCTCTCTACTTCATCAATATAAACCTATAAGGCATTCATAGCTTGAGATTTCTCATGCAGCAAATAGACATAACCATAAAGTGAATAATCATGAATGAAGGTGATAAAATATTTTTCTTTATTAAAAGAATTAAGTTCAAAATGTCCACAATATCGATGTGTATAATTTCAAGGAGCTGAGTGTTTCTTGTAGCTCATTTCTTTATATGTTTTGTTTATTTACCTTTAATACAATCCACACATACATTCATATCATTAAACTCTAAATCCGAAAGGATTTTTTTCTTTACTAATTTTTCCATTCTTTCTTTAAAAACATATCTCAAACGTTTGTTGCATAAGTAAGTAGAACGTTCATTGACTAAACTACAGTTAGTAACAACATTATGATGCAAGGTTAAGAGCGTTTTAGTATAAAGAGTATTAAGATTTAACTTGTATAATCTATCATATAGTATACTACTACCAATCATATAGATATGTTTATATAAACTGAAACTTTCACTACCAAATTTTAAAAAAAAAATCCAGCTTTATCAAGTTTGGATAATGAAACTAAATTCATAGATATATTAAGTACATAAAGAGTTTCAAATAGATCTAAATGATGTCCAATGTCAAAAATTAAACGATACGTCCTGATAGCTTCCACTAGAACTTATTCTACTGTCCATAAAAGATAAACTTTTCATTTGGTCTTATGGTTTAGGTTGTAAGGAATCCCTGTATAATATTAGAAACATGAGTTGTACAACCAGAATCAATCAACTAAGTATTATAAGGAACTTCAACTAAATTTGATTTGAAACATACATAAGTACTAAGCTTATTTTTCTTTTCGAACCAAGCCTAATGTCTTGGACAATCCTTTTCCTTTCTTGCATTGTTTCCTACTAGCTTTCTTTCCAGCTCCTTGATGGTTAACATAATTGATGGAGTGATTTTCTTGATTCTTAAGTTTGGTTTCCTCATGAACTAGCATACTGTCTAATTCATGCACATTTTATTTGTCTTTCATGGTGTTATAGTTCATTTTGAATAGACCATACTCAGACGGTAATGAGTTCAAGATAAACTGCACAAGAAAATTCTCATCCGCACCCATATACAATAACTTAAGTCCTGCTACAATGTTTGTCATTTCAATGACGTGCTCATGCATAGTACGAGAACCATCAAATTTCATGATGGTCAATGTACTCATTAGTGTCCCAACAAGAGACTTATCAACAGTTTGGGAGCGTTCTTCCACAAGCTTCATTCATTTCTTTAGCATTTTCAGTTTTAGGAAGAACTAACTTAATGTTGCTAATTATACTCATCCGCATGTATATCTGACTCAATTTGTTTGATCTTTCCCAGTTTTAATAATGAACATTCTCTTCATCAGTGCTTAAAACAATAATAGCATCTGATTTTTCTACTCGAAGAGTTAAATCCAAATCCATTACCCCAAGGTAAAACTAGATTTGCTCACTCCATTCAGAGAAATTAAGTTGATTAAAAACTGGAACAGATAAGAGATACGATTGCATAACAATAGGTACTGCAAGTAATAGAGATTTAAAGACATTAATGCTTTGAGTTATATACTAACATGCTACACAGATTCAGAAAAACACTTCATACAATGCATATTGATGTTCACCTTTGGATAATTCATCAATATATCATATTCAACATAATGATGCTAGTGAAACTTTACATAATTTAGCAATGATATATGCACCAACTGGAAACAATTACTATCTTTAGATATATAAACATAACTAATAGTGCATTTACACTATCAACATTCATGCTCAATAATTATAAGGACAAATAATCAACCCTTTGATGATCCTTAATTGTCCTATAACAATGAACTTCAATTTTTCATAAGATAATCAATAATTATCATGTCATTTATAGCATCAAACTTATGAGTAACTAATTTATAAACATAATTCAATTTGAAACTAGTGTTTGACTTAAGGAGTTGATCACTTTGGTGACTAATAAAACCATATAATATAACTTCAAATTAAAATAATATAATTTGATTTATGCATCAGTGCACCTTTATCTTTGACTACAACATCAAAGGTTGTGCAAACAACACTTGCATGTTGCTTTACCTCCAATAACCGAGGGCGTTGCCTGTTAAGATAACATTTGATTTGACCTGTGCCAAGTTATTCACACAACTGTGGTATTATCCCACAGTCATGCACATGGTCTCTCAGACTAATAGAATGGGATATGCAAGACACAACGTGATCCACCTCATGATTAATAGAATGAGAATTTGCCATTCACATGCTTACGCCCTCGTGATCCACATTTTTTTCTTTTTTTTCTTTATTTTATTCTTCACTTTGTAAAATCAGTTAACAAAACTAAAGACGCAACACAACTATCGAAAAGAAATCTAAAGCTTTGAATTCAATTGCACATACAACAGTAAAATTAGTTCACACAATGCAGCAAAATAGCATAATAAAAAACCTCAATTTTCACTGTTAGGGTTTATACAAATTAGGAAAACAAATCATCATAAATGGAAAACCATGAATTCCTAAACTCATGCTCTAAAACCACATGTAGATTTTCTATTAGTATTATACAGAATTCATATTCTACATTCAAAAGATCAAGAACATGAACAATGATCTTGAGAGTTCATAGTTTTCACATTTATATCATTATGTCAAGATGCACTAACATTTATGCTTCAAATTGTAGAATTTGCAGTAAAAAATAGAAACTCCTTTCTACCTATTGTCCTTTCTTTCTTACATTCTATTCTTGATGGAAAAACATGAACGTAAACTATTATGAATAAAAAGAGGACTAGTTTCTTTGTAGCTTTTCTATTCAATCAAAATAACTACTCCTATCAAGCAGTTGAGAGGTTAAGAAACCTCTTCCCAACCGTCATATATCCAATATCATTTAGCCCTTCATTTGTTTATTAAATCACATACACTTGTCACACACATACATGAGACATTTCTTACAATTCTAACTTCCCATTGACGAAGCAGTAGCACCACCCCCTCCTTCTAAGTCGTGAAGGATCCCTCACTACACCCTACGAGGCACCACCACTCTCACCATCTTCCTAAAGTACCTATCCTAAATGCTTCCTTTCCAGCCTTACAATCTTAATCAATATGTCATCTTTAATAGTATTAAAATCCTCATCACTACAATAGGCTAGATTGCACATTCGCCTGTAACTATCAACTAGGGCGCCATATCAACACAAGTATAAAAAGTTTCCCATCATTGCACCTTGCTGACTACTGCCTTCAACTACTTCCTTTGCTTTCTTAGTCCATCTTGTAATAACAAGACATTCTGGTAACTCATCCATGTCTAAATATACCATTATGGCTAGTAAATGCCCGCATGGAATCCCCAACAACTCCATTCGTTGGCATGAGCATTCAAAATGCATATCATGTGGGTCGTACGATATATGCCACCTTCTGCTTGGCTTGCAATATTGTGTCACCATATAAATGACCTCTGTAACTGTTTCCCTGAACCCAATAACCTTCACCGAAGTTGCCTTCTCTAGCATTGAGCTAAATAACATAAAAACATCTAATGTATACACCGAAAAGGCATGTCTCTCCAAAGCATGCAGCTACATTTTCAAAATAAGTTCACCATACGTAGACTTGTAAGCAACCTCGACCTCTTTGTTACGCTGTGAGGACAAGTAATTTTGAAACTGCTCTAAGAATTTTGTTCCCAAGTCCACAAACCTACCAATTTGAGCATGCAAACCCTCACACCTAAGCATTGTGCGAAAACCAGCAAAAAACAACCCCCTCATTAGTGTCGTTGCCCACATCATCTTCTTCTAGTAAATTTCCAAAACCCAGCTATGGCCCTGCACACCTCATTCTCCACCATTTTCTCCCACTTATGTTCAAATTCATCCTCTTCAAGGTCCTCTAACATGCACTCCTTGAACCCTTGGGTGAACTTTGCTTTACCCACATTAGCAGTGGCATTTCGTATCAAGTGTTACCCACATAATCTATGATGGGCTTGTGGAAAAACTCTCTTTATGGCATTCCTCATAGACATGTCCCCATCTGTGATAATTTTAGGACATTTGCCCTTCATTGCTTCCAGAAATTGTCGTAGAATCCATATATAAGTCTCCTCAATTTCATCCAATACAACTGCACTACCAAACACAATCGTTTGGTTATGATGCAACCAATGGACACTTGTATTTATTCCAAACAATTTACTCTAGAGAATACAACCAATGGACACATGTATTTATTCTTGTTGTAGGTTGCATCAAATGCCAAGACATCACCAAAAAGTTGATAATTGAGTTAACTAGACCCATCACACCAAAATAAGTGTTGTAGACAACCCTCGCCATCAATTTTGTGTCTCCAAAACATCGTTGGATCAGTACTTGCTAGCACACGAAGGTACATTAGTGCAACTTGTGCATCCCCTCCTTTAAGTCTTCTTTGCCTATGGATTTGATTGTACATTTCTCTTTTCCTGAATCCAACCAAGTGAAAAACCCCTAACTGGCTTAGAAAAGATCCATAAATATTATGTGTACTAATACTGACAATATGTATTCTATTCATTTTAGTTATATTGACATATGTCATTCTCCTATGTTAACATAGGAGGGCAACAAACTTCTCAACAACCAATTCATGGTTATGATTATCACAAACATAGGTAACATGCCAAAGGCCACTGGAAGAGTCAACATGAACACACACTAGAGCTTCACACTTACACCTACTCATACTTCTCGCCTCCCCCTGACGATTTGGATTGTTCACATATTTCTCATCTCGATATCTTTGCCTACAACAATAAAAATTCTTCCAAACAATTTCCTTGTTCTTGTTTTGGCCGACCTTACCCTTCCTTATACTAAATTCATTCATTTTGCCATAAGCATTATAAAATTCATATGCTAAGGTAATATTAACAAACTGAAATTTGATGAAATCATTCGCTTCTAAGGTTTCAAACTTAACTTTGCCAATGTCATCTAACCCATTAATAACAGTGTATTCTTCCCACTCCATCAGCAAACGATTCTGCAATCGTGTCTACTCTATCTTCCAACCTGGACGATATAGCTTCACCACTCTGCAAATAAAAAATCAACTAATATTATACTCATGCTCACAAATCAACAATGGCAAACTCTTCCCACAATCTAGATATAACTAAATTTGTCCCAAATGGTCATCAGCAAAATCTTTGACTCCTAATATTTCATTCTAATTTAGGTGCCTGCTGCTTCTTCTATACTAACACGCCAACACCAAACATACACCCAAAACATACATAAATCAATGTTCTTTCTTTTTCTAAATATTCAACTCTTATATTCTTACATTAAACAGTGTATACATCCCTTTTCACACATCATCTAATATCATTCATTATACATACTTTTTTTCTATCATTTTTTCTCATTCAATTACATCCCCTAAAAATGGTGTGAATAGTACTTACACTCTTTTTTAGGGGTGTAAAATAATCATTTTTCTTAAACATTTTGTTTATTCACTTGGCCCCATGCATAATTCAACCATTCTCCTACAGCCTAGATCCAGACCTTGCTTTTATATATCTCTGTATTTGAAATCTGATACTACAAAATCTCTACCCTGTGGCAACTATAACAGATAATTATTTGTGTTAATTGGCCCTAGTTGGCTTCACATTCAGTTTTAAGCATGTAAGCTCCCTTCCCATCCACAAGCCCAACCAAACGTAAATTCCCCTAAAATAAAAGCCTCCAAGTTAACTTCTTATCATTAACTCATTCAATGAATCAACGAATTCCATGAACAAGAAGACCCAATACTGTACTTACTTCGCCCAAAATGGAATCCGAACTCACCTTACTGTCAACTCAGGCCACAAATCGTCAACCTTGAAGGTACAATGGAGCAACACACCTATCAAATGGGAAGTCGAAGAACACTCTCCCAGCCTCGTCAGCTTCAAACAGCTTCAAACAACAGGGCAAACATTAACAGCCAACTCACCCGGATTCACTTCTTCTCCTTCGGAAGGACATCTTGTTTTTCGGTGCCCGCCTTATTCCGCTATGCGATTCAGGGTTCGAAGTTATAAAGCATAGATATTTCATAATGTATGTCATACTCATATTCATACTAGATATTCATATACTTAATAAATATTAATTTAATTTTTTAACAAAAATCATTTTATACTTGTGTCGTATCTAATATATATACCTTATCCATGCATCATAGTATGAAGGTAATGGAGATTTTCTGGTGATAAAATGACCATCTCTAGTGGGCGACGATGCACTACATCTGATGATCTGAACCCAATTATTTCACTCAAGAAAGGCCTCCACGTGCAAATATAAATAGTGTAATAATTTTCATGTAATTTAAAAAATCTATTAAGGCTTTCATGTACAAATATAGATAGTGTAACAATTTTCATGTCAAATTTAAAAAATCTATCAACGGAGGTGAACCTTTGAGCAAGTCGAGCATAAACACACTCCTATCACAAGTCACATATGCACACTTATGCATCTCCTCCCTAATAATTCAACGCTGTGGTCCCCTTGGGCCCTTTTATATCACCCCACCATCTCCACGTACCGAGAGAACTTTTCATACTTTTCATCAACATAGGAATCATCCAAATAATAATAATAATAATAATAATAACAATAAAATTTTAAGACGTGGCAATACAAATTAAAAACACATCACTTTCTCTTATCATAAATGCGTGCATGCGACGTAACTACACAGGCAAAAAGATAACAGTAACACCAACCATATTGAATTATATCCAACCAAAATATCATGCATTCCTTCTTCAAGTCCTTACACCAATTACAATAGACACAACAGAAACCCCATAATAATGGCACTAAACAGTACATAGAACACAAATATCAGTGTTTCCCACAGGCGAGTTACATTGCCGTACCGTCAAGTGGAAAAATTGTGAATATGGGGGGCAGGGGCCCCCTCCTCAAGTTGTCTCAATATCTCATAAAAAGGAAGGTGCTTAGCTAGTGATAATTTGTACATCAGAGAAAAGGTAAACCCACGAAGGATTGAACATGACAAGGATACAAAAAGAGGAAATGAGGCTGGGCCCCATAGCAGCCAAGAGGCGTGCACTCTCGTTTTTGGGTACTTTTTGGAACAACCAGTCTTCTCATTCAAAACAGCTCATATCCCATGCCACTGTGAGTGCTACTTTCTCTAACCCCTAAGACATGGACTAATGATTCACATTTCCTTTATTGCACCATAATATGCTGAAATACCTCCCTCTTTCTTTACACACAACACAAATCACACAGGCAAAACCAGCTGATTTCTAAGTTCCAACTCAATAACGGAAGGGCTTAAGGTGTAGAGTACACACTCCACACGTCCTTTGCTGAATACGTCCTGATAAAATTTGAAAACACACCCTAATAAAGTGAATTCCCCACACACCATTGTTACCTTCTTTATTCTGCAGACCATAACTAAAAATTAACATACTACATAAGTGACAATAAGTAATAACACAGCTGGCTGAGGATTCTCCAACTTATAAGGCATCGAGTCCAAGAGATCTAGCCTTGAGTTTCAAGGATTTCAAGCATCGTATGGCTTCATCGAGAAGCTCGATTGGGTCCTTGCCCTTCCCACCAGGAATTAAGCTCTGCAGAATGCTTAGAACATCTTGTATCTTCTCCTTTCTCATCTTCTTATTGCCTGACAAGGAACCCATTTCACCTGAGTACCCTTGACTGTTGTTGCCACTAGAGCATCTTGATTCTGCATCATCTCCCATGTCAAAGGGTCTCTTCAGATTCAGAGAACTGGCAGTGTCCATGAACTGCATGTCATCACAAGCCCCATCAAATAGCTTCCGCTTCTTTGTTCTTCCAACGGAGCTAGCAACTTCTTCAGCAGTTTCCCTAAAGGGTTCCTGGTTATCATGAGTGGTCATTGTACTCGGCGAATGCCCAGTGCTAGTAACTTCATCATCCTCTGTAGAATAACCATCACTATCGGAGTAAAGCAATGCATTGATTTCTTCTGTGTCTTCACGCATCTCGCTTTCAATGTCATCAGTTCCCTGAATTTCATCAACTTTATCAGCCAAAGTTGGTCCAACCACATGATTCAAATCTCTTCTTAAAGAAGGTTCATTCCCATTCAAATTGTGAGAACAACGCAGTTTTGAATCCCAGGAAGCAAGGCACTCAACAGGACTCCCAAACCTTGAACTATAAATGAGAGTCGTTTGATCACAAGTTTGGTCAATGACCAGGAATTGCTTCTGAGGTAAACCTGATCCCTCATTGAGTGCATTTTCCTCCCTTAAACCTTTCACATGGCCAGCAGGGAGTTTGTCCTCAGCAGTGAAGTTTGGAGCAGGCATAAATCCCTGTCGAAAGCGAGGCAAACAATAAAACCAACCATGAGGTTCATTAGAATGTCCTAACTGCAGATGAGGCAGCGTAGAGGACGCATAAGCTGGCATTGTGTCATTTCTTGTGACCATATTGATGCCAGCGTTCATAGCTGCAGAAATACCATTTTGCTTCCCCACATCAAGGGGAGCACCAAAGGAACTCAAATTGGGTGATTGCCAATCAAAATGCAGCTCAGGTATCCAAGTTCTACAATCTTCTTCCATTCAACCAGAACAATCACCTAGAGATATAAAAACATGTACTATGAAATCAACAAATAACCTAAAAAGAGAGAAGTAAAGATAAGCAAATTTCAATGAATGAATGACAAATTAACAATGCAATATATACCTGAAGAAAAACGATTTCAACACGAGCTATCTGTTATTACAAGTTTCTTTTTCACCAACAAGGAAAACAACTAAAACCACCGGCTTAACCCAAAAACAGCAAGGCAAAAAACTAATCTACGTGACAGGTTTGAGCAAGTGACGAAAGTATTCAGCCTGCAAAAACAAAAATTATTAGGAGTTGATATCTTCCCTGAAGATCACGAGAACAACTAAAAGATTATAAACCACAAAAAAAAAAACAGAACAATATTCCCAATTTCCTCAATCCTGGGGTTAACATACCTGGCATTCTCTGAGAGGATGAAAGCATGCTATAACTCTAACTATAATGGTGGAGCTCCCTGCAGTTCCATTCTCATGTTTCAATGCCCGAAATCTGGTTTGACTAGCTGCTTGGCACACCATAACTACTTTCCAACCCTTCCAAATAGAAGAACCACAATGTTCCAGAAGAAGGCAATTAATTTGTACACTCCCACGCCAGTGAAACAGGTTTTGATGAAATTGAACAACACACAAAGTACAGTTACTAATGAGACTGGCACACTCCTAGATAGAAACAAAAAAGAAAAGGCTAACTAATGACAACTAAGGGATTATGAAAAGGGAAATCAAACTAGAAACAGTTGAAGAGAAGAGCTTGAAACGAGGTGGGGTTGCTATGATTCAGCTGATCTGACGGACATAACAAGGAACAACAACAAAGAAATTGGATCCCATTGAGGTAAGGTAAGTTAGAGAAGAGTGAGAAGATTGAAAAGGTTTTGATCACAGGACTTGCAAAAGTTACAGAATCACTTTGCAATAGAGGTTCAAGGAAATCACTTTGCGGTATACATCAACAGAGAGACTAAGCCACCACCGCATGCTGCTGTATCCTTATCCACAACAAAGAGAAAGCCACCACTACTACTCCTTTAGCCAAAAAACAAAAAAAAAACCAGTTTAGCACCCTGTAATTGAATTTTAACATCAGAGATCTAACAATTTGCACAGATTCACAATTTTTTATTCAGTTCAAAATAAAACCAAAGAAAATAAAAAAATTAAGAATAAAAGAAAAGCTTTTCCTTTTTTCCTGAATCATATTTGCAAAAGACCTTCCAAGTCGGGTAATTACTGGGATTCAGTTCAATATAGGCTATATATTTTCATTTTTCACTAGGGTGGAAAAAAAATGAGCTTGAAAACGGAGACAACTTACAACAACAAATTATGTAACTTTCTAGAAAACCATACATGAAATTTCCAAAGCACTGAGCTCAAAAATGGAAGCAAAAATTAGCAAAAACAAAGAAAAAGATGGTTTAAGATTTTAAATGGAACAAATTTCCCAAGAAATCTCATACAATGAATGAGAATCAGCAGCAGAATTGAAACTCTCCAAGACTAAAGCAGTTTTACCAATAAATTATCCTACGACTGACAACCAAATTTGGAAAAAAAAAATAAAACAAAAACAAGAAACCAAACAAACACACAAACACACGTACAAAATAACTAGAGAAAACATAAGATTCATCAAAGAGAACAGCATCAAGCTAGTGAAACAAGAACTTACAGGTGAATCCGAAAAGGTAAGTGTTACGGAGAGACGGAGGCAGTTGAGAAGAGGGAGCAAGCGTGATTTGGGTACAGTCAAAGCGAAAAGTGGAAACTGTGTGTAAACAAGAAGAGAGAAGGGGAGTTGAATTATATAGAGGATGCATTGACACATATACCCTTGATTGAAGTGGATGAAAATAATAATTTATTGAATGAATCATGGAAAGAAAAAAGTGGAAGGAAAAAAAAAAAGAAAATACAAAAGAATTGTGAGTGTTGTGTTGTGTGTTGTGGAAGGTTGATTCATACGTGCCCGTGCGTGAGGGCTGAGGACTCAGGAGTGCACGCAAGCTATTAAGTGTACAATCATGAACCACAGTAGCCTAAGCCTGAGGAGGTTAAGGTCTTTCCCTCTCTCCCTCTCTCTCTCTCTCTCTGGGGCCCCGTGGGTAGTTGTATCATGACCTTGTGAATGTTTTTGTTTTTTGCTTTGGGGTCAATGAACCCTCTCTAGTTAGTCACTACCCTCGCCCAGTGTAATGTATTGTTGACCTGACCATGTCCCTGGGTTCGAACCAAACCACGCGGTGTGGTTAATCTGGTTGGCCTTGTCCCCGTTCCCCTGGACGAATCTGCATCCACCACCCAACCTGAAATCCCATCATGTGCATTGTGCTGATTATTATAAGTTTTATGTACATAATATATGTAGTACTGAAATTCCTATTATATCCCCCTTATTCATCATAATCACCAACTATATATAGGCCCCAACCAAGTCCCACTTCTGCACTCTGCACAAAAGAAAAATTTTACGATAATTTGAGGAAATCTGCAAATAATTTCCAGTGTTGAAGTGTGATTATGTGATGAACAAACAGAACACATTAAGTAAGTAATATATTTATATGATGGACCTACCAATATATATATATATATAAGTGACGGTTGATCGGCATGGAAATCTGAAATGAGAAATAAAGAAAATAAAAACAAGGTTGAAAAAGACAATGATTGAATTTTATTTTTTTTCAAACTAAATTTAGCAGTACTAAAAATGAAGATTTTTGTTTAACATGCAACAGTTTATTGCCATCGTTACCGACTACTTTTCTAGTTTTCTTCAATCAATAGTGAACATTCTCTGCATAACACGTTTAGACTAATAAACAAGGGCTATATAGATTCTATATATATTTATACTATAGCTCCCTATTTGCAACACAGCAATACTACGCAGACTTCATTTTATATTTACATGATTTTAATTATATTTGATTATAAGTGAGCTTACATGTTTTCTTTATATATACTTACACTTTGATTATCACCTATATAGATAAAAAAAAAGTGAGTGCGAACATAATGTGTACTTGGTATTTTTCTTCACAACATACAACATATTCCTCAAGAATCAATTTTCTATCATTCGTTTACTCTCCATAGCTTCTTCGCCCACCAACTTTAATTTTTCTAATACCCCTCGTATCACGGTTTGCATTATGGTAAAGAGATATCGTCCATAAGCTATGCAGACTCAAACTATTCAATCCAGTTGGGAACTCTCTCCAAATACAAAGTCTTCTCAGTAACAACTTGCGTATTATTTTTAATTTTACCATCGGAGAGTTTATGACACAGCCGAATATCTACTCCACTTTCCTTACAGTCTTACACCGTATCATTCAAGTCTGCATATCAAATCAACATTAAGGCCAAATACATCAATAGTCAACCTTTAGCAATGTGGCATAGTTAAGTCTCCACATGCATAGCTTTATAGTAGACCATTTACGCGTACGTCACCACCTTGGACATAATCCTATAGTATTTTGGTTTACTTAATTTGTTCGCCAATTTAAGCCCAAAAGCAAGCGTAAAAACATACAATGCTTAAAAGATGTGAAGAAAGTAGAAGAATAGAAAGAAAGAATTTGCTCATGCAAAGAGAAGGAAGTGAAAGGAGGCGATGATGGGGATTACAAGATGGAAAGAGTTGGTATCTAATGTTTCACATGACCATCAATAATTTGTAACTTGACCGTTCAAACCAGGAATTATATAGATTTAAGTTGGGGACCCACCCATCAGCAAATTGTATAATTTATATCATACCCCAAACTCACTCCACCTAAGTCTATCTCTCCTTATTAACCATCGATGGCCTAACTTTAGGGTTTGGGACTTTGGGGTAAAAAGCTCAATAGGCATTGGTCCCGCCACAGGGTACCATTATACTTTCCATTGATGTGATATATGGATGTACCTAAAGTCCTAAGCCATCAAAGTAGTCATCAATATGTGGTTGGCCCATTGCAGGGTCGGCAAGTATTTGATTTAGTTTCATTTGCATAAAATTTGTTTCCAAATTAACCATCTTATTTTCTATTGATCTGCAAACAAACTTAATACAGGAAATGCCATCTTAAGTCCTAATCTTTTATCAATGACCAGGGCAATTAAATAGTTTATTCCTAATTAAAAGATGGATATATATATATATATAGTAGAAATATGATTATATTTAAATTTTAATTATTAGAATTAGACAATAATTTTTTGTTATTCTTTTAAATCGTTGTTGTCTTTGACTTGAACAATAATAGTGATGACAACAAATAAGATATTTAAAATTGTTCAAACATTTATTATGTGGCCAAGTCCATGTGTGGGTGCATGCAGTAGCGCAACATTTGAGCTTAGTATACTAAACCATTGGATGAAGCTACCAATGTAGACGGTTTAGAGTCATCTTCTGGTTACTTGATCAACCTAAACTGCAAAGATATCAATCCTATCTTTCTGAAGTTTCCAATAGATTCTAGCCCTATGTAAATGGAGTTTGTTCACCTAACCAAACAGGAGCAAACAAGAACTATCATGTGGGCAACCATTTGCCAGGATTTTGAAGATGGAATTAACTATGTGGTGTTTGGTGAATATTAATTTGTTGATCTGACACTGTATCACCAACAGCGGCGGAAATAAATTGTTTGAAGGGAATTAAATGGTGGTTAAATGGTGAGATTGGAAGTATTACACTGTTCTCAAAAGATTGTTCCTTACATTCATACAAAGAATATAATATGAGATTCTAACATAAAATCAATTGATATTAAGTGAAGTGATTTAACAGATATATAAACTGTATTAAAAATATTAAGGCGGGACAACACAAGCGAGCTTATCGAAGTTGGCGAGAAACAAACAACGTAGGCGACAAAGATAAGATATTGGTTTTGATACCATGTGAGATTCTAACTTAAAATTAATTGACATTAAGCGGAGTGAACTAATAGATATATAAATTATACTTGAAATATTGAGTCAAGCGATGTGAGACTTTTAACATACAAAATAGAAAAATACTTTAGAATACAAAACCTGAAGTATTCTAATATCTAAAAGCTATATATCCAAAATTTTTAGATATGTTATTGGAATAGATCATAAGATTTTAGTTGAGTTTCTTCGCTGCCTTTATGATATAATATATATGACATTTTTAACAATGCTTTTCTTATATTGTTATCATGTTTTAACTTTACAAAATAATAAGACCTACTCCGATAGATGTGATATTCTCTTTATACATTAACATGTTATGTGATAGCCTCCAAAATAAATAATTTGTTGTTATTGATAATTTACAAAATGGAAATAAAGCTATAGATCATATATCTATAAATTTTAGATTAAGATTATATCTATTTTTTTCTTAATTTAGATCTATTAATTGTAACTGAAGTTATGAGAGCCGCATAACTTTTGTCTGAATAAATTTACTTTTATAGTGAAAAAAAAAGTTTTGGTCTTTTATTATTTTAATCCACTTAAGTTTATTTTTATTGAATACCAAATAACATTTGCTAAAAAATTTCAATATGATACTCACCAACAACCGTTTTTTCAAACAAATAAACAGAAATATATTAAGTTTGTCTATAATTCGTGCATATGTATTTACAATGTTGACTTGAGATTTGATATTTTCTTAATTGGAGGCGAGACACCACCCTTTTTTTATTGTTGTTACTTTCTTGGATGGGTTTCCTTGGGGCCACATTTTTTTATTATTATTATGAATGTCCAATGACTATTTACCTTGTATTTAACCTTTCCATTCACGCATATCTCCCTTTTACATTCTTTTATTGATTGGCTCTTTGTCTCATATTAACCTTTCCATTCACTAACAGGTAACTTTGGTGGTGACCACGTTGATTAACTTTGCGAGTATTTACTGATATATTCAAAGACTGGTCCACTTTATACGCCGGTTGATAGATGCTTTGCGATTCGGTTTTGCTCATTCTTATAACACTGACTCAACACTTTTTCTGTTTTTTAATTTGTACTCTGACTACAACTTTCTACGGCCACACTTTGCTCTACTTTTTGTTTGGGGTCCTTTGTTCTATCATCCCATAAAAGGCAGAACTTTTCCTTCCATCAATTTTATTTTATTTTATCTTTTTTATTCTTTCCTTTATTCTTCCAGCTATTAGAATTATGATATGTTAAAGAATCTTGTTTTTCTAGATGTGATTATATGAACGGATCTGTTTATTGGCACGCGCCTAAAAATCATTATCATGCTTGGCTTCTATTGAGATGAGTTGGACAGAGAAATATCGTCTATGTTAATTACTCAATATCATTAGAAGTTGAGATTTTGTTCCAATCAACTGCAACCTACTGCCCAAAATCTCTTTTTTAATGTGTGTCTATATATAGGTTTAGATCAAATAGTTGGAGGAGATAAGAAAGAGAGTCTTATGGTTAGGTTATAAAAATAACACTTTACTGTTAAAAATTTTCCAAGTAAAATTTTATTAGAGCTTGTGAGCATGATGAAACATATTATAGCGCCTTTGGGAGAATCCATTTCCAAAAGTTTTGGGAGTGGTTTCTCCCCTATATATTGTAATAACGAGATAATGTTAGACATAAAATATATAAGGAGGCATATTAATCTTTTAAATGTGAGACTAATTTACATTCAAGTTATTTATCCCCGACATTATATAGACTTTTCACCTACTGAGCTCAATCATACTTATCATTTAAACAACTTATTATGGGTAGAGTTGTTAAAACGACCCTACTGTTTTAAGATGGACCATTTTCGATTTAGGCCAAATTAAGTTTAATATTTTTTAGGTCAGCATTTTATTAACCTACTCCAACACATTGTGGGCTGCTGGTTGAGAAAGCTAGCCCGCCAACTCTTTTCTAAACAAAAAAAAAAGATAATCTTTAAAAAATTTGAATCAATGAGAATTAGAAAATTTGGACAACTTGATTTTAGGCCAATGACAAACTAATAAAGGGGTTAGCTTAATTATTAATTAAGTTTTAATTTTTCAAACAAAAAATTGTAGTATGCTCTTTGTTTAATTGAATAAAAATGAATTATATTTCGGGTCAATGGATTGGGTTATATTAAGTCAAGTTAACTTGGGCTAAAATAATTTTGGGTTTAAATTTTATTAGTCTAATCTAGACATTTCATCGAGTTATTCAGGTTAGTCCTTTAGATTAGCTCTAGCCCATTATGGTAGCTCTACTTTTGGGTCAGCACATTCTCTCTCTTTTTTCAT
This sequence comes from Ormosia semicastrata, assembly GCA_029884595.1. Taxonomy (NCBI): domain Eukaryota; kingdom Viridiplantae; phylum Streptophyta; class Magnoliopsida; order Fabales; family Fabaceae; genus Ormosia; species Ormosia semicastrata. Next base: position 118,197,101 of record JAQQTO010000063.1, read on the forward strand.
TTTGGTTCGGCATGAGAAAGATAAAACATTACTTAAAATGAGAGGAGAACAAAGCTTCACATTACAAATTGGGGTTAAACCCAATATCACTTCCTATCTAGAGGTATCAGAATACTCAATAAAATTCTTTTCTTTTGAGATCTATTCTATTGCTTCAATGACATCACGCCACATTTTACAAGCCATGTACTAAACTTCGCATGGAGAGCATTGTTTTGAGTTAAATACTTTTGTTATAAGTGTTTATGGGTTGGTTTGGGTCGGGTTTAAGAAGAAAAAAAAAACCAAACTAATCAATCTTACTTAGGTTGGATTAGTTCAGTTTTGTAAATTTTTTCAGCAAACTTGAACCAAATTAAACAAATTAATATCGGGTTGGTTTGGTTCAAGTGATTGAGTCCAATAACACAGAAACTAAATCTTTAACAATGAAGATAGTAAAATGAAAACCCCAACACAAAACAATGAACCCAAGTCAAAAGTGATGAAATCCTTAAGAAATATAGATCATAAATCTAGCAAAATGAAATCCCAACATAGCAAGATAAAATGCCAACATAGAAGGAGAAGATTAGACCACATTGAAGGGTCCAAAAACACCAAGAGCCCCTATAACCCTTGCAAAGAAGAAAGTTGGTCACTTTCCTATGCTTTTGCTAACTGAATCCGAGTTGAATTGGTTATGACACTTACAGATCACAAGTTACAAGCTCACAGCTAATTCACAGGTCGCTAGAGTAGAGCTCACATTTGTCACTTGCACTAACAACATAAAGCTCGCAGGCTACAAGCATAAATGACACAAAGCTTATAGCAAGTCACTCTCTCTAGTTTGGAGTTCATCGGCAGCAAGGTGGATCATCAATCCCAAGTCGCACTTCACAATGCCAATAGTGATGGTGATGGTCTCTCTTTGCTATGGCACGAACGAGGAAGGCCTAAAGGGGCTTTGACATTTAGAATGGTTTGAGGGATTAGAGAATACCCTTAATATTGGTCATGGAACGCACAACTTTGTGCACTAGAAAAAAAAATCTTGATCAAGTCAACGAATCGAGGATTAAGTAATTGGGTTTAAAAACACCAAAACTGAAGTCCAAACCATTAAACGTCGGGCTTGACCAGAACTAACCCGAATGCCCAAACCAAATTGAACTAATTAATTGGATCGGTTTGGATAAATTGGTTTGGTTTGGATTTTCGAGTTCATTGGATCGAATCGATCTGATGAACACTCATAACTTCTGTATTCCTATTCTTTTATAAACTCTAGACAACCCATATGGCCAATTCTAACAACTTGGGATCCTTTGATAGCAAAGCATGACTATATTTTATAAATGCCCATCAGGTAGTCATTGATCTAGTTGTAAAATGGATCAAGTTAAATAATAGAGATAGCTTCTAAACCTCCTTCACAACTGGATAATAAAGAAAAATGTGCGCGCTCTACTGATTATGTTGCAATATGTGCGAAGGGCATTGGATAGAGGTATTTGATTTTTCTACAAATTAGCCTTCATAGCTAGAGTATCATGCATCGATCTCCATGTAAAGAATTTTACCTTTGATGAAACTTTGAGCTTCTTAATACACTTCAAGATATTGGAATTTCCAATTCTCGTACGTGATAGTTTAGAATTACATAGTATGTTAATTGTCATTTTGTAACCAGATGCCACCATATATCTCTTTGAAGAATTGTAATGTCGTACTAGTTGGTCTCTTCTATCTTTGATTTCCATGTTTAGTATTATGTCTCCTATATCATCTGAAAAGAGTTCTATGATTTTGTTAGGTTTCCACATTCTCAGTTCTCCTTCAAAGAGAGAGGAAACTAATTGTAGTTACACAGGGACATTGATTGGATCAGAAATGATAAAGGATAGCTCTATAAATAGGAAGCCATGGTTTCCTCAAAAATCTTGTTATATTACTTCCTATATTCCAACTCAGCCCTTATTTAAATATATCCATGCACTGTAAAATACTATGCCTCACCTAAGAGGGATTGTGGCCTAGTGTAGCATCCATGAAGTTTGAATATATATGGAAAATACTTCCCTTTAAACACTTGAAACAACAATGCTTCCTTGTTTGTGCTAGTCTTCAGCCTTGCTTTGCTAGTAATGCTAAATTCATGACTCGAACATCACTAAAATTAAGACCTCCTTTTTTTTTCTCTATACATAGTGTTTGTCGATTAAGCCATCTAATGCTCCTTTGATCAATGTTCTAGCCCTACCAGAACTCACGCATGATATTCTCAATTTCATAACAAATGCCATATAGTAAGCGAAACAAGCCATGGTATAAATAGGGATAGTTAATAGCACCAATTGGATTAATATAGCCTTACTAGCTTATGATAATAATCTATGCTTCTAGCCACTGAGTATATTCTTTATTCTTTGAATAATGTTGTCAACTGTTTCCTTTTTAGTTTGTTCAATGTTTAAGGGAGACTAGGTACCTGTCTTGCAAAATCATGTGCCTAACATTTAGCACTTGAGCAACAATAGATCGCAATCTATGTGGAGTATATTTTGAGAACATGATTGATTTTTCAAAATTTATCATTTGCCCAATGATTGACTTATATTTACATAGCAATTCACTAATAAATTGGATATGCCTTCATCTACTTTATAATAAAAAAAACAATGATGGAACATATGGGCTTTTTCAACTAATTCTCAATCCCAATAAATTTTGTTGTGTCTTCAACTGATGAAGTAAGAAGTTAAGACCTTCAGTACATCTAACAAAGAGAGGCATGAGACAAGTGGTCACCTTAGCGAAGCCCTCAACTAGGCTTAAAATATCCAATGTTTCACCACCTATTACCATTGAGTAGGAGACACTACTGACAATCTAACACATTGCATTACAAATTTAACAAAATTATTTCCAAATCCCAAGGCCGACATGTTTTTTTCAAGGTAGCACCACTCTTCCCTTTGATATGCTTTACTCATATCAAAATTTAGGGCATGTTCATGATTGTTACAAGAGTTTTTTTTTTCAAGTGATGCATTAATTCATGCATGGTCAGATCTTCCTTAAGATAAAGGAGGCCATGGCCCCCATCTCTCATTTCTTTAAAATGCATATATTGAATAATATCACTTCTTTGTGATTGTGATTAATTTTGACTAGTATATCATTATTTGATAGTTATTAAGTATTTAAATATCCTTTTTCTTTGTTGTATTAAGCTTTTTCTTCTATTGTCTATCTTTTTTTGTGTTGACTCTATCAAATACTTCCCTTGTAATGCTTGTTTCTTATCTTACTTATTGTATTTGTTTGACTTATATAAGAAATTTGAAATTATTTTGTAGGTGGATCTTTTTTTTATTTGGAGATTAAATATGATTTTTTGCTACTAAGCAATAACTGCATTTAACAATGAAAGAGTAAAGTCAGGCGATGCCTCAACTGAAATACCAACACTAGAATTTTTCCAAACTGGGTAGGAGCATCTGCCATAGAATTATAATGTCTAGGAATAAAGCAACAAAAAGAAAACTTACCAAACCAAGAAGGATAAAGCCAAATATCTCTAAGACTTCACCCATTGTAAGACAATTCTTCAACCACAATCATTTATGTATCGGTAGACGTCCCTTGCATCACCTTCCAAGCATATATTGTGGTATCCAAACTCCCAAGCAAAAAGCAACTCCTCCCTAGTAGCCATAAGCTTTAATCAGTGAACGACCCTATAGCCTGTCAACTGGATCCATTACAAGAAATATGACTATTATCGGTGGATATATATTCGCCAATAATTATTGCATTTTCCAAAAGGGAAAAAAAATTTAGCTAAAAAATCGACTTGAATAACAAAATTAAGTAATTTTTTACAGCAAATTTGTTGGAAATGTTTTGGAAAAATAACAAGAAACAAATAAAAAGAAATTTTAAATAATTTAAGAACATATTAATGGCGCCTATTTATTAGTCCACCACAATTTTAAATTTTTGACAGAAAATTCTATTGGAAATATTTTAAAAGAATATAAAAAACAGAAATAAATTTAAAAAATGTTATATTAATTTCTGGAAAAATATCCATAAGAAAGTTTTTGGAAAAAAAATAATTTTTAAATTTAAAAAATATATTAATGGTGCCTACTGGTTAGTGCACCAGAATTTTATTTTCCAGCGGAGAAATATTTTAAAAAAGAATTTAAAATAAATAATTAAAAAACATTATTTTATTTTCCAGTGGATTTTACTGCCGAAAATCTTTTTAATAAACTGAGGCACCCTTATGTGCCTTGTTTGCAGCGGAATTTCGAACGAAAAATTTAAAATTTTTGTCAAAAATTATTTCTGGCAGATGTGTCTGTCAGAAAATGAACAACTTATTTGCGAATTGGCCTTCCCCTCCCCCATTTCCCCATTGTCTCCATATTCACTATCACTCTCCACTATCATTCTATCTTATTCTCCATCATCATTCTCTCTCTCCATATTCACTCTCTTTCTCTCCCTTGCACTGTCGCCATCTCTCCCTCACATTGCCGCCTTCTCTCGCGCCCTCGCCCTCCCTTTCGCTGCTGGCACTACTGTCTATTGCTACTGCTACTCTTGGTTAATTGTTAGTTGTGATGTAAATGTTGTAAAAATTAAAGAATTTTATTATTAGTTTTAAACTTAAATTGCATGTTTTAAACTTAAATATGAGGTCATCATGGTTTATATATTTCTATTGAATCATTTATGGATTTCATGAAAATCATTAATGCAAGCTTTAGGCTATATTTGAGATTTATATGCTTTGTTTGAATTGGTAGTAAGTGACGGAATGGAGTGGAAACTTTCTTCCATTTCATCTTTAAATATCCAAACAATAAGGGAAGGAAGTGGATTTACTGAAGTCATTCCTTCCTTGACCCCCCCCCAAATTAGAGGGACAAAAATTAGAGGCTTTGATTGGCAAGGGAGGGACTTCTTCACCCTCCCTTGCCATTTCACTTCCTTCTTTAAATTGAATGTTAGATGTTAAGGTTTAGGCCTTTATAAGTTTAGGTTACATTACAATTTTGTTTGTCATGAATTACAGAACATGGATATCCCTGAAAATAGGCAATAAATGTATAATAGGCTTGTTCCTGGTATGAAGGGTTTTGTAGACAAAAATGTTTTTTGATGTGGTTGAAGAATTTGTTAATTTTGCTTGTCGGTCTTCACAATATAAAACTAAGGGAACAATTAGGCGTCCATGTGTGAAATGTTATAGTGGAAACCTAGTAGACCCTGACACAGTTAGTTTACATTTGTATAAGAAAGGATTCCAACCAAATTATTGGTATTACTCGAATCATGGGGAGTTTAGCAATGAAAATGTAGTTAATGATTACCAGCAACTGGTATATGATGCTACTAGAGCAGAAACTCCTAGTTTTAGTGGCCCTTTTGAGGACAGAGTAGAGAAAACCCTAAATAATGAGACCTAGTAGTTTTATAACTTATTAAATACTGCAATGCAATCTTTGTGGCCTAGGTGCAAAAGACACTCTCAATTATTCGTTGCTCTTCAGATGTTGAGCATTAAATTTGATCATAACTTGTTTGAGAATACTTGTAATGATGTTATGAGACTAATAAAGGAAACAAATCCTATTAGGTCACTTGTTCCTGATAATTTATATATGACAAAGAAATTGATTGTTAAATTAGGAATTAAATCAGTTGAATGTGATTGTTGGATTAATAGATGCATTATATTCTATACCAACAAGGATAAACAATTAAAGCAGCGTAAATTTTGTGATGCTGAAAAATATAAGCCTCGTATAGTTACAAACTAAAATAAAAAATGTGTTCCTGAGCAAATAATGCATTATTGGCCTCTAATTCTTAGGCTTAAGAGATTGTATACTTCTATGAGTTTTTCTGAACAATTGAGGTGGCATTATTTTTAAATAAGAGATAAGACGGGATCCTATGTCACCCATCGGACAAAGAGGCATGTAAGCGGTGCAATGAGATACATCTAGATTTTGCACGTGACCCCTGAAATGTGAGGCTTGGTCTGTGTTCTGATGGGTTTAATCTATTTAGCTAGTCATCTATACCTTTTTCTGTTTAGTCTGTCATTGTCACCCCATGCAACATTCCCCCATAAATATTATGACGAGACCACATATGTTTTTGACATGCATTATTCTCGGTCCTCGCAATTCGAAACACAAGATTGATATTTACTTGCAACTTATGATAGATGAGTTGAAAATGTTATAGTGTGGTGTTAAAACTTGTGATATGTCAATGAAATAGAATTTTATTATGATAGCAGCATTGATGTGGACAATTAATAATTTTTCTGTGTATGGTATATTGTTTGGTTGGATGACTTCTGATAAACTAGCATATCCTTATTGCATGAAACAGTCAAAGGCACACCTTAAAGCATAGTAGAAAGAATTCATGGATAGATTGTCATCGCCAATTTTTAGATGCTAACCATATGTTTAGAAGGAATAAGGATGTCTTTAAGAGGAGAATTGTTTATCATAATTCCCCTCCACACAGATTATCTAGACAAGCAGTGTTGAAAATTATTGGTAACTTGCCAAAACTAACAGAAATGGGTGGTGGAAGTAGAATGTCTAGATATGGTTGTAATTATAATTGGACAAAATAAAATATTTTTTGGGAGTTGCCGTATTGGAATGATAACATGATAAAACCCAACTTGGATGTTATACATATTGAGAAAAATTTATTTAACAATATGTTTAATAATGTAATGGATTTCAAAGGCAAAACAAAAGATAATGAGAATACACGAATGCATGTGAAAGAGTATTGCAAACGTCCTGAACTAGAACTTGTTGATATGGGAAATGATAAATTATTGAAACCTAAGGCAAATTATGTGTTTAATAGGGAGAAGAGGACGTTGATCTTTGAATGGGTTAAGGAGTTAAAAATTTCTGACGGTTAAGCTTCTAATTTGGCTAGATATGTGGATATGAATCAATTTCATTTTCTTAGGTTGAAAAGTTATGATTGTCATGTGCTTATGGAGTCTTTATTGCCAATTGCATTTCACTTACTTCCTGAACATGTTTGGAAGCCTCTGATAGAAATAAGTCTATTCTTTAAAGACTTGTGTTTGTGTTCCTATACTTTGAGAAGAGAAGACTTAATGGAAATAAAAAGAAAAAAAAAATCCCTGTCACTTTATGCAAATTGAAGCGGATGTTCTCACTTGGTTTTTTTATTCTATGGAACATTTGCTGATTCATTTGCCTTATGAAGCAAGGCTAGGTGGGCTAGTTCAATATAGATAGATGTATCCATTTGAAAGGTACATAAACAAGTTGAAAAGAGCAGTCAAGAATAAATCACATGTGAAAGGTGTAATATGTAATTGGAACACCATAGACAAAATTGTATACTTTTGCTCATTCTACTTTGGTCCTAATGTCAATTGTATGAGAACAATAGTAGGGCACAATGATTATGGGTGTCAAAATGATGTCTCATAACCATTTGTATCAGTATTCAATCAACTTGGCCAGTTAGCTGGAGCATTTACTACTAAATGGTTGAATGATGTTGAGTTCAAGTATGCTACACTTCACGTCCTGATTAACTGTGAAGAGGTTCAACTATTTATAAAGTTAGTACCTCTACTTGCTTTTTAAATTTCATCACCATCTACATTTTTAAGAGCAACATTTGTTCATTTCTGGAGCATAGTGAATATGTTCATGGAACATTTCAATATTCCACAAGAACATTCGCACCAGAGAATAGAGGCTGATTTTGCAGCATGGTTCCAATACTATGTATGTATTCTACACTTGATAATAACTATTTATTTCATGAATATCTTGATAGACAATGTTGGCGCCTAATAAGAAATCACGATGTGTAGGTTCAGGACCTCAGCATGTGGTAACTAATTGTGACCTACGTGATCTTGCTTGTAACCTAAGTAAACCAGTGAATTGTTATTCATAGTATTTCATTAATGGGTATAGATTTCACACTTCTGCATGATCAAAACAAAGAATGACGATCAGCAGTGGGGTATCTGTCAAGGGATCAAGTGATGGTGAAGAAGACGATTACTATGGGGTAATTCAAGATATTGTTTACTTTGAATATCTTAGGGAATCAACCAACAAATTTGTCCTTTTCCAATGTGAATGGTTTAACCCAACCAGAAATAATGGAACTAAGGTGCATAAGGATTATAAAATTGTGGAGGTGCAACACATAAGAAGATATCAGAGATATCATCCTTTTATCATTGCTCAACTAGTAAGATAGGTGTATTATGCTCCTTGACTAGGAAAGGTTAAAGACAAGATTGCTTGATGGGTAGTTATTAAGGCTAAGCCCATGAATTGTGTGGAACTTGAGGGTGCATAGGAAACTGTCTTCCAAAATGATGTTATGTCTCGATTTTCTCTAAGTGTTTATACGGCCGAGGTTGAAACTTTGTGAGATAATGATGTTGAGTTTGAAGTAGTTGACACAGCTCTAGTGGGCACTAGAACGGAAAATACTGATGAATAAGTTGATATGGAAGAGGAGGATAACGAAGTACATGATGACGAATAAGAGGATTCCCAACGCAAGAATGAGGAAGAGGAAGAGTATGAAGACTCAGATTTAGATTAATAATCTGACCATAAATTGTCAACTAGAGGACTCAAGTTAAATTATGTTTGTAATATTAATGCTGATTATTTCATTTAATGTATGTGTCTTTATTATATTGGACATTAATTTGTTTCATTAATTAGTGCTTAATATTTATTTCATGTACAAGTTATGAACGTCATCTATATATGTTTAATTTTAAGTTAACAATGATTTACCTGTGACATATTATAACATGTTTTGTGCCTATGCAGATGACGTCATCACATCAGGACAAAGATAAGGAGAAAGCAAAGGCAACTAAAAGATCACCCCAATGATGACCTCTAAGTTTTGGGATCTCTATTATGAAGCATAGGCAAGCTAGGTCTAGTGCAGCTTATTCAGAACTAGGGATTGTGATGTTGCCGACCCCTAGATTTACTTCCAGTTCTGGATCTCCATCACCATCAGTTCCTCCATAGACTGTAGACCAACGTTGATCGCCTTTCGCTTCTTCTACTTCATCACTATCTTCATTGCAGCAGTCATCCCTGCACACACCTACATCTGACCATCTATTCGACCACTTGTCCCCCCATGGGACACCATCTCCTGCTGGTACTCCTACTACCTCTCACCACGCTGCCTCAGATCCTGGTCCATCCAACCAGGCTGCCTCAGATGGTGGTCGTCTAGTTTCTGTTGCTGGCTCCACTTGTAGTCAAGCTGTCATGCTTATCAAGCTCGATGGAAACTTTCAATAAGGAATATATTTTATAATTATTATAGTTTATAACAAGTATATATATAGATATTATGATTTCATTATTGATTTGTTTGTCAAATGGTTGTAAAGCTTTTTGCCTTCAAAATTGGCTGTAATCGTTTTGACTAAACTCATCTGGGGTAAGTACCACCATCCCTGGAAATCTTAGCATGAGATTCTGGATAACTTAAGGCAAGACTGGTTTCATATGTTTGCGATATTTGAAATTTAATAATACTTCTGCACTTTTGTATTGGATTATTATTTTGATTTTATGGTGTTAATTATCCCCTGTCTTCTAGAGACAAATCTTCATTTGGACCCTGATTTTTCTACTAAAAATATTATAAGGCTTTCAACGAACATGGAACAAAGCAGTTGAGTGATATGCTAAAGGATGCTAGGGGATCGAGACAAAGGTTTCCTTGGATAAGAGAGTCATTATGAGAGGATCTCCAACAGTACTAGGAGATTAAAAAGTTTAAGGACAAACAGGAGAAGGCTAAGGCGTACAAAGCATCTACTTCTAGTGGATGCCTACTCATGGGGGGTTTCATCTCTCATGGAACCCACTAAGAAAGATTGGTTATTTTTTTTAACTTTACTTAATTGTATTTAATTTCCTTTGTTTATCGTAGTAGTTGATACTTTGTGAGGTAGTTTATCGTAGTAGTTGACACTTTGTGAGGTTATAATTTCATTTATATACAGTAATTATTCACAAGCAGAGGACCTGGGCGCATCGCCAAAAGATGTGGACTTGCTTTTGTAGAAAGATCTTCATTTGGACCCTTCTTTTTCTACTAAAAAGTATTATAAGGCTTTTAACGCACGTGGAACAAAGCGATTGAGTGATATGTTGAGGGATGCTAGGGGATTGGGATAAAGGTCTCCCTGGATAGGAGAGTTGTCATGGGAGGATCTCTAGCAGTACTGGGAAAATGAAAAATTTAAAGGCAAGCAGGAGAAGGCTAAGGCAAATAGAGCATCTACTTCTGGTGGATGCCGACACATAGGGAGTTCCATCTCCCATGGGACCTATAGAGAAAGAATAGTTATTTTTCTTAACTTTACTTAATTGTATTTAATTTTCCTAGTTTATCGTAGTAGTTGACACTTTGTGAAGTTATGATTTTGTTTATATACATCAATTTTTCACAGGCACAGGAGTTGGGCACACCACTGAAAGATGTAGATCTGATTCAGCACTTGCACTTTAGGCCAGCAGTTGATAGATAGGTCAATACTTGGGCTCGCGTCACTATTGCATGTAATGTCTTTTTTTTTAGTTTTAAGAACATTTTATTTTTGTATACATAAATTTGTAAATATATATATATTTATAGTTTATTTAAGATAATTATGTATTATACACAAGGAGGCATTGGAATTGGGAAGCCAAACCCCATGGGGATGGGTATGGATACGAGTATGGGTATGGGAATGCAATCCTCTATAGGGATGGCCACAGGCATGAGCATTGACATGTGGTCTATGTCAAGATTTTTTCCTATGACGATGCCCTCCCAACCATTGCAACACATGTCCCAGACACAATAGCACCAATCTCCTCAGTCGCTTATCCATAGCCAACCACTCCTACAGCCATCTCCTTAGTTGCCTCTACAACTGTACTAGTAATCGTCTCCTCAATCGTAACAATATTTGTCTCCTTATCAACCGCCTTTGCAGTCTATTCAATAGACTCCTAAGCCATTCCAATACCCATCTCCACATCCTCAGCAACTGGTCCAGCACCTGCCTCCATAGTAACAGTCACTCTAGCACCTGCCTCATGTGCAGCAATTCCAGCACCCATCTCAGCCACCTATGCAGCACCCTTACCAACACTATCCCAGTTCTCAACAGCACTTACAGCAGCCCGCCCAAGATCCTAATCACATTCTATAGAATGATGATGATCATGATGATGACATATAGAAGGATTAGAAATTTTTTTATTAATGTATTAAACATTTTTATTTTTTTATATTTTTCTTGTTGGGATTTTAATAATTTGATTTGAATCTTTTTTTTTTCCTATTTCATAATGCATTTTTTTTTATATTTTATAGTATTATTGGTTATTTTGCATTATTATCTTTAATTCTTCAATTTATATAAATTAAATAATATTAATTGATATATATATATATATATATTATTTTTACTAATTTCTAATTAAAATAATTACATCATTTTGTGGTGTATTTACCCGCCATAAATTTTTTTAAAAATCAATGTTTTATTCTTCCGACAACAATTATCTGTCACAAATTTCTAACAAATATTTCACCAAAAAAGTACTAACGAATATTATGTCAATATTTATCTATCAAAAAATTTTGACAAATTTTTTGCCTAAAAAAGTTTCCTTCAAGAGTTTTACCGACTAGCCAAAATTTGTCAAAAATTTGATTTCTAATGGATTGTGGTCAATTACTGGTAAATATGGCTCTCGGTAATATATGAATTTTTTATAGTAATTACTTTTCCAACTAAGAAAGTGCTTTGGAGGTAAAAATTTTATCATAAAAGATCTAATAATACAAAATATAAAAAAAATTGATGCATTTTTTTAATAAAAATATTATTATGCAAAAGAAAGAAAAAATTTACATATTCAACATTCACTTTCACCTCACTAAGATTTTTATTAAAGCTCTACCACTAAAGTCATGAGCTATTAAAATGTTATGTGAAATCAATCGCCCCTAATAAATGCATGCTCGATTGGAGAAATAATTTTTCCGATGAGACATTGCATAGGACCCACCTACACCTTTAAAAATATGTTAAATTATAATTTTAGTCCTTATTATTTTGACTCATTTTTATTTAATTTTTATAATTATTATTTTTAATTAATCTTTATACTTATAAATATTTTTAAAAAAAATTTACATTCAATTTCTATTATAACACTATTATAACATGGTCAATTTAGTTTGTACTACATATTTTATTATATAAAAAATAGTATATAAATGAATATTTATTAAACAAAAAACATTTATTTATAAAAAATGAGCACCTCCAAATACATTTTAAAATATAAAAGTATCTATTGGATGTTTTATAAAAAAATATATATAAAGGAACATATATTAAATAAAAAACACTTCTTAAGTTAGTCAACGGAGAGTGTTATAATCGAAGTTGGCGATATAAATTATTTTAAAAATATTTATAATATAAAAACTAATTTTTAAAAAAAATCATAAAGACTAAATTAAAAATTATAAAAACTAAACTTTTAATTTAACCTTGAAAATGTTTTATATAAAAAGGTACATAGGCTGATTGGTCTCACCAAATACATGTCTTGTGCATTTTATTTTTGGTAAGAGAGCTATGACCGTATGATTTATATCATTAAATTTGTATTGCGTTATATTATTCATTTTTTTTAACCATATACAAGTTTACAAGATTTAGTAATTCTACACATTAATTATACATATATATTTGATGATATTAATTATATCTTTTTATTTATTTAGAATTTCCATAATAACGGTATGTCATGGTGCATGTTTGGTAGAGCTTCTGCTTAGCTTTTTTTGGAAAAAAAGTTATTATAACAGTGTTTAATCATGTTTGGTAAAATTAGTTTTAGCTTTTACACTAAATTTAATGTAAAATAAAAGCTTTTTAAAGCTAATTTTTATAATGCTGAAGTTTGAAACTTATGATTTTAGCTTATAGATTATTTCTTACATTTTGATATGTAAATACTATTTTATCCTCAATTAAATAATTTTTTTAATCATTTTATATTTATTTTAGTAATTTAATACATAAAAGCGATTCTTTTTTATATCATCCAAACAAATCAGATTAACTTAAAATCGCTTTACAGCTAATGCATCTAAACATAAAAATAAATCAATTATAATCGATTATAACAAAAAGTATTTATACAATAATCGATTATTAAGCATAATCAAATTTTTACAGCTATCTCAAATACACCCATGATCTATTGAGCCTCACGTTAGTCGTATCATATGATTGGGCTTAATAAAACGTCGTAAATCCTCGCAACAAGCTAGTTTTTTGGAGGTAAGTATCTCCCAGTCGTCTTATAACGGAACCAGTATTTTTTTTCTACTCAGCACTTTCCATGAGAAACAATGTCAAAGGTGAATAAATTAACAAATAAAATAATCTAAAGGTGAAAGCATATATACTGTGAACCGACAGGGTATGGTACCACCCCAATAAGAAAATTCTAAAGGATGCGTAACCCATGATTTTATCACCTGAAAGAGATCTTATGTACAGATAAGAAGATCTCTAGGCACTCTAAGCTTACTAAATTGATAAGAATATGCATACTTTCATGCCCTCTTGTTTGGAGTGAAGGGAACAATCAACGAGACCAATCAAGTTCTTTTCTTTCATCCCTATCCTATTGGGTCTAACCTTTTGGTGGCACTAAAACAGCTGCGCCACATACTAATTGAGATGCAAAGCATCAATTCCTTTACGATTAAAAAACTACTTTGGTATATAGGTTAATTAATTAATATAACAAATTCTTTTGCACGTCTGTGTGTCGTTATTTTATCATCATGGTGACTTTATTACCATATTTCTTTAATATACTACCCTTTGAATATAATGCCAATTTGGCCAATAAGACATTTGCAATGACATGAGCTTGGTGGTTGTGGATTACCTTATCTAGCTAATAACAAATCCCCATTGTCTAGCTCAGCTTCTTGGTCACTCCCCACTACGAGGAAGAAAAAAAGGGGATACCATTATGTGAGTCACCAATATATAACACTCACCACTAGGGTAATATTTTAAAATAATGCTATGCAAGTATACTTACACATACATCATGTCACATTTTTATAATTTTTATTATTTAATCATAAATGAGTCCACCTCATTTTTTTACATACATACACTATTTTGCTACATAAGTAAGTATGAAAGATGTGACTTAAAAAGAAATATATAAGTATCATTTCTCAATATTTTAGCAGTGGACCTGTCAAGTTCTATTGGCTGTAAGCATAATTTTTTTTTTTCACAAACTCCTCTCTCTCCTTCACTTTTTTTTTCTTTCCTCCTTCTTCCTAAAACTGTTTCAATGTGATGCCAGCAGCATGGTTTCAGACCTTTAATTCCTAGCGTTTATTTATGAAATGCATACGGAGTTTCTTCCATTGACAACACCAACACGTCAGGTGAGGTTCCAAATTAATTTAAACAAATTCAATGGAGGCAAAAGAGGTCCGCATGTATAGAAATCAATTCTTTCTCTACTAGGGTTTGGTGCTGCCCTAATGCTAGGGTGTGGCTTCTTTTCTTGTGAAGCTTATTTTCATCAATGAGCTTCGTTCTCTTTGAGGCGTTTATTTAGGTCGTTAAGATGCTAGCTTTCCATTAGAGAATGATTTTAGCCTCTTCCCCTTTCTACTATTTCTGTTCAAATCACTCTTTCTTGTGTTTCAAGTCCACGTGCACAACGACCATAGTTGTCGTCTACGCTAATGGAGTTGGTACCAATCGCGACCTACACCCCCATTGCTATTGGTCTCTATTGGTGCTTCAATGTTGGTATTTTGATTCGGATCTACTACACCCCCTATAGCTTTGGCAACTTCATTTCAAGTGGCCTTATTGGCTGATGACAACAGCAACGATGGCTGCAATAACGACAATGATAGCAGTGGAGATGGCAACAACGACGATAATGGTGGTGATGACAATGAAGACGACAACAAGGTTGTGTACCTCAAAAAAGAAAATTTGCAAGAAGAATTCAAGACAACAAAGATTAGTGTTGACGGGAGGCTGATCTACACTAACAAAAGTCAAATTCACGCTATCATAACATAGTGTTATCTACAATTTGAAAATTTTGTCTTAAAAATTTGTGCTATCTTGATAATTCTACTAAGGGTATTGAGTTGTTCTTGAAGCTAGGTCTTTGTACTTGGGTAAGAAAAAGAAAATTGTGTTTTGTTAGCCATATGCACAACACTTTTTCTTTGATCAGTGGTGCCCAGAAGCGCCTTGAGCCACCCTTCCAATTCGATTAGAAGTAATTTAGATATCCGCTCATGTTCTTGTATGTTAAAACTTGTTTTCCATTTCATTCTCAAAAATAAATGTCTTTATCCTTAAAAACAAAAAAAAAAACAAAAAAAGGTCCAGTGTATTGGGAGACTTAACCAAATCAACTTTTTTTTTCTTAAGTTGCTTTATGACCCCACTCCTTTTTGGGTTACTTCAACATTATTAGAAAGATAAAAGGAGGTATCAATTTTTTTCCCCCTTTAATTTTTCCTATCTAGAGTCCAATACAGATTATTTTTTTGGTAACAGAGTCCACTACAGTATAATTCCCTATAGTATTGTGCGTTTCAAAAGCAAACATTTTCTTTAGATGAGCCTTGGTTAATGTTTATATAAAAAAATTAAAAGAAATTAGAGCATTTTAATTATAAATTTCTTAATACAAAATAATCTAATTAGTATATTTAGATTAATTTATTTTTCTATAAGAAAAGATTAAAATATATTGAAAACTTTTGGCTTATAACTTTTTTTTTAGTTTAAATTAAATAAGTTAATTTAAACATGTAGATTTGTATTTGGAGATATTAATCTCTCACTTATCGAGTAGAGAGATATTCTAAAAAACTAAAAAAACATGCAGGTTTTTTTATAATTATTGAAATAACATTATTTAAAATCTTATTTAACATTACAAGAAAATTAATTATCTCTTACAACAATAAAAATTAGTTGGCTTTTATAATTTTAAAAACGATTGATTATTGATCACTATATATGAATCTATGTATGAAACATATTGTTATATATCTTTGTATGACAATATCTTTTAGTGGTTAATCAATGGATATACTTTTTGAGATTAAACTCTTGTTATAAAAAATGTTTCCTATATTTTATCTAAATTTTAGTTTCACATAAAGTTAATTTAATGTTAAAACTAAAATGCTGGTACTCTAAAATAAAATAAAAATGCAATTTTTTGTTAGAGTTTTTGACATAATAATATGGTAAACTTGTTAACTCTCGAACGGATGAGTAGTTCCTACCACTTTATTCTATCCAACAATCACTTTGAATTTTGTCAAAATGTTGACTATTTTATTCTGATTATATAACATTACTCAAAATAAAGGTTGAAATTATAGAGAGCAGACAAAGTGTAATATTCTTCCCAACGTTCTGTTTGCCTACAATCAGAAGAATATAAAAGAGAAAGGATGTGAAGTATGGAAAAGAAAAACTAAAAATAAAGACATACACTACAAGGATATTGAATTTTTGTATATAATTAAATGTGAGTGAAGTGTGTGATATAGTTGAAAAAATTTCATATGAAAATAAATTGATAAAGTAAGAATTATATAAAATAAAAGGACTCATAAATATCATGCCTAAATTTTTTTAATTAAGATGTAATGTTCAACAAACTGATATAATATATCGATAAGTTCATTGAAGTGTATCTTCCTAACGTGTTGGGTTAGCCTGACCCAACATTTTTTACCCCTACCTTTAAGCCTCCTTTCCCAGTCACAAACACACAGAAAGAAAGAATACAATAGGTGAAGAAGATAAAGGGAGTATTTTGCTTTTTGGAAGGGCCATTGCCCATTAAGATGCATTCGAGTTTGGTGGGGTAGAGTGTGGGACATGAGACCATGGAGCCATTTGTTGTGGATTCTCCAACAAAACCATCCACGCTTGGAAAGCTATAACAACGCTCTCTCCATCCACCACTCCGCACTAAAAAGCTTTGTGAATTTTTCTTTTGGAAAATACCACAACACAAACCAATGAAAAGTTAGACGCTTAGACCAAAAGGTAAGGGGAGTCCATGCCCCCGCGTTTTTTCTTATTATATGCTAAACACCACCCACTTTCTTAGACTTTTATCCCACCCAAACCTTTTTTAATGTGAACATTTTCTTTCCCTCCAAAGAAACAATTTCATCATTTTCTCTTTAATTCGAAAGTAAGGAAGCTGGTTAAGATAGGTAGACTAAGTAATTATGTTAGGTTTGGTCAAATTTAAAATTTTCATCATCAATACACGTGTACAAGCATGCTTGTGACTTCTACGACAATTTCATATTTTAATCGGTTCTTTTTTTTTCCCCATTGAATTTCAAAGAAATAAAGAGTTAATTTATTCTTTAATTCTTATAAATCCAATTCCTTCATTTCTCAATAAAAATTGAATTTTCAAAATAAGAAATGATAGTACTCGATATATAACAGTCAATAAAGGCTATTTTAAAATACATATATTTTTTCACGCCATTTATAGATTTATATATGCACCTATCTTCTTTCTTAAAATAGTAAAACTCAAGGTTTTATAAATTGCAAAGGTTTTCTATTTTGAATGCATCTTTGCTTAAGTTGGAGATCAACATAGTAGTAATGCTTGGACATTTGGGTGTATATATTGGCAAGAAAAGAGAGGAGCCTTGACAAGGTAATCGTAAACATGTGATGTTAAAGGCAAGCACTTGCATCATGGGAAACGTTTAATATGCTCACTGCTAATTAGGGAGTATCCATACTCCACGTGTTTTTGACCATTGATGATATAGGAAAAATGCATCAATGATTGAGATTTTTTTCCTGAAACTTGGTCAATTAGTAACTTTTATAAAAATGTGATTTGCAAAACGGTCCTTGTCTTTGCTCCTGGCACCCAACCCTCCATCAGGGCAACACAGCTCAAGGGTTCATATCACAATGAAACTTTTAATTTGCAAATTTAAGGTTATTTTAAAGGTTCATTTTAAATTACAGAAAGTTCATTTTGAAGGGATTTTTTTTTTAGGTAATTTTGAAGGTAATTTTGAATCAAGTAAAACCCAGAAACACCAGCCAAGTGAAACCCAAAAATCGGAACCCCTATCCTATCCTCCAACTTCGTCACTCCTTTTATATTGGCCGGTGGTTCTGCTTGTTTGTGGGTCGTGGATGGCGCCTCTTAGAGTGCTTTGGGCGGCGGTGCACGGTGGACGTGGAGGGTAGAATGTGGTGGATATGGAATCTTCTGATATGGGTCTGTGTCTTAAACGGTGGTTGCGGCTTGGTGGTTTGCAGGGGAGTGTTAGGAAGTTGGAATGTAAAGCCATGAGGTTTCCTCCAGGGAGTAATCAGCGAAGTTGTGACGAAGAAGGGGCGACAAAGTTGTGCTTGAGTGGTGATGAAAGGACTGTTGCAGATTTGCTTGTGGTGCCATGGTGCCCACAGATCAAAGAGAAAGAGGAGAAAATTGAACTAGACTTATGCACTTAAATGCAAATAGCAAAAGTTAAGGATTAAAAAGATAAATAACACAAGGTGTTTTCTCTCACGCAACTAAAAAGTGAATGTTACTAATGAGATTCTACAATCTTTCACTACTATTTTAACACATAAGTATATAAGTCAAAATCATTAATCTATGTTAATGATGTATTTTGTAAATTTTTATTTGTTAAACTCTTTTTAAGAGTTATTGTATAAATTTATAAAAAATAAAATATATTACAAGATCTTAATGTCTATTTTTTTTAGTTGAATGTTTATTTCTCTTTTAATATGACCATGATATACAAAAAACTCAAGTAAAATAATGAAGAGCATGATTAGAAAAAATTAATTCTTTTTATAATTAATTTTATGAAAAAAATTCTTTTTAATAGATTGTAAGATATTTGGATAAAATAGTTAAAATTGATTATAATATAAAGATTATTATTTTACATTAGAAGTTATTTATAATCAACAGTTATTATTTTAAACATTTTGATTATAATTAAGATTTGAGATGTTTGTTGAATTATAAAATTTGAGATGTTTACTTTGACTTTATTATGAAAAACGATTTTTATTTATATAATTTAAACAAAACATATATTTTTTAAATTATTTTTTGATTAATATATCTAAATATAAAATTATTTTTATCATAATTAATTTTTTTATAATTAATTATACATATAATTAGTTATTAAAATATTTTTAATTAATCTAAACACATTTTTATTCTCATAATTATTGTGATATACATGGTTGTATTAGTACATAATAAAAAATATTTTTTAAAATATCTTAAAAATACTTATTAAAAAATTTAAAATAATTAATATTAAATAATAATAATAATTTATTAAATTATTAATATATTAAATATTATATCTTTTATTTAATATTTTATACATTTATTTCTTTAACGAGTATTCGTGAATTATATGTTAAAAAATTTCACTTACAACGTAATACTATAGTGGATGTCTAGTGCCCACTAAACCTCGAGGAGGGTGAGTGAACAACTTTATTTTTTACAAATTAACAAAATAACTCTTAAGGGGAGTTTAGCAAATAAAACTAAGGTTGAAGTTATTTCAATTAGGGAGTTTAAGGTTTTTTTATTTCTAAATATTAGAAAAATAGAATAATTGGGTGGGTATATTAAAAAATCATATTTATTTTTAAATTATAATTACATATAAGGAAATTATATTTTATTTTTTACAAATTTACAAAACAATTTTTAAGGCGAGTTTAGCAAATAAAAATTTATAAAATACCCATGTGACATGGATTGATGATTTTGATTTATATACTTATGTGTTAAAATGGTATTAAAAGATTATGGAATGTCACTAATAGCATTTATTTTTTAGTTGCACCAAAACAACTACTATAACACAATAGTGCGTGAAAAGATTAAAATGAAATAAACAAAAGATAAATAACTAAAAAATTAAATTCCACAAAACTTATAATAGCAGGTAATTTCTCAAGGAGCATCGATGCTCCTTGAGTTTTCCAGAGCATAATAAAACGACCCTGCATCATGAGTAAGGCATTGAAGTGGTGGGAGAGTTTCCATTTTGTGAAGAATCATGCGGTTTTTGAAATATTGGAGTACAAGGGTGGTTCTAATTATGCCAGCCCCAATTTCGTTACATTGATACACACTAAGAGTCCATCCAGCATTTTTGTATGTCAACCCACAACAGTGGTTCCATATGTAACCGACTATGCAATTCTGCTAAGCATTAGAGGCATGATCCAAGCACTATCTTATTTCTTACACACATTGCTTTGTTTGTATTGACCAAAATAAAAGGAGGAATGGCAACAGGGAGCTAGGAGCGTGCTGGACCACAAGGCTATCCAAATAAACTTATGAGCTACCTCACGTCTCTCTTCATTAATAATTCAATGTGTTTAGAATTTTGACTTGTCTATAAATTAAATAAATCGAGCTTGAATTTTTACATAATTTGGCACATTAATTCGTGAACTAGTTCAATATATATACATATATATAGTCATCTTTTTTAATAATAATAATAATAATAATAATAATAATAATAATAATAATAATAATAATAATAATAATAATAATAATTCTTTAATTTAATATATATGTTAACATTTGGAAATAAAAAAACATTTGATTTTATTTTTAATGGATTTTTTTAATAAATATATCTAAAATTTATATATTTTATTGAGTTATAAATTCAAATTTAAATTTGTTGCGTCTAAAAAAATTCAATTGATATAAAGTTTAATATTGACTCGTGGAACTTAAACAATTTGTGAGCTTTAAGATGCACTAAATTTAAGTTTTATATATATATATATAAAAGCCTGACTCATGAACTTGATTCATTCCCAATCCTACTTAACGATATTGTATGTAGTATTTTGCTTATTTTCTTGAGTTATTATTTGATACGATCAAATTCCAATAATTATGTAAGTGATAATATCTGAAAAATTATGTAACTGCTTCCTTATTTGTCACAACATTAGCCAAGCTAATTTATGTGCGATGTGCGTGTATTTAATTGAATCTTCAAATATATATCATAGATTACCCCTTTCTTTTGGTTCAATCATAGACTAATCTTAATTAGTTTCAAAAATCGACTAATCTAAACTAAAATACAGCGGTGTTCACAATAATTATATACCTAATACGTATTAGCATGATATAATTTTCTTTTTCAATGTATAAAAATGATGGTACATATTAATATACATGATTTGACATGATTTTAATCTAATAAGTATTTCTATGAACAATATCATAAAATGGATATTGTGTAAACGAGTATTACATTGTCGGTTAACGAGAGATGTGTTTCCTTTTAATTTTTTACTCTTCTCGGTAAGATGAATGATGATGTGGTTCTAGACGTTTGTTGATTTCTAGTAAATAATTAAACGAACAAAAAAAATGTAATTTCCTATCACACGTGCGAGACTACTTAATGCAATGTGGTGGATGTATAATGTATTATGGAACTCATATAAGGGTTATTATCATAGCAATGTCTTTCGCAAATGTAGTGGAGAACACATTATGTTCAGGTACTAATGACCAAGGACTTTTAATGAGTTGCACCGTGTGGCCATTTCTTCGCAATAATATGGGCATGCATTGTCAATTGACTCAATTACACTAATAATTCCCTACGTACCTGCTTCTACACCACTCTACCATTTTTATTTTTGTTGTTGGTAATTTAAGGCTTAAAAATGAATGGCATCATTAGCCCTACCCTCTATTTCTACCAAAGCAACAGTTAGATTCACCATTGCATGCTTAGAGTGGGGTTAACTTTTTTATTTGAACTTGCGTTGCAAAGTCCAAATTATCCACCTGAAATAGTAACTTAATTATCGTATTAGCTCAGAAAAGAGACTATCAAGGAATAAAACCTAACTCTACCCGAGAAGTTTTCGTGTGGGGTCCCTTCTAAAGAACACCGTTTTTGTCGCCAAGCACTTCAAAATACATTTTGCCTTGATGGTAAGTATGAGATGGCTTAGGGATTAGGGATGTAATTACGGATTAGAGTGAGGTGATTTGGAATATAAAAGTATCGCTATCCAAGCCCATGAGTCTTGTTAAGTTAAAGAAATGTTCAATATACTTTATTAAATTATCTAAATTATTTTAAAAAGAATATTAAAATATTTTTTGAATTTCTAAGATATTAAATACTTATACTTTATAATTTATATTTTAATTCATAAACTGATGTCTTTAGACATTTATTAACAAATTTCATACATTAATAACGAGAAATTTAAAGTTCAAATCTTAAAAAAAAAAATTGTTAGAAGGACTTTTTAATCATCATAGTATTCAAAAGTTAATTTCATAGTAATGTCTATTGGTATATCTAGTCAAAGACTAAAATCTATATGTTTGAGTTTATTCAATATTACTTGGATTTAATTTTAATTCATTAATAATAATAAAAAACACTCTTTCAATGATATTTTTACACATTATTTAAAAATTTTAACTATTTTTTATTCACTTAAAAAATATTTAATTATGATAACAACTATTTTAGAAGTCAAACTCTTTTAATAATATATAAAAAAATCAAAACTAAACTCATTATTTATGTGAAAAAGTAAAATATTTTTTTTTTAAACAACGAGTAGATTATACGTACATATGCTTTTCAATTTTTGTTTTCCTCAAAGGAGGTGGAATCAGGACCACAGTGCATTACATTATTATTGAAAAAATTAAAAAATATTAATATTATTTATATGCTCAAATAATAAACTAATAAAATTAGCTAATAATTATTAGCATAATTAATTATAATTGAGATTATGATTAATCACATTTGATTTTAAAAATAATTATAATTAATTTAGTACGTAATTAGATTAATTTAGTACATAATTATATTTTATTATTTTTCTTTTCAGTATAACAACTTTCTTCTATAAATAAAGGTTAATTCTTCTGTATACATTAATTCAGAAATATACACAAATTATCACTACTTGTTTCTATATTTTTAACATAATATCATAGTCAAAATTTCATCTTTGTCGCCTATTTTGCTAGGCTTCTTCTGCCTACTTCGTTAGACTTGTTTCCACCTATTTTGATATGCTAGTCTATTTCGTCCAAGCATCTGTGGAGGAGGGTGTTAAGAGTCCCACATTGTTTGCCTCAATATTTCGAGTGCAGTTTATATATCTGTTGGGTCACTACACTTAATGCCAATTAGTTTTAAGTTGGAATCTCACATGGTACCAAAGTCATGGTATCCACCTTGATGAGAGTTTATACTTTTTTACTATGTAGAGTTCGTGGAGCTCGTTAGAATCGTTACTAATTATCATCAAATCCAGATATAGTTTTGCGATTCTCTACATCTTTGTCAACTCTGGTCCAATCTTTCCGCTCTTTTGTTGTGCATCTCCACTGCGCTCCTCCGCTCCGTTCAAACTTCATTCTGATGGCAAGACTTCCTTTTAGACTCTGTCCTAGATTTCAAACTTTGTTCTGATGGTAGGAGTTCATTTTAGACTCTGTCCTAGATTCCAGACTTCGTTCTAATGGCAGGACTCCGTTTCAAACTCAGTCCTAGATTCTAGACTTCGTTCTGATGGCAGGACTCTATTTCAGCCTCCGTCCTAGATTCCAGATTTCATTCTGATGGCAAGACTCCATTTCAGACTCCATTCTCGCTGTCGACTCTAAACTTCGATTTAGATTCCAGACTTCAGACTTCAGACTCAATCATCATCCTGACCGATTTCGCACTCTGGTTTCCAAATTCAAGTTGGTTTCTTCTATACTCACTTAAGTTTGAGGGGCGATGTTAGCGTGATTAATTATAATTGAGATTATGATTAATTACGATTGATTTTATGGATGATTACAATTAATTTAGTACAGCATTAAATTAATTTAATACATAATTATATTTTATTATTTTCTTTTTCTGTACAACAGCTTTCTTTTATAAATAGAGGCTAATTCTCCTATATACATTCATTCGAGATATATATATATATATAAATTATCATTAGCTATTTCTATATTTTTAACAATAATAATGTAGTTTGTTAAGAAAAAAAACTCTATAAAACTTTTTCTCCGTCGATATAAATACAGATTCAATAGAAGTATGATAGATTGACCAATAATAAACCATTGTCTTTGATATTGTTATCTGATATATAACTCATTCTCTACATTCATGCACAGTTGTAGCAGCTGTTAGTTCAATTACAGTTTGTTATGCTTCTCCAACTGTTTGTATAATTAGTTAGAGAAGTTCTTTCATGTACATTCAAGATCTTTCTCTGTATACATCACCATATATAAATTGTACACAATGAGAATGAAGTTAGATTGCTCATTTCATCAAATTCCTTTATCAGCATCAACATGGTAACACATAGCAAAGTTCTTTGTGCACTCTGAATTTCCCTTTTTTTTCTTCTCTCACACACTTTCTGACCTTTTCTCAGCAATTTCTTGAGTTCTTCTTCCACTTTTCTCAAACAATCTTCATCTATCTTCAACAATGGCATCTCAAATTGATCTACTTCAAAATCCTGAGAATCCTTATTACCTCTACCCCTAATGAAGACCCTTCGTTGCATCTAGTTTCTCCTCCTCTTATGGGTCCCAATTATCATACATAGGCCTGTGCCATGAAAATGGCATTGCTGAGCAAGAACAAACTCTGCTTCATGGACGGTTCCATCACCATGCCATCAGCACTTGATCCTCTTCATTCCGCATGGGAGTGGTGTAATAATATGGCACTATCATGGCTGACTTGATCCTTATCAAAAACCACCGCACAAAGCATCATTTGGCTTGATAAAGCGTTAGATGTTTGGGCAGATCTCAGAGACCGATTTTCTCAGGGTGATGCATTACACATCTCATACTTGTAAGAAGAACACTTCATATTTAAGCAAGGTGATCTTTCTGTCACTTTTTACTTTACAGAGATGAAGATAATATGTGATGAACTTGATATTTTTCATCCGATTCCATCCTGTGTTTGCACTATACCTTGTGCTTGCCATGTGTATCGCACCATCAAATGCTACCACGATAATGACTATGTGATTTGTTTCTTGAAAGGCTTAAACGATGAATTCTCCAATGTTAGATCACAGATCTTGCTTCTTGATCCAGTACCACCTATCAACAAGGTGTTTTCTATTATAGTTCAACAAGAACGACAACTTCAAAGCTCTCAGGTTTCCGCTGAATCTAAGGTCGTTCTTTAATCTTTTATAGTTGGACTTGGTTCCATCTCCAATCATGGTGGTTCAAACTCCAATCGTGGTGCTGTCCATGGTTTTTCTCGGCCACCTTACTAACAACCTTGAGGATGTGGCTCAAAGTATTGCACGCACTGTGGTCATGAAAATCACACAACGAAAGTTTCTTTTAGAAGCATGGCCTCCCACCTGGTTTTCAATCTCGTTTTGCCGCTGCAAACCAAGTTGAATATGATGAAGTTGATGATACTAACCCTATTCCCATGGAGTTAGAGGAAACTCATGGGTTTAGTCTCACAAAGGAGCAATATCAGCATCTAATGGCTCTTCTCCTGGCAAGCTCTTCTTCGGATCCCACTCATGTCACCAATCTGATTTGCTCCCACTCCATTCACACCACTGACACCCATGCATCCTTATCCTCAGGTACCCTTAATACCTCTTAGATATTAGATGCTGGGGCGACTACCTATATTGCCACTTCTCTCTCTTATTTTAGCTTATATAATCATATTTCCCCAATCCCCATTAGATTACCCAATAGCACACATATTACTGCATGTTAATCAAGAACCATTTATTTTAAAGCATTCTTCTATCTTACAAATGTTCTATATATCCGACATTTTAATTTCAATTTAATTTCCATCACTCAGCTAACATTTTCCCTTAACTGTCATTTCCTCTTTACACACTCACTTTGTTATATACAGGATATGCCATCCCTGAGGATGATTGGACTAGCTAAGTGATACGCGTAAAATACACTAAAAGTAAGTGCACTCTATCATATAGTAATATAGAGCTCGAGTCCCAGTTGTCGATCCCTCGAGGAATAAGAGGTAATTATTAGATTCGCTAAATCCTTGGTTATTTGAACAATCGTAGGTGTAAAGAGAAACTTAAAATAAAATCAAAAAATAAATAAGGAAAAATAATGGGAAATTAAACAATATATAGATAAATCACTTAAAGAGAAACAAGGACGCCAGGTTCACTTGAATCCAATTAACCATATTTTTATTCATTTATGATGTAAGGTAATTCTCTTACCAAATTCTCTTAATTGTTATTAAGTCCCAATCGTCATGGATAAACAATATTCTATTCCTAATTAATCACTTGTTTGGTCATTTAGTTGAATTAACTAAGAATGTATTAAGCCCCAATACAAGAGATGAATTAACTTAATTGTCAATTCAATTGATAGAATAAATTGATGTTTAGTCATTCACCAATCTAATTCTAGGTTTGTTATATAAGTCCACTCATTGATTGCAAATGACCACTGTTCAAACAATGAATTAAAACATGTCAAAATTGATCAAGTTTTGACAAGAATTCAAGTAATACAATAAACCCAATTGAAATTACCTTAATCAAATTCGAAATGAAAATCCATGAAAAGAAAAACCTAAAGAAAGGGTAAAAACTAGGAGGAGGAGAAATCAAAACCCTACGGAGATTATGATCTTCAAGCCTTTAAGAATGTCGTTCACTCTTCGTAGCCATCTTCCAAAGATTCATGGCAATTTCTCTCTTCTGAACTTTCTCTCAAAAGTTTGCTACCGCAAAAGATGTTTTTAGGTTTAGGAATTTACTTCTATTTATAATAGTGAGAGGAAAATGTTCATTTTTGCACACATGAGACCTCACACGACAGTGTCTAAGCTTGACAGGGTCGTGTGAGTATAAAATCGTGTAAAATCACCGTCAAGAAGACACGATCGTGTAACCCAAAGACACAGTCGTGTCTCCAAGTCAGAAGCCTTCTTCAAGTTAGATAGGGTCATGTCTAACTCAGGAATTGCTTCTGAGTTGACACAAGACCCTATCTAAGCCAAAATAATATTCTTTTGCTATGAAAACACGGTGTCTTCGTCTGCTTTCACTCCAAATGTGATAAATCTCATTCAATCTACAAAAACAAAGACAATGATAAAGATCCATCTGGTTTGAGACTATAAAATATGGATTTATCACTAAGGTGTTACGTGGACTGTATGTGTTAATCACCTCTATTGGTCCTATTACCAACCACATTCCCCACCCCACACTTAATGCATGTAGCCTTTCTCCTTTAAACCCATGTATTGTTTCATCTTTTGACCTATGGCATTATATATAGACTAGGCCATCCCTCTTCTCAAGTTTTAGATGTACGATATAAGCAAAATGGTGCCATTGTGTAGAAAAATAAATATCAATGTGATATATGTCAATTTGCCAAACAGAAATGTCTATCTATTTCTTCAAGCTCATCTATTAGTTCTCATCCTTTTAATTTAATTCATGTTGACATTTAGGACCATTTGCTACCCCTTCTCTTCAAGGATATCGCTATTTTCTAACAATTGTTGATGATCACTCCAGATTTACCTAGGCCATTCTTATGAAAAATAAACTTGAGACCAAAATTCATTTATAAATTTTTTTTACTCTTATTCAAACTCAATTTAATGCAAAAATCAAATCCATCCATACTGATAATGGCATAGAATTTCTAATGCCATCTTTCTATCAATCCCATAGTACCATCGATTAATTATCTTGTGTTGAAACTCCTCAGCAAAATGGACTGGTAAAGAAGAACACTAGCATTTCTTGAATATTGCAAGAACCCTGTTATTTCAATTCCATTTACCTCGAACTTTCTGGTCCTTTTCTATAACCTATGCTACCTATCTCATCAATAGGTTACCTAGTCCTAGTCTTTCAAATATCTCTCCCTATCAACATCTCTACAACACCCCACCTGATTTTTCTATGTTAAGAGTTTTGGTTCTTTAGCTTTTGCTTCTACTTTATAGAACCAACGTACAAAATTTAATCCAAGGCTTGCAAATGTGTCTATATTGGTCATAAAGAAGGCATAAAAGGATTTCTCCTTTTCAATCTAACTACCTATGAATTGCTAATTTCATGTAATGTTATTTTCTTTGAAACAACTTTACCTTACCATTTAGTTCCTACCCCTCCCTCTCTCCCTCAACTATCCCTTTCACTACCTTGTCATTATCCACACCCCAACTTTGACCCACCAACCTACCCTCTGCCATGTGATTCTGACATAACCACACCTCCTAATGTTGTACCTTCACCTTCTTTATCTAGTTCTCCAACCGATTCCATTTCTCCTGGTCAATCCCATGAATCATATGTAAACATTAACAATAACATCACTGACCCACCCTTGTCTACTACCTCATAATCCCATATATCTTCTTCCACACTCCCTCCTCTTCGTCACTCTACTCAAACATGTACTGCCCTTGCATACCTACGTGATTATCATTGTAGTTTACTCACTAATGTCGAATCTCATCCATCCAATGGTTTAGCTTATCATATTTCCAATTTTATTTCTTATCATCATTTTTCACCTGCTCATAAACATTTCCTTCTTACTACTTCATCTTGTTTTGAGCCCAAAACATATGCTTAAGCTGTGAAATATGCTTGTTGGAGGGAGGCCATGGACAAAGAAATTGTTTTTCTTGAGCTTAACCACACTTGGGTCCTTATTGACTTGCCACCAGGAAAGTAACCCATTGGTTGTAAATGGGTATTTTGGATCAAACACAAAGCCGATGGTAGCATTGAATGCTATAAAGCCCGACTTGTGGCCAAGGGTTTCACTGAGTTAGAAAGAGTTAATTTTTTTGATACCTTCAGTCTTGTTGCCAAGCTTATAACTTTTCGGCTTTTATTTTTATTTGCTTCAGCCAAAGGATGGCATCTTCATCAACTTGATATGAATAATGCCTTCTTGCATTGTAACCTTTAGGAACATGTTTACATGACTTGGCCACCTAGTTTTCAGGCCCTACACCCCAATATGGTGTGTAAACTCTAGAAGTCTTTGTATGGCTTGAAGCAAGCCAATCACTAATGGTATGCAAAGTTGTCTTTTGCGCTCATTTCCAATGGCTACTCTCAATCTAAATCGGATTATTCATTGTTTGTCAAGCCTACATCTTCCACAATCACAATCGTTCTTGTTTATGTGGATGATGTCATTCTTGTTGGTGACAACTTGGTAGAAATACAACAAGCCAAAACTTATCTGGACCATGCTTTCAAAATTAAATACCTTGGGCTACTAAAGTTTTTCTTGGGGTTGGAAATTGCTCGGTCCAGTACTGGTTTGGTTGTTTCATAATGTACGTATGCCTTAGATTTGCTTTCTAATTCTGGCTAGCCTATAAGCCTTCCTCTTCACCTATGGCAACCAAATGCAAGCTTTTTCAACACCAAGGGACTCCACTTTTTGACCCTACTTCCTATCAGCATCTCATTGGGCACTTGCTTTACTTGACTACAACAACACTAGACCTCAATTTCTCTATGCAACACCTTAATCAACATTTAGCCTCACCTACTTAGGATCATTTCAATGCTGTGATGTGCATCTTTTAGTATATTAAGTGCTCTCCTATGTTGGGTTTGTTCTAACCTGCTTCTTTAGACTTCTAATTGAAAGCCTTCAATGACTCAGATTGGGCTTATTGCCCAAATTCTAGGAGGTCATTCACAAGGTTATGTGTTTTCTTTGGACCATCTATGATATCTTGGCGATCCAAGAAATAGACTACTGTCTCCTGCTGATCTTCAAAGGCTAAATACCGAGCTTTAGCATCCACAACCTATGAACTCTAGTGACTCTCCTATCTTCTTCAGGATCTTCATGTACCTGTTAAGCAACATGCACTCCTATTTTGTGACAATCAATCCACTATTCATATTGCCAGTAATCTAACCTTCACAATAGAACGAAGTATATTGAACTCGAATGTCATCTAGTTCGAGAAAAATTTATGGATGGCTTTCTTCATCTCATGTCAATTCCCTCTTCCTCTTTGTTGGTTGACACCTTCACAAAGCCATTGGATTCCAAACCATTCCATGAGCTCATTTCCAAGATGAGATTGTCTGATCTTCAATCACCAGCTTGTGAAGGGGGTGTTACCAAATATATCACTCATTCTCTACATTCATGCATAGCTGTAGTAGTTGTTAGTTCAGTTATATTTTGTTATGCTTCTCCAATCGATTGTATAATTAGTTAGAGACGTTCCTTCATGTTCATTCTAGATCTTTCTCTGTATACATCACAATATATAAACTATACACAGTGAAGATGAAGTTAGATTGCTCATTTCATCAAATTCCTTGAGCATCAATGGATATGTTAGATGTGGGTCAACACCTAAATAAGATTTGAATTAGATTAAATTGTAGCGCATATTAATAGACTTAAGTGAAAAAGTTATACCTTGACTAACAATTATAACTTTTAGTTTAGTGGTAATTAAACGTTTGATCCAATAAGTGATATTAGAACTAAGATCATGAGTTCAACTCTAAAAAGGTAAGAACTATTGAACATTGTAAGTTCAATTCCAACATCATCCACCATGAGATAGCTATAGATTTTGGCTTAGTAATTATCCCTCCATCCAACATGATCTTAAATTATTTAGTTAATTTGGACTTAAGTTCGACTTAGCACCCACCTTTAAACTTTATAAGGATATTAAATACGACATGAGATATATTAGAAGTTTTACATTTTCAAATGAAGCTTGTAAATATTAAAATAATTAAAGTATTAAAAACATTTGTTTAAAAAGACTAGTTTAAATTACAAAACTAAATTTGATCAAAATATATTTTAATACGTGTTCTGGATTGGGTTACTGGCCCAAAAAATGGAGCAACTCGACCTGCCAGGCTGACACCTAAACGTATAGTGCGCATGAAGCAGCCAAAATGTTAGGCGTAACGACAAGAACAAACTTTGCTAGTATCTCGTACAAGCAGACAAGTAAAGACAGAAGGGTAGTGGCTTCACGACCCTATCCCCATGATCCTGTCTCCCACGATCATGTCGCCATGATCCTAGGTAACAGTAGTTAGCACGCACTGAATGCTTAGACACTAAAAACCCGTATATGCTTATATAAATATAGTAAGCAAGAGAGACAAGGTATGCCCAATTCCTATTACTCACTATCCTCCTTGCTCAACTACTGACTTGAGCGTCGAAGTGCCTTTTGCAGGTACCCACCCCCTCGCTCCATCACTGAAGGAGTTGTGCCTACAAAGGAATCAACCATCTATTACCTCTTCAGGTAAACCTCAGAACCCAGTTCTGAACATTGACACCATCTGTGGGAAACGATAAATTTCTACTCCTAACTTTACTCTAAAAGATTCCCTTTACTACCTCCATCAAGGTGAACACGAGAAGGAAACAAACATGAACCAACTAAAACTACACCTCTGTTGTGTGTAACCCCTTCCTCAAACTGTCGCATAGCATCTAACCCCGCAGCTCGTCAACCAATTGTGGAGCTGGCTGTAGCCTACGAGGAACCTAAACAAGACAAACATGAGACTTCTTTCATTGGAGAGAATCTCTCCATTCTTCCTTGAGAATTCTGGTGAGGTAGTGCCTTCCACCAATGAGCACCTTCTAGGGATGCTGGGCAACAGACATCAATGCCACACAACTCCAATAACCTAGTGGAAGATAAGGAAACTCACATCGAACCAACCCGAGTAGTAAACACCATCTCGAGAGGTTTCGCGGGTGGTGGTGATTTCGCGAATAATAGGAAAAGGGTCCTTTGGGCAATAATGATTGTAGCATCCCTCACGAGAATTAAGACTAGAAGAAGATGAAAAAAGTCCCTGTCGATCTCATTTTCTGATGAGGACTACGAAAATGTCATCTCGGATCACGACGACCCCATGGTCATTACCAGAATCATCACCAACGTCGAGGTCCACAGGATGTTCATGGATCAAGAGAGTTCAACAGATATCATGTTCTTGAACTTGTTCAATAAGCTAGGATTACAGAAGGGAGAATTGATCCCATATATCAAAGAACTAATTGGGTTTACAAGCAATAAGATCTCCCTAGTTGGATGCATCAAGGCCCACTCGACTCTAGAGAAGGTCCCCTCTTCAAAACTGTTAAGGTAAAATTATTAGTAGTTGACTGCCCTTCAGTATATAATGTCATATTGGGACGTCTTTTGCTCAATGCCTTTGGGGTGGTGATCTCCACCCCCTACTTGGCTATGAAGTTCATGAACTAACAAGACAGGGTAGTAACCATCAAAGGAGACCAAGCAGCAGTAAGGGGTGGGCAAAGAATCATTGAAAACAGAATTGAACTGTAAATCGAACCGAATTGCACCAAGAAAAACAAGATTGATTGAACTAATTTTAATAATCAAATTGATTTTGATGGATAACAGCAGTTTGGTTAACCACTGACTAATCTAATTTGGTTAACTCAAATTAACCAAATCGAATATACAGTCCACAAAACTAATCACCAAACCTCTTTTTCATCTCTACATCTTTCATTTAGCCCTAATCCCAAATATTAATTCTTCTTCATTCGATGTAAACAAAGACGATGAGCACCTTCCATTCAACAACGATGAAGATGAGGTCTCTCAAAAAATCACTCTCCTGTAAGAACTGAGTCTTCTGGTTTAGGTCGCTTAGGTTGCAGATCCCATTCAACGATGATGAAGACAATATTTTACAAAAACCAGATCTCTTGCAACTACAAGAACCAAACTTTCTTGTTTAGGTCACTCAGGTTGCACCATTGCAAATCTTGACTTACAACACAACCTCTCCATGTTTGTGTCCTGGTTTAGGTTGCCATAATCACTAGAGAGCATTCTGGTTCATCGGCAGAGCTTGATGTCGGTGATGTTGGTGTCATTGATAACGAAGGAGAAGTGGTTGGAGAAGGGGGAGGAAGGCAACGCCAGCAATATTAATGTTATCGATAGCAGAGGTGAGGGGTAGTTGGTGTCGACAAAGGATTTGGATTTGAGGAAGTTGATGGTGTCTTGCTATGGTTGACTGCGTCAAGGAGAGGGAGCTTTGTTGGACTTGATGTGTTGAAGTTAACTGGTTAACCTATCTATAAAAATTAGTTCTTGCAAGTTCAATTCTTTCCACACCAAATGAAAATGGTTTGGTTCAGAAAAATTAAATTATATTTCTGGTTTGGTTCGATTCATTATGAAAAATTGAACCAAACTAAACCATGCCCACCCCTAGCGACAACGAGAAAATGCTACAATGAAAGCCTAAAGATCGCTAAGAAACCGCACACCGTGGACCGACGTAACGATTCAACCTCGACCATTTCGGACACTACTAGCATCCTCCTGACCGAGTTGGAAGTACGTGAAGAAATCTGCCGCACGCGCCCACAACCTGACGGTAAGCTCTGTAACACCCCGATTTTTTGTTTTTCTTGATATTTATGAGTTTTATAATATTTGGGAATTTTCATGAATTTTTTGAAATTTTTAATTTATTTTAATTATTTTAATATTATTTTGGACTGTATGTGTGTTGAGGCAGACCCGAAAAAATAAAAATTTTTCCTAAACCAGAAAGTTTCAGACTGTTAATGCGGTGCCAGGAGAACTTACTAAACTCGAAATTGGAAACAGTTGATGTAAATTTTCTGTATCTGATTTTTCTACTATCTATTGGATAATATTATTATCCATTGGGTAATGCTTTTATTCATTGTGTAATGTTATTATCCATTGGACAATAATTAGTAGTAGTCTTTGTCCATTGGGTAATAGTTTCTAAAAATATCTAAGCTTTTGGAAAATATCTATGCTTTTGAAAAATATCTAAAAAATATCTAGCTTGAAGTCAAAGAAATGGGCTATGACACCTTTATGATGGACCAATAAAAAACAAGTTTGGAGGAGAAGCTTTGCATATTCACCCTTGATCTAATTAATGGTGGTGAGGGCAAACTTAGTGAGGAAGTTTAGGATATCCACCCTTGATTGAATCAATGGTTGTGATAGCTTGTAGCAAATCAAAATATCTCTCTCACTCTCTCCATGAAGCCTCACGGCCACTTAGTCTCTGAAGTGGCTAAGTTTCATTTTTCTATTACAAATTCTATGCTTATCTTTCATTGCAAAGCTAAGAACCAAAACCCTCTTCCATTTTCTCTCCCAAAGCTCACAGCTATAGGGCTTTTGGAGGACCAAAGATTTAGTTTTGCTATCACTTAGTTCATTTCCATCTTTCTATCAAGAACCAAGAAGCCAAAATACAAAACTCTCTCATTTTCTCTCTTGGAAGCCTCACAGTCTCACTACCTAGAATCACTATCCAACCACTCATAATTCAAACCAACTACACCACTTGGTCCTAAACTCCATTCTAAGCAACTTTCATGTTGTGATTAAGACCTAATTCCATCATCTTCAAGCTTGATTCTTAGATTTAAGTTCTAGGGTTTCAAGGTAAAGATCTTGAAACTTGATTTCTTATTTGATTCTTGAGATTCTAAGACCATATTTTGATTTATGGTTGTTCTACTCTAGCCTTGGATGTTAATATATTTGTGTTTACTTTGATTTTTAAGAGTTACTTGGTGGAGGAAGTTAATACAAAGGATCATACAAGGAGCTTGGAAAGCTACATCTAAGGTAAGAGGGAGATTAACCTCATCAACCAATTATGGTGGTGAAGAACGAAATTTTGTATTAAGGTGATGAATCCATGTGAGGATTATTCACCTTATTTGTATGATTTTGTGATTTGTGTTTAATTGCTTTATGTGATTTTATTACTTTGATATTATGCATGAATTTGATATAGTAGGATTATGATGTTTATATGTTGTATGATATAAATTGTGATTGAGAGAAAAGAATTTTTAGTTCCAAATACCATGAGGCTCACGACCTCTATGCCCACAAATAGGTAATCCATTATAAAAATAATTTATTAAATGATAACTTAGAGGATTAGTGGTAAGAAAATATAATTAAGGAATTACAAAATAAAAATGGAAATGAATATATTTTTATTATTAAATGGAAAATAAATTTCGGCTATGATATTGAAAATAAGATAGAGAAATAATTTGAAAACTTAAAGTATTTTATTTAAATGTATTTTTAAAGAGGAAGATGGAAAAAGTTTTATTTAATTAAAATAAACATAAGTTTTGGAAAGGATATTAGAAAATATTATTTAGAGGAGTTTTAGCAAGAAAATAATTTTAATGATACTTTGGAGTTTAAAAATATTTTATTTAAGAAAGTTTTATTAAGAGTAAAGAACAAAGATTGTGAGATATCTTGAATTAATTTAGATGATATAAGTTTTTGTGAAAAATGTTAAGAAATATTATTTGGAGGAGGTTTAGTATAAAAATGTTAGAAATATTATTTAAAGGTGATTTATTAAGGAAATATTGGAATTAAAGTCCAATTTTGATATTAAATGAGAAAAGTTTTAATTTGAGCTTAGAATATTGAGAAAATGCTTTACGCGATTGAAAATACGTAGAAAAAATTTTACGCGATTTAAAAATGATGATTTTTAGCTACGTGATTAAGAAAATGTTTTAAAATCTCTACGCGATTGAGAAAACGTTGAAAAATTGTTACGCGATTTGAAAATATAACAAAAATAATAAAAATGTTACGCAATTGAAAAATACAGTAATTTGCTGTCGAGCTAATGTATTGTACTCAAATATATGTATTAACTTATGGTTATAGCCGGTAAAGATTTGTAATATGCGTAGAGTCATTGATCATGCATTATTTGTCAAGTCGGTGTCTGTTAAGACTATTGTTGCCTAGGAGTTGAATTACACCTAGTGCGGGTGCGAATTGCGTAGTGAAGGTCTATAATGGATCTTGGAGGCGTCAGGATGCGAGATTCAACATATAGTCAGTTAGAAAGCACTACTGTGCCATGGTAGCTGATGCAAACGTACCGATGATCTCGACGAAAATACTATTCCTATTTCCGATCTGGCATAGAATGTCTTGTATAATGCCTGATGTGCACGTTGATAAATTAGAGCACTTAGTCTGAGGCGGCCGATATACAGACATATCTTCTGGATCATTCTCTCTGAAATTGTGTTTAGTTCCATAGAGTAGGAAATAGGTGCATTGTGCATAAGGATAATTAGTATACATATTGTTGTGGCATAATCAGTATACTTATTTTTGTGGTATGATTAGTATTCATATATTGTGATATATATTACTGAAATATCTGTTAGTTGATAACATGGCTATACCTGTTGTTCTGTGATATTGCTATATATGAATGATATTATTGTCATTATTGTTTCTTTGCTGCCATGATGGTATTGATGTAAGGGATCTCACCTCTTTATTGTATTGTTCTGTCTGTTTCTATTTTATGCTTACGTCTGTGAAGACTACGATGGCGGCAAGGAGGGATCTACAAGGTTTGTTTGGACTACAGTTTCTCGAAGGCGCTAATGCTTGGCGTGTCCATTGGGACATAGAGCATATAGAGTATTGTGGTGACATTACTCTATCTGTAAGTAGGACCTGACATGGAGTCACTACTTCTTCTTTTACTGTTGCATATGTATAGTTTGTTTTACCTATCAGGGAGTTATGGAATGATATTCACTATACTCTTAGGGAGGACTTCGAGATATCTTTTGCTCGGATTTCTATCCGTCGAGACATTCCCGGCTAGGAAATTTATCTTCTGAGAAGGACTCTTTTCTTTAGATGTTGTGAATTTGGGTCAGTCTCGGTTAGTTATGTTAGACGTTTTATGTTTTGGGTATGTAAGTATAATGTACGTATGGTTGTAGTAAACTATGTTTATATGTAAAGTATATTATTCAGTTTTATGTCTTGTATGTCTATAATTTGGTAAGTTTATGTTATCTGCGAAGAAGAAATTTTGAAACTCATATTTTATAATATTAAATATTTTATAACTTGGGTAAAGAATTAAAAGAAGTTGGTCTGAAATGTAATACCCTAAAAGGGGTGTTACAAGCTCTAGTCCCTTTAACTTAGCATAAGATCAGACCAGGTGACCAAGATTGGGGGACAACTTAGTCAAGAGGAGAGGTCCTTGCTGATCGAAATCTTAATAAGAAACAAAAACTTGTTTTCTTGGACTTCTGCCGACATGCTAGGTCTAGACCCAGACTATATCTGCCACTAACTTTTTGTCAAGAAATATACAAAATCGGTGGCCTAATGCAAAAGGAAAGTCAGACCCAAGAGGAAAGAAGTAATCCAAAAACAGGTAAAGGAGCTCTTAGACACTAGGTTTATCAGAGAAGTCTCCTACACCACTTGGTTCTCCAACGTTATATTAGTCAGAAAGGCCAACGGGAAATGACGTATGTGCGTTGATTACAACAACCTAAACAAAGTGTGTTCAAAATACTCTTACCAATTCCCCAACATTGATTGGCTAGTTGACAACTCATCTAGATTTAGGTTGTTCTCCTTCATGGATGCCTATTCCAAATACAATCAAATCCCTATGAGTCTGGAAGATGAAGAAAATACCGCCTTCATCACCGAGATGGTGACTTACTGCTAAAGAGTGATTCCATTTGAACTTAAAAATATTGGGATAACTTACCAAAGAATGATGAATAAAGTCTTTGAAAGGCATATTGGTGAGATGTTGGAGGTATATATTGATGATATGATAGTCAAAATGGCGCACACCGATAGTCACGTCAAGGACTTGGAGGAAGTATTCGCCGAGGTTCAAAAGCAGAACATGCGACTAAACCCAAAAAAATACGCTTTTGGAGTACAGGCTGGCAAATTTCTAGGGTTCCTACTGATAAATTGAGGAATCAAGTCCAACCTAGAAAGGTGCCAAGTCGTGCTTGATATGCGCAACCCTCAATTTATCAAGGAAGTGTAGCAACTCACAGGTCGGATCGCCGCCCTCACACACTTCTTGGCCAAAGTCGCTTAGAAGTCCCTCCCATTTTTCCAAACTTTAAAGAAGGGGAAGAACTTTGTGTGGACCCCAGAATGTCAAACCGCGTTCCAGGAACTGAAGAAGATGTTGTCCACTCCACCCATTTTGACATGACTGGACCCCGACGAAACATTATACATTTACCTTTCTATCAGCAATGAGGCGATCAGCTCAATATTGATAAGAGAAACTGACGAATGTCAGAGACCAGTTTACTTTATCAGTAAAGTTCTTTAGGGCCCCATAACCCACTACCAAAAAATTGAAAAGTTGACTCTGGCGCTAGTAATCATCGCGAGAAGGCTAAGGGAATATTTCCATTGTCATCTTATTGTAGTAAGGACTGATCAGTCAATCAGACAAGTATTACATAAGCTAGATATCACAGGAAGAATGATCGCCTGGTCAGTAGAGCTCTCTAAGTTTGGGATCACTTATGAGCCTAGACCAACTATGAAAGCTCAAGTATTATCTGACTTCCTAGTAGAACTCAGGCCAGACTTCGGCCACCCTAGAGCGCACTCTTAGACTATCTACGTCGATGGATCCTCAAATCCCAAAGGGAGTGGAGCCGGAGTCATATTGGAAAGTGAAGTTGGCTTCGTATTGGAACATTCACTGAGATTCGAGTTCCCCACATCTAACAACCAGACTGAATACGAGGCATGCATAGTGAACATGAACATAGCCAAGGAAATAGGGGCAAAAGACATAGTCTTATGCAGTGACTCACAATTGGCAATGACTCAAATAAAATGGGAATACTAGGCCAAGGAACCCTTACTGCAAAAGTACTTAGCCAGAGTGAAAGAACTGATTGAGAGTTTTAACAATGTCAAAGTAAAGCATATCAAGAGGGAACACAACTCTAGGGTCGACATCCTTTCAAAGCTTACCAGCACAAAAGGTCTAGACAATAATAGGTCAGTGATCCATGACACTTTACATTTCCCTAGTATCACGGACAACGAAGTCCTCCTACTGGAAAGTGAGGAAACCTGGATGACTCTTATATTAACCTACCTCCATGACGGTGTACTTCCTGAGGATCGAAAAGAAGCCTAGAAGATAGTCTGGACAGCAGTCTGGTATACCATTTATGATAATTAGTTATACTGTCGATGTTTTTCTTCTCCTCTCCTTAAATATCTTAGCCTTAAGGAGGCAAAATATGTATTGACCGAAATCCATGAGGGAAGCTCGAGACATCACCTTGGGGGCAAGTCCTTAGCCCGGAAGGCATTAAGAGCAGGATATTACTAGCCCACTATGGAAGCTGACAGCAAAGAGCATGTTCAAAAGTGCGACCAGTGTCACCGTCACTCAGATGTCTATGCGACACTGCCAGAAGAGCTGTTAATAATATTGATTCCCTGACCTTTCAACCAATAGGGAATGGACATCTTGGGCCCTTTCCCTCAAGCATCAAGGCAAGTCAAATACTTAATAGTGGCCATTGATTACTTCACCAAGTGGATTGAGGCAGAACCATTAGCTACGATCACCTCTGCTCAAATCCAAAAGTTCACCCACAATAATATTATCAGCAGATTTGGAATCCCAGAGTCGATTGTCACAGACAATGGAACCCAATTCACCGATAAGAACTTCAAAGACCTCTTAGTTGTGCTCAAAATCAAATAACATTTCACTTCGATCAAACATCCACAGACCAACGGGTAAGCTGAAACCGCCAATCGGGTAATACTTATGGGGGATCAAGAAAATACTAAATAATGCCAAAGGAAACTGGGTAGAACAACTCGATCATGTCCTATGGGCATATCAAACTATACCACACTCTATCACGGGCAAAACCCTCTTCAAGTTGACCTACAGTTGCAAGGCCATGATCCTGGTAGAAATAAGAGAACCAAGCTGGAGCAAGCAAAGTTTCTCTGAAAGAATCCAACTTGAACCTCATCTGTCAAGAGCTCGACTTACTCGAAGAACAGCATCACGTTGCCCACGTCTGGGAAGCAACCCTCAAGTAGTGGATCGCCACACAGTACAATTTCAAGGTAATCCCATGCCTATTTAACCTGGGAGACCTCGTGCTACGTAGGACAGACATTAGAGGGAGAAACACAAGAGACAATAAATTGGCTCCCAACTAGGAAGGGCCCTACAGGATTACATCCAAAACCAACACGGGAGCTTATACTTTGGAAACCTTCTCAAGCAAGGCAATCAAAAACTTTTGAAATGCTGATAAGCTGAAAAGATATTATAGTTACGATGCAAGAAGCACACTATAATAACAATAAACTGGCATTTTTTCATCATTATTGCCTTATCTCAAAGCTAGTACCTTGGCAATGACCTTGAGTCCCTGAGTACTCCGACTCAATAACATCTACAACCAATATCCTAGCGGCGACCTCAAGTCCCCGGATACTTGGGCTTGTCACAACTCACAATATCACCACGCCTTGCTGAGATCCGAGGAATACAAGGTTGCAAGGATTAGCCATTTCAACATCTCTACATAATGGCCAAACTGGGGAAGCCACTTGAACACCCTCCAGGGTCAAGTAGAGCATTCTAGGGTTCTAAACCCATACCCATTTGAGCCTAACCTTAACCCGTAAATCCACCATAGTTTACAGAGGTTAAGCGTAAATGACTGTTGCCTGAGATCGTGGACCCTAAACCTAGAGGCTTCTGTGTCATGAAAGTTAAATGAACATAAACACCGAGATTCAAACTTTAGACTTATCTCGAATGGCAAAATGTATGTTCGTCTAAGTTAAACGAACTCAACCACTGAGATTTGAGCTTCAGACTCATCTTAGCTGGAAAATCATGTGTCCGTCCAAGTTAAACGAACCTAACCACCGAGATTCGAGGTTCAAACTTATATTGGCTGGCACAACATGTGTTCGTCCAAGTTAAACGAACCCAACCACCGAGATTCGAGCTTCAGACTTATCTTGGTTGGCAAAATATGTGTTTGTCCAAGTTAAATGAACCCAAACACTAAGATTCAAGCTTTGAACTCATCTTGTCTAGAAAAATGTGTGTTCGTCCAAGTTAAACGAACCCAAGCACCGAGATTTGAGCTTTAGACTCATCTCAGCTGGCAAAATGCGTGTTTGTTTAAGTTAAATGAACTCAACCATCGAGATTCGAGCTTCGAACTCATCTTGGTTGACAAAACACGTGTTCATCCAAGTCAAATGAACCCAACCATCGAGATTTTAAGCTTTAGACTTATCTCAGTTAGCAAAATGCGTGTTTGTCCAAGTTAAATGAACCCAACCACCAAGATTCGAGCTGCAAACTCATCTCGGCTAGCGAAATGCGTGTTCGTCCAAGTTAAATGAAGCCAACTGTCGAAATTCGAGCTTTGGATTATCTCAGTCGGTGAAATGGGCATTCATCCATTCCAATGAATCTCATCCCCGAGATTGAGTGTTGGACTCATCTCGGATAGACAAGGAGAGCATTTGTCACTAAATTTCGAGATCAGGCTTTGGACCCACCTTGATAGAACAGAAGCAAAATAAAAGCCTACCATTGGTTAAACACAAAGTGAATATTCAAAGGAAATAAACGCTTACTATTATTCACATTCCATACATCATCGGTCTTACAAAGGGAGCCTACGAGCTACACCTACCCAAGAATACCCACTAGAGAATAGCCAAGAAGGTAGCCTAAACAGATGATGAAGGTCAGGCTCCACCACGACCACCTCCATGATTCCCCAGGGAGCACTTGCATCCCCCTTCCCGGTCAATATAAGGAGATTGCTTCACTCTAAGAGACACTTCTACACATCCAATTGCACACCCGCAGCCCCAAAGCATGGAAGCAAAGAAAGAACTTTGGGGAAACATCTCTATGCCTCACAGGAATTGCGACAGAGGCAATGGACCCTCCCGACAAAAGTAGGAAATTTGTCCACTCCCACATACGTCGAGAAAGAAAAGCTACTGCCATCTGAAAGTACATTGACCGAGCCACGTAAAGCGACTACCTAGTCCTCACCAAAGCACTATGCCTAGAAAGAAAGGCCTCTTCCAGAAAGATAGGTGAGGGAAAGGGACATGTAAAGTGACTACCCGGTCCTCACCAAAGCACTATGCTGGAAAGAATTTGGGGAAAAAGATGAAGCGGGTCTTAAAAGGGGACACAACCTTCCAAACACTGACAAAAGACAAAGAAGAGGCCATTTTTGGGAAATAACAGACTCTCAAACACAAATTGGAGAACAAAAAGAGCAGGTGATAGCCCCACTACAAACATTCTCGATTTATAAAAGTAATGAGGTGTTCTGATTGGCTGCATTTCTGAAGCCCTATGTTAATACTCCCCTTTTTATGATTGGCTACGAGGGCAGCGAGCAATTGGGAAGCAGCATTAAACTGCTATTATCATCAAAGCACTTTAATTTCCCGTAAATACAAAGTAGCAGTTCCTGAGAAAATACAGATTGTTACGAATCGCTACCATTAAAGAAGGTGGATATGTTACTGCTCCCCAGATACGCCGTTTCTTAGTAGCGCCAATGAAGATATGAAGCCCAACCGACATGTGGTGTCCCAGAACACCTACCCTAGATCTTGGACCACGAGGGGCCATCATGGTATAATAACACCTCGAACCCCCTGTCTAAATCTAGGAAAAAAGACCCAAGACCCCAACTACACATGGGGCCAACTCGTTAAGACCTTGGATAATGGAATAATAATGCAAATGGAGCGATCCAACTCAGATATCGGATTTGCTTATTGATCCCAGAAACCTATCATGATACATCACAGACCTTGGCCATTTGAGAAAAGTATCGTGTAACCCGACATCAACGTTGCAACTCGGATCTCTTTACGCATAGTGTGCTCCAGTTGTGTTCGTACCTCGATACTTTGTTGACCCACCAAAAGCATTGAGCTGGGGGCAACTGTTCTGTACTGGGTACGGGCCCAAAGAACTGGAATAACCCGACCCGCTAGGCGAGCACCCAAACATATAGTGCATATAAAGCAGTCGAAACGGTAGGCGTAATGACAAGAACATGCTCTAATCATATCTTGTACGAGCTAGTAAGTAAAGACAGAAGGGTAATGGCCTCACGACCCTGTCCCCACAATCTTGTCTCCCACGATCGTGTCGCCACGATCCTATGTAGCATCATTCACCACGCTCTGAATGCTCATACACTAAAAACCCTCATGCACTTATATAAATATAATAAGCAAGAGAGACAAGGTATGCTCAATTCTCATTACTCACTACCTTCCTTACGCAGCTACTAATTTGAGTATTGAATTATCTTTTGTAGGTACTTATCCTCTCACTTCATCACTAAAAAAGTTACGCCTATGGAGGAATCAATCTCCTATTACCTTTTTAGGTAAATCTCATAACCTAATTCTAAATAATACGGAAGACTATAGTTGTTTGATATTTTATGGTATATCCGTGTGATACGCTTATATGTTCCTTTATAAAACTTAAATATTTCATTAGAGTTTTCTTGCTTAAAGTAAAGTGTTTAGATATTAAACATTTTTTTAGCCAACGAAAGCTGATTTAGCTGGTAATTAAGGTTATACTTTGACTTTAGAATGAAGTGGACTCTCTTCCTTTTAAACTTTCTTATATAAAAAACAATATTCAATTTTTTTTTCATGTGATTATACAAGTATCCAAAAATTGAGATTACCGCAATGCAGAAACTACATGTTTGTCCACTAATGTCTTTTGGTTCATTCTTCTCTTTCTTCTTTTATAATAAAACTAATGTCAAATTAAATTAAATAAAGAAATATTTTATGTATATTAGAATATATATATTGTATTTATATCATATGTGTTAGATTTTAACTTAAAATTAATTGACATTAAATAGAGTGGCTCAACAGATATATAAACTGCATCCGGAAGATTGAGGCACGCAATGTGAGACTCTTAACACTCCCACAGATGTCTGGACGAAACAGAAGAACCTAGTGAAATAGGTGATACAGGAAGATGAGATCTTAACTCTGATATTATGTTAAATTCTAACCTAAAACTAATTGACATTAAATAGAGTGACCCAACAGATATATAAACTGCACCTGAAAGATTGAGGTAGACGCTGTGGAACTCTTAACAATATATTAACATGAGAGATATATCAAATTATCTTATATGTGACTATAATATTCTCATAACATATAAAATAATTTTATAAATAACGTAACTGAATCAAACATAAATAATGAAAGGATTTTTTAGTCAAAATAATACTTGAAGGTTAATCTTACAACAATATTTGATTAAAGAAAGAAAAAACATAATAAA
Source organism: Ormosia semicastrata (assembly GCA_029884595.1). Taxonomy (NCBI): domain Eukaryota; kingdom Viridiplantae; phylum Streptophyta; class Magnoliopsida; order Fabales; family Fabaceae; genus Ormosia; species Ormosia semicastrata. The sequence continues at coordinate 118,241,691 of JAQQTO010000063.1, forward strand.
AAGATGTTCAACAACTGTCAAAATAAAAACAAATTCCCGAAAACCTTTTTTTGTTGAAAGAAAGCATTTGTTTTATATAAATAAGTGTTGCGCTTAATTTACGTGTGATATGGACGAACTAGATGAAGATAACAATTGACGAACTTATAATAACTTAAATATACGCGTTTTTTACTAGTAAAAAACATACACCTTCTAGATTTTTTTTTGTTGCTGTGATGATATTCATATTATACAACATCAAAACAAACAACATCTTATAAGTTACTATCCCTTTCATTCACTTTTAATTGTCACTTTTCAAAACTTTTTCAAATTATTAATTATTTTTAGATAATAATAAAATATTTATTACTATTTATTTTCAATTTTATTCTTATCAATTATTATGGTCACTAACATATTAAATATTTTTGTCAAGAAAAATTTAAGAATAATTTTGTAAATATTAATTTTTTTTAAAATTTAGTTTACTTAGTAAATTTTTTAATTAATGTGCTTAAATATTAAATAGTTATTATTTAGAAATGAAGGAAATATTTAATATTTATTTGTACAAAATATTCTTTGCAATCATTTTCTCTTTGTCCTGGATTCCATTGCATTGAACGTAGATATCATTAGATAAGCATGTTCTTAATGGAGACCTTCTCCAATCAAATCACACCATTCTCCGTTTAAACCAATCACAGGGGAGCAGAAGCGGTAAGAGTACGATGAAGTATCCAAGCCAGGTGTCACGGAGGACAAAACAGTAATTAATTGTACAAAACATATATTAATATATAATAATTGATTTATAATTAGGAAAACATTATTTATGTTGTAATTTGATACCGTACGCATTCAAATATAATAATGTGGTTTTGTTTGCCCCGACTTTATTAAATTAAATGACAGGGGAAATAAAAAAAGAATTGAAAAATGGGAAGAAAATCTTAGAACCCCCGACCACCAAATCTCCGGCACAGTGAGAAACAGCAGACTTTAGTAGGGAAAAGTCGCACACGCGGATTCAGAAAACCTTTTTAATTAACACGCCGTCTTATGTAATCTTTCATTTAACAATTGTTAGCATTATTACCTAGTTCAATTTTGATTCACATGGGGTATAAACTTTTTTTTAGTATTTTAATACAATCAATGTTTTATTCATATAGTTTACATCTGTTTCATACGAAAGATAAGAAAAAATTTAATAATATTAAATTTAATAATATAAAATTTGATAATATAAAATTTGATAATATAATATTTGATAATATAAAATTTAATATGTAATAATTAAAGATATTAAAGTATTTAAAATTATAATAAATTTTTTTATAAGAGTTTATACATTAAAAAAATTCTATCAAGTCTAATTTCTCTTTTTAAGACTTGATTAAATTATCAATTATTTTAATATATAAATAAAATTTAATAAATAAATTTATATAATATAATATTTATACTAAATAATTAATAAAATTATAATATATTATATTAACTTATTTCATTATATTTAAAATGACATGTCAAATAAATCCATTTAAATTTTCTTAATAATGTGTTAATACTTGATTAAGTAAAAAACATAACAAAGTCTTTCAGTCAGAATAGATTAACATTAAATCCTTTAATATAGTATACAAACTTTGAGAACCCAAATTTGGTCGTGAGGTCCTGTTCTGCCAATTCGTCCGATCGCAATAGGTCATGGCTAGATGGGCACGCCTGAGAGAAGAGATGAGCGTGAAAACTGAAAACTGAAAAAGAGAAGAGGTGTGGGAAAGAATCTGAGTAATCTGCGACGTATGGTATGGTGGATTTATTGGCGCATGCATTGGTGCACGCTTGGGCTCGTGGATCCAGAAAATCACCGTAATATTGAGTCAAACCATAGTTAAATGGGGCTAACCCCCATACCATTGCAAAATGCAATGCACCCAAGTCCAACCACGCGACCTGTCTATGTCGTTTCCTTATATAGCCCTCGTACGGTCACTGACTATGGTGCGGGTAGGTTTTTGCTAATGCGGTAGAAAACCCAATCAAAGGACGACGCGTGTTAATTTGTGGGTCCAAACAGCAGCGACTATCGCGGAGGTGAAGCCGCCAGTGGCGTGCGTGCTTTCTGGCTTGTGCTCATTGGAGTCTAATGCTCCTTTTTGCATATTTTGCGCTGATTCTTCTCTCTTTGTTTTTGTCCTGCACCCTGCTTAACCTCTATTTCTATAGTGAACCACCTACGCCCTTTTCAAAATATTATTACCAAATTTTATGAGGAATTTTAAGGTATCAATTTTTTATTTTAATGTACGATATTTAAAATAAGTTGTTATATATTTTATTATTTATTGATTATTTTAAATATTTATTATAAAATTAATATTCAATAAATACTTATCAATTTATTTTGAATATCATACTCATTAAATATTATAAAAAATCTCAATTTTATGTAAATATTATAAAATGAAGAAGAACTTTTCTAATGACACTTTTAAAGAATTAATAGAAATTCACATTAGTCTCTTTTAAAATTTAACTTAATTACATTTGACACTTATCTTCTTTTAAAAATTATATTAATTTTTTTAATATTTATATTATTATTACACTAATTTTTTTAAAAATTTATATTATCATTACACTAATTTAAAAAAGTTAAACTTATATTAATTTATTTTTAATCATTACACTTATCTCTCTTGTAAAAAAGTTAATGCAAATGTGTAAATAAAAGATATATGATGTGTAATTAAGTTAAACTTAAAAAAAATAATATAATTTTTATAAGAATTAAAAAATATTAAATAAAAATACAACATTTGATATATTAAAAATTTAAAAATATATTTTATTGTTATTTTTTTACTATTAACTCATTAACAAGTATTTTAAGTACACTTGTTAAAACAACCCAACGAAGAAAAGAAGGTCGTAAACTAGGTTGTTGAGTTTGGTAAAAAGAGGAAAAAAAAAAGAATTGGGGTGGTTTAGTGGAATATGGATGAGAAGAAAGGGGCAGGAGCTAAATAGGAAAGTTAAGAGATTTGATTGCGCGTGGCGTGGGGTCAACAACAACCTGTCCAGAAGCAGAGGCAGGAGTGAGAAAGTACCGAGGGTCGCACTACCGAGGTCCAACTCCAACGTACCCCGAGGGCAGTGAAGATCTTGGCCGTGATTAAAATTAGATTCCTTCTTTCCTTCCTCCTACTTCTCAGTTCCCACTCCATACTGCGTTAACCATTAGTCAACCCATATATGTATGGCTATGGATCTCTTCTATAGAATATTCTTTTTTTAACAATGTTATTTATTTAATTAAAATATTTTAATTTTTATTTAATTTATTCATAAATTATTATATATTTTATAAAAAAATTATAGTAATATATAATTTAATTTAATATATTTCTTAAATAAATTTATAATATAAATATAATATACATATTTTAATTGTATGAAAAATATTTTCCTTTTTTCTTCGTTTTGTTTTTTTTGGATTTGATGATAAAGTAAGTCCAGGCAAAGTCTTTGTCTTTTTGCCATTCTTTTTTTAATTTTTTTAATTATTTTGCACCTTCCCATCAGCTTCTTGATGTCTGGTCAAATTGTCAAAAGATATTTTACGAGTGCACGGCATGTACTACTACTAATACTATGTATATTTTTTTCAAAGTAAATAGTCATTTTAATTATTAAATATTTTGTGATGTAATATTTTAATTTTTATAAAAAAAAAATATGAATTTTAGTCTTTCAAATTTTAAAATTTTATTATATTCATCTTTTTTAAGAATTAAAATATTATATCTTTAATTACAAAAAACTAAAGTGTATATTTTTTTAAAGATTAAAATATTATCTCACGAAATATTTAAAGAATAAACTGATTAATTACTCTTTTTTTCATGTTTTACCTCACATTGCAACCAAGCGACGACGTTTTCTATCCTGACTTATCGCATGAATCCTGTCATCCACTTAACACAAATCCGACAGACTTCCTAGATTGCTGAAACTGTCATTTGTCTTGCAAGGAACGAAAATTTTATAAAACGAAAATAGAAATGAGAATAAAAATTAATAAATAAGAATTTTGTTTAAATTTCTAGTAGAATTAAAAATAAAATAATTGGAAAATCAATTACGTAATTTTGTGTATAAGATATCAAATGAAATGAAAGTGAAATTGATTTAAAAAACATAAATATTTTATTGAATAATAATAATAATAATTTAACATTTTTTCAATATTTTATATATAATATGAAAATTCATTTTTAGAAATAATATAATTTTTCATTAGTTTGATGAAAATATTTATGATAAAACTTGTCTTTACAACAAATTTTTTTCTTTCTCTGTAGTTAATATTATAATCATGACTATATGCTTTATGACATTTGTATAGCGCAAGATTTAAAAATTTTAAGACTGTAACAACAAAAATTAATATTAATAAATCATCTAAGATGTTATAGAAATAAATATAAGAATCCTTTATATGATTAAATTAAGTGTGAAATGGCATTCCATTTCTTTATACCAAATGTAACATAAGATGCATGCAATCATGTACCCAAAAGAGCATGATTTTGGGTCGATCAATTCAGTTGAAAGGCCTTCGTCCGTTCAAAGATCAGATAGTCATATGCCATGCAGTATATAACTATATGTGGTGGATGCACGATTGGTCCATTTTGTGAAGCCCAAACCCAGTTGGGTCTGTTTGGGTTTCACTTTTTCTCTTTGTAGTTCATTAAATATTGGGTCCAAAATCATTCCCAAAGAGGATTTATGACTCAAAACTCTTTTTTGTATAAAGGGACCGGGCAAGGGATTTATTCACGTAATTTTTACATTTGTCCCCATAATAACAGCTTCTTTTGCACAGTATTAATTTGGGTAATTGGATAGGCGTTTCATGTTTGCAGTTCCCTGAAGCCCCTTGAACCTCTTTGAAGGACTAAATATGTCTAAAATAATGTGCTAACATGCTTAACTACTCTTTTAATATTAGAATTGTTCAAATTTAATTCAAACTAAAAATTAAATCAAAATTCAAAATCTAATTAAAATCGAATAAATTTAGTTCTTTTTTATTGAGTTTTTGAAAACTAGATTGGATCGGATCAGATTTCAAATTTAATTTTAAAATTGATCTAATCTAATCTAACCTAATTAATATTATATAATATATTTATTTTATTATAAAATTTATATTTTTATTTATAATAATTTTAATTTCTCACACACTTATCTTATTTTATGTAATTAAATATTATTTTAAACTTGTGAAATGAGTTATTTTTACTTTCTATTTTTTATTTCCTTTTATTTTTTAATAAGCTAAATTATTTTTAACTCACAAAATTTTTTGCTTAAAAAATTTTAAGTCAAAAATCGATTAAATCAATTCAATCCAAATTGATTTAAATTGAATTGAATTGGTTTGATTTTCAAAATGTAATCAATCCAATCCATTTCAAATCAATATATTACATTCCAATCCATTTCAAATCAATATAAATAATATTGATTGGATTTGTTAACTTTTTAATTCAAAATCAATCCAAACCAACCACTTATACTCTTACTCAGCATTAGGTCAAATTCAACATTATATTCACCTCCAACATTACGCAACAATTTTGTTACTTTTGTGATCAATAGCAAAATATTGTTACGTTTTGTCTTGAAAATCAATAGCAAAGACACTCAAATTCATTTCATATTGCACACGAATAAGTATACGTTTTTTTTCTGTCGCTAATAAAAATATCAAAAGAAGTTCGTATTGCTGTCTTACTATTTCAATGTTGTCATCTTTTTATGTCGTTAATCAAGTTATGAGGTGTAAGTTTCATGTGGGCTGACTATACTTGCGGGGTAAGAAATCAAAACCTACTAGAAGTACTTTATGGCCAAGATCTCAACCAAAAATTACTCTCATATTGTGAGAACATCCCATGGTCTTTAAAACAAAAATGGAAAAATCTAACCAGTGTTATGTGCTAATTTATTACAGAGAATAACATAAATCAGCTTAAAGCGATTTCACTGAATTTAAAAGATATACTATTTACAATCATTTTTTACATATTAAGAACTACTACATAAGATAAACTGTACGAGTAATTTCATTTGAACTTAATGAAATTTTTTTAAAGTGAGTTACCTGAAGTCAAATGGAGCAGGCTGTTATAGACGTGTATATAAATTCAAAGGCTATATTAATGGCAAAATATTTATCTTTCAGAAGAACAAAAAAATGTATTTGGAATTTTTTTTTTGGTCTACATATTTGGAATTTTATTTAATTTTAAAATAAAATTGTCATTTTTTTTTTGTCAGAAGAAGAGAAAAGAAAAGAAAAAAGAAAACTGTCATTGAAATTATGCTCTTCTTTAAATATGGGCTTTAGTGACAGTCGATTTTCAGAATTTCTTGGGCTTTCCTAAAAATAGCTCTATCACCAACCCCCAACTCTAGAATTTCAAAACACTTGGCCCAACACCTATTGGGCTTCTCATGTGGGCGTTTCAAAGGTGACACTTTGAACTTTTTTTTATAAGGGGCATGGGGCCAACACGTATTAGTCATCAATGACCAGAGTTGATGAAAATGAAGTCCAAAAAAAAAAGAGTTGATGAGAAAGATTATTTAAATAATAATTAAATAATATACAAGAAAATTGAAATTAATTTTTAAATTTTTATTTATTTACACTTGAAAATTTGTACAAAAAAATTTCATGAACCTAATTTATAGAAACTAATGAAGGATTAATTATATAACTAATTAATAATTATTAACTACAACAACAATTATAACAAATATATTAATTTCTTGGGATCAAATGGCAAGTATTATCTTTGTGAATTCTTTAATTTCAATATGAATAACTTATTTTTTATTAGATTAGAGAGATAGATTAATTGAAGTACACATAAATTTACTAATCGTAATACAATAATAATAATTACAATTAATTAATATTCTAACATGCACTGAATATATTCTATTATATTCGGGATTACTTCAATTTCGTCACATTTTGATTATTCAAATGTCAACGTAACAAATAAATGGAAAGGATATAAAAGCATAACAACTACATTACTGCACTTTTTAAATTATTATACTCTTTGAATAATTGAACATAATTTTTTGAATAATTCAACTATAGAGTTCAACTAAAAAATAAAGGAAAAATAGTAAAAAAATCACATTATTGTTGTAATTAGAATAAAAGAGAAGATAAAGAGAAATTAAGACAAAATATGAGCATTAAGACTTTAGTTCTCCAGGAACTAGCTAAGTCACTAATTCTTTCTTTTTTTCTTATAATTTCATCATAGATATCATGTCCGTGAGACTTTAAACATAAGAAGAGGTTGGTCATACCTTGTAATGTACCATTATGTATAAAGGTACACACTAAAGGTTGTAACCATGAAACCTTGCTAATGACTTTCTTAATTCCTAATTGAGGTAGTCATTTATTACATGTAAAATATATATATTTTACAACATTTTCTCTTAGATGATTATACATTATGAATTTGCTTCATTAAAACTTGATTAAGAAAAATTCAATGGGATAAAAAATTGGCAAAGAAAAAAAAGTACAATATTTATAGATAACTTGCTTCCCCTTAAAAGTACAATTAATTATAAAATGTCTTGAAGTTGGTGCGTTGTGACTCTTGGACATCCATCTTCAATATTATTCATAACACTCCCCCTTAGATGTTCATCAGGGATATACTCATTAAAACCTTATTAGAAAAACAACCTAGTGGGAAAAAAATCATAGTAAAGGAAAAAAAGTACAATATCCTCTAGATGAGAATTACCTTATTAAAAACCTTACCAAAAAAAATCATGTAAGGCAAAACCTTGATTAAGAGAAAAGGAGTACAATTTTTATCTCCCTGTTAAGCATCACTTAAGATATATGAATTATAGTAGTTTGACTTCCCCCATTGAAGAATTTTGGAAAAATATACTTTATTCTGTCACATTTGATATATTTTCCTTTTAGTTGAGTTTTGCAAGCAATATATCTTTTGTTGGAATTTTCTTTTCATAAGGCAATTCATAATATTTTTAATATCATGAATCATAGTTCTTAAGAAGAAATATTGACAACTTCCTTCATGAATTACTATTATTTCTACATGGTATGAAGAAGTGATAATTATAGACTGCTCTATAGATCGCCATGATATAGTAGTACCACCACAAGTAAATAATAGCATGTTTGGGGTCTAATTTTATTTTGATCAGATAAATACCCAGCACTTGTATAATCAATTAGTTGGATATAGATTCATATGAATAAAATAATCTCATCAATTGTGCCTCGAAGATATAAAAAGATATACTTAATTCTGTTTCAATATCTTATGGTTGGTGATGAACTATATCTTGCTAATAAACTCACAAAAAAATATTATATCATGTAATGTAGTATTTAGCAATATGCATGTGGGCTTTTATAGTACAAAAGTATGGAACTTCAGCACTAAAATTTTTGTTATCTTCTTTAAATTCAGCAATCTAATGACCATTAGTATACTCAACTATATATATATATATATATATATATATATATATATATATATATATATATATATATATATATATATATATAATTTATATGTATAAATCACTTAAGAACATGTTCTTTATAACTTGATAAATAAAATTTAATTTACTAAATGTTTGATTTGCGAGTGTCAAGATAAAATTTTATTATTCAAAGATCTTTCATTTCAAATTTTTTAAATAGACATATAAGTAAATAAAGTATTTTAAAAAACTTTAAAATAAATATATAATGCATATCAACAAATACCAATGCTCAATAAGAAAGTCTCAACATGATAAGAAAAATAATATAAATTATTACCATATGTAAATTAAGTTCATTGGATGCTGTTAATATTTTAAATCTTTTAGGGATTTTTATGTAGATAGTATGTATCGAGATATCCATAAGATGTAACAACAATATATAACAATATTCATTAATTAGAAGTACTCAACTTCTAGTGTGCAAACAACCTTATTAGATATTAAAATGTAATTGTATCCATTTGTATCCACTGATTTTGCACCTTTTAGGATTTAGATTTCAAGTCCATTAAAACCATTTTTTGGAGTTTGAACTACAAATTCAATAACCTTACGTTTTACAAGTGAGTTCAATTATGTCTGCAAGACATTTTTCTATTTTGGCCAATCATTTCTTCATTAATATTCTTCGATGATTTTAATTTCAAAATTCTTATTATTGTTCATAATATTGCGTACTATACAAATATATTGTCAACAATTATTTCTTTTTGAATTCATCATTTTGCCCGTAGAGACATAATTTATTAAGATTTCATTATTTTCATCACTTTCAGGTATTTTAACTTTTTCTAGAGTTTGAACTACTTGTGAAGTTCAGACTATTTTAAGAATATTACTTTTGTCTCTAATATCTTTTTCAACAGTATCCTCTTTAGGATTATTTGTTTTCTTAACAATATTATTTGCTTCTTCTCTTTTCTAGACTTTGTCTTTGGAATTAATTGGTCTACCATGTTTCTTGCATGTTTTTGACTCATTTGATATCAATTCCAAATAGAACATTTATAGCTGATATAAGATTTATTTATCATTTTGCAATAGAAAATGCATCTGGCAATTTATTAAATTGCTCTTATTCGTAAATGTATTATCATTTAAAATTCAAGTTCAAATTGCCTTATTCAATGATTTAAATGATATAATGATGACGCATTTCAAGTAATTTTCTTTTTCAACTACTTATTTTTTTTCGTAGTATTGGGAACTTCATTTAATATCTAACATATATTCTTAACTTTCTTTTAAAGCTCATTTTAGTGCGATGTGGTAGAGTCAGAGTAATTGTATCGCACAAAGGAAAATTCTTATATGTGAAATATTTGGTGTTAGGCCAAAATCTAATTGTATAGGGGAGAACTTATAACTATTTGTTGGTCTTATACCAACAAGTGCTGTAACATGTAAAAAAGTATGCCCCAAGCAAAAACTTAGAATTTTGTTCTCACAATTTATTCTATTATTTAGCTATCAATTGAAGGCATTTGAATATAAGCAACTGAATATTCAATATTTCACCAATGGCCATATAATAATCACTAAAAGATTGAGAAGTAAACTCATAAACATTATCAAGACAAATTGTTTTTATTTGGAAATTTATACTCTTTATCAAATACCTTACATAATTTCATAAACACCATGTTGCGTGTTGATAATAACTTCACATGTGACCAATTGGCTTCTAGCCATAAAATATCTAATTGGTACACACGATTTTTGATATAATCTACAAATATCATTTTAAATATGTTCTAGAAATTCAGGAAATTCAACTCTATTTTTAGCTGATTATGGCCTTATAATTAATTTGTATTGAGAACACGCAACACATAAAAACTCATTATATTGAAGAATCTTTTGGTCCTTCAATGATATCCATATGAATTATTATCAATATTGACCCATAATAACATAACTAGTCATATGCCAAATAACAAAATTATTTGGATAAGTAAAATTCTGGTTTACAACAATATAATAAACTTTTAGTTTCAATAGCATGTGTTTTAATTGCACTCATATCTATTTAACTTAATAATGAATAAAACATAATATATAAAATTTTATTTATTCAAGTAACAAAATATAGTAACTATTTAGGAAGCTTGAATTACTTTTGTACTACCATATATCAAAATTTATCATTAATCTATATATAAAAAGAATTGTGAACATACATATTTTCTTCAATCAATAAAATTCTAAGAAATTAAACCATATATGTTTTATTTAAAATATTGTAAACTAACAAAATAAGAGAAAATGTGTACGTGATGATTTTAAATCATATTAAAAATAAAATAAATACATATAAAATGACAAATATGAATTCTAAAGAAATAATTCAACTATCAAATCATCAATCAAGTGATAAAACTTTCCTCTAGAATATTTATTGAAAAGAAACACATTCAAATGTATATTATTTGTAGAACCATGACCAAATATATAATTTTCACAAGCAAAATTTTGACATACAACAAGTATGACCAATGTCCTTTAGTACATGCTACAACATTAAGATCATTTTACTCTATTTAATATTCTCATTATTATCTCCCTACTTCATATGATATATATTCTTGGAAAAGTTGGAACTACCATTGTAATTGTTATTTTTCTAATCTCTGTCACATCAATGGCCATAACCATGACCTCTGTCATACCTAAAATTATAATATAGAATATTCACTTTAGAGAATGGAATTCAACCCTTTGGGTGACTTTTGTGTGTTTTTTTTTTATCAATAACTCATGTTTATATTCAATCACAAGAATGCATAAACGCAATTGAAAATATTTCTTAAAATAATTTTTTCATTTTTTTTCTACTGAAGGAGTATATTCGCGAAGTATAAAAGGTAGATGATATTCTCTCTCTCACATTCCTTTGTTTCAAATTATATTAAGATCAAATGAATTTTTTTAGATTTAATCATGGTCTAAAGGTGTATTTCTTCCAGAACTATATCATAAATCTTCATATAAAAGACTATCATGAAAAATAATTAATTTTGTGCAATCTTTCAGGGATGCTTGAATAGTAATATCTTTCATTATTTATCAAGAGTTACAAATTCAATATAAAATAAAATATGATAATTGTATTAGTCAAATAAGATTGACAATAAAATTTTATGAATGAAACACAAAAATATTCCATATTAAGGCAAATATGAAAGAAGCCATAAGAAAGAACAAATCAATGAATTAAATTAATCCAAAAAAGTGATAAAAAGATAAACTCTTTCAATAGAACCTCTAAACTGTTCAAGTCATCACTCATATAGTAGAGTCTTATGTTGATAATGTGTTGTAAATAAAATAAAAAAGAAGATAAAGAAAGATTAAGATAAAGAAAATATAAGCACTAAAAATCTAGTTATTCAAGAACTAACTATGCCACCAATTCTTCTTTTTTCTTCTAATTTCATCATTGATATCATGGCCTTATATAGAACTTTAAACATAAGAAAAAGGTGGTTACATAAGAGGGTGATTACACCTTGCAATGCACCATTATGCATAAAGATTACAAATTAAATAAGCATACAAAAGGTTATAACCATAAACCCTTAATGATATTCTTAATTCCTAATCAATGTAATCATTCACTTTATGTAAAATATGCATGTTTTAAAATAATTAGCATTATGTTCAAATTATTAACCCTTTGGATAATTAATATAACTCTTTAAATAATTAAATAAAAGAATTCGAGAACTATATACTATAACAAACGCGTTTTTGTGCCTATCAATACGCAAGTACTAACATAAAATGGATTCTCTTATCTAAAATAATAACTAAATATATATATAACAACTTTATCAATAAAGATTTAAAATTAAAACAATTCACAGGTACGATTGGTAAGATAACTAGTTTTATACAATAAGTGCGTTCAGAATATAAAACTAATTAACGATTAATTATATAAACAAATTAGCCATTATTAATTACAATTATAATTATAGTTAATTAATATTCTAACATAATATAGTATGAAATCTAGTATATAGACAAGTATTTTAACATATTGATTTGATACAAAACATGACGGATTTTTTATTATTAAATAATTTTGATTGAAATTTTAAAATAATTTCATAATTACAGTTAATGCGTGTACTTAAGAGCATAAAGATATAGGACTCAAAATAGTATCAAGAGCATAACCCAGAACCAAAATTAAAATTAAAAGGGTTTGTGAGGATAGTTTAAAAATAATGTTAATGCCTTAATGACAAATTTTCTCATAATTGTATAATTTGAATAGAAGGTTGACCCATTCAGAAGGTTGGGTCACCGGATTAACAGTCAAACTGTAGGTCAAACGATTGAATCGAACAATTTGGACAAAAAAAAATATTTTTTAAAAAATTTATATGAAAAATTACTTGACATAAAAAATTATATTAAAAAACACTAAACAAAACATATTATATGAAAAAAATACTTCCAAACAAGCGGTGATAATAATTTATTAGTTAGATAATAATATAAATTAAGAAATTGAGAATAATATTCAATAGAAGTATATGATTTAGTGATATAATGTACTTTAATAACAAATTTTTTAAGTATAGTGTTCAAATATTAAAAAATACATTTTTGTTAAGTTTCAATAAAATAAAAAAGTGTCAACCCAGTCAACTCAAGTTTTGCTTAACCTGTTGTAACCGGTTTTTCGTAGTGATTCGAGAATCAATCCAGAATTAAGTTTCATTTGTAGTCTGATCAGTTGAGCCACATGAGCAGCAGCCACCAAGGGACCAAATAGCAAAGTCCCAAAGCAGCAGTAACTGAGGTTTCAGGTTACCAGTGAACTATAACAGCCGGATCATTGATCGGATCATTGAAAAATCGGACAAATAAGTTGATTGGACTAGCTTGAAACTCAAGTCGCAGATCTTTAGAGTGAAACAACAAGGTCAATGCAGTTCATACAACTTTAATTTTTTTTATTATCTACGTTGAGTCCCTCTTATTAATTACGTAATATAAAACAAATAAATGTATATATGTATATTAAAAAGTATAGGCACTAATAATTAATTATATCAATTCCAGGAAAAATATTAATAAAACTATACAAATATAGGAACTAATACTAATTACATAAAGTATAGGCACTAATAATTAATAACCTTAAGTATTCAATTAAAAAAAAAAAATTAAACTTAGATTATGTGTTTGTGAAAGTTTCCTTTCTCAAGTACTTTACTGTGCACCTTTGGAAAATCCTTAAGTATAAATTATATATCATATGAAAAGCACAAGAAAGAAAAAAGTGAAAAAATTAATTAGGTTTCAATAAAAAAATATATTTAGTATTTACAACTAATTATTTCTCTAGTTTATTTGCAAACTGGACCAACATAAAATAATAAATTTAAGTTATAAAATAATCAATATTTATAATTAACTATTTCTCTTATTTTAATTGACGTTATCACATTCTCACATAAATATATCTTTCCATGCATCCCCACAAATTTTGGAGTCGCATAAAAATATTCTTTCCATTGTTAGTTAGTTAAACTGACAACGTTTTGAATATGGTTTTCTTTTTTTTTTTTATTGTTACAATTTGGCCCACGTCATTAGCATCATTTAATGTTTGATTCTTCCTTTTCAGTATAGAAATTGCAACACTACTACCTGGAGGTAGAATAGTTCATAACAGATTCCAAATACCTCTTAAAAGTTTTGCAGGAAATACTTGCTCAATTAAACAAAGGGTCCGTTTAACATACTCCAGGAAGTCAACGGAGTTTTGATACTCCCACTTCTTAACCTGTTGTAACCGGTTTTTGAGCAACTTTTGTGTATTGTAATTATAGTCCCTGAAGCTTTTCAATTCTTACGAAGGGGCTTCAGATGAAGGGACCACATTTTTTCTGCTCAAGAATTAAGTTTAACATTTGTATGGGGTGAAAGGCCCACACACGCGAGTGTGCGGCTCAGAAACCACCGGCGGAACTCTGACTTACCGCGCCCTCCATAAACGCGTCAGTTGAGCCACATGAGCAGCAGCCACCAAGGGACCAAATAGCAAAGTCCCAAAGCAGCAGTAACTGAGGTTTCAGGTTACCAGTGAACTATAACAGCCGTTGATGAGAATTGGTCTAAAATCAACGATGAAAAGAGCAATGACTTTCGAAAACGACACTTAAACAAAACACCCAGCTTGCACAATTAATAATTCAAATTGATCTTATTGTTTGGTATAAAAGCACCAATGATAAAGAGATTTGCATTTGAGGCCCTTGAATGATCACTGAAGGACAGGTGAATTTAGATGTTCAGGCGCAACATAAAAGCAGTTTGGTGCATGTATAAAGCTAAAAGGCAAGACATATTTCAAGCATGTATAAATAAGTCATATTTGAGGGATGATCGTAGAATTTTCTTTCTTTCTAAAAGCATGAGGGTTTTTTTTTTTTTAATATGAAAAGCATGGGAGTTTTGTGACACTTCGGTTACATGCACAAGAAGTACATGCAGCGCACGAATTTAACACATGGCTTCTACAAGTTGGAGATAAAAAAAAGTCGTATTGCTCGGTAGAAAAGGTGAAGACATTCTTACGTGGACAAAAATACCACAGCAAGATGTACTTCAGTCAATAAGTGATCCTGTGAAGCAAATTGATGAAAACACGGACCCAAATTTCTTACAACATATGTGGCATGAAGAATATCTTAGCGAATGCATGGGTTATTTTAAATCTTAGATCTATAATTATAAGTAGTTTTTTATTTA
The DNA here is from genome assembly GCA_029884595.1 of Ormosia semicastrata. Lineage (NCBI taxonomy): Eukaryota > Viridiplantae > Streptophyta > Magnoliopsida > Fabales > Fabaceae > Ormosia > Ormosia semicastrata. The sequence goes on from JAQQTO010000063.1 coordinate 118,257,096, forward strand.
ATAGTCGCATATTTAAAATATGTTCAAATTGGCTTGTTTTGATTTTAACAAACTTCTAATCAAAGTGGCGCAACATTCCTCTTCACAGTGCAACATAAAGTGACGAATTTTTAACTCATTATCCCTTGTTGTCCCGTTTTGAGCTTGAAAGTTTTTTCAATAAACCTTTGGATTTGCCATGATGACTATTTTGGAGAGTATAATGAAAGGTGAAGAGAGTGAGGAAAGTAAGTCTCTGAAAAATTGAAAAGTTCAAAGGAAAAGGATGTGTTTGGAATGCAAAAAAATAGAAAATAATTTTATTTGTAAATTAAACTTAATTAAATTTTGTATTTGGAATATTAAAAAATAAAAAATAATTTGATTTTTAAAATTTTATAGATTTTATTTTTTTTTTTTTTAAATTTTATCAAATTTGATAAGATTTGTTAGGAATTAATTTGATTTGAAATAAATATACTATTTTATTCTTAATAATAATCTTTAACAACTTCTCATAAGGGTTAAAATGTAAAATGATAAAATCAAATAAAATCAATTCTCATTTTAATAAATTCCAAACACAAAATTTGATTTCTAAATCAATTTAAATCCTATTTTTTTTAAAGTTCTAAACACAAAATTTGATTTCTAAATTAAATCAAATCAATTCAAATTAAATCAAATCAAATCATTTCTCATTTTTATTCATTCCAAACACACTCATAGATTAATATAAGAGTGAAAGGAGTTGTCATTGATTGATTTATCAATTAAAAATGGAAAGACTCAATTGGGTATCTAAAAATAGTCTATGTTTTAGAGTTAAGGTTCAAGAGTTAATTATACGTAGGGAAGATGTTAACACTTTACATCGTTCATTCTAAAAATAGTTATTTATTTTATTTTATTTATTTTTAAGTTAATTAAGTTAGTTCTTTATTATTTACAAGAAATATTTTTATTTTATTTTTTTACATGTCTCATTTTGTCATGCATATTATCAAGGTAATAAATGAATATGACAAGTAATGAGTGGCTAAGTAATCATTTTTATATAGAACAATTGAAACCCGATAATATATTATGTGAAAGTGGTGAATTAAAAATAATTTTTTTAATTTTTTTTATAAAAACAATCGGCCAAATAAAGTGTAAAATGTTTAGATCAAATGTGATTTTTGGAATAATTAGAAAAAGACTTTTAAAATTTGAATTCACCATAATCATAAGATTGAAGATAAGTGAATTTGTTCACATTTATTTTTTTATATTTTTTTAAGAATGGAATTTATATTTATATTTGCAAAAATTAGACTCGACCAACTCTTCTGGCTAAATCTAACATAAATAGCTTCAAGAGTATTGAGAAGAATTTGTTGATCGTCATATTGATCTTCCCCCAATTTTTTCATTGTCGACCAGATATTTTGTTTATTTTAAATTAAAATTTTATTTATCTAAATTGTGAAAATTAGACTCTATTTGCGCTTCTAGCTAAATCTAATAAAAGTAACATTAAGAATATTGGAAAGAAGTAATTGATCGTCACTTTGATCTTCTCTTAATTTTTGTTATCATCAACTAAGTTTTACATGTTTGATACTTATAGTGTAAAGTAACACACATGTTTAAATTAATTAAAAACAAATTTTTGGGAATAAGATTTTAACAAGTAAAATAACATCCAAAAAGAGATGGAAGAAGATTCTTATTGAAGATCACTTAAAATTCCGCCAATGCTTATAGCAAAATTTAAGAGATCTCTTCACCTTCAAAAAATCATGAACTTTGCTGCCACATCAACTAATTATAGATATTCCATCATCAAAAATCTTGATCAATAACATTCAAATCAATAATATAAAATAGAAATACAAAAAAAATAAATAAATATTTTTATTAAAAATCATCTAAGACCCTACTAGCACTTTTAGTAAAATCTTGAAAATCTCCTTACCTCCAAAAAGTCAATAATTACCGTCACTTTAACTAATTTTTATATATTTCATCGTTGAAATCTCAATCTATAGTTGATATATTATCAACAATCAATAAATTAAAAGAAATGAATAAAATGATAAATAAAATAATTTTCAATAAATAATCTGCTTAGTATACCACAAATAATCTATATATATATATATATATATATATATATTAACATCATTGTCAGAATTAAGATCAAATTAATAAAAGTAAAAAAATAATAATAATAATAAGCCGGTGGCGCGTAACAACAAGTGTCATGTTGTTCGCGTCACATCACGTCCAAACTTGCTGCAAGATGCAGCTTTGCTTTTTGTTTTAGTTTTGTGATGATTGAATTGCATCCCGTGATGACAACCAGTGTTCTGTGGCAACAAAACCAAAAGGCTTATAGCTTTAATTGTGAATGTGAAGAAGAAAATATGAGATTATACGGTGTGATGGTTGAGAGTTACCGAAAACAAATGCAAAGCCTCTAAACAGCCTTGTGGTTTAACTCTGCACTCTTTCTCTTTCTGAATTTTTCTCAGCAGCAACTTGAATTTTCTTCCTAGCTTTTATTTATAGGGTAAGGATATTAGAGTATGAGCTCTATTAGATATCTATTCCAGTAATTCTTTTTGTCAACTAAATCCTTATATCATGATTCTATTTGTCTCTTAACTTTTATCTTTATCTCATTTTTAATTTTTTTTAATAAGATCCTACTTCTTTTCATCTTTTTTTTAAATTTAAATATTTGTTATTATCTCTCTTCTCTTTTTATTCCTTATTTATATCATTGGACTCTATTACAAAAACAACTTAAAACTCAAAAATATCTTAGGCAACTTTGGATATCAACACAAAGTATTCTAAATAGATTTTTTAATTAAAAAGTTTTTTAAGTGTAAAATAAACTAATTCAAATATTCTTCTAAAATTATAAAATGTAATACAAAGACTCATATTTAAAATTTAATAATGAAATAATTTGATTTTATTTTGTTTGTTTGTTTTAATATTTTGGTGAACTTCTATTATAAATTTATATACAATATTTAATACTTACTTACAAGTTGTGTAAATAGAGTAAAAAAATAAAAAGAACCATTTTAATTTATTTTAACATATTACATTACTTTTTTTCATGAGATGGAAAACTTACATAATTTTTACTGTCTTTTTATCAATAATTTTATAAATATATCTTAATTATATAATTAACTTACAAATTAATTTAACCTTCTTGTTTTTTCATTACTTATTACTTAATATTTAGTAATTGGAAATGGAAGAAGGAATGTGTGGTACAACAAAATCAAAAGGCTAATTGTATGAAGAACAATAGTCTATGCATTCATTTGAAATTGTGTTGATTGTATGAACAACTAATGCATGACATATTAGACATCCTATTTTGTATGATAAGTAATTTAAGAGTCATGTCTGTGATCAATGTAATGTAGTGATTGTGTTTTCTTGATAGTTAATAACATGCTGTTTTATTGATTAATTTGAGATATTGGAGAAAATTTAAAAGAAATATAATAAATCTTTTATTTTCACTACAAGAAATTTGCTATTTAGCGATAGATTTTAGCGAGGAAATTTTTTCTCGCAATTTCCTAACTAATTAGCGACGTATTTGTGGGGGATTAGCGAGGGGAAATTGATCCCTCGCTAAATTCTAAAAATAAATGCAAGGTGGAAAGAGCTACCAAATATCAAGAGAATTGCGAGGGAAATTTTTCTTCGCTAATAAAATTCCCTTGCTAATGTAAGTATCAATTTATTCAATTTTAGGGAGGGAATTAGCGAGGGAATTCCCTCCCAAATCCCTCACAAAACTTAATAATTAAAGAGAAGAGAATATCCTAACTCAGTAAATCTCTCAAAATCCCAATCCAGCCATTCTCTCACAATCCTAACATGCAACTTGAACCCTAGGCTATCCATTGCATCTGCTCTACCCAACCACCACTGTGGGTTTGGCGTTTCTGCCACTTCTGATTCTGCCCAGGTAACATTCACTTTTGTCTCTGTCTTTGTATTGCCACGAAGGTCAATTCTCAATAGGATTTTGGAAATTTAGTATTTCATTTGATTTTTAAATAAAAAAAATTAGAAAGCATTCAAACTACCATTTTTCTAGTGATTTGTGTTTCTTCTCTTCCACTGGGTTTGTTAGAAAATGTCACTAAAGAGAATATATAAATAGAAAGTTTGAGTTTTGAATTGTTTTTCTGTGAAGCTGTAAGAAAAATTTGGCTAAAAAAAGGAGGTTAACAGAGGATACATTTGTATGATTTTATGATTTTCAAATAGGAAGCTTAAACGAGCTTAAAAGCAACACTGAGCATTTCATTTCTCACCCAAATTTTAATTTTGAAAATTTAACACCTAAAATGTTGTTGGATATATATAAAGCTCTTAACTTATTACAAATAAATATGCTTATCACAAAATACATCAAACTTAAAATGTGAAGGATTCCTTAACTCAAAATCTTAATGAGCGTCACAAACAATGAGATGCAAATGCTATTGAAGAAAATGAGCAGGCTAGAGACAACACAAGGAATAGATGGATGAAATGACAACACATCTAAGAAAGCTTGTTAAAATGTTGTAAGGCCAATGAATGAAAGACAACACTAGAAAAAATTTGAAGTGACCACTAGAAATAGGCAAATGACAGGAAAAAAAAAACAACTTGACATGCAAGCCAAGCATACACAACAAGGCCTAAAGACAACAATTTTTTGCTTGTTTGTTTGAGTGTGCAGACTTGTACAGATAACCATTTGTATAGTCACAGACAAGTCTAACAATTCCACGGCTAATTTATTAATTCAATACTTATTGAAAATGATCATTTTATTGTTTGAAGTGTATCTTTTGTCTTGTCTTGATTTGGTAGATAGGGCCTCTCGGGCCTATTACTGTTAAAATTATTATATACTCTGCCAAATGTCAATTAATCCATGACATATTCTCAGATAATGTGGGATGTGTATACTCTCTACAAGTCGAAATATGATATATTGTCTGTCATATACCGTTGTATGTATATACATTTTAAAATGTGTATAGCATTTTAACACCTTGAAATTTTTGAAATTTTGCGATGATTTGCAAGGACAATGAAAGTTGTTTATTTGCCTATTACTTTGCACAAAAGCTTAATTTATTCCCCTCCTTTGAACCACGTTGCTAAGAAATTGTTGTTGGGTTTCTTTTTCTTCCCTCCCACCTGTTAAAAACTCTGATGTGCACTCTGTATGCACCTGCTTCAATTTGCATACCCTTCTTTCTTCCTTTTCTTCTCTTCTTCTTTAACATTTGGTTTTGTCATTGGCTATCTTGTGGCTAATTTTTATTTTTTATTTTTTTAATTTCTGTCATTGACGACTAACGAGACATTCATTGTGCTCTAAATCCTTATTCAGTTGTGTTAATTCTGTTTAGATGCTAGGGCAATTACCTCATTATTTTGATTTATAATCATTTCAGTTTTGAGAATACACCTAGAGGAGCTTGATGCTGTCTTATATTTTTAAATACTTTTGCTTATACATATGCTTATAAAATACTTAGAAAGCATCTTGTATTAGTGGTGTGACTATAAAGCTCTAAATGTGCCGTGTCTATGGTTTATAAGTCTCGAGAAGCTATATTTTGATGTACTTATATTGAGTATGTGTAGAAAATGTAGTTAAGCTATCTACTATTACTCTATAAGGAAGTTTCCTTTGAGTAATGTACCTTTGTAAATTATTCCCTTGCTATCTCTAAGAAGTCTTATTTGCAAGGTACAATTCCTTATTAGAGGCACTACTTTTATAGTTACTTTAATCGAACCAAGAACTAGACAATCTTTCTCATAACAAATGAAGTTCTAGTTACTTTAACCTCACTTGTTTGTTAAAATACTGAGTGTCACCTTAGAGACACATTCTCCTCTTGCTTAAATATTAAATATTGGTATACTTTATATGACAGAAAACCCTTTTTTTCCTTTTTAACATGGCTTCTTCTCATTTTAATTGATCCATTAAAAGAGAGATAACAAGTATTACTAACATTTATCTAATACTGATCTAATTGTTAATCATGGGGTCATCTAAAGTCCTTAAAACAAAACCTTAACTTGGTCTTTTTCAAATTTAAATCCTTCAAGTTATATAGAACCATTTTTTGTGACTCTTAGGCTAAGCTTCTTATCAAACAATATCCTTGATATATTAATTGAATTAGTAAGCTCTTCACATTTTAGCATCCTACTTTAAAATGAGTATGTGACACAAGCTGCCTTGGCTGTATATTAATTAAATCACTAATCTCTTCAAATTTTACTCTTGTTGCTGCTAAGTGAATGGTTGTTCAGGCTTTAGGATTCTATTTGTGAATGGTTTTCGAAGACATGGGATAGTCATTTCACCCCTGCAACATTTGTTTCTCATTGAATTTCTTAGAAACATGGTTTGTAAAAATGAGTTACTGGTCTTTATTTGTTTGAACTTTTCAAAATCAGTGTGACTATAGACAAATCCTCTTTATTAATGTGTAGAACCTTTGGTTTTCTAGATTGTTTCCTTAAGTGGTTTCAAAATTTTGATTCCTTTCTAATTGGTGGTTTGAGCTTGACAATCTTGAATATGATATAAATCTTGGCTGTTTGACTTTGGGGTCTAATAATCTTAAGCTTTTAATACCATGATATCATGATATTTTGATGTATTTTGACCAGTTGAACACTATTTTTCTATGATTTGAGACCTAGAAATATGATTTATATCTCTCCATACTTGTTACATGCATGTCTTTATTGAGATTTCAAAGCATTGGCTGAATAGTTTTTTTAGTTTGATTAGTCTGATACTGCAAGTGTATAAGTTCCTGAGCTTGACTTGGAGCTGGCAAGTGGCACTCTGGGAGGAGTTTTTACAAGCTGTTGAAGATTCAATTACAAAAATTAGTGAAAGTAACTATACTTTCTCTCTCTCTCTCTCTCTCTCTCTCTCTATCACACACACACACATCAACATAAAGGTGATGTATCCTATGGATACAGGATAATTAGAAGTACTAACTTTTGTGAAATTAAAAAGGAAAGGACAAATGGTAGTATCCATACACTTTGTTGAGTTCCATATGAACAAAGTAATCAAGACTCTTAAGAAGGTCTTGAGAAAGTCCACGGGTTTACTTTTGGAGATAGTCTTGATGAACATAGAAGAAACAAATGGCTAGACTTTAAAGTAAGACTAAACAATGTAGCATATGACTACATAGAATTGTTGGCTTAAATTCCTCCTCTTTTATATATCTCACTTTTGGGCAGTGTAGTAGTTGCTCGCATTATATGAATTGTTTAAGACATTATAAATTTTCTAATTATGTGAGGTTAGGGTTGTATGCATTGCGAAAGTAAAGGACTTAGCTTGTTGGAAATTGATGGCTTCCTTCTTCTCTTCTGCTTCTTTCACATCCTTTTCTTTTTCGTTGCATGTTAAATCCTTGGTTATGACTCCTTGATATGTTTCATCCTATGTAAAGCAAGATATCATGAACTAGAAGTAGATGTGGTATACTTTATTTTAAGTGAGAATTAACTATTTGTTTAGGATTTTTTTTGTTACCAAACTTTAGTTATGTTGTTCTTAGCTCCTTGCTTTATTTCATTTTCTTTTTGGTTATTGGTAATAGTGGCTCTATTTTTAGCCACTGTTATTGGTAATTCTTTTGGCATATACACTATGAACTTGAATTTCAAGTACTAAGGGTAAAACTGCCACATATGGTTAAAGTTTTATTTTTTTATTCGAGTTAAAATTTGAGCAAAACCTTAGTTTTCTATTTAAGATTCAATATTGATGAGTACGCATACCTTTTCAAGGTACTGCTCATTGTATTAAATCTTGAATTATCCAAGTAGGACAATTTGGTAAGAAATTTTTTCTTCACTTATTTAATAGTTATTCTTTAAATCTCATATCTTATACTTGTTGAAATTTCGGTCTGTTACATTTCCTTTTCTTCTCTGGGTACATACTTAAACGTGGTAGATCTCACTGTGTTCAAGTCATGCATTTAGAGACTAATGGGAAATACTGTCGAAATTTCATCAAATATAAAATATGATATTTAAAGAATAACTATTAACTAAGTGTTGAAAAATATTCTTATCGAATGAGATAGGGCCATACCATGTTAAGAAGGAGATGGAGATTTAAGGAGCCTTAGTTTCCTGTTTGAGTGAAGCCTTAGTTTCCCGTTTGAGATTCAATATTAGTGAGCATATGTACTTTTTAAGGTACTACTCATTGTATTGAATCTTGAATTGTCCAAGTTAGATAATTTGGGAAGAAACTTTTTCTTCAATTTTTTTTTGAAAATGATTGTATTAATGTGCTAAACCAATTTCAGTAATCATGAGACCCAATCGAAGTTGGATGTTAGGAAGAAATGATCCTATTGGCTATGTAAGTGAAGAATTCAAGAATAAAGTTGATGATTTCATTAAGGTTGCTCAAGGAGACTCGACAATTACTGATGCATTAAGTCGTATCCTTTGTCCATGTGCTAGATGTAAGAACCGTGATAGGAGGGAGTCATTTGGGGTAGAACAACATCTGTATAAGTACAGATTTGTGGATGATTATATAAATTGGATCATTCATAGTGACGACAGATGGAGGGATAGTGGCTCAACATCCATTGTCTATGATAATCCTATGGAGACTAAGAATCCATAAGTGAATATAGTTATGGATGCTGCAGGTGATAGATTAAATCTAGAAGTTCAAGATTTAGAAGAGGATCCAAATCTGCCAGCTTTGCAATTTTATGACTTGCTAAGAGACACTGACGAACTTTTATGGGATGGTTGCCATAAGCACATGAAATTTTCAGCTGTAACTCAACTTTTGAACTTGAAGTCAGAGTTCAACATGAGTGAGAGTTGTTATGATATAATGATTGTCATAATTAAAAGCATACTTCCAGAGCCTGAAAGGTTGCCCAAAAACTTTTACAAATCAAAGAGAATGGTTCGTGACTTGGGATTAGGATATAAGAAGATAGATGCGTGTCCTAATCAATGCATGTTGTATTACAAGAATACAGTGACACTCTACTCTACTCACTTTTCCCATTATTCCTAGACTCTAACATCTGTTTATGTCCAAAAAATTCCATAATATATGAGTTGGCATACGGATAGAGTGCATCAAGATGAATCAGTGATCACCCATCCAACTGATACTGAGGCTTGGAAATGATTTGATGCTACCCATTCAACATTTGTGCTAGAGGCTCGAAATGTTAGGCTTGGCCTTTGTAAAGATGGTTTGAATCCATTCAGCAGTTCAACCACATCATATTCATGTTGGCCTATTTTTCTCACACCGTACAATCTACCCTAAGTATATATATGAGAAGGGAATACATATTCAGTAGTCTTGTGATTCCTAGACCAAAGTCACTAGGTAAAAGTTTAGATGTCTATCTTAGACTCCTAATTGACGATCTAAATATATTGTGGGACGATGGGGTGCACACTTATGATGCTTGAAAGAAGTAAAATTTCAATATAAAAGTGACTTTGTTGTGGACAATAGGTGACTTTCCAGCCTATGGAATGCTGTCTGAGTAGAGCACTCATGAAAAACTTTCCTATCCTCTTTGTATGAATCATAGTAAGTCATTTGTATTGAAGCACAGTAGAAAATGCTGTTGGGGTTAGCATAAAGTAAATGATGATTTCTGTGAAAAGGAAGAAGAAGAAAGAAAGGAAAGAAGACAAAAAGGAAGAAGATAAAAAGTGAAAAAAAATGAAAATGAGAAGACAGAAGGAGAATGAAGAAGCTCATAGCAAAGGCAAATGATAAAGTGAAAAGGATAAAAATAATACAAAAGTAAGTAAAAGTTGTTAGTGCTCTTGATAATGCCAAAGACAATTGGCAAAACTATGAAGGGTTGTTGTCTTTTTCATAAACTTTAATTTCAAGAAAAAAGGTTTATACTCTTTTGAGCTTTCAGTTCCTTGCTCCTAAAAAGTAAAAATAAAAAGAAAAAAAAGAATAAAAGAAGGAAAATAAATAGCCCGTTAGGCTAAAAACTTACAAGGGCAGTCTAAGTAAAAGTTAGGGCAAAAAAAAAAAAAAAGAAAAGGGACTTTCTAGCCCTAACACTGGGGCAAATATTTTACTTCAATTTGGCCTTACACTAGGACAAGTTTCTATCATATTCAATTCAACTATAAACTAGGGCAAATTCTCTTTTCTCTGGCTCAATTTGACTCATACTTGGACGAGTTTCTACCCTATTCAATTCGGCCCTAGACTGGAGTAAATTTCTTTTTGGTTCAATTTGACTTTACACTAGGGCAACTTGTCTTCGATTTAACTAGTAAACACTGGCGTGACTTGCATTCTCAAGTGGCATACACTGAGCTTGTTTCATTTTCAAGATGCCTTATATTGGGGCAATTTTTTATAGATGCTTAGTAGAAAGTGATGAACCTTCAAAAACTCATGTTTTTATGGTTCAAATTTTTGGTTTTCATCCTCTTTTAATCTTTTTGATTGAGTTTTGTTCTCAAGTTTTATTATATTTTTATTATTTTAATTTGTGTTCTTATTATGTGTTTTATTTGTTTTTGATAGGTAAATATACATGGAAGAATACTGGATACTTGCATAAGAGAAGAAAAGCTAAAAAAAGCACTTTTATAGTCTAGTGCCCAAGAGCCAGCGCTTGAGTGCTGGCATGGCAGAACATCAACAATTTTTCTGGTGTCCCAACGCCTAGGCGTTGGGAAGGCATTGCTTGAGAGCGCAAAGTGTCAGCAATGTGAATTTGGTTTACGTTCTAAGCGCCTGAGTGACCAGAACCCAGCGTCTAGACATATACATTTTTGTGTCTATAAATAGAAAAGTTACGCCCTTTAACACAGAATTCAGCAGCTGTTAAGGAGCAAAGCGAAGGCACAAATCCTAGCTTGGAGTGGGTATATTTAGGCTTAAAGATTAAGGATTTTATTTAACATTTCCATCAACCTTCTATGGAGTTTGTTGAATTCTTATCTTTGTTTTCTTCTTTCTCTATGTGTAAATAACTTTCTTTAGTTAGGGTGATGTGTAACTAAACTCTTTTATGTGTTTAATCTACGTTTTTATTTCATGATTTATATGTTTATCTCTTTTCTTAATGCTTTTCTAAATCTGATCAATTTAAAAATGATTTTTGGGTTTATGTATGATTTGAAAAAATTGTGCATGAACCTAGAACTTATGATAAACACTTCAATTTCTACAATCACTAAGAATAGACATTGTTGATTGAGTGGTCTTGCTGTTAATTCTCTTGTTTTTGATAAAGTCTTCTTTATTTGGGTTTATAATATAGGATTGGTTAATTCTAAATAGTGTGAAGAGGATTAATTTACCAAGGGATTGAATATTGATTAATTTTAGGAATTGACCATAAATCATTGAAATAAAACTTGATTAAACTAATCTTTGAGTTTGCATCAAAATAGTTCAAGTGAAATCAAAACCTTAACACTGCAACATCATTGTTTTTCGACCTTTGCTTAATTGACTTATTTTTATTCTTGTTAATTTTAATTATTTTTTTATTAGTGTTCTCTTTTATTTATATTTTTACTAACTCTCTTTTTCGATAGCTTAAATAGCATCAATATAGAGAATTTAGTAATTATCAACATAATCCTCGTGGGAACGATATTTTACTCATTCTTTATTATTTTTGTGATTTGGTGCACTTGCCAATAATCACAACAAGTTTTTGGCGGCATTGTCGAGGATTATTATTTGTCAATATTAAATAGTAGTTGAAAAAACATTAATTAGGCACTTATTTTTCTTGTTTAATTTTATTTTTCTTTATTTAATTTTATTTTTAATTTATTTTTTTACATCACTCTGGTTTGCTTATTTGTTTGTTTATGTGAGGTATTGTGAATTCGAAAAAATTACTTTTTAATCCAGAAATAGCGAGAATGGAAAGAGCAAAAAAGAAAGTAGCTAGAGAAAGAAAAAGAATTGAAGAAGAAAATATGCCTGAAAATAACGAAGAACGTAGACGCACTTTGGCAGATTATGCAACTCTGTTTGCTGAAAGGGTTGCAACCAGTATAGTGCGACCTGCAATACAAGTCAACAATTTTGAAATTAAACCAGCTCTTTTACAACTGGTACAACAGGATCAGTTTGAGGGTCACTAGTCAGAAGACCCCAATTTGTACATTAATAATTTCTTGCAGTTTTGCGACACCATCAAATACAATGGAGCAAGTGATGATGCCATTAGGCTAAGACTTTTCATATTCTCTTTAAGGGATAAAGTTAAGAGCTGGCTACAAGCCCAGCCACAAGGAAGCATCACTACTTGGGAAGATTTGGTGAGCAGGTTCCTGACTCGATACTTTTCTCTGTCGATATTTATGAATATGAGGATTGAAATAGCACGTTTCACTCAAAATCAAGAGGAATCTCTATATGAATCTTAGGAGAGATTCAAGGAGCTACTGAGAAGATGTCCTCACCATACATTTGAGATTTGGCAGCAGGTTCAGATATTTTATAATGGCTTAAATCATCCTACTAGGGCTATGGTAGATGCATCTGAGGTGGGTCTCTAAACACTAAAACTCTTGAAGAAGTTTAAGAATTATTTGAGACCAAGGCTGCCAATAAATATCAGATGCCCAGTGGAAGGTCTGTGGTTAAATAGGGAGTTATGGAGCTTAGCACCCTTGATTCCTTACTTGTACAAAATAAAAATATTTTGCAGCAAATTTCTAACCTCACTACTTGGTAATATGCAAGTAAGCTCTATAAACCATCAAGTTTTAAATTGTGATTTCTGTGGAGGTATTCATGCTAATGGTGAGTGTGAGGCAAGCAACACAGATGTTATTTCTCAAGAGCAAGTCAATTACATGGGTAATCCTTCAAGACCCCAAGGCAACCTATATTCAAAACACATAAAATTCGGGGTGGAGGAATCATCGAAACTTTTCATGGACCAATCAGAATATGTTAAGACCACCACCACCTCCATATCAATAACCATCTTCGTCATCCTCTTCATAACCTCAACAAGAAAAGCCATCCAATCTTGAAAGTATTGTTGAGAAACTTGCTCTTAGCACTAGCAATTTCATGTAGGAATCAAAGGCCAATTTTAAGAACCAAAAGGTAGTCATCCGAAGTCTAGAAAATCAAGTGGATCAAATATTAAGACAGCTTACAGAGAGACTTCCAGGTAGCTTACCTAGTGACATTGTGGTCAATCCAAAGGAGCATTGTAAGGTAATCACTTTGAGAAGTGACAAAACTTTGGAAGAACACGTGAAAGAAGCACCTAGCTCTGCAGGAGTTGAAAAAAAATGATGTTCCCACTAAAGATGTCTTAATTCAAGATATCTCAATTCAAGATGACTCAATGCAAGATGATAATAAAGATGAAGAAGCTAAGGATGAACAACCAAAGTGGCAGAGAAAAAAGGAAGATCGTGAGCAGAACACAATATTTAAACCATCACCGTATGCTAAGATCCCGTTCCTGCAAAGATCTAAGAAGGAGAACCAAGAGAGGTAATTCTCGAAGTTCTTAGATGTCTTCAAGAAGTTACAAATAAACATCCCATTTGCTGAGGCACTTGAACAAATGCCATCATATGCTAAATTCATGAAGGACTTACTCTTAAAGAAAATAAAACTCAAAGAAGATGAGACAATAATGCTGACAGAGGAGTGCATTACTATAATTTAGAGGAAACTGCCACCTCAATTAAAAGATTCAGGTAGTTTCACCATTCCTTACACTATTGGGAAGCTCACTATTGGGAAAGCTCTTTGTGATCTTAGGGTGAGTATAAATCTTATGCCTATATCTATAATGCATAAGCTGGGAATTAAAAAGATGAAGTCAACAATGATCTCCCTTCAATTAGCAGATCAATTTATCAAGTACCTTTATGGTATAGTCGAAGATGTGTTAGTTAAGGTGGATAAATTCATTTTTTCAGCTGATTTCGTGGTTCTATATATGGAAGAAGATGCAGACATCCTTCTCATTCTAGGAAAACCTTTCGTAGCAACTGGAAGAGTGTTAATTGATGTGCAGCAATGTGAACTTATGTTGAGGGTGCTAGATAAGAAGGCCATCTTTAGTGTTTTTGAGGTAATGAAACATCCTATAGAGGAAGAACAATGCCTTAGGGTAGATGTGATTTTGGTTGATAAAATATTAGAGCAAAGTCATCCAGCTTCTCCACTTGAATCAATGTTGGTTAATTCTAAAGCCTCATTGGATGATGATGAAGATGCAACAACAGAGACACTTGAGTGCATAGCCAATTTAGCTTTTCCAATTTTTCCTCGTTCAAACTTACAAAATGAAGAGCTGAAGAAAGAAAATGCAAATAAGGAGAAACCACCAAAGCTAGAATTGAAGCCACTTCCCTCTAATCTCAAATATGCTTTTCTTAGTGAGAATAACATTTTTTCAGTAATTATGAATGTTAAGCTTAGTTTTGAAGAAGAAGAGAAGTTGTTGAGGGTCTTGAGAGAACACAAATCGGCTATTGAATGGACTATTAATGGTCTTAAAGACATTAGTTCCACAATTTGCATGCATAAGATCTTAATGGAAGATAACTACAAACTGGTGATTCAACCGTAAAGGAGATTAAATCCCACCATGAAAGAAATGGTGAGAAAAAAAGTGATGAAGCTCTATAATGCAAACATTATTTATCCTATCTCAGACAGTTCGTGGGTAAGTCTAGTATAAGTTGTCCCGGAGAAAGGGGGATTACGGTAGTAGCTAATGACAAAGTGAACTCATTTCCACAAGGACTGTTACTAGTTGGAGAATGTGCATAGATTACGGGAGACTCAACAATGTAATAAGAAATGATCACTTTTCCTTTCCATTCATTGATCAGATGGTAGAGAGGTTAGCGGGTCACACTTATTACTGCTTTTTAGATGGCTACTCTGGTTATAATTAGATCTTGGTGGCACCCGAGGATCAGGAGAAGACAGCTTTCACTTGTCCATAAGGATTCTTTGCATATCGAAGGATGCCCTTCGGATTGTGCAATGCTCCCGCAACTTTTCAAAGGTTTATGATTTCTATTTTTTTTCTGATATGATTGAAAAGTTTATTGAAATTTTTATGGATGATTTTTCTGTATTTGGATCTTCTTTTGATTCTTGTTTATCTAATCTCTCTTTGGTTTTGGAAAGATATCAGGAAACTAACTTAGTGTTGAATTAGGATAAATTCCACTTCATGGTACAGGAAGGAATTGTTCTAGGACATCGCATCTCCTCACAGGGAATTGAAGTGGATAGAGCGAAAGTGGAAATCATTGAGAAACTACCCCCTCCAACCAATGTTAAGGGAGAAAGGAGTTTCCTCTGGTATGCTGGGTTTTACAGGAGATTTATTAAGGATTTCTCCAAAATCACCAAACCATTATGCCAATTGCTTGTTAAAGATGCACCATTTACTTTTGATTATGAATGTTTTAAATGCATTTAATGTTTTGAAAAGTAAGGTCATTTATGCTCCCATAATTGTTGTCTCTGACTGGAATTTACCTTTTGAATTAATGTGTGATGCAAGTGACTTTGCTGTAGATATTGTTTTAGGACAAAGAAAAGATAAAGTTTTACATGTCATTTATTATGCAAGTAGAGTCCTAAATGATGCACAACTTAACTATGCAACTACAAAAAAAGAATTACTCGCAGTGGTCTTTGCATTTGATAAATTATGTTCTTATTTGGTTGGGTCAAAAGTTATTGTGTATACTGACCATTCAACTCTGAAATATCTTTTGACTAAACAAGATGCAAAACCTAGACTGATTAGATGGATTTTACTTTTACATGAATTTGACTTGGAGATTCGAGACAAGAAAGGAACAGAAAATCTAGTAGCTGACCATTTGTCAAGAATCGCGCAAGAATGAGGCTCAGAAGAAGAATAAGTACCAATAAAGGAAGATTTCCCAGACGAACAGCTGTTCGCTCTTCAAATCCTCCCTTGGTATGTAGACTTTACAAATTATAAGGCCGTTAGACTCATCCCATTAGAATTAACATGGCAACAGAAGAAAAAATTTTTTTTGCATGATGTCAAGTATTATGTTTGGGATGAACCATTTCTCTTTAAAAGATGTGCTGATAGTATATTGAGAAAGTGCACTTTGGATGAAGAAGTACTAAGCATTCTGTGGCACTATCATGGTTCTGACTATGGAGGCCATTTCGGAGGTAATAGAACAGCAGCAAAGGTACTACAATATGGTTTCTATTGGCCTACCTTGTTTAAAGATACTCATAAATTTATTGAAAGTTGTGACAGGCGCTAAAGAATTACCAACATTTCTAGAAAACATAAAATGCCTCTCAACAATATCTTAGAAGTGAATTCATTCGATGTCTAGGGAATTGATTTCATGGGTCCCTTCCCTTCCTCATTTTCTAATCAATTTATATTAGTAGCTGTGGATTATGTATCCAAATAGGTGGAAGCCAATGCCACACAAACTAATGAGCTAAGGTGGTTGTCAAATTCATTAAAAAGGAATATTTTCACTATATTTGGCTAGGCAATAATTAGTGATGGCGGGAAACATTTTTGTAAAAGACAGTTTGAGGCTATTTTGAGAGAATTTGGTGTTAAGCATGAGGTACTCACTCCCTATCATCCCCAGTCGAGTGGTCAAGTAGAGGTTTCTAACATGGAGTTGAAAAGCATATTAGAAAAGACTGTTAAAACCTCTAGGAAAGATTAGTCACTTAAGTTAAATAATGCATTATGGGCATATAAGACTGCATTTAAGACTCCCATTGATATGTCCCTATATAGGCTGGTCTTTGGTAAATCTTGTCATCTCCCTGTACAACTTGAACATAAAGCTTTTTGGGTAATTAAATTTTTGAATTTTAATGTGAAAGCTGCAGGGGAGAAAAGATTGCTACGAATGAATGAAATGGACGAATTTAGAAATGAAGCCTATGAAAATGCTCGTCTATATAAGGAAAGAACAAAGATGTGGCATGATAGAAATATTACCTCACAACAATTCAAACCAAGTCAGCTAGTATTATTATTTAACTCAAGGTTGAAGTTGTTTCCAAGTAAACTGAAGTCCAAGTGGTCAAGTCCATTCTGAGTCATGAAAGTTTTTCCCTTTGGAGCAATTGAAGTTATTGAACCTCATTCGGGAAGAAGCTTCAAGGTCAATGGTCATAGATTGAAGCATTACTGGGGAGGAGACTTTGAATGACAAAAGTCCTTTCAAGCCCTCAGTCAACCTAATTAAGAATAGGAAACGTCGACCTAATGAAGTTAAACAATCGCTTTTTAGGAGACAACCCAAATTTCTTTCCTTTTTATTTTTAATTTATTGCTTTGCTTTTAATTTAGTTGATTTGATTAGGTGTTTTGTCTTTTCTGTTTAGTGGTTGTGAAGTCCATTCCTTTTCAATTTTGAATTAATTCTTTTGGTGAATTATTCAGCACTTAGGCACCTTCTGCCCAAATAATATATATATTTAAGCCAGCGCCCAAGTGCTAGAAAGCTAGTGCCCATGTGCGTGATTGGCATAATAGCTTTAAACAGTGTTGAACGTCTTGTTCCTCATTTTCTACGTTTATGTTCTTCATTCTCCTTTCTTACAAATCCTCTCTAAGACATCTTCAAGCATCTTAATCTCGTTTCCATCGTCATTTACCCTCCTTCTTCCTCCATTCATCCCTTGCACACATTCAAAAGGGGAGGATTTGCCATCATTGGAATGTTCCCACTTGCTTCCCACAAAGACCCACTCATTTTTCCCATTTCCTTAGTTTAAATTCTTCACTTATTGAGGTAAATTCATCAATCTTAGGACTTCATTTCTTGTTATGTTGTGTTAATTTGATTGATTTTGAAAATTGGGGTTCTAGGGTTCTTGAATTGGGATTTTTGGGGAAAATGCAAAGTTGAGTGAAATTGGGTGAAATTGATGATGCTTATTGATATATTTCTTGAATAATTGTTGTTTGAGTGTAAATGATGAGTAAAATTACTGGTTTTGATGGTGCATTTGGATTAGTTGTTGTGTATATTTGATTAGGTTCATATTTGGGTATTTAGGAAAAATGAGCAATTAGTGAATTTATGTTTAAAATTAGAAGATTTGACATATATGTGTGTTAGGTTCATGCTTAGATTCATTCTTTGCTGTGCTCATATGCTCAATATTGCATAATCTTAATTTTTGATGATTTGAATGGAAATATGGAAATTACTTCTTATGTATTGATGAATGTGACTTCTTATGTATTGATGAATGTGGCATGAATTGATGAATTTGGTATTAATAGATTGATGATGAATTTTTGTTCATGTTTGGATTCTAAATGTTGAACATATCGAACCATGAGAAATAAATTGAATTTGAGATTATTTGTTCTTGTGTGCAATATTTGAATTTTGAGCTGTTGATATGGGATATTTATTTGATGTTATCATTTTTCAACAAGAATACACCATGTTACCAGTTAAAAGAAGGAAAGATGCTGCGAGAGAAGGGTCTAGCTCTTCCTTGTATGACCAAAGCCATTCTCGCTCACATACTCACGAGCAGCGGTTCAACAATATATTAGTGAAGCACAATTTTGTTCAAGAGAGAGGTTTCATTCTAAAAGAAAATGAGCATTCGGACATACGACAACAAATCTTAGATAGTGTAATTGGCATTGACAAAAGCAATGATTTTGATGATAACAAATAAGAAAAGAATGGAAGTGCAAAAGATCAAGTCCCAAAACTCTTCAAGTTTAACTTATAGGACTTAGATCTTGTGTAAAGGTAAAAAAGAATCACACTAAGCTCATAATATGTTTTAACATCTTTAAAAGTATTTCTTACATGTTTAAATGCCTAACAAATATTTTTTGGAAAGTTAGTCTTGGTGGTAATTCAAATATATGAAAAATAGTCAAGTTTGTGTTTTACAAAACTGACCTTTGGTTACTCTTTTGATCATATCTTCCAAAATACTTTTAGTGTTGTTCTAAACTTCTTTCATATGAAAATAGACTCAAAGATCTTTCCAATGAGTGGTCATTTGCTTTAAACAGATAAGAAATGAAGAAGTTATGACCATTTAAAGTCAATTTTCAAAACCAGAGTCTCCTAATTGATTAAGCAATTTTCCTAACCGATTATTCACAAAGTCAGAAGCATTTTTCATGTTCTAAAAGCACTTAACCGATTAGTGTAAAAGAAAGGAACATTTCTTTCATGTTTTTAAAAGGGCCTAACCGGTTAGGCCATTTAGCTAACCGGTTAGTGTGTGTTTTTATGAAATATAAACTAAGCCTTAAAATGTCCTAACCGATTAGGGAAAGTGCCTAACCTGTTAGTGTGTTCTTAAAATTCACGTGGACATGCTTTTAAAGAGGCCTAACCGATTAGGCTCATTGCCTAACAGGTTATTTGATAAGTCAGAGACATTTTCCTAAAAGTCTAACTGGTTAGCAACACTCCCTAACCGGTTATCTGGAAAACCAGTAAACACGTCCAATGGCTCTATTTAGAACATTTAATACTCCCCAAACCCCCCCAATGGCTCTTATTTGGTTTGGACTATAAATAAAAGTGTTTGGGCATCAACAAAAAATTGGAGAACAATATGAAAATCATCCTTGAGCATTAAACTTGTGTTTCATCATCTTTTTCTCCCAGCCCCTATTTTGAGCTATAATTATGTGATTCCTTGATACCCATAGAACTTCAATTTGTAATATCCACTCTTGTGAGAGTTTCATCTTATATACACTTTGATTCTTTGTGAAGAGGGTGAGGTATCTTTCTAGAGAAAAAGGGTGAGGTATCCTTTGTTTGTAAAGAGAGTGAGGTATCTCTCAAAAGCTGTAAACGGTGAGGTATCCCTTGGTTGTAGAGGGTAAGGTATCCCTTAAAGGTTGCAAAGGGTGAGGTATCCCTGGTTGAGGCTCAAGCATAAAGGGTGAGGTATCCCAAGGTGTGGTGAGTGCTCTAGTTTGTAAAGGTTATCAAGCACCTGTTGAAGTTTGAAGGTATAGTGGAAAATCTCTAGCGGTTGCTTGAGGACTGGACATAGGCCACAAGTGGATTGGTGGCTGAACCAGGATAAACCTTGTGTTTGATCTTCTAAACTCATCTCTTTACATTTGTGCATTTATTTTATATGCTTGCTTGGATGTTATTCATCTTAGCTTGTTTAATTTGTGAGTGAAGTGTTCAATCTCATTTATCTATTCACTTTAATCATCCAATAGCTTCAACGAAAATTGATAAACAAACGTTTTACGAAAGATTTGAGAAAAGTTTTTATAAACTCAATTCACCCCCTCTTGAGTTTGAGGTCATTTTGTAATAAGTGGTATCAGAGTTAGGCTATTGTGTAAAGGGTTTAGCAGCTTCAAGAGAAAGTGATGGCCTCCTCAAATGATTTTTCAGAAAGTTCTTCTATTTATAGACCTCCCTTTTTCAATGAGGATGGGTATGCTTATTGGAAAGAAAGAATGAAAATTTTTATTGAAACTATTGACTTAGATGTGTGGGATGCTATTAAAAATTGTCCTTTTATCCCCACACAAGTTGTTAATGGTTTAAGAGTTAATACAACAAGAAGTGAATAGAACAATGATGATAAGAAAAAGGTCCAATATAATTTGAGTGCCAAAAATATCATTACCACACCCTTGGAGTATGATGAGTTCTTTAGAGTCGTAAATTATAAATCTGCCCAAGAAATGTGGGACACTTTATAAGTAACCCATGAGAGTACTAGTGAAATGAAAAGATCAAGTATTAATACTTTCACTCATGAATATGAGCTTTTTAGAATGAGCCAAAATGAAAGCATTCAAGAAATGCAAAAACGTTTTACATATATTGTAAATCATCTTGTTTCATTGGGAAATACTTTTCCTAATGAAAATCTTATTAATAAAGTGTTGAGATGTTTGAGCAGGCATTGGCAACCTAAAGTGACGGCTATTGCGGAGTCAAGGAATCTCTCAACCATTACTTTAGCCACACTTTTTGGTACGCTTCAAGAACATGAGCTGAAATTGAATAGACTTAACCAAAGTGAGGAGCTTAACAAGAAAAAGAAGGGGATAGCTCTCAAGGCCACTTCCTCCATAATCAATGATGACAATGATGAAGATGACTTAGAAATAAATGAGAAAAATCTTACTCTACTAGTAAAGAAATTCAAAATATTCTTCAAGAATAATAGAGCTCATAGAAGACATCACTTTCCCCAAAAGAATGTCTATCACAAAGAGGAAGGAACCTCATCCATTCTTAAATGCTATGAATGTGAAGAATTAGATCACATGAAGATAGAGTACCTAATTTATCAAAGTAAAGTGAAAAAATATGATAAAAGATCCTCAAAGGAGAAGAAAGAAAGAAGACCCTACATAACTTAGGATGATAATGACATAAATTCAACCGATAGCTCGGACAATGAGAAAGCCAATCTATGTTTCATGGCTAGAGGAGAAGAGGAAGATGAAGATGACATGGAGATAACATCCTCAAATTCTGAATCAAACTATTTCCCTTCCTATGATGAATTGCAATATGCATTTGAAGAATTACATAATGAATCTATGAGGCTTGCAAAAATGATTTCATGTTCAAAGAAAACAATTTCCTCATTTGAAAATCAAATTTTTACTTGAAATAAAGAAATTGAGGAATTGAAATTAGAAAATGAAACTATTGGGTTGATAGATGTAAATTCTTCACGCATAACATACTCTTCACATAATAATGCACTCACACCCTCATCTTGCTCATCATGTAAAGTATTTGAAATGGAGATTGAGGACTTAAAAAATACTCTTTAAAATTTATCTTTGGAAGAGATAATTTGAATGTATTGTTAGGGAAACAAATATGTATTTTTTAAAAGGCTAGTTTAGGGCATAATCCCAATAACTAAATAAAGTTTCTCAAAAATTTCTTTGTTTCCTCAAGTACATCAAGTAGCCCCTTCATCAAATGTTTTCATTGTTAGTCATGACAACCATTACCCAAGAGGGTGGTGAATTGGGTATAAAAACTTTTTCACAAATGCTCTTAAAATAAACACAAATATTTAAGCTATTAAATAAAAGAAAAGAAATTGCGAGATGAAGAATAAAAGCTTTAAGAACAGTAAATAAATAAATATGCAATAATATAAAATTGTGTAAAATAAAGAGATTGAGAAGAGAAAAGCAGGCACTATATTTATCCCAGTTCGACCACTGACCCACTTGTGGTCTACGTCCAGTCCTCAAAAACAATCCGAGATTTTTTACTATGTATACAAGTTACAATAGGTGCTTGCAACCGTTATATAAAAGAGCACTTTTCACACATAGGAAAACTCTACCCTTGTGCTAAAGTCTCAACCTGCAGGGATACCTCACCCTTATACAAACCTTGAAGTGATACTTCACCCTTATACAAATCTTGAAGGATAACTCACCCTCAATATAGAAGAACAGAAATATAGATGAAGAAAAACTCTCACAAAGAGTAGATGATACAATTTGAAGCTCTATGAAGCTCTCTAAGGATATCTCAAATTTTGGTGAAAAAGAGCACAGAAATTTGGTAAAATATGTATCACAAAATAAAGCAAGAAAGAATTATTTTCAGATAAATGGGTGTTTCTAAAAGATGTCCCAGAAACATGTATTTATAGTGTATTTAAAGCAAGAAAGAATTATTTTCAAATAAATTGGTACCCAGATTTTATTGGGTCCTTGTGTATTAGTTTTTGAATATTAATCTATTATGCTCTCATGAAGATTAATTTTTCATAGTTTGTAAATTGAGCACAATAAATTAAATAATTTAAATACCATTAAGCACATAGTTGATAGCATACTTACTTTCATGATATATAGACAATTTTAAAGCATATAAAGCATACATAAGCATTATAGACCCTTATGTACCAAGATATATAACAAATTAATGAATTTTGATATAATAAGAATGAACATAATAATGTGTTAACATACTATTTAAATTTTATCAAGTACACATGATTCTATTAATCACTTAAGGCCTACAAGGAATATACCTCATATTCATTATTATCATTTTTAAGTGGATGTGCATAAGAGGTAAAAACTTTTAATACCTTAGCCTTGACAATCAAGAAAATGTTTTTTCTTACCCATTGCTTCTCTTTTGAAGTTTTGAACTTTGCAAGCTCTAAATTTTGAACTTGAGAAGCTTTGGTTGAAGTCATCTTCCTTCTTTGACCAAAGTTTTTACCATTGGACTTTGGAAACATTCTCCTTGATGACTCCTCTTTATTTTGACCAATTTGTCTATCCTTTTGGGAAATGTTCTGCAAAATTGAAACACTAGGAGGACACTTTGGTACCTACTTCATTTTGGGTCCTTGAATGTTAGTATTAGGGCCTTTAGGATTTTTAGGAACCCATACCATACAATTTCTCATAAAAGGATTTCTTCTATAATTGCATAAATGAGAAATATGTCCTAAATGATCACAAAAATTACAAACAATTGAATTTAATGATGGTTTGATCATTTGAATATCATTTTTGAAAAACTTAAGCCTTTTGTTATTTTTATATTCTAAATTATTTTTGCCATAAGCCTTGCTTGAATTTTCACATGGAATAACACTGATTTTATTCTCATTAACAAGTATAGAATTTAAACAATTACAATCATTAGCTTTGGCAAATTCGAAATATAGGTCCTCAACTTGATTTTCTAAATCAATGCACTTTTCACAAGAAGTTGAGGTTTTACATTTTAAAGACATTTCCTCATCAAGAAAGACATATTCATTTTTCAAAGTTTCAATTTCAATTTCAATAAAGGAAATGTTTTCCAAACACGATAAGTTTTTCTTTTCTAAATTCAATAAATCATCATACAATTCATTATATGCACATTGTAACACATCATAGGAAGGACTATAATATAGTTTAGAATTATTTACCTCAAAGTCCTTTTTAGCCATATAGGAAGTAGTCTCAATTTCTAGCACACTTGGCTCTTTAAGAGAATCACATTCTTCCTCATCAATTTTGTTTTGCTTTGCCTCTTCTTCAAATTGAGCACCATCGTCACCAAGTGGTATTTGGCTCCCTTCAATAGTTTGAGCATCTCTTTGAGGATAATTTTCATGATAAGCTTCCTTTAATAGCTTTTGCTCTTCTTGCATTCTATGTGCAACTTTATGCATAAAAATATTGTTAGCAAGATAGATATCATCAAGAGCATCTCATATATCTTTAGCACTAGGGCAATTTTTAATTTTAGCATAAACATCATCATTCAAACTACTTCTCAAAATTTGCATAGCTCTAATATTCAAAGAAAAATATTTTTTGTCAAAACTATTCCAATTTTGTTTTGATTTGTAAGTAAATCCATTTAGCACAATATCCCACAAATCCAAATCAATAGATTGTATATAAAACTCTACTCTAGCTTTCCAATAAACAAAATGCACACCATCAAAGAATGGTGGTTTATCAATTTCAAAACCTTCCATTTTGAAAAACTTTCAAGGTTGCTAACAAATAAGGATCTTTAACTCTAAGTGGTTAAGCTTTCACCAGAGCACGAAGCTCTGATACCACTTGTTAGTCATGGCAACCATTACCCAAAAGGGGGGTGAATTGGGTATAAAAACTTTTTCACAAATGCTCTTAAAATAAACACAAATATTTAAGCTATTAAATAAAAGAAAAGAAATTGCGAGATGAAGAATAAAAGCTTTAAGAACATTAAATAAATAAATGTGTAATAATATAAAATTGCGTAAAATAAAGAGATTGAGAAGAGAAAAGCAGGCACGATAGTTATCCTGATTTGACCACTAACCCACTTGTGGTCTACGTCCAGTTCTCCAAAACAAGATGAGATTTTTTACTATGTATACAAGTTTCAATAGGTGCTTGCAACCGTTACATAAAAGAGCACTTTTCACACACAGAGAAACTCTACCCTTGTGCTAAAGTCTCAACCTGCAGGGATAGATCACCGTTATACAAACCTTGACGGGATACCTCACCCTTATACAAATCTTGAAGGATACCTCACCCTCAATATAGAAGAAAAGAAATATAGATGAAGAGAAACTCTCACAAAGAGTAGATGATACAATTTGAAGCTCTATAAAGCTCTCTAAGGATATCTCAAATTTTGGCGAAAAAGAGCACAAAAATTTAGTAAAATATGTATCACAAAATAAAGCAAGAAAGAATTATTTTCAGATAAATGGGTGTTTCTAAAAGATGTCCCAGAAACATATATTTATAGTGTTCTTGAGAAAATAGCCGTTGGGTATCATTTAATATCACATTAAAAGCATATAAAATAGCCGTTACGTGATTCTGGGTCGAGTTTATTCGAATAAACATAGTCCTATTCGAATTAATCACTTATAACGCATCAAGAAGTGTTTTCTGGAACCTTTTATTTGAATAAACCTTTAGTTATTCAAATAAACATTTAGTTATTCGAATAAAACGTTAAAAACACGTTCAGTAATGTTTTTTGGGTCATGTTATTCAAATAACCCTTTGGTTATTCGAATAAACCTTTAAAAACTCGTTCTGGTATGATTTTTGTGGTGTGTTATTCGAATAACATATCATTTATTCGAATAAACCATTTTGGTTTCGAAAACTAACTTTAAATGGTCATAACTTCTTCATTTCTTATCCGTTTTAAGTAAATGACTAGTCATTGGAAAGATCTTTGAGTCTATTTTCAAATGAAATATTTCAAAACAAAACTCAAAGTATTTTAAAAGATATGATCAAAAGAGTAGCTAAAGGTCAGTTTTGCAAAACTCAAATTTGGCTATTTTTCATAAATTTGAACTACCACCATAAATAACTTTTCAAAACTTATTTGTTGGGTATTTTAGCATAGGAAAATCATTTGTAAAAACATATTTGAGATATCCATAAGGCTTCTTACATAAAGACACTAAGTCCTATAAGCTATACCATTTAATCTTCCTTCGGACTTGGTCTTTGACATGACTTTGATGTTATTAATACCTTCATGAAATAGGCATTCATATTCTCTTTGTGTTGAGCTTAATAGAGATCTTTTGCTTTCTTATTGCAATGCTCACTCTTGGTACTTGGACTATCCTACAAAGTATTGCTCACTTAAACAAGCATAGTTAGTCCAAATTCATAATTCAATATCTTCATATGCATGATTCATAAATGTATAACTCTAGTTAGTTTAACATGCATATAAAACTTTCATAGACACATCCAAATAAGATATTTATCAATTACTAATGGATATAATCTATATAGAATGCAACAAAGAACATATGCAAAGAGTTCTTTTTGTCTTGTATTTGTCATCATCAAAACTTAACATATTAAACCATTTGGGGCAAACTTATTTCCACAATCTCCCCCTTTTTGATGATGACAAATCATCAAAGAAAAATATGTTGAGCAATATACAAGAATGGATATTCATGTAAGCATATCAAATAATAAGCACAAGAACATATTTTTCTTTCCAATTTTTACTCCCTCTATTTGACATCAACAAAAAGGTTTAGAAAGAAAAAAAATAATATTTTCTCCCCCTTATAGATTCTACATATGATTCAAGAATAAAGGGATGAAATAAGCATGTTTTTCAAGATATAGAAGATTATTCATGCAATACTTATCATATTTTTGTATGTCAACATTTAGCATATGATAGCAGTAAAACACTTTATGTTATCAAATAAAGATGTAATACGAGATATAAACAACTTAAGAGCTAGGCTCCCCCTTAAAATATGCATATTATCAAAATAATAGATAAAGGAAATATGTATGCGAAAACCATGTAAGCACATTACCTTAAAGAAAAGTAAGGTAAATATACATCTTCTTAATTCTTCAAACAAAAAAAGCCATTTTAAAACTTCTCCCCCTTTCAAAAAGAATTTTACAAGAGCACGTTATATTTTCAAAAGCATTTTAGAAGGGTAAAAATATTTTATATAAAAAGTCATATATTCCTTGGAAAGCATCTAGTCATTTAAGATTAATTTATTAACAAGTATCATACAATTCATATCATATAAAATACCACAATAGCTTAGGGATAGAGATACTTATTGAAATAGATAAAGAGTGATGCTTCTTTAGAATGTTCTTCATTTATTTGTCCTTTGAGTTTGCGCTTTCTTTCATTGAATATTTCATTCTATTGCACTTGAAGAAATGCTTCTTTATCTTTCTCTTCATTCGAATTCCATTCAACTTTTCTCGTTTATCCACATATGCTTGTATGTAAAAATCTGATGGCTATATTTGAAACACATAGAGAGACTTGCAAAGCTAACTTTAAAAGTTCTCTAAAACATAGGTTAGCATCAAATATTATGTATGCCCATTTATAAGCATAATTTTGATTAATATATAATTTAAAACATGTATCACATTATCAACCATGCAATGTTAACTTTAACAAGAATGTATGAAGTACATATGAACTTGAATAAATAAAAAAATAGTTTAAGCATTTTGAGGCATGATTCAAGTTTATCAAGAAACATATGATCATCATCAAAACTTATTTAGGCATTTTTTAGGAGAAAAAAATAATTATCATGTAAGGCATGTAAAGATATAACACAACTCTCTACTTCTCCAAATATCGTATGATATTAAATTTAAAGTATATAAAAAAAAGGATAATAGTTTGATATCACCAAAAATGTACTCTTTGAATTTTTGTAGATGACTCTCACTTCCACCAACTTCCAAGCTTCAAGCTTTCATGAGGGAATATAAATTTTTGCACCCTTTTTAAAAAATTGGATCCTTTTCAACTTTACTATCCTCAAGTTGAATGAATTTATTCCATTTAAATGTAAGCTTAAGGTAGTTATCACCTTACTAAATAATTCAAAGTACTTTCATTGGTATCCATCAATTTTGGATCCATAGAGGTTAGTCATTATGTCAAACTCATAAGCAAATAAGCATTCAAAATAATAAAATAACAAATGAGTTCACAAGAGTAAAAGATATTTTATTTCATTGATCAATTTATCCAAGTACATATATTCATCAAAAGAATAGTCAATTACATTTGATTAAGCATTCTAATTAAAAAGAATTTAACGAAACGTAACAGAACCTTTTATTTTAGAAAGCCTGTGTTTATTCGAATAAAAAGGGTTTTATTCGAATAGAAGAAGATCATATTCGAATAGAGGATCTGGGAAGGCTAAACGTTTTGGCCATTTAACAAGATTTATTCGAATAACCTGGGGGTTATTCGAATAAACAGAGATCAAACATAAGACACTGATAAAACAAGTTTCTGGTTATTCGAATAGTCTAAGGTTTATTCGAATAGACAGTAAACACTGGAAACACAAAACTGACATCGAAGCTAGTTTATTCGAATAAGCTGAGTGTTATTCGAATAAAGATGATATCCAACACAAATTTTGATCAGCTTTAAAGAATTTTATTCGAATAAGCTTATAATTGTTCAAATAAAAAAGCACAGTAAAACATACATCCAGAGAGTGATTTAAGTGAGAATTAATTTACCCAAATATAAAGTAGCTGCAAAACAAGATTTGGGATATCTCCAATGCTCAAGTCAGTGATAATTTAAGAGAGATAAAAACCATGTTTAAACAATAAATTCAAATATTTAAATTATATGTATGATTGATCAAAAAACTCAAGCTTAAGGATATTATCATTAGACATGTCATTTCAAACAAGAAGTATACTTTATCTAGCATATTAACATGTAGAAATATTTTCAAATTATAAGGCTAGAAAAGTATAATAAAAGTTTTCACTTATCCAAAAATTGTAAGTCCAAACTTCACGGAGACAAGGAAGAGAGTTTGAAATTATTTCTGATTTTTGTACTTGGAGCAGCCACTTTCAAGATGTCAAAGTCAGTTCTTGGCCTTCAAGTACCTACAACACACTTTAATTTTTAACTTTTGGTACCCAGATTTTATTGGGTCCTTGTGTGTTAGTTTTTGAATATTAATCTATTATGCTCTCATAAAGATTAATTTTTCATAGTATGTAAATTGAGCACAATAAATTAAATAATTTAAATACCATTAAGCACATAGTTGATAGCATATTTACTTTCATGATATATAGATAATTTTAAAGCATATAAAGCATACATAAGCATTATAGACCCTTATGTATCAAGATATATAACAAATTAATGAATTTTGATATAATAAGAATGAACATAATCATGTGTTAACCATACTATTCAAATTTTATCAAGTACACATGATTCTATTAATCACTTAAGGCCTACAAGGAATATACCTCATATTCATTATTATCATTTTTAAGTGGATGTGCATAAGAGGTAAAAACTTTTGATACCTTGGCCTTGGCAATCAAGGAAATGCTTTTTCTTACCCATTGCGTCTCTTTTGAAGTTTTGAACTTTGCAAGCTCTAAATTTTGAACTTGAGAAGTTTTGGTTGAAGTCATCTTCCTTCTTTGACCAAAGTTTTTACCATTGGACTTTGGAAGCATTCTCCTTGATGACTCCTCTTTATTTTGACCAATTTGTCCATCCTTTTGGGAAATGTTCTACAAAATTGAAACACTAGGAGGACACTTTGGTACCTACTTCATTTTGGGTCCTTGAATGTTAGTATTAGGGCCTTTAGGATTTTTAGGAACCCATACCATACAATTTCTCATATAAGGATTTCTTCTATAATTGCATAAATGAGAAATATGTCCTAGACGACCACAAAAATTATAAACAATTGAATTTAATGATGGTTTGATCATTTGAATATCATTTTTGAAAAACTTAAGCCTTGTGTTATTTTTATATTCTAAATTATTTTTGTCATAAGCCTTGCTTGAATTTTCACATGGAATAACACTAATTTTATTCTCATTAACAAGTATAGAATTTAAGCAATTACAATCATTAGCTTTGGCAAATTCAAAATATAGGTCCTCAACTTGATTTTCTAAATTAATGCACTTTTCACAAGAAGTTGAGGTTTTACATTTTAAAGACATTTCCTCATCAAGAAAGGCATATTCATTTTTCAAAGTTTCAATTTCATTTTTAATAAAGGAAATGTTTTCCAAACACGATAAGTTTTTCTTTTCTAAATTCAATAAATCATCATACAATTCATTATATGCACATTGTAACACATCATAGGAAGGACTATAATATAGTTTAGAATTATTTACCTCAAAGTCCTTTTTAGCCATATAGGAAGTAGTCTCAATTTCTAGCACACTTGGCTCTTTAAGAGAATCACATTCTTCCTCATCAATTTTGTTTTGCTTTGCCTCTTCTTCAAATTGAGCACCATCGTCACCAAGTGGCATTTGGCTCCCTTCAATAGTTTGAGCATCTCTTTGAGGATAATTTTCATGATAAGCTTCCTTCAATAGCTTCTGCTCTTCTTACATTCTATATACAACTTTATGCATAAAAATATTGTTAGCAAGATAGATATCATCAAGAGCATTCCATATATCTTTAGCACTAGGGTAATTTTTAATTTTAGCATAAGTATCATCATTCAAACTACTTCTCAAAATTTGCATAGCTCTAATATTCAAAGAAAAACATTTTTTGTCAAAACTATTCCAATTTTGTTTTGATTTGTAAGTAAATCCATTTAGCACAATATCCCACAAATCTAAATCAATAGATTGTATATAAAACTCTACTCTAGCTTTCCAATAAACAAAATGCACACCATCAAAGAATGATGGTTTATCAATTTCAAAACCTTCCATTTTGAAAAACTTTCAAGGTTGCTAACAAATAAGGATCTTTAACTCTAAGCGGTTAATCTTTCACCAGAGCACGAAACTCTGATACCACTTATTAGTCATGACAACCATTACCCAAGAGGGGGGTGAATTGGGTATAAAAACTTTTTCACAAATGCTCTTAAAATAAACACAAATATTTAAGCTATTAAATAAAAGAAAAGAAATTACGAGATGAAGAATAAAAGCTTTAAGAACAGTAAATAAATAAATGTGCAATAATATAAAATTATATAAAATAAAGAGATTGAGAAGAGAAAAGCAGGCACGATATTTATCCTGGTTCGACCACTAACCCATTTGTGGTCTACGTCCAGTCCTCGAAAACTTTCTGAGACTTTTTACTATGTATACAAGCTTCAATAGGTGCTTGCAACCGTTACATAAAAGAGCACTTTTCACACACAAGAAAACTCTACCCTTGTGCTAAAGTCTCAACTTGCAGGGATACCTCACCCTTATACAAACCTTGAAGGGATACCTCACCCTTATACAAATCTTGAAGGATACTTCACCCTCAATATAGAAGAACAGAAATATAGATGAAGAGAAACTCTCACAAAGAGTAGATGATACAATTTGAAGCTCTATGAAGCTCTCTAAGGATATCTCAAATTTTGGCGAAAAAGAGCATAAAAATTTGGTAAAATATGTATCACAAAATAAAGCAAGAAAAATTATTTTCAGATAAATGGGTGTTTCTAAAAGATGTCCCAGAAACATGTATTTATAGTGTTCTTGAGAAAATAGTCGTTGGGTATCATTTAATATCACATTAAAAGCATAGAAAATAGTCGTTACGTGATTCTGGGTCGAGTTTATTCGAATAAACATAGTCCTATTCGAATAAATCACTTATAACGCATCAAGAAGTGTTTTCTGGAACATTTTATTCGAATAAACCTTTAGTTATTCGAATAAACGTTTAGTTATTCGAATAAAACATTAAAAACACGTTCAGTAACATTTTCTGGGTCATGTTATTCAAATAACCCTTTGGTTATTCGAATAAACCTTTAAAAACTCGTTCTGGTATGATTTCTGTGGTGTGTTATTCGAATAACATATCATTTATTCGAATAAATCACTTTGGTTTCGAAAACTAACTTTAAATGGTCATAACTTCTTCATTTCTTATCCGTTTTAAGAAAATGACCAGTCATTGGAAAGATCTTTGAGTCTATTTTCAAATGAAAAAGTTTCAAAACAAAACTCAAAGTATTTTGAAAAATATTATCAAAAGAGTAGCTAAAGGTCAGTTTTACAAAACTTAAACTTGGCTATTTTTCATAAATTTGAACTACCACCATAAATAACTTTTCAAAACTTATTTATTGGGTATTTTAGCATAGGAAAATCATTTGTAAAAACATATTTAAGATATCCATAAGGCTTCTTACATAAAGACACTAAGTCCTATAAGCTATACCATTTAATCTTCCTTCGGACTTGGTCTTTGACATGACTTTGATGTTATTAATACCTTCATGAAATAGGCATTCACATTCTCCTTGTGTTGAGCTTAATAGAGATCTTTTGCTTTCTTGTTGCAATGCTCACTTTTGGTACTTGGACTATCCTACAAAGTATTGCTCACTTAAACAAACATAGTTAGTCCAAATTCATAATTCAATATCTTCATATGCATGATTCATAAATGTATAACTCTAGTTAGTTTAACATGCATATAAGACTTTCATAGACACATCCAAATAAGATATTTATCAATTACTAATGGATATACTCTATATAGAATGCAACAAAGAACATATGCAAAGAGTTCTTTTTGTCTTATATTTGTCATCATCAAAACTTAACATATTAAACCATTTGGGGTAAATTTATTTCCACATTCATTGTGGGAAGAAAGGGCATAGTACTTCTACATGCAATGTTAGGAAGAACTTGAACACCAAGGTGGGGACTAAAATGGTTTGGATTCCCAAATGCACTTTACCAAAAATTAACACACAAGGACTCAAGAAAAATTGGGTACCAAAAGCCAAAAAAAAAATTAAAGTGTGTGCTTGAAGACCAAGAGCTGACTTTGGAATCTTAAAAGTGGCTTGAATATTTGATGAAAATATCTTTGAACTTGTCTTTTTGGATCAATTATGCATTTAATTCTTGCTGAACAGTTTTGCTGCTTGATTCATCATTGTGCTGCATAACTTGCCATTTTATTGCATATTGTGTTATTTTGGTGCAAAACTTGTCATGTTGTTGCATAATATATAATTTTGTTGCATAATTTGATTGAGTTCATTACATAATACTCTTGCTTTAATTGTTCATGAATCCATTGACTTGAGCATCGGAGTTTCTCCCAAGTTTATTTTGCAAGAACTTAATCCATGCTTAACTCTTTCAATCATTCAATCTCAAGTTCTTATTGAAAAAATTGGATTCAAGCTCCTTCAAAGAAGTATAATCAGTTTTTGAGCTATATTTAAGGTATTTAGAAGTGATGGAAATGAGGCCAAGTGAAGTAACTCCTTAAGGATGGAATAAGTTATTGATATATTAAAGAATGCATTCCTGAAGATTTCTCTGGTTTGTTGGTGAAAGGCAAGTTTTGATGGTCTTAAAGGATGGATTCTTGAAGGATTTTCTAGTTTTGTTTGAAGAATAATCAATTGCAAGAAGATCGTAATCTGTTATGAAGAGCCTCTAACCTGTTATGAGGGCTGTGGAAATATCTGGCACGTTGGAAAGGCTCTTTGTCAAGCTGAAATAATTGATTATGACAAGCTTGTAATAGGTTATGACATGCTCCTAGTTGTTTGGTGCTCTCTGCCAAGCTCATATAACTAATTATGAAAGTCTTATAATTGGTTATTCCATCTAATCTGAGAGCAAAGAATTTCTTTGTCCAACCCTAATAACTGATTAGAACATAACCATAATTGGTTATGCTCCAAAATAAAACATCCAACCGAGCCTCTTTCTTCATCTTTCATGAGCCTTATTCCTCCATTGTCATCTTCCCCCACTCACGCCCACTTACTCAAACACCTCTCCCACTTCAAATCCAACTAAAAATCTTGGACCATTATGACAAAGAAGCTAATTTTCTACAAGAAGAATGTGTGGTTAAGCTTGCTGGAAACAACAAATTTGGGAAAGCCACTTTTAACCGAATGCAATTCAAGAGAATTAATGATGCTTGGGTTTATGGAAGAGGACGAGAGGCAGCAGTAGCAGCTAAAGGTCTTGATGCTCCTATGGAGAACGCCCCTGCAAATAATGAAGATCGTCTTCTTACTGTTCTTCAAGACATTCAAGCTCAGAATGAAAGAACTGAAACTAGGTTTACAAATCTTCAAGCGTATCAAGAGAATAGCATCACAGCAATCTATGATCACCTCAGTGCCATGAAAGATCATCTGGACAAACTTGAGTGCTGCTTTTCGGAGGATCATGGGACTTGAGTTTGGATCCTTTTTTACTTTATCAATAGGTTTGGTGTCAATATAACTCTGTTTTGCTCTGTGTTGCTATTATCATGAGTCATGCTCTATTTATGGTCAGTTTATGTTCTTGCCGTGAACATTATGATATTGATGATATATTATGGCAATCCATTTATGTTTTGATGATACTATTGCTTAATATTATTCTCATAATATCTGTCAATTAGTAATGATTTTGCACTATGTCTTCTCTTTGTCAAAATTTATATATTGTATATATTTTTTATTATGACAAAATGGGGAGAAGTTTATGAGTCATTGAGAAAAGGTAAAAAGAAAAAAGGTGCAAATTCAATGATCTTGGGATTCCAAAATTAAGGGGAAGCTGTACATCTCTAATCTAATCACCTCTTAAAAAATAGAGGGGGAGTAAGTCTCTATCCTTTTGTGAATTCTAATTTATTTAAACTAACTCTTTTCTTAATAGTTGTTTATCATCATAAAAAAGGGAGAGAATGTAATTGGCATTCACAAAAGCAATGGTTTTGATGATAATAAACAAGAAAGGAATGGAAGTGCAAAAGATCAAGTCCCAAGACTCTTTAAGTTTAGCTTATAGGACTTAGATCTTGTATAAAGATAAAAAGGAATCACACTAAGCTCAAAATATATTTTAACATCTTTAAAAGTGTTTCTTATATGTCTAAATGCCTAACAAATTGTTTTTGGAAAGTTAGTATTGGTGGTAATTTAAATATATGAAAAATAGCCAAGTTTGTGTTTTGCAAAACTGACCTTTAGTTACTCTTTTAATCATATCTTTCAAAATACTTTGAGTTTTGTTCTGAACTTATTTTATATGAAAATAGACTCAAATATCTTTTCAAAGAGTAGTCATTTACTTTAAACGGATAAGAAACGAAGAAGTTATGACCATTTAAAGTCAATTTTCAAAACTAGAGTCTCCTAACTGATTAGGCAATCTCCCTAACGGATTATTCACTAAATCAGAAGTGTTTTTCATTTTCTAAAAGCTCCTAACCAATTAGGCAATTCACTTAACCGATTAGTGTAAAAGAAAAGAGTGTTTCTTTCATGTTTTTAAAAGGGCCTAATCGGTTAGGCCATTTAGCTAACCGATTAGTGTGTGTTTTTATGAAATATAAACTGAGCCTTAAAATGTTCTAACCGATTAGGGAAAGTGCCTAATCGGTTAGTGTGGTCTTAAAATTCACATAGAAAGGCTTTTAAAAAGGCCTAACCAATTAGGCTTATTGCCTAACAGGTTATTTGATAAGTCAGAGATATTTTCCTAAAGGCCTAACCGGTTAGCAAAACTCCTTAACAGGTTATCTGGAAAACCAGTAAACACATCCAACAGCTCTATTTGGAACATTTAATACTCCTAAAAAACCCTAACTGCTCTTATTTTCTTTGGGCTATTAACGAAAGTGTTTGGGCATCAAAGAAAAGTTGGAGAACAATATAAAAATCATCCTTGCATTAAATTTGTGTTTCATTATCTTTTTCTCCCAACCCCTGTTTTAAGCTATAATTGTGTGATTCCTTGATACCAATAGAACTTCAATTTGTAATATCCACTCTTGTGAGAGTTTCATCTTATATACACTTTGATTCTTTGTGAAGAGAGTGAGGTATCCCTTTAGAGAAAAAAAGTGAGGTATCCCTTATTTGTAAAGAGAGTGAGGTATCTCTCAAAAGTTGTAAAGGATGAGGTATCCCTTGGTTGTAGAGGGTGAGGTATCCCTTAAAGGTTGTAAAGGGTAAGGTATCCCTAGTTGAGGCTCAATCACAAAAGGTGAGGTATCCCAAGGTATGGTGTGTGCTCTATTTTGTAAAGGTTGTCAAGCACCTGTTAAAGCTTGAAGATATAGTGCAAAATCTCTAGCAATTACTTAAGGATTGGACGTAGGCCACAAGTAGATTAGTGGCTGAATTAGGATAAATCTTGTGTTTGATTTTCTAAACTCATCTTTTTACATTTGTGCATTTATTTTATATACTTGCTTGGATGTTATTCATCTTGGCTTGTTTAATTTGTGAGTGAAGTATTCAATCTCATTTATTTATTTACTTTAATCATCCAATAGCTTCAATGAAAATTGATAAACGAACATTTTACGAAAGATTTGTGAAAAGTTTTTATAAACTCAATTCACTACTCTCTTGAGTTTGAGGCCACTTGGTAACAGATAGAAGCTGGGGCAAGCTTTGTAGCCCTCCAGTTCCGGGGTCTCAAACTTTGGTATGAGGGTTCTAGGCTAATGTCTTTTTCAAATCAAATGAATAAGATAAGTACCAGAGTACGATGAGAGGGACAACCATTGAATTTGGTAAAAAGATATGCTCAATGAGTACTTTGGTCTTGAATATGATTATCCAAGCCAATGTGGTTATCATGATTTGCTTAGGAGGCAACTACAACCAGACTTATTACTCGAATAATATGCAAGGTAGGCGCCCAATGGGTGTTGGATACTAGAGGAGTTCCTAAACACTTGAAGAAGGCAGACTTGAAATTAATCCTAAAAATATGGTGCACATTCATTTAAGCCAACCTTCTTTCATGTTCAAACACATTTAATGTCCCAGTTAAAAGGATTATATTAGTTTTTGCTATTGTGATTGGAGAGCCTATTAATATAGGAAGGCTCATTGGCTTCAATATGCACATGGCAGCTCAAGAGACCTCAGGAAGCTTGCCATACCCCTTTTTCATTATGCAACTGTGTTCTAAAAAAGGCATTAACATAATATGTGATAATCTTATTCATCCTATACTTCCATTTACTGCATCGGTAATTAAGAAGTACTTTCAAGAAGACCCAGCAGCAGCAGTAGCTCAAGTCAAAGGCCAGGTGCCAAGGCAACCTAGTCATGTGCTCTCTATTACTTAAAGATTGGATAGACTGAAGTGTGTACAGCGTCAGAACTAGAGAAGCTCAACTATATCATATAATCTCAGTATAGATTAGAGAACATGTTTCACAGTATGGAAGAGTAAATGAACCTAGACACCGATGCTCTAGGAGGACTTCCCATGACCGATGAGGAAATTATGGCCAATATTAACTTCAGTGAGGAAGATGAGGCAGAGAATGATGAAGATGAAGAGCAGGATTGATTTGATCGCCAAAATAATAAGCTTTTCTAAACCCTCCACTTTTATTTTATTATTTTTACTTTCCTATCTATTATTTGCATTTAATTGTTTGTACAGTGGGGCACTATTTATTATAAGTTTAGGGGGATAGCTTCACTATTTTTGTTTTTATTTTTCTTTTATTTTTGTTGTTTTGAGCTATATTGTTAAAATTGTGTATGCCGGTGTGTTGAATTGAATATCCAATGATTGCATAAATTATAAATTGATCTATTTTCTTAGGATATTGCATGAGAATCCATGAGTTGCATTTATCTCTATTGCTTTGATTGTGAATGAATGTGTTTTCCATCTTTATGTTTGATAGACCTTGGAATATGCATGCATATTAGGCTTAGAGAAAGTTTATAGGATTGCATGTGTGTGGATGACTTGTATATAGAAGTTGTTAGATTCTCTCTTGAGGTGAAATCCTAGGCAATGTACAATCAAGGAAATGATAAGGGCCTTCTATGGACCGTTTGAGTCTTTCAAGTTAACCTGTAAACATTGTATATCCCTAGATCTTTTTTGCAGCCTTGTGTGTATTTGGCCTCTATTTCTTTTTTTTTACCCACATTTTCTTTGCACTTACCTTTAAAAAAAATTATCCTTCTTACACATCCTTTGTTGAATGCATATCTTGTATTATTTTACTATTCAAGCCCTAATCATTCTTTGTTCATAAAGTATTTAAGGAGCTAAAAAAAAAAGAGAAAGTCCACTCAAAGTATTGCAAAGAAATAAGCTTGGGGTAGAGGTCATATAAAAAAAGAAAGAAAAAGAGAAAATTTTATAAAAAAATATATGCAAGTCAAGTGATGAATTCCTATGCTCTGTTTTGCACTTATTCAATATTTTGTAGCTTGGATTGTGAAATATGCATGATTATGTATTTCAACTTTTGTTTTTATTCATCTTACTCTTTCTTTCTTAACCCTCACCTTTGGCCTTACATTACAAGCTTAGTAAAGACCATCTTGATCTTTGGCTATGTGTTGTTTACATTAGTAGAGAGAGATGAAAAACAACCTTATGGAATGTAGGTTTGATGTGCATTTGTAATTTTATTAACTATCTAAGCTTGTACTTCATGAATAGTAATTGATCTTTCATTTATGTTTATTGGAAGTCATTTATGTATGAAAGTTGCATGTGAGAGACAATGTAATAATTGAATTGTACATGTGTGACACCTTGAAATTAGA
Organism: Ormosia semicastrata; assembly: GCA_029884595.1. NCBI lineage: Eukaryota > Viridiplantae > Streptophyta > Magnoliopsida > Fabales > Fabaceae > Ormosia > Ormosia semicastrata. The sequence continues at coordinate 118,295,767 of JAQQTO010000063.1, forward strand.
TTGTGAAGTAGTTTCTGAGGATAAAAATGATATTCAATAATCGGTATTACCATGTTTAAGTCTGCATGTTTTTTAGTTTTTAGTTGTTTATCCTTTTTGTTTTGTTTTGTTTTTAATTCTTTTGCTTTTTCTTTTTGCTTGAGGATAAACAAAATCTTAAGTTTGGGGGAGTAATGAACCTTTAAAAACTTATGTTTTTATGGTTCAAATTGTTGGTTTTCATCCTTTTTTAATCTTTTTTATTGAGCTTTGTTCTCAAGTTTTATTATATTTTTATTATTTTAAATTGTGTCCTTATTACATATTTTAGTTGTTTTTGATAGATAAATACACATGGAAGAAGACTAAACACTTACACAAGAAAGGAAAATCTGAAAAAAGCACTCTGATAGTCCAGTGCCCTAGAGCCAACGCTCATGGCAGAACATCAATGATTTTTCTGGTGTCCTAAAACCTAGGCACTAGGAAGATAGCTCCTGAGCACGCAAAGCATCAGCAACATGAATTTGGTTTACGTTATGGGCACCTGAGCACCCAGAACCTAGCACCTAGGCGTTGGGCATGTAGACATATATGTTTTTGTCTCTATAAATAGAAAAGTTATGCCCTTTGACACAGAATTCGGCAGCCATCAATGGGCAAAGCAGAGATATAAACCCTAGCTTGGTGTGGGCGCATTTAGGCTTGAAGATTAGAGATTTTCTTCAACCTTTCCATTAACCTTCTATAAAGTTTGTCGAATTCTTCTCTTTGTTTTCTTTTTTCTCCATGTCCAACTAACTTTCTTTAGTTAGGGTGATGATGGATATTGATTCTTGGATGATGTAAACTCTTTTATGTGTTTAATCTATGTTTTTATTTCATAATTTACAAGTTTATCTCTTTTCTTAATGTTTTTCTAAATCTCATCAATTTGGGAATAATTTTTGGGTTTATGTATGATTTGAAAAAATTGTGCACAAACCTAAAACTTGTGATAAACACCTCAATTTATACAATCACTAGGAATAGACATTTTGAGTTGAGTGGTCTTACTTTTAATTCACTCATTTTTTATAAAGCCTTCTCCATTTGGGGTTATACTAAATGATTGGTTAATTCTAAATAGTGTGAAAATGATTAATATACCAAGGGATTGGATATTGATTAATTTTGAGAATTGGCCATAAATCATTGAAATAAAACTTGATTAAACTAATCTTTGAGTTTGTACCAAAAGAGTTCAAGTGAAATCGGAACCCTAACACTTTAACATTATAGTTTATCGACCTCTGCTTAATTGATTTATTTTTACTCTTGTTAATTTTAATTATTTTTCTAATTAGTGTTCTTTTATTTATATTTTTACTAACTCTCTTTTTCAATAGCTTAAATAGTATCAATTTAGCGAATTTAATAATTGTCAACATAATCCTCGTGGAAATGATATCTTACTCATTTTTTATTACTTTTACGATTTGGTGCACTTGCTAATAATCATAACAGAAAGAAATCAATATATGTGATGTCCAATTGAGAAGGAAAGATCGATCACAAGATCAAACCATTCCACATTGGGGAAATACTCCTATTGACTTTCATTCCACCTCTTGTCTCTTTGTCCTTATTTTCATCTTTTGTAAATACTCTTTGTGTAGTCCAACTCTCAAAATCAAACAAGATGTCAATCAATCATTAAATTTCTTTCTAGTTGTACTTTAGAATCCATGTGTATCTATTACATGATGCTTTAGGTAAGGTCAACATGAGTACAACAATATGGCTTAACCGTCTAATGGTAATCCCTCGATGAACAACTCAGGCCAAAGGAGTTTAGAGGTTTCAATCAAGGAAGGAAATGGCATCTTTAATGGATAATCTAGAATGAAATGCCTCTAGTTGACAAAAGGATAGGAATCTTTGGAAGGAAAAGATCATAAGCTTCCACAAAATCCTTATCCAATGAAGAGAAATTTGAGCAAGATGTGATTGGCAAAAGATTTTATTTGAATACGGGTTTTATTGGTCAAAGTCTCTAAGAAGCACTTGGTTCAAGATCTTCAATAAAGAAGATTTTCTCAAATGCATTGATTGTGTTTATTCTTTTGGCTCTAGTGGTTTTCTGGCTCAAGCCCATTGAATTTAGTGTTCAGGCTCATGGCTTATTGCATTTAGTTTTTTAGCTCAAGGCCATTACATCTAGTTTTCTGTCTAATGACCCATTGCATCTAGTTTTTTGACTCAAGGCCTTTTGCATAGTTTTTTTAAGGCTAATGGCTTATTGCATTCAATTTTTTGGGTCAAGGCCCAATACATAAAATTTTCTAACTCAAAACCCATCACATAAAATCTTATGGCTCATGGCCAAACCCATATAGCTATTTGGCTCAAGGCCTATTGCTTGAATTTTTTTTGACTCAAGGCCTATTGCATGAATTTTTTTTGACTCAAGGCCTATTGCATTTAGTTTATTGGCTCAAGGTTTATCACATTCAATTTTTTGGCTCATGGCCAATTGCAAGTGTTTTTCAAAAATTTGTGAGTTTGTATCCAGTTGACAAACAAATTGCTTTCTTTTTTTAATAAATTTATAAACCCATATCCAATTAGTTTGCAATTGTTTTTCAAAATTTTGAGTCTATATCCAGTTGACTCGCAAATTACCTTTTTCAAATTTTATAAACCCATATTCACTTAGTTTGCAATTATTGTTTTTAAAAATTGTGAATTCATATTCAGTTGACTCACAAATTGCATTTTTTTTGTATCCAATTGACTCGCAAATTACCTTTTTCAAATTTTGTAAGCTCATATTCAGTTGGTTTGCAAATATTTTTCAAAATTGTGAGTTCATTTCCAGTTGACTCGCAAATTGCCTTTTGTAAGCGCATATCTAGTTAGTTTGTAATTTTTTAAAAAAAGATTGTGAAACCATATCCAGTTGACTCACAAATATTGCCCTTTTTTTTTCAAAGTTTATGAACCCATATCTAGTTGGTTTGCAAATGTTTTGCAAAATTATGAGTCTATGTTCAGTTGATTCACATATTGTATTTCCTTTTCAAATTTTGTGAACTCATATCTAGTTGGATTGCAAATGTTTTTTGAAATTGTGGATTCATATTCATTCACAAAGCTCATGGCCTATTAAATGTTGATGTCATCTATTCATAGCATCATCCCATTTTTGCTCTCTTCCATTGCCTTATGCATTCTCGGGCAAAATATTGAGTTCATGTCTTTACTCGTTCCTTACTATAAAAATATGAAAAACTATGATTATCCATACTCTCTGATAAGAAACAAGTAAAGAGAAACAATTGCGGATACCATATTTTGTCCGGACCCATATAAAAAAAATGAAGTGAAATGAAGACAAAAGGGAAGAAATAGTTTTTTTTTAAGTTGCCCAATAATGGATGTGAAAAAAAAAAAACAAAATAAGCCTCATGGAAAATTCTGGATAGTTGAAAAAAAGAAAAGATTTTTTGGATAAGTGAAATGGTCTTAAAAGAGATAAGAAAAATTTGAGAAAGTTGAGATAAGGGATAAAAAAAATTAGAAAAATAATGAATGAGATAAGATGATAGAATAAATCTGAGAATGTTGAGAAAAATAACAAGTGATAAGATAAAAGAAAGAAAGCTTTTGACAGTTGTTTAAACTAAATGGGAGATAAGATGAAAGAAAGAGATAAAATAGCTCTAGATAGCAACAAATTTCCAAGTGATAAGTGGTTTGGTGAGAGGAAATTGAGTTGTTTCAATGCATGATACGATGAAAGAGAGAGAGAGAGAGAGAGAGAGAAGTTGTAGTTAACAAACAAAACCCAAATGATAGAGATCAAATGAGAAATATTTGAGTTGGATAAGATTGAGTTGGTTCAAGGGTTGTTAATAATAGAGATGTGCACTTAGCCTATAAATATAAGCCTAGATGGTGAAGGAAGGGGGCACATAATTACACATAATAACATACCAGTTACTGTCGCGACCGGAGATCGCGGCGGGGAAACAGCAACTCGAATGGATTTAAAAATATGACAATGGAAAAATGGAGTCGCCACCAATTTTATTTGAATTTGGAAAAATTGGAAAACCTTTCTTTGAAAATGGTCTTTAGAACCAGATTGGATTCGGGAGTCGGTTATGCTTAGAAAAGGGTGGAAACTTAATCCCACAACACCCCTAACGCAGTCCTAAGACGGTACCTTAAGTCAATTGTGCAAATTATTAACAATCCTTGAAAATATTTATTTTACCCCTTTTTTTGCAAACATTGTAACTAAAAAGCGAAATCACAAAATTGTGAAAATTTAAATTTGGCTTGACAGAAATGAAATTGCTCCTACGTATCCCTGGTGCAATGGGAACTCAAAGTTACGTAGTTCTTTAGAAAATAATTGTAGGTTGGTTGATTTTAATTAAGAAAAAGATTTTTAAAAAGATATTTTGTTTGAAAACAAATCCATTCTGACACAAGGTTCAAGTTAGCACTAGGCTACTCAATAAACCCTTATGATCCAAATGACGTTGAAGATAGCATCCGCTATTCAATCATCATCATTGGTCATTGCATGGATAAAAAAAAATTATTTTTATTTTTTATCATTTTATTTTTGGGAGTACTCTGAGACAAATAAGTAAACATAATTTTTCATAAACCAAGTAAATATAATAAAATAGAATGAAAACACAACATCACAAAACCATATTTTCTTTTTTTTTTCTTAACATTTTTTATCATTTTTTATTTATTTATTTTTTTATATTAATCACAAGACATAAAATAAAATGCACAATTAAATTAAGTAAATACTATCAAACAAGTAATAATCCCAAGTAACACAACCAATTAAACTTAAAACATTTTTTTATTTATTTTTTTATTCCCTTTTTTTATTTTTTTGATTTTTTTATTTTGGTGTTTTTTATTTTTTATTTTTTTTATTTTTTTTTATCTTGTCTTTACCTTTTCATTTTTTATGTAAAAAAGTCATGATACCACATGAACGTGGTATTCGGTTTCAAACTTCCTGATAAACCTTTTTTTTTTTTTTTTTTTAATTATTATTTTTTTGAAATACGAAAAAAAAAAAAGATGGCAGACAAGTGAAAAGATGGCCAACAACCACTTTCACGTGGTTTCACTTTTTTTTATATAAATTTTAACTTTTCTTTTTTTTTATTAATTGTTTATTCAAATGTAAAAAAAAAAAAAAAACGAAGATGGCAGACAACCACTTGAAAGTGGTCTGATTTTCTTTAATCCAAAGCCTCCACTATTTATTTTTATATGTTAAAAATAAAAAAAGATGTTGATCCAAATCAAAATATCAATTTCAAATCACAGCCACATTCAATTATCAAGAGAATACAATCGACAAGCCAAAAAAAAAAAAATAATTATAATAAAATAAAAGCAAATAACTGAATGATAAAACACTTACAGAAGATAGAGATACAAAGGAATGAAAGATCAAGCTTTGGTCTTCTCGTGAAAACAGAAGGGAATGGGCGCTGCAGGTTGCAACGAACAAAACAGAGACAAAAAAAAACTTCTTTTTTTCTCTTTGCTCTTCAAAGTGACAGCAACGAAGAAAACTTTTGCTTTTTTTCAAAACGCAGCTACCAATGAGTGTAGTGCTAAGGCTTTTGGGTGCAGATCTGGTGTGAGTAACGGTGGTAAAGGGTGAGTTGCTTGAAGATGGTGATGGGAGATGAAGGGTGGTTGAAGATTGGATGTGGAGATGGAGTTTTTGGAAGGATGATGAGGTGCTGTTATGGGTGGAGTTCACGTGGATGATGGAGTTCTGGAGAAGATAAGGGTGATTAGGGAGATGGTGAAGTGTTAAAGATAGAGATTGGAAATCACAGGGAGGCTTGCTTCACGTAGTTGATGAAAGGTGGAAGGAGAAGTGAGGTTGCAGTGGTTGATGGAGTTTGGAGATGAGAGGGTGGCAGAAGATGGAGATGGGATTGGCAGAAGATGGTTAGGGGTTGGCAGAAGTTTTTTGAAGGAATCGGTTGTCCAGGATCTCTTGGAGAAAATGATGGCAGAGCATTTATGGAGGGATCCTTCACATTTTGGAGGGAAGAGGATGGTAGTGGGTGTAATGATTGCTCACCGTCTGGGAGTTTGGCAGCTTCCTTCAAATTTTCATCTTCTCCCGACAAATCTCCCTAAAATCCTCCTTTTTTATCAAAATTCTCTCTTTTTTTATTTTTTTCTGCTGATCCTTTCTTCTCTTTTTTCTTTTGCGTCAATCACTCCTCCCCTTTTCTTTTCTTTTTTTTTTATATTGAGTCCCCACCCCCTTTTCTTTGTTACGTGAAGTGGGGTGTGTGCTGGTGGGAACATGATTAGAAATAAAAAAATGCTACATGATTATGATGGATGCAAATAAAAAAAAAAAATTGTGCTAGTGCTTGAAGGAGTGAAATATGCATGGCTAGAAATAAAAAAACGTAGAGTCAGCAAAGAAAATTGCTTCATGCAGCAAATTTTTTTTATTTTATTTTATACTTTTTTTATTTTTCTTTTCCCCCGGTCAAAATTGGGTGTTCACAGTTGCCCCTCTTTACTTGTTTCTTATTAGATAAAAGGAAAAATTGTAGTTTTTCATTTTATCGTCGTAAGAAGCGAGTAAAGAAATGAACTTCAATTTTGTCCGGCAATGCATAAGAGGATAAATGCAAAACAAAGTAAGAACAATGATAGGAAGTTAAAATGCAATGAGCCGATGCGCTCAACAAGATTTTAAAATGCATGGAGTCGATGCGCTCAACAAAGAGTAAAATGCAAGGAGCCGATGCGCTCAACAGAATTTAAAATGCATGGAGCTGATGCGCCCAACAGAATTTAAAATGCATGGAGCCGATGCGCTCAACAGAAATTAAAATGCAGGGAGCCGATGCGCTCAACAGAAATTAAAATGCAGGGAGCCGATGCGCTCAACAAAATTAAAATGCATGGAGCTGATGCGCTCAACAGGAATTAAATGCATGGAGCCGATGCGCTCAAAAGAATTGACAGAAATTAAAATGCAGGGAGCCGATGCGCTCAACAGAATTTAAAATGCATGGAGCCGATGCGCTCAACAGGAATTAAATGCATGGAGCCGATGCGCTCAAAAGAATTGACAGAAATTAAAATGCAGGGAGCCGATGCGCTCAACAGAATTTAAAATGCATGGAGCCGATGCGCTCAACAAAGAGTAAAATACATGGAGCCGATGCGCTCAACAGGAATTAAAATGTATGGAGCCGATGCGCTCAAAAGAATTTAGAAAGCATGGAGCCGATGCGCTCAACAAAGAGTAAAATGCGAGGAGCCGATGCGCTCAATGTAATTTAAAATGCATGGAGCCGATGCGCTCAACAGAAATTAAAATGCAGGGAGCCGATGCGCTCAACAGAAATTAAAATGCATGGAGCTGATGCGCTCAACAGGAATTAAATGCAAGGAGCCGATGCGCTCAACAGAATTTAATGCATGGAGCCGATGCGCTCAACAGAAATTAAAATGCAGGGAGCCGATGCGCTCAACAGAAATTAAAATGCATGGAGCCGATGCGCTCAAAGTATTGACAGAAATTAAAATGCAGGGAGCCGATGCGCTCAACAGAATTGACAAATGCATGGAGCCGATGCGCTCAACAAAGAGTAAAATACATGGAGCCGATGCGCTCAACAGGAATTAAAATGCATGGAGCCGATGCGCTCAAAAGAATTTAGAAAGCATGGAGCCGATGCGCTCAACAAAGAGTAAAATGCGAGGAGCCGATGCGTTCAACAGAATTTAAAATGCATGGAGCCGATGCGCTCAAAGAATTGACAGAAATTAAAATGCAGGGAGCCGATGCGCTCAACAGAAATTAAAATGCATGGAGCCGATGCGCTCAACAGAAATTAAAATGCAGGGAGCCGATGCGCTCAACAGAAATTAAAATGCATGGAGCCGATGCGCTCAAAGTATTGACAGAAATTAAAATGCAGGGAGCCGATGCGCTCAACAGAATTGACAAATGGGCAACTGAGTCCCGGAAAATAGGATTTTTCTTCTCTTTTTCCTCTTTTTTTTGTTTTTTTTTTGTTTTAGTTTTATTAAAGGACCTTTGAACCAACGGCGACTTTTGGAAAGTTTTGACCAATCAAACCCCTCGTTCACATGCTTTTGCTCGTTGGACCTGATAACCTCAATCTTTCCCCTCTTTCTTTTTCTTTCTTCTTCTTTTTAATTCCCTTTTTCTCCTTGGCAACAAAATCCAATACTGCGTTGCAATCTGTAGTTCGAGCTGCTGAGATCTTTTAGCCCAAGTCAATCATCGAAAGATTGTTGTAGAATTGTCAAATCAAATTGTTAACCATAAATTTATCCTATTTGAGACATAACTTAATAAGTAAACATGCATTCATGAATGGATAGAAATTCGTTGAATGAACAAACTTCTTTTTATTGCTTTGGTGATCAAATCATATATGAACTTTTAGTAAGACACATGCTTGAAAGATGAAATCCTAGGAACTATAGGAGGTTACAAAGGATAAGAAAAATTTGCCCCAGTATTGGTTCCTTGTTTCTCATTCAATTGATTCCCTACAATGTCCTGATAACTCAACTATTGCCTCTGTGTGGTTGCTTCCTTCACCACATCTTCTCCTCAGTCCTTCAAAAATAATTGCCCCAGTGTAGCCAATTGAAAACGAACAAAATTGCCCCAGTTTGGTGAGCCCTTCAAAGAGTTTCATGCCAACTTTCTTTGAGATCTTGCCTGTTTATTTGCCCTTACTTTTGCTTAGACCGCCCTTTCGGGTTTTCAGCCTAACGGGTTTTTTTTTTTTTTTTGTTGTTGTTGTTTTTTTTTTTTTTTTTTTAGGCATAGAATCTCTTGACAACATCAGTGTTTATGGGTTTTGGCAATTCTTCTCCATCCATATTCTCGTAAAATTAATGCTCCTCCCGAAAATGCTGTTTGACTATATATGGGCCTTCATAATTCGGAGCCCATTTTCCTCGCCATCCTCTTGATTAGGGAGGATCTTTTTCAAAACCAAATCTCCCGAACAAAAGTCTCGGGACGAACTTTCTTCTTTGAAGGCTCGGCCATTCTGCTTTGATATAATTGCCCATGGCTAATAGCATTTGTCGATCTTTTCTCTTCTATCATATTCAAGCTGCTCATGTCGCATCTTCACCCATTCGGGTTCTTCCAACTCGCCTCCATCAAGACCCTTAGAGAAGGAATCTCAATTTCTATAGGAGAGACGGCCTCCATCCCATATACCAAAGAGAAAGGCGTTGCCCGGTGCTAGATCGTATATTGGTACGATATGCGTGCAAAGCATAGGGCAACATTTCATGCCCGATCTTTGTAATTCACTACCATCTTGGCAATGATTTTCTTGACATTCTTATTTGCGGCTTCAATGCGCCATTCATCTGGGGCCTGTAAGGAGAGTGAATTATGATGCTTAACTTTGAAATTCTCACAAAACTTTCGAATCTCAGCACCGTTGAGATTGGTGCCATTATCTGTTATTATCCTTTCTGGAATTCCATATCTGCAGACGATATCCCTTTTAAGGAATCTCAAAAACACCTTTTGAGTGATATTGGCATATGAGGAAGCTTCTACCCACTTGGTGAAATAATCAATCGCCACTAAAATGAAGCGATGACCATTGGAGGCTTTAGGATTAATGGGTCCAATGACATCTATTCCCCACATTGAGAAAGGCCATGGAGATACCAAATTGTGCAAGGGAAATGGAGGTGCATTAACTCGATCTGCATATATCTGATATTTTTGACACTTTCGTACGTATTCTATGCAGTCTATTTCCACGGTGGACCAATAATAACCACTCCTTAGAATTTTCCGTGCCATCATATGACCATTAGCATGAGTTCCACAGATTCCTTCATGGACCTCAGTCATGACTATACGGGCTTCACAAGCATCCACACATCTCAGCAAAGTGCCATCATGGCTCCTCTTATACAAAACTTTTCCGCTCAAGAAAAAGGCCATTGCCAACCTACGGATAGTCTTCTTATTCACTTCATTTGCCCCAGGTTGGGTATTCTTTATGCTGAATATACTGTTTGATATCATGATACCAAGGTTTACCATCTGGCTCCACATTAGCACAATACGCAGGCTCACTGTGCATTTTTACTTGGATAGGTTGAACATTATTGTGAACTTCCAATTTGGTCATCACAGCTAAAGTGGCCAAGGCATCTGCGAACTGGTTTTTATCTTGAGTCAAATGGGAGAAGGTCACCTCTTCAAACTTCTCGATCAGCTGGGTTAAATACTTTTGATACGGCACCAACTTCGGGTCTTTGGATTGCCATTCACCGTTCACCTGATAAATGATGAGCGCTGAATCTCCAAATACGCTTAGCTGTTTGATCCCTAAATCAATTGCAACTTGTAAACCATTAGCACAGGCCTCATATTCTGCAACATTATTGGTGCATTCAAAATCAAGCTTGATAGCGACTGGATATTGCTTTCCAGTTGGTGAAACAACCACGGCTCCTATGCCACTACCATGCATATTGACCGCTCCATCAAAATACATCTTCCAAATAGGCTCATCCTCAGTTTCTTCTTCTCCTTCTACTGTCAAAATTTCTCCATCAGGGAACTCAGATGTTACTAGTTGTCCACCCTCAAGAGGGTTTTCAGCTAAATGATCAGCAATTGCACTTCCTTTGACGGATTTCCGAGTTATGTACTTGATGTCGAATTCTGATAGTATCACCTGCCATTTTGAAACCCTTAATGAAACATGAGGGCTTTCAAATATATACTTCAGGGGGTCCATTCGGGAGATCAACCAAGTGGTGTAATACAACATGTATTACCTTAACCGTTTTGAGGTCCAAACCGAGCACAACAAGTCTTTTCAATGTACCATGTAACGGGCTTCACATTCATTGAACTTTTTACTCAGATAATAAATTGCCTGCTCCCTTTTCTTCGATTCGTCATGCTGCCCCAACATTGCTCCCATGGAGGTTGGCAGTACGGTTAAGTACAATATCAGAGGTCGACCCGGCGTAGGTGGTACCAAAACAGGGGAATTCATTAGATAAGCCTTTATTTTGTCAAAAGCTCCTTGACATTCCTCATCCCATCTTCCTGGCTGGTGTTTCTTCAGCAGCTTGAATATAGGCTCACAAGTGCTGGTCAAGTTGGCGATGAATCGAGCAATGTAGTTAAGTCTCCCGAGGAAACTTCTCACTTCACGTTCTGTCTTAGGAGTAGGCATCTCCTGTATTGCTTTCACTTTGTCTGGATCCACTTTTATTCCTTCTCTACTAACAATAAACCCGAGTAACTTTCCAGTGGATGCTCCAAAAACACATTTAGCAGGATTCAACCTCAGTTTGTACTTTCTGAGTCTTTCAAACAGCTTACGCAAAACTGCCACATGACTTTCCCCCTCTCTAGACTTGGCGACTATATCATCCACGTATACCTCAATTTCATTGTGCATCATGTCATGGAACAGTGCAACCATGGCGCGTTGGTAAGTAGCCCCAGCATTCTTTAATCCGAACGGCATCACTGTGTAGCAAAATGTCCCCCAAGGAGTGATGAAAGTGGTTTTTTCTTTGTCATTGACATCCATGGGGATTTGATTGTATCCTGAGTATCCGTCCATGAATGAAAACATGTGGTTCTTAGCAGCATTATCAACCAATACATCGATATGAGGGAGTGGGAAATTATCCTTCGGACTAGCCTTATTCAGATCCCTGTAGTCCACACACATTCGGACTTTCCCATCTTTCTTAGGCACAGGCACAACATTAGCTACCCATTCTGGGTGTCTTGACACTTCTATAAATCCTGCTTCTAGCTGTTTAGTCACCTCTTCCTTAATCTTTAGGGACATATCAGGATGCATCCTCCTTAACTTCTGCTTCTTTACCTCAATATCTGGATATAATGGGATTTTATGAGATGCTATCTCCAGATCTAATCCAGGCATATCCCGATAAGACCAAGCAAAGACATCCATATATTCTTTGAAGAGTGCAATCATTTCTTCACATTCAGGATTTTTCACCATTTTCAACTCCTTTTTCTCTTCTTCTGTCCCCATGTTAATTACCTCGGCTTCCTCGCCATTTAAGTCAAATTCCTTCTCGGAATACTCCAATAATTTTTCAAAACTTTCAACAACTTCTTCCTCTTCATCAGATCCAAGATCTTCTTCCTCAAGCATCGTATGGGAAACAATTGATGAGTTTTCAAGGTCCCTTTCGTGAGGCGAACTTTCTATGAGACTCAGATCCCTGGAAGGTAATTTTCGTGGAGTTGGAAAAACAGAATGGAGCAGGAATGATAAAAGGAAAACAAAACAAAATATTATACAAAAGGCAAAAGAAAGAGAAAACAAAAAATGATAAATGCAAGTGGACAAGTTAAAGTGCAAAGAGGAGGAATGTTGAATAATCATGCGAATTCATTAAGTTGATGTCTCAAATAGCATAAACATAAGCTTAAAACACAGCCAATCTTAAATATCAGCTTAGCACAAATATGACCAGACAATTACTTGGACACAATCACATCAATCACTGGTTCGGACTGCCAGTTCTTCAGCGGCTTCTCATCAGCAGAGGGACGAATTGCCTTGCTTTCTTCTGGGCCTTCTTCATGCAACGTATTGACAGTGGGATGGCATTGGGAGCGAATGATTTCTCCAGACATGATTACCTCGGCTGGTGCTGGGAATGTTTCCCTCAGGTGGGGAATATTCATCACCTTGCCCCTGTCATTTTTCTTCCCGAGGGTCATGCTCCTTGTTCTCTCTTCCAGGGATCTGAGTCTCATAGAAAGTTCGCCTCACGAAAGGGACCTTGAAAACTCATCAATTGTTTCCCATACGATGCTTGAGGAAGGAGTCGCCATCTGTCGCGACCGGAGATCGCGGCGGGGAAACAGCAACTCGAATGGATTTAAAAATATGACAATGGAAAAATGGAGTCGCCACCAATTTTATTTGAATTTGGAAAAATTGGAAAACCTTTCTTTGAAAATGGTTTTTAGAACCAGATTGGATTCGGGAGTCGGTTATGCTTAGAGAAGGGTGGAAACTTAATCCCACAAAGACTCCCTAACGCACCCGTCCTAAGATACCTAAGTACCTTAAGTCAATTGTGTAAATTATTAACAATCCTTGAAAATATTTATTTTACCCTTTTTTGCAAACATTGTAACTAAAAGAGAAATCACAAAATTGTGAAAATTTAAATTTGGCAGACAGAAATGAAATTCGCTCCTACGTATCCCCTGGTGCAATGGGGAACTCAAAGTTACGTAGTTCTTTAGAAAATAATTGTAGGTTGGTTGATTTTAATTAAGAAAAAGATTTTTAAAAAGATATTTTGTTTGAAAACAAATCCATTCTGACACAAGGTTCAAGTTAGCACTAGGCTACTCAATAAACCCTTATGATCCAAATGACGTTGAAGATAGCATCCGCTATTCAATCATCATCATTGGTCATTGCATGGATAAAAAAAAACTATTTTTATTTTTTATCATTTTATTTTTGGGAGTACTCTGAGACAAATAAGTAAACATAATTTTTCATAAACCAAGTAAATATAATAAAATAGAATGAAAACACAACATCACAAAAACATATTTTCTTTTTTTTCTTAACATTTTTATCATTTTTTATTTATTTTTTTTATATTAATCACAAGACATAAAATAAAATGCACAATTAAATTAAGTAAATACTATCAAACAAGTAATAATCCCAAGTAACACAACCAATTAAACTTAAAACATTTTTTTTTATTTATTTTTTTATTCCCTTTTTTATTTTTTTGATTTTTTGATTTTGGTGTTTTTTATTTTTTATTTTTTTTTTCATTTTTTTTATCTTGTCTTTACCTTTTCATTTTTTATGTAAAAAGTCATGATACCACATGAACGTGGTATTCGGTTTCAAACTTCCGATAAACCTTTTTTTTAATTTTTATTTTTAATTATTATTTTTTTGAAATACTTAAAAAAAAAAAAAAAAAAAAGATGGCCAACAACCACTTTCACGTGGTTTCACTTTTTTTATATAAATTTTAACTTTTCTTTTTTTTTATTAATTGTTTATTCAAATGTAAAAAGAAAAAAACAAAGATGGCGAACAACCACTTGAAAGTGGTCGATTTTTAATCCAAAGCCTCCACTATTTATTTTTATATGTTAAAAATAAAAAAGATGTTGATCCAAATAAAAATATCAATTTCAAATCACAAATACATTCAATTATCAAGAGAATACAATCGACAAGCCAAAAAAAAAATAAATAAATAATTATAATAAAATAAAAGCAAATAACTGAATGATAAAACACTTACAGAAGATAGAGATACAAAGGAATGAAAAATCAAGCTTTGGTCTTCTCGTGAAAACAGAAGGGAATGTATGTATTGCAGTTGCAACGAACAAAACAGAGACAAAAAAAAACTTCTTTTTTTTTCTTTGCTCTTCAAAGTGACAGCAACGAAGAAAACTTTTGCTTTTTTTTCAAAACGCAGCTACCAATGAGTGTAGTGCTAAGGCTTTTGGGTGCAGATCTGGTGTGAGTAACGGTGGTAAAGGGTGAGTTGCTTGAAGATGGTGATGGGAGATGAAGGGTGGTTGAAGATTGGATGTGGAGATGGAGTTTTGGAAGGATGATGAGGTGTGTTATGGGTGGAGTTCACGTGGATGATGGAGTTCGGAGAAGATAAGGGTGATTAGGGAGATGGTGAAGTGTTAAAGATAGAGATTGGAAATCACAGGGAGGCTTGCTTCACGTAGTTGATGAAAGGTGGAAGGAGAAGTGAGGTTGCAGTGGTTGATGGAGTTTGGAGATGAGAGGGTGGCAGAAGATGGAGATGGGATTGGCAGAAGATGGTTAGGGGTTGGCAGAAGTTTTTTTGAAGGAATCGGTTGTCCAGGATCTCTTGGAGAAAATGATGGCAGAGCATTTATGGAGGGATCCTTCACATTTTGGAGGGAAGAGGATGGTAGTGGGTGTAATGATTGCTCACCGTCTGGGAGTTTGGCAGCTTCCTTCAAATTTTCATCTTCTCCCGACAAATCTCCCTAAAATCCTCCTTTTTTATCAAAATTCTCTCCTTTTTTATTTTTTTCTGCTGATCCTTTCTTCTCTTTTTTCTTTTGCGTCAATCACTCCTCCCCTTTTCTTTTCTTTTTTTTTTTTATATTGAGCCCCCACCCCCTTTTCTTTGTTACGTGAAGTGGGGTGTGTGCTGGTGGGAACATGATTAGAAATAAAAAAATGCTACATGATTATGATGGATACAAATAAAAAAAAAAAATTTGTGCTAGTGCTTGAAGGAGTGAAATATGCATGGCTAGAAATAAAAAAACGTAGAGTCAGCAAAGAAAATTGCTTCATGCAGCAAATTTTTTTTATTTTATTTTATACTTTTTTTATTTTTCTTTTCCCCCGGTCAAAATTGGGTGTTCACAGTTACTCACATAAAAGAGACACAATTAACAAAGAGTAGTCTTGCCATTTTATCAACTACGTTTTTATGTCATTTGAATAGGTAAGTCTCGTTGACTTTCTTTTCATTGTTATATGTAAGTTGCAGCCTCATTAGATGGGTATCTTTGATGTTTCTTTCTTTATTTTCATTGCATTTTGCCAAATTTTCATTAGATGAATTTTTTTTTGAAAGTCAAAATTCACGCATTTGAGGCATAAATTTTGGTTTAGAATCACAATTGGGTCTTTTTGTTATGAGATCTAAAATTTATTATTGTCCCCTCTGAGACACTTTTACGGAAGTTAATTTACTTAATGTTGTGAATGGTTGAGCACGTTGTTTCAATAGTATGTAGTAGCAATGCAAAGCATGTTTTTGGGGGTCTAAGAAAAAGATAACGTGTAATTATCATTTTAATTTTTTGTACAACTTTGGTTTTTACATTATGTATAAATGAATTTCAAGAAAGTTTGGAGAAATTAAAAGTTATGAAGTGTCATTGTGTACAAAAAAAATTAATTATGAAGTGTCATTTAAATTGTAACAATTTGTTGAGTTAGGGGTGATGTTTTTAACGCGATGCCGAGTTTCATCCATTTAAAATTTATATTCAAATTGATTAGGTGAGTCGTGACAGCTTGTTGATCCGATGTCTCTAACGTGATGCCTAGTTTCACCCATTCAAATTCAAATGGATTAACTGAGCTGCGATGGCTTGTTGATCCAAATTTTTAAATTAGATTAAATTTTTTTTGGAAATAAAATAGTTCAATTTTTTATAATAAAATCTTAAAAAATGATTTAAAATAAATAAAAATGATAAACAACCATAACTCTTGGGTAATGTCGCTAGCGTGACACCTAGTTTCATCCATTCAAATTCAAATGGATTAATTGAGCTGCGATAGGTCATTGATCCAAATTTTCAAATTAAATTAAGTTATATTTTTTAAACAAAATAGATCAATTTTTTTGTAATAAAATTTCAAAATATGATTTAAAATAAATAAAATGATAAAGAACCATTTGAATTGTAACCATTTGATAACTCTTCGAAAATGTCTCTTGCGTGACATTGAGTTTTATTTTTAGAAATTAATTGGATTAGCTGAGCTGCGGCAGCTTATTAATTCAAATTTTAAAAAATCAATGTTTTTCAATTTTTTTAAGTAATTAAAATTAATCAACGCACAAGAGTTTTTTAAAGAATTACATAGCTTTGAGTTATGCATTATATCAAGGGATATGTAGCAGCGCAAGTCAAGACAAAATTAACATTTTTTAGGAGTAAAATAGATATTTAAGGATTGTTAATAATTTGTATAGTTAACTTAAGGTAACTGTTTTAAGATTGATATATAAGGGGTGTAGTCAGGTTAAGTCTCCACCTTTCTTTGTGCAAATTAGACTCCCAAATCCAATTTTTGAACGTAAACCATTTTCTTAGGTTTTTTTTCAATTTTTCCTAATTAAAAATAAAAATTGGTGGTGACTCCTAAATTTTCAAATTTAGTTGTCATTTCCATCGCGATTTCGGTTGTGACAATGGCACAACAATGAAATCTAAGAGTTTGAAAGCAATTTTTGCTGGAAAATGATGGTTTTAGATCTAGATCTTTCAAGACTTTTCTTCATTTTTTTTGGGAAAAATAAATGCAAATACTAGTATGAAAATAGAAATTTATGAAAAGAAGGAAAGGACGCAAGAATGTAATTTTGATTTTGAAAAACATGAATGCAAGCACTAATGTGAAAATAAAAAATCAAAAGAGAGTTTTTTTGCCTTGATTTATGAAAAGAAAGCGAGGATGTGAGAATGCGATTTTTGTTAAAAAAAATGGTTGAAAGCATTAATATGAAAATGGGTATTCAAAATGAGAAATGTTTTTAAAAAATTTATTAAAAGAATGAAATGATGATATATAATATTTTGAATAATACACATTATGATAGTTATGAATGCAAATTGATTTTTTTTTAAAAAAATTATAGTTTTTTTTTTAAAAAAAGAGTAAATAAAAGATTAAAGGAAGACAAAGAAAACAAGCAAAGCCTCCAAGTTCATTAACTAAGGCCTATCCTAGGGTTAGAAATGTTTATTTCTATCAAACACAACTTATGCTTCTAAGATGGCCTTTAAGGTGACTGTCAGTGCAAGACAATTTAGGATGGTTCTAGACCTTGAATAAATTGGTTCCCAAATTGCCCATATCTAAAAGATAAGCATCTGATCCCATGAGCCTAGCCACGGGAACAAATATGTTACAATATGGTAGCTTATGACACTGGTAACAATCTGAGCAAGACAATTAATGGCTGTCAGGGAAGCGAAAGCCTCACAGTTCAACACTAAAATCCCTTTTGGTCCTGCAACTCACTTAGACTCAGGTATAGAGCCTAAAAGTGTGTGTGATTAGAGTGTGCTAGGAATCTAACAACCCTATAAACTATCCATACACCTATAAAACAAAGGCACCACAATATCATAATATCACAATAGTCATCTATACAAAGGTTTAAAAATGTACAATAATAAATCAAATGATCAACAGTCATCTATCCTAAAGTTTCAAGAATATACATGAGCAAGTTACCAAAATAACATTAAAAGTAACTACAACATTAACCAAAAAATACAAAACAATAAGGCAAAAGAAATATTTAAAGGTTATAAAATTCGCATAACTAACTTTATTAGGTTAGACTCTCTAAGCATCCTTGGTGGAATCGCCAACTCTCACGATCGAGATCACAACGAAAGGCATAAAAGATTTAAAAACAAAATAAAATAATAGGGGAATCGCCACCAACTTTGTTGGGTTAGGAAAAAGTTGAAAAACCCTTAAAATTTTAGAAAACTAGTCTGCGTAAACCAATTCGGTTCGAGAGTCGGTTATGTATAGGAAATGGTGAAGACTTATCCCGCTACACCTTCACACATCTATCCTAAGACGGTTACCCTAAAATTAATTGTGCAAATTGAACAACCTAAAAATATTTAATCTACCCTACAAAATAAACAATAAAAGAATGAGCATATAAAAATAATAAGAAAAAAATAACCTACAATATTTATAAGGAATTAGAAAATGAATTAAATATCTATAAGTTAATTAACAATGAAAGGGCTAAAGGCTAATTCACAAAATTTATAAGTTGGAATAAAAACAAAGCAAATAAAAAAGAGATTTAAAAGTAAAATAGAAAAAGATAACAAAAAATAAAGATAAATCAAAGAAAAAATTACAAAAATTTACAGTTTGGCTTGACCTTCAGCCTGTGTATTCCTTAAGTTCAATGAGGAGATCAAAGTCAATGTAGTTTTCCTAAAAAATAAATGTGGGTTGATTAATTTTGATTAAGAAAATGTTTAACAATATATATAGTAATAAGTTATTTTAAACAAAGTAATATGCAAATAAAAAATCAAAGTAAACATAGTTAATAAAAAAGAGTAAACAAGCACAAACCAAATGAGCAATCAAAGAAACAAATGTATTTTATTTTATTTTATCAACACACTATCAAAAAGAAAAAGGCCTTATCAGTTTTTAAAAAATAAAACTAATTTAAGACATAAATACCTTGAATAGAGTTATTAATTCAGGCCAGCCCACTGCGGGCCAATGCCTTTTTGAGTTGAGTCGGGATAGGCCAATTTAATTATGGGCTAACAAATTGTTAGCCTAGCCTAACTCTCAACAGGACACGGGCAAAGTGGGCCAGCCCATTTTCCCAATTTTTTTTCACTTCAAACATTTTTGGTCAAATGCGAGATTTCAACTTGATGAATGCAAGACTTGAAGGTTTTTTTTTTATCATATGCAAGACTTCAACTTGACAACATGACAACTTCACTTTTGGTAGATGACGTCTTTAGTCTTCACAAATCACAATAGTGGGCACTAGTATTGGGTCTAGGCAACCTTTGATGGATCATGGATTCATTAGATTGGACTTTGGCCTTGCCCAACAACTATAGAAAAAAATGTAAAAATATTTTTTTAAATAAAATTTTTGAGCCTGCGGGCTAGCTCGACCCATTACAGGCCAGCTTATTTTCGAGCCGGGTTGGGTAGGACCAAAAAAAGTTCGGGCTAGGATTTTCCTTACCCCAACCCTTATTTTTTATCGAGTTAATCGATTGGCCCATCAAGCTTGACCTATTTTGATACCCCTAACCTTGAATCTAACCTAAAGAAATAAACTAAATAAGCTAAAATGAACCAGTATATAAAAAAATAAAACTAAAAGGAGAGAAATAAATAAACTCACCTCCAAGACGTGTAGAAATGCTATGCTTGAAAGGTGTGGTGCACAAAATCTCACGTGCTCAACCAACAGAAAGAAAGAAAGAAGAAATTAACTAAAATTCTCAAGCTCTATACTTATTATTAAGCCCAAGTCAAGTGTGAAAATTTCTGGATGACTCAGACACTTGAGAATTAACTCTTTATATAGGAGGTAAAGAAGAAGAAGAAGCTTAGTCTCTCTAATGTGGGACTTTAGCAGAACAAAAAAGTTTACCAATGTGGGACTTTTATGTGTAAAAGAGATAAGTGCATATCTTTTTCTTCTTTCTTATTTTTTTATTTTTTTTCAAAAGGGCCGAAATAAATTGGGTGCCAACACGCATTACCAAAGGGTGTTAAGTTGCATACAATGTGTCTACGAACCCCGGAGAGCACCTAGGTGCATTCATGTCATCTACACTACTCGTGGAGACAGCCGACCCCATCATGTATCATGTTTTCTCATCTACTCTGAAGAAAGTCGCAGTTAAGTGGTTCTCCTCCCTACCCTCTAAGTCGATCAATGACTTTGATGAGCTATCCACGAGCTTTATGATGAACTTCACCACCAGCAAAGTCTAACCTAAGACCATGTCTAGCCTCCTTAGTCTCAAGTAAGGGAAGGATGAACCACTTAGAGATTTCATGACGTGGTTCAATAAGGCTTCACTCGAGGTCTGAGATCTAAACTAGCACGTAGCAATGCACGCGGTCATCCTGGAGGCTTTTGTCCTGGAGGCTTTACTAAATCCCCGGCAAAGAAGATGCCTCAGAACCTATATAAGTTGAAAAGCCATTTTGAGAAATACATAAATGTGGAGGAGGTTCTAAAAGTGAAAAGTGAGGCTTATAAGGAAGTGGAGCTATCTTGGAGGAAGGAAAAAAGCAAGAGTCAAGGGGTCCCAAGAATAACCCAAGGGGACCACCTCGAGGGAAATTCGATGACTACACCTACCTCAAGGTTTCTCGTAGCAAAATCCTTAAGGAAGTGTATCACACAGAGATCTCCGAGGTCCCCAAGCCAAGGACCCTAACACTGTAAGGATGGGCGGATAAATCCAAATGTTATAACTATCACCATAGATATAGGCATAGCATGGAAGAGTGTGTTGATCTCTGAGATGCAATCAAGACATTAATACAGCGGGTTAAGTTACAAAACTATAATAAGAGATCTAGAGACAACAATCTCCCGAGATATCAGACAAGAAAGAGAACGAAGAGAAGTTATAGCCCACGACGTCAAACTTCCTCATCGAAGGACCTTTCGCCACCACTGGAGCATGCCCAACTCCAAAAGGAAGATTCCCCTCATAGGGAAGCAAAGCGTGATGGAGATATCACAAGGACAATAAACACCATCTCTAGAAGGTTTGCTGGATGGGGACAATCAAAATCCACTAGAAAAAAGCACTTAAGGCAGGTGCTTAGTGTCTCATCTTGGTCAGCCTTTAAAAGGAGAAGTAGATCTTAGGGTACCCCATAAATAAGTTTAACTGATAAGTATATTGAGAATGTAATACCAGTCATGATTATCCAATTGTCAACATGTGGATTATGGCCAATGTATGGGTCAAGCTCCGTGGACCAAGGTAGTTCAGCAGACATCCTTTTTATGGAATGCTTTTGCAATCATGGACTCCTATTCTCTAACCTAAAACCCTTCGACCTAGATTTGATAGAGTTTTCAGGGGAGATGGTGAGGCCAGAAGGATATGTGGAACTATACCTAACTTTAAGGTTGGGCTCTGAAGAGAAAAACTGAAAAGTCCTAGAGAAAAGAATAAAGGTAAATATATTGGTGGTTGATTAAACCTTCACCTACAATGACATCCTGGGAAGGCCATCTCTAAACGACTTTGGAATTATCATTTCTACGCACCACCTACCCATTAAGTTCATCTCGGACAAAGGTGAAGTGGTAACGGTGAAAGTGGACTAGGCAGCAACATAGAGTTGCTACAACGCCAACTTAGAGATCTCTGTTAAGCCTCACAATAGACGATAGGGGAAACCACCTCACGAAAAAGGACTAGCATTCATGATGATGGTAAAACTAGATATCCATAGTGAAATGAAGGAGAAAATGCCACAAATCACTTAAATTAGAGCCAGCCTCTCTAAAGTAGAAAAGGAAAAGTTAGAATTCTTCTTGTAGGTAAACAAAAATCTCTTTGCCTGGACTACGACAGATATGCCTGGCCTGGATCCCCACTTTATTTTCCATTAGCTATTGGTTTCTCAAAATGCTAAACTGGTATCGCAAAAGAAAAGAAAAGTAGGACTAGAATGCCAAAAGGCCATTGAAGAACAAGTCAAGGTGCTCCTCAATGCAGGTTATATAAGGGAGGTGACCATTACTTGGTTCTCAAATGTGGTTTTGGTTAAGAAGTCTTTGGGAAAATGGCGGATATGTGTTAACTACACAGACCTTAATAAGGCTTGTCCTAAGGACCCTTACCCATTGCCAAACATTAACAAGTTTATGGATGGCTCATCCGCACACAAGTACTTGTCTTTTATGAATGCATACTCGGGATACTAATAGATCCCAATGCATCCAAAATATGAGGAAAAAAATAACCTTTATAATAGAAAGAGCAAACTACTGCTACAAGGTGATGTCATTTGGGTTGAAAAATACGAGAGTTACCTACCAGAGAATGATGAACAAGATCTTTGAAGAACAGATTGGGAAGGAACTACCTACCACGGAAACCATGTTTTTGACCTTGCGGAATTTTTCACACAGCTACAAAAATGCAACATGAGGCTGAACCCTGAGAAGTGTGAGTTCGAGGTCCAAGGTAGAAAATTTTGGGGGTTTATGTTAACCCACAAAGGGATTTAGGTCAACCCAAATAAATGTGAAACTTTTGTAGACATGTAGAGCCCCAATTCCGTCAAGAAAACTCAACAATTCACAGGCTGGATAGTAGCGTTTATGAGGTTTGTCTCCATGTTGACATAAAAGGGCTTGCCTTTCTTCATGCTCTTAAAGAAAGGAAAGAACTTTGTATGGACATCAGAGTATGAAGAGGCCTTTCAAAGTTTGAAGCTTGTACTATCCACGCCTTCTATCTTGACTAGGTCGGAAAGAGGCGAGACTTTGTAATACTCTAGAAAGCCATGTTAGGCTTGTATATAGTTACAAAGGTAGCCTAATACTTACTTAACATGTCTGTGTAATTTTGTAACTTTCTGAGCACGTTTAGGCACTTTGCTGTAACGCTAAGTGGGAAATATAGCTGTTATTTGCTCTAGAAGGGACTTAAACTGCTTAGTTAGTGGAAATAAGTGTGGAGAGTTTGTTTTCCAAGTCAAAAAAGTGGGAACTATCCTACAGTTAAAGTTTGAGAATTTTAAGAGTTAGTTCAGCATTTTTAAGCATACTGGTTATGTGTATTAGTGCCGGATTGACCCACAGCTGATATGAACATATCAGTTTTTAGTGAAACATAATTTTTAATGAATCTCAGAATTTATTTTGAATTTGTTGGTAGCTACAAAATCGATTTGGAGAAGTACGAGCGTTCTTAGCAGATCGGGATTTTAGTACCCAACCAAGAGAATTCAAAAGGAATTTCTCTTCTTGAAATATCCCACGGTGGGGATATTTGAAGGGTAAGAACATAACAGAAAAATAGAGAAGCAAAAATAGAGAAGAGAAGAGAAAACGTGAAGAAAGGAAAGAAAAGAAAAGAGAGAAAGAGAAACCGAAGAGGAAGAGGAAGATCAACCATGAAGAGGAAAAGATCCAAGTGAAGGTCTTGCTTCATCTTCATCTTCAAGACCTTAAGGTAGGGTTTGTGTTACTTCATAACTTCATCTTCTTCATTGGGTTATGGAAACTTGATGGGGGAATATGGGGTTTTAAAGTGTGAAAATTGCATTTGTATTAGTAAATGCATGAATCTTGTTAGAAAGCTTGAAAATAGTATGTTTTTAGGTTGCTGAGGCAATAGAATAGTTTTTCATCACTTAAACACTCATGAATGCCATTTGTGAAGAAATTGGAGTTTTAGGGTGTAAATGGATGATTTAATCTAAGAATCTAAAATTTGTGTTGTGAGTTGGTGTTTTAAGTTTTCTTCTTGTTTGTGAAGTTGTTTGGAACTTGAAATCACTTAGAAACTAAGTTGGAGTGGCCAAAATCCATGAAAAATAACCAAAGCAATAGTAGCATCGTGCAGGAGATTTTTTGCTATGTTTCTGGTTCAGTTACATGGCTCGTGTGCGATTACACGGCCTAGGCCGTGTAACTCTCTGCCATAAATTTTCTCACAGATGATTACACGGCCAGGGCTGTGTAATTTTACACGGTCTTGTAATCCCTCTGTGATAAGATTTAGCTTTTGTAGTCTTCATGAAAGTTGTAGTTCTTTCTCTTAACTTTCCAACGCCATCAAAACCGTATTGTTTCGATAATCGTAGCTCAAGTTATGCTTATTTTACTGCACAAAGGTCAAAGGTTGAGTTTGAACAGAATGTGTTTTTGGTTAGGAAATGCATGTTTTGACATTTTATAAGGCTAGAAGTCTTAGAGGGACCTTAGATAACCATAGTAGGGTGGATTATCAAGGGGTAATGTGTTGGAACACCTTAGACTTCCATAGTGTGGTGGAATGCCATAGGCAAGGATAGAGCGCTTAGATGCCTAGAACAGATTTCACCAGAATTTCTATTTTGATGTTTTGAGGTTCCTAATTGTTAGGATACTTTGTTTATGCCTAGTAGAGTATGTTGAAACTCTAATAGGAGTAATTGATGAAGTGAAAATATATTAAGTCAAGTTGACTTGAAATGCTAATTACAGGAGGCAATTAGACATGGCTATATATATACATATAATTTGTATTGTGATGGATTGAGGAATTGAGTTTCCCTAAGTGTGGGAATTATTCGTGCATGCTCTTTTAAGAGTGATAAAGTACTTCTATAAGTATTTGATGAAGTGTGGTGAATTGAACTTGAAATGCATATAAATCAATTGTGAAAACTAATTATGAGAAGTAATTATTAATTATTTTGCAAGAAATGTTTGAAAAATATAATGAGGTTTATAATATCCTCTTAGTATTGTTGAGAATTATAGATTGGTGAGTAATATACTCTCTATGTTGTGAGTAGTAAGGTGAGTAATATCCTTATTACATTGTGAAGTAAGGAGGTGAGTAATATCCTCTTTACTTTGTTTGGCCCTGTGAAAGTAGGTGTTCTATATCAGGTAAGGCGCATGGTACCCTTCCTAATATAGTGAAGTATTAAAGGATAAAATTCCTTGTTCATTATCGATAACCGTGTAGTTGATGAGACTTCACTACCCGAGAGGGATAAGACTTCCTCTGTGATAATGATATATGCTGGATGAGACTTCCAGTACTTGTTCAAGGCTGTGGATAAAACTATGGACTTCCATCATTTTGTTCAAGTTTCATGCATTCATGACATTACCATGAGATTGGAGTCCTAGATGTGGTATCATGCATTATGCATTTTCGTACTTAGGGATCTGTATAGACATAATCATTAGTCATAATTAAGCATAACATGGCGATTGTATGAGCGGTTACTATCATGACATTTTCATGCATTGCAATTGTATAGGCAATTGCATGTTGTTGAAACGAGGAGTTGTTGCTTCTATGATTGAAGTATTAACGAGATGATTATAAATATTATCTGTTTGTATATATTTATATATTAATATATTTATATACTGGTATTGAATACTTCTACTGAGATATGTTTTTTCACCCCGATTGTGTTGTCATGTAAATCCAGGTGCGAGTTCTTCGAAAGGGAAAAAGAATATGTATGAGGATTAGCATAGTATAGATGTTGTTTTGAGCTGAGCACATATATATGTTTTATATTTGCTTAGTTGTTTCACATTATGTATAACAGTATGCCTTGAGGCTATGATGTTTATATAACTTTTTTCTATCGTGGTTTTTCACATTTATTCATTATGTATGAACGATATGGATTAGATGTTGATTTATGTTATTAGTAGTAGGGTCAATATTAGGTTATTCATTTATATGACGATATATTTGGATAGCAAATATTGAGGTTGTTACACTTTGTACCTTTACCTCTTAATTAGAGAAGAAGCGGTAAGCTCGGTCCTCAAAATAGAAACAGAGGATGGACAAAAGCCTGTTTACTTCGTCAGCAAAGTGTTGTATGGACTGAAGCTCCAATACTAGAGAATAGAAAATCTAGCCTTTGTGCTACTTGTTTCTGCCAGAAGGTTGAGGTAGTATTTCCAGTGCCACCCCGTGGTGGTTAGGATAAATTAGTCTATCAGGCAAGTGTTGCACAAGCCTAAACTCGTTAGAAGGATGATAACATGGTTTGTGGAGTTGTCTAAGTTCAGAATTGGGTACGAGCCCCACCAAGCAACAAAGGTATAAGCTTTGTCTAATTTTATGGTACAATTCACCCACTGCCCAATCCTAAATCAGATAGAGGAATGGACAATTTATGTTGATGGAGCATCAAATCTGAAAAGAAACAAGAGTAAGAGTCATCTTAGAAAATGCCAACGAAGTGATAATTGAACAGTCCCTAAAGTTTGAGTTCCCCACCTCAAATAATCAAGTTGAATATGAACCTTAGTTGGATTTCTTATGGCAAAAGATCTCAGAGCATCCAAGGTCAGACTCAACATCGATTCGCAATTGTTAATCTCATAAGTCCTGGGGGAATACAAGCCTAAACACCCATAATTTCAAAAGTATCTAATTAAGGTGAAATAACTAATGGAAGGGCTCTCCAAGGTAAAAATAGACCATGTTCCCAGAGAGCATAACTTCAGGGTGGACATCTTGTCCAAACTGGCTAGCACCAAAAGCCCCAAGAATAATAGGTCTGTCATCTAAGAAACTTTACCTATGCTAAGTATAGTGGATTCTGAGATCATGATGCTAGTCAATGAAGAGATCAATTGGATGAGGCCGATCATCAGTTACCCCCAATATGAAACGCTCCCCAAAGATTCGAAATAGGTTAAGAAGGTAATACCGACATCAGCATGGCATGTTTTTATGGATGGAAAACTCTATCGCTGAGGGTTCTTGATCTCTTTGCTAAAGTGCCTCGCTATAGAAGAAGGCCAATATGTCCTAGCCAAAATCCACGAGGTATAATGTGGCCAACACCTGGGGGGAAAGCCTTAGCTATGAAAGCCTTGAGAGTAAGGAACTTTTGGCCCAGCATATCGGTGAATGTAATGACTTACGTGTAGAATTGCGACTATGCCAGAGGTTCTCTAACATCCAAACTACTCCACCCGAAGACTTTTCCACCATATTGGAGACCTGGCCTTTATGCAAATTAGGCTTGGACCTACTAGGACCTTTCCCTCAAGCACTGGGTCAGATGAAATACCTGATAATAGCAGTGGACTACTTCACGGAATGGGTTGAAGCAGAACCTTTAGTCACCATCACCGCAGAGAAAGTGAAGAAATTTTTTAAAATGAGCATTATTTGCCTATTTAGGATTCCACAGTCCATCATCATGGAAAGCGAAACCCAATTCATAGATAAAAGGTTCAAAGAAGCATGCTCCAAGCTCCACATTAAGTAACATTTCACCTCAACATTTTCAAGCCTACAGACCAGTTGAAGAAACCAGTAAGGTAATCCTCTAAAGCATGAAGAGGAGACTTGACGACGCCAAATAAGAATGAGCAAAATAGTTGAGACATGTACTTTGGGTGTATCGGACAACTACTCACTTTACTAGAGGAGAAACTTCCTTCGAACTTTTCTACTCCTGTGAAGTGATGATCCCTGTAGATATCAAGGAATCGAGTTAGCAGCGAGAACACTTCTCTTATGAAGAGAATGACGAACTACATCGAGAGGAGCTTGACTTCACCTAAGAGCAATGTGACATCACCTACATTAGAGAAGTTGCTTTCAAACTTCAAATTGCCTAAAGGTACAACAAGCAAGTCTCTCCGTGAAGGTTCAAAGTGGGGGACCGCCTCTTAAGAAAGGCAGTAATCGGAAGGCCCATAGCGGATACGGAAGTACTGGACAAAATAGCATACAAGATCACCAACCCCACAAGAAGAGAGTTGTCAATGATTTGGGATGCTTCTAAAATGAGGAAGTATTATAGCTAATTGTGATATATGTCTTAATTTTTTTAAAGGGTGAATATGTAAAGGAAAGAACCAATTAATGACATTGAGAAGGCATATTCAGTACATCTATGCAACTCTCCTACCCTTTGCAAACCAAGCACGCTTAATGATGCTAAAGTGACGATGGATCCCTAAAGCAACAACGAAAAGCCAAGTATGGGATCTCAGATCCCAACTCAAGCTAATTGCTAAAGGGATCTCAAATCCCTAAAGCAAACCTTAAAGCCAAGTAAAGGGTCTTAGATCCCAACTTAGGCAACTTACTAAAGGGATGTTAAATCCTTAAAGCATTTAGAGCTGTCAAAATGGGTCAAGCTCAAATAGCCCGATAAAAAGTGTGGGTTGAGCTAAAAAATTCAAGCACAAACTTTAATTTGGTCCGACGTGGCCTGACCCAAAATCGGGCGGGCCCGTTGGCCTGAATTTTTAATTTTTTAATATAATAATATACACCTAAAAGGAAACTACCATTTTTTTGCTTGAAAAATTAAAACTCAATTGATAATTAGACTAGTTATCTAATTTATTTATCATTGGCCTAAGAATAAGAAACTCAAATTTTCCTTTTTTTCACTGATTTAATTTCTTTAAATATTAAATTCATTATTTTAAAAAAATAAAATAATAATCGAGTTGGTGGGCTGGCACGCTTAACTCACGACCCCTCAACTAAGTCATTTGGGCAAGCAAAATGCTCACCTAAAACATACTTGGCCCATTGGGCCAGCCCGATCCATTTTGCCTGCTCTAAAAGCATCAACGAAAAGCCAAATATAGGATCTTGGATCCTAACATAGGTAATTGCTGAAGGGATCTCAAATCCCTAAAGCAAACCTCAGAGCTAAGTATCGGAACTTGGATCCCAACTTAGATTAATTGCTAAAAGGACGTTGGTCTCCTAAAGCATAAACGAAAAGTCAAGTATGGAATCTCAGATCTCAACTTAGGCTAATTACTAAAGGGATCTTAGATCCTTAAAGCATCAATAAAAAGCCAAGTATGGCATATCGGATCCCAACTTAAGCTAATTGCTAACGGGATCTCAAAGCCAAGTATAGGATCTCATAACCCAACTTAGGCTAATTGCTAAAGGGATCTTGAATCCTTAAAGCATCAATAAAAAGCCAAGTACTTGATCTCGAATCCCAATGATTGAAAAGAATCAAACATGGGGCAAGGCCACAAGAAGGCATTGGACCTCTTAGGCGTGGTATTAAAACAAAATCATATAAGCACAGTAATCAAATAAGGCAGAAGTAAGTGCAAGAAATATTGTTATATTAGTAAAAGCCCCAACAATGGGAAACAAATTGTTCTTACAAAAATGTGGAGGACCCTCGATAGGTCACTAAAAGATAAAACAAAAGAAGTTCAGACTCTAGGGGCATCAACTGCATTGTTCTCTACCTCGATACTAGCATTTGCATTCCTGGTCTCATTGTCCTTAGCTGTCATGGGATCAATGATTTGCCCATTCATGACCTCTTTGAGGTAGTCAGCACCCTCGAAGTTAATGATCCTAAAGTAAAGGATGGAGACCTGAGCCAGAGCATTAAGGAATGATTCTTTAGTAGAATTCTCTCAATCCTTCATAAGATCCCTCTTCTCCTCTGCCTATGCCGACCTCATCACCTTGAGATTCGTAGCCTTCTTCTCGGTTGCTAGTGTCTTTGCCTTCCTGTCATCTACCTCCTTAGCCTTGGCCTCAAAGCTCTTCGCTAGCATCTCGAGCCTTTTGGTCTCAACCTTTTAGCTTTTCGGCTTTGTCCCTAGTATAGGGCCTTCTAGTTAGCCAACTTCAGCTTGTTGTGAGCTGTGGCGAAATCTTTTTGCAACTAACCTCTCCTTCTCAGTTTCTAACCTCAAGATCTTGTCTTGGCAGGTATAAATGTCAAACTCCAGAACAACAATCCTCTTTGTATACAAAATGGAGGTATCCAAATGTTGGAGGATGTTAACTAATAGTATGTTCGCCTTCTCCGCCATCAGGAAAAAGTCATAGGGCGAATATTGCTTGAGGGCAACAATGTCCTTCGAGGTCATGAAAAAGTTATTAGTATGACCCCTGATGTCAGAGGAACTGCCCCAGATAGTGGACGAAGGAATCTCCACCCTTGTGGCTAGGTCGAGGACATAGTTTTCCCCGCCAGAGGTCTCCACCACAGTTTCTACGATGTTGGTCGTTGCGGTCTTCTTCAAGCGATTATCGCTTATATGATTTCCATGAGGAACTAGAAGATTTCTTGATCAACCTCTGATATCTGACTCCATTTGATGTCGAATTACTTTTTGTTTTTATAATGTTGGTTCTAGTACAAGTTGATCTTGGAATGCCACTTGTTGTTGAGGTAGAAGGAGAGACACTTATAGTCATTGTAGAAGGTGTCTTTAAAGTCCTTGTAGAATTCGTCGAAGAGCTCAAAACATTTTTGGCCCTGGTGGCTATGGATGGTGATCCATACTGGTTTGTCATTGTCAATAGTGGGCAATATGTCAAACATATAGAAGAAAACTTCCACAAAGGCCGAGAGCTCAAAATGTTTGCACATGATCTCGAAAGATCAGATGAAAGCCCAACTGTTTGGATGAAGCTGTGATGGCATCGTCTGTATCATGTTTAGTACGACATCTAAAAGTCAGAGAACAGGAATCAGATCCCAAGCCTAGTAAAGAACATCTTATACATATACATGTAATGAAACCCCAATGTCTTTTGGCTACATATTCTTTCACCCCTGCCTCAGTAAATCACTAAGTAGTTCTCCTTGGGTGTCCCATACTCCGTTATGTTCGTGTATTTGTGAAGATCTATCACCTTCTTGCTAGTTTTGACAATGGAGATGATCCCTATCGGTTCATAATGGACCCACCTATAAAGTTTTGCATCAGGGGGCAGAGGAAACTCCTTTTGTCGCTCT
Source organism: Ormosia semicastrata (assembly GCA_029884595.1). NCBI lineage: Eukaryota > Viridiplantae > Streptophyta > Magnoliopsida > Fabales > Fabaceae > Ormosia > Ormosia semicastrata. The sequence continues at coordinate 118,326,654 of JAQQTO010000063.1, forward strand.
TCGAGAGTAAGTTTCTTTCTACCCATAATATCGGATGACAGATCTCATGCAGAACTTACAGAGGCAGAAGACTCATCATAATCGCTACTAATAGGCCCAAGATACCCTTCCACTTCCTTCTTGATCTCAGAGAACGGGTGATACCCAGCAAGGATATCTTTGAGCCTATTAGCGGCAAAACGCCTAATACCTTGGGTATCAAACTCAGTAGTCTCAGGCAGCCTCTGCACCCCCGAGGTAGGGAAACTCCTTAGGGCCCTCCCTTACCGCGCAACGCGGCAAAGGTAGGGGTTATTCCAAAATCTCCAGAGAAGACCTCTCTTCTCCATTGCTCTCCATTTCCCTTATTCTAACCATAACACAACAAATTGAAAAAAGAAAAAGGAAAGAGAGGAGATACCTTTGAGAGAAGTGAGAGTAGTTGGTGGAGAATTTTGCTAAAAGTAATAGTGAACTGTCACGTATGTAAGCCTGAAAATGTTGGTTCTCGCTAAGAAAGAAAAGAAACAGAGTGTTTTTGGAAAATGAAGATAACATAAAGTGGAAAATGCTTCCCTTTAACCTCTATTTATAGGGAATGCCTAGTGTCAACTGCCACCTATACCAGGGGGCAGTTTGGGAAAGTTTTCAAAAATGAAATAATTACTAGACGCGGAAACCAAGCGACAGTTGCACGTGAACAAATCCCTTCTCACCACATGGCAAAAATGCTACTACTATGCAAACAAAAAGACATCAGCATAGTAGTAGAAACATTCCAAACAAGCCAAGCTTCGCGCCTTTGTTCATGACTGATGACGGCCAGACATCAACACATGAAACTCTATGCTCACGACCACGACACCAACCCATGGTCTTGTGCTGGCCTATCAAAGGCAAGAGTGAGGCGCCTGACCTTAGAGAACTCAGCGTGGAAAAAGAACCTATGTCCCATGGTCAAGAGCGAAACACCCAACATCGAAAGATATCTGAACCTTGTATCCTATAGTCAAGAGCGAAGTACCTGACCTTAAAAGACTTATAGGGCGAAAAGATTCAAGTCCATGACCTTGATTCAAACCCTAGAGAATTCAGAGCTCAACACTTTAATAGCTATCAAAGCATAAACTCGGGGGTAGTGTTCTGTACAAGAATTTGGACCTCTTAAGGCCAAGTGCAGAAGCCAATAAGACAAAGACCTTGCCTAATGGACAAAAGGAATGTTCCCCCAAAAGAGACTTGGGGAAAGTCAACTTATAGGTAAGGAAAGTGCTAAGAAACTTCTCCCATGCCTCTAGAATGACTAATTTACCCCCACTACTACTTGGTGCCCATGATACTCACTCTCCTATAAATAGCTCACTGTAACTTAATGGTAATGATCTTTTTCCTCACCTCATACACCTTGAGCCCTAGTTTACTTGAACATTAGAATGTCTTTTCGAGTATCAAACTCCCTTATACCAACACTCAAAGGAGATACTGCAGAGAGGAATCTTCTGTTCAAAGAGTCCACAACATCCCCGAGTTCCAAGACAAAATAGTCCTAATCACTTGTTTCTAGTGAGGTTTAAACCCCTACTTGGTAAATAATATTCACTTGTATAAAACTCAAGTTCTCAACTGAGTAAACATTGTAATGTGGAAAATATAATCAAGCTTAATTCAATTTATCAATTTCGCAACTTATAAATCCTATTAAGGTCAATAAATAATGTATAATCAATTCAATTCCACGCCTGTGTCCAAATGTAATTTAATTTTTGGGAATTCTTATTGAACAATGGTACTTACATAATATTTTTTTTTGGGTATGAATGCCACTTACGTAATTTTATTAGAGGCATAATTAATATTTGAAGTTGAAAAGAAAATAAATCTAAATGCAACTAACTAAATTTAGATGTAATAATTGAGTATGATGTAACAGAAGGTGCCAACTAACTCAAATGGTGTGGATGCATGGACCTAATATCAAATCTCAGCTTCACCCTCCCTCTCTCCCCATGTGTGTAAAACATCACTTACCGAACTACCTATGGCAAAAAAAAAAAAAAAATTATGAGCATGATGTAACTATGGTTCTAAAAATCGAACTGAACGATCGATTGTAGCAAAAATCGGTTCCTTCACTGGTTCGATTATGTCCTGGTGGTCAAAAACCAATCTTAACCCAATGAACCAGTACTGAATCGGTCAAGCCAGTCAGCGCAGTACAGATTCAAACAAGTTGGTTGATTCATCATTTTTAAAAAAATTCTTGGGGTACTCAAAACTACATCATTATGTACCCCAGAATTATTTATATATAAGACATATATAAACACACTACTATACTAGGCAAGCGAAGGCCTATCTCTTGTAAAAAGAAAGAAAAAGCTTAAGATGAAATAAGCTTACACAAAACAGGCATTGTACAACCAAGTCAAGACTCAGAAAAGGTGCGGGACATTTTATATATGTTGTGTGTTTGGAATGTTTAGTTCGCTACCCAGTGTGGCACTTCTAAGTATTGAGCAGCACTACCATTAACACTTACATTGCTTTTTCTACTGCCTGATGTGGGACTTGCCAGAACTTATTGAAGAGTCAAGTAAGTAATATCAAATCTTGACCGAATAAATTGTTGAGACCTTGTGTTGTTAGTATAAATAAGATGCAACATACAACCCAGTTTTTGAATTGATGGTGTGAATTTTAAATTTTATATCTTTATTTCTTTGATATATATATATATATATAAACAGTCACACATACTTTGTCTCAATCACAGTTTAATCACTGTTGAACTAGTAGAACCTTAAATGTAACTACGTGAAATAGAGGTATCACAAGCTCAATGGGTCATCATTGGTGATTCATATCGAGAACAGATGTTTGAAAAACTACATACATTAATCTCTAGTAGCTAGCCCTAGTTGAGCTTATTTCTTGCCTTGTGATTAAATTTTAGTACCTAGGTTGCACGATCTTTTCACTAAGCCTTTTGGCTAAGGATTTCATTATTTTAGGGTTTAGCCATAAGAGAATAATCCTTTAATTCAATAACATCAAATCTTAATTACATTTTTAGTGTAAAAACAAATCTCTTTGAAAGGTAGTGGTATGACCCTGTGTGTGTAACCCAGTGAGGGTTGTGTAAATTATTGTTTGTACCTAGGTGCTACCTACGGAATCAAAACTATAACTACATAATTTTCTAATTATGATTCAAGTTTTGTCCTATGATGAGGTTTGGGAAGACAAGACAGCTTTATTGTTTTGTCCATTTCTTTTTGGTGCATGCGTAATGGAACTTAGCAAACTATTATCAACCACGACCACGTAGGTAGCCTAAACAGTCACTCGGTCAAAGTGTCAAATTGAATTGCTGACAGGGGCTTACTGTAGTAAAGCAAGATCCGTTTGGTGACAGAACAAAGTAATTTTTTTATGAACTTTTTTCAGAAACTGAAATTGATTAAATAACTAATAGAATAAAATAAAGATACATATACTTAAATAAAATAAATGCCGCAGATATATCTCATGCTAGTAGCCTCTATTTTTTAAAAAAAAATTTAAAAGTGGAAAACAAACTGTACTTACACAAACAAATACACTAATCCTTATTTCCCCTCCCCCTTCACTGCTCTTTTCCTAGCTGTTAAGAGATCTAAAATATTTAACAGCTGGTGACTTCTCACTTCCTGCGAAGAGCATAAAATGTGCTGATTCTATTCCTTAAATCTCCCATCTTCCATTCATGACCCACCTTATATTCTTGGCATTCTTTATGCTCAGTTTTTTTTTTTTACTATTAATTTTTTTTCATTTTTCCTATCTTTCCCTTCCTGCTTCTTTGTTTGGTATTCCCTTGAGGGGGCACCTTCCATAAAACACACAACATCCTTTTCTGGAAAAGCGTCCTACTAATGATGCTAAAAATCCCAACCCAAATCAGCACAATAGCTATGCTCCACAGGTTTTGTTTAGCTTCCTCCTTTTAGCATCAGGGCTATTATGTGAAGAATTTGCACATGAACCAGCATTTGTGTCATCACTTTCGTAGCTGAAGCATACTGCATCCAACAACCCTATTGGGCTTGGGGGCACACAAGGGACAGAAACAGAAGCACTTGTAACCTTGGGAGAGCCAGTGTTTGATGACAGCTCTTGGATCATCTGAACACACTTCAAGACTCTCTCCTGCCAAAACCCAAATAAGACAATGTAAATATCAATTATACCATGCCTCAATTGCATTTGATCAGTTACAAGCAATCAAGTTAAAATGATCAGGGTAAAAAGTAAAACCATCATTTATATTCACTTTTTTCTTCTCATTGGACCACCATCTTTACCTTTTCTACAAGTTGAATCAGAATAGAAATTGCTTTCTCAGTGTGAACTGTTTGGGTCTCCCCCAAGACTGATATTGCCACTGCCGCTGCAATCTCTGATGGTCTGAACTCTAAGAAGTCAATCCCTGCATTGAATTCCCACCCTCTTCAAATTATCATCTCTAGTTCCTCCCTATCATAATTATTATTGATGCAGAAAGTTAGGCAGGAAAACAGACTGGTACCTCTTACAGTACTCAGTATAAGTTGGATGGATCTTAAAATTGAAGCTCTTATTGGACTTTGATCATCATTGATCTTGTGAAGGAAATAGTCAATGAAGGAGAAAGGGGTAATTGCTTGCATTCTCCACCTCAATGTACTCAGTACCAGAAGCTCCATTCTCTGTATTGTTTTAGCTTCAAATACAAACTTTGATTCACCCACCTGCAGGAAAAAATAAGATGATCGCCACATCTAAACTCAAAGACTATTTGACTTAACATGTACCAAGCATGGAAATTAAAATCTCCTACCTGCAAATCAAGAGACATAGGAACTTCAGTCTCGTCTATTTTGGCTGCCAGATATAAGCATGCCACAGCCAACAATTGCATTGTCCAAGTTCTTTGCTTCTGCAAGTGGAAAGATCATATCAAAATCAGTGGAGAATATAAAAAAAAAAGGCATTTTCTTTTCTCTTCATTCATTGACTTACAGGTAATTCATATGCAGAAAGGAAACGGTCCAAGTAGTTTATGGATAGATATGCACAGAGAGGTCCAAAACCAAAGTGCTCCCGGACCTATAAAACAGGTACATTGATTCATTAGTTAGAGCATAGCAAAGGGCGACAGGATAATTATTAAGCAATGCTTTACTTATTTTAACAAACAATGGCTTCACAATGATGCAATAAAATGAAATGCGGGTCTAGCTTTGAACATGTTAAAATCGGCAGAAAATTTGCATGAACAAAAGGATTCCATCCAATCAACTTGAGAATAGAAAGATAATCCATAGATTTTATCCAAGCAGTTCAAATTCACCAATGGAATCATCATCAAACAGAGAATGAGGCAGTCAAATCCATATAAAACGCTTCCATTAGCAGAAAAACACATTGTTCAAATTTAAGATCATCAAAAGCATTAAAACATGAGGATTTCTGAAACACCCCATTTCAAGATTAAGGAAAACACACTCCCAGCTACATTGCCACAAGCCAAAAAAACAGAAAATTCCTCATGCTTGAGAAAGTTTAGATTTTGGACTCATTGAGAAACAAATAGCAAACAAAATAAAAAAAACTCTTCGAACCCACCTTTTCAATCCAATCAATGGCCTCCTTTCTGGCCCCAAAGTCCAAATCCCCACTCCTCAGCCTATTCACGTAATCCCCACCAGGCAAGTGATGGCATTCCTTTTCCACCATTAGTTTCAAACACTCATCACTCTGCAATGGCAACAACCCATTTGGGTCACCACCAAAGTGCTGGCTTTGGTTAAGGTTTCGATGATATCTAGGATGCCACGTATCCTCTTCCAACATATCCATCGAAACCCCATAATCGTTTTCGTCAAAAATGCTGTTGTCTTCTGCACAGAGAAGGCTTGAAACACAATCAAAACTTGGTGCCATTGCAACAGCCTCAAAACCTCTCTCTCCCCTTCAATGAAGAAAAAAAAAGCAATTTTTTTTTATAAAAACAACAAAAAATGGAACTTTCTTTCAGATTAAAGATGGGGTCTTTTAGACACAACAAGGTGTGTGGAGATCTATTATGAAATGATGATTAAAAAGAACAAATAAAAATATGTGTGGAAATAAGAACAAAATCACTATAGACCCAAGTAGTTTTTGATTTTTCTCTCTCTACATATATGGATATGATCTCTCTCTCACTCTCTCACTCTCTCACTCTCTCACTCTTGCCCTCTTCCTATCCCCTCTCTTTCGAAGTTTGGCCGAAAAGACTGATGCAGGAGAGGGCCTTATGAAGAAACAAACGCCTCTTTTTAGGGTAAAAGGCAGAGAGAGAGAGAGTGTGTGTATGTGGGGTTAGGGGACAGAGGGGTCTGGGAAGTGTTTTAGATATGGGAATTGGAAGGGTTTGAGCGCCAAATTCATAGAAACCAAAGAAGTGTATTTGCCATTTATCTCTATCTATGAACAAATGAGGGAGAGTGAGAAAGGGAGCATGGGTGTTCTTACTTAACTAATGAAAACAAAAATGACAAATTTATTAGTGAAAAATGAAACCATAAAACAAAAGGACAAAAAGACATGGAGAGATATTAAAGACTGAAAATGTTTAATAGTATTCAATTTCAGATACTTCCGTGTTCAAGAATTGAAGGAAACGTAGTGAGAGATATTAAAGACTGAAAATTAGTATTCAATTTTAGATGTTTTCGTGTGCTAGAATTGAAGAATGGGACATTGATTTATGACTTAGCACATTGATTTATCAAAACCACAAACACTTTTTTTTCTTTCTCAGTGTGACAAAATCCTTAATGTAATTCACGTAAAAAAAATCGTTAATGTAAGTGTGCACAAGCAAAAAAATTTCAATTATTTCTTTTTTTGATGTACGAAAAATATGCCTTTAGTCATGATAACTAATAGTAATAATGCAGTCACCAAATATATGAAGTGTCGTGACTGTCGGTCAATACAATACGAACATTCATCTAATAGAATACATGGTTTACTTTCCTAAGCAACACATCTTTCAATTCCTTTAGAGAGAAGACACTCATATAAATTTTGTGAGATATATTCACAATTTGAATCATTTAAAAAAAAAAGAATTATAATGAGATTATTGTGTTAACTAATGCCTTTTTCAAGAGCATGCAAAAAGTATGTGAGTATAAATTTATACAAATATCATAAATAAAAAGAAGAGAAGAGTGAGAAAATTATAATTTGTAACAAAAGAAGGAAGGAGCAAAATTGAATTGTTAAGGGCGCAAGGGTTAAGCCAATCTAATGAGCTATGGGTATATAACATTTGAAAATTTATTAAATAAATTCATAATAAGATATTTTTTTTACTCTATATTATTAATTGTCTTTCATCTTAATTATAGAATTAAAAATTAATTAAAGTGAATGGCAATGATCTTTATAATTAAGGTAACAAAGATTCAATGAGACAGAATAAATAGAAAAATAATTAAATATTATAAAGTGAAAAATACAGTTTAGATAATAATCTATCTTATTGATAATCGTTGATAAAAATAATAATTTTATAATTTTATAAAATATAAGCAGTTAGATAATAAATAATGGATATAATTCATTCACTTATTTTTTCATTATCTATACTGTACTGTCCCGTCTCTACACATTACTGTAGTAGATATATATATATAGCGTATTTAATAAAAAAATATTTATTATAAGAAATTAAATAAATATATTTTAATTATTAAATATTATATAAATAATTAAAATTAAAATATAAATATAGATAATTTTTTTAAGTAATTATATAATATTTAAATAATTTTTAATCTTTAACTATTTATATATAATTATAATTTATTCTTATCACTTATTTGCAATAAAAAATTCTATCATTAAATATTATATAATTTCTCATAAGCATTTATGGTGTAGGCATACAAAGTAAAACTGCAAAAGGACGGAAATGTAAATGTGGGAATGAAGGGGTAAGAGGAAGGAGTAGGGACCAACCAATGGAAGTGTGTGTCTTGTTTCTCCCATGCTGACGCGTGTGCTCCGCTGACATTGGCCTATCTATCACTGGAAGCGTCCGTTTCGTTGTGAGGTTACTTTTCTCAAGTTTTTGCCTCCCTCTTTCTCTCTCACTTAAGTGTTTTATTTCTACTAGCTGTTATTTCCCTCCACCTTTCCCCGCCAAAAAGAAATCAACGTTTTATAAAATGAACTCAAAATACAAAAAGCATTTTTTAAAATAATCATGAATCCAGATGAATTAGTTAATATTTAATTTTACTTTATTATTTTTAGATAAAAAAAATGTACTTTATTATATTTTAAAAAATTGAAATACAAATCTTTAAATGAAGGCTGTAATCGAATTGGGAGTATAGGTGTGAACTGGATCGAATGTGAATATGATCAAAAGGTATGGGTTAAAAAAAATTAACTAGATAAAACATTTAAAAGTATTAATAATTTAAATGGATTTTTACATTTCACTTAGTTCTTGATTTTTATCTATTTCATCGAATTTGGCCAAAAAATAACTAAACCTTTCAACCAGATTTATTAAGTGCCCAAGTCACCGCTTTTTCTCTTCATTTGGCCAACTCGGTCTAATTTTTATAAGGATAAATTTTATATACAGTTCTTTATCTAGTTGTAGTGTTATTTTTTAATAAAAATATAAAATGTATATTATTTTTTGTCACTTCATTTTTTTAAAACTCTTGCAATTGAGATGTAAAATATATGAATTTAATTTGAGTGTAATTAGTGTAAAAAATTATATTATCATTCAATTATATATCATTATATCATTAAAAATATTTAATTCTCTCAATAATTACTTAAAAAGTTATACATATAAAATAATATATGATTTATTGATAATATAAAAAATTTTATACTAATAATATATAATTTTTTATTTGAAAATAACACCACATATACCAAAAAAGTTTTATCTAAATTTTGTGCTATTTATGCCTATGATTGAAATTTGAGAGTAAGGGTGTTTTTGACCCGACCCGACTCAAAGTTAATTTGATCGGGTTAGATTTTGAAATTAGATCCGATGTGAATTTTGAGTCAGATTCAAGTCATACTTCGAATTAATTCAATCCGATCTAATGTTATTTATTATATTAAAATTTATAATTTTATAAAAATTAATAACAAAATATAAGACTTATTGACTTAAATTAATACTTTATATTAATGTAATTTGTTTTAAAATATATATTATAAAACTTCTCATTTTATATTTTTAAAATTTTATAACTTAATTATACGTAAAATTTAAATTTGTAAATTTTTATTTAAATATCAAGTTAGTCTGATCTCGACTTGATTATTAATGAAACCCTGATCAGATTGAATTTAAATCTTAAAAATTTGACCTAATAAAAATATCAAGTTAAATTCAATAAAAGTTAATGAGCACCACTATTTGATAGTGGTTGTCTTTATTTTTTTTGTTTTTTTACTTTAAACGTTTCCTACATGTTGTTACCAAAAATATATTGACATTCTTTGGATTCCTCCGTAGGTAAAAATGACAGCAAGAAATTTTGTTCTCGTCCGTTTTGTGGACCAATATAGGTTAGCAAAGCGAAAAACAAATGCAATTTTGTTATTTTCCTAACAAAAAAAAAAAACAAAACAAAGACAAGCAAGTCTTCTACAACTGGCCCCTTCAATTAATATCAGCAGATCCTAGACACCTATATGTTCTTTGAGCAATTTCCTTTATTGTGAAAAAGAAAATATTCTTTGCTTAATTATTTGTTAAACACAGTATATTATAAGATTCAAATTATTATTTGACTATTTTATATGTGTAAAGTTGTGTAAAAATTATATTAAAAATATACTTATCTTTAAAATTGTTTTTATATATATCAAATAACAATTTAAGTAACTGAAAAAATATGTAATAAATCATGTTTATCTAAAAATTTCTACTACTCCCTTATTATTAGGAAAATAAAGCAGTGATTGGACCGTGTGAAAAAATGAAAAAGAAAATAACCATGCTTGAAACTTGAAGGTCAACTTCTTATGGGCAATCGATGTGCTATAATTTAGGAACTGGTTTATTAACGCCATTATCATAGATGAAATGCAAAAGAAAACAAAATACTCACTCAATGAGCCTATGAAGTGTGAAGATCTATAGAAAATATATTGATTGCAAATCAGTGTGTCTGAAATTTGATCACTTTGTTCTTCTAGTTGTAAGCATGGTTGATAGCTCATCTAAAGAAATAAAGAGTAAATTTTTAAATTGATTCTCAAAAGATTAGCATGTCACCATATTAGTATTTTAAATATTTTTTACTAAATTTGTCCTTCAAAGTTTTTTTCACTAAATTCGCCCTTCAAGGACTTATTTGTTGGACAATATAAGTACGAGTTTGGTGATGTTTTTATTTCTTCAAGAGACAAATTTGGTGAAAAAAAAATCTATAAAGAACTAATGCAGTGTTAAAAGAAGGAGAAAAAACATGTAATTGATATAACATAAAGGACTACTTTAAAATAATTGAACAAACATCTATCACTAATATGAAATAATATGGTCCCAGTTAATTACGTTAGATTCATGTAATCACTCTCCGTTAGTGAAAAAAGATAATATTCAAATAATTTAGTAACTTTTGATACAAAATTCTCATAAAAAAATTATTTGAAACTAAATTGAAATTTTAATTAAACTTTAGGGACAAAAAGCAATTTTAGTGCGCACACACCCCACACGCACACTTCTAATTTAATTTCTCAAATTTACTTAGAAATAATAAATTAGTAGTTAATTGAAATCATTACTTCATAATTAAAATATATTTATTAGGGATGAATTTCATAATGAATAAACACTAAAATTTTATTATTTTTTTTTTGTGATAAGGCCTGGGACCCAACTTGTGCCCTGATGGAGGAGTCCTTAGTGAGACTCCTTAATAGGGCTCAGGGGAGGGGGAGAGGATTAGGAAAAGAGAAAATGGGATGGAGAACAATTGTGAATATTGAATCTCGCTATTCTCTTTATATGTTCTTAGTTCTTATTAACTTATGAAATATGTATTACTGATACGATATGTAGATATATTAAATTTAAAAATTATAACATATGGATATATATATATATATATATAATTACAAAATTTAAATAAAAAATTTATAATTTATTAATATTATTTTTATAAACTTAAAGATTTATAATATCTTAATATATATCATATGTACTAATATTTGTTATCTAATAAGCCCTTCTTAAAAAATATAGAACATAATTTCTATTGATATATTTTAAAAAATCTCTTAAATTAATTTATCCTAATAGAACTAACCATGAATGAGTACATGTGCATAAAAAAAATTAACTAGGGTGAATATTGGTATGAAATAAGCTTCAGTGACGACGAAGTAGACGATTTGGTATGAGTAAAGGTAAAAGAAGTAGATAAAAATAGTAGTGTATAAAAAGATAAAACTTAAAAGTCTAATAGTAATGTATGAAAAGATATAATTTAAAATACTGATGTGTGAAAATAGTGACTTGGGATATTAGTTATGTGATTGAGCTTGAGTAGATTACGGGCTTACTAATTGAACATTAATCACCGAAATTATTTTAAAAAAAATTAATGAATCGTGTCCAAGTCATCTCCTAGAAGTATCCAAACGTGTCCGAGATGTATCTAAGTGTATTCGAAATGTATCCAAGCGTGTCTGAGACATGTCTAAATTGAAAAAAAAAAAAATTTTAATCGAACACATTCTGACACGCAGGACACGTGTGTCGTACAGATGTCTCAATATGTCTGACACAAATACGTGTTTGACACTCATATACGTCTTAACAACAGCGTATCCGTGCTTCATAATTATCAACTGAAACTATCAATCCAGGACAAAAAATTTGAAATTTTGAGTTTCAATTTGAAGAAATATCCTAACCTTTAAAGCTTGAATTAATAATCCAAAAAAAAAAAAATACATGACTGACTTTTAATTTATTTTATGTTTTTGTTAAAATTATTTGATTTACTCATAATAAACTGGATAGTGGTGCATCTTCATGAGAGTATGGTCACTCCAAAAACTTTAAAACTGCATAGAAATATGTTAGAAAATTACATCCACCCTTATATAACAAATTTGAATACTCTTTTTTTAGAATGTAAAATTTTCTAAGTGTACTTTTTGTATGAAGTGTTTGTGTATCTCATTTCACAAGTCATTCTCTCCCTTGCGATAGACTCTTTACTTCTCTCACTTTCTTCTCCTGATATCTTTAGTATCTTTAATTTTCTCATAAATATCTCTTCAATCAAGATATATTCCAATCTCTTTAATTTTATTATTAATCAAATCTCAAAATTCTTAGAAAAATATTCAGCAGATAATTACTTCTTTTAATCTATTTTTGATTTTTTTATTACTTTAAAATAAATTGTTAATAATTTTAAATTTTAAATTCATAACATATTATATATGTATGATATGTTAAAAATAAAATTTCTAAAATATATTTTAAACACACATTAAAACTTTTAAAAAAGTTGTGTGTAATGCATGCGGTACTAACTAATATATATATATATATATATATATATATATATATATATATATATGTATATATATAGATATTTTCCTAAACATTTTCAAAGCATCATATGACAATCCCAAAATTTTTATTCAAGATTCATCACTGAACTTGAATTTAATTTAAGTGCTAAATGTAAAGTGAAATTTAGATAAATATATCATATATCGGAAATGCTAAATGTTGTCAGTGAATATCTACGAATCCGATTACGAATTCTTAACTATCGTTAGATGATGGCTTTCTATCTTTCTTTATTAATTTATCTTTAATAGAAAGGGAAAACAGCTGTGTGTAGTCATGCCACGTAATTCGTAAATGCATTCTTCTCGTAATGAATAGCAGTGCTGATCATACATTAAGCCCTTCATAAAAAATAAATAAATAAAACTTAATAGTTTGGAGATGAAAACAATTTGTCATATTTTTTATAAGAAAGATAATTCTTTAAAAATGAAGTCCAACAACACTTATAAATAAAAAATATATATCAGATTTAAAAAATATATATACTTTGAACTAACTAATGATATATGTTTTTACTCTTTATTCAAAGACTATGATATTAAGTATTTTTTTATAGTAAAAACTAACATAAAAAGTGTTACAATTTACAGCTTAAAGAGTATATAATGCATCTATCTCAAATAGATCTGAAACTCACCAAACTTAAAAAGGACTATTAGGATAGAAATAATCACATGAGAACTTATAGAAAACACCTTAAAAAAATAAAAAAATAAAAACACTGATAAAAAGGATAACAAAGTAACAAAACCCACTGTTAAGAGGAGCATATTTGAACAACTAAGCACAGGATTTAACATATTTAAGTAAATTATTGAGAAACATAAAAAAAAAAAAGAAAAGAATACGGTAGAACCACTATAAAAAAAAGAGGATAACAATCTCTATTCTTACACTCTTAAAAAAGAGACTTATAACAAGAAAGAGAGAGAAACAAGAGGACAGCTAGGGCGCTAAAAATTCTCTCTCTCACACACATATATATCATTAAAGATTGTATGATCCTACATATCTTTCCCTTGTGGTGAACCATAATTCACATACATTATACAAGTTTTTTAATTACTATTATTGTGTTTTTAACTATTATACAGCATGGCGGTGGTTCTTTCTTTTAAATGTACTAAACCAACATCGTGACAGTGGTATATTACCCGGGCATTGAATACTTTGAAATTGAATCCTTATCAAGTTATCATTGTCACATGTCAATACTTTGTTTTTTCTCCTTCTAAAAGGACAAAAACGTGTGATCTATTATCTCGCGCCAAAAGGACAAAAATCTGATCATGTATTGTATTTAATGACCCAAAAGGATAAAAACTTAAATACATCTATTTTTAAATTCTTACCCACACATTATTTCATTTATGTAAGAAAATGATAATGTAATTTAGGTTATATTAGTACTAGTCCAAAATTAAAGCTATCAAAACAGGTTAAATATTAGGGGTGTAATTGGGTCGATTTGAATTAGTTCTTGAGAAAATATAAATTCAAACTAGTTAAAATTAATTAATTTAATTTAGTTTAATTTTTTTATTTTTTGATAGTCAAATTCGAATCGAACTAAACTTAATATTTACAGATTGATTCGGTGTGGGTGGTTAGCTTGGCTTTTTTTTATATAAAAATAAGCTAAATAATTAATTTTTTATAACAAAAAAAATACATAATAAACTCATGAAAAATTTTCTAGAAATAGAATCAAACCTACTTATCTCAATAATCACACTATAAAGTACAAACTCTAAAATTATATGTTCAGCACATTACTCTAATCTACTGATAATACACTCAGACAGTATCTTTGATATATGGTACTCTGTTTATTTTAAAATTTTTAATTGAGTGTTTAGTCCCTATATAAATAAGGGCATAAATTAGTTAATTTGTATGATCTTAATGATGATTATGATATATGCTTCTGTACTTGTTGTTTATAATGTATTATAATTTTTTTTTATTAAGTTGTTTCACAGTAACAACATGCATGTAATACAACTTTTAGAAGGTTAATTTTAAGTTGAGTGAACTTTTTTCTCATACTTTTGGACTTGCTATTTGTTATTATAAAGTTTTTTTGAATTAAGTTGTCATGTTAATATTTTGTGATCAAGACTTACAAGCTCTTGACTTATAAAATGGAATAAATTAGGTTGCACTCTCTTTAATCTTTTTCTTTTTTCGCTTCTACATTTAGTTTAGTTATTATATTTATATAAATTGATTAGTTAAATTAGATGTCATGTACTCTGATTTCTTGCTCTAATATATTGTGTTTAAAGGATATTATATATATAGTTTGGTTTTGTTTTGTTTTGTTCTTGGGCTTGAAACTTTCAATCTGAAAATTAAACCAATTAAGTCTCGTTTGGTTCAGATTTTGCCCGAATTAGTCAACATATCTGAACCAAACCAAATTAATCTAATTGATTTGGTTCAGGTTGATCGGGTTGATTAAATTATCCGAAACAATTTACACATCTACTAAATGTACTCCTTTCAATTAACTCGTTTACCCATTAAAATTAAGTGGGTTAGGCTTTAAAATTGTTAACCCATTTAAATCATTATTTTTATCCCGATTCATTTAGTTTGCTAACCCGTATAACCAGTGAACTGGCCTGTTAATCCTTTTTTTTATTTTTTAAATTGTCAATAATATGAATTTAGAATTTTATTTTATGAAGTTTATATGTTTTGAATTTAGAATTTGCTTTTATTTTTAAGTGAATGTATTTTTTTTTACTTTGTAATTTTGATTTTATGCAAGGATACGTTATTTTTAAATTAAATAAATTTTTCAACAAAAAAAGCAATCCATTTAAGCTCATCGGATTGTCGTTATACAGTTTGAGTTGGTAAAATGCCAACCTATTTAAATCAACATTTTTTTGACCTGACCAATTTAACTTGTAAGTTAAATGAGTCGGGCTTAAACGGGTCGAGCTGACCCATCTAAAAGCTCTACCCATGATTGACAATCAAAGTATGAAGATAAATAATCACTAAAAAAAAATACCAAAAGATATAGACAAGAGAAAAATATGAAAAAGAGACTTGTGAACTTAATCTGAATTACTCTACTTGGCTTTACTTTACTTGTTCATGAACAAAGCTGTATATTTATAGGTTCCTTAAATAGATTTAGACTTAACTTAATTAAGCTAAACTAAAAATTAATGAAAAATAAATTTTAAGTAACTTATTGAAAATATAAAGATATAAATAACTTATTAGATACATGAATCGTGAACCTAAAAATATACAATTACAACTTAGCTTTGAAATACTAAATTAATTGTGAGAACTTATTTTTTCAAAAAATCTAACTTTGTCATTTTCAAGAATATGTCCACAATTTTTATTATTTAATTACAATTAATCCTACCTTATTTTTTACACATCTTTCTACCACATATTTTTATTTTTTTACGAGATTTTCAAGAATACGTTGAGTGATGTGTTTCTCCTAAATATATATGAAGTATTTTTCAAAAGATTTTTTGAAGCTCACCACAACGATCATTGCTTATGTCATATATATATAATGTTGAATGTTTATAAAATTGTTGATTTTTACAATAAACATGTAATTACCTAAAAGTAAAACTTAGGCATCAAAATTTTTCATAATGCTATTTAATTTTCCTCTCCCATTCTCCAAGTTATCCTCTCTTCAAGTTGTGTGGACTTATTATTGCAAAAAAGAAGAAGCTAATTAAATCAGAAAATCTTTGTGAAAATCAGCCAATTTACTGTGGAAAAATTGTAGTGTTGTCGTTTATGCTTGGTCAGCATACAATCGCAAAAAGAGAAGTACTTATGCTATGTTCTCACTTTTAGGCGCGTTAACTTTTGGGACCTGTCAATATGGTTTTGCATCGCAAGTACGATATTTATGTTAACATTAAGCATTGACTACATTGAGTAGGACCTCATCCTCATAATGGGTAATTAGCAAGAACGATTACTAGGTGAAGCAATGAACAATCTGGATAACCCTTTTCTAATTAGATTTTTCCAGTTTGGTTTGGTGATGGCTAATTACAGTTTACTAGGGGTAAATTTCCATTTTCAGTTATGTGATTGCAACTAGTTAAGTGTGTAAACGCTCAACCTAAACAACATTTTGATAATCACAAATTTAACGTGATTTTCCTTTACATTCTCCTTGTTTGGTTGTCTTATGGCAAACTCTAATTTGACCCTGGAATTTTGATAGAGCATACTGAAAGTCACGTTCGAATGAATACTTTATAAAAAAAGGTTTTTTTTTTTTTTTAAATAAAACCAACACACACTAACTAACAAAATTTTTAATATAATTACATATTCAAAAGTGATTTTATCACTACAATTTAAATAATATGAATTATTTTACTACAAACACACTTTTCAATAAATTCAATTTGCATAGTCAATTTCTTCAAGCAAAACTAAATTTGCAAACACACTCAAACGAATGCCTTGTGTCTTTTTCCTGGTGAGGTTAATACCATTTATGTTTCTTTTTTGTTTGATAGAGAGAGGTGGGGGCTTTCAACCATGAAAATTTGTAAAGGAGAAGTTTGAGTGTTAAGATCAAATAGATTTTATGGACAAAGTTGGTCCAATCCTTATCCAACCTGTTTTTCGTTTTATATCATTCACTCAGATGCTCCTCGACTAGGCAAAGCATTGCTCCGCCGATGTAGTTGATCATTTATTCATATATACTCTTTGATTATGGTTTGCAGGCAAAGTAATATATATATATATATATATATATATCAAAGTAATATATATATATATATATATATATATATATATATACATTCCTTATGGGCAAAGCAATATCTCACGTTGGATTTCTTTACTATGAGAAACAATTTTTGTATACCACCTAATACTTATCATTAAATAAAGTGCAAATATATTAGCCAACAAATAAATTAATTAGGTTTACATAGATTTTCTTTTCTTGGGTGCTAGAAAGTTTATATGAAGGGGAGACTGTCTCATTCTAATTAAGGTTATGACATATCATAAACTTAATAGCATTTTATAATATTACTTACAAATGACTTATTAGTCTATTAATTTGAGATCACCGATAGAAATCGAACCCAAGACCATTAATTGAATGTTCGGTTCACATTTTCATGAATGTAAGCATGATGCACTTTTAAAGGAAACAAATATTTGTTGCTGCAGTTAAACATACGATTATAGTATTTAAGAATTTAAAACAAACAAAATCCTG
This sequence comes from Ormosia semicastrata, assembly GCA_029884595.1. Lineage (NCBI taxonomy): Eukaryota > Viridiplantae > Streptophyta > Magnoliopsida > Fabales > Fabaceae > Ormosia > Ormosia semicastrata. The sequence goes on from JAQQTO010000063.1 coordinate 118,344,545, forward strand.
AATCAATGATATTCGATCCTATCAGTTGAACCAATTTTATTGACAAGTTTTTATAGATCTAATTAGAATTTAAATAGATACAATTAAATAATTAAGATTATCATTTATATATGTGTAAGTAGAGTGAGAATAACATAACTTACTCTAAAACATATGTAAAAACCATTTTGGCTACATCAAACTTCTTAGGGTGTAGTACTTCTATCTGCCGAGTATGGAGTTATGTATTGTTTTTGTAGTGAACGGGTACTTATTTTTTGTTGTTTTTTCCCCCCTAAATATTTCCTTAAAATAAAAGTAATAGTACTAATTAATATAAGAAGTAAGAACAGTTTAATAAACGGATAATTTCTTTAGCAATTTTGACTCTTACTATAACTTCTAGTCGTGAATCATCAATCATGATCACTAGTCAATTGTGTATGACCAATTAAAACACAAGATGACAATGTTGAAACTTCGACCAATAGTTACCCAAGATCCCTTTAATGCAAAGCATTGCAAAATTTCACTTAAGATCCCCCGTTTTGTAGCCGTTTGACCACAGATCATCATTTTGGATGACCAATAATTAACAAATTGAATGGTAAAATTGGGATTGAATTGGACCACAAAACTCTAGTAATCTCAGTTTCACTTAGGATGCTGGTTTCTTGGATTCAATAAGCAAGAAACAGACGTGCTTAAACATATATTTCCAAAAGAGACTTTAGGACACAAATTTCTAACCCTTTTTCCAATCTAATATTTGAAATTCTCCTTTTCTTCTCTCTACTCTCTGAAATTCAACTTTTTACGCTTTTGCAGTTTCCCTTTCATGGTCATGGGCAACTAGCAAAACACACACTTATCCCATATGGTTCGTGTCAGTATTTGTGCAAATTTCAAAGCCTATATTCCCACACTTATTTTTTTTCTATATTATAAGCAAAGCCCTATATTCTCACACTTATTTTTTTTTTTCTATATTATAAGCAAAGCTTAGAGAGGCACGAGTGAGGCTAAGGCCCCTCTTCCTAAGACTTTTCCTTATGGTCCAAAAGCGAGTCTTCTTCACTGTTTGAGATCCGAGCTTAACAGAGTGTCATTCACACCCACCCCTTATTTTTTTAAGCCATGGCTTCGGTGATAACTTTTGTTTCCCTTAGTTTTCCGTTATCTTATGCTACATGCCCGAGGCTGAGTCAAAATGGTTTGTGGCATATGTCGTTGTTTTCATTTCTGATATATATTTACTAATATTAAGTAATCAGCACTGATGCTAACCTTTCATTCAGATCAGAGTTCTCATGCATATGGATATAAATGCTCTCTGTGACTCTGTGCATGTAGATGTACACGGTTTTATGCTTATATTTGTAAAGCATGCCTGGTTGTACATCTTATCATGTGTCAAAATATACGTTCATTCTAAGGGTACATAGTCACGTTCCATCCTCACATGGGTATCAATAAACTTGTCACATTCGAAAATTAAGAAAAATCTGCATCTAAACTTGGGTTGTGCTTATATGTGAAATTGGGACTACGCTAATAATGTCCCAAATTAATGATATTAAAACAAAACTATGGAAAGCTTGTTACATTAGCCATCAAGAGGATACATTTTGAGATTACTCTAAGTGACTAGGATTAGACTAGTGGGTGAAAGGCTTAATAATTTACATAAAGTCATAAATTCAAATTTCATTGGTACTGTTCTAGCTAGCTAGAAAAAAAAAAATTTGAGGTTACTCTTCTTAATTATAACCGTTGAAAAGTCAATCAGAGACGTCTTCAGTGGCATCCAAATTAATCATCATTTTGATTTCACTATTTTTTTCTCACCAATGTACTCATTGCACGAATTCTTATAACATTGCTGTGTACATAGACTATTGGTTTATACATTTATTATGGAGTCCACGAAAATAACTACTCAGAACACACTATTTTTTTTTCTGGGGTGGGGAGGTTTAAAATATTTCCTGCTGGGGTTGGTCGACAGAATTTAATTCTCATAAAAAAAATTAATGTAAATTCCGAAATGTAGAAACAAACAAGGCAACTGGCTGAGATAGATTGGATTTGTTTCTTTTAAACAATGACTTCTAGCCACTCAATCAAGTTCTTGAGATTCACTACCACATTAAAGTATAGATGCCAATATCATCCTATCCCCTATAATTCTAATGTGATCTAAAGAAATGCCTACTAAGAGGAAATAAATAAAAATAAGATTAATTTTGTTTTATTAGAAAAAAATAAATAAAAGAAGAATCAAAAGGGTCAAAGTGTCTCTCCATAGTTTGTAGCAATATATAGTATGCTCAAATTGGTCGTGTTGGCATATGCAATAATGCAACCAATCCAACGCCATGGTATGCCACTGCCTAATGTCTCACCTTCACAGTCACAAGCATCCACAACATCCGCCGTATCTTCTGTGTCTCCACAACAAACCCAGTTATTGATTAACTAGAAGAGTAGCTGTAAAATTATAAAATAATTATATTTAGAGCTTAAAATAAAATCTTTTTATGTTATGATAACAGCTACTTGAAAATATAAATTCTTTTAATGATATAATTAACAAAACCTGATTGAATGATATTATAAAACAAATTTAATACTGCTAATGGATTAAAATTAAATTCTTAGATTTGATATTTCTTTTTAAAAATATATATAACAAAACGAAGCTTTATTTCATCATGTGAGTTGTGACTTGTAAGACATGATGGAAACTGTTATATAATATATATATATATATATATATATATATATATATATATATATATATATGTAACAACAGTGGAGCTTTATTTCACCATGTGAGATTACATGATCGATAGACGTTATCGAACTCTATCAAGAACTAAATTTTCTTAAGTAAAAAGTAAAAAACAGCAATAGCAATATTAATTATATAAATGAATAGGAATTATTATAAAAACAATTTTATTCTTTATAATTTTTTCACGGACCCAACAGTGGACTGAGATTGGATCCACGAGTCTCTCCATCCCTCGTGCATCTTGAGTCTTTTTAAACAGTCATGTCGTTTTAGTTGTGGGTCGTAATTAAGTCATAATCAACATTTTAATCAAAATTAAAATTCTAATAGAACTAGTAGCAGTACGTAGTTTAACGGGGAAGGCTAATTGAGCTGGCAAAGTCGCTTGTCTTGGCTTAAGCAATGTCTTCATCAAAATCCTCAAACAAATCCATACAAGAAAAGCCGCTTGGGTATTGGGGATGAGATGGGACCAAGTGCCTGGGGAAAAGGGGTGAGCAATGTGAGAGAGTCCCTGTTTTGTTTGGCACTTTGGTAACCCAATTCCTCCTTTCCCCTACCTTCTTAATTAAATTACTAATCTCTATTCTAGTTTTGCATTAGTCAAATGATTCAAATCAAGAATGCACACTTGCTCACACTAGCTGCGTGGAGTGGGGAGTGTGGACGGTGCATACTTGTACAAGAAGAATACCAATAAAGAAAATCAATTAAGAAAATGTTAAACAAGACGTCATATGCCATTGGCAGAAATTCTTGGATATAACTTCTTACCATTCAGATACAAATTAATTTTTTACATATATAAAATTGTGTAAATCATATTAAAAATATGCATATATCTAATTTTTTTCTTCTATTAACGTAATTTTACATATGTCAAAAATTGATTTATACACTTAAAATAAAAAGTTTTTATCCAATAATCTCTCATTCCTTTAGTATCCAAAAAGTTTTGGAAAAATTTTAAAATACTCACAGAATATTATTTTGAAAATTTATGTACTTGTTTAATTTTAATTTAATAATATTTTATTTTTTTGATTTAATAGTGTATATGATTATAAATGTGACATGTTACACTTTCATTTGACGATGCAATCCTTTCAAGGTATACAAGAACGAATCTGACTTCTTTTTAGCGGCTGGACTTCTAACAGTTGAAATTTGAACTCTTTATTTTTTATTTAATGATCTAGTATTTTGTATTATTTTTTAATATTAAAAATATTTTTTAATATTAAATTAATATTTTTTAATATTAACCATTGAATAAAAAATGAACGATCAGATTTCTGTTGGACCTCCAGCATATCGATACAAGAACCTCTCCAGGTCCTGTGCCTCAAAAGCACCAAGTAAACAATAGCAGTTGTAAACTTATGCGCACGCTACATGCCTTCTAGCTGAATGAGCCAAACTGATCTCAGTGTGCTTTGTCTTTCACACATTTTCATTATTCTTTAGCCACCAAATTTAATCTCACATGCTAGTAATTTCTAGTTGAGTAATGGTTGGTACGCAACTATAAGGTGCATGTAACATCACATCATAATGAGACGGTAGAATTAGAATATAAGTATATAAATGAGGTGAAAATCAATTGTAATTATATAATAAAAATTATGCATATATAAAATGATATATGTGTATATAATTAATAGTATTTTTTCTAGTTAAATTTGTTAAAAATTTGCGATTTGGAAATTCTATACCCTGATTATAATGGCTAACGAAATTAACTAAGTCAGTAGTAGTAAGTTATTGGTCAAAGATTTAGATAATTTACGAGATATTATTATAAATTCAAACTTTATTATGTCATTGTAAAAAAAATTGTAAAATTAATTGGAACCCTTGTAAGTTAATTGACTCAATTTTTAAATGACTTTATAGTCAAGTAACGTCTATGTTTTCAATGACTCAATATTGAGATCAAATTTTAACAAAATTTAATATTTAAATATATTTATTTCTTCTCATGCTTCACAAATAGTACTTCTCACATGTGCCTTGTTTTTATATTAATTCTTTCTACAATTTTTTTCCCTGATAAAAACCATATGAGATCTAATATTTCATACATAAACAACTACGTCCCTCACAAAGATGAATACGTTCAGGAATATGAGATCTTTAATTGTAAAATTAATTGGAACCCTCGTAAGTTAATTGACTCAATTTTTAAATGACTTTATAGTCAAGTAACGTCTATGTTTTCAATGACTCAATATTGAGATCAAATTTTAACAAATTTTAATATTTAAATATATTTATTTCTTCTCATGCTTTACAAATAGTACTTCTCACTGGCATGTGCCTTGCTTTTATCTTAATTCTTTCTACAATTTTTTTCCCTGATAAAAACTATATGAGATCTAATCTTTCATACATAAACAACTCCGTCCTTCACAAAGATGAATACGTTCAGGAATATGAGATCTTTAATTGTTAAGTTATAGGGTGTTTGGCTTCATGCAAAAACTCTAAGATCGAATCTTTGCCAAACGTATATAGAAGTATATCCAAGCATAATTAATTGGCTGATGGCTTCAACGGCCATGAGAACTAGAAAAGGTCATAAGGCCATAAAAAATGGCAAACGGATATATTCTCCATTAATGATAAAAATGGCTGGACTAGTTGCTGGTTCATGTTATGTCACAAACGGATATATGTATATATATATGTTGTAGCTATGCGCTGAATCAGATTGTGGCTGGACGGCCGCAAGTGCAAAATTATTAATGAATTATCTTATCTCAGAAAAAAAAAGGCAAAATTATTAATTACTAATAATACATGAAAGAAACTTTAATATTTCATTGCCAGCACCCATTAAGACAAAAATAGAATTCACCATCAATTCAAATGAAAGTGACAAGATATGAGAAAGGATTATAATGAGTGATTTCTATCAAGCTTGAGTTCTGTATGATATCACTATGTTTATGTCAGTCTAGGGGTTGAAGACCAGTGGCACCCTCGCTCCCACTTTATGAGTCAAACAAGTATATTCATGAGTAAAGATAACCATAGAAAGGAGATCTCTTAATTTACCTAAAATTAAGGAACATAAAGAAATTTTTATTATTGTTTTGTCTAAAATTCTAAAACTACTCTAAACATTTTCCCCCATTTATTATGGGTTAAAATACAAGAACATTGCTGTACTTAAATTCCAAGAATTGGAGAGACTTTCTTGCATACTACTATGTATGTACATGAGAAGGCTTGGATTTCAATCCTGTACGACTAAAAGCTCCCAGCTTTATAGAGACACACCTTGAATCCCAGCATTCTTCTGATGTACATACAGATATAACAGATGGTTCATGCAATTTTTTTTTAAATTTTTTTTCAAAAGTTGGGTATGTGTCAAACTCAGAAATATATGTAACAAGTTGGAGTATCAATATGAAACTCCTAATTATAAGTGGCCTTATACATATGACATAATCAGTCCTTTCAACAATTTAGTAAATGTACCTCGTGTCTCGTGATGCAACTCCTAGTATGGGCTGCTGTAACGGGACTGAGCATGGTCTCAACAATTTATGCGTTGTATGCACGGGCTACCAGGGCCCTAGCCCTTGTCTGCCCTTAGCCCAAAGGTTCGTTACTCCCTTTTTTTTTTGTACAAAATAAAAACAAAAAATTATCTTACTCTTTACTCTATAAAGAGATTGTCCGTTTGCATGATCTCAATTCTCTGACACATGGGAATGGGATTACTTTTGATCACAGTAGGACATTTATCATAACAAAGATTCTGATGGGTTCAACGAAACCTAAAATCTAATAACACAGGTGGTGTCAATAGAGTAAAAGGCCCTTGTGGATGCATAAGATATTCTAGCAATGGTAGAATTATCAAAGGTGTTTTTCTTATCTAGCTTCAGTGAAAACTTTGGTTATCATTGAGTCGAAATTCAGAAGACAAAACACAAGAATGATAGAGATATGCAAATTTAAGACAAAAACACAAGAATCATTTTTTGGTGAAAAACCAAACATAAGAATAATAGAGATATGCAAATTTTGCATTCAAATATAATTATGTTGTGCAAATGGACTATAAAATTGAAAAAGACAAGTAGACAAATCAATTTTTTTAAAAAAAAAAGAGTTTATGTATTTTAATAAATTTATAATTTGATATGAATATGCATATATTTTATCATACAGTAATGCTATTTTTAGCGAAAGGGTAATTCACGAAACTTCACGAAGGGCAAAATGCACTCATGCCATTTTCAAGAAATTACAATATTTTAAAGTTATCAATAACCATCAGTTAAAATGCAAGTAACTTATTTCACGATTTGATTTTGGTATGTGTAATACGGAAAACTTTTCGTAGGTTTTAGCATTTTCTTTTATCATAATACCAACTATTAGTTGAAATTCCCTTAGGAGCTTTAATCCATTGATATGATCCAAATTAATCAGGTGCCTTTTCAGAAAATGAATGTGAAGCAAGCACCTACGCCATGGTTCTGGTAGGGTGGCAACAAGACAGGATAGAGAATCGTCTTGAGTTCATTTGTTTCCCAACCAAGCTAAATATATAGGTTGCATCCTATGTCTGACTTTTAAAAACCATGCGTATTGAAAATTAAAAAAAAAAATTGCGTATTTTGTCTTATGCAGGTTATAAATCACCGTGCAAGTGGCAGGAACAGGTACGAACAATCAGTTGAAGAAGAATAATGTTTGAATGCTAATACAAATAGAAACTCTTCTTTAAAAACTTTTCCATCCTAACATATTACAAGTTCTTATTTTCTTGTGTGCATTAAGATACTTGTGGACAAATTTTCCGAAGAACTCGCAGAATTTATTTGAAACTATGTTGCAGCTTGATTCTGTCAGCTTTGTGTTGCAAATTAAAGATCCAAACAAATCTTGAGGAACTTCTTATAATCAAGACTAGGCAAACCCTTCTCGAAGCACTGGCGAAGCATGTCATGGCAAATCTTGATTATGAGTAAGGCTGATATTTATGAATAAAAATATTGTGATAAATTCAAATTTGTTTTGTTAAGTATGAATTGCATTAACTATTTGATCCTACAAGAAAGCTTGAAGATATATATAGAACTTTGGCATTAAATCCATGTTCTAATGAACTGAGTAGGAAAATAGTAACGCATTCAATTGTTTCTTGCCTCTTCCTCATGTTTTCCCCAGAGAGTGCCAGAAGGGGATATATATATATACACACGCTAGGACTCAAGAACTTTGGCATTAAATCCATGTTCTAATGAACTGAGTAGGAAAATAGTAACGCATTCAATTGTTTCTTGCCTCTTCCTCATGTTTTCCCCAGAGAGTGCCAGAAGTGATGTCCTTACCCAACACTGGGGGAAATCTTAAATATTTTGAATTGCTTAAAGACAAAACAAGGAACTAATTATCAAATTTAGCCAGTGGATTTGAGTTCAGGAAACTACCTTGTTTGTTGAATTAAGTTTGCATGTCATCTATGTAATTAGGCAATGAGTAAATAATTTTAACACGTAGAGGTTTAGTCTTGAATTACCGCTGATAGCTGTAACTGGATTGAATGTGATTTTATGTGGGTTTACCTTTTCTTTGTGATTTGGTGCAAATTAGGCTTTTGGCTGATTTATCTTTGCTTCCAGTATCATCAGATATACGTAAAACTTGTTTAATAAGAGTTTGTATCTGAGAATTATGGAGACATTTGTTTAGTTGAAAGATTTTAAAGATTTTTTTTAATGTCCTAAGTACATTTGTTAAGAAATAAAAATAAATAAAAAATATTGAATGAAAAATAAATATTTAATAACTTAAAAATTTTAAAAATTTTACTTTTCAATTAATACTTTATTTTTTATTCCTTTTAGCAAAACCCATATTTTAAAAGCAAATTTCCGAATCAAGAAGACAATAAAACGAGTAATTCTTGAGTAGGCACAGTTTACCATAAGCACTTAAATCATTATTTGACATGTGTAAGGTAGTAGAGATTATCATAAAATTACACCAATCATTAATAATATTTTTACACATATCAAATAATAATTTAAGTACCTAAGTGATGACGTGGTAGACCATGTCCACCTAAGAATTTCTCCAATAAAACATCTTAGGATAACTAGCTTGATTTATCAATATCCCACCATGATCTTCTGCAATATCCACTAATTTTATTTCCATAGAACTTTGCAGAATTGTGGGCAGTTGGGAATGGCGTCCAATTATCTACACACACACTAATGGCCCTTTGATTGAATTTTTCAGGTCATTAATTACATAATTTTCTCATTTTTCACATGGTTAAGCTCAAGATCAAGGGAGACCAACTTCTGTGCGAAAGGAATAGAAGGAAGGTTGTTTTGATGAAGTTCCATCTTTACCCATGTAGACGTAGGGTTGTTGCAGAACATTGGATTTGCACTTGCAGGATACAAGAGATTTTTATAAAAAAACAAAAAACAAAAAAAAAACAAGAAGTGGTATGGTATCTATTAAAATCCTATTTCATAACACACCAAAGTGATTCATACCTCATGATTTTGAAAAAAAACAAAACAAAACAAAATCTATCGCCTTACACAAATGATTCATAACACACCAAAGTGGTATCTAGTGCCATTATTTATTATACCACCCTCCCCAAAGAACGTACCAATTCCCAACAAAAAGAAAACGAGGCACTATTTATTAATAACCGTTTGACCCTCAAATTCTTTCCCATTTCACAACATGATTCACACTTCTATCTTTCATCTTCCTTCCACCGTCCACCCATTAACCCGGTAAACTTCCCTTCTTAAACTCACCACTTTCGTGGTCCAATTTCTTCTATCTTTCCTCTATATAAAACACCAATGACTCCCTTAATTTTTCACACTAATTCTCTACTGTCTTGTCATCCAAACTTGTTAGTAAGATCCAGCACGTTAAGCAAATACTAATCAGCAATTATGGCTAGTTTAAGCTATGCTTTGAGAATAATCCCTTCATCCTCTGTGAGACCTGCCAGTGCCAACCCAAGATCATTCCTCACAGCCCCACCTACCAAAACTCTCTTACCCTTCACTTCATCGAACTCATCCCTCACTAGAAATCTCAAGATGAACACAACTTTGCCACCCTCTTACTTGTCTTCAGTGCCCAGGAAATCGTTCTCTTGTAGAAGCCAGGCTGAGCCAATTGACACTGGTAGACACACCTAATTTATGTTTTCAATATTTGTTCTTTGTTGTTCTTGTTGACTCTTTTTGATTTTTATTTTTGATTTTACAGAGAAAGTCCAAGAACTGAATGTGTATGAGATCAACGAGCGAGACAGGGGAAGCCCTGCTTACCTTCGATTGAGCCAAAAAACTGACAATTCTCTTGGTGATCTTGTCCCCTTCAGCAACAAGGCAAGTGACTTTCATTTTTAACTTGACTAACTGCTTCTAATTTTCACTTTTTGCTTGTTACTTTTTTGTTTCTGCTTGTATGCATTTTTCTGGGATTGAATTTATTGATAGTCTGATTTGAACTAAACATTTTTAAGCTCCTTATAATTTAATAAAAATTTAATTTTTACTTACTGTTAGTATAGTAGTTATTGTCACATTTTAATATAATTTTGTGATGTTATGTTATATTAAATCATGTGTTGTTAGATTATATTAAGTCGTTAACTTTAGAAAAAAGATTATCATATAGGGGTGTATACATTATTTACATTCTTTTTAAGAGTGTCAGATTTAGTAAGAGAAATTGATAAGAAAAAGTAGGTATGATGAATGGTATTGAGCAGAGTGTGAAAAGAGATGTATACACTATTAATAGTAATACCAAACTCTTAACTTTATTATTAGAAATTGACGTCATTTTTTTATTTATTTTCTCGGTTTTTTATGTTATATTTCATTACAGGTTTTTCACCTTCCTTTTGTAATATCTTAAGAAAGACATTTGACAATGGTCTGCATATATGTTCTGATTGTTGATTTGGTTATGGATTATGCAGTTGTACACTGGAAACCTAGAAAAACGGATTGGAATAACAGCGGGTATCTGCATTTTGATCCAACACAAACCAGAAAGGAATGGGGACAGGTATGAAGCCATCTACAGCTTCTACTTTGGAGACTACGGTCACATTGCAGTTCAAGGAGCGTACCTGACCTATGAGGACACGTATCTGGCTGTGACTGGTGGGTCTGGCATTTTTGAGGGGGTGAAAGGCCAGGTTAAGCTGCATCAGATTGTGTACCCCTTCAAGATCTTTTACACTTTTTATCTAAAGGGTATCAAGGATTTGCCTGAAGAGCTTCTTGCTAAACCTGTTGAGCCCAATCCATCTGTTGATGCCACCCCTGCTGCTAAGGCCCTTGAGCCTTATGCTACCATCGCTGGTTTCACTGATTGATGGGCTTTTTTTACTTATTGTAGTTTCTCTGGCTAAATAATAATAGTGGTGATGGTTTTTATTGTTGTGAACTTGATGGTGATTGTATTTTGTTAATTTGAAGGCCTGGCTTTATGTACTTAATGATGGATAGTAGTAATTTGAAAAGGCTTGTCTGCACACCCTTGGAATCTAATAGTGGTCATGGTCGTGGTCGTAATATTATCAGCATTTGAAATAGGATTTAATTATCAAATCATTAAAATTGTTTGATTTTCTTAATAATTTATAACAATTACATCAATAGTGACACATGTAGTGATGTATGATTTGGTTGATAATTTTTTTCATTTAATGTTTTACTTCTTTCTAAAATTTTAAACAGTTGTTGCTTAAAATGTAATCAGACTAACTAACGGGAAGTAATAGCAGTGTACACAGACTCATATGGTTGATTACATGGCAGGTGGGCTAGACACTAGCAGTTAGAGAAGTTCAAAGTTGTTAGGGCTGTTGTAAAGTTCGTGATAAGTGTATATTGCGCCACAATTGGTTAATATAGTTCACGCTATGTATATAAGTATCTCAGTGTATTGTGTTAATCTTCATTTTCTCAGATTCAATACAATTGCAAATTCTCTCTCAATCATCGATTTCTTACTTTTCTCTCTGCTCTCAGTATCTTCATCAGAAATTGATACCTATACCTATATAAATTGTTGCTCTGATAACAATTTGATATGAATTGAGTTTTAAAGAGGATATTATCTCCTTACTCCAAAAGAGAATTATGGAATTCCTGGAAAATAATAACAAATAGAAATATGAAAATAACGTAATAGAAAAGCTCCAAGAGAGTTCCAAGCATAGGAATGGCCAAGCCCGCCCAATACCACTCTCCGCACTATTCTGCCTACCTCTCTATTCCCATCCTTCTCTTTTTTCCCACGTCCCAACCTCATTCTTTGCTTCTCACCCAATACCACTTTTTTTTAGTTATGCAAGAGTTTACCATTATACCAACTCTAATTCCAATTTCTATTTCCATCATAAGTCATATCATTTCACTTTCACTCGTCGCGCAATGCTGCTGTCTGCTTCTATATCAAGTTGTTGATTCATTGCCTCCTGTCGTTGCTGGTCACGCCGCTATATGTTACATGTCTAAGTTAAACTCTGTTCCTTTCCCTTGAACTTGTTACTCTTCTGAACTATCTGACCCTCTATTTCGATTTCATACCTGAAAAAAAGTATAACCAAAAACAGAAAAATTGATCAAGATCGGTTTATTTTGACCCAGTTTTATATGTTGAACCAAATGGATTAGTTCTCAACATGAAAAAACTAATTAGTTTGGTCCGAAGGCAAAATGGTAATAGCTGAAGTGTGTGTTTGAAAATGTGATAATACCCAGCTTGATATTTTATGGTGTGCAAGGGAAAATTTAATTTGGAAGTTAGTGAGAAATTCTTTATGATTTGGTTTAAAAGGCTTTAACTATTTATAGTTGTTCAACCTTGTTAACGCAGGTTACAAATGTAGTAAAATGTGGGGGTGAAAACAAGGTTTTAGAACCTTCCTTTAGCTAACATCTAAAATATATAAATATTTACAAGGCGTATAAAGTATTTTTAAGAAATACTTAATAAGATATTTACAAACTATCATCTAGATATGTTATTTTAGAACAAATTTGTTCTATTCACTAATTTACATTATTTTTAAGAGTTTAATTTTGATACATTGTTAATGTAACATTTTTTATACTATTAATTAATCATATATTGCTATATGTATAATTTTTGAAATAGTTATTATAAAAATTAAACATTTTTAATGATATGATAATATAATATTAATTGATAATGTAAAAAAATTTTACACTAACAATATATATAAATTAAATCCTATTCTTAAACCCTCGTGGACTAAGAAATACATATATTTCAAAATGTCAATGTACACCAATATAAGTGAAATATCATAAAAATACGATAAATACTAGTCTGACTCAACAGGTGTCTTTACACACCCCAACAACATGTTATATCAATCAAGTCTTTTAGGTTAAATTAGTTAATTAACTTGAATTTGTAACTCAATAATTTTTTACATATATTTAATTTAAAATAATGTAGTTAAAAATAAAATAAAATACTAATATACATTAAATTAAAACACGATTATATATATATATATAATCGATATGCATAAAATATATTAAGAACAAGTACACTCTATTACCAAATAATATCTAGTTATCAATCCCACGAGGAATAAGTGATAATTATTAGATTCGTAAAACTCTTTGTTATCCACACAATCGAAAGTATATGAAGAAATTCAAAATAAAATAAAAAAAAATAAAAAAATAATGAACAATCAAGTAAAGAATAGATAATCAATGAAAGAGAGACCAAGACGCAAGGTTCACTTGAATCCAATTATTCAAATTTTCTTTCATTTATATTATAAGGTAATTCTTTTGTAAATATTCTCTTATCTGTTATTGAATCCCAATGGTCATGGATGAAACAATATTCTATCCCCAAATTAAATCATTTATTTGGTCATTTAGTTGAATTAATTAAGAATGCATTAAGTTTCAATTTAAGAGATGAACTAACATACATGCCAATTCCATTGGTAAGAAAAATTGATGTTTAGTCATTTACCAAACAATGAATATGGATGGTCACCGGTCAAACAATAAATTAACATATGCTAAAAGTAATCAAGTTATGACAAGAATGCAAATAATATAATAAACCCTAAAAGAAATTACTTTAATCAAATTAGAAATTAAATCTAAATAATTAGGAAAATAAGATCCCCCATAACCCTAATTATGAGTTTAGCTTAGGGATGACAATTTTACCTGCCCTCGCAGGTAATATCCGTGACGGGAGCAGGTAATATCCGTTTAATTTCTCCCGCGGATATAAATACTCGTATTGTGTTATCCCCGTTTAATAAACAAAACTCACGGATACCCATAAAAAATTACACAAATATTTTATATAAAATTACTAAAAAACTTAATTATATAAATTAAAATATGGTAAAATTATATAAATCAAAAGTATTTTGAGTGTTTGGCATTATTTTTGGATTAAGTTGTGTTGGACAAAATTTGAGAAATTACGGTATTATATTTATTTTTTTTTTTTTTTTAATTTTTAATTTTATTTTTTTAATTTTGTTGATTTATTTTTTACAATTTATTGGATAAAAAAATATCCATGGGTATCCGTTTACCTTGGGGGAATGATAAATGGGTACCCGCACCAATATGGAGACGGGGCCGGGGGCGGATATTATTAGCGGGGGCAGGGGGCGGGGGGTGGAGGGCTACTATCCTTCCTCGCCCCGCCCCGCCCCGCCCCGTTGCCATCCCTAGTTTAGCTACTCATGTTCAATACAAGTAAACTCATATCACAATATAAACTCATGTAAAGAAAATCCTAAGAAATGAGAAAACTAGAGGAAAAGAGAAATCAAAACTCCATTAATAGAGATTATGATCTTCAAGCCTTTAAGAATTGAATCATCCATTCGAAGTCGTCCTCCAAGGTCTGCTGCCGCAAAACTACTCTCTCAAGAATAGGGATTTTATGCGTTGTATCTCAATGTGTTGAATTTGACATAACTTCTTCTATTTATTGAAATTCACGTATGCTATTACACAACCAATGCCTAAGCGTTGGTCTTTTGGGCTCTTGGGCGCTGAATCACTTAAATCAGGACGCGCGCTGTTACGCGTTGCATGCTCAGGCGCTCCTCCCAAGTGTTGAAGCGTTAGGTCACTAAATCACCGCTGCTACATATGCTTTGGGCACTTAAACGCTTCACTCCAGCGTTCAAATGCTAGACGCTAATGAAAAATTCCTCTTTGCCTTACTTCTTTGAATGCCCAATCTTCTCCATGTGTAATTACCTGACAAAAACACATAAAATACATAATAAAAACATAATTAAATAATACTAAAAATATAACAAAACTAACAACCAAAATTCAATCAAAAATATAAAAATAACATGAAAAGTCAAAAAATTGAATCATAAAAATATGACATATTGATGCTTCATCAAGAACCAACTCTATATAACAAATGAACTTTTATATGACAAAAAAAATTAACTAATTTTTTAATTCATTGAGTTGTAAACAAATTAAAATGTAAACAAGTTTACGAGTAAAGTTATCAAAATGGGCTAAACTAGTCAGTTTTGCTCATTTGCCTACTAAAATAATGTGGGTTGAGCTTTAAAATTTGTAATCCTATTTAAATCAATGCATTTTTAGCCCAATTCATTTAGTTCATGAGTTAAACAAGTTGACCTGTTTAATTTGTGGATTGATCTGTTAACTTGTTTATTATTATTTTTTCAATTTTCAATAATATAATTTAGTATTTGATTGCTTTGAATTTAGAATTTACTTTTATTTTGAAGTGAGCAGTTGAATTTTTATTTTATTTAGAAATTGTGATTTTAATTTTATGTAATAATATGTTAAGTTTAAAGTAAGATAATTTTACAAAAAAAAAAAAAAAAGTCCATTTAGGCCTACTAAGCTGCCCTTATACAAGCAGGGTAGTAAAATCTAAACAAGCCTAACTTATCCGTTTAATTGCCTTATTTACGAGTTAGTCCAACTCTTTGTTGAATGGAGATCACTTATATTTATTTTTTATTTATCTCTATCTCTCCACTTAAATTTTAACAAATATAAAATAAATTAAATAAAAAAAATATATAATTAAATTTAAAATACTAATCATAATTTAAGTAAAGAAATAAAAAATGAGATAGAAAATAAAGATAGATGATCCTTATCTCTCTTTGCCAACCCTACACACAATATATAGGAATGTTTAGAGAAAAACGTTGGCATTATAATTGTGATCAATAATCTTCCACCCTTTTTCTAAAAAAACTCATACTGTTCATTTCTTCTTTTTTTTTTCGTCATTGTCAAACGACTTTGAATACGGGCAGATATAGATGCATATATAAGTTCAAAACTCTATAAGATAGCAAGAGGGTATGAAGCCGAACTCAATATTAAAACGGGACAACTTCTACGCAAGAAACTCAAGTGTAAATGCACAACAGTTGTGGCCTCTTGTGAAGAATTGTCAAAGTAACAATGCAGCGGGGGACACAACAATGTTCTCGATTTTCAACCGAAAATGTGTTAATATTTGATGTTGCACTCCATATAAAATTGTAGTAATTTACCAAAAGAAAATGTGGTAAAAAGTAAAAGGGAAGATTGCACCAAATATAATTAATTATAGATCGCTCATTATGCACTACCCCTTTCCAAATCATGACAAATATGAAACGAGTCTTGTCTTGAGTATAACACATTATGTCACAGATTGCCAACCACTAACAAAACTGCGGCGATTCAGCACAAAGAAATGACATTCAAAGCTCACCTCCTTCAGAGGAAGAATAGGACCCGTCAAACCTATCAAGGGATGTCAAGGCTCATCTAGCTGGTACTGCAGAAAGTAAAAGATATCTTAACTCAGGTTTTGATCCGTAAGGTGCTATATGAGGAAAGGGAAATAAATCAAAATGGTTGGACCAAATTTTCTGTAGTGGGTGGATTCAATAGTCACACTTACTTGCACATCAGAAGTCCAAAGAGTGAGGTTGTCTCTTAGAAGTTGCATTATAAGCGTGCTGTCTTTGTAAGATTCTTCTCCCAAAGTATCCAGCTCAGCAATTGCTTCCTCAAAAGCCTTTAAAAAAAAAAAAAGAGAAAATCAATACAATTCAGTGAATTTTAGAATGAAGAAGGCTGAGTTCCCATTGTAGTCCTCATGAAAGTAGTAGCAAAGCATGAATGGGAAGTAGAGAGACGGAATATAATAAGAAAACATGGAATCATGTATGTCAATATGAGGATTGGCAGCAAGATAAGTCTGATGAACAAAAGTAAAAGTATATATATATACTTTTTTTTTTTAAACTTGCAACTATATGGAATTTCGCATTTTCTCTCATAGTTCAATTTAAGTGAAAAACTTACCTAAGTTCATGAGCAAAACTTTTAGTATCAATACATAGATGAAATTAATGTAGCATAGTGAATGTAACCATTTTTAGAACCTAAAAGTTTCCCACAGTAATCTTAGGACCTATGAAACCACAAGCAGCCAAATGTGGCTGTTAGGCTGCTATGTGATTCGTTGTTCTCCAACCCAACTATTACGTGTACATATAGGTAATAACTATGATCTATCTTACCAACCTTTTTGCTGTTTTCAGTCAACTTGGGATAACATTTGTGCAAATAAGTAACTTCACCGTATTTAGAGGAAACAGATTACTAAGACAAGCCAAACAAGAAAAAATCACAAAATTTCCAGTCTCCTCCCATCTTCTGATAAGATACACAGACATATTCCTAAGCAAAGAGCACAAATGCATCTCATTAGTCAAAATCTATTCCAAACTTGCCAATATATCACTCTTGCTGATACTGATAACCATGCAACTCATAAAATTAAATAAACCCATATAAGATTGGACGTACCAAGCGAAAAGGCTCAACCCAACAGACTAAGTTTAGCCAAAATTCAATAACACCTCCACAATCGTATGGGTCCCAAGTGACCCATCTCAAGACCAAACTTGCCCTGACTCATCCTCTAGGACTCAGACCCATCAAACATTACTGGATAAGACCCACTCAACCTGCCCTGATCCACCGACCAAGATCTGACCCATAACTTGAGACTCGTATTTGATTTTATCTCTAATCAGACATATAAAATATCTCTTAAAATATTTGTAACGGCTTGAACACATGTCAGTACTGCAATGGAGAATTTTTTTAACTTATTACAAGCCTAGCTATATCCTAGAGTGCGCATAATACTCCTATATCTTGCTATAAATAGGCATCATCTATCTACTGAAAACGGTTTTCTCCTTTTCTCTCTCTTCCCTTTTATTTTCCTAGCATCTTTTCTTATGTCTCCTAATGATTTGAGCTTCATAATCCTTGCAGATACTCCCACCTGACGGATCCGATTAACATAGGAACTTTCTGGAGTAGCTTCATCAGCCATCCGAGAGAAGGGAAGGAACAAAGATAAAAAGATTTTAAATAAAAAAAATGAATATTCTGAAAGCAAATTAAAGGGACAGCGTAATTGCTTGACTAACCAACAAGTTAACAAATGGTCTAATCAAGTTCACCTCAATTTTTGAAGGTAACAAATATATCATATATATGTAAGCAAGCAAGCAGCTAAGGCTTGATATATCCTTATATTATGTAGATTAAGATAGCATTGATAGCAAATAAAGCTTAAGAGCTTATTGCAAAACAAATACACTCCATTGGATAAGCTGAACTTAGCCATATCTACTGCAAGTCATATAACACAATTCAACTTTATGAAGCACCGTACCTGTTTAGCCATCCCACATGCTTTATCATTCTGGTTGAGAATATCGTTGAAGAACAGAGAGAAGTTGAGGGCCAGACCCAATCTTATGGGATGAGTAGGCGCAAGATCCGCATGAGCAATTTCCTAATCAACACAACAAGCCCAAAAATCAGAACACTCAATTAAAAAAGAAATGGAGATTCTAGCTAACTAACCATTAAAAATAAAAACCAAATCCCAAATATACTTCACAGTCCAAAATAAAAATAAAAATATTTACTCCTCCCTAATTCAAAAAATCAACTAATTTAGAAGGTGTCAGCTAGTTCAATTTGTAAAATTCTTTGCAAATAAATATAAAGACTTATGATCAAATTCCATCTTTACTTTTTTTCTCTCTTTATGTGGTTGAAATTTTTAAAGTTTCACTTATCAGTTATCTATAACCAAAAAAACAAAAAACAACAACTGCTCTCAAAGAAAAATAGAACTTATGGGGAATTCCCAAGAACGAAAAAAAAAAAAAAAAATTCCTTTACAAGCAGCACATGAAAAAAAAAAAAAAACTAAAACTAAAACTTTACACCAATTGCGACAAGCACATGAAAAAAAAATAAAGATAAATCTTTGGATTGAAATTCAGATAAAGTGGGAAAAGAAAAAAACCTGGGCAGCCTTGTAAGACAACATGGTGTTCTCAGCGGCAGCCTTTCTGTCATCGCCAACCTTAAACTCAGCCAAGTAGCGATGATAATCCCCTTTCATCTTCAAGAAGAAGACCTTGGAATCGCTGGCGGAAGCAGAGGGAACGAGGTTGGAGTCCATGAGTTCGAGGACGCTGTCGCAAACTTTGGAGAGCTCGGACTCGAACTTGGACCTGTAACCCTTGGCCAAGGCCACGTGCCCCTCGTTCTTGCGACCCTCTTCCCTCTGCTCGATGGAGGACACTTTGCGCCACGCCGCACGAAGAGACCCGATCACGTTCTTGTACGCAACGTACAGCAGGTTCCTCTCTTCCACGCTGAGTTCAGAGGTTGGGGTTGAGGTTCGGACCAGTTTCTGCATCAACTCCACCGTCTCCTCGTACCTCTCTGCTTGTTGGGCCAGCTTGGCTAAGTACACGTACTGGTCTCTGGTTAGGTTTTCTGGGACCGTAAAAGCCATTGCCAACAACACACACAGAAAACACAGAGAAGGAGACAAAGAAAAAGAGTGTTTGTGTTATGCACTTTTGGTCTGTGTTTTACGTGTTGTTTGTGCTAATGCTTATGAGTTTTAGGTTAGTTAAGTACTGTGCTATGTTAGTGTATGTTTATGTGCGAGTAGAACTAGGATTCTAGTTCTAGGAAGGAATAAGAATCCTCGATGAGTTTGACTGGAATTAGAATTAGATTTTTTTTTTATTAGAATTAGAATTAGGACATAGTGATAATAATGAGATAAGACGACTATGATGACAGATGTTTTATCAGAAAAAAATAATATTAGATAAGATGATCATGATGCGATCGATCACGATCAGGACGTTGCGTATTGAAAGCATACACATGTGGTACCAAACTACCAAAAAGAAATAAAAATTAATGTATGTGGGATGAATTTGGATTCTCTTTATGGGGTCCATAGATCGATTGGATTTAAAAAATTCAGGACGTTAATTTTTTTTTAATATTAAAAATATTAATATTAAATTAATATTATTTTATATTAATTATTAGATAAAAAATAAATGTTTTAAATTGTTGTTGAAGGTTACTGGACTTCCAGTTGATAGAGAGAAGCCGGATCCATGTGGGATCCTCTCCTTTTTTTTATTTATTCAAGGACTCAAATTCATTTAATCAAAAAATTGAATTTATTTTATTATAATTTGATAAATTTGAGTTATTGAATAAAAACATAACTCTCTTTTTTTATAAAAAAAAAGGAAAGGATCATGATCCATTAATTTCAATGTCTTTTTCGGTTTGAGCTTGTTCCCTTTGTTTGACTTGTTTGGTCAAGTTTTTTTTTATTTATTTTTTCTAGTCTTTTGTTGGGTCAACGTGAAGGTATCGTGAGTACGAGTCATCATTGGGATTGGGAATACCCTTCCATTAGATGTTGGACCTCGCCCAGAACCAAAACGTAAAGGCTTTTTGGACCCATTTATTGCGGGCCTGCTTTCATGTTTTGACTGAAACGCTGCGTTTTGAGCGAGATGTGATGAGTAGTCCTCTCCATAAAAAAAATCCAATTACCCTACCCTAGCAACTCCCAAAATAAGCATCTTGCTTGGGTGAATAAAAATTAAAAATGTAAACAATCACTTTTACAAATTTCAATTGGGAGAAAACTTAGGTAAAATACCATAGGTATTTGTTGTGCTATTTTCTAATTATAATATGACATATAAATTAGTTTTTACACATCATTATTATTAAATTATCTATTCATCATTTTGATTTGATGTTGTTAACATTAACGTTAACCCTCTTCATTTCTTCCACACTACCTCTGTCTAGTGCAACGAATTGAATCGACGATCAGTTTTTCCCTTTTCTGATGAAAATTCACACACACTCTCAAAATTTCTCAGCGCAAACCCTAACCCCCTCAAATCCCTTATATCTAATAATTATTCGCAAACCCTCTCAAAATCCCTTAGATGCTCACCACCCTCAAAAGCCTTTTCCCCACTTCTTCTTCTTATGCCAAATCCCTTTACGAATTCAGGTTGGGTTTCTTTCTTTTCAAATTTTTTGAGCTGCCAAACATATTCCTTGACTTCTATAGAGAGGTTTTTTTATCTGGGTATGTTCAAAGTTCAAATTTTTACTTATTTATATATTTATTTTTGGGAGGACAAGTTCGAGAAAGACAAATTTTTTCCAGTAGCCTCACCTCGGTATCAATGTTCTATTTGTCGTGTCCTACCACTAGTTTCTCCACCTCTATGGTGTCTCCATCACCCTCTGAAACTGTTCCTCCAACGACTAGCGAAATCGAGCTTAGCAATCAACGTGCTCAAGTGGTCATTGCTCATCCCTTTCATGAAGCTCCTGCCCTCGATGCTAATGAACCAAAGGTTGATAATGGTGCTCCTACTGGTTTGGACTCTAATGGTAAGGTTTTACTTCTATTAAGTTTAGGCTATTATTCTGCAGGAAATGAAATCAAGAAGCCTTGTTTTAGCTACATTATTTTTTGCATTCTAAGTGTTTGATAGAATGTTTGAGTGACCTTGTTTTACCATTTTCTAAAATTTATATCCAACTTAGCATGCTCAGTAGATAGTTACTTACCATAATGTAACTGTCCCAAACTTTATCATCAGCCACAGCCATATGTTGAGTTTCATCCTAGCTCAATTCTTTATGACTAAGCAGTGTTTTAACAACACCATAATCTTTCTTCATAACATTATAGCGATTCTTTATCTTATTCTCTTCCAAGTTCAAGCCAAACCTTTTGTTGAAATCCCATGTGATAGATTTAATCACTTTATTTTTGAATTCACTGAAAGTTGTTCTTCCACTCTTGTGTTGCTTGATAAGAAGTTGAACTAAGTATGCATCACAAGTGGGTGTCCATTTTGCCTTTGGACGGCTTAGAAATCCATCTTGTCCAGCTGACATTTTGTCTAGTGAGGTTCAAAAAGTGGCTTTAGGAATGAGGATAGAGGGTTTTCATTTTTGGAGCATATGAATGAATATAAGCCTCTGAAGTAAATTTTCTCTCATTTTTTGGCATACTTAAAGAACATAATAGATTACAAAAGATAAGTCTCAAAATAAAGTGGCCCTTAATCTGATTAACATTACCTAATAGTAAATAAATCAGAATGCTCTTCACAATAAAGGGCAATAAGCAACAATGCCCACCCCCTCTTTCCTAAACCATTGATCATCTAGCCTCAAAAAGGAAATCATGCTTAAGGGTCTTTTCACTTTTATTTTTTTATGCCAGACAATAAATTTGTTTCATTTGTGTTTTATATGTATGTATATCTCAAAGCCTATTTTGTGCCAGAGTGAGCTTTAAACCCACTAAAAATCATAAGAAAGACACAACATAGAGTGGTTCAACATAAATGACGTGTCTTTCAAACATTTAATGTTGAAGGAAGTTAGATAGTGTAGCCTCCTGGTTTGGATTCATATAAAGTCTTTATGGTTAGTGAGCCCAATATACAACTTTGTGGTTAGTAACACCATTCTAAAACTTCAACATTTTTAATTATATCATTTTCTTTTTTCTTTATAGGTGGCTGTGCTTTTACTTATAGCAATTGTTTTATGTGATTTTTTTAAAAATAGATTTGACTAGAATGTCTAACTTTTTTAGTATTATCTACTTGCTAATTGCTTTGTTTATAGAATATTGACTCAAGAATATAAGTATTAAACATATTAATATTTAATATATTCCCTTTCTTCTAGTGAAATTGATGGATAACATTGAGCATGAAGTGACTGAGAAAGATTTAATCTCATATATTGAAATCGAGTTTGAGATAGAAGATCATGCATATAGGTTTTATAATATGTATGCTAGCTTCATTGGTTTTAGCGTTAGAAAAGATTGGAGGAATAAAAGCAAGTTAAATAAGGAGATTGTAATATCTCGAAGATTTGTTTGTTTTAAAGAAGGCTTCAAAAAGAACAAAGATTATGAAGGAAAAATGACCCGTAAAAATATCAAAACTGGATGTTTAGCACAAATGGTCATTAGTCGACAATCAGATGGAAAATATGTTATTACATCTTTTGTAAAAGAACATAATCATGAGCTTGCAACCCCACGGAATAAACATAAATTACCATTACAAAGGAGGATTTCTGATGCTCAAGTTGCCCAAGTTGAATTGGCGAATCATTCTAGCATATGATAAAAATTATTTTTTGAGTTTATTAGTCGATAGGTTGGAAGGAGAGAGAATATTGGTTATACTGCTAAAGATATTAGCAATCATTTGAATTCTACGAAAATGAAGGAAATGGAAGAAGGTGAGGCATACACTCTACTTCATTATTTTAAATCAAAGCAAACAGAGAATCCATAATTCTTTTATGAAATTCAATTTGATGTTGATCATCAAATAACAAATATTTTTTGGGCAGATGCTAAAATGATTGTAAATTATGCTTATTTTGGAGATGTGGTATGTTTTGATACCAGTTATCGCACCAATAAGAATTTTCGGCCATTTGCTCCCTTCATTGGATTCAACCATCATCGAGAAATTGTGTTATTTGGTGCTGCATTATTATATGATGAAACTGCTGGATCATTTAAATGGTTGTTTAAGACTTTTCTTAGGGCTATGTGTGGAAAGAAACCGAAGACAATTCTTACATATCAAGATGTTGCAATGGCGAAAGCAATTGCAGAGGTTTTTCCTAAATCATATCATCGTTTATGTTTGTGGCATTTATTCCAAAATGCATTTAAGAATGTTAATCACACCTTTAAAAAATCATATTCTTTTGCTAGAGAGTTGAGAAGCTGCATTTATGATTTTGAGTATGAGGATGACTTCCTTAATGCTTGGGAGTCATTATTGGACAAGCACAACTTCGTCAGAATAAATGGATGCAAGACTTCTTTAAGAAGAAAGAAAAATGGGTTTTAGTATATGGGCGACATACTTTTTTCAGTCGGTGCTACAACAATACAATTAAGTGAGAGTTTCAATGGTCGTTTAAGGCTATACATGAAGTCTACCTTTAATGTGTTAGAATTTTTCAGGAACTTTGAAAGGTTGTTAGAAGACATGTGATATAAGGAGATAGAGTCTAACTATGAAATTAGCCAGAAGATGCCATCATTGAATATGGATATCTTGTTGTTGAAAAATGCAAGAGATGTCTACATCCTAACAATTTTTAATTTTGTTCATGGGAAATATGAAAAATCTTGTAATATTCTTTTGAAATGCTACACTTAAAACTTGTAATTATTTGAATATGAAGTGTGTTTGTTTGGGAACATGAGGCAACATAGAGTTACATTCAATTATGAAGATCAAAGTGTTGTGTGTAGTTGTCAACCTTTTCAATTTATTGGTATCCTTTGTAGCCATGCTCTTTGAGTACTTAATCATTTGAATATAATCGTTGTTCCTCCAAAATACATCCTTAAGAGGTGGACTAAGCATGCTCGAAGTGGATGTGTTCTAGACAACAAAGGACAAATTATCAAAGAAGATCCAAAGTTGGTTGTCTCAAATCACTTTAAGGATTTGTGTCGTAATGCAGTAGAAATATCAAGCAAGTCTGCTGAATGCGAAGATGCTTCAACATTTTTTGCAAGAAAATTGTGGAAGTTGGCATCGAAGTCGATAAGATCTTAAATAAAAGATCTTCCACACCAAGTATAGATTTTGTTGATGTAAATTGTCAAACTAATCAAGTTAGAATAGATGACACAACCACTAATGTTTCTCAAGCCAAAGGTATAAAAAAGAAAGATGGTGTCTCTCATGTAAAAGGTAGACCAAAAAGTTGTGTGAAGAAAAAAAAAAACAAAGACACTCACAAGTGCAGTCCATCGAGAGAAACTTTTTTCTTGCCATGTCAACTCCAACTTTA
Source organism: Ormosia semicastrata (assembly GCA_029884595.1). NCBI lineage: Eukaryota > Viridiplantae > Streptophyta > Magnoliopsida > Fabales > Fabaceae > Ormosia > Ormosia semicastrata. Next base: position 118,369,688 of record JAQQTO010000063.1, read on the forward strand.
ATACAATACTAACTTAAATTTCTGACTTTTTCAAACTTTTTCCTCACCATATCAAGCTAAGTGCAGTCTTATATGTATTTTAATTTGTTTTAACTTGTTGTATGCACAGAATGTGCCATTTTTACAGGGATGTCAAGTTCTGACAGTAATTGATATTAATATAACTCAGGTTAGATTATTCATTATGCACTTTGTATTGTTGTCATATTTTTCTACTTATATACTGAATTATTTTTTGTTCTATTTTCTTTTTCCTATTTGACAACACAGGCAAATAATTTTGATCAAGCCAATACATCAAATTTTAACAATGAGGATTGAAGTTGGACATTATATGGCATTACAATGAGAATTCTCAAGATATTGTGAATTGTAGAACTTTTACCATGGTTTTTATTAGTTTTTGTATTTACTCATTTGCTGTTCAATTGACTTATTGACTTATTATTAGCTATAAAACATTGCAGTAAGCATTCTCATGTCAGTATTTTGGACATTACTTTTTTCAGACCAAATTTTCTAATAGGTGTATTGAAATTTGTAAATCATTCAATTCAGTAATATACAATTTTTTGAACGTTTTTGATATGGTATCAGAGCAGATCCCTGACCTGCTCCCACTATGCATCTGATTTTGTCTCTAGTTGGCTAATATACTCATATCAATTTTAGTTCTTTTTTTTCCATCAGCTGTTATACAGGCACTACCAAGATTAAACTTTATGTCCACATTCCTTATTTACTTCTTTTTTATCTCCTTTAAAAAGGGAAAAACATTAACTAGAGGATCTGAGCTTTCCTTTTTGTCTATATGCATGTATGATCACAGGGAAGTAGAAATTATGGGAAATCCAATTCTAACTCTAGGTGTTATAAAATTGAAGAAAAAAAAAAGAAAAACATAATGTGCAACTCTTATTTTTCAGCTGTTAATCAATTATTCAATTAATCATTATGTACTTGTTGCAAGATCCATATCCATCTATGGTGTTTTGTATTATTTTTTCTTGTACTACAAAATCAAGAAACATATCTTACTATTATTTTAGAATTGATAAAATATAATGGTTGCAGGTTCTATTACAATTTATTATGCTCGTGATGACCAATAAAAAAATGAAAAATTCAATCCACCTCATTTCCTTTCCATGATAAATAAAGAGGAACATAACTGTCACAATTTTTCCAGCGTACATAGTACCATAGATCAAAGCTCTAACTAATACCACACAAAAAATATAGGCCATAATATGGCAAAAATGGAGTCTCTTTTTCCCTTAGTGGGAAGTGTGGCCAATCAAAAAGAAACAAAACTCTAGCTAATACAAAGATGAGTAATCAACCTTTATGTTTCATCCCAAATACATTAATCAAATCCCATTGTGCCACCAACCATCATCCTCACTGCAAAAAATTAATGAGATGAATAAATCAAAGCAGTCAAATAGAAATGTTAATGATATTGACACTTTGACAGCAAACGGCATAAAAGAATTATTCACCTCTGCGTCCTTAGCTCCACCAACCTGGCAGTGCCATTCACTTTTTAGGAATCTTCTGTAACGATAGGCAAAGAAAAATGTAGTAACATTAGAGTTGTAGAAACAAAACACTAAAAAGGACATAATTCTCATTTAAAAAACAAAATTAGTGACTTCATAATAATAGCTAATCATGAAGTAGTTAATGATATACACAAGTCATGGAAAAAAATGAATTCCTTTCTATGCAAAACAAGGCCACGAAGACATTCTATCAAACACCTAGAATGCAAAAAAATAAAATAGGTAAAACAAGGCTTCTTGATTTTAATGCTTTTACTATGCCTTAAATCAACAACCTTATAATACTATAAACTGACTTCCTTAAAGAAGTAAGAAACCCATCATCCAATTTTAATCAGAATAACATGCCATAATACCTGTAGAAGTGAATTGATGAACCAAGATTTTCCACACAACTCCAGCAAACATAGTATTTAACAATAGAAGTAAGAAACCCATCATCCAATTTTTCACCCATCTTCCTCGGCGAAGAACCCGAATCGAGATTCGTTTGTTCTTCATAGTGCGGTGCCTTGCATGCAGCTTTTCTGGTCCTCAGATTCCACAGTCTAGGATTGTATGCCTTTGACTTTGAGAGTTCTTATATCAACAAGGCCAGAAGATATTTCAGAATAATTATCAAAATTGAGGGATTTGGGGGTTAGGGTTTGCGAAGAGAAATTTTGAAAGGTGAGGATGTTTGTGGATTTTCATAAAAAAAAGGAAAGTAAAAGAATAATGGATAAGACAGAGATGCAGTGAAAGAAAGCAAGTGAGTTAATGTTAACGTTAACACCATGAAGTGGAGTTGCTGAATAGATAATTAAATTATAATGATGTGTAAAAACTAATTTACATGTCATATTATAATTGAAAAATAGCACAATAAGTACCTATGATACCTTACCTAAGTTTTCTCCTTTCAATTGTTGAATAAATAGATAAAAAATATATTATTGAATGATGTGCTTAAAAAAATGTAATAGGCAATACTTACCTAAAAATTTCTCTCATAGATTAATAAAGCATATTAATATATCTAATTTTTTTATTAGCTTAATATACCTAACACTATTAAAAGAATTCTAATTTTTTTTTGTACCAAACGAGGTCGAAGCCCATCAAGAAACTAAACCACTATAAAGACATGGCAGAGAACTTAAACCCCTATTACATCAGCAAGAATAAGCATAGAGAGGTCCTCATGAGGAGTCATCCAAATCTTCATCCCATACTCCAGTTGCATACTATGGTTAGTAAGCCAATCCGCACAGACATTACCTTCTCTGAGGGTATATTGATATTGCACCAACTAATCTTTGTTAATTAGATTAGAAATTCTTTGGACAAGGCTATGAGAGTGGGATATGGTATGTTTAGCCTTAGACAGGAGTTGGATAACATCAAAGAAGTCACACTCAACAATGATCTTCCTTTATCCAAAACCACAAGCTTCTTGAAGACCCAAACAAAGGCCCCAAAGCTCTGCCATGAAGGAGTTGTAGATTCCTAAATGGCAGGAGAAGCCCATTGTCATTTTTAAATAGGCCACCACATTTCCCTTAGAGACCCTGTCTGTATTAAGTTTAATTCAACTTGGAGTGGGTTTATTCCACTTCACATCCAGCATAGTGGTTTCTCAAAGAAATTAAAAGACAGTTGTGGGCCACTGGTCACATGAACACCTTGATATGTTGTGGGCCTTGCCAACAAGGAGGTTGTATGCACTCCGTACAGAGAATTCCCCATTTGGAGTTAAAAGTCCACTTGAAATTATCCTCTTTATCAGAGCTAAAAAGAGGTGGAATAGCTCGAATTATCCTCTTTCCTGCAAGCGAGAGGCATTGAGACTTCCAACCATTCAACTTGGCATTGACATGATCATTAATGGATTTAAAAGAGTTCCTCTTATTCCTACTATGAGTAATATGAGCTCCCAAATAGTAAGGGTAATAGAGGAGAATAATTTTCTAGTTCAAAGATCCTATTAATTGGTTAAAAGCTTCCATCCAATTTTCATTGTGAGTGTGGCCAGAAACTATGGAGGTAGAAGTGATAGTACTATAATTTGTAGCTACTCTGATAAAACAAGTCACACAATAGATGTGTGTTACAATAAGCATGGGTTTCCACCCAATTATAAGTTTTGAAATGCCACAATAAATCAGTTTGTTGTGAATGACGCATATGAAGAAAATGATGAGATATGTTCCACCCAATTATAAGTTTTGAAATGCCACAATAACAAGATATGTGAAGGTCTCCGAATGAAGAAGCAAGATCATGAAGAGTCTAAGCTTTCATTTACTCATGAACAATATAATGCATTGTTAACTTTGCTTCAACAGTCTAGTATGAATCAGCTAACCCATACTACCAATCAAATTACCACCAATACCCCTGATTCTCATAAACACCAATCCAATATGGGAGGTATATTATGCATTCTTACTTGTCAAACTAAATCAGTTACATGGATACTTGATACAAGAGCAACAGACCATGTCTATTCATCCTTATCAGTATTTCATAGTTACAAGAAAATTAAACCAATACCTATAAAATTACCAGATGTTAGTCAAGTGACTACTGAAATCTCAGGAACTGTTTACTTTTCAGCCTCTTTCTATTTGATAGATGTTTTGTACATTCCTAGTTTTCAATTTAACTTAATTTCCATTTCTAAACTTACTGCCCCTTTACATTGCCAATTGATTTTCTCTAACCTTACCTGCAAAAATACATTGAAGATGATTGGTGCAGCTGAGGCAAGATTTGGCCTATATGCATTGAGATCTCTTGTATCTACATCATGTAATTATGGTTCTATGAATGTTATGTACAAATCATGTTCTAATCTTTGGTACTTTAGACCAGGACATCCTTCTATATAGCTTCTCTAAAGAAAATTTTTCGATTTGTTGATTGTACAAAAGCTGTTACTCCTTGTGAAGTTTGTCATGTATCAAAACAAAAAAGGTTGCTATTTCCAATCAGTACTACAAAATTTGTAAATTTGTTTAATCTAATACGTATTGACATTTGGAGACCTATTTCTTTTCCTTTTGCATTTGGTCATAGATACTTTCTAACTATTGTTGATGACAAATCTAGGTATACTTGGTTGTATTTCATGAAACTTAAGTCAGAAGCTTCCATTAATATACAGTCATTTATTGTTATGGTGGAGACTCAATTCAATGTAAAAATAAAACAAGTCAGATAAGATAATGGTCCTGAATTGAATCTACCTCAGTTTTATGCTAGTAAAGGATACTACATCAAACTACTTGTGTAGAGACACCACAACAAAATGACATTGTTGAAAGGAAGCATCAACATATTCTTAGTATTTCTAGAGCACTCATTTTTCAGTCAAACATTCCAAAATGTTTCTGGAATTATGTTATTGCTCACTCAGTTCATCTTATAAATAGGCTCCCATCTTCTTTCTTCTCCAATCAGTGTTCTTATCAAATTCTTTTTAATCAAACACCTAACCTATCAGATTTAAGAGTGTTTGGATTATTATGTTTTGTATCCACTCTCACCTTTCACAGAAAGAAATTGGATCCTCGAGCAAGAAAATGTGTTTTTCTGGGGTTTAAATTTGGCACTAAAGGATTCTTGTTGTTTGATTTACACACCAAATAAACATTTCTTTCTAGAAATTTTATTTTTCATGAATTAGTTTTTCCTTATCATGTTTCTATTTCTTCCACTAACAATAGCTTTCACTCACCTCATTTTGCCATTTCTTCTCTTGACAATCCTATAGATGTCTTTTCTATTCAAGATATTCCTCATATTTAGCAGTCCACTCCTATCCCTCCATTATCACCATCCTCTTTAAATCAGTCATCAGAAACTCCACATCTGAGTGTTCCACTTTCTTCTGTTAACCCATCATTTATATCTGTTCCTATTAAAGTCTCACATAGAACAAGAAAACCAACATCTTACTTACTGGATTATCATTGCACATTGGCCTCATCCTTCAATCAACCTTATTCTTTTGGTAAGCAATATCCAATGTCTAACCATATCACATATAACCATCTTTCTCACACACACATAAACATTTTTCTTTAGTTATTACCACTACATCTGAACCTAATTCATATAAAGAAGCCATCATGCATGATTGTTGGAAAGAAGCTATTTAGGCTGAATTGCTTGCTCTAGAGAAAACCAAAACTTGGAGTCTAACTTATTTACCTATTGATAAGAAGGTCATTGGGTGTAAATAGGTTTTCAAAGTTAAACATAAGGCTGATGGAACTATAGAAAGGTACAAAGTTCGGCTAGTTGCTAAAGGTTACACACAAACCATAGGGTTGGACTATCTTGAAACATTTAGTCCAGTAGTCAAAATGACCATTGTCAGAACTTTATTAGCTATTGCTTCAGCCAAACAATGACATCTTCAACAACTTGATGTCAATATAGCCTTCTTGCATGGTGATCTCCATGAAGAGGTCTACATGATTCCTCCTCCAAGACTATCTCTGCCATCACCAAACCAAGTCTGCAAGTTGCAAAAATCCTTATATGGATTGAAGCAAGCTAGCAGACACTAGAATGCTAAGCTCATGATAACTTTAATACAATCAGGATATGTACTGTCCAAGGCATATTATTCATTGTTCACCAAGAAACAAGTAACTCATTTTACAGTCAGTCTAGTATATGTTAATGACTTGATTTCAGTAGGACAGATATTGATGAAATCAATTCCATGAAGTAGCTACTGGATGCTAAATTTAGCATTAAAGATCTTGGCAATCTGAAATTCTTTTTAGGAATGGAAATTGCAAGGTCTAAGGCTGGCATTGCACTATATAAAAGGAAATATGCTCTTGAACTTCTCCAAGATGCAGGTCTACTAGGTTCCAAACCAGTTAGCACTCCAATGGATTCTTCACTCAAGTTAATTAAAGATTCTAGTTCTCCATATGCAGATGTTTTAGCCTAAAGAAGATTGATAGGCAGGTTATTGTATTTGACAACTACTAGACCAGACATATCATTTGTAGCAAGTTAGTTGAGTCAATATCTCAATTGCCCTATGAAAGAATATCATCAAGCTGCACTCAGAATACTGAGATATATTAAAAACTCTCCAGCACAGGGTCTCTATTTTCCTTCAAACTCAGACCTCAAATTGAAAGGATTTAGTGATTCAGATTAGAGGGCTTGTCTCGACACTAGAAGATCTGTTACTGGATTCTGTTTCTTTCTAGGTTCAGATTTGGTTTCATGGAAGAGTAAAAAATAATCAAATGTTTCCAGATTTTCATCTAAAGCTAAATATAGAGCATTAGCAACTGCAACTTTTGAGGTTCAATGGTTGATCTATTTACTTTAGAATTTTGGCATCATCAATTCAACTCATGCTGTATTATTTTGTGACAATCAATCAGCTCTCCACATTGCTAATAATCTAGTATTTCATGAGAGGACAAAGCATATAGAAATGGATTGTCATCTTGTGAGAGACAAGATTCATTTAGGAGTTGGGCATTTGTTGCCAATATCCATTCATGCTCAGCTAGTTGATTTGCTAACAAACCTTTGTCAGCTACTCCATTCTCTAATCTCAAATCCAAGCTTGGTCTCTTAGATATACACAGTCCAGCTTGTGGGGGGGGTGTCACCAGAGTTAAAGGCAAGCCCAGATATTAGAAGCAGCAGTAGCCTATTATCTCCTTTAGAAGTTTGTAGTATAAGGAACAGTTCTGTTAGTTGAATTAGTTACAAATAGTTACAAACTATTTGTTAGTTTCAATAGTTAGTTAGGTTGTTACAATAGTTAGTTAGATGATTATTTAATTAGTCAGAATAATTATTGATTGGGTGTATATATATTCATACTATATACAAATTGAAGTGCATCGAGTAATACAGTTTTTCATTCAAAATTTTTTTATGTTTCATCTCTCTTGATTCCGTTTCTTATCATGTTACTATCCTTCCATAGGATCCATATACCCACAAATAATCCACAGGCATTCTTTATAATAGAGAAATTAAACCCCCAATCTTCGAATGGTATTAGAAGCCACACTTCCGCTGCATCTTGGCTCTTATAACGCAACAATACTTGGTTTTTGCACATTCACCAGGTTTTTGAGAGCACGACCAAATTCTTTACCAACTGCTCCCCTGTAATTTCATGATAACACAATCATTAAAATGTCGAGATAAGGGAGGAAGGAGAACAGGCCATTTAGGCCAACTGCATATCATCCCCCAAAATTTGGGGGTTAGGATCACTTAAGTTCATCGTGTAGATGGAGTCTTCATTTATGCTTACTTGAGTCCGTTAGATCATTTGAGAATTGGTGTCAGGGAGTTTAGGGTCAATTGGGCTTGAGTTAATGTCCTGCTCCAAGCCTAATTGATAGTTGGGAGAGGTGATAGATGGATGACTTGTGGTCTCAACCACTTGAGAGGGTGTAGTCCCAAGTCTGAGTTGAGGGGAGCAAATAATCATAGGCCTTTAAAGTTAGGTTTTTGGGCTAAAGAAGTCTTTTGGGCTTATGGAACATTTAGGTCAAGTTGTGGCATTTTAGGAGCCATGCACATTGTTAGGTCCAGCTCTCACATGAGGGGTATTCTCCTTTGAGCCAAATTTAGAAGGAAAATTCTTATATATATACTCACATAAGGTAGGTCCAACCCCATAATAAGAATCATCTCATATGAGTGTATGTAAGATATATATGTATGTATGCAAGAATTCCTTAATCACATTCTTATTTGAATCTTCCCAATTTAGAGCTTTAAGAAGCTTCTCCCTCCTCATCTAGTTGCTTGTACAAAATTTCTTCTTCTAGCCCTAGGGGTATCCGTGGGTTGGGTTGGGTGGCTTCAACACCATTTTTGTACCTGACCTGCGTAAAAAAAAATTTTCCTCGACCCAACCCGACCCAAACAAGAGATTTTTTCACTCAACCAAACCCAACCTAACCCGCTGAAGAGTGGGTCCGACATTTTTTTAAAAAAAAATTGACAAAAAAGTAAAAATAAAAAATTTAACAAACTAACATTATAAGTCTCAATATCAAATAAACTAAACATCACAAGTCAATAAGTGCATAACAAATTAACAACTAATAAGTCTTACTAAGTCTTAAATAAATTAAACAAAGCTAGTCATAACTCAAACAACAAAGCTAGTCATAACTCAACTAACAAATTAGTCTAACTAATCAAAGTCAATGTCATCACGCATGTCATATGAATTATGGACAACATAATCATTGACTTCACTCTCTATTTTATCCATATACTCTTTATCATCTAAACGATCCATTGATTTTTCAACACAACAGTCACTTAGATGCATCGAGAGTCTTATGAACTTATTTTCATTGTTCACTTTGAGAGTGACACTATAATGTCTACACTTAAACTTGATTGGAACAACACAAAAATGAGGCGAAAGCATCCTAAAATGCCACCATGGGTATTTAGGATTCATGGACATCTCATAGAACTCTGCACGACGGCATGCCCTCCTTTCCTCCTTGGTCTGCACAATCAACAAGACAATTATTAAATTACATACAAATTTAAACTCAACAATGAAATAATAAGTTCATAAGAATTAGAAAGTCAATCATTAAACCACAAACAGCTTAAAGAATCAATGTTTAAGACCCACAATTTCTTCTCTAACAGCTGATATATCTAACATATCAAAAAGTTATTAACACACTACTAGCTTCAAGCTTCTCAATCTCATCCATCTGAGCCCGTAAATCTATGGGTTTCTTAGGAGTCCTCAACCAATTTTGAGCACAAACCAATGCCTCAACAGTGGTAGGTTACAAATAGCTACGAAAAGGGTCAAGAACTCGCCCTCTAGTACTAAATGCAGACTCAGATGAAACTGTAGAAATAGGAATTACTAAGATATCCTTAGCAATGAATAAAAGAACATGATACTTCTTGGTCTTTCCTCTCCACCATGTCAGAATATTAAAGTCATCAACATCATCCTCCACATCATCCTTCTTGTACCTCTCAAGCTCATTCTTTTTTACTGCATGTTACTTTTTTCTCACTTTTAATCTAAACTCAGATTTATAGTTATCATTATCATCTTCAATATCATCATCATGTGTAGAGGAAGGAACATCAGATGACATGCAACTAGAATCACTAACATCAAGAGGAATATGATGCATTTGTTAATAATGTTCAAACAATGTTCTCATAACATCGTCCAACCTCTTCATAATTTTCACACTCAATTCCAAGCCATACATCTTTTCCAAGCAAAATTCAACATAATCCATTTTATACCTTGGATCAGGGATAATAGCCACAAGCAATAAGTAATTTAGAGGATCATCAATGTCATCCCAATATTTATCTAACTTCATTTTCATGGAAATGGCTATCTCCTTCAAATTTGGATCATTCCATCCAATCCACTTCTTTATAAACTTATTGATGTCACATAATTTATGGAAAAAAATATTTGAAGTAACATGCAATGATCCAGAAAAAGTAAGAGTGACATCATAAAAAATCTTCAAAAATTTAATAAACACACGAGCACGCAACCAATCATATGATGTTGGAGTTCCTCCTTCAATGATCTCAAAAGAAGGCTCTTCATATTCATAGCGAGCAAATGCTTTCTCATACTTCTCAGCAGCATCTAACATTAAATAGGTTGAGTTCCACCTAGTTGGCACATCAAAACACAACCCTTGCTTACACTCTAGTTTGACATCTACCACACACCTTAGGAAAGAGACTTTTCTTGAGAGAGAAGATTTCACAAATTTGCATGCATTTCTAATCCTAAGGATTGAAAAATCTATTTCCTTCAATCTATCATTGACAATCAAATTTAGAATATAAGCACAACACCTTAAATGCATGAACTCTCCCCTTAAGATGGTTGCACCATTCTAATCACTTAACATATTTTTCAAATAGGCTATAGCCACATTATTAGAACTAGCATTATAAACCGTGACTGTGCAAACCTTTTCAATCCCCCAACCTCTAATGCATTTTTCTAAAGTCTTTCCTATGGTCTCACCTTTGTGATCACTTACAATAAAAAACCTCAATATCTTCTTATTCAAATGTCATCCATCATCAATATAATAAGCAGTCACGCACATGTAATTCAAGTTTTGAATTGATGTTCAAGTGTCAGCGGTAAGTGAAACCATTTGAGAATTAGATGATAAAATAGACTTCAACTTTGCTTTCTCAAACACATACAATTGCATGACATATCTACCAACAGTTTGTCTAGAAGGAACTTGGAATTGAGGTTGCATAACTTAAGAAAAAATTTTAAACCTTTCATTTTTAAAAAATTTAAATGGAAGCTCATCAATGATAATCATTTTAGCAAGTGCAATCATACATTCTTCTTGATTAAAAGACAACACCTTGAGTTTTGTACTACCATCATTTTGTTCTTCATATTTCTTTAGAAATTCAAGAGTTTTTTTACTTCTTGTCAACATGTATATTGGGGTTTCTCCTACACATTGACAAGTGCCTGGACAAATTACTTATGCCATGATTTCTAGAACCACATGCAAATATTTTCCCACAATAGTTGCATTCAGCTTTTTCACCATTATCTTTTTTGGTAAAATGTTCTCATACATGTGAACTTTGTCTTACAGACTTTTTCGGAAGTATGAATACCTCTTTACCAGAAGATGATCCTCCTGCTTGTTCAGTAGCTAAACGCTCAACATGCTAGGAAGTGTGAAAATAAGTTTGCCCCAAATGGTTTTATATGTTAAGTTTTGATGATGACAAATACAAGACAAATAGAATGATGCTTATGCTTGATAAATGTGCTTAATGTGATATATTGTATCATGCATGATATGTACCTTATCTAGTTATATTTTACTTAATAATCATGCAATATGATATATGTAACATTCATCATATAGTATATCCAATAATGTTGTATAAGAGTTATAAATGAATTAATATTGGATTTGACCTTTGTGCAATGTGTTCTGTTGCATCCTACATAGAGCATACCTATTAATAATTGTTAAATGACTTATTTGGATATGTCTATGAAAGTGTTATATGCATGTTAAACTAACTAAAGCTATATATTTATGAATCATGCATATGAAGACATTAAATTATGTTTTTGGACTAACTATGCTTGTTTAAGTGAGCAATACTTTACAGGATAGTCCAAACACCAAGAGTGAGCATTGCAACAAGAAAGCAAAAGATCTCAATTAAGCTCAACACAAGGAGAAGGTAATTAATCATATGTCTTTGAAGATTTGTTTTAATGATAACAAATATGAAGACAAAATGAAGATGATGGGAAGATTAAGTCCAAGATCTTTTAAGGATAGCTTTAGGACTTAGAGTCTCTCTGTTCGAGGTTCTCTTTGGATATCTCCTAGTGCATTAAGATAAAACAAAAAATGTTTTCTTAAACTTATACCAAAACTGTTTTGATCTTGAAAATAACTTTAAAATGTTTTGGTGTTTTTGATAAACTTTCTGGAATGTTTTTCAAGCTTTTATAAATGTTTTATAAATTGAGTTATTCAAATAACTCATTGGTTATTCGAATAAAGCTTTGTTTTTAGTTGCTGCGTAAATCTGTTTTAAAGTGTTATTCGAATAACACTCCTGTTATTCGAATAAAAGCTTTCTGAAATAACTTGTTTATATCAGCTATTCGAATAACTCATTAGTTATTCGAATAGAACCTTTCCCAGAAGTCTATTTTAACGAATGTTATTCAAATAAAACTATCGTTATTCAAATAACCAAATTTCTAAAGAAAGCTTTTGTGGCATCGTTATTCGAATAACACAAAGGTTATTCGAATAACTAGTTTCAGAAACGTTTTTAAATAGAACGTGTTATTCAAATAGCAGAAGGCTTATTCGAATAAACACGGTAAACACAGATCCGAATATAGAAACTAACGGACATATTTTTATATTAATCACGAAATTAATTCTTACAACGACTATTTTTTTCTATCTGGCTTTATAAATTGAGACCGTGGGTCTCATCTGGAAGAAGCCCCAACTATCTATTTAATTTGAGCTTGCTCTGAAAAATGTGATTTATATTTTACACCTATTTTCTGTGTTTTTTTTGCTAAAACTTTGAGATATTCTTTGAGAGCCTCTTAGCACTTCAATTTGTATAATTTACTCTGAGTGAGAGTTTCTCTTCATCTATATTTTTGTTCTTCTATATTGAGGGTGAGGTATCCTTCAAGATTTGTATAAGGGTGAGGTATCCCTTCAAGGTTTTTATAAGGGTGAGGTATCCCTGCAGGCTGAGACTTTAGCACAAGGGTAGAGTTTCCTTGTGCGTGAAAAGTGCTCTTTTATGTAATGGTTGCAAGCACCTATTGAAGCTTGTATACATAGTAAAAAATCTCGGATTATTTTCGAGGACTGGACGTAGACCACAAGTTAGTGGTCGAACCAGGATAAATATCGTGTCTGCTTTTCTCTTCTCAATCTCTTTATTTTACGTAATTTTATATTATTGCACATTTATTTATTTGCTATTCTTAAAGCATTTATTCTTCTTCTCGCAATTCTTTCTCTTTTATTTAATAGCTTAAATATTTGTGTTTATTTCGAGAGCATTTGTGAAAAGTTTTTAATACCCAATTCACCCCCCTCTTGGGTAATGGTTGCCATGACTAATAAGTGGTATCAGAGCTTCGTGCTCTGGTGAAAGCTTAACTGCTTAGAGTTAAAGATCCTTGCTTGTTGGCAACGTTGAAAGTTTTTCAAAATAGAAGGTTTTGAAATTGATAAACCACTATTCTTTGATGGTGTGAATTTTATTTATTGAAAAATTAAAATAGAATTTTATATACAATCTATTGATTTGGATTTATGAGATGTTATTCTGATGGGTTTTTTCCTAAACCAAAACATGATTGGAATGCTTATGATAAGAAATGTTTTTTTTTTGAATATTAGAGCTATGTAAATTTTGAGAAGTAGTTTGAATGATGATGCTTATGCTAAAATTAAAAATTATTCTAGTGCTAAAGATATATGAGATACTCTTAATGTTATTTATCTTGCTAACAATGATTTTGTGTATAAAGTTGTATATAGAAAGCAAGAAAAGCAAAAGCTTTTGAAGGAAGTTTATCATGAAAAATATCCTCAAAGAGAAGCTCAAACTATTGAAGGGAGTCAAATGCCTCTTGGTGACGATGGTGCTTAATTTGAAGAAGAGGCAAAGCAAAACAAAATTGATGAGGAAGAATATGATTCCCTTAAAGAGCCAAGTATGCTAGAAATTGAGACTACTTCCTATATGGCTAAAAAGGATTTTGAGGTAAATAATTCTAAACTATATTATAGTCCTTCCTATGATGAGTTACAATGTGCATATAATGAATTGTATGATGGTTTGTTGAATTTAGAAAAGAAAAACTTATCTTGTTTGGAAAACATTTCCTCTATTGAAAATGAAATTGAGACTTTAAAAAATGAATATGCTTTTCTTAATGAGGAAATGCCCTTGAAATATGAAACCTCATCTTCTTGTGAAAAATGCATTAATTTAGAAAATCAAGTTGAGGACTTATCTTTCAAATTTTCCAAAGCTAATGGTTTTAATTGTTTACATTCTATGCTTGTTAATGAAAATAAAATTAATGTTATTCTACATGGAAATTCAAGTAAAGCTTGTGGCAAAAATAACATAGAATGTAATAACAAGAAAATGCTTAAGTTTTTCAAAGATGATCTTCAAAAGACCAAGCCATCATTAAATTCAATTATTTGTAATTTTGTGGTCATCTAGGACATATTTCTCATTTATGCAATTATAGAAGAAATCCTTATATGAGAAATTGTATGGTATGAGTTCCTAAAAATCCTAAAGTCCCTAATACTAACATTCAAGGACCCAAAATAAAGTGGGTACCAAAGTGTCCTCCTAGTATTTCAATTTCGCAGAATATTTCTCAAAAGGATGGACAAATTGGTCAAAAGAAAGAGGAGTCATCAAGGAGAATGATTCCAAAGCTCAATGGTAGAAACTTTGGTCAAAGAAGGAAGATGACTTCAACCAAAGCTTCTCAAGTTCAAAATGTAGAGCTTGTAAAGTTCAAAACTTCAAAAGAGAAGCAATGTGTAAGAAAAAGCATTTCCTTGATTACCAAGGCCAAGATATCAAAAGTTTTTACCTCTTATGCATATGCACTTAAAAATGATAATAATGAATATGAGGTATATTCCTTATAGGCCTTAGGTAGAGGAGTAGAATCATGTGTACCTGATAAAATTTAAAAAATTATGTTTAGCACATGATTATGTTCATTTTTTTTTGTATCATAGTTCATTAATTTGTTATATATATCTTAGTACATAAGGTTCTCTAATGCCTAGGTATGTTTGCTATGCTTTAAAATTGTCTACATATCATGAAAGTAAGCATACTATCAACTATGTGTTTAATGGTATTTAATTATTTAATTTATTGTGCTCAATTTACATTTTAAAAAAAAATTGATCTTTATGAGAGCATAATAGATTAATGTTCAAAAACTAACACACAAGGACCCAATAAAATTTGGGTACCAAAAGTCAAAAATTGAAGTGTGTTGTAATTGTGCTTGAAGGCCAAGAGCTGACTTTGACATCTTGAAAGTGGCTGCTCCAAGTACAAAGACCAAAAATAATTTCAAGCTCTCTTCCTTGTCCATGTGAAGTTTGGACTTACAATTTTCGGATAAGTGAAAACTTTTATTATGCTTTTCTAGCCTTATAATTTGAAAATATTTCTACATGTTAATGTGCTAGATAAAGTATAATTGTGGCTTGAAATAACATGTCTAATGATAATATCCTTGAGCATGAGTTTTTGTTTAATCTTAAGTTTTTTGGATCAATCATACATATAATTAAATATTTGAATTTATATGAATTTTATCTCTCTTTAAATCATATATATATATGCTTTGAATTCTTGAATGTATGCATTTCTGTGTTTCTTTGTTAGTTTTATTCAAATAAACAAGCTTTCATTCGAATAAAGTTCTTTAAAGCTGATCAAAGTTTATGTTGAATATCATCTTTATTCGAATAACATGAAGTTTATTCGAATAAATTGACTTCTATGTCAGTTTTGTGTTTACAGTGTTTACTGTCTATTCGAATAAATAGTTTATCTATTCGAATAAACAGAGCCTTTGTTCTATCAGTCTTTTACGTTTGATCTCTGTCTATTCGAATAAACCTCGGGCTATTCGAATAACCAGAGACTTAGCTTATCAGTCTTGATTGTTTGCTTCTCTGTCTATTTGAATAACTCCCAGGATTATTCGAATAAAGCTGTTAAAATACCAAAACGCTTGCCTTCCCAGATCCTCTATTCGAATAAAACCCAAATCTTCTTCTTTTATTCTAATAAACACGGCTCGTTTTTAAACATAAGGTTCTGCTATGTTTCGTTAATATATGTTGAATTCCTTTTAAAAATACAAATGCTTAATCAAAAGTAATTCATTATTCTTTTGATAAATATATGTACTTGGCTAAATTGATTAATGAAATGAAATATCTTTTGCCCTTGTAAACTCATTTGTTATTTTATTATTTTGAATGCTTATTTGCTTATATTTTGGCATAATGACTAACCTCAATGGATCCAAAATTGATGGATACCAAAGAAAATTCTTTGAATTGTGTTGTAGGGTGATAACTACCTCAAGCAAGCATTTAAATAGAATAAGTCCATTCAACTTGAGGATAGTAAAGTTTAAAAGGATTCAACTTTTTAAAAGGGGTGCAAAGAATTTATATTCCCTCATGAAAGCTTGAAGCTTGGAAGTTGGTGGAAGTGAAAGTCATCTACAAAAATTCAAAGAGTACATTTTTGGTGATATCAATCTATTATCCTTATTTATGCTTTAAATTGAATATCATGTGATATTTGGATAAGTAGAAATTTGTTTTTATGCCTTAACATGTTTTAAGTTGTGCTTTTCTAGCATTATGTCTTGAAAGTATCTCTACATATGCTAACATGCTAGATATGCATACATTTTTGCTTGGAATGACATGCTATGGTAATATCTTTGTTATTAAGCTTGTGATCAATTCTCTTTGTTTAAGTATGTAAATTCACATTCTCAGAAGTCATTCTAATCCTTTCTCTTTGATGCCTAATTGTCTTATATACTCACTTGGAGATTGGAAAGTAAAATGTTACATGTATTCTTGTTTGATATGTTAAATTTTGAAAACAATAAGTAAATGATTTCAAAAGTTATAGCTCCATGGCTTTTCAATTCTTTCATTACATTAAAGTTTTTTTTTGTTGTTCTTGGCATGTGTGAGTACTAAAATTCCTTACTTGATATTACATACCTAACATGATCATTGTTTGCCCCAAAAAGCTTATATAAGTTTTGATGTTGATCATGTATTTCTTGATAAACTTGAATCATGCCTTAAAATGCTTAAACTATCTTTTCATTTATTCAAGTTCATATGTACTTCATACTTTCTTGTTAAAGCTAATATTGCATGGTTGATAATGTGATACATGCTTTAAATTATATATCAACCTAATTTATGCTTGTAAATGAGATTAAATGATATTTGATGCTAACATATGTTTTAGAGGACTTTTAAAGTTAGCTTTGCAAAGTCTCTCTATATGTTTCAAATATAGCCATCAGATTTTTACATACAAGCATATGTGGATAAACGAGAAAAGTTGAATGGAATTCAAAAGAAGAAAGATAACGAAGCATTTCTTCAAGTGCAATGGAATGGAATATTCAATGGAAGAAAGCTCGATACTCAAAGGACAAATAAACGAAGAACATTCTAAAGAAGCATCACTTTTCATCTATCTCAATAAGTATTTATATCCCTAAGCTATTGTGGTACTTTATATGATATGGATTGTATGATACTTGTTGATAAATTAATCTTAAATGACTAGATGCTTTTCAATGAATATATGTTTTTTAATATAAAACATCTCTATCCTTCTAAAATGCTTTTGAAAATATAATGTGCTCTTGCAAAAAAATTTTAAAGGGGAAGAAGTTTTTAAAATGATTTTTTGTTTTTGAATTAAGAATAAATATTTTTTGCCCTTGCTTTATTTTTTGATAATATGCATATTTTGAGGGGGAGTCTAGCTCTTAAGTTGTTTATATCTCTTGCCTTACATTCTTGTTTGATTACATAAAGTATTTTACTGTAATCATATGCAAAATGTTGACATACACAAATATGACAAGCATTGCATGAATAATCTTCTATATCTTGAAAGCATGATTATTTCATCTCTCTATTCTTGAATCATATGTAAAATCGAAGGGGGAGAAAATATTTTTTTTCTAAGCCTTTTTGTTGATGTCAAATAGGGGGAGTGAAAATTGGAAAGAAAAATATGTTCTTGTCCTTATTGTTTGATATGCTTACATGAATATCCATTCTTGTATATTGTTCAACATATTTTTCTTTGGTGATTTGTCATCATCAAAAAGGGAGAGATTGTGGAAATAAATTTGTCCCAAATGGTTTTATATGTTAAGTTTTGATGATGACAAATACAAGACAAATAGAATGATGCTTATGCTTGATAAATATGCTTAATGTGATATATTATATTATGCATGATATGTACCTTATCTAGTTATATTTTACTTAATAATCATGCAATATGATATATGTAATATTCATCATATAGTATATCCAATAATGATGTATAAGAGTTATAAATGAATTAATATTGGATTTGACCTTTGTGCAATGTGTTCTGTTGCATCCTACATAGAGCATACCTATTAATAATTGTTAAATGACTTATTTGGATATGTCTATGAAAGTGTTATATGCATGTTAAACTAACTAAAGCTATATATTTATGAATCATGCATATGAAGACATTGAATTATATTTTTGGACTAACTATGCTTGTTTAAGTGAGCAATACTTTACAGGATAGTCCAAACACCAAGAGTGAGCATTGCAACAAGAAAGCAAAAGATCTCAATTAAGCTCAACACAAGGAGAAGGTGATTAATCATATGTCTTTGAAGATTTATTTTAATGATAACAAATATAAAGACAAAATGAAGATGATGGGAAGACCAAGTCCAAGATCTTTTAAGGATAGCTTTAGGACTTAGAGTCTCTCTGTTCGAGGTTCTCTTTGGATATCTCCTAGTGCATTAAGATAAAAAAAATATTTTCTTAAACTTATACCAAAACTGTTTTGATCTTGAAAATAACTTTAAAATGTTTTGGTGTTTTTGATAAACTTTCTGGGATGTTTTTCAAGCTTTTATAAATGTTTTATAAATTAAGTTATTCGAATAACTCATTGGTTATTCGAATAAAGCTTTGTTTTTAGTTGCTGCGTAAATCTGTTTTAAAGTGTTATTCAAATAACACTCCTGTTATTCGAATAAAAGCTTTCTGAAATAGCTTGTTTTATATCAGCTATTCGAATAACTCATTAATTATTCGAATAGAACCTTTCCAGTCTGTTTTACGAATGTTATTCGAATAAAACTATCGTTATTCGAATAACCAAATTTCTAAAGAAAGCTTTTGTGGCATCGTTATTCGAATAACACGAAGGTTATTCGAATACCCAGTTTCAGAAACGTTTTTAAATAGAACGTGTTATTCGAATAGCAGAAGGCTTATTCAAATAAACACGGTAAACACAGATCTGAATATAGAAACTAACGGACATATTTTTATATTAATCACGGAATTAATTCTTACAACGGCTAATTTTTTCTATCTGGCTCTATAAATTGAGACCGTGGGTCTCATCTGCAAGAAGCCCCAACTATCTGTTTAATTTGCGCATGCTCTGAAAAATGTGATTTATATTTTACGCCTATTTTCTGTGCTCTTTTTGCTAAAACTTTAAGATATCCTTTGAGAGCCTCTTAGCACTTCAATTTGTATAATTTGCTCTGAGTGAGAGTTTCTCTTCATCTATATTTCTGTTCTTCTATATTGAGGGTGAGGTATCCTTCAAGATTTGTATAAGGGTGAGGTATCCCTTCAAGGTTTGTATAAGGGTGAGATATCCCTGCAGGCTGAGACTTTAGCACAAGGGTAGAGTTTTCATGTGTGTGAAAAGTGCTATTTTATGTAATGGTTGCAAGCACCTATTGAAGCTTGTATACATAGTGAAAAATCTCAGATTATTTTCGAGGACTGGACGTAAACCACAAGTGGGTTAGTGGTCGAACCAAGATAAATATTGTGCCTACTTTTCTCTTCTCAATCTCTTTATTTTACGCAATTTTATATTATTGCACATTTATTTATTTGCTATTCTTAAAGCGTTTATTCTTCTTCTTGCAATTCTTTCTCTTTTATTTAATAGCTTAAACATTTGTGCTTATTTCGAGAGTATTTGTGAAAAGTTTTTAATACCCAATTCACCCCCCTCTTGGGTAATGGTTGCATGACTAACAGGACGGTTCCACATAACTTGGGGGTGTAAGAATACTTCCATTTCACTCTTCTCCAGTTAGTGAATGATCAAGATGTTGTTGCTATTCATTAGCCATTTTCTGTCAAAACCACATGCATATGTTAAGTGTTCGCCCCAAAAAAAAGATTTCAATAAATAAATAAACAAAAAAAAAAGCAAGGACGTTAATATAAAAAAAACGTGAATTGATGTGTGTGTGTGTGTGTGTGTATTATTTATCATACTTCAGTAACATGGTAAAAAAATAAGGCTTTGCATCCTATTTTAAATCGACAAGCAATCAGTCACTCCATTGTGAACTATTCCCAAGTTCATCAAGCTTAATCAAAATCTGTCACACAAAAGTTTAAACCCAAAAACAGAATTTATTTGCAACATAATAACAGGATTAAAATTTTTGTTCTTAACTTTCATTTAGTCCAACAAGTTGCAAACACAACCAAATTCCCATTGGACTAGTTCACTCTAACGTGCTATAAAGCTAACAACCAAGAAATGAAGCCAATTTTTGTCATACACAGCAAGCCCATTCATTAGTTATTAATTTCTCAATCTGAACATTCTCTTGCTTGAACCAGCACCTTATGACATCCAAGGCAAAAACCCAACATTCATTTTCATCCTATGAAAAAAAAAGAAACAAAACCTAATTACATTTACATTGATAGCAAGTACAAGAGGGCAAAGTTTGACGTTTATGATAGACATGCATCAATGAACCTATGAGTTACAACTTGATAGCAACTTCTTCCCCCCATTCTAAGATAACAACATCATATTTCCATTCCAATGCATTTTTTTATCACAAGATAAACACAGTTACAACCTTAAATAAACATGATATGCCATAGCAAAGAATCCCAAGCCAGCAAACTTCAATCCAATATCAACAATGAAGTAGAAATTGAATTATAAGCACGTAAGAGCAGAAAAAAAAGATTAACTCATGATGGAGTGCAAGAATCAACACAAAACCATTTAGCCATTGTTCCACATAAATTAAAATGGAAAACTAGTCAACCAGGAAGCATAAGAACCCATTACAATTAGCTTATTATTTAACAGCAGAAATAAAGGAATAAACTTGACACTTCCAACTTGGCATGCCAAAGCAAATGATGAAATGGGCATTCGAAACCCACACTTTACACAGTATTTCTTATTTGCAATCTATACATCACAACTAAAGAAAACCTTTGCAAGTTTCATTCTTTGCTTCCAAAGACCAGACAACGCCAAATCATGGTAAATCGTGATTAGCCATCACCAAGTTTCATGAGTCAAGTTTAAAATGTTCATAATATTAAATGGCAAGACAAGAGGTTATAGCAAGGTGGTAAACTAAAGAAAGGAGAATCAAGTGGGCAGAATTAACCTCTTAGCACAAAGCTAAACATGGCATCATCAACAGAAACGGCTTTGAAAAGTCATTTGATCAAACCGAGAGAAGGCAAAAGGAAACAAAATGAAAAATCCAGGCCAGCAAACTTCACTCCATTATCAACAACAAAGCAGAATTTGAGTTAATAGTATAAAAGAGTATTAAGCAAAATTTCAAACATGAGCAGAATAGAGTAGGGGAAAACCAGATCTGGAGCGGGATGGAAGCTGGAAACGACATAGCAAACGGTGAGGAAGGGAGAATGGTCGAGAATCATGATCTCAGGCAAGGAAATAACACAGCAAACCAGATCTGGAGCGAGCGCCGAGCGGGATGGAAGATGGAGTCGTACGGCTTGGACACCGGCACCGCAGACTCAAAGAAGAAGAAGTCTAGGAGGGGGACTCTTGGAGGCTTTGTCGTAGACAAAGTGTGGACTATGGAGGGAGAGAAGAAGGATAAGAAGTAGTGGGTGTGGGCGTATGGGCGTGTGGCCGTGTCACCGTGGTCTGTGTGGGTGGAGTGGTAGAAATGGAATTAGGGATTGAAATGGGAGTGGCCAATGGGTATCGTGTTAGTGTGTTACAAAAAACTAATTTTACAAAAAAAAAAAATTGGCTAGGTGGGTCGGGTTATGTGGGTTGAAAATATTCCAACCCGTTACCCGACTACATACTGCGGGTTGAATATTTTTTAATTCGACCTAACCCGCGAACCTAACCCAACCCGCATTTTATGAGTTGGATTAGGTCGAAACCTACTAGTTTGTGGGTCAACTCGACCTGCTGGACACCCCTATCTAGCCTCATTATTGTGATAACCCAAATTAGTGCCCACATCCTCTCTAGGATTTGTCCTTTCCCTCTTTTGTCTCATTTGACCTTCTACGCCACTACTAGTGCCTTGCATGGTTTCTCCTAGGGGTGTTCACATCCAATCCAATCCAAAAAATATTCGAAAACTGATCCAAAAAAAACTGAAAACTGACTAAAACTGAAATAGATTGGATTAATTTGGATGAGGTTTTTGAAGAATCGATCAATTCGGTTCGGTTTTCGGTTTAGTTTTCTAAAACCGATCCAAACCAATCCAAACCGATTTTACACTTAAAATTACTTAAATACCCTTAATAAACCTACCCCCCATTGGCCCAATGGCCCATTCCACCCTTCCCCCGACCCCCCCCGCGGCCCATTCCCTCCCCCCCGACCCACCCCTACTTCGGCTTCACTTCCCTTCCCCAAATCCTGTAACCCTAAGTCCCTAACATCCTGCCGCTGCCAAATTCTAATCCTAACATCCTCCCTCACTCCTTGCCACTTCCAATCTGCGACGTCTGTCCCAGCCACGACCTAGCCGTCGTGTCCCAGCCACAACCCAAAGCCGTCGCAATCTGATTCATTTCCTTCGATCTTCTCTTCTCTTCTTTGCTCTCTGGCTTCCTTTGTACGGTGAGGTTTGTCCATTTCGATTTGCTTTTCCCCTCTCCGATCTCCTCACCTCGCTAGAGACTCGCATAGTTAAGTTAAGCCCTCTTCATCAAGGTACGTTTCACTATGTCTTATTAAGCTTTTTGGTTGTAGAATTTTTAGATTTTAGGTTTCGTTGGGGTTTTCATTGTTTTTCACTCCTTTTTTTTAAGATCATTGAGGAGTTCGTGAATATATGGTTGAGATTTGACAAAGAAATTGATTTGAGGGCTTGGATTTTTTTTTGTGTATATCTATTTTTTTTATTTTTAATTATGGAGTTCATTTACATCTTCTTTGGTGTTTCACTCTCCCTCTGTGTTTTTTTTTTTTTGACATATTCTCATTGAATTTTGCTTGCTTTTGTATTTGATATAAGTAATATGTAGCTAGTGGATGTTCTAGGGTGATTCTTGGTGGTTGTTCTCGAGTGATTCTTGGTGGTTGTTCGTGTCTTTGTAGTGTTTTGGTGGTTCTCCGGTGGGTAGTGGCCGTTCTGTGCTGGTTCTACCTTTGCCACTCTGCTCTGGCCTGTTTTGTGTTTTTCTCTAAATCTGTTGCTGAACTTTTGTTCTGCTCATGCCGTTGCTCAATTTTTCTTTGGTTCTATGTTGTTGTCTTCTTGTTTTAGATATTGATTTTATGTCTTTTAACCTGAGTTGTGACCTTTGTTTAATTTAATGTATTGAAATTTTCTGTATAATGGTTTGATTGCAACAAAAATTCCTAATAACTTCAATGGATTGAAGCATGCTCAAGCACAGCCAAATATTCTATGTCAATGGTAGTTTATTTGGTTCTTTCTTTGGTTCAGCTAAGTCAGAAATCATCTGTTCTGGCATTTATGCATGCGGTGTTAGAGGGTAATTTAGATTATGAATGATTTGGAGTTTAGAATTTAAATTATATTGTTGTGTATTACTCTTATTTAGATTACATTTTTATTATGTTATTGGACAAAAACTGAATCATCCAATCCAATCCAAACCAATTAAAATTGGTTTGGATTGGATCGGTTTGGTTATTGAAATTCATTCAATCTAAACTGAACCAATGATACTTACTTTATTTGGATCAGATGATTTTTTGCCTTAAAATCGATCCAAACCGATCCAAAAACACCCCTAGTTTCTCCACCTTTAGCAAGGCGTTTTCCGTGTTTTGGGCGCTGGACGGCTATCTAAGCACCGAATTTAGCATCCCCTTCAGTGTTATCAGAATTTATCACCTTATTGAGTTTTGTTCTTCTTGGCTCATTCTTCCTTGGCTAATTCATCTTCCTCTAACTCCTCATCTTTCGAACTTGAGAATTCATCCTCTGAACTGGGAACATTCATTTTGGGTTTAGGAGTATCTTCTTTGTTCATAAGAGAATCAACATAGGACTTTTTCATACCCGAAGCTTCTGGCATTTTAGAATCCTTCATCAACTCCTCCTCTCTAGGAACTAGGGAGGAGGAACCAAAAAACTCTCCATCGCTCTTTCACATTTTCTTCTGTGGGGCAAATCATGGTCCTCTGGGGAAGGCTTCCTTGTCTCTCCAGCCTGCACATCCAAACCAACACCACTACTCACTGTACCACTTATAGAGAGAGAAAAAAGAAAGAAAACCTTAAGAATTCTCCTTTAACTGTATGATTTCTAGCATAAGTGTGATCATTTTCTGGTTCTTCTCTTTTTTGGTTATATGTCCGATATTAGCTTATGATATTTTTGTTACGAACAAACTCGATATTTAACTTTATATTTTTCATTATGCCCAAAACATAAATCATGGCTTCAAGAAAATATCATCGTATGAATTTAGTCATTCAAAAATTGTCATTACTTCTACTTTTAACTATGAGTGATCATAGGGCGATTGAGCTGCATTTAATTTAGTATGATTCTAGTTTGATATTTTGATCGGACTAATTTTTTAAACTTATCCTGAACCTAATTATGATTCGACTAATGATTAGATTGAAACTAAGCCAACTCAAATTTAGCCAAAATATATAAATTTAAACATTATACATAACTAAGTCATTAAATTTTAAAAGAAACTAAAATTAAAAAAATGTTTTATAATATATATTTCTAAATAAAATATATCAATATAAATACTATCATATTATGCATAAAATATTAATTTGAGTAAAAAAAAATTATATTTTATCCTTAATTTAAAAAATATTAAATTATTAAAATATTATGTAATATTAAGTCAAATTAAGTCACCTTAAAATGTAACTTAAACTTAACCCAAAATTATAATGGATCTAATTTTCAAGACAAATAATTAACTCAATTAGCTTCAAACCAAGTCTGATTATTAAATCAAGTTGGATCTTAACAACCCCTACTTTTCACCACTAGAAAGTAAATATTGTACCCAATAACAAGTGCAAGAAAGAGTTGAACACTAACTAGTAATTCCTGGTGAGAAACAAATAAGTATCTTGTTTTACGCTATCTTCAATGTTTTCTTTCTCAATGATAAACAAGTTGTGCTCTCAAGAAAGGACAAAAGTTCAAACCCTGTAAACGCCACTTGTAAGGAGAACAAATTGCATTACTCTATACTTGAAGAAATTAGTCTTACAACTAAAGAGTATAGAGATACCCTAAGAAACCAAAAAAGAAATCTTTCTCAACATCTGCCAATTGTTCTCCTCAGTTGTAATCTCATTGTCCAATAATTAGAGTTTATTTGGTGAATATAAGACAAGTGAACAGAAATTTCCATTAACCAACTAACAGAAAGGTGAGAAGTTATAATCACATGCATCCGAAAGCAGGTAGAGGGCGCATTTGATGTTACAATACGTAGATATCCCATTTTTTTCATTTTTTTTATTTTTTATTTGTATACAAAAGCAAGAAACTAGCCCTCTAGGACATCATAAGCAGGTGTCTTCATTACTGAGCATGGCATGCAGTGCCAGGTACTTCAAAAAACTGTCCTAGATGCACTGGAAGGATATCTGTGGTTTTGGTTTGGTTCACCATATTGAATGCTTTATGCCGAGGCCATTGCACGTCAATATAAGGCCCTTGTAACGGTTAAGATAATCCTGCAGCAAACAAAATTGAATATGTCAAATAAAACAGAAAAAGCATTCTTGTAAATAAAACATTCTGTTGAAACATGATTCATGTGAGACGAAGACAAATATGGCTTACGATGATATTGTAATCATAGACGTAAAGCATCCCATTTTTGTCATATTCTCTCCTTTTGACTGGATCACTCAAAACTGTTCAATAAAGCCCGACATGTTAGATCATAATAACTTGACAGAAGTTCGTACTCCCACTTTATAGACTCATCTAGTTAAGAGAACAGGTAATAGAGAAGAAGAATAGATAATCAGCAGAATATTCAGACCTCACTAGATTCAAATAAGATTTCCGACAAAACACAATAGGGGAATACTAGAATACAATGGCAATATCATATTTATTGAACCACTAATCTAATCCCTTTCACTAGATGCTGTGATCACAACCACAATCTATCTTCTCACAACCTTAAATGGACCATCTTCACTATCGGTTACATACTAATAAGAGCTGAAATACTAAGATGTTTTATTGAAAATAATACTCAAAACAGAGAGGAAACTCTCCCTGAATTACAAGATAAACACAAGGACAGAAATAAAGTGTAGAAAGTTAATAACCAAAAGGTCCCTAGACACCAGGGAATCCTTTTCCCAAATCTTCCTATTCTCTCAAAATATGCCTCCACCACTCATAGCCCCCTGCAGTCTTCTTTTATTCTTATTTCTGGTGCATATTCCCAATGCAAATTATTGTTCTCTTCATTCTAACTTCTGAGGCAAATTCCCAATGCTAATTATTGTTCTCTTCATTCTAACTTCTAATGCATATTTCCAATACTAATTATTATTCTTTTAATTCTAACTTCTGATGCATATTCCCAATGCTAATTATTCTATTATGCCTCTGCCTCTCCTATCTCTTCGTCTACTGTTTCTGGAATAAACACCCCTCCATTCTCAGACCCAACAGATCCAACCTTATTCTCAGGCCCAACAGAACCCAGCCTATGCTTCCTCCTCTTATATACTTGGACTAAGGGTGTATCACATACCCATCAGACTATAAGCATTGACCAGGTCTGAAGGGAAATTATGTTGTAAACAAAGATGGATGTAGAAGGGTTTAAGCTCCCATCTCCCCACAACTTCAAAATGAAAAAAAAAATTCCACTAGCTACTTTATTAATTCTTATTTTCTTATTCCCTCTTCAATTCATCCCTGATAACAAACATCACTTTAACAAGCCAAAAAATATCATGCTCATCATATAAAAATTAACTAAATCAAATCTGGACATGGTAACAATCAAGTGGCAAAGTGTACTGCAGAACTGCATACATAAGGTTCAAACTTCAAACCAGTATTCTTTTCAATAAAAGGGGGAATTTCCACAAGAAGCCAACAGGGATATGAGTAGCTATGGGGAGGTAAGGTGGAACAGGGGCTAAGCTTCGGAACCTTTTCTCTTCTTCTTCTTATTTTCCTTTTTTTTTTATTTAATCTTTTGCAAGGGAAGGGAGAATACATTGTGTTAAATCTTATAACTTGCGCAGAGAACAAACTCAGTACAACAAGCCATCAAAGTTGAAAGCAATTATGTTTATAAATCTAGTAGAAGGCATTAACCAACACTTGCTAAATGGAAGGGGAAAAGGAAACAAGCTGCAACAATAATGCAAAGACTAAACTGTTTAATCTTTTGGTCCTAAGCTTTGGGGAAGGTAATTTATAGACAACAGAAGCAATAAATCAAGGAGTTCATTCTCCTAAAGGGAAGGGCAGTTCTGCTGAAAAATTAAAGCAAGTCACCATGTCCATTGACCCTTTTTTCCCTTTACAACAACAAAAGCCTTTTCCCACTAAGTGGGTGGAGTTGGCTACATGAATCAAACAATGTCATTGTTTTATGTAAAAGAAAAAAAGAAGTTTTCAGAAAGGTCATTTGGATCAAGGTCTTTTTTAATGGTTTATCTTAGAGTTTTCCTTTAGTCCTCCTCTACCTATGTTTATCGGGCTATCCTCCATCTTATCAACTCTTCTTACTAGGGCCACGTTGGTCTTCTCCTCACATGGCCAATTCATCTTAGGCAAGATTTTGTTATCTTTTCTTCAATAAGTGCTACTCTAACTTTCTCTCTAATACACTCATTCCTAATATTTTCTTGTATGACTACCCATCCACCTCAACATTCTCATCTCCCCAACACTTAGCTTATGCTCTTGTTGGCACTTTACCGCCCAACACTCAGTATCATAAAGCATCGATAGTTTTATGGCTGTTCAAATTTTAACAAAACCCTATGCTAGTTCAAATTTCTTATATGATTTTGATCACTGGAATCTCTGAAAAGGTCAAGATAGAGATAGTTAAGCTGTAGGCTTATGGCAAACAATTGATTCCCATATTGTACTCAAGCATCCCATTTATGCAACACTTCCAGCATAACACAAGAAAATTATATTGACATTAGTCTGAGATATGTTTCTAATACAAGAAAATAGTTTCTGAGACATTAATCTGAGACAAGAAAAGCAAGAACACTTGTAAAGCATGCTTAATTATACAAAGCAATCCTTAATAAAGCAGTGATAAAGGCAAAATTTTGTTGCTTTATCTACCAATCAGGAAACTATTTCAGTTTTTAAAGTTTAAAGTTTAAACTAACCTCAGCGTAAATAGAAAAAAAGAATTACTCCTTTAGAAATATAATTTCAATCATCCTAAGTACGTACAAAAGCTCACTTCTGGTGAATGGTAGTTAGTACTTGTTGACTGCTAATGATTCCAAAGTTATAATACCTATCTGACACAGGAACAGGAACAGCAACATATCTGACTATATTAGTTATGACCCATAAAATGTTCATTCCTTTCCCTAATCCCTAGTATATGTTTATATCATTATCCAAGACTTTGTTTTGATCAAACTCATTATACTTTTGTTATATATCCATCAATCTTAAAGATTCCAATACCCCAAGTGCATTTCAACATACAACCCTAACATTTTAGCATCCAAGGGTAATAATAATAATTTTTAAAAATGGGGGGGGGGGGGGGAGGAAAGATTTACCCTGGTAGGCCTCATTTATCTCTTGAAATCTAGAGGTGGTGGAATCTTGGTCTTTCTGCTTGTCAGGGTGCCATTTCTGCGTCCACAGAAGCAGAGTCAGATTAGCCCCAAACTCCTCTATGGAATGGAAAATTGGAAACCCAACATAGAAAAGGTACACAACAGACACACCAGAGCTAGACGAATGTAATTGGAGCGAATAGCATCATCGGTAGCATCATAATCCACCTCCAAAATCTTATAATAATCCTGCCCAAATGCAACAACAACAAAAAATTCACAAACTAGCCATGGAAATTTCAAAATTGGAAAAGGCATCCTAGTTTACCTTGGGCTTGGAGAGGGCAGAGAAGAAATCGAAATTGAGATAGGAATCCGGGTCGGGTTGGTCGGGTTTGGGGATGGTATCATCGTTAAACTCATCCCATTCCCACATCATGTTAAAGACTTGAAAGGCGTTGTCTCTCGGCTAGTCCTAGGTCTAAGGATAATATGCGTGTATGAGAGAGAGAGAGAGAGAGAAAATGTAATAGGAATAGCTGTGGGTTTAGGTTTTTGTTTGAAGGAGAAAGTGGAATTGAGTTGAGTGGTCCTCTTGTCCTGTCTCTCTCTGACTGATCCCTGAGTGTGTTTGTGTGTATCGGCGTGCCGCGTACGTCTGAATTGTGCCACTACTCGTCTGCCTTAAATACAATTTTCCAGGGGAAAATTCCAGATATCAAAGAGGAGTATCGCAAGATTTTTTTTTTTGTTAAATACTTAAATTAAAGTTTTGTTACCAATACTGTACACTAGCTTTTAATACAATCCTAATAAGTGTTTTGGATTGTAAAAAAAATAAAAATAATTTAATTTATATATTAAATCTAATTAAATTTTGTATTTAAGATGTTAAAATAGAAAATAATTTGATTTTTAAAATTTTATGAATTTTATTTTTTTATTTTATAAATTTTATTAAATTTAATAAGATTTGTTATGATTTGAATTTGATTTAAAATAAATAAATTATTTTATTTTTAATAATTATTTTAATTATTTCTCATAAGAGTAAAAATATAAAATAATAAAATCAAATCAAATCAATTCTTATTTTAATGAATTTCAAATATAAAATTTGATTTTTAAATTAATTCAAATCTCATTTTTTAATAAGTTTTAAATATCAAATTTGATTTCTAAATCAAATTAAATCATTTTCAATTTAATTGATTTGAAATACTACTTATAACTTTTTTTTCATTTTAAATTAATTCATTTACTTACAAAAATCTTAAAATAGACCATGCTATTAACTTCTATTATAACATTATTATAATATCATATATTATTAATAATAAATATTTTTATCTAATAGCTGCTTCTTTAATAAAACTTAAATATATTTTTTTTTTGTTTAATAAGTATTCTTATAGATTTTTTTATAAAATATTTAGTATGAACTAAATTAATGGTATTAAGATAAAAATTAATGACAAATATTATTTTAACATTTTTTATAAGTATTTTTTAATAAATATTTTTTATATATTTTTTCTTTATAAAACATTTAATATGAACTAAATTAATAATATTAAGATAAAGTTTAATCACAGATATTATTTTAATTTTTGTTATAAATATAAGGATTGATTAAAAAATATAAATTAAAAATAAATATAACTATAAGGATGAAAACTTTAATTTAACAAATTTTTTTTTCTCTTTAAATCATGTTGCTCTTGTACAAACAAGCACGCAACAGTACATTTCATAATTGCAAAGGGAGTTCTACTATACTTTTTGTTTTTCTAAGATATAATACTTAGGATAACTTATAAAGTACTTCATTAATTATTAATTATTTTTAAATATTTATTATAAAATTAATATTTAATAAATACTTCAAAACTCGCGTTGCTTATCATAACTCTAGAAGATGCAATATAAATTCCCAATTCAAAATGAAGAACAAAATTTATATGGTTTTAGCACATTGATGTGATTTACGATTTTATATACGCCCCAACATTATTTCAAAACACTAAAAGCACCCAATTACAAACTTCTGGCTCCTTTATATTTGGTTTCATGAAATTATCTTTTATGGAATAATTTTTTATAGAATGCGAATGTGAATGAAAGTGGGAATGAAATTGAATGAATTGTTTATTCTTTTGTTTTGTTTGGTATGTATAGAAACAGAATGATATCTTTATTTCATTTTTACGTTTGAGATGTTTTTGTTGACAAAAAAATGAAAATTTATAATTTTTTTAGGTTAATTAGGATTGACGAGGAGGGCGTGGTTTTCTCTCCACAACGTGAATCTTCTCCGCTGAAAAAACCACCGGATGGAGGGAGAACGTCAAAGGTTTCGTTCAAGGACAAGGTTATAGGAAATAGACCCCCCCTCCCCTAAGGGAGAAAGTTGACTTGATCGCTCAAAACTTGGTTCGAGTGGAGTTACATGAGGGAAATCAATTGCGAGTGAATATCACCTATCTCTATTTCTTATTATTTTTTTGTTTCTTCACTTAAATTTTAATAAATATTCTAAATTTGATTATATGTTCATTTCTTATTTTATTTATTTTACACTTATCAAAATTTAAATAGAAAGATAGAGAAGGAAATAGAAACTGTAGACAATTGATCTTCATCCATTAGTTGCTTCCTAGAGTTCACTTGGATGAGATAGTCTTTCAAGAATTATGCTTGCCTTTGAAGGAGGCATTGGTTTTGAAACTATTGGGAAAGAAGATTGGCTACAATGTTATGAAGGATAGATTAAAGATCATTTGGAAGTTGACAGTATGATTCAATCATAGATGTCATGGTTTTAAATTGTGGTTTGCAACCATAATTACGGTCGCATTAGTCACATTTTTTTTGTAATTATCTGCAATTGCGATAAACATAACATAACCGCAATCGCGACCACAACCGCAATTAAAACCATGATAGATGTAGATAATGGATCCTACGTGGTGAAGTTTGATTTGGAAGGTGATGGGAAGAGGACCGTGGATGATTTTCGATCACTACCTTGCTATCACCACCTGGTTTCCTGAGTTTGTATCGCCAGCAGCCAAGGTAGACAAAACTTTGGTTTGGATAAGGTTCCCAGGACTTAATCTAGTCTTCTACGATGAGAGCTTCCTCTTAGCAATGGCTTTGGCAGTTGGAAGACCAATCAAAGTGGATCTTAATACACTGAAAGTGGAAAAAGGATGCTTTGTGATAGTGTGCACCATGGTGGCAAACAGGGCAAAAGCAACAACATCCAATTTTTGGCCAGGAGAAGTACATGGGAAACGCCATGGTGGCTAAACCGTCTAACGCTCATACTACATCGACAATAAGTACACCATAGGGCATTGTTGGGGAAGGCATCAAAACCATGATGAACATAAAGGTCTTATCCTCCAACCATCTCAGAGTTATTGAGGAACCTCAACCACCAAACCTTGGAGATGGGAAGAAGTTGATTCAAAAACACTATCCATCAATCATCTTCATTATGAAAACTCATGTATAGTTTGAGAAGACTAAGTCCTTTTCGTTGAACGTGGTATGCTGGTGGTTTATGGGCTTTATCTCAGGAAGGTAATTCCAGTATTCAGGTTGTTGATTCCCACTTGCAAGCCATAATTCTTCATATTTCTTGTGCTAGCAAAGAGTGGATATGTTCTGGTGTTTATGCCAGCCCAGTTCTAACGAGTCGCATCCAACTTTAAGAACATCTTTGTAGTCTTCGTCACTCTATAACAATCTAGTGGTTGCTGATCGGAGACTTTAATGATATTATGCTTCCGTTGGAACAATGTGGAGGAGTGTTCTTCGTTGCCAAAGCTAATAGTTTTGCTATTATATATGTTAGATAGTTGTGATTTGGTGGATCTGGATGCTACTGGTCCTAGATTTACTTGGCAGAGGAAGTGTCAAGGTAACAAACTAATTTCTAGGCGCCTTGATCAAGGTCTTGCAGATTGTTCTTGTCGCATTTCCTTTCTTGAAGCCTTTGTAGAGAGTTTATGTAGACTGCATTCTGACCACAGTCCTCTATTGCTTCGTTGTGGTCTATGATGCACAGATACGGTACGATTATCCGGTATAATACGGGTATGGTACAAGAATATAATAATTTCTTAAAATTTAGAATATAGATACGACAAGATACGACATAACATATATATAAGAAATCATAAAATATGTCATTTTAAATAACTCAAAGTATTAAATATCAGTAAATAAATCATATAAAAAAACACAAAGTACAAAATAAATAGTTTCAACAAATACTAAAGTCATTGTTAAAAATTAATTTATTCATTATCCACAAATAATAACTACTGCTTCTCTAACTCTGGTTCATCAAGTGATAAAGATGCAACCTCAAGGCTTTCGGCACCATCAAATGACACTCATTCATCTCTAGTGAGATCCCACAATTTACTCTCTCCACTATTTACTTTTCGTTCTTCTTAGACAAAAGACGAAGATTTGTATGTACATATATTAAATCTTCAATCCTTTTAGGATTAATCTTGTTTCTCTTCATGGAGTGAATGAAAGAGTAGGTGCTCCAATTCCGTTCACAACATGATGATGAGTTTGGTTGTCCAAGAAGCTTCAAGGCAATGCCTTGGAGTAATAAGGCTCCAAAACCATAAGTTATTCACCACTCTTTTGCCTCTAAAAGAGCTCTATCCACTAAAGAATATTGAAGGTCAAATTAGTCTAGCTCTCCAAAAAATTTAGAAAACTATCTTGGTACCTCTTTTCTTTCATCAGGATTAGTAAAATATCTTCTTAAGCACTTCTCTCACTTAGTGAAAATCTCATGATCTCTATGTGGAGGAACTCTATTTAGTCCTTGTTGAAGTCATTGCTGACTATAATACCTATTTAATAAAAAAAGAAAACTTAACTAATATTAATACCATAAATGCAGCAAATTAAATTTAAAAAAATTAAAAAAAGAATCATTTGAATTTACCTAAGATTTAATAAATGTGCTAAGTAATACAATGATGTGCAACTTTTTGTCCACCTATAAGAATTTAATAAACAACACTATAGAAGGATGATGTCCCTCCTTCTTTGACCCTTTCATGGTAGAATATTATAGTCTTCATTTGCTCAATCATTAAGTCCCATATATCATAAATCAAGTGAAGTGTAGACTCATGAGTATCACACAATCGAAGCATATCACAAATAGGCCTTGTGAAAAAAAGAATATAATCCACTTAGTCCCACCAAGAATCATCAAGAATAATTGATTTCACATGTGTTGCCTTTTCAACATCATCCTCCCTATAGGTGTTCCACTTCTCACTAATAACCATATTTTGGAGACCATGTTTGATGAGCCTTAGTCTTTGCAACATGACTATTGTGGAAGCAAACCTTGTCTCGACAATGGAAAGTAGTTTTAAAATCATAAACTTATTGAATATGGTAAGCCTCATAGAATGGTTCATGACAAAATTTCTAATAAACATAGCACCATCATGAACTAAGTGATCCAATGGCATTCCTCATAAACAACCTCATTCTTCTCTGTGTTTCTATATGCGCAAATATTTTTCAGAGTAAGATTGAGCATGTGCATCATGCAAGGAGTCCAAAAAATATGAGGATACTCATTTTCAATAAGAAGTCCAACTAACTTACACACAGGAGCATTATCAGTGATAATTTGGACAACTTTTTTTGGTACAACCTCTTTGATAGTGGATTTGATTAGGCTTGCTATGTAATTCTAATCTTTTATCTATCCTTAGAACCATTAATGACCTTTAAAAATATAGGACCTCCATCCAAAGTGGCCATAAAATTAATCACTGGCCTCCTTTGTGCATCAATCCTTCTATCAGTTATTATACTTATTCCCTTTTACCAAGTCCCTTTGATTAGTTCAAGTAATCTCTCAACATTTGCCATTTTCCTTTGTAACAATGCTGTTCTTAGAGAATTGTAACCAGGAAGAATAAAACCAGCAATAGAATTGTTTGCAGCAAACTGATATGAACTAATGTAATAAAGATTACGCGCAAGATTGAAGGGCAAACTGACAGAATAAAACATCCTAGTAATTTCAAACTTACGTTGCTCTCTAGCTCCTACTTTGAAAGCTTTATAAAAAGGATACCTACCCATTTTTTATTTGCTGACACAGGTTGTGATGATTGTTGAAATGAGTTATCAATAAATGTAGGAGGAATGAGAAACATTTTCTTGGTTTTCTTGATTCTTCAGCACACTCAACAATTTTTTGAATTTCAGCTAAGTATTCGTAATGCATCTTTGGACATCTATCAATTCCAATACCAGTAAGTATAAGCAAGTGAGCCTTGACTCTAATATATGAACCATAATAATGGTTCTGGCAAAAGTTACATACGCATCGTCTATTTTCACCACCCCCAGGAGCAGAGACTTCTCTTATGACATAAGCCCAGAGAGGAATAGTTGTTTTTTGCTTGTCATCAACAACAAACTTATTAATTATGTTGTTAAAATTGCTATTAGCCTCAGACATTCTTAGAGATTGATCTAAAAAAATTGTTAGAAACTAAAAATTAAACCCAAAAATTATAATTTATAAAGTTGATCAGTATCATAAAATTAAAGTCACATATTAAAACTTATCAGTCATAAAATTTCTAAACATTAAAAATTATAACTAAAAAAAAGTAATGATAAAAACTTAAAAAATTGATAGTTTCCAAAATGGTGAGTTAATTAAGAAGTTGAAAGCTTTTCAGTCATAATTAAATTGAGAGTTCCAAAATGGTAAGTCAATAAGTTAAAACTTGAAAAGTGGAAAGTGAAGAAAAGACTGAAATATTAATAAAAGAAAACATAATCGCCTTAAAGCCATCAACTAAACCTTTAACCTTTCACGTGTCGTACCTGAATGTGAAAGTGAAAAGCTACTACACAACGTTTTGGGGAAAAACTGAAAAGTCTATGTTTTGAGGAAAAATAGAGTGAAAGAGCTTCGTGCAAAAGCAGTGAGAGAGCTTGAGTGAGTGATGGTTGAGGGAGAGACGAGCATGCACAAAAATTTTGAAGAGTTTTATTGAAATTATCCCATCGTTCACACTGAAACACATGCATCTTCCACTCTGAAAATTTCTAAAAGTAAGATCCCCTGTCTCCTTCTAATGCGCAAAGTTGTACAAATTTTTCATGCGTTAAAATTTTTTTTACTTTGTGGGACCGCACACGGGCCGCGTAAAGATCCACCTGGAAATTTACCCTCAAACATGGGCCTAAACGGTAAAATTCCAATTTCATAATCATCTATAAAATCATGAACGCTAGAAAAACACAAATATCAAATCAGATTAACTTAAATAATAATTACCTAGCCGGTAAAGGCTAAATACCCAAATGTCAATTAACACAAAAGCTACTCCACAGCGTGTCACGGACACACGCGCAACAGAGGTTGGAGACGGAGGTTGAAGAGTCACCAAAAAAGTTGTTATCACAGATCAGAAAAGGAGGCTACAAATCTAAAAAATCATAGGTGAATGAATGTTTTTGACTCAAAATATAGGGCTAAGGTGAGTTAAATAGGTTGAATCTCTTGGATAAGTTTGGTCCCAAAAAATCTTAAATTTTTTGGATTGATTTGATTCACCAGCCATTTATGCGTTTCTAGCCATTTTGTGGTGTTTTAGGACATTTCGGAGCGTGTCCAAAAAAAAAAAAAAAGGAGTTTTTCATACATTTTCTGGTGTGTCGTATGTGTCTCCATTTTCGATATACATTGAACACTGGTATGATGACCTGAGAGCCGTACCCGTGCTTCATAGGTTGTGGTGGCTTACCCCATAACCGAAAGTCCCGACCTTTCCAATTTGAGGCATCCTGGATATCTCATGATGATTACCTTTTTGTAGTTAGTGAAGCTTGAAAGAAAGCCAACAACAACTTGGTCTCAAGTGATAATGGTTTGGTAATGATGGTGTGTATTTGTCCATCTTTGAGGTCTGTATTCATCTTAACTACAAAGTTTTTTTTTTCAAAACTTAAATTTGAATACAGAGAGAGAAGTGAAATGAGAAAGATATTTTTGAATAAAATTTAATTTTAATAAGAAAAATATAAGTTTCAATAAATAGTATTAAATCAGAGTGTAATGAGCCTAATTATATAAATAAGGATGAGAAGCGCAATGAAACTAATCATTTAATGGGGGTAAAATGCATTTAACCCTAAAATTTGTTCACATGTATATTAATAACATCGAGAAGAAAAAGGAAGAGAAATAATAAGCAAACATCCAATCAAGTTATATAAGTTGTGTGGCTTTAATGAAAATTTAAACTTGTACACCATTACTTTACACATGTCAATAGTTAAATGGAAAGCCCAAGAGATGATGTGTTAAATAATGTTTAACTAATAATTTCTCCTATATATAATAATAAACTTAGCATTCTTTTTTACTTGGTTTTGGTGGGATGCAATTTCAATTATTGGATTAGTTTCTCTAGATTAATGCTAGCCATTGGCTCATGCTATGTGTCTCTTTCCATCATCAATTTTGCTTGAATTCAACTATTTATTTATTGTTACATTTCTCCTTTCCATCATTGCTATACCCCTTTCTTACTCTGCTTTCACACTTCACTTCTCTTTTTATCAACATTTTTTTTTACTTTCCATCACTGATTTTCGTTCACTAGGAATAATCAGAGCATGATTAAAGCTGAATTTTTAAAGGGATTAGAAGAAGTCGTTGATCGTGGGGATATTAAACCATCATCCATTGGGACTTGTGTTGTTTTACCATCTTTCAATGGGGGTTGGTTGTACTTGTTCAACAATTGTTAAGATGCCATGGTAATTTGTAAAATATATGGTTATCCAGATTTATTTATGACATTTACTTGCAATCCTAAGTGGTCAGAAATTTATCGATATATTTCAGAAAGAGGCTTTGCTGTTGATGATCGTCTAGATATTGCATGTAAGGTTTTTCGTATGAAGTTAGATGAGATGATGGTCGATTTTAAGAGAAGTTATTTTTTTTTTTGGAAAGTTATTTCAGGTGTGTAATTTATATTTAAACATTCTATGCTTTTTTAATTTACTATTCATATATATGACCATTTTTTAAAATTATATTTATATGTAGGTATGTATACTATTGAATTTCAAAAAAGAGATCTGCCACATCCTCACATTTTGTTTTGGTTGGATCAAAGGGATACACTATAGTTTGTTGATTTCATTGATTCGGTGATATCTGCAACTGATAAAAATAGTTTTATAAAATTATTCAATGTTGTGTCAACTTTCATGGTTCATAGACCACGTGGTGCCACACGAAGTAATTCACCTTGCATGAGAAAAGGTAGGTGTTCAAAGTTTTATTCTAAGAAATTTGTCGACAATACTTCATTTGATGATGAAGGATACCCATTATATTGGAGAAGAGATATAGGGATTACAACCATGCAAAGAAATGTTCTTGGATAATCGTTACGTACTTACATGGTATCTTATAATCGAAAACTTTTGATGAAGTACCAAGTCCATACGAATCTTGAATTTTGCAATAAATCTAATTGTATTAAGTATTTATTCAAGTACATCAATAAGGGACCTTATCAAGTTACAATGTCCATTACTTCACAATCAAGCAATATAAATTCTACTGAGATTGTGAACGAAATAAAATAATATTATGATTGTCGATATTTATCTCCTTGTGAGCTTATTTGGAGGATTTTTGTGTTTGATATTCATCAGGTGATCTCTAGTTCAATGTTTGTCTTTCCACCTCCCAAGTCAACAAATGAGTGTGTTTAATGATAATAACATGATTGACTAGGTTGTCAATAAGAATAACAATAAGCAGACAATATTTTTATCTTGGATGGAAGCTAATGTTGCATACCCTGAAGGAAGAGAGTTGACTTATGGAAAGTTCCCAAATTGGTTTGTATATTCAACTGATAAGCAGCTATGGCAACCAAGAAAGAAGGGTCAATCAATTGGTAGACTAAACTTTGTTCCTCATGGAACTGGGGAGTTGTATTACTTAAGGTTGCTATTGAATGTACAATGAGATTGTATAAGTTATGAGAACATTCGGACTGTGAACAATGTCACTTATGACTCTTTCTAGGAGGCATGTTATGCCATGGAGCTATTATCTGAAGATAAGGAATTTGTTAACAATATTAAGAAAACTGCGGAATTTGCATCTAGTGTATATCTAAGGAGGCTTTTTGTTACCTTGTTATTGTCAAACATAATGAGCAAACTATCCTATGTGTGGGAACAAACATAGGCTATATTAGCGGATGACATTATTTATGAGAAGAGGAAAATATTATGTTGTTGCATTTTGTGTTTCTTTTGATTTGTTAGTTATAAGTGAAATAAGTTAGTTAGTTAACTTAATTTTCATAGATCTTAGCATTGGAATGATGATTTGAAGATGTTGTGCTTGATTGAAATTGAAAATTTATTGTGTTCAAATGAGAAGTCATTGAAGGATTTCAGTGGCATGTCATACCAATATAATTATCAATTGCATGAGTTTGAAAATATTTTGTTAATGAATGAGCTTGGTTATTGTTGATACCCAAATTTGTTTAGATAATTTTTGGACCTTGTACTATTATTTTTGGGTTAGCCCAATGGGTAAAAATAAAATAAAATAGAGAGAGAGAAAAAGAAGAGTCTAAGACCAATGTTGAAAAAGGAAAAAATAAATTAATTTACATCAAAAATTAAATAATAAATGGAATATTTAGATGTGATTTTTGATGAAATATTGAATGAAATTTGAAGAAGAAAAATCTCAATTAAATCTCAATATTAATTTTTTAAAAATATATTTAGTTTAGATTTTAACAACTAAAAGAGTTAACAAGAATGATTAGTAATTTTTAGATTAGATATGCGTTAAATTTTTGGCAGTATCACATCTTTAAATCTTTTATTTATTTTTTATTATAAAAAATACATGTTGAAAGTTTTAACACTATTAAATCAAATTTTAAATCACCTGAAATTACTTTTTGATTTACAAGTAATAAATGATGAAAAATTATAAAAAATTTAGTGACAAAATTAATTCTTTTTCACTAAATAATTGAGGTATTACTTAGTTTATAAATAAAAAAGCACCAAAGATATATAATTGGACAGAGAATTCTTTTGAGATGCATGGTTTGTTGAAGAAATAACAAAAAAGAGAATAAAATTTTGAAAATATTTCATTCTTTAACTATCAAATTCCTTATCATTTCTGGGATTGGCAGCAACCTTCTTAGACTACGTTTGGTGCATCGCATAAAGAAGATATGATAGTATAAGCTAATACTATCAGGTCTTATTCAATGTTTGGTGCATTTAATTGATAATATAATGAAATCAAGTCAAGTCATTTTATCCTATTCTAAGTTGATAACTCTATCCCCTCCCATTGTATATGATAAGACATGATATGATTTTTATTCCAATTTTATCCTTAATTTCATTTTTATTACTCATCTCTCTTGTACCACCACCACCCCAACCACCACCGCCACCACCGCCGCCACCACCACCATCGCCGCCACCACAACCACCACCACCACCGCCACCGCCACCTACCACCCACCACCACCGCCACCTACCACCACCACCACTACGCCGCCACCCGCCGCCACCATCGCCGCCACCACCACCGCCGCCACCACAACCACCGCCACCCCACCACCACCACTACTACCACCACCACTACCGCCGCCGTGCCACCGCCGTCGCCGCCCGCCGCCGCCGCCGCTACCACCGCCCTACCACCACCACCACCACCACCACCATCACCACCACCATAAGACTTTTTTATTATTGTTTTCTAATTATTTTAACTTTTATACTAAAAAATATTTTGTCTTCAAATTTTTTTTTTTATATAATTAATTAATTTATCTTTTTGTTATCAAATAAAATATAAAATTATATCTTATCCTATTAATTATACTATTATATTTTATATTATATTATCATTTTATTTTATACTATACTATCATATACACCAAATATAATCTTTAATTTTCTATCTTCCCTGTAATTGCCTGTTTCCATGCTTTTTCTTACTGGATATTCATGCTTGTTTCCTGCTACATACTTTATCCTCTGCTATTGACGGATTCAAATTAATCTTTCGTATAAAAATTTTCAGTTTTGTAATTTTTACCATTAACAATATATATATCTTTTTATACTTTTTATAATATTATTTATTATATTTAAACTTATTATTATTATTATTTTATTGAATCTGATATTTTAAAAAAAAATATCAATAATACAGATACCATTAATAGAATTATAAGATGATATTTTTTAAAAAAATTTACGTCTGTTATAGGAGTTTTTCGTGGTGCTCTGCACGAGGTTTTGTTCTTCTAATAAAATATAATTGTTACATGGATCACAATGCTTAAAAATTTTCACGTGACTTTATACTGTTAGAAGAAAAACTCCTTTTTCAATTGAGTTTGCTTTTCAATTGTGGTTTGACAATCATGTCATGGTGCAGTACGTAATGATGATGTCATTATTTTTTCTCTTTCTCTTTGATTTCATTCATGCGCTCCTGAAATTGGTTTGAATCTGACTTTTTTGCCCTTTTACTATAATATTATGCTTATTTTCTAAACATGAGATTTAATTGTCGTGTAACTGTAACACATGTCATAAGGCCATTCTTATTCTTTACTTCTTCTCTTCTTTTATTACATAATCACATATTATATCACTAATTTTATTAATAAATGATATAAGATTTTAACGATGAAATAATTAAGATTTAATTATAGTGACAGTTGGGTTTTAACTTTTTAGAAGTAAAAACAATATTTTAATTTTACTAAGTGTGCTAACAGAATTTTAGGAAATTTCTAATAAAAATCTTTTACTGCCTATTAATTTGCTCATATGCTTGTTTATTTGTTCTTATTATTTGTTAATCATACATAACATAAATATCTTCTTTCCACACAACTAAAAAAAAATAACATTTAAACTTTGGTCGATTACAAAAAAATTGAGAGAGAATCGATATATTGATCAACTAAACTCTAGCTAATAGTTTTGAAACTATTTTATTGGATCATGCCAAGTATGTTGACTGAGTTTAATTTTCATTATTAAAACAAGTTTTTTTCATAAAATAAAAAATAAATGTGAATAAATTTATGCATCTCTAATTTTTTTATTACAGTGAATTAAAGTTTTTATTTTTATGAAAACCCTTTTAGAAATAACTACAAAAAATCTCATTATATCCAAAAATATTTTCTAGATTTTGAATAAGATTTTATTTGGCCATTTACTTTTAAAAAAATATGATCTTGGCTTAAACATATTTTTTTAATTAAAATCTTGTTATCTTAAAATAATATTTTATTTGGTCATTTATTTTGTAAAATATTTTTATTCAAAAAAAAAAAAAATTGATTCACCACTTTCATACTACATGTTGTGGGGTTTTAGTTTGTTTCATAGAACAATGACTATTTAGCCATTTATTCCCAGTAATAGTCATTTATCATTCTAGATAATATGTTGACAAAAAAGGATATGTAAAAATAAAATAAAATAAAAAATTTTAAATAAAAATAATTTAGGACCAATTCAATTAATTTAGTTGATAACTTAAATTAAATAAGTAACCGTTATTAAAATGGATATGTAGGGTGTTAATACATTCCTTACTTGTAATCAACCCTTAACTTAAACTTTGAAACGCGGACCTCCTTTAAGGTTTTCCATTGCTCCCTTCCATCTCTAAAATGGAAAAAGTAATTAATGGCGACTTCCAATACTTTTTTAATTTTGTTGGCGCCCTTCAGGTCGGTTGCGACAGTTATGACAAGGCAA
This sequence comes from Ormosia semicastrata, assembly GCA_029884595.1. Taxonomy (NCBI): domain Eukaryota; kingdom Viridiplantae; phylum Streptophyta; class Magnoliopsida; order Fabales; family Fabaceae; genus Ormosia; species Ormosia semicastrata. The sequence goes on from JAQQTO010000063.1 coordinate 118,412,599, forward strand.
ATATGATTGTTGAACATATGAAGTTTTTATGAAAAACTAATCGATGGGCAGAGAAAAATCTATGATCAAATTATTAATGTTTTGTTTAATGAATTTGGAGGTTTCTATTTTGTATATGGTTATGGTGGCGGGAAGACTTTTGTATGGAAAGCTCTATCATATCGATTACATTATGAGATTAAGATTGTGCTTAATGTTGCATTTAGTGGTATTGCTTCCCTTCTTTTACATGATGGTAGGACTGCGCATTCTCGGTTTGCTATACCATTGTGCTTGACTAAGTACTCCTCTTGCAATATTAAACAACGTAGTTTTAAATCTTAGTTACTTCGTTACACAAGTCTTATTATTTGGGATGAAGCTCCAATGGTTAATGGTCTTTGGAGGTGTTGGATAGAACTTTGAGAGATGTCATGAGGTCCTCAAATCTGAATAGTATGATAGAGCCTTTTGGGGGGAAAGTTGTCCTTGGTAGGGAGGTTAGACAAATTTTACTTGTTATTCTAAAAGTAAGTCGAGCAGATATTATTATGGCAACCATCAATTCTTCTCTAATGTGGAAACATTGTAAAGTGTTGAAATTGACAAAGAGTACGAGATTTCAATCTGGTCTTGACAACTTTAATGTTGATGAGATGAAAGAATTTGCTAAATGGATTCTTGATATTAGTGATGGAAATTTAGGTTAAGACAATGATGATGAGACTGATGTGGAGATTCCATAATACTTTTTAATTTTAAAATCAAATGATCATATTACTGACATTATTTCATATACATACCCTAATTTGATTGATAAGATGAAAGTTCATGATTTTTTTTAAAAGATAAGGCAATTCTTGCACTGATGTTAGAAGTTGTGAAAAAGGTGAATGAGTTTGTATTGTCATTAATTCCTAGTAAGGAAAAAGAGTATCTTAGTTCTAATTCTATATGCAACACCAATGAAGATGTTGGTATTGATGTTAAATGGTTTACTCTTGAGTTTCTTAATCAAACTAAGTGTTCTGGCTTCCCAACCATAAGTTGTTACTGAAAGAAGGTGTTATTATAATTCAAAAAATGTTGCCTTAACAAAATCTAATATGTTATAATTGATGGTTGAATTCAAATAGTTCAATGGCAAATCCAAATGATGATGTCCATGGGGTTATTAATATCCCTTTAGACTCTGATGGTGAAGATGACCATGATGTCATAATTTTAGAATCTGATTTAGACAATGTTAATATCCAATTTGCTTGGGATGTTGTGTTATTAGGGCCACAAGCTTTAGGAAGATTGCCATTGGTTAGTTTTGGTTTATGATTTGTTTTCTTATATGACTTTTATTAAAATATTTTTATTAGCAAAGATTAACAAATATCTAAGTTTATTTATATATGATAGTGAATTCTGGCCAATTTTTTGTTCATGAGCGACTGATTCATGGTCTAGTTGAAATTTGGATTGAGGATGAGAATGACAACAGATCTTTGTGGAGTTTCCTGTGGGCCCCAAAAACGGCCAAATCAATGCCATTTTGATATGAGATGATACCAATTTTGCGAACCAAATGACCTGCAACATAAAGATAGGCTCGAATTCAGAACTGATGAAGAAGGCATTATTTTAGTTACAATAGTTCGGAACTAAAATACATTGGTGAGATACTTTCATATTTTAGTTTAATCTAAATAACTTATCTATATGCTTAACTAATAATTTTTCATTTTTATTCCATTTCTATTATAAGAAAAATAGCAATTTGTGAAGGATAAATCCGTCGCAAATTAGCTAAAATCAGCCGCAAATAGGCACTTTGAGGCGGATTTGCGGTGAATTTGTCACCTCCGCAAAAATAGTCATTGCAATATAGTTTGCAGGATATTTTAGTTTTCGCCGCAAATTTGCTACGAAAAAATCCGTCACAAAACTCTCCTGAAATAAGTCGGAATCGTTGCAGGAATGGGGTGTTTGCGGCGGAATTCGCCACTAATTTGCTGTGGGTATTTTCGTTGCTAATTATCAGTCGCTAATTTGCGGTGAATTTTTTCGCTGCTAATTATCTGCAGCTAATTTGGGTGAATTTTTTTGCTGCTATTTTGTGGGGATTTTTTTGCTCCTAATTTGCGATGAATTTTTTTTGCCACTAATTGCAGTGGATTTAGCAACATATTGGCAGAGCGAATTTAATTAGCAAAGCGACTTTGCGGTGAATTATGCCAAATTTGATTTTATGGATTAAAAAAATAAAATTAAATGTTCAAAAACTACAATTACATAACAAATCTTGTCAATGCAATTCTTGTCAATGATTACAACTTGATCCATAAAACATAACCGCAATTCTTGTCAATGCATAAAACGAATCCATCAAACAAACATAACAAATTACAAAGTTTGTTCAAATACATCTCAATCCATAGAAAAGTTTAAAAGAAATATAAGAGAATCTATACAACACTCAAATATCAATTTCAACCCATATTCTCATCATCACTGTCATTTTCATGATCATCTTCAGTATCCTCATTGTCTTCATTAAAAGATTCTCACATTCAATATACATCCAATAGAAGATGAAATACAAATTTGGAAGTAAGGAACTTGGTTTGACCGTGTGATAACCAAGCAATAACACAATAAATTTTCATACTTCTTATCATTTCTAACATCACAAGTTTAATTTAAAAATCACTAGAAGAAGACAAATAAATTCAAGCCATGAAACACCACTACGCCCTAGATTGACCGTAACCTCCATATATGTAGAAACCAGAATCTTTGTTTCAATTTCAATGGGAAAAAGAATAGTAATTTGGAGGCAAAACCCCTGCCTCAAATCCCTAGCTTTGTTTCCTTGATTTTATTCCTTTTTCCTTCACTTTCTCCTCCCATTTTCTTTCCTTTGTGAGCTCGTTGCTGCTGCTGAATGTGCTCTATTTTTGCCTATGTTTTTAGAGGTAAAACCTTGTGATAAAATGACAAGGAAGAAGGGAGAACAAGGTTTAAGATGGATGGAAATAGATGAGTGAAAATGAAAGACAAAGAATGGAGAAATGAGGATTTTCGTCCTCCGTGAATGCTCTGAAATTTTGGCCACTGGAAAACGTTAAAAGGAAAGGGAAAAGGTGAGAATATGGTTAAGAATTATCTAGATAAAGGTAATAATATGTGTGGTGGTGGATGAAAGAAAATATAATTATAATTTTTATACTGAAACTTATTATCTGTTATGTACATTTTAATTTTTTAAAACTGAGCTTTCAAGTATCCACAAGTCTTATAGAATATTTTAAGACTCAAATTAATCATCAGATCCATTTTCCTTAATTTTCTATATACTGTTATTCGTTAGGTAAGCTGTATTACTCTTCTTAAATTAAATTGCCTGTAAGGTAAGTAAATGTGTCTATCTTAAATTGTTTTATATACCAAAATATTCTCCATATTCCACTTGTCATCTCTATGAAATTTTATAAATTTTTGAGTTGCTCAATTGTGTCAGTTATTTCTTAGTAGTATCCTTAAAAATATCAAACTTACTCTGTTGTTCCTCTAAAATTTCCCACAACTCTTTTCAATGGTTCTTAGTTAGGAAATAATTTTTTCATATTTATTTTCATCATATCAACCGATTTCACAGATACCTTAATTATTCTCTTGTATTCAGTGTTATACAATTACGCTCAAGTTAGTTCAAAAAATTATCCAAATTAACATATAATTCTTACCAATACTACTAAACTTCTATAACTTTGATTAAGACTATTAGATTAGGAAGAATGTTACATACTTGATATTTATGATATTGAATATTTTTTTCAATACTTTTACATATTTTTAATTTATATTTTTTAATTATTTTTAATTAATTTTTTAATTTTTATATTAATATAAATAAAATATTATAATAATTAGATAAATAATAATATTTTATTATATTTATATTAATTAAAATTAACTCATAAAATACTAGTATCTTTATTTTTAAAATTGTGGCGGATTTATCCACTACAAATTTATTTTAAAATGACAGCAAATTTTTGAGGCAGATTTTTTTGCCGTTATTTGTTTAATTTTTTTTTTTTGTCAAATTTTTTATTATATTTATCAATTTTTATTTTTAAATTGCGGTGAATTTTTTTCCCAAATTATTTTAAATTTTTTTCTATTTTTTATTTTTTCTACTTAATTTCTTATTATATTTATTAATTTCACAATTTTAACTTTTAAATTGTTGTGGATTATTTGTAGTGAATTTTTGCACCACAAATTATTTTAAAATTTTTTCTATTTTTTCTATTTTTTTTCCTGAAATTTTAATTATATTTATTAATTTTACTGCCGATAATTCTGCAGCAAACTTTTTATTACAAAAAAAAAATTCAACATTGAAGTGTCACAAGAAAAATTTTGAGGGGAAAAATTCACCGCAAAAATTCACTGCAAATAGATCTGTCACAAAAATTTTCTCAAATTGAAACAATTTTTTATCCACTGCAAATCTGTCGCAATTGCGACGGATTTGAATCCGCCATAAAAAATTTGCTGCAAAATAACTCTTTTCTTATAGTGTTCTTCATTGCAACAAGTTATTTTGGATGAACATGGTTAATGGATGATTATATAAGCATGGCTGTGGTTTTTTTCGCTTTTGTATCCTTCACTGACGTTATGCATTTGTATTGGTGCACTTATTTTGTGGATTATGTCTAACAATTAATATGAGAAATTCTTACTTAAATCCTCAGCACCCAAATAGGTGCACCAACTAATATTTTGTTTGTGTCCATGTGAAAGAGAAGTACCAATGTATTAACATGTTAGTATACATTCTCTATGGAAGTTGATTACTTTTCATGATATATATTTGTTTGTTTTGATGCAGCAAACAACGTCTTTATGGTTCGCATTTAGCAAGCTAATATATCAAAGACAAAGCTAACACATAAAATTGGACCTTGAACTAAACTATGATGCATCAATGGTCGTTATATCCTTTCAGATTAAATTTAAAGAGTCATCCTTGTATTATCCTCCCTTTTATTAAATCTAAGACCTTTTTCTGCGAGTGCTTTTATCTCTACAAACACACACTCTTCATCTGATACATCTCTTTTTCTGCAAGACACGTGTCCCTCTATGCCTGACGCCTCTTCATTTTTTTTTCGTTTTTGATATTTTTTAATTGAAGCTTCTCAGCCTAATTTGGTTTAAACTCAAAGAAGCATAATCTGAAACTTTTTTCAGTATTGACTTTCTTTTGTTGTGTAAAGAAAAGGTTGGGAAGAACAAAAGAAGAGCTACCATGTTTGTGATCATTTATGGTCTGTTGCACTATTTTTGGTTCATCTCTGCAATGCCTTAAATGAAGCAACGCATCTTCTCCAAAATAGTGGTCTCTGATCTTGTAGAGCTTCAGCCTCTTATTTGCTTGCTTGGTATTCCAAATTTCTCTTTTTTAGCTACCGGGTAAAAATATTTTGAATTATAAAAACCTATCTCAGCTCTATCAGACCTCTCATATGCACCATTTGCAATTTTTCTTTGCTTCATATTGTTGAGGATTGAGGTAAGTTCATCTTCAGCGTCGTATCTAAAATCTTCTTCAAAATATTATTAGTGTAGCTGGGGATTTAGTTTAGCCCATCTTTATCTTTGTGTTAGTTCATATTAGTATTGTTGTTGTTGGCATGTACACATGAAGATAGAATAAAAATGAAGCAAGCCCTATTGTTGGTTAAGAATTAGTATTGCTTAGTTTTTCTTTATCATTATATAAAGCCCTGTTGCTGTATGATATACTTAGGTTAGTCCATCTTTATATTTGTTTTGGTTTATATCAGTATTGTTTAGTTTTTCCTTTTTTAAGTTAAAGAATGCTTAGTTTAAATTTTAAAAATGGTTGATGTTGGACAAAGATAAAATGGTAGCATATTTAGTTCTTCACCATTCCCATTTTCTTCCACTTGGTAGCATATTTAGTTCTTTCACCACACAATGCCTCTAATCTGAGGTTAAGAAGGCTTTTAGACTTGCTTTGTAGTTTTGATTCTTAATTTTCTTTTTGGCTAGCCATGGTTTTTATTTGTTTGTCCTACTCTGGCTTGGATTGGGGATATATATGAGTTAGTATTTAGTTGAGTCTTACACTGACTTATGGGTTTATCTATCAGATTTTATCTAGACAAAAATTAAAGCAGTATATCTTTATACTACAAAATTGGTGTGAGAATAAAAACACTTTTTTCTATATCTCTAGTTTATAAAAAGAATATTAGGCTTTCAATTTATATATATGTTCAAAGAATATGAAGGTTGTACTCTGACCAGCTTCTTATTTTCTTTTCTCTTGGCAATGCACTATAATCAGTCCATATAAAATCCAAAAGCCTAATTATATGTTGGTGTTGCTAAAGTTAATTAATAAAGTTAAAGTTAAATATTCCTAAAGATAGTATATGTCTAAAATGATTCCAATGGACTCTTTTCTAAGTAAATACATAGTCTGATTTAATCATTGCCAATTTACAGGTATTATGTCTAACTTGAGGTCTAAGATCACACCGACAGTAGTGAGTTCATTGTGTGGGATCGTGAATCTTTTTGATGGATTAAAAAGTCAGCAATAGATGTTAAACCAGAGGCCGAAGAGGTATAAAAAGTCTGTCATGTCCAATTTATTGATATTTATGTAGGCTGGAGTTAAGTCTTTTACTTAGTAAATAACTTTCAATTTTTTTCATGCATATTAACACATTAATTGACATGTTGATGACTCCATATAGGCTGAAAAGACAGATTTGAAAACAAGTAAATAACTACTAATATTTTATTGCATATTATCTCATTTTGGTTTTAAGATGAGGTATGTTGCTCTACACTATAGCTAGGCTTAGTTTTATATATTCAGGTGTACATACCACTTCATGATTACCTTTGTTAATTAATTGTAGCTTATTATTACTGAGACCAACTTTTAAAGCGAAAAGGTAGGTGTTAAAGTAGGTCTTGCATGTACAAATTAAGGTTTGGATAGTAAAGGTACAAAGAGAATTTGATTGATTCTGTTATGCACCATTTCATCGGTACTTTAAATTTCTATCTTTATACAGGGAAGTGCCAAAGCCTAATAGAAAGAAAGATCATTGCGTGGGAACTCTTTATTTGGTTTTTGTCAAATCTATTAGAACAAGCATTCTTAAAATTAGTCTTTGTTCCCTAAGCAAGAAGAAATGTGCTTTCAAGGATAGAGACTTTTAGCAGCCATATATAATGTTATGAAGTAGATTCAAAGGAGTACTTGAAATAGGTACGTATGTGGTGAACTCCTTTGATGGATGTCTATTGCTAAGCGCGTTGAATCAGAAGGGTGGGTACCTATAATGGGACTCTAATGCTCAAATCAGGATATGCACCAATTAGGTTAATGCTATGGGAGAATTCATACCTAATTAGGATGACTTAGCTTGTTATTTATAGAGGTTAGATTGATATGTTCTCTTAATGAAGAGATACATTTTCATTATAATTGCAGGAGAAGATATATTCCATATTTAGTTATAGAGAATCCCTATATTATCGCAATATTGGTATGACAGTTATAGTGCTATTATTCCATAAGATCATTATTGGCAATTAGGAGATATCATAAGATTTGTCCATTACGCAGATCTTGCGGTAATACTGTTACCATCCAAAATTGGGATCTCTTTATAAGCTGACTCTGCTGGAGACGTGTAGGCTTGGACTTCTGCTAGTATGTATATCGGGTTAGACTACATATCGAGAGCCCAGGTTACGGTCCAGAACAGTTGTCCCAAGTTTGGCGCTTAAGTGGAATAATTAAGTGTCAAGATTCCAAATTTGAGAAGAACTCGTGGCGCTCAATAGACAAAAATCCATTAAGGTCAAGGTCCATTGTTATAGAGTACCTCCAGGGTTGGCATACAACACCATCCCTTCATCCGAGGTATATCCTTCGCCCCCGTATATGATTTCACAGGGTTTTCTGACTTTTTTCACACTCCTCAACAGCACTGAGCTTTCTTGGGAAATCGCTGCCTTGACTTTATCAGGAATTAAAAATCTATTAAAAGGACATTAATTCTATGCTGTTTCCCAACTGCTCACTCACCTCACAACCAATCAAAAACGAGGAGCATTAAGAATGTAGTTTATTTCGTATGATCAGTTCACCTTTCTAGGGACCAATCATAGTGCTTCATTATATCTATAAAATAAGGAATGTTTGCATTGGGGCTGGCATTCCTTTTGCTACATTCTTCTCTTCTTGCCAATATGTTTTAGAGTGTAACCTTTCATGGCTTTCTTCTTATTTGTTCAAATTTAAAGAGAGTTTTGCCCCCTGCGAAGGTCATATTACTGCTTTTTCCAAAATCTGTGAAGATGTTCTTCTTTTCCTCGCCAATAACTTTTCCAATGGGGACTTCTCTTTCTCAGCGTAGCAATGACAGACATTTTTCTTTCCCAGCATACGAGCGAGTATTTAAAACACACTCTGCTATTGGGAAAATCTGTGATACCTGTCGTGTTGGACGTACCTCTTCGAAGAAACAAAGCCTACAATCCTCCTCCTTTCCGAGAACTTAGCAGGTGCTTTGTCCCGAGCTTTGCTAGTTTTCAAATGAATAGGAGGGACTGTTGAGGCAGCTCCGCAATTTGAGGCAACTTGGTGTGATTATGAAGCTGGTGGAATGATCTTCTTCATGAAAGGCTGCATCACGTCCAACGAAGGAAAAAGCCGATGCTCTTTCCTTATACATTTCATGTCCCAATATTTTATTTTCTCTCTTTTCCAAATGTAAGACGATGTATGGAATGAGAACAAATCAATAAAAACTTTTATATTGTGAGCTTTATATTGTGCCCGCTTTCTTTCTCTCCTTTTTTATCACTGTTCGCGCTTTTTCCTTTTTGCCGGGGAAAGTCCAACGCTTATTCCAGCACAACATTGCGATGCCCTTGGCTTGGTGTTTGGTTTAAGAAAGTTACTGCACAACTGTCTTTTCAATTGCTTTAAGAACTGTAAGGGCCACGTGGTGCGTTTTCACTAGTGGGACGTGCCTAGTGCTTCGCGCGCCATGATGAGCACTCTTTTTATAATTGGGTCGTAAAGACAACAATGCCCCCTAACCGCTTAGCCTTTATAAATAGGGGATTAGGGGTGTATTGTTCTCACCTTACTGTTTCCAAACATATTTATGAGAACTTTGTGCAGTAGTGAAGCGTGAACTTCAGGTGGTTCTCAACCATTTCCATCCCCAGTAATCAAGAGCTTCTCTTACACTGTATCTCCCTTTCTTTTTCCTTCAATACTATTTTCCCTTTTTAGTCGTTTCTACTGTGATTCAGTAACTGAGCGGTTACGCGCTCCTCGTTGTAGTGCATTTTTGTTCTTCAATTTCATGAAGTAGATTTAGGACTTCTAACCCTCTTCACATGGCCCTATCCTCTTGGAACACCATTTCTACCATAGTAAGAATAGCGGAGGTGTCCTTCTGAAGTTTCAGGCTTTGGAGGGAAAGAAGGCCGATGTTTAGGTGTGGACCATTTCGTTCACCCTTCTCTATGTCTGAATCTCTGATTCGATTAATTTTGATAATTACTTACCGGCTTCTTTGGGTGTTCTCAGGATCTTCATGGCCAAAGGTAGAAGGGGAGCCCGATCCCGAGTACCGATTGTCGAGGTTCATGAACCGGCTGAGGAGGATTTAATCTGGATCTGGCGTGGTCTGAGGCTAGTATACCTATGGGTTGGGGACGACATCTGGGATCGTTTATTTGAGCTTTCTTCTGAAAACAAGTTAGACAATTAGTACAATATTTGGAGTTGACAGAGGGAACGACCCGCACAGAGAATTCCAGGTTCTATGCTTGGAGTGGAACGAGAGGGTTTGCTCCTCTCGAGAGGCTGGTTCGCACTTTATGTTTCTCTATGAACCCCTCTTTGTTAAATTAGGGCTTTAGTTATCATTTACGGAATTCTAGACTGCGGTCCTTCAGGCCTTGCGTGCGGCCCTAACCCAGATCCATCCTAATGGTTAGTGTTACACCATCGCTTTTGAGAGGTTCTGTCGAATAATGGGGCTGCGGTATTCAACCAATGCCTTTTTCTATTTTTATACCTGGATAAACCCCAAGGTTTAGTGAGGCAGAAGAATTGGCTCATAATCCGATTGAGATCCGATCGCAAATCCTTTGATGTTTTTCAAGATAGTTTTAAAGGATTTAAGACTAGATTCTTTAAGCTAATGGCAACAGAGAGGTTTCATCCCTTTTTTTTTTAAAGACGATGGGGAGCCAAAGTTCTCATTATACTAAACGAAAGATGCTTGGTGTTTTCCCACCATGCTACTTGAAAAAGAAGAGAAAGACCATACTCTGAACGAGGTTGACTACGTTAAGTTTATAACCTGGTATTCTGAAGAACACAGGTTTATCAAAACCAAGGACGTTCTACATACCCCTGGTGATGATATTCTCTTTGTTCTGTTAGGTAGGAATTAGGATATTATTACCTGTAATTTGCCCTAGGCTTTTTGTGCTTTAAAGTTTTTATACTTCGCAATTTTGTTTGTCTGACTTCAATCTTGTGTTGTTGTCTTATTTCAGTAAGCAACATGGCGTCGGGACCTTTTTTTGTAGCCCTGCAGGCCTCAAGATCAAGGGGGAAAGCAACAGGATCCACAAATGTCCCTACAGCCGCTGTTCTAGCATCCTTAAGCTAGGGCATTGTTATTGAAGAGACCTCGGAAGAATCAGACTCCTTGACTCAGAATCTTCAAAGGAGGAAAAGGAGGGCCACTGAGAGCTTTACTGACTGGGGTCAGGGGGAGCTCCGATGGATGACAATGAAGAAATGATGGACATTTTTCCAAATGATGGACATTTTGCCATTATCTTGGGGCAGTCTGATGTCAGACTGTTTATAGACGAGCGGTTACTAAGCAACGAAGTGATGAGACATATCTTTGAACGGAATATGACCCAAACCCTAGCCAAGCTTCAGACTTTTACGTTTTGGGCCACTGCAGAAATCCGTTATATTGAAAGGTCTATCAAGGTAACCGATAGGAAGATGACGGATGAAATCAGGAAAAAAGATAAAGAAGCTACTCGAAAACTTACTGCGGCTCTTAAGTTGAATGAGGACGCTCAAGCACGTATTACCGAGCTAGAGGCAGCATTGGTCGCCTCCGACTTGGCCAAAAAGGGGCTCGAGGCAAAGGGTCTTTAAGCCGACAATACCATCAGCACCCTCCAGACTCAAATAATTCAATTGGAAAAAGATGTGGAAGAGCTGGACACCATTTTGGGAAACATCGGTGGGGAGCAGTTCCAGAATGTTGTGACCCAAATTCAACATTTCAACACCGGTATCACTCTTACCTTGGAAGACCTCAATTCAGAAAAAGTCTTTCATGACGGTCAACTTGTTTGGGCAAAGGACCTTGCTCAAGCCGATTCTGGTGCCAACCTAAATGCTGCTCCAGTTTCAGAAGGAGGTAAAGCTGATACTTAAATCTTTTCATTTTTCTTTTTTCTTGCCCCCTGCGTGAGGTTTTTTATTTTTGTAATGACAATTGCCCTGCATTCGGGGTTTTAAATTAACTTTTTATTTTCAGTGAATGTTTTACCTTGCTAATTTATTTTCTTTTCGTGGTCCGTTTTGGGTCCAACGCCCAATATGAAATTTATAATTACCATTCCGTGAACTTAGGAAATTATTTTCTTATTGGGGAAACCATGGTCCGGGATCCTACACCATATTAACTAGTGCATGGCATTCCACTTGACTTAGGTTAAAATGACGCCTTAGTCCATGGTCCATCGCCTATCATAACCAAGCGTTTTGGAATTTAAGACTTGGGCAAAAATAACTCCTCACACATAATCCAAGACTCATAATATCGAGCATTTGAAATTTTTAGATTTAAGCAAATATAACACCTTAATCCCTAATCCAAGGCTCATAATATCGAGCATTCAGAATCTTTAGATTTAGGCAAATATAACACCTTAATCTATAATCCAAGGCTCATACTATCGAGCATTTAGAATCCTTATATTTAGGCAAATATAACACCTTAGCTAAGGGTTTATTGTCTAAGAAAATTTAGCGCATATGATCCCTTCTGCCTTAGGTATAATTATCAATAAACATTACCCAGGGTCCTTTATTATCCATAATGATTTTTTGGGATCCCACCTAGCTTAGGTATAGGGGAGGACCACAGATGTTGAATCTGCACTGCCTCTTGATTTCTTGACCTTTAGATGGTCAATGCCAAGTATCAAGGATAGGTATTGACCTTGTAACTTATTACCAAAGCTTGGTGTGTTAACCCTCTTAATCTAAGCTTGTTAATGTATTTCATATGAAAAGTAATGTCTGAATAACTCTGTTTTATTGATAATTTGGGGGAGGGGGGAAAGTCCATACAAAGTATAGAATTCATCATTGGGGCAGATTAAACAATAGTTTACTAAAGGACTAGGCCGCCATGGGCATCTAACTATAGTATTTTCTAAATTTATTCGTGTTTCAATAATTCTTGATTGGGGTGCCTGTTAACGTCTCCAATGTGTAAGCTCTTTTACTAGTGCTGACAACAATATGGTGGTAGGGGCCTTCCCAATTGGGGGCTAATTTCCCTTGGGAGATATTTTTTCACCCGATATCTGCTCTTCCGAGTACTATATCTCCTAGTTGGAAACTCCTAGGGATTATTTTTTAGTTGTATCTGGTTGCTGCCCTTTGCTTAAGGGCAACATCGGGTATATGGGCCACACATCTTCTTTCTTCTATTAGATCTAGGTCTTCCCTAATCAAGTCAGGGTTGTTGTCCTCTGAAAACTATTGGTTGCGCAAGCTTGGTTCGCCTATCTCTACGGGGATCATGGCTTCACACCCGTAGGTAAGTTTGAAGGGAGTTTCACTCGTGGTAGAGTGGGGTGTGGTCTTATAGGCCTAGAGAACATGATCAAGCTACTCGGCCCAATTTCCCTTAGCTTCATCCAATCTTTTTTTAATTCCATGTGCAATAACCCTGTTGGCTACTTCAGCTTGCCCATTAGTTCTGGGGTTCTCCATGAAACTACAATGGTGCTTTATTTTTAAGCCTGTTAGTAGTTCTTCAAAGCCGTTATCCTTAAACTGGATTCCGTTGTCCATTACAATGGATTTCGAAATTCCAAACTTGGTGATAATGTGGCGCCAAGTAAACTTCTGAATCCACGCTGAAGTGATTATGACTAAAGGTTTTGCCTTAATCTACTTTGTAAAATAATCCACAACTACCACCAAGTACTTTAATTGACCCGGGTCCTGGGGAAATAGGCCCAAGATGTCCATACCCCATCTGTAGAAAGGCCAAGATACCGACATTGTTGATAACTCTTTCAAGGGAGCCTGGTAATGATCTGAGTGGCGCTGACAATTATCGTAGATTTGGACGTGCATATGAGAATCAACTTCCATCGTTGGCCAATAATATCCTGCCCTTAGTGCTTTCAAGGCTAAGACTTTGCCTCCTAAATGATGTCCGTAATTTCCCTAATGAATATTGGCTAGGACATATTCAGTTTCTTTCAGAGTTAGGCATTTGAGAATGGGGGATGAAAAATCACGATGACATAACTGTCTATCATAGACGATGTACCTTACAGCTGTCTTGACTAACTTAGAAGCTTCTTTGGGATCAGATGATACAACCCTAGACTGTAAGTATTCCATGATAGGGGCGATCCAAGATGGCTCCTTCTCATCTACTTGAAATATCACTACAAGAAATTTCCTTGCTAATCCCTCTCTATTCCCTCGCTGATAATATTAGCGAGGGATTAGCGAGGGAAAGTATTCCCTCTCTAATCCGTCTCTAGAAAATTTATTTCCCTCACTAATTCCTCTCTAATCCCTCGCTAATATTCCCTCGCAAAATGGCGATGGAATTTCCCTCGCTATTCGTTCGCTAAATTATTTACCAATTTTGTCAATTTCCCTCGCTATTCCCTCTCTATTAAATCCGTCTTTTATACCCTCGCTAATCCCTCTCTAAATTCCCTTGCTAATCCCTCGCTAATCAGTCGCTAATGGCTTGTAGTACTCAGTCGCTAATTCCTCGCTAAATTTTCCCTCGCCATTAACCTCACTAATCCCTCACTAAATATCCCTCGCAATTTCCTCGCTAATCCCTCGGTAATATTTTTCTCGCTATTCCCTCGCTATATATTTTCCGTCGCTAATCCCTCGCTAATGAGCTAATTTTTTTTTATAACCTGTTTATATATATAACTTTCCCTAAAACCTGCATATCAAACCACAATCCAATAATTATAAAATGCTACAACAAAAAACTTATACAAAATAATCCAATAATATAGTTAAAAGTTATTATACAAATAATCAATCAATCAATATAGTTGAAAGTTATACAAATGTAACAATACAAATAAAAAATGACAATCACTCTAAATTATCTTTATCTTCGTCTTCGTCTTCCTCTCGACCCTCCCTGCCTAAATCTTGCGATGGTGGTTGTGGAGCAACATTTGTTGATCCGATCGTAGATAGAAACGATTGGAAGGGCGCCAACATAGGGATAAGTTGACTCTGGACAAACGAAGCCATCGCTGCAGCCACTGCTGTGTTTACAGCTTCAGATATGTCTTGTGTCAACGGTGTAGAGTGGGAAGGACCCGCAACCGAGGAAGATGAAGCTGGCCTGGTGTTATTACCAATGTGCAAGCTGTTACCTATGCCATGCACACGTCCCTTCTTGTTGGGACCCGTCGCATCCAACCAGACCTCTGGGTCAACCATAGAGTGAGAGGAAGAGTTTTCTCCATACTTTTCTGTCATTGCGGTGTCATGTGACTCCTAAAAATAACAAAACAAGAAAAATATTAACAAAAAAATGAACAATCAAAAATATATATGACTGTTGAATAGGAACAAGACACTTACAATAAAATTCCTCGAGCGCTCAGAAACATAGCTTCCGTCTTTCTTCTTATGAACTTTTGCATACAGATCTCTGTAAGAAACCGAATGCTTTAACTCTGCCTCCTGTAATCCCATATGGAAGAATATTATATAAGAAACACATATCAAAAGTAAGGCAATCCCTCTAAAATACTATGTCATACTCAAGATAGGCAAATAACTCAAGTAATTACAACATGTTCATATACGATGCTTATCATTAAAACTTTAAATGCGGAAGTTAGATTACCATCTTGCTCTTGTGTTGACCAAAGCTTATCGACCCACTTTGTATGCTTCAAGGCATCAGCATGGTCGCCTGTTCCTTCGGGCAGTGCAGACCTCATCATCCATTTATCTGTCACCAAATGTCGACTGTGCCATCCCACACTTCCGTCCTCATTCCTCCGGGCCCATGGGCCTTAATATCGCCCAAGTTGTTTGAATTTGCCCTCTCAAAGGCCTTATCTCGTGCTTTGTTCAAATGGTCCGGATAACGGTCCAAGATAGTTCGTTCCCATACAGTTCTCGCCATGCCGCGATCAGCATCAGATGTGAACCGATGCTTAGCCTACACAAAGGATATGTATGTATATTTATTTTTCAATAAACGTATAATATATAATTCTATAAACACAATTACTTACCATGAAGTCGGTAAATAGTATTTCCTTCATCTCAGCTGGATAACCTCGCCACGTACTAGCCAGAACAGGCATCCGTGTCATGACATTGTACATAATGTCACGTGTCACCCTCGACGGTAGAAACCTCCTCCTGTAAGTACAATAAGATAATGTTAGTTATCTGAAAGTAAATACATGTAATAAAAGAAAATATGTCACTAGTACTTACGGTTCAGGGACATGCGCCACATAAATAAGTTTCCTGCTATCTGTTTCTACATTTGATTCTCCACATGAAGGCACCACATTCGGGCTGCTAGTGAGTGGGTCAGCAGGGGGTGGCATAGAAATCGCTGGGTCAGTACGGGGTGGGACAAAAGCTGATGCGCCTCCAATGGTCAATAGACTAGACGCTGGTAGGGCTGCACTGGTCGATGGGCCAGTAGCTGAAGTTGCGCCTAATATAATTATACATAAAAAAACACATGTATATTACATTTATATAAACTACGAGTTAATAATAATTAAAAAGATTATCCTATAGGTATACTTGGAGAAGGCTGAGAATGCTGTACTAGTGGAGAATCATAGGTAGATACAACATTACAGCCTCTCCCATGATCGGCCCAGCACCTCTACCTCGAATAGTCATGATGGATATCTGCACAAGGAAACATAATGAAACATGACTCCATTTAAGCAACTATATGTCAACAAAAAGCTCAAAATATAATAATGATAATCCAGTGTAAATACCATTAACGAAATTTATTGAACAAGCTTCAATTTTAACTACTTGAGTCTGAAGCAAAAGATTCCTCATCTTCATCTGAGAATTCATTAATTTCATTATTTTTGTTGTCATCAATGAACTCATCATCAACCAGATCGTCCATTGGATAATGTATGTCACGTATGTTAACTTCTTCCATTTGGGCATGTGCATCAAACAAGGAGACTGCTTCATCATCTATCACAGGATTGTGTGTTCCAAGGGATCTATCATCTTGGTAATAATCAGTGGCAGTTAAGTCATTCAATTCATCACTTTCCTCATTCAATGTCTTAGCCACGAAGAGTTTTGCTCTGACCTTGCAAGCTGCCCACCATTCACCATTAGCTCTATTCCCGCTTTGTGGGTATCTTGTATAGTACACTTGTTGTGCTTGTTCGGCTAAGACAAATGGCTCATTTGAGTGAAGTCTTGATTTATGCTTGATGTCAACCAACTCATATCTCTCATCAACATTGACTCTATTTATCGGGTCAAACCAATGACATTGTAAAAGAAATACTTTGTTCTAATTTCCTACATATGACAATTTCAATATATCTTCAATTATGCCATAATAGTCGAAGTCATTCTCACCATATATACTACCTCTAACACATATGCCACTATTCATGGTAGCTTTATTTTGTCCGTACACCTTGGTATGAAATCTGTACCCATTAACCATTAGGCCACAGTAAGAAGTCACGGACTTGGATTGGACCGTAACTTATCTCTCGTATCATTTGATCCTCGACTTGGCCTATATTAACCTGTATCATTACATAGACGGTGGATAGTTGTAACATCTAGCATAATGCACATTGAATTTAATATGATAGATTACTATTATGGATAAAAGGACTCACTAGATGTTTTAGCCACCTACTGAAGTCCTTATCTCGAGCTTCCAATATTTGATCATCAGTGATATTGGGATCTGTATTCCTTAACGAATCCTCGAATTGTCTAATCAATATAATAATTAATATTTAGCATAAATTTAGCATATTAATAACAAATTCATTAGATAGAGAGTAAACTTACTGGAGATAAGGTTCTACTTCTCCACAATTTATAAGCACATATGTCTCAGCAATCTGAAGTTCCACATCCGTCAAGAATCTATTTCGACCTCTCCCGACAGGACGACATGGATGTTTAAAAATAGACAATCGTTCATTAATTGCATCTTCCCCACCGTCGTCATTCCGAGGAACTTGAGTGCGCCTGGTCTGTAGGTGGGGATCAAAATACATAGAAGCAAAATTAGAAATTTCTTCTAAAATATACGCTTCACAAATAGATCCTTCAACTTTCGCCTTATTTCGGACCTTTCTTTTCAAGTACAGCATACACCTCTCAAAGGGTACATCCACATGTAATGCTGGTCCTCCAACCTTAGCTTCATAAGGGAGATGCACGACTAGATGTTCCATCACGTCAAAGAATGCTGGAGGGAAAATCTTCTCTAACTTGTAAATTGTTTCAATGATAGAAAGCTCTACATTCTCAATGGTGGAAGCACGAATTTCAGTTGCGCAAACTTCTTTAAAGAACAAGCTTAGTTCTGTTAACGGTCCCCATATAGGTTTTGGCAAGATATCACGAAATACCAAAGGAATTAACCTTTGCATAAAAACATGACAATCGTGACTTTTCATTCCATATATCTTCCCGCCGTCTACATTGATGCAACGTGCGATATACGACGCATACCCATCAGGAAATTTTAACTGTTTTATCTACTCACACACCATCCTTCTTTTATTGGCATCCAAGACATACGTCGCCTTTGGTTTTTTACACTTGCCATTGTCAACTATTAGCTCCAAGGTAGGACGTTTGCATATTATCTTCAAATCTTCTCTTGCATTTGCATTGTCTTTTGTCTTGCCCTTTATGTTCATGACAGTTGATGAGCCTATAATATGTTATATTTTTAGGATTTAATTCTTTGAATTTTCATTCTCTTTTGATATTTTAATTAAACTTTGTTTGCAAGTTATTATTATTATTATTATTAAATTGTGATCTTATTTATAATAGGAACTCCATAATTGAAGAATCACGTCCAGCATGTGAGAATGGTTGGAAGATATGTTGGAGTTGGTAGAAAACATTGACAAAGTGGAAAGCATTCTGATAATGGTGTTAGTTGTTAGCAAGTGGGTCCCGCAATTGATTTATTGGTTGGAAGCCATGTGGGAGAAAGAATTGGTTGGACTTGGTGGAGAATCATGCACGTAGGAACATTATGGAGAATATTAGTTGTGGAGTGGTTGGCAAAAGCATATGATTGATTGGCAGAAGAGAATTATTGAAAACGTGGGAGAATTATTATAAAATGGGAGGAAGCAAGGTTGCATGGGCGGAGCGAGAGGCATAGAAGAATTTTTGGAGGAGGAGAGAAAGTTGTAGGCAGAAGGCATCCGTGGGAGTTTTCCTAATTCTTGGAGAGGAATTCTCAAAGGAGGAAGACAACAACGCGCAAATGAGCAAAATTCTTATGGTTTATTCTCTCTTTGTATTTGTCATTTTTTTACCATGAGTAGTTAAACTCATAGCTAGGGCTATGGGGGATCTTGTGTTCTTAGTTATTTGGATCTGATTTCTAAATTGATTATGGTAATTTCTTTGTGGGTTTACTATATTACTTGAATTCTTGTCATAACTTGATCACTTGTGACATTCATTAATTCATTGTTTGACCGGTGACCATCCGCACTCAATGAGTGGATCTATATGGTAAGCCTAGGATTATATTGGTGAATGACCAAACATCAATTTCTCCTACCAATGGAATTGACGGGTTGTTAGTTCATATCTTGAAATTGGAATTTAGTGCATTCTTGATTAGTTCAACTAAATGACCAAATAGGTGGATTAAATTAAGAATAGAATATTATTTCATCCATGACCATTGGGATTCAATAGCTTATAAGATAATATTGGCAAAAGAATTACCTGTATCATAATTGAAAGAAGATCCGAATAATGAGACTCAAGTGAACCTTGCATCCTAGCATCTCTCTATCTTTGTTTATCTTTTCTTTAATTAATTGTTCTTTTTATTTTTCTCCATTAGTTTTCTATTTTAAATTTGGATCTTGCATACACTTTTGATTTTCTAAATAACATAAGAATATTACAACTTTAGTAATTATCACTTATTCCTCGTGGGATCGATAACTTGGACTCCAAAGTCCTATATTACTTGGCGATAGAGTGCACTTGCTCTTAGTGTATTTTACACGCACCAAGTTTTTTTGGCGCTGGATTCTTGGGAATAATTTTGGTAATATTAGAGGCGTAAAATTCTAGTTAATTTAGATGAAATTTTTATTTTAATTTATTTTATCTGTTTTTATTATTGTGTTTTGCTTTTGTTTATCTTTATTTGCTTTTATTTTTATTTAAACTTATTTGCATTTATTTTCTTATTTTGTATATTTCTGTTTTGTTTTTATTGTCATTTTATTTATTTATTTATTTTTTTTTTTTTTTTTTTTTCTTTTCTTTTATTTTTGTTTATGTATTTTTAATTAATTTTTCAACTGTAATTTTTACTTGTTCATTTTTCTTGTTTATGTTCACTCGCTCTCAGTTTCCTGATTTGACATTTGATCCAGAAATTGAGAAAACAGCTCGCAGGTTAAGAAAGCAAACTCAAATTTCAGCTGTGACAGAAGACATAAACAGAATGGAAGGACGAGTAATTGAAGGGAATCGTGACGAAATAGCTAACCCAGCAGAGCGGACCATGCTTGAGTACTCTATGCCCACTGCTGAAGGGTATGGAGGAAGTATTATAAGACCAGCTGTGGCGGCTAACAATTTTGAGATCAAACCCGCATTGATCTCCATGATTCAGAATTCTGTACAGTTTGGTGGATTACCTTCAGATGATCCAAATCAGCATTTGGCTAGATTCTTGCAGTTGTGTGACACTATCAAGTACAATGGAGTGACAGATGATGCAATCAGATTGCGACTCTTTCCTTTCTCTCTTAGAGACAGGCGAGTCAATGGTTAACGTCACTTCCAAGGGGTTCCATCACTACATGGGATCAATTGACACAACAGTTTCTGACTAAGTATTTTCCTCCTTCTAAATCGCTAAGTTAAGAAATGATATATCTTCTTTTGTGCGTTTGAAATGGACACTCTTTATGAAGCTTGGGAGCGCTTTCAAGAGTTATTGAGGAGATGTCCACACCATGGATTTCCGTGTGGCAAAGAAGTCAGACTTTTATAACGGTTTATCTTCTACAAACCGTTCCCTCATTGATCGTCTGCGGGAGGTACCATATGGAGGAAAACACCTCGAAAGCCAAGCATTGATTGAAGAAATGGCGAAACAGATTATCAATGGCAAAATGAACGCCAAATTCTTAAGAAACCAAGTAGGAGTGCATCGTGGACGCTTCTACTACCATTCTGAATCAATTGGAAGCTTTGACAAAGAAGATGGAAACCTTGATGGTAACAAGTAGTGCAGCCCCACCAACTATTTGTGATGCATGTGGAGGACAGGGTCATACAAGTTCAAATTGTCAAGTTGGTAGTCCCTTTGCCCCAGAACCTGAAGCAGCAAATTTTGTTGGAAATCCCAACCGGCAGCAGTACAATCCTTATGCCAACACCTACAATCCCGGTTGGAGGGACCACCCCAATTTCAAATGGGGAAATCAACAAAGCTATCAGCAGAATCAACAGAGAGCCCCACAATCACCTCCAGGTTTTCAAGCACCTGCAGAGAAGCCAAGCTTTGAAAATATTGTAATAAAGTACATGCAAAATTCAGAAGCTAGAATGAAGACCATGGAAACTCAAATCAGTCAGCTGACTACTCTGATGTCAGAAAGGCCACCAGGATCTTTGCCCAGCTCTACTGAACCTAACCCAAAGGAACAGGTAAAGGCAATCACTCTTAGAAGCGGTAAGGAGCTTGGAGATCATTCTAAGAACAAAGAGGAACACATGCAAGAACATGAAGATACTCTTGATGGGCCAAATACTGTAGAAAATAAAAAAATCAGTGAAACGCCTCCCATGGTACAGGTAAGTGAGCCACAAAAGTCTTCCATTCCATTTCCTCAGAGGCTCCAGAATACCAAGCAGGACAAGCAATTTGTAAAATTTTTGGAGATGTTCAAGAAATTACAGATTAACATTCCTTTTGTGGAAGCTATCTCTCAAATGCCAAAATATGCAAAATTCTTGAAAGAGATACTTTCAAACAAACGTAAGCTTGAAGAATATGAGACAGTCAGACTGAATGAGGAGTGCTCTGCCATTCTCTTAAAGAAATTACCACCAAAGTTAAAAGATCCAGGGAGTTTTACTATTCCTTGCTCTATTGGTAATTCTTATTTTGAGAAAGCATTATGTGATTTAGGTGCTAGCATTAATTTGATGCCTTCTCTCGTGTTTAAGAAGCTGGGAATGCGAGGAACCAAAGCCTACCAACATTTCTTTGCGGTTGGGCGATAGATCCATTACTTATCCTCGTGGTGTATTGGAGGATGTCCTAGTGAAGGTGGACAAGTTCATTTTTCCGCTGATTTTATTGTGTTAGACATGGAGGAGGATTACGAGGTCCCAATCATACTTGGGCGACCATTCCTTGCTACTGGGAAGACTATGATTGATGTCCAGCAAGGGAAGTTAACCTTGCGATTAAATGATGAGGAAGTTGTTTTTAATGTCTTTAATTCTATTAAGCATCATAGTTCCTATGATTCATGTAATTGCATTAATTCTATTGATGTTGTGGATAGTGCTGTTAGTTCATGTTTTCAGGATTCAGTTACTGACGACGTTCTGGAAAAGATCTTGACCATGGTCAATCCTGACCTTGAGGATGATGAAGAGGTCAAAGAAATGGTAACGCGGTTAGAAGTTGGCATGCCTGTGGATAATAGAAGAAATTGGGGGTATTATGAGGATTTGGATAGGACAAACATGCCTACTCCAAAACCCTCAATTGAGGAGCCTCCCAAACTTGAGCTTAAGCCCCTACCCTCCAATTTAAAGTATGCTTTTCTGGACCCTCCGTCAAATTTACCTGTGATTATCTCTGCTTTGCTTTCAGGTCCAAAAGAGGAAAAACTCATGAAAGTGTTAAGAGAGAACAAGAAAGCATTTGGATGGACCATTCATGACATTATGGGCATCAGCCCTACCATTTGCACCCATAGAATCCACATGGAGGCAGAATAAGCGCTTGTGCAACCACAAAGGCGCTCAACCCAAACATGAAAGAGGTTGTAAAGAAGGAGATAATAAAGCGCTCGATGCAGGTATCATTTACCCATTTCGATAGTCCTTGGGTGAGTCCAAGTACAAGTAGTGCCAAAAAAAAGTGGGTACAATAGTCATGGAAAATGAAAAGAAAGAACTGATAACTGTGAGAAACGTGACTGGGTGGCGTATATGCATTGATTATAGAAAATTAAATGATGCCACTAGGAAAGATCACTTTCCCTTACCCTTCATTGATCAAATGTTAGAGAAACTTTCAGGTCATGCATTTTTCTGCTGCTTGGACGGATATTCTGGCTATATGCAAATACCTGTGGCACTTGAGGATCAAGAGAAAACCACTTTCACATGCCCATATGGTACATTTGCATATAGACGGATGCCTTTTGGGTTATGTAATGCACCGGCTACTTTTCAGCGGTATATGATGGCCATTTTTTCTGACTTGATAGAAGATTGTATTGAAATTTTTATGGATGATTTCTCTGTGTTTGGCCCTTCCTTTGATGATTGTTTGCATAATCTCAATTTGGTTTTGGAAAGATGCAGAAACACTAACCTTGTCTTGAACTGGGAAAAATGTCAATTCATGGTACAAGAGTGCATTGTTTTGGGGCATAAGATTTCGTGTAAAGGTTTGGAAGTTGATCCGGCAAAGGTGGAAGTAATTACAAAATTGCCCCCACCTAAATCTGTTAGGGCCATTCGAAGCTTTCTAGGGCATGCAAGTTTTTATCGGAGGTTTATCAAAGACTTTTCAAAAAATGCCAAACCAATGACTAACCTCTTAATGAAGGATACACCATTTGATTTTTCTGATTCTTGTTTAAAAGCATTTCTTGTCTTAAAGGAAAAATTAATTAGTGCACCCATCATTGTTGCCGCTGATTAGTCCTTACCATTTGAATTAATGTGTGATGCAAGTGATATAGCAGTTGGGGCTGTTTTGGGCCAAAGGAAAGGTAAAGTTTTCCAAACCATTTACTATGCTAGCCGCACTCTGAATGAGGCACAAAGAAATTACACTACCACTGAAAAAGAATTGCTAGCAGTAGTATTTGCTTTTGATAAATTTCGCCCTTACCTTATTCTTTCTAAGGTTATTTGTTATACTGACCATTCTGCTATTAAGTATTTGCTTTCCAAGCAGGATGCTAAGCCGAGACTGATTCGGTGGGTTCTTTTGCTACAAGAATTTGATATTAAGATATGTGATAAAAAGGGTACAGAGAATCTTGTAGCTGATCACCTGTCTCGATTAGATGAGGAGGTGTTAGAGCCCTCTACTGAGCAAGCTATAAATGAATCATTTCCTGATGAGCACCTCTTTGGAGTCTCCACTTTACCATGGTATCTTGATTTTGTTAACTTCCTTGCGAGGTAATACCCTCCCACCGATCTCACTTATCAACAAAAGAAGAAATTCTTATCGATGTTAAGCATTATTTGTGGGAGGACCCATACTTGTTTAGGATTTGTCGATAATGTTATTAGAAGATGCATTCGGGGTAGTGAAAGTCATTCCATTCTTGAACATTGTCATTCTAGGGAAAGCTGGTGGCCACTTTGGTCCAAGTAGAACTGCACACAAGGTGTTGCAATGTGGGTTTTATTGGCCAACCTTGTTTAAGGATGCATTTGAATTTGCTCGATCTTGTGACAAATGTCATTGCTTGAGTGGAAACATCTCTAGGAGACGAGGATATGCCATTGAATGGCATCTTGGTTTGTGAACTTTTTGATGTCTGGGGAATTGATTTTATGGGTCCTTTCCCAAAGTCTTTTTCTAATCAATACATTCTGGTTGCTGTGGATTATGTTTCTAAATGGGTTGAAGCAGTGGCATTGCCTACTAATGATGCTCGGGTGGTGGTAAGATTTTTGAAACGAAACATTTTTACTAGATTTGGTACACCTCGAGCAATCATAAGTGATGGTGGCACACATTTTTGTAACAAGCAATTTGATAATCTTTTGAGCAAATATGGTGTCACCCATAAAGTCGCCACTCCTTATCATCCACAAACAAGTGGCCAAGTGGAAGTTTCAAACCGCGAATTGAAAAAGATTTTGGAAAGAACTGTTAATGCATCTCGTAAAGATTGGTCTTTGAAGTTAGATGATGCATTATGGGCCTCTGAACGCTTTCAAAACACCCATTGGCATGTCTCCTTATAAACTTGTGTTTGGTAAAGCCTGTCACTTACCTGTGGAACTAGAACATAGAGCATATTGGGCACTTAAATTTTTGAATTTTGATATGAATGCTACAGGTGCACAACGACGTGACCAGCTCAATGAGCTGGATGAATTGCGTCTTGAGGCATTTGAGAATGCCAAGCTCTATAAGGAGAAAACAAAAAAATGGCATGACATGCGTATTCAACAGCGTAAGTTTAAGATTGGGGATCAAATTCTTGTTTATAACTCACGACTTCGTCTATTTCCAGGTAAACTGCGGTCAAAATGGTATGGACCATATGAGGTCGTGGGAGTGTTACCATATGGTGTGCTTGAAGTGAGGAAAGAAGGACAACAATCTTTCAAGATAAATGGACAAAGAGCAAAGCACTATGAGAAAGGAGTGGAAACTGAGAACCACTCTATCTGCCTCACTTAGTCTTAGTACCAGTTCACCGTCAGGCTCGTGACCTTAAACAAGCGCTATACAGGAGGCAACCCGTGTTTCTTTCTCATTGTCTCTTCTTTTAGTTATTTTTGTTATCTTTGTTTAAAGTTACATTTTTAAAAATAATTTCCACAAACCAAGAAGATAAAAATTTAATTCATTTCGAATGGCTGAGTAAAGAGTCATACTCTTAAGACGCATTCATGTGAATTTGTGCATCATGAACTTCTTATTTGTGGAATCTTTTCAGGGGTGAACATAAGTATTACAGTCTTGGGAATCTGACTTTAAAAGACCCTAGTTTGTGTTTCTACTCATGTGTTCTGTGATTTTTCAGATTCTGTTGTAGCTTTGACTGTTACGTTGTTTTTCTGCCTGCCATGTCTTATGCCTCATCAGGTTGTATTGCTCTTTTCTTTACTCTTTATTTATCTCTCTTTCACATTGAGGACAATGTTAATATTAAGTGTGGGGGAGTGGTAATGTACTTGATAATGTACTCTGTAAAAAAAATGCTAAAAAAAAATAAATTTACACAACTGATAAACACTTGAGTATTGCTGATAATTAAACTAGAATTGTGTGTTAATTGCTTGATTTATTATGAGCTGATAGAGATATGTTTGAAAGGGAAACTGTTAATTATGAGATTATTTTGTGTGAAGCAATCTTATTCAATTGAGAAAAGTGAAATTTAGCATCTTTGAGTCATGCCTGCTTGTTTCTGTTTTCTTTATCAACTTAACCAGAAAGTGAGTGTTGAGCTTTAATGATTGGATTTTTCATAAATAAAATCCTATTTTCTTTCTGGAGTGAATTTTCTTTTGATTAATGTGCGCTAGAACTTGCTTTGATATCTTGTTGAAACTTTAATGATTCACATACATGCTTGAATATGATTGAGGCAATTAGGTTTTACTCTTTCTTGACTTTCAGAGTTGTATTGATAAAATAAACCTTTAGTTGCCCCATTTGAGCCTGAATTTGATTTCTTTGAATATCCAATTGAATAATCAGGTTAAATTTTTTTTTTTTTGGAGCATCAGATGTGTTGATCAAAAAAGTCTTGAAAGTTGTGTTTTATCTTCAAGGGTATCTAAAAAAAAAAAAAAGAAAATTATTGGTATAGAATAATGAAAATATTGGGTGAAAATTGAGGATTGATTAAATCTTGTACATTATGCTCTATTTATATTTTTAGCCTGATTCTGTTTCGTATTGAAATACCCATGAATATTCTTTACCTTTATTTACCTTTTTCCTACCCTACATTACTACCCTTGGCCCCGTTATAACCAGATGAAGTCCTCTTGATTCTTGCATTGTATGTGAACTTCAAAGTGAAAATGAGATTAATAGGCAAACTTATGGTTTAGCATTTTTTATGAGAAATTTGAGTGATCTCTTTGTCCTTAAATACTTGAGAGATGGAAAGCTGAGCGATCTCATATGTTTGGTAAAGAGAACAACGATGCAAGTTAGGCTAAAACATCTTATTGTTTTAAATTGCTGAATGATCTTAATTGATTAAATTTGATTGCCGAACTTGAAATTTGGAACTCCCCTTGATACATGTTTCTGGATGTTAAGATTGATCTTGCTGTTGATACCTATTCTTTGCTTGAGGACAAGCAAAACTCAAGTGTGGGAGAGTTGATGAGCCTATAATATGTTATATTTTTAGGATTCAATTCTTTGAATTTTCATTCTCTTTTGATATTTTAATTAAACTTTGTTTGCAAGTTATTATTATTATTATTATTAAATTGTGATCTTATTTATAATAGGAACTCCATAATTGAAGAATCACGTCCAGCATGTGAGAATGGTTGGAAGATATGTTGGAGTTGGTAGAAAACATTGACAAAGTGGAAAGCATTCTGATAATGGTGTTAGTTGTTAGCAAGTGGGTCCCGTAATTGATTTATTGGTTGGAAGCCATGTGGGAGAAAGAATTGGTTGGACTTGGTGGAGAATCATGCACGTAGGAACATTATGGAGAATATTAGTTGTGGAGTGGTTGGCAAAAGCATATGATTGATTGGCAGAAGAGAATTATTGAAAACGTGGGAGAATTATTATAAAATGGGAGGAAGCAAGGTTGCATGGGCGGAGCGAGAGGCATAGAAGAATTTTTGGAGGAGGAGAGAAAGTTGTAGGCAGAAGGCATCCATGGGAGTTTTCCTAATTCTTGGAGAGGAATTCTCAAAGGAGGAAGACAACAACGCGCAAATGAGCAAAATTCTTATGGTTTATTCTCTCTTTGTATTTGTCATTTTTTTACCATGAGTAGTTAAACTCATAGCTAGGGCTATGGGGGATCTTGTGTTCTTAGTTATTTGGATCTGATTTCTAAATTGATTATGGTAATTTCTTTGTGGGTTTACTATATTACTTGAATTCTTGTCATAACTTGATCACTTGTGACATTCATTAATTCATTGTTTGACCGGTGACCATCCGCACTCAATGAGTGGATCTATATGGTAAGCCTAGGATTATATTGGTGAATGACCAAACATCAATTTCTCCTACCAATGGAATTGACGGGTTATTAGTTCATATCTTGAAATTGGAATTTAATGCATTCTTGATTAGTTCAACTAAATGACCAAATAGGTGGATTAAATTAAGAATAGAATATTGTTTCATCCATGACCATTGGGATTCAATAGCTTATAAGATAATATTGGCAAAAGAATTACCTGTATCATAATTGAAAGAAGATCCGAATAATGAGACTCAAGTGAACCTTGCGCCCTAGCATCTCTCTATCTTTGTTTATCTTTTCTTTAATTAATTGTTCTTTTTATTTTTCTTCATTAGTTTTCTATTTTGAATTTGGATCTTGCATACACTTCTGATTTTCTAAATAACATAAGAATATTACAACTTTAGTAATTATCACTTATTCCTCGTGGGATCGATAACTTGGACTCCAAAGTCCTATATTACTTGGCGATAGAGTGCACTTGCTCTTAGTGTATTTTACACGCACCAACAGTGTTGAAGATATTATCAAACACATTCTTCTCAACATGCATTACATCTAAATTATGTCGTATTAGATTAGTCGACCAATAAGGCAATTCCCAGAATATGCTCTTCTTCACCCAATTGTGGTGTATACCAAAGCCATCTTGTTTTTGTTTACCTGAATTCAAGCCGAAAATGATTTCCTTAAGTTGAGTCACTCTATTGAAGACATCTGTCCCACTCAGGCGTTGCGGTGGATTCAATTTTTCCACTGTTGATCTCTTAAAAGAGTTTCGATCACGGCGAAATGGATGATCAAAGGGCAAAAATTGGCGATGACAATCAAACCAACAACATTTCTTACCGTGCTTCAACACAAATGACTTACTGTGATTCATACAAAGCGCACAAGAAAGTTTTCCATGAGTGCTCCACCCAGACAACATTCCATAGGCTGGAAAGTTACTTATTGTCCACAACAAAGCCGCTTTCATATCGAAATTTTGCTTCTTCGAGGCATCATAAGTTTGCACCCCAACATCCCACAATATCTTCAGATCGTCAATTAGGGGTCTAAGATAGACATCTAAATTTTTACCAGGTGACTTTGGTCCAGGAATCACAAGAGTGAGGAATATGTATTCCCTTCTTATACACATACTTGGAGGTAGATTGTACGGTGTGACAAAAACAGGCCAACATGAATATGGTGTGGTTGAACCACTGAATGGATTAAAACCGTCTGTACACAGGCCAAGCCTAACATTTCGAGTGTCTAGGGCAAATGTAGGATGGGTAGCGTCAAATCGTTTCCAAGCCTCAGCATCAGCTGGATGCCTGATCACTGATTCATCTTGACGTACTCCATCCGCATGCCAAGTCATATATTGTGCAGTGTTTTTTGACATAAACAGACATTGGAGTCTTGGCATAATGGGAAAATATCACAACACTGAGTGCGGCACATCCTTCTCATTCGATGAACGTCTCGCCTTCGGTTTGAATCGTGGGTGTCCACATACTAAGCAAACTGAGTAGAGTCTCTTGTCACTGTATTCTTTGTAATACAACATGCACTGATTAAGACACGCATCTATCTTCTCATATCCTAATCCTAACTCACGAACCATTCTCTTCGATTTGTAAAAGTTTTCGGGTAACCTTTCAGGCTCTGGAAGCATGCTCTTAATTATGATAATCATTCTATCATAACAACTCTCACTCATGTTAAACTCTGACTTCAAGTTCAAAAGTTGAGTTACAGCTGACAATTTCGTGTGCTTATGGCAACCATCCCATAAAGGTTCGTCAGCGTCTCGTAGCAAGTCATAAAACTTCGCAGCTGACGCATTTGGATCCTCTTCTAAATCTTGAGCCTCTGGATTTAATCTATCACCTGCGGCATCCATAACCATATCCACGTATGGATTCCTAGGCTCCACTTCATCATCATGGACAATAGATGTTGAGCCGCTATCCCCCCATATGTCCTCACCATGGATGGTCCAATTTACATAACCATCCACAAATCCGTACTTATACAGATGTTGTTCTACCCCAAATACCTCCCTCCGAGCACGATTCTTACATCTACCACATGGACAAAGGATGCGATTTAATGCATCACTAACTGTCGGGTCTCTTTGAGCAGCCCTAATGAAATCATCATCTCCATCTTTGAATTCTTCACTTACATAGCCGGTAGGATCATTTCTTCGTAACATTCAACTTCGATCGGGTCTCATGATTGCTGAAATTGGTTTAACATATTAATATAAATCCTTATATCAATCGATCCTTCTTAACATGGTATGGCCCTATCCCATTCGATAAGAAACTTTTTCAACACTTGGTTAATAGTTATTCCTTAAATCTCATATTTTATACTTGACGAAATTTCGGCAGCATTTCCCATTGGTCTCCAAGTGCATGACTATAACGCAGTGAGATCTACCACGTTTAAGTATACACCCAGAGAACAAAAGGAAATGTACCAGACCAAAATTTCAACAAGTATAAGATATGAGATTTAAATAATAACTATTAACCAAGTGAAGGAAAAATTTCTTACCAAATTGTCCCACTTGGACAATTCAAGATTCAATACAATGAGTTATACGAACAGTAACTATGTATGCTCATTCATATTGAATCTCAAACGGAAAACTAAAGTTTTGCTCAAATCTTCACTCGAATAAGAAAATAAAACTTTAAACATATGTTAAAGCACAATCAAAAGTTAAATGAAACCAATATTCTTAACACATAATTCGTTAGAAATTCATAACTTTTATTTTCAACATTCAAGATTTGATGTCATATTTAGATAGTTCTAAATATACCTCATAGGAGAGAAAAGTATAAATAAAATCTAAGTTTTCACTGGCCACAATGATTGCTGCTATGCGGCCTGACATAGACAACATTGATGAATATATTAGGAACACTCTTTGCTAGAGCTTTCAGTGTTGTTGCCTCTGCTCTTGGTATACCTGCTGAGGGTGTGGAAACTGATTATATTAGAAATGATATTCTCCCTGACTTTTGAACAAGAACGTCTGGGTTAGGAGGATGGCTTTGGATCGAAGAAACTATAAGCAACGTGCTCATTTCCTATTGTAGAGATAGCAAACAAAGTTGGCGTTGCCAATATTATCGGGAGAATTGTTGAGGATCTTAAATATGAGAGTGAACCTTACCATGGTTGTCGAATCGGGATTCGAATCGTGAATCGGAAGACCTATTTTTTGAATCGTGAATCGAATCTTATCATGGATCGTAAAATTCATGACCAATAATTAAAAATAATATAAAATATATTTTTACATAAAGAAATATTAAAAATATCTAGATATTAGTATTTTGAAATCAAATAACTCACTACATAGTCAAATAAATTGAAATATAAACCAATATTCAAAATCAATGATCATCATTGTAGATATAAACCAATGTAAACCTAATACATAATCTAATGATCATCATTCATCATTCCCAAGAGACAAAAAAAAGCAGTTTCATGGGAGAGAAAAAGAGTAAAGGGTAAACTGACAAAATGTGGGAGAAAGGCAGAGAGTGGGGACTAATATTAGGTCATTGTTTATTTAATATTATTGTTTGGGATTGATGGGAGGGAAAGATTCGGCCTTTCCCTCCAAGCCCATAAAAAAATTTGTAAAAAAACCCCTCAAAAATGGATTTTCAGAACCGGGTCGCACAAAATTAGACCCATTTTCGTGCGCGACCAGTTTGAGCTTCTTGCAAATTGTTTGCTGCTTCCCGTTCTGCAGCTTCGTGACCGGTTTTGCTGCTTCTGGTTGGGCGTTCTGCAACTTCTCCATGCGCGACCCGGAGCTTCGGCGCGACCCGCTTCGCTGCGCGACCCGCTTCACGTGACCCGTTTGAGCTTCGCGCAACCCGTTTGCTGCTTCCCGTTCTGTAACTTCGTGACCGGTTCTGTTGCTTTTGGTTGGGCGTTTTGCAACTTCTCCATGCGCGACCGTTCTGGAGCTTCTGCTATGTGCGACCAATTTCTACATTCGCGACCCGTTTCTGCATTCGTGACCCATCCCTGCAAGAATCGCACGAATCGCTGTAGATTCGCGATTCTTGCGATTCCACTGCGAATCAACCGATTCGCAGTGCGATTCAGAGATGAAAACAATACAGCAATCGATCTGTATCGTTGGAGGACCGACTCGTATCGAATCGTAAGAATCGAATCACGATTCTTACGATACTGACTACCATGAACCTTACAGGCGAATGGTTATGGAAACTATTGAGAAGGTGGTCACTAACTTAGGAGCATCTGACATAGATGCCTGGTTGGAAGATATTCTGATTGATGGTATTCTTTATGCCTTCCAAGAGCAGACCAGCGATGATGCTAATGTGATGCTTAACGGGATTCTATCAATTTCTCTTAACCTGAGAATGCTGTAGTGGTGGAGAATCATGGCCAGATTCACTTTGATATGGTAGCACCACATATTATCTTAATTAGAATATCATTAGTGAAGGGCTTCCCTAGTCTCCATTTCTATCTTCTCTTTTCCAAGGATACACTAGATTAGCTACCCAACTAGGGATAGAACTGCAAGCCTAGCCACTCCAGTTATTTATGACCATGAAGTTCCAGTAGGATGACGGGTAGAGTTCCAACAGTCGTTTTCATGCGGTAAATAATGGAATTTAAGAATTTAAAATTTTCGAGGAATAAGTTTTTCAAAAATTTAAAGGTCAATGAACAGGCCCACTCACCAAGAAAAGGGGTAAAAAAGATGGATTTCATGACCATTGACTCATATCTTAAACTAAAATTCACTCTTGTTATTCAATTTGTTTGCCGTTACTCAAAAAAAAGACAAATGGAATTTTTTTTATTTGAAACAAAAGATATAATTTTACATTTGCGTTTTCTAAAATTAATGGTTTATTAAAGGCCATATGTGATATTATTAATGTTAACTTTGGGTTAAAGCTACTATTGTAAGTATTTCCTTTCATTTCATAGGTATATATTTTTATAGCATTTTTTAAATATATTTTACCATGATTCAATACGATTCACCTTAGAAAATAGCATTCTAGTTCAAAATACATATCTCGATCTCAGCCTTTTTGAATCAGAAAATTTAGAACAGGATATTTGATTATGTTTCATTAACAATACATAATTACTATTCTAGAGATGTCATAAGCATATAGCTTAGCTTTTCAAATGATTCAAACAGATAGCTGAATAATTTATAGACCAAAAGTAACAGACATTAGAACGGAAATTACAGATGCCCACAAAATTAACAAAATAAAACACTTGATGCATGACATGTGAACAAAATAAAGACCAAGAGTAACAGACATCAGACAGAAATGACAGATGCCCACAAAATGGACAAAATAAAACACTTGACAATGATATGTGAATCCTCCGTATCATGTGGTTCTGTTTAATATAGGATTTAACAACAAAATTGTCAGATTTTGGACTAGCAAAAATGGGGCCAGAGGGATCAAACACACACGTTACAACCAGAGTTATGGGCACCTATGGATATTGGATGACTTACATTTACATTGCATTAAAACTAAATTCATTGTTCAAGCAAGTGGGGTGACTGGGAGGGTCTTTGAACCATTTTTCAGAGAAATTATTATGCAAACTGAGAGTAATATTCTTGTCCAGTAAAAAAAATTAAAAGAGGAATGAAATATGCATACCCCCAGAATCCTCTTTCTAGTAATGGGGCACTTGGGTCCGGGGGCTCTATTCTTTGTGCTCAGATAAACGAGCTTCTCACCTGCATTTTCAAAACCTATTAGAATCAATAATGCCATTCATGAGTGTGTAAGAGAAAGGGGTGGGATAACTTACCTGCAGGGTTGTCGCTCGCTTGGGTGGCGCCACTGTCGTGCTCAGAAGGAGGGGAACAGAGTGGGCGAGCTGCTATAAGCGTCATCGCGTGGCTGTCGTGCTTAGAAGGAGGGTGAGAGTGAAATTGAGAGTAAGAGGGAGAGGGAGAGCAGAATAGAGAGAGGTGAGAGCGAGATTGAGAGTGAAAGTGAGATTGAGAGTGAGAGCGAGATTGAGAGTGAGAGGGAAAGGTGAGCAGAGAGAGGTGAGAGTGAAAGCAGAATAGATGAGGTGATAGTGAGAGGTGAGCGCAGCTGTGAGGGATTTGTAATTAGGTTTATTTTGCGAGGGATTTGCGACGGAATTTTCCCTCACTAAATTTTTGTCAGTTAGCGAGGGAAAATATTCCTCTCAATTCCCTCTCTAATATTCAGCGAGGGAAAATATCCCTCGTAATACCCTCGCTAATTTTAGCGAGGGATATTTTCCCTCTCAATTCCCTCGCTATTAACTCGTTATTTTTCCCCATATTATATTTTTGAAATTTTGCGAGGGCTAAGATTTCCGTCGCAGATCCCTCGCTGATCAGCGAGGGAACAGCAAGGGAAAATTATCCCTCGCAAAATTTCATCACCAGATCTCAAATTTCTTGTAGTGTATGGCATGATCCGTGATGGAAGGCTGAGAGAGGATTTCTTGGATCACTGACCGGTTGTTGTCAAGGCCCTTAGTACTGGCTAGCTTAGACAAAGATCTGTCTTAGAGTTCTGTTCTCTCGAAATGTGCTCAATCTTTATCTCTCAAAAATTCTTAAGGAGTTCTTGTACTTTGACCAAGTATCTCTGCAGGAGAGGCTCCTTAGCTTGATATTCACCTCAGATCTGGGAGGTTACAAGTTGGGAGTCACTACAGAGTGTGATCCTAGTTGCCCCCATATCCTTGACCATTAGTAGCTCGACAATACACGTCTCATATTCAGCCTGGTTGTTCGAGGTTGGGAAGTCGAATTTCAGGGAATGCTCTAATGTTAGTCCCTCTGAGTTTTCCAGAATTATCTCAGCGCCACTCTCCTTAGGGTTCGAGGATCCGTCAACAAAGATGGTCCAAGAGATTCTTTTTGGGTTACTGGGGTCCGATGTGAGTTCTGCTAAGAAATCGGATAGCGCTTGGGCCTCTATTGCAAGTCATGGTTTATATGTGATCCCAAACTCACTCAGTTCAATTAACTAGGCAATCATTCTTCCGACCAAATTTGGCTTCAGTAATACCTGGTCGATAGGCTGGTCCGTTCTTACTACCACTGGATGACATTGAAAGTATTACCGCAGTCTTCTAGCCATGGTGATTATTGTGAAGGCAACCTTTTCAACTTTCTGATAGCGAAGCTCAAGGCCCTGCTGAACCTTACTTACGAAGTAGACCAGTTTCTGCCTTTCGCTCGTCTCCCAAATTAATACAGAGCTCACTGCTTCCTCGAGAACTGAGAGGTATAAGTAGAGCGTTTCACCGAGCTCCGGTCTTGTCAAAATGGGAGAGGAGCATAGTAAGTTCTTCAAGGATAGAAAATCATCCTCACATTCTTGGGTCCATTAGAAATTCTTCCCTTTCTTGAGTAGCTTGAATAGGGGAAGAGATTTATGGGCTGCTTTGGCAAGAAATCTCGTGATAGTTGCTATGCAGCCTATATGTTGTTGTACTTCCTTAACACTTTGAGGACTTCTCATGTCAAGTATCGCCTGACATTTATCAGGATTGGCCTCAATTCCGTGGTGGGTTAGCATAAATCCCAAGAATTTCCTTGCCTGGACCCTGAAGGTGTACTTTTCTGGGTTTAGCCTCATGTTATACTTTCTGACCTAGGCAAATACTTCTTCAAGGTTTGTTGCATGCGACCGCCTTGTGGGGTTTTCACTATCATGTCATCTATATAGACCTCTAGCATCTTCCCCACTTGATTCTCAAAGACTCTGTTCATCATCCTCTGATAGGTGGCTCTTGTATTCTTCAGGTCGAAGGGCATAACCCTATAGTAATAGCTTGCCCTATCAGTGATAAAGATAGTTTTATCCTCGTCTTTAGGATATATGAGAATTTAGTTATACCCAGAATATACATCCATAAACGACTACCACCTGAAACCTGAGGAACTGTCCACCAATTTATCCATATTAGGGAGTAGGTATGGATCCTTGGGACAAGCCTTGTTAAGATCTATATAGTTCACACACATTCTCCACTTTCCATTGGATTTCTTGACCAGGACCACGTTGGATAGCCATCTGGTATAAAAGATTTCCTTGATGAAGTTGCTCAGTAACTCCTTAATCTGTTCTTCAATGACCTGTTGTCTTTCTGGGCCGACCTTTCTTTTCTTCTGTGCCACCGACTTTATACATTCTCTGATGGACAGGCGGTGACAGATGAAGCTGGGATCGAGTCCCGACATGTCAGATGACGTCCAAGCGAAAAGGTCCTTATTCTCTAACAAGAGTTCTGTTAGTTGTTGTTTTTCTTTTTCTTCTAAATGTACTCTAATCTTGGTAACTTGATCAGGCTTGGCTGCAAGTTGGAGAGGCTGCAATTCACCCTTTGGCTAGGGCCTGGTACCACAGATTTTTTCCCTAACATCTAGTTCAGTCATAAGTATGTTGACCTGATCCAAAACTGGGTCGGGGGTGGCAGATTTTCTATTTTTGGGAATTCTACAAATTTTCAGGCTCTCATTGTAGTATTTCCTGGCAGCCATTTGATCTCCTTTAACAGTGACAATCTCATTGTTCTTATTCAGAAATTTTATCACGAGGTAAGTAGTGGAGACCACGACACCAAGAGCATTTAGAGAGGGACGACCTAAGATGATGTTGTAAGTCGAAAGACAGTCCACAACCAAAAACTTTACTTTGACCATCTTGAAGAGTTTAGAAGATCCCAAAGTCAGGTGGGTTTCGTAGTAACCTACTAGGGTAATCTTCTCACCTGTGAAACCTGTCAGTTCCCCATTGTGAGGAGTCAAATCCAATGACGGTAGTTCTAGCTTCTAATAGAGGTCCAGGAGCATAATATCTGCTGAACTTCCTTGATCTATGAAAATTCTGTGGACCTCGGCATTGGATATTATTCCCGAGATGATGAGTAGGTCATCATATTCTGGGATAATTCTGCCGTAGTCCTTATCTGAAAAGTGATGGAAGGCATTTTTCTTTCAGTAGTTTGCATTCTAGGTTTAAAATGGGATACACTAAACATCACCATCCTCAGGGCTTTTTTTCGGGCTCTATTTGATGACCCTCCACTAACGAAATCGCCAGGAATAATGTTAATTGTTCTGTTTGGCTCAGAACGTCGGTCACTGTTGTCATCAGTGAGAGTGTCCCTGTTCCTATCCTGCCGGTCATTATTGTCTCGGCGATGTGGAGTCCGGTATCTTTTCCTAGGACTTCTAGTCCTTCTTCTGCGGTGAAGGGATGAGCTTCATCTAGGACTGCGTTTGTTGTCTTTGCGCTTATCGCGGTGCTCTTCACTTTGGACCCGGAGGATATATTGTTGCAGTCATCCAGCCTTAATTAAAAATTTGATGACATCACGGAGTTGGTAATAATCTTCCGTATCATGCCCATAACCTTTATGTCACGTGCAATGCTTAAAATGGTCTTTCTGCTTGTGTTTCTTAATGGGGGATAGCATTTGTATATTCTGAAACTCAGTCCGCATTACTTCCCTCAAGATTGTTTCTCGTGGAGAATTCAGTGGAGTATAAATGGAGTATCCAGCCCGGGGTGGACTATCTTTGGAAGACCGGGGCCATGAGGAATTATGGTTAGGCTTTTGGTGAGAAAGTTCACATTTGTCCCACCTCCTCTGGTCCACTGTTGCTTCCTCTAGGTCCCCGTACTTTTGGGATCGCCTCTGAAACTCACTTAGGTTCTCCGGTTTCTTTTTAACCAAGGAAGCGAAGAACTCAGAACCTACTTGAAGACCGTTTCTAGCATAGTGAATAACTATTCTGTCATCAAAGTTTTCCACGTTAGTGCATGCCACCATGAAACGCCTAAAATAATCGCAGAAGGGATCATCTCTCCCTTGGCGGAGCTTTGCCAGTGATTTAATAGATCTGAGTTGTTCCTGGTTGGTGGTGTATTGGAGTAGAAAGCGTTATTTAAGATCTGGCCAATCAACCACGGACTTTAGTGGTAAGCCTGAAAACCATTTAAGGGCTCCTTTTTTTAGGGAAAGAGGAAAAGCATGACATAATAACTCCATAGATCCTCCGTGGAAGCAAAGGGATTGCTCATAGGCATTCATATGTTCCTGGAGGTCAGTGGTTCCATCATAAATCTCCAAGTTTGCTAGAAATTTAAAATTCCTGGGAACGCGGTATTCCATAAGTTGATCAGAAAAAGGATGCTCCTCAAACCTGCGGTTCAGATTGTCATTCCGGATATTGATCACTGAAGCGTCTACATGTGCCCTTCTTTGATTGTTTCCTGCGCTAAGACTTCAGTCACGACGGTAAAGCCTGGGTCGGTTTTCGAGCATGGCCCGTTGCATGTCTTCAAACCTCTGATATTGTTCATTTAACATAGCTAGATGCTGTTGCAACATGTCTTGAAATTGACGTTGGGATGCCTGGGACTGATTCGTGCGTTGAGAGTGAGACGCACGATCGCCAATTTCATTATTAGGCATTCCCAAACGCTATTGAACTAGAATTCTGCGCTCTTGGGCATTAGGGTTACCTCCTTGGGCTAGGATTCCAAGTCTATCTCTCACCGAAATCCTACGCGATGGGTTGGGGCTTTCATCGGAAACCGAGGTAGTATGCCTATCGCGTTGGTTTTTAGCATTGAGTGCCTAGTTTCTCGTACCGGGGGTTTCAGTAGCAGGTGGTGGGGCGGGAATAGGAGGGCGTTGGTCGGTAGGGTCCTGCCTTTGATTGGTTGAGGTCTGCCCAACGTCTCTCCTTGAGTTTTGTTTCGTGTTCACCATGATTGGAGTGGGATTGTAAGTTTCTCGTGTTCCCACAGATGACGCCAATGTTCTGAAGTGGATTCAGAGGGGTACCTGAAATAGGCACGTATGTAGTAAACTCATTTGATGCACGACTGTTGCTAAATGCATTGAACTAAGGGGTGGGTACCTGCAAGGGGATTCCAATGCTTAAGTCAGGATGTGCACCAATTAGGTTAATGCTATGGGAGAATTTATACCTGATTAGGGTGACTTAGCCTGTTATTTATAGAGGTTGGATTGATATGTTCTCTTAATGAAGAGATACATTCCCATTATAGTTGTAGGAGAAGATATGTTCCATATTTAATTATAGAGAATCCCTATATTATCGCAATATTGATAACGTGCTATTATTCCATAAGATCATGATTGACAAATAGGAGATATCATAAGATTTATCCATTGTGTAAATCTTGCGGTAATATTGTTACCATCCAAAATTGGGATCTCTTTATAAGCTAACTCTGCTAGAGACGTGGAGGCTTGGACTTCTGCTAGTATGTAGACCGGGTTAGACTACATATTGAGAGCCCAAGTTATAGTCCAAAACATATAAGATTTAGGCGTATGTACTTCCACGTCACATTAAGACTTCCACAATTCCAATTCCAAATTTAATCATTTTTGTGAATAATGAAACAGAATTCATCCCTTGTAGACGACTCTACAATGATTAACATGTCAATAACTACTGATTTTTTCTCATAAATATGTAGGCTGGAGATTTGCTTGGTATACCACCTGCTGCAATTTGACATTTTCTTGGGAAAAACTATCTGTTCAATATTAAGACTGAGCAGAACTACAATACCAACAATAGGGTGAGTTTTATAGTGCAGAAGATGAATGACAATGAGCAAATCATTAACAATTTCAAGGCAAATATAGAAATGTCATTGGTATGATAGCTGTTTTTTCTATGCACGCATCACTATTTCAACTCTCTATTATAAAAAGTCTTACAACTTGCATATAAAATACTAGGATTCTGTGGAGATGTCCCACTCTAGCATTGGAGCAGGAGGATTAATTAAAAACCAACCTGTTGAGAATGTAAGCCCCTTTTTTTTATTATATATACTCACGTTTTATATAACTTCAGAACTTTAATTTATCATCAACCTATATTTGAAGGAACTTAAATGTATATAATCATGGACCATTGCGATTGCAGGATTCTGTATCTATGACAAGTGAAAATGATCTTGATACATTACTCAGCTTGGATGCAACTCCAATGAAGAGGTTCGTGTCTGAACATGCCGTTAGATTGCTTTGCTTCTATGTTCTTTTAAGTTTCCAAATATCTACCTAATGAATTACGCCTTATAAGTTAACAATAGTTAAGGATTTGGTTACCCGTGTGTAGCACATGGTGCCATACTACAAGTACAATAGACAAATGTTTTATACAAATAATTGTTTAAAGGTTGTGTTAGGCTTAAAATATTTGGTCTAATCACACACTTTTAATACAATAAAAGTTTTCGAAATTGTCTGTGGAAGAATTATGACAAACAAAACATTCATATAATATTGAAGATCCAAGATCATATGCAAAAATTTCAACTTCTAGTTAGAGGTACAGTAGTTAAAACCTTATGACATACACAATAACTAAAAATAACTACTGAACTCCAAAATGTTTACAGTTTAAAGTGATATATGATGCACCATGCTTCTCAAATAGTCCAGCATAAAAAAAGAACACCAATGTCATTCTCAACATATATGAGTCTAATTGAACAGCACATACTCAAAATTATGAGGACTAATCATGTCATAAGTATTATAAGATAAACAACAATCACTCAATCTTCACACATTTGAGCTCCTTTAAAGAGGAGGCCTATGGGGGAATAAAGTCTTTTGGGTCCATGAGATTAATGTTATATACAATTACCATACTACTTAATTCTATTATTTGTATCAATCTCGATTTTTTTACTATATTTTTCTCTCACATCATTTTTTATATTACTCTTCATATCATTAAGATTAACATTTACATGTCAATACTTTCTCTAACTTAATTATAACTATTAAAAAGTGATAGAAAAAATAATGTGAGAGAAAAAAATGATGCGAAATCATCATTTTCTTATTTGTAGATCTATTTTTGATACTTACTTTTGATATTTATATGATGTGATGATTAATGAAATTATAAGTAATGATTAAAATTACTTATGTAATAATTTTTTTCTATTATACATAGTGATTTAAAATTAAAATTTATCATATCTTACATAAAAATTACCATTTATCTTAAAAATATTCACAATTTATTGAGACACATTTTTAACACAAATCAAGAATGTGGTGATCAATGAGATCATAAGTGGTGATTTTTATTATTTATGTGGTGACATTTTTTTATTCTCTTTAGTTTAATCTAATTAAAATTCATCATATCTAACATAAGAATCATTATTTATCTTAGAGATGCTCACTATATTTTATAGACAAAATTTAAGTTTATTTCTTTATATCTATTATATTTATTTCATTAATTAAATTATAAAATATGTACATTAATATTCTTTCTCTTATTTTTTTAATACACATATATTAAAATTTGGTTAGTGAAATAAATATAATATACATTATCTAAGTTTTATCCTATTTTATAAGTGCCAAAAATGAGAAAAACATTTTTGTTATATAAATGTCCGAAAGAAAAGTTGAGCCTTTTTTTTTTGTCTACAATCAAATACTTGCAGCTCTGTGCCGGTTTTCTGGAATCCGGGAGCAGGTGGAATATGCGAGGGCATAGACGCAATACCGCTGAGAATTCAGACCCATTTTGGTAAGGCAAAAGATACAGGCACTCCCACCAACCAATCAAAACCATGACTCTCATCAATATCGTCGCCAGCACAAGCCCAACTACACAAAGTCCCAAATAATCAGTACTCACACACACGAGAAAAAAAACGCCCTTTCACCTAAAAAGACAAAGTCAGTCTCTCTCTCCTACCCTTTCAATTTCAACCAAAACCTCCACTCCATTCCCTCATATATTCAACTTACACACACACACACACAACACACACAATTAACCTTCCAAAAATACCAAAAACAAACCTCACTCAACCATGTCCAAGGCCTAACTAAACTAACCTTTTTGAAGGTCAATCTGTTCTTACATTCCAAATCTCATGGCCTCAATCTCAGGCATCTGCTCATCTTCCCCAACTCCCACGTCCCAAAACAACCATTCCCCAAAGCTCACCAAGTTACTTCGCAGCCAACTCGCCGCGTTCCCGACTCATCCGAAACCCGCCCCGACTCGCTTCTCCCTCGCCCGGGATGTTCAGGCGGAGCTGTCCGCCGTTAGCGACGGCGCCGCCGTCGCGAAGAGAGGGCTGGAGAAGGATCCACGTGCCCTTTGGCGGCGGTACGTGGACTGGCTGTACCAGCACAAGGAGCTGGGGTTGTACCTGGACGTGAGTCGGGTCGGGTTCACCGATGAGTTCGTTCGGGAAATGGAGCCCCGGTTCCAGAAGGCTTTCCGGGCCATGGAGGAGCTCGAGAAGGGTGCGATTGCGAACCCCGACGAGCGCCGCATGGTGGGGCATTACTGGCTTAGGGATTCGAATCGCGCCCCCAACTCGTTCCTCAAGGCGCAGATTGATAAAGCCCTCGACGCCATTTGCAAGTTCGCAAACGACGTCGTCAGCGGTAAGGTGAGTTCATAGTTGTTCATGGTTCATGTATTCCCTCTTTTTTATATTGGTAATATTTTTAATTGAATTTGTTGTTTTTGAATGTTGTGTCGCGGTTTTTGTTGATGTTGAGGTACATGGCAAGAACGAGAGAAACTGAATTTGATTGAATGTGTAAAAGTGTGTGATAGTGATACAAAGCCGATGTGTGCCTTATATAGAATAGAGAAAGTAACTAATTAGTAACTAAATAACTAACTGCTCACTCACCAAACTAACTCAACTAATTTGAGAACTCTAACTAATACTAACCAAACTAACTATACTGTAACAGTTTTGCTGATTTTGTGTGTGGCAATGTGGTTTTGGCAGATTAAGCCTCCGTCGTCTCCAGAGGGTCGGTTTACTCAGATACTGTCTGTTGGGATTGGAGGCTCTGCTCTTGGACCACAGTTTGTTGCAGAGGCACTGGCTCCTGATAATCCTCCACTCAAGGTATCCAATCCTATGATGCTATTTTTGTGAATGGAATATTGAATATTTGTTAGCAATGTATGCTATTCAGCCTATTCCTTGTGTCAATTCTAAGTAAAGAGTTCTTTGAGTAGCTCGTGAGCTTTTTACTTTACCCCCTCAATTTTGGGAATGAAATTCTATTCAAGTTACATGTATTGCTCTTACCTAATGTTGTAAACCTGTAATTTCATTTCTCAAGCATTCCTCCTACTCCTACCTAATGAAATTCAATTCAAGTTACAATTTAGGAAAAAGGCCATTGATTATTCTGTTGGGGTTAGTGGTGGTTAAATAGTGTGGCACTTTGTTTTGTTTTGTAAAGACTTGTGATTGGGAAGTTATACTTCGCCATGCCCTTTGTGAAGTAAACAGTTGTGCTCATTTTTTGGCCAAGTTAGGTGCTTCTGGAAATGAACAGCTCCAGATTAAGAACTCACCTCCTGCTGGTCTTTCTCCCCTTCTTCTGGCTGATTCCATGGGCGTCTCCTTTTTGAGAGCTTAGTTTTCGATGGCTTTTGTTTTTTGTTCTCCACTATACCCAAAAAAAACTAAAAGGCTTGTGATGATAACTTGGGGTAGTGTTGTTTGGACTGAGACATGTTAGGATCCAAATTGTGCTATATTTTTCTTACCTTCATGTTACCTTACAGGCCATTCTAATGTTTGGTTATTTTCAAAATATGTGAGCAACCAGTGTTATTGAGCATGAAACTAAATCTTTTTTTTTGTGCCTCAATGAATGCTTTGGACTTTTGACAGATAAGATTTATTGACAACACGGATCCTGCTGGAATTGATCATCAGATTGCACAACTTGGACCTGAGCTAGCTTCAACGCTTGTAATAGTGATTTCGAAGGTCTGCATGGAGATTATACCTTGTTTATTTGATTATGATGTTAGTGGGGCATATTATCGTATGTTGTTGAATTGAAAATCTTGATTTTTCTGCAGAGTGGAGGTACCCCTGAGACTAGAAATGGCTTATTAGAAGTACAGAAGGCCTTTCGTGAGGCGGGATTGGATTTTCCGAAACAGGTTTAATCTCAGGTTTTCATTTTCTTTTTAATTTTCTTAAAATTTCCTTATTATTAAATGATAATGCATTTAAATCTTAATTTAAGGTAGTATTTTGGATCACTGCTATGCCTCTTATTTCCATAGAATTTCTCACCTTGTCTAAAAATAATTGAGCTTCTTGAGTTATTTAAAATATTGTTTTTACTGTTCAATTGAAGAGTGAGGATAAGTTTTTGAATTGTGGAAAAATACTTTCTATATTAATTAATATAATATTGGTTTTAAGTATCTATTTATCATGCTTTTTAGTTAGTAGCAATATGCTTTTTGTTTGCACACATAACTTGCACATTTGCGGTCAGTTTGTGAACACTCATGATAATCTGCTAATGCATGCTATAATTCAGGGTGTTGCTATAACACAAGAAAATTCTTTGTTGGATAAGACTGCTAGAATTGAGAGCTGGTTAGCTAGATTTCCCATGTTTGACTGGGTGGGAGGTAGAACATCGGAGATGTCTGCAGTTGGCCTGCTTCCGGCAGCTCTTCAGGTAATTGGCCTTAAATGTAAATTAAAATGTTCATACTTTGATGTTTTGTGTTCAATTGTAATGTTTCTTGGTTCAGAGCATTGACATCAGAGAAATGCTTGCTGGTGCATCATTGATGGATGAGGCGAATAGGAGTACTGTGGTATGCATCAGTTTCTTAATCTTCCATCTAATCTTTTACTGTTTGAAGATTA
Organism: Ormosia semicastrata; assembly: GCA_029884595.1. NCBI lineage: Eukaryota > Viridiplantae > Streptophyta > Magnoliopsida > Fabales > Fabaceae > Ormosia > Ormosia semicastrata. The sequence continues at coordinate 118,457,175 of JAQQTO010000063.1, forward strand.
CTTTGAGTGCTGTGCCTATTTAGATGAAGGTTTTTCCTGTATGACAATGCAAGGGTGATACTCCATGTATAAGCAGTTCAACTAAAAGGAAAAACCTTTACTTAATGATTTGCCATAGCCATGTTTAGGTACTGCTGGTGCTCTATGTGCCAAATACATGAATGGTGGCCAAGTGTGAAATGTTTGAAAATTAGCGTGAAACTAGTTACCAACAAGTGAGATGCTTGTAAAACTTTTTGTACATATAGCATTTTCCTCATACAAATGTTGGATTTATTATTTGTTATGGCTAACCTCACTCTTAATAAGCCTACTGGTACTTGGGGTTTGGGGATATACAGAGCTTTTCAGAATTGGATTTAATGCCACCTTTCATTGGTTTTGAATTTGGCATTCCCAATCTGTTGAGTGTGCTGAAGGGTTTTGTAGGATTGAGTAAGCTTATTTGGAGCTATGCAGTTTAGAGACTGGTAAACTGCTTTGGGTGCGTTGAGATTTTCATAGTACCTTGTTGAAAATGAATAATGGCAGTTGTGAATGCTGATTCTAGGGCATGTGTAATTTGTTTCTAAGCTGAATTTATGTGCTTGCAATGCCTGCCTCAGTATCTACTGGTCTAGCTTCATTTGATACAAGCAATATGATGTAGGACAGAAAGGGGCTTAGGATTTAATATGATTTTCTTGATCAAATTAAGGATAGGAATGGCTAGTTAAGGGGTTACAGCGGGTAGGTTACTAAAAGAGGCATTTGCAAATTGCAAGCAATAGAATGCGGATTTAGGGCTCAATTGGTGGGTATTTGGGTGCTGTATAGTACCTCCGTGATTAGTGTTTGGGATTTGATGGGATGAGTTTTTAATGAGTCTGCCAAAGAAAATTGATAAATTAAAGGAAATAAGGTAGGGATTAAGAAGAAGAAAAGAAACCTAGGCATCACACCTAGGGTTTGATCACATTACAGTCACACAATCAAGAAGGTATTATGCTGAAATCTCATAAATTTGATCTGACCAGTAAGTCTGAATGAAAGCATTACAACTATTTAAATAGGTCTCCTATAAGTTATGTTGCAAGAACTAGGAATAAATTATAATCCCGTAAGGTTTGAAACCAGAAAGTGATCTTGGACATTAAAACAAAGCCTAATAACAGCTTCGTAGCATAAACCCAAGCCCAGATAAAATCCACAACCAGGGATTACGAAAATTACTAAAATATCCCTAGGATTGAAAAAAATAATTGAATAAAGTAACAACTTACTAAAGTTCATAGCCTTAAATAGTAATAATCTATTAAGGTGCGATCAGCGCCAAAATCAAAGCTATACCAAAATACTGAGATGATTTGATCTTTTAGCTTATGATTACTTGATGCTAGTGTGTCCTGCATCACTATATTTTAGAATGTTTCTTCGTGAAATGATGTGTCTTTTTGTCATCATGGTGAAAAACTCAATAATGTGGGCTTGTCCTTAGAATGAGGTTATCTATATTTCAACCTATAGCATGCAATGTGGCTATGAAAACTATTATTTTCTGCTCTAGATGGTAGTGTTCACAAATATGTGAATGAGGCAAAACTGAGAATATTAAGGTTGATATTTAAAAATGGGAAAATCTCTTTAGTGAAAAATGAGAATATTGATCCAATTCCAGACATTCTGGTTTTATCTCCAGAAAACCAATTTTTTTAGAAAGCCCTTCTTAAACATAGTGTGATTGATTGCGAAATGGCAATCAGTTGTATAGTACAGTTCCATTTTCACCTTTTGATTTTACTTTATCATCCTGGCTGCTTAATTTTACCTCTCTCCCCAATCACAAAGTAAAAGAACCAAAGGATCTCTTATTAACATATACTTTTGTGTAGATAAGGAATAACCCTGCTGCTTTGCTGGCTTTATGTTGGTATTGGGCTACAGATGGTGTAGGATCCAAGGTATGATTTATATAGTTTATGAATGATTAGCAACTGTCTTCTGTTTCATGTCAATATTGCTTATTGTTCTTTTCATCCTTTTTATTCCTCAGGATATGGTTATCCTTCCGTATAAGGACAGTCTGTTATTATTTAGTAGATACTTGCAGCAGCTGGTCATGGAATCTCTAGGCAAGGAGTTTGACTTGGATGGTAATCGGGTATGTGAATGTGATATGTGCAGCAAATCTGAATACCATTATTTTTATAATTTGTCCAGCATTTTTGGGTGAATTTCTAGAAGATTATCTTTTAATCATTTCATAGTTGCCTGCATCAAGAAACAGCTGAATGGACTCTGGTCTATACTTTATAGTTTTCTAATTGATGGTTTCTGTCTTAGTATGTACACATTTCACACCTTCAAATGGAGCCAACTTGCTTGCATCACACCTGAGATGTCATTAGTTTGATTGACACACTATTGATAAGGGGTCCTAGTTTGTATTGACATCCTAGAATTGCAGATCTTTCATGCTGTTTGGATCAATGTTTAGTGTTAAACGCTTCAAACAAACCTTCATGAGTTAATGTTATATCTGAATCTAACATTTTGATTCCACAGGTTAATCAAGGAATTAGTGTCTATGGAAATAAAGGAAGCACCGATCAGCATGCGTGAGTTTTCATTCTAGTTGTTAAGTTGGTAGCTATACTTTTGGTTTGAATAAAGCTAATAATTTTTTTATCCTAAACAGCTACATTCAGCAACTGAGGGAAGGTGTACACAATTTCTTTGTGACATTCATCGAGGTGCTACGTGATAGACCACCTGGTCATGATTGGGAGCTTGAACCAGGTGTCACGTGTGGCGACTACCTGTTTGGTATGCTACAGGTCTGACTTATTAGTCAATTATATTTTCTCATTGCACTTGGTGATTCTATGAAAGATTGGCAGTGGTTAGTTGTTCTGTTTGCATAGTGCTAAAAATTAAGAGTTTCTGCAGGGAACAAGATCAGCTCTGTATGCTAATAACCGTGAATCCATCACAGTCACTGTGCAAGAAGTGACACCCAGATCTGTTGGTGCTCTTATTGCACTCTATGAACGAGCAGTTGGGATATATGCATCGCTTGTCAACATAAATGCTTATCATCAACCTGGTAAACATATGATCTCTTTAGTCTGTTTTAGGATTTTCTGGATCTCAGGTAAAATAATTAAAATTTGTTTTTTTTACCTTGTCGTGTATTGTGGTCAGTGGTCTATGTTGGTTTGGAAGCTTGAGTGATGCAAATTGAATTATGTAACTCCTATTTTGTTAGTTTCATCATTGTCATTTAACTGCTTCTGATTTCTGATAATTAGGTGTGGAAGCTGGTAAAAAAGCTGCAGGAGAAGTATTAGCACTTCAGAAACGGGTGTTGGCAGTCCTAAATGAGGCAAGGTATGATGTAGCATTTTTGAAAATATCAGGCTTCTCTGTGCCTTAGCTAGAGATATATTTGAAAATATCAGGCATGTCTGGATCCTCATGAAAGTATGAGTTCCGTAGAGCTCTTTGGGTGGATATTTTCATATTGAGTGTTGCCACTGAGCTCGGATATATCCTAGGGTAGTCATAGTAGTGGGTCCCCCCTTGTGTCTACTTGGGATGCATCCGGGCTTATCTATAGTAAGAAGTGTTGGACCCCTTGGTATGGTGTTTGGAATTTTTGGTATTAACTCAAAATGACTACCCTACCTGGGGCTCGGATTCCAAATTTGTGCATTATGCATCCACTAAAAATATTTGCTGTTATGTATTAAAGACAATAAAAAGAGGGTCAATGTCTATCTGGAATCCAAATTCACCTTTTGTGCCTAGCATCCTTATTCTTTACAAATATATTGTCCAGTTAGGTCTATCACTAAGTAGTATTTATCTGTTTTTGTTTTCAGCTGCAAGGAGCCCGTTGAACCATTAACGCTTGAAGAAGTAGCTGAGCGTTGCCATGCTCCAGATGATGTACATACATTCCCCCCCCCCCCGTTCTATTAATTTTCTCAACTAGGTTTATTAACCACCTCATTAAAAACTCAGTCGAATAGATTCAGTAACATTTTTACTTTCTCTGCAGATTGAAATAATTTACAAGATCATTGCTCATATGGCTGCCAATGACAGAGCACTTATTGCTGAAGGTAGCTGTGGTTCTCCACGGAGCATCAAGGTTTTTCTTGGGCAGTGTAACGTTGATGAACTGTATGCTTGAGTTAGATTAACGAAATCCACGTTCCATAATGTTATAGATGTGTTTGAATACCCATCAAAAGAAGGAAGCAGCTTGCAATAAATTGTTTTTGCTGTTGGATCTCAACATCTTCAATGAAAATGAAGAATTTTTTGTTTGAGTTTTGGTGATCTGAAAAGGAGTCATATTAACTACTATACCATATAACAAAATGGAGAATGAATTAGGTAATATAATTAAATAACCTGGTCTTATGGAAGTTGGAACTGGTGACCTTTTACCAGAATTTTTCAATAGAATAATCATGATGAGCCTTTTCTGGCTGTGTTGTTGATGGCTTCGGAGATTGATAGGTTAGGCACAAACAGTGCATCTCAAACGCTCCATGTGACCCAGCTCAGGAAATACATTGTAATGTGTGATGCTACAAGCCTGACTCAATCGCGTTCCTTTGCGTGTGTCCTCATGCTCTGCTAACTCGGTCATTGTTCTTCTCTGAGTGCAAAGATTGATAAAGAATCCCCCGCCCGGGCTTGCATTAAGAGGTTTTTTTTTATATTTATAATTATCATTTTAATTTGGGAATTTCCACAATTAAGTTTATCTTTAAATTTATGTAAAATGAAATCATTTTTTTCACCGATCTATATATAATATCATAGTTGTGCTTGTGCACATACACCATGAAGGATACATTTATGAGTTTGGTTTAGATGTATACCTAATAAACGAAGCCTATAAAGGTGACAGTTCAATGTCATATGTTTCTATCAGGCAATAAGTATAACAATTGGGTCGATTCAAGCATTTTCCAATCAAATTGTATCATTGTTTTGTCCTTGATTTTTTTTATTCTCGATTTTTTGTCCCCTCACAGTTAGTAGAAGCTTTCACACGCAGCTGTCAATTGAATTTGAACACCGTTGCCTGGCTGTCTTGGGACTTCGAAGTTCAAAGTTAAAACAACATAAATAAAATTGCGTTCATATATATATATATATATATATATATATATATATATAGAACATATCTACTGATAGAATGTTTTATCATGAAAAAATAAGAAGAATAAATTTCACCATATAATTATATATAAATGATAAAAATTAAAAATTATTTAAAAGTTATGTGATTATTTAAAAAATTATATATATTTATATTTTAATTTTAATTATTTATAAAAGATTTAATAATCAAAATTTATTTTTTTATTTTTTATAATAAATACTTTTTCCACCTCTCACCTCTTATAATAAACACTTCTTTCGTTGAATAACATCCTATATATATATCTCTCTAATCCAACGTTAGGAAAATATTAATCAAGTAGAAAAAAAGTTAAAACGACGCCTTCTGAAAAGTTAGGATTACCGTCATGCATATAAACTCGAGACGTGGCATCTTATAAACCCTGACATAAACCTTACCATCGTCATCCTCAGCCACCCAACCCCCCAAAGAAAAACTTTACAAGTAACCATCGTCAGATTCCCCAAAAGAGTCGGAAACCCCTGTTCCTCATTATTATCTTCAAAACCCAAAAATCAAATCAAAATAAAATTTAGGTCTTTCTCGTTCTTTACCAAATCTGTAAGCAAGGTGTTGTAGCAGGTGGGACTATCAATGACCTCAAAGCTAGTTGCTTCCAATCTCCGTCACCACCTCACAAAATCAACACGTCTCCTCCGCCGCCAGCCTCTGTCCACAGCGGCGGCGGCTGCGGAGGCGGTGGCAGTGGCAGAGCCCCAACACCATGACGACTCCGCGGGAATCACGATGAAGGGTGTGAAAATTTCTGGAAGACCCCTTTACCTGGACGTGCAAGCAACATCACCCGTGGACCCTCGAGTCCTCGATGCCATGGTCCCTTTCTACCTCTCTCGTTTTGGGAACCCTCACTCTCGCACCCACTTCTATGGCTGGGAATCCGACAACGCCGTCGAGCACGCTCGCGCTCAGGTCGCAACCCTCATCGGCGCTTCCCCCAAAGAAATAGTCTTTACCTCCGGCGCCACCGAATCCAACAACATCTCCATCAAGGGTGTGATGCATTTCTACAAGGACAAGAAGAGGCACGTGATAACCACGCAGACGGAGCACAAGTGTGTGCTTGATTCTTGCCGCCATCTTCAGCAGGAGGGTTTCGATGTGACCTATCTTCCGGTTGAGTCCGATGGGTTGGTTGATTTGGAGAAACTTAGGGCGGCTATTAGGCCCGATACTGGGCTTGTTTCTGTTATGGCTGTGAACAACGAGATTGGGGTGGTTCAGCCGGTTGAGGAAATTGGGAAGATTTGCAAGGAGTTCAATGTTCCCTTCCACACTGATGCGGCTCAGGCTTTGGGGAAGATCCCCATTGATGTGGAGAAGTGGAATGTGAGTTTGATGTCTTTGAGTGGGCATAAGATTTATGGGCCTAAAGGAGTTGGAGCATTGTATCTTAGGAGAAGACCCAGGATTCGTGTTGAGCCTCAGATGAATGGTGGTGGACAAGAGAGAGGGATTCGAAGTGGGACATTGCCTACCCCTTTGGTTGTGGGGATGGGTGCTGCGTGTGAGGTTGCTATGAAGGAAATGGAGTATGATGAGAGGAGGATTTCTGCATTGCAAGGACGTTTGCTTAATGGGATTAGAGAGAAACTTGATGGGGTGGTGGTGAATGGGAGCATGGAGAGGCGCTATGTGGGGAATTTGAATTTGTCATTTGCGTACGTTGAAGGGGAGAGTCTGCTTATGGGGTTGAAGGAGGTGGCTGTCTCCAGTGGCAGTGCCTGCACTAGTGCCAGTTTGGAGCCTTCCTATGTGTTGAGAGCGTTGGGAGTGGATGAGGACATGGCTCACACTTCTATTAGGTTTGGCATTGGGAGGTTCACTACGGAGGGTGAGATTGACAGGGCGATTGAGCTCACGGTTCTGCAAGTGGAGAAGTTGAGGGAAATGAGTCCACTTTATGAAATGGTGAAGGAAGGCATCAACATCAAGGAGATTCAATGGGCACAACACTGATTATCTTCACAATGAAAGTTGATCACGTATTGGATATGTAGCGTGCTGTATGGGACATGGATAACCTCCCTTGGAGATAGTTAAACATATGTGGTGCTCAACCATATAAATAATCATTGGTCATCCAGGTTTCTGGTAACCTTTTAGAATCGTTTTGAGAATCACAATAGGTAATTTAGGATGAAACATGCTCATAAATGGTTGTGTATAATACTAGTATAATACCTTTCTGGTATTGCATGCATTTTCTTCGCAAGTACCTAAATTAGATTATGATGACAGAATAAGCACTGATACTCATAACCTGTTATCAAATTTTGATTTTGTTTTGTTGTTTTGTGCCTTGTTGATCTTTAATACGTATGGCCAATTACATATGGTGAATTGTTGGTTTTAAATGCATTTTGCTGGCAGATTAGTAAACTCGATGATGATAACTGAATAAAGGACAAATGTTCGTAAGCCATTGTCAACTTTCAAATTTGCTGGTTATTTTGTGCGTTATTGAGTATAGATGTGGCAACTTTTATTTACAGTTTCTAATTTATTTATATATCTTAAGTGAAGAGAGTCAGTTTTAAATCATACTTTACATTATAGTACACTCAAATAACAAACCCATGAATAACTTAAGTAGTCAGCTGAAAATTTGCTCCCTGCGGCTTTGAATAAGTAACTTCTATCTGCTATTGATCCTTGTTTTCTACTGAGTGTAATTTTTTTTGTCTGTTCAATTGTTATTTATGTACAAAATAAATGAGCTAACTATAAATAAATGCATAGTTGTTTGCTTACTCCAGTTCATATTTATGAAAGCTTGTTGTATTTGAAAAATTTTAATGTATTGAGGTGTTTTCTGTGTCTGTGAAAGAGTGCTGTTTCCAGAGGTTTTGACCAGAGTCACTTACTCTGTGATTGCAAAGTAAGATGGTGTTAATAATATCATCATCTGTATAGATTGGATGCTCTAGGTTCTGGTAATACAAGTTGGCAATGGTATTCAATCTTTGGGATGTCTTTTAATGTGAGATTTTGCAAATAAATGAGATCTTTAGGATGGAAATTGGGATCATTTGAGCTTTCCTGATCAGTGCAGCCTGCTGTTGATTAAGCTTCTGTGGTTGTACAAGTGTGACCTTGTTATTGACCAGTGTCACATAATTACTATGCCCCTGATGTGAGATCATTAATGATGAAGATGGGGATTCTGGTGTCTTTGCACCATAGCACGTCTATCTCACAAAAACAAAATTGGAGTTTCTTAAGTCAAAATCCAATTGAGATGGCATGCTGATCTGGAGTTGGATTGTATATCCTGTTTCAAGTTGGTTTATCCTTGGTTTACACTTTGCACATATCAAAATTTTAGGCCATGACATAATTTGCTAGGCTAGCGCAGCTTGCAAAGCTTAGTTTTTTTGGCTGGGACAATTTTGCGAGACTAACACAGCTTACTAAACAGTGATGTTGATTAGAGTTCTGGAGGCTGAGATTGTAGTCATCTTGTATCTTCAGGTTATATTACAATTGAAATTTGATCTGGTGGAGTTACTAGGAACACCATCTGTTACGAGGTTTGTTTATTGTTAGTAAGGCCTGTCACTGGTTTTTTCGAAAAGATGTATTAGTACTGTATGGACTAATCAATGTAGACCTTATTCTGGTTTTAGATTAATTGCCTCCCACACCTTTCCCCCTCCCCAACATAAGGAATAGTGGTTTCTAGGCTCTACGCTTCTAGCTTTGCTTGAATTCCCTCTTCGCTTTTTCTTTGGGTTGAAACTTGGAGCCATATTATAGCTCCATAACCCTAACACGGCTTGCTAAATGGTGATTTTTGTTAGAGTTTGGGAGACTGAGATTGTAGTCATCTTGTATCTTGAGGTTATTGAGGTTATAGTACAATTGAAATTTGACCTGGTGGAGCTATTGGATACACCATTTGTTACGAGGTTTGATAGTACGGCCTGTCACTGTTTTTTTGGAAGACGTGTATTCTTATGTATGGTAGCCTTATTCTGGTTTTAGGTGAATCCCCTCCCCATCATGAGGAATAGTGGTTTCTAGGTTCTTAGCTTCTAGCTTTACTTGAATTCCCCTATCCCTGTTTTTTGGGCTGAAAGTTGGAGTCACAGCTGATAGCCCCATCCCCCATTTGGACCTGAACTCTTGCATGGCATGTGAACCCAAGAAGGTAATGGGGGCATTCCAGATGTAACCAGCCCTGAGGATCTAAGGAACGAAATCTCTTGACTCTTGGTTCAAACGCAGATCTGGAAGAATGACTTCCTACCTAACGCCCAAGGTGTAAACGATCTTTTTTCTTCACGGATTTTGTTAATGTGTGCCTGTAAGTACATGGTAAGGAATCAAAATAGTATTTATTATTGGTGACTTCTCCGGTGCACAAGAAAATGTGAGTGCACCGGTGGATTTATTACATGGCTTAATCATCATGTGACGCTTACACATTTTATAATCTATGTCATTGATCTAGTCATGAAAAGTGGATTGACCACTATATTTGCTGAATGATCCTGGAGAACCTTTTTGATATTACTTTAAAGATTTAATGTTGGATTGAACTGAAATTCATTAAAAATTTAATCTCAATCTCTTTCATTTTGAAATAAATTAAATGAAAACATTTTAACCCCAAATCAAGAACCCTAATCCTAAATGGCCAAAAATCTGTAAACCTCCATTTCTTTCTCCCAAATCACCTTCCACCTCAAGAACAAACCCTACCTCGCACTTTGCTTCCTCCATTGAACCTAATCCAACTCCTTCTGCCACCACAACCTTGCTAGTCGCCTCTTACTCCACCATCATCTTTGTCCTCGCAAGTACTCGTCTGAAGTCCCATGCCCACAACACCATTTGAATCACTGCCATTCGCGTTTCCGATCTGGCGGTCTGTACCACAACGACAACAACAATGATCGATGACTTTTGCGTGGTGAGCATCAAGGTTGTTGGTATCCCAATGTTGCTTATTGTTCTTTTCATCTTTTTTTGTGGAGGAAAGCTCCTATGCGTTCGTTATTTCGCAATACAACATTTTTTGTTCTTTACCTTCATCTGCAACCTAGGGTTCCGCTTTCTCTGAGGTTCTATCTCTTTTATCTTTTTCTCAACTCTCTCATTGTCCTGAAAGCGATGGACTTTTTATGCCATTAGCATTTACAGAAAGCTTTGATGGATTTTGGATTATTTTTTATTTTTTATTTAATACAATTTTCATTTGATTCAATTTGAGAATTGAAAGGTATGTTCTGAAATAAATCATGTTTTGAAGATTTGGTGTAAATTACTTGAGAATTGTGATATACTTTGTATGTGGCAGTCAGAAATTTGATATACTATAACTATAACCTCTTTTTCTGCAGTGTAGATGGGCATATTTCTTTCTAGAACTAGCTAGTTTTTATGCACAAGGTTATAGTTATAATAATTTCCCCATTGACCCTAGCTCGTGTGGTCACTGCCAGGCCTTGGCGCCTAAATCAGACAGGAGAAGATATTTTTCACCAAATATTTTTCACATACAAAGGAAAAGACCAAGTCTTTCACTAATTGGGCTTACTGTAATGTGCTTTTTCACTGCTTTAGTTTTGAATCATAGTTTCCTACATCTAATCTCAATAAATTTTTAATGTGTGTTGCTGAGATAGGAGTAATTTTATATGCTTCATCCTTCGTGTTTCCAAGTCATGTTACAAATTGCATTATAAGCTGAAACATTATAACATTACTGGATTCATACATACATGGTAGTAGGACTATCCCAGTTTTTAGCATTCCTTCATTCACCGAATATATTTTGGATTTCTTGGAGTTGTTGGTTAGGTTTTGAGTCCCCATCAAAAAAGGGTTGAACTAGGATAAGTTGTAATGGTGTAAAGCTTTAATGCTTTTGGTATTTGTGGTGGGTTCTGTTATGTACTCTTGGACTTGGTTAACTCATGGAGTATGAAGTTATTTTTTTGCTTAATTTGTGCTGTAAATATTCTATTATCAAGGCCTAAAAGCCCTTAACTTATATGGAATGAAAAGGTTCCAGTTTATTTTGTCTTCATTTCTTTGTTGATATCAGGTTTTTGTTAAGATCTGACTTATGATTTTTGAAGTGAAAATATGGTAGTTTAAGACTGAATATGTGGGCCAGAACTTTGAACATTTAGTTATGAGGCCTTTCCCTGTGTCATTTGGAAGTATATGAGGCAATTTGCCATGTTATTTAATGAGTGATAAATTCTTAAAGTGATGGTGTTTAAATGAATGTTTATTTCTTGGTGTTTTGATGGTTCTGGTGCAATGCCTCTTCATGGCTTTTCAGTGTCCATAAAAGGAGGACAGATTGATATTAGGTCTTTGTGATGAGTATGGAAAATTCTGTTTCTTATTACTCATGACCAATCTATTCAGATTTTGAGAATTACTAGCTTGTGCTTTGAGTTACAACTAGAAGCTCTTAAGCTTAAACTCTACTCAATTCCTTGCTAAAGTTTCCCTCAAAGTTGACTGAAACTTCTTTTACACTAAAAGTTTATGAAATAATTCTTGCCCCACAGTCAAGAATTCTTGATTGTTTTCTTTATGTGAAAGAGTAAAAGAATTCTTGATTAGTTTAGGAAATAATTCTTTATTGTTTTCTTTGTGTGAAAGAATTCGTCCTTCCTAATGTTTTCTTTTATCTGAAATGAAAATAGTACCTAATTTTACCAATGAGCTTTGGGTTTAATCTATCATCAGAGTAAAATATGATAAACTAAAATCAAATATAAGCAAGGATTAAGCAAGGATTAATCTGCAAGCATAGACATTTAAGAACTATTGGTTATACAATTGGTTGCTTTGCTATATCGATTCTTTCTATTAAAAAAAAATGATTCTAGAATCTATATTTCTCTCTAATAATATTAAATCAGATGTTAAACTTTTATAGGAAATTTATAAGTATAAATATTTATCATGTGAGATTAATGCTCCATTGTATGTTACAGTTTTGACACAGAAAACTAATCATATTTTTGTTCCGTGTATGTGTTTTCTACAAGTACTAACTGAGCAAGACATATTAAGCATTGTACACCCTGCACCTGACTGGTATATGCTGCATGCATTGAAAAGCATCCTCTGGGTGCAATGACTATAATTTTTTAAGTCCTATAATTGGTCTTATACTGCCCATTATATGCATATTATACTGTGCAGTGTTTAATAAATGCATAATAAATCCTACTCCAGTTATTATACTGCATATTAGATATACATGTTTTTATGAATATGCATATTGTATGTTACATGTTTACATATTGAGTGTTGCTACTGAGCTCGGATATATCCTAGGGTAGACATAGTAGTGAGTCCCCCCTTGTGTCTTCTTGGGATGCATCCGGGCTTCTCTATAGTAAGAAGTGTTGGACCTCTTGGTATGGTGTTTGGAATTTTTGTTATTAACTCAAAATGACTACCCTACCTGGGTCTCGGATTCCAAATTTGTGCATTATGCATCCACTAAAAATATTTACTTTTCTGTATTAAAGACAATAAAAAGAGGGTCAATATCTATCTGGGATGCAAATTCACCTTTTGTGCCTAGCATCCTTATTCTTTACAAATATATTGTCCAGTTAGGTCTATCACTAAGTACTATTTATCTGTTTTTGTTTTCAGCTGTAAGGAGACCGTTGAGCCATGCTTCCAGAAGATGTACATACATTGCCATGCTCCAGAAGATGTACATGCCCCCCCATATTAATTTTCTTCTCTCAACTATGTTTATTAACCACCTCATTAAAAAAACTCAGTCGAATAGATTCAGTAACATTTTTACTTTCTCTGCAGATGGAAATAATATACAAGATTATTGCTCATATGGCTGCCAATGACAGAGCACTTATTGCTGAAGGTAGCTGTGGTTCTCCGCGGAGCATCAAGGTTTTTCATGGGCAGTGTAACGTTGATGAACTGTATGCTTGAGTTAGATTAACGAAATCCACGTTCCATAATGTTATAGATGTGTTTGAATACCCATCAAAAGAAGGAAGCAGTTTGCAATAAATTGTTTTTGCTGTTGGATCTCAACATCTTCAATGAAAATGAAGAATTTTTTGTTTAGACGAACTCTTGAAAGTGTTGTTGAGTTTTGGTGATCTGAAAAGAAGTCATATTAACTACTATACCATATAACCAAATGGAGAATCAATTAGGTAATATAATTAAATAACCTGGTCTTATGGAAGTTGGAACTGGTGACCTTTTACCAGAATTTTTCAATAGAAGAATCATGATGAGCCTTTTCTGGCTGTGTTGATGGTTTCGGAGATTGATAGGTTAGGCACAAACAGTGCACATCTCAAAAGCTCCATGTGACCAAGCTCATGAAGTACATTGTAATGTGTGATGCTCCAAGCCTCACTCAATCTCGTTCCTTTTCGTGTGTGTCCTCTTGCTCTGCTGACTCGGTCATTGTTGTTCTTTTCTGAGTGCAAAGATTGATAAAGAATCCCCCGGGCTTGTAGAAAGAGGCTTTTTGTTTAATTATCATTTTATTTTGGGAATTTACACAATTAAGTTTATGTTTAAATTTATGTAAAATCACGTCATTTTTTTCACCGTTCTATATATAATATAATAGTTGTGCTTGTGTACATACTGTTGCGAAATGTGTATTTTTAAAAGGATAAGTCTCCCATTGATTGGAAGTAAGTTTTTTAAAGAGTTTATATTTCAACTTGTGTTTTGAGTTTTGTAAGAAACAAATAAGGTGGTGGGTTCGCGCGTATAAGATTGGGCTGAAAAGTTCATGGTTAGTGCAAATCATTGATTTGCCCCCCCCGGCGCGTGATATCATAAAGTCCAAATCTTTTGTCAAATATTTAATTAATTTTTTGAGCTTATCATGAAAATGAGATTTTTGAAGAAGTCAAATTTGACTTGGTCTTCTCAACGGACAAATCTGTTTTAACGCTCTAATTTTCTAACGTTCTAATTAGTTTTCAACAAGCAGATAATTAGTTTCTAAACGGGCAATTAGTTTTCAACAACCAGATTCGTTTTCCAACGTTACTTTACCAACAGTCATATTTTCTAAACGACTTTTTTTACTTTCTATAAATTCTGATTACAGACTGTGATTTTAGTGACCAGTCTTCTGCTTCTCTCTTCTACTCTTCTACTCTTCTACACTTTCTCCTCTTCTTCGTCTGGCTTACTCACTGTTAATAGTCTCTTGCAGTTCTTGAATCCCTGTCAAACAGGAAGAGTCTGCTGTACCCTGGGGGATTTTCGTCTATACCGAAATAATCCTTGAGGGCAGTGCTTGGCACACTACAGACTTCACGGGTTTGCTGTTTCTTTTCAGGTTCAATTACTCAACAATCTCAAGGAACCACAAAACGTAGCCAACAACGCCGCTCTCTTAGCCAACAACGGGTTCAACAATGCTACCCCACAAAACCCACCTCCTGTTGTTGCCGCAATTACATACGCCAAACCATTCCCAGATGTTTCCAAGATCGAAATGTTCGGAGGACAGAATTTCAAAAGATGGCAGGAGCGTGTCTACTCTATTCTAGACATATGCACGGTGTCGCTACTGCACTCACAGCTCAAATGCCTGACACATCTGCTGATCAGAAAATACTTGACGATTGGACTTATGCCAATAACGTATGTAGGCACACAATTCTAACCACATTATCTAACGAATTGTTCGATGTCTACTGCTCATACAAGGAAAGCAACAAAATTTGGGAGTCTATGATTGTCAAATACACTGCTGAGGATGTTGGCAAACAAAAGTTCGTCATTGGGAACTACTACCAATGGGAGATGACGGATGAAATTGATATCAAGACTCGAATCAACCAATACCACAAGCTATTAGAAGAATTGAAGGCTGAGAACATCACCTTACCTGATGAATTCGTAGCAGGATTGCTCATTGAAAAACTACCGTAAACTTGGAAGGACTACAAAGAACAACTCAAGCATAAAAACAAACAGTTGTCCCTTGCTGATCTAATCACCCACATAATCATTGAGGACATGAACAGAAACAAGATCAAAGCTGCAAGGGCAAAAGCATTAGCTTCAAGGACAAATATGGTACAAGTCAATAAGAAAATGTACGAACATAAACCCAACAAAAGGACTGATTACAATAAACCAAACTACGTGCCAAGAGTGAACAATCTCACTTTTAAAAATAGTGGAGGAAACTGTTATGTTTGTGGCAAGCCAGGTCATCGGGCAGCTCAATGCAGACACAGGAAGAGAAATGACAATCCTCCTAAGCCAAACGCAAATTTGGTCGAAGGAGATGATATAATTGCTGCGGTCGTTTCTTAAACTTTATTGATGGCCAATGTGAATGATTGGGTGGTAGACTCTGGGGCTACCAGACATATTTGTGCAAACAAAAATATGCTTACCTCCTACAATTCTGTGGG
Organism: Ormosia semicastrata; assembly: GCA_029884595.1. Taxonomy (NCBI): domain Eukaryota; kingdom Viridiplantae; phylum Streptophyta; class Magnoliopsida; order Fabales; family Fabaceae; genus Ormosia; species Ormosia semicastrata. The sequence continues at coordinate 118,472,796 of JAQQTO010000063.1, forward strand.
GGATGGAGAATAACAAGTTTATCTTGGTGATTCCTTAACCACCAAAGTTCTTGGAAAAGAAAAAGTTCTTCTGAAACTCACATCTAGCAAGACCTTAGCTCTCAACGAAGTGCTTCATGTACCTAGTATAAGGGCGAATTTAATTTCTGTGACCTTACTAGGAAAGGTTGGGGTTAAAGTATCTTTTGAGTCAGGCAAAATAATGATGACAAAAAATAATGTCCTTGTAGGGAAGGATTATTGTAATCAAGGCCTGTTTGTACTCAATATTGCTAAAATTAATGAAAATGCTACTTCTTCTGCGTATATGATTGACTCTATTGATATGTGGCATGCTAGATTAGGACATGTTAGTGCTGTTTATATTAAGAAAATGCAATATCTTGGATTAATTTCTGGTTTTAGTGATACATGTTTAAACAAATGTGAAATATGTGCTGAATCAAAAATAACTAAAAAATCATGTTTATTTGTAGAAAGAAAAACTGAAGTTCTTGAATTAATTCATTCTAATTTAGGAGACTTAAAATAAATTATGACTAGAGGTGGTAAAAAATATTATGTAACTTTTATTGATGATTTTTCTAGGTACACTAGAGTATATTTACTTAGAAATAAAGATGAGGCTTTTGATATGTTTTTAGTATATAAAGCAGAAGTAGAGAATCAATTAAATAAAAAAATTAAAAGAGTTAGATCAGATAGAGGTAGTGAATACACTTTATTTAATAACTTTTGTGAAAAAGAAGGAATAATTCATGAAATCACACCCCCTTACTTTCCTCAATCCAATGGTGTAGCTGAAAGGAAAAATAGGACTTTAAAAGAAATGATGAATGTCCTTTTAATTAGTTCTAATGCACCTGATAACCTTTGGGGTGAAGCCTTTTTAACTGCATGTCATTTACAAAATAAAATTCCTTATAAGAATTAAGGTAAAACATCATATGAGTTATGGAAGGGTTATAAGCCTAACTTAAAATATTTAAAAGTGTAGGGTTGTTTAGCTAAAGTGATGTTACCTGAACCTAAAAAGAGGAAAATAGGCTCTAAGACTTCTGATTGTATGTTTATTAGGTATGCTGATCATAGTGCTGCATATAGATTTTTAGTTTTAAAAAGTGATGTGCTTGATTGCAAGTCTATAATTGAGACAAAAAATGTTAAATTTTTTGAACATGTTTTTCCCTTAAAATTAGAAAATATTTCTGAAGCTCTAGTACAAAATTTATCTGATGATTTATATGAGGATTTGAGAAGAAGTAAAAGATAAAGAAAAGAAACTTCTTTTGAAAATTATTTTTACACATATTTTGTTGATGATGACCCTTTAACTGTTTCTGAAGCTTTTTCTTCACCTATTGCACCTTTTTGGAAAGAAGTCATTAATTTTGAAATTAATTCAATTACAAAATGTAATACTTGGGTTTTAGTAGATTTACCTCCTAGAGCAAAATCAATTAGTTGCAAATGGATTTTTAAAAGGAAATATAACCCCAACGGATCAATTGAAAAATATAAAGCAAGATTAGTAGCAAAAAGTTTTACTCAAAAACAAAATGTTGACTTTTTTGATACCTTTGCTCCTGTAACTAGAATTTCTTCTATTCGAGTTTTGATTGCTTTAGTCTCTGTACATAATTTAGTTATTCACCAAATGGATGTTAAAACAGCCTTTTTAAATGGTGATTTAGAAGAAGAAATTTACATGGTAAAACCTGAGGGGTGTATAGTTCCTGGGCAAGAAAATAAAGTATGTAAACTTCTCAAATCTTTATATGGTCTAAAACAAGCACCTAAACAGTAACATGAAAAGTTTGATCAAACTTTAATTTGTGATGATTTTTCTTCTGTTAAAGTTGATAAATGTGTATATACAAAATTAGTAAATGATGAATGTGTAATTATTTGTCTATATGTGGATGACATGCTAATTTTCGGTACTAGTCATGACATAGTGCATCAAACAAAATATTTTCTTGCATCTAAATTTGACATGAAAGACATGAGTGAAACTAGTGTAATTTTAGGTGTTAAAATCATAAGGAAGTGTGATAGTATAATACTATCACAAGAACATTATGTAGAGAAACTTCTAAAGAAGTTTGGACATTTTGATGTCAAACCTGTAAGTACCCCTTATGATACTAACACTCAATTAAAGAAAAATAGAGGTGATCCTGTTGCCCAGTCTCAGTATGCACAGATTATTGGGAGTCTGCTGTATTTGATGAATTTCACTTGACCTGACATAGCGTATGCTGTATGCAGATTGAGTAGATGTACACATAATCATAATAATGATCACTGGGCCGCTTTGGCTAGACTAATGAAATATTTGAGAGGTACCATGAACTATGGTATTGTTTATAGTGGATTTCCCGCTGTATTAGAAGGATACAGTGATGCTAATTGGATCTCAGATTCATATGAGATTAAATCCACTAGTGGCTATGTGTTCACCTTTGTTGGTGGTGCAGTGACTTGGAGATCAGCTAAACAAACAATAATTGCAAAATTCACCATGGAGTCAGAGTTTATTGCTCTAGAGAAAACCGGTAATGAGGCCGAGTGGTTGAGAAATTTCTTAGAAAATATTCCATTAGGAATAAAACCAACCCCTTCTGTGTCTGTGCATTGTGACAACAAGGCGACAATATCTATTGCAAGTAATAAAACCTTTAATGGTAAGAACAGACACATTAGGTTGAGACATGAAGTGATAAAGCAGCTGCTGAAAGATAGAATTATATCCATTGATTATGTGAAGTCAGAAGTGAACTTGGTCGATCCTCTGACTAAGCCTTTGGGAAGGAACTTAATATATACCACATCGAGGGGAATGAGACTTAAGCCAATTTGAAACTAACAATGATGGTAACCTGACTTTTATGAGTGGAGATCCCATGAAAAAGTTTATATGGGTAATAACAAGTCACTTATTAGTACTGCTAGCACTGAATTTGTCCCTTCCTATGATGTGAGAATCATGAGAAGTGCTAGACTATATTTATTGTGAGGATAAGTTAAATGCTTTTAATGAATTTCATATCTCTTATGGGTAGTGTATAAAGTGTAGTATACACTTGATGAAATCACCTATATGAGTGTGGAGTGAGGCCGCTCCTATGAGATAATAGCATAGTCTTTAGAGCACTCATGAACAACTAGGCATGCGCATGGCCGAAAAGTGCAAAACGGCGTTAACACAAGAGATAAGTGAGGGTGTAGATGTGATCAAATGAGATTCTAATTTACACGAAAAATGTTTTGGTTCATAGAAGTTTAAACTTCACTAATTACATTGTAAGTTAAAGTCCTATTTATCTAGGTCTGGTTCATAGTTCAGAAGACACCAGATTCGAAAACGTTTACACTGATGATGTAACCCAGATTCTGTTTTATTTATTGTTTTTATTTTAATATTCTTTTTGAAATTGTGGGGGATTGATGTGAAATGTGTATTTTCAAAAGAATAAGTCCCACATTGGTTGGAAGTAGGTTTTTTGAAGAGTTTATATTCCAACTTGTGTTTTGGGCTTTGTAAGAAACAAATAAGGTGGTGGGCTCGCGCGTACAAGATTGGGTTGAAAAGTTCATAACTAGCAAATCAAATCATCGACAATCTGATATTTAACTAAATCAATTTTCTAATATTTAATTAATTTTTTTCAACAAGCAAAAATTAGTTTTTGAAGGGTCAAATTAGTTTTCAACAATCAGATTCTTTTTAACGTTACAATTTTCTAACAATCATATTTTTCAACAAGCAGATCTTTTTACTTTCTAAATTAGGCAAGATTAGTTTTCAACAACCATATTCATTTTCCAACGCGTTCTTTCTACTATATATTTTCTAAACAACTCTTTTTAATTTTACGATTCTTGAATCTTCTTCAATCAAAAAAAAGAAACATTGCATCTCTATGAAATTTTTATCTATACTAAAATAATCATTGAGGTCAGTATTTGACACACTACAGACTTCATGAGTTTACTATTTCTTTTCAAGTTAAATTACTCAACACATACACCATAAACCATACATTTATGAGTTTGGTTTAGATGTATATCTAATAAACGAAGCCAATAAAGGTGACATATCAATGTCATATGTTTCTATCAGGCAATAAGAATAACAATTGGGTCGATTCAAGCATTTTCCAGTCAAATTGTCTCATTGTTTTGTCCTTGATTTTTTTTTATTCTCGATTTTTTGTCCCCTCAAAGTTAGTAGAAGCTTTCACACGCAACTATCAATTGAATTTGAACACTGTTGCCTGACTGTCTTGGGACTTCGAAGTTCAAAGTTCAAACATAAATAAAAATGCGTTCATATATATCTAATCCAAAATTAGGAAAATATTTTTTTAACACTCAAAATATAATACTTGCATGAGACATTATGTTATATGTGAGTATAATTTATTATTTTTGTATATTGTATAAATAATTTCTTATCACGTATCATATTGACGTATAAGGAAAATATGATATAAATATTTTATTTTAAATGTTCAAATAACAAAACTCACAACTTTAAACGTCTTTCACCTTATTTTCTGCTTAATTAGTGCTCAGGTGTACCGTATCATATACCATGCCCACAATGTGACCCATCATCACTTTCCTAATTTCATCTAACTTCATTCCTCCATTGTAATGATGTAAGTAGAAACGTGGTAGCTGTGTTTTATTATTATTTATTATTATAGTGTAGTATTGGGTACAAGCTGTATTCTATTATTATTATTCCCTTATTTGGGTTTCTGGCTGTGAAAGTGTGAAGGTTCGGTGGGCGCGTGAATCATTCATTGATTCACTAGCTTAATGCAGAAGGTACCCAAGTGTCCCAATGGGATTCCTATGTCAAAATGATAATGTCATGATTAAAAAAAATGATTAATTCTCCTAACACATCTACTTAATAATTTTTTTATTTATTAAATAAAAAATATTAAATATTCTTTATATTTTTAAAATAGTTGTTATATTTAATTTTTTATTTAATATTTTTTATTAAATAATAAGAGAATTATTAAAAAGATATTTTAAGAAGATATAATAAAGTTTCATGATTAAATATTTGAAATAAGAATTGTCAAACATTACCAAAAGTTTATCGTTATATTGACATTTCAAAAATTTTCAAATTAAAGTCACTTCACTTCTTCATGATATTTTAGCCGTCAACGTGAAGCAATATTCCTCATGGCTGTGACAGCAAATTTCTTCAAAGCTGCTCCAAAAGCCATAGATCTTCCCTTCAATAGCACACTATATCTACTATGGTCACCGTCCTAACCAAGCTCACTCACTGGCTGTTGTGTTAGTAGCCAACAACATAAACAAAATAACAAGAAGAAAAAGGGTGGGCATCAAGTGTGACCCACCACCATGTGCTTGTGCGACTTGTGGGGACTCACTTTGGCTTGTTTTTCCTGGGAATTATAGTAAAACAAAGACCATAAAGTGTCCCCACCACAACGTTCGAATTTCGATCCAATTAAATAAATATAAAACACAATTAAATTAAATTAAATCCACCACTCCCTTTTACTGGTCAAGTATATTATAAACTACGTGCGCTTTATTTTCGGACCAGTCAGGGAATTTTTCCTTTTTCATCGCTGGTTAAATAAATCTGTAAATGCAACGCAATCGTCCTTTAACACCGAACACACGGCGTCGTATCACCATCTATTTTTATGATACGTCGCCGTTTAGCACAAATATATATATTTTCTTTTACCAACCATGTGTAATATTAAATTATTATTATTTTGGATCACGGTTCTAGTGGGAATCTAGCGAAATCACGTCTTAGAGGAGAGTAATTCTGAGCTAGTCAATAATCTCTTAAATTATTATTATTATTTAACATGTATTAAATGTAATTTTTATAAACATATATTTTTAATATGATTTACATAATTTTATATATGTCAATTAATAATTTAAAAACTTGCAATAGAGTGTATTTTTTTAAGATTGTGTTTAAAATAACTAAAATTAAAATTAATTTAATTTGATTTAAAAGTTATTCTTATATTTGAAATGCATTGTAAAAATTAAAATTTAAATTGATTTACCAATTAATTTTTATGTTTAGAATACTTTAATAATAAATGGAATTTGTTTTATTTTAATAATTTTACTTTCTTACACTTAATTACAATAAGAAAATAGGTAAATAAATAAAGATAAAATTATTAATTCTAACAATTAATTTTAAAATTAAATCAAATCAACTCAAATCCAATTAAATTTGAGTAGATCTTTATATACACACAACTTAAATTAAAATTATTTCAAAATTATATCAATCTCAATTTTAAAATTCTTCAAACACAAAATTTCATTTTTATAAATAAAATCAATTCTTAAAATCAGTTTAATGATACTCTAAGTCTAAGAATTCTTTTTAAGGAAAAAAAATATTACAGAGAGAATGGAATACGAAATTAGAAAGTAAAAAAACTCATGTACCAAAAAAATAAAAAATAAAAAGTGAGAAACCCACCAAAGAAAAAGAAACAAGCCGCAGATCAGAGGGGCTTTTTGTGAGTCTCTCTCTATTCTGTGTTCTCTCTTCAGTCTCTGAGTGAGTGAGAGAGCTAAACAAAGAAAGTTTTTTGGGTAAGCAAATCCCTTCTTTTTTCTCCCTCAAATCTCGCACCCCATTAGGTTTCTTTTTACTCTCCCTAAACTGATTTCACTCTCTAAACCTTTCTCTGCCATTTGGTACCCCTCTGCACTGAAAAACCCTCAAACAACTCTTCCTGCCATTCACACATGTCACATTGCTACATCTTCTGTCATTCCTTCTAGCACCCCTTCCAAGGCTCCAAGTAAAGGTTTCATCTTTTGTGTAAGCCCTCGCTTTTACTCTCATTTTGGTACTGCATTTGCATAGAACAAGGGTTGATTATCTGAGATTTTGGATGTTACTTGTTAATGTAGGTGAAGATGTTCACCGAAGGCCTTGACAAAAATGCACTTCGATGGGTTAGAGAGGTAACCTTCACACTTTAATTTTCCCCTTTTTTGTTTTTGGTTTTTTTGGTTTTTAATTTTCTTTTTATCTAACTTCACGTCTTCAAGGTATATCAAACATGGGTTTCTCCGAAATTACCTTAATATTTGTAAAGTTCTGATTTTTTTATGTTCTTGATTAGAAGGATGTTCCGTTCTGGAATACCAACACCTTACTATTTGTAAAGTTTTGATTTTTGATTTTTTATTATTGTTATTATTATTGTGATTTTAGAAGCAAGGTCCATACTCCAACACTACATTTAGATCTATCAATGATCCCATCACTGGTGTGAAGAGTGGCGGCGGCAGAGGGTTTGGGTTGCCACCCCCTGCAAAATTCAGAAGTGGGCATCTTCCTGCCAATGGAATACCTGTATCAACAGTTATACCAGCCGAGACCGGTGATAGCGGTTCGAATTCTGATAACGATGCCAGCGATGATTCGGAGGAGGAAGTTTATGGTGGCAGGTATTCGCTGGATTCGTCACCCCAAGACCACAGAGTCCCCGATGGTGCTGCTAGGAGATATGGCAACCTCACCCAAAGGGCCCCCCGGTATGGCAGTGATTATACATACTCTGAGGTCAGTTCTTCCAGGGAAACACTGGTTGGGAGACCTGGTGTTGTGAGGGATCCTTTGATGAGGGCTGGGAATGTAAGGCAGAGTGGTTTCACAGAGGATGAGTCATCGGATTCTGCGGCTAGCTCTGAATTCTCTACCACGCAGGTGGGAAGTATCAATGGGAGTGTGCCAAGGAGTAGAGCTTATGTTTCAGAAGGGTATGCTTCTAGTGTGCCTTCAAGGATGAATGTTCAAAGTGCTGCAGAAAAGGTATGGAATGGTAGATATAATATAACTTATTGAAGTGCATGCATGTAATGTGCCTACATACTACCAAGAATGACATTTTTAAATCCTAGATATATTAGGGATATGGCTGAGGTTGTTAGCCTGGCACCCTGTTATATGTAATCGCAAAATGGCTAGTCAAACATTGTCTGTATGTTAAAAGATCTGGTGCTTGTATAATGGTAAGAATAAGCAAAAGTTATATGTAACTCATGCACCTGATATTTTCTCCAGGATAATTTTTATATTTAAAATATCTTACGAAACTTTGGATGATGATAAAGAAATATTGCCTTTAAAATAGCGGCTTTCTTTTTACCAATTAATACAAAACTTGAGGATGCAAACTGCTGCTTACTGTAATTTAAAATTTATCTTTAATAAGACAGATGTTGCATTACACACTAACTATTGTTGTATGGGCAGTGTGTCTCTTCTTCTTGGCTCATATTATTTCCTTATAATTTTTCTCATCTTTGGATTTTAAGTGCTTATACCCTCTACAAATGTATTTTATTGTCTGGCTGAAATCAGCCTAACTTCCTGATTTGTGCTATGATAAACCGCAGAATGGAAGATTATCTGATGATGACGATGATGACATTCCCAGTGCACCCCCATTTTGTGGTTCTGCTCAAGAGATCAGACAAACACATGAGAAAATTCCTGCCTCTGGAGCACATAATACTCCAAACAAAGCAGAATCAAGTACATTGGAATCTATGTCTGAGGATAAGATAGAGAACCATACTGGAAATGAGAACCCTGACCAATTTGTTAGGTTAGTATATTTGATAAAATAATTATATCTCATAACACTTGAGTTCTTAACCTATCTAAAAATACATGACTTACTTGTCACACAACATATACGAATGTAAGCAATCCAATATCATCTTAATCTGGAAGTATATATGTTTATAGAACTGCTGCTGGTTCAGAGGCTGCTGCATCTTCAAATCCACACCCAGCTCGCCTTCCAACATTTCATGCAAGGTATCATCCTTGTTGATTGTGCTGATATTTTTCTCCTTAAGTATGTGCTTATATATTATGTAAATCCATTTCAGTGTTCTTGGGCCGTGGCATGGGGTGATCGCATATGATGCTTGTGTGCGTCTTTGCCTTCATGCTTGGGCAATGCAGTGTATGGAAGCTCCTATGTTTTTGGAAAATGAATGTTCTTTACTTAGGGACGCATTTGGGTGAGTTAAGACTCTTCCTGCACTAGCACTTTGTTCCCTCGCCTTCCTCAAGTCTTGATGTAATTAATTCTGGTAAAGATACTCTTGTTTTATCCTGTTATGTAATTCATGAATGGAAACAAGTGCTAATAACTGTACATGGTCTGGTTCCATGAGTGGATAGTATCTTGGAGAATCTAAAATAGGTATTTCATATTTGCTATGTCATGCTGAATCTGACCAAAACATTAAAAAAGAAATAAAAAACTAAGTTATGCTGACACTGTGGAACAAGTAAACATAGAGGTCGTAGGATTCCACTCTGAAAATTAATGACAAGGGGAACAACAGTGGACAATCTTGCTCATGTCCTTAGATAACAAAACTAGATATTCTGAGCCAATAACTTATTGTGTCCTCCAACTTCAATCTTGCTTTGGCGCAGCAGTATGTTTTGATTCTTAATATCTTGATTTTTAGGAACTATATACCAGTTCAAGTGACTGAGAACTTTTGTTGATAGACATTTATTATTTCTATTTGACCTTTAATTGGGATGTTATACTCCAACTAGTGGGATAAGGCTTGGTCATTGTCATATTGGAATGTTATATGCCCCGACATCCTAAATTCTTTTTCTTGTGATCTTATTACTATTAGATATTAAACTATTCAAGTGCCTCCGCTTAACATAATAAATTTTTAGGAGATTTGGTCCTTGACATGGTATCATAGCCTCTATGACTAAGTGGTCAACAGTTCGATCCTTGTTTCCCTCATTCTTCTAAATAAAAGTTGAATTTGAGCACGAGGTAGAGTGGGCTTGTGTGTTGTCTATGCTTCAAGTCCAAAGGGCTCTTGTGTGAGGGGATGTGTTAGACATAAAACCATTTAAGTTCCTCCACCTAGCAGCTTAACCTTTATGGAGAGTTGATTCTTGACAATTACTTCCATTCTTATTGGAATTTATTTATTTATTTATTTTTGAATCTGTAGATTGCGGCAGGTGCTATTACAATCGGAGGATGAACTAATGGTGAAGTGCAATTCAGAGCCTTCCAATGAGGGTGTTGCTCCAAAACCCAAAAAACTTATTGGCAAGATGAAGGTGCAAGGTACATTTTCATGTTAATTTTACCATTTAAATTGTTTAACTTCTCCATAGCGAGTCTTTCTTGAGACATCTTCACTTTGCAGTACGTAAGGTCAAAATGGGCCTGGACCCTCCTACTGGCTGTAGCATGTCATCATTAATGACACAAAAAATTAAAATGGAATCAGTGCGACAGCGCATCTCCAATTTGCAGTCAGCACTATCTTCTGGATGGCAAGCTCTCAGAAGAGTTCGATTTGTACCACGTTTGCCTGCAAATGGTTCCTTGGCACGACAAAGCTTGGCATATGTGCATGCTAGCACCCGCTACATACAGCAGGTGTCTGGACTCCTGAAAGTTGGTGTAACAACTCTCCGGAACAGTTCATCATCCTATGAAGTTGTGCAAGGTATGTGAAATGCAGCCCGTGTTATAATTATTCATTATAACATATCCATGCATTAAGGGGGAAACTGTAGGAAAAAAATTCCTTTCTGAAATATCTAGTCATGTGTTTAACTTAAGGAAGCAATTTGGCTGAATTGAGTTTTGGCCTTCTGTTTAACTAATGTACTTGGTTCCTGTCGTTATTCTTCTTTGGTGAGTGTGTCACTTCTTACTCCTTAGAATTGAGTTCAAGAATCAAGAAATTTACACTAAAATCAGGTGCTTAATACATATGCTGTCATTGTTTACAGGGTTTAGGTTATATTTTAAGTGACAAGTTAATATGTTTATGCTTGTTTGAAAAAGTTATTTTCTAAATGTAGAAGCACTTAATGAGATGTTACTATATATAAATTACTGGACTAATATTTCTTTATCATCCCTTCATAGCTGTATATGATTTGTGTGAAAAAATTGCATGTGCTTCTTTGGTGGAATTAGACAAACTCATGGCATGTGATACATCTCAATCGTTAGTAGCTTCCAATTTTATCACAATTAAAATTGTGTTCTAGCCATAAAGGTCGACATAAAGGTTGGATTGAATAGCATTGACATAAAGGTCTTGAGTTCAATTCCTACTGGGGCCTTTCAGTGGTAGGTCATCTATAAGTACTACTGTAAGCCTTCTCTGAGGCTTGTGGCATGCCCTAACCTTGGAATGGTGCAACCTCCCCTCCCCGTAAACTTTTTATTGCGAAAAAAGAAGTGTTCTAGCTATAATGTATCATTTCTGAATGGAGTTAACCTTAAGAATATGGTTATGAGATAGTCCTTTGGAAGTTATTCCTGTTGTTGCTGGAGTAAAAAAACTTTTCTCCATTTCTCCATTTTACACTTTATTGCATGTTTCTTACTTGTGTCTATGTGATTCATGATATTTAAGTTCTAATTGTAACTACAAAATTTTACCTACCTTATTCTCAATTTACTTATTAAGGTTTTTGCTTGAGGCCTTAAGTTTGTTTCATTCTATTTATTTTCTGCCTATGCATGTGATCAGAGACGTACTCCTGTTTTTTAAGACTGAAAAGCTCAGTTGAAGAAGATGCCATTAGGTTGCCGCCTGGATCTAGTGAAGCCCATTTGTTGTAAGTTTTTTTTCCCCACTTTTTAATTTCTTCCTGTCTTTCTAATCTTTTATGATTGTACTGCTTGAATAAATTTCTGACTACTTTACAGTTTTCCAGATAGCCTTGGAGATGATCTTCTTGTTGAAGTTCAAGATTCCAAGGGAAAGCATTTTGGCCGCGTTCTTGTCCAAGTGGCTGCTATAGCTGATGATCCGGTAATATTTTATATTGCAGTTTTTTCAGGGAGTTATTGGTGCCTGTCATGATTTATGATCATTATTGTAGAATTCATGTTCAACCTGAATGCAGGCTGACAAATTACGCTGGTGGCCAATTTATCATGAGCCAGACCATGAACTTGTGGGCAAGATACAACTTTATATAATTTATTCAACAAGTGCAGATGACAATAATCATCTCAAGGTTAGCTACTATGAACATAAAGTAGTTTTTCTAACATATGAACTATAGTAGTGAGAGCCTCAAATCTTGTGAGCTGTTCTATCTTAAACCACAATCATACTATCATGGGAACATAATAAACTTGGGGTTCTACTCTTTCTTTTGTATATTAAAAAAAACTGAGAAACTACTTAAAACTAAAAAGGTAATCTTACCTCAGTAATCTCCCAGGGCTTCTTATACAGATATTTTAAAGTTTTTTTGAGAATCTGTGTTAACATCTCTAGAACTGAATTTACTTGATTAACATTACAAGTCGTTAACCTTTTGGGACTGCCAAAAGTACAGTACTACAACTAAATTAAGTATTTTGATTTTACATTAAAGTGTCTTTACTTTCATCAGACATACCAATTGCATGACTCGAGTCTGATATAATGTAATATTTGCATTTTATAGCTAATAGGTGTCCCTTTCTTTCCAACCCCCTCCCCCTGGTTGGATGTGTTCCCAACAGACCAGAAAAGAGAAAAAAAAAGATAGATAGCCTTATTCCTTGACAACATAGCAGAAATGGGAAATTAGAAATTTTTATTCCCTGACAACTTATTCATTTGTTAAATGGTATGTTTTTATCTAAATTCCTTTGAGTATCCTAATATATTGTGCCTCACATAGTAACTTTCTTGTGGTCCCAGTGTGGCTCTGTAGCAGAGACAGTTGCATATGACTTAGTTTTAGAAGTTGCAATGAAAGTTCAGGGCTTTCAGCAAAGGAACCTATTTTTACATGGTCCTTGGAAATGGCTTTTGACAGAGTTTGCATCATATTATGGGGTATCTCAGATATATACCAAGTTGAGGTAATGTGAAGTTGATTTGCTATTTTCTGATGAAATATTTAATTTATTAAATGTGTTGTTTCACACTTTATCTAATTTATTATTCTTGTGATGTTCATAACGTTCTGTTTAAACAGATATCTATCTTATGTCATGGATGTGGCCACACCAACAGCAGACTGCCTCAATTTGGTGTATAATCTACTAGCACCTGTTATCATGAAGAGCAATGGCAAGACTTCTTTGAGCCACCAAGAGGTATCATTGACGTGTTTTTTATTCAAGTGATGTAACTTCAACTGTCAATGCAATATACTTTTGTAGTTTTTTTAAGTTCTTCTGTAAAATCAACTGTATTTTATACGATATACTTGAACTGATTGTTTTGTTAGCATGTGCTTACTTTCAAACATAGTTGTTAGAATCGTACGATTCACGATTCGAATCGTACGATTCGATCCGATTTGTCCCGCCGGCGATACAGAAATCGCGTTGAATCGGAAATGGCTAGGAATCGCATGTGAATCGTCTGAATCGGTGCGATTCAGAACCAGAGACATGAATCGCACGATTCTGCGATTTATGAAACGTGGAAGGCGTAAAAAAATTTCCAGATTCAAGTGCGAATCTGAAGGGGTGGACGGTGGGAGTTGAGAGTTAAAATTTAATGGCCTTTAATTCCTTACATTCACCCACGTTTTACGTCATTCTTCATGCAACCAGAAGTTCAAAACCATCGAACGTCATTCTTCTCTTCACATTCATTCTTCGTTTTCACCATGCTCTGTTTTCGTATCCTCACTGCAACACCAACCAGACTCCCTATGTTTTCGTATTTTGCATCTGCAATGCCAACCACTGAACGTTCAGTCACATACCCACGTCTCACTCTGCTCTGAAACACCTCTTCAGTCACGTTCTTCCAGTCTCTGTTTTCGTATCACCGTTCTTCTCGTCCTCTGTTTTCATATCACGTTCTTCTTCCAGTCCTCTATTTATCAGTGACAGTGTCACTCACTCACTCAATACAAATGGCTTCTACGGTGGCTCCTAAAGCTAAGAAGAAGGGGAAGAAGGATGTTACATAGGAACATTGTACTGCTCTTGACAATGGATTATATGTGAAGTGTAATTATTGTCCACAAACAATGTATATTTAAGTCTTTTATTGATGTGTTTCTGAATTGTACTATTCGAAACGATTCACGATTCATGATTCAAAAATTGAACAAACGATTCTCAATACGATTCACGATTTGACAACTATGCTTTCAAATTGTTTGATTTTTCACCTTGTCTAACACGGTATGATTTTTGGTTATTCTCATCAGAACCGAATACTAGGAGAGACCAAGGATCAAATTGAACAGATACTCTCTCTTGTTTTTGAGAATTACAAATCACTTGATGAATCAGCTTTCTCGGGTATCACAGAGGTTTTCAGACCAGCATCTGGTCATGCAGCGCCTGCCTTGGAACCTGCTGTTAAACTCTACAAGCTTCTTCATGATATCTTATCTCCCGAGGCTCAAACTGCTTTCTGTCATTATTTCCAGGTTAGTGAAACTTGAGTTTTTCATGATAACTTTTGCTAATCAAATGCACATATCTGTTTCATTGACAACTAGTATCTTCCCAGGTTGCTGCAAAAAAGAGGTCCAGAAGGCACCTGAGTGAAACTGACGAATATATTACAAACAATAATGAAGGCAGTCTGATGGATAGCATGAGTACGTCTACTGCTTACCAGAAGATGAAAACCCTATGCATAAATCTTAGAAATGAGATTTATACTGATATCCAGATTCATAATCAAAATATACTTCCAAGGTATTATTCATTTCTCAAATCATCTTGTGTAAGTATTTAGTTTGTTAGAATTTTAATACAGTTGCTCAAGCATGAGCTTTTGTTGGAATTCTACACTAGGCATTCATGTCTTCTCGTGTCATATCAATGTAAATTTCTGTTAAGATTGTGGATTGTTAAAATGTTGAAGAATAACTAAATTAGGTGATTGTCCCTGAAGAATGTGGATTAAGTTGCTTTCCTTGCTGTCAATGTATTCTACATCATCTTGTCTATCAAATTTAGTAGTAGAAAAATGGAATTTGAATTGCTATTGGTTGTCTGGTGGTTCTTGTTTTACAACCTTTGTTACATCTAATTTAAGTGTTCAAGATTGGCACTGCCAAAATGCATGAGTTCATTCCCTACTAAATATTTACTGTTATGTGTCAGCTTCTCATCTTGAAATGCGCCTGTCTGTAAATAAACTTTCTATTTATTCTATTCAATTGATGGTCAAGGGACACATGTCCATTATAGCAGGGGAAACTTGATGGAAATATTTAGTGCAATTGCTATTAATCACTTTCAGCTTTAATAGAAAAGTCAATTTCTAACTTAGCAGTATTTGAATGAGTAATATCATAATATGGGTGTTGGGTGATAACATGACAGTATGTTTTTACTTCTTACCGAGTTTAGTGACTTGTACTGAAGTCCTTGTCAATGTAACAATTGAAGTGGCAAAACTTGCTTTGGTTGCCTATTTTCAACTAGGATCTTAATTC
Source organism: Ormosia semicastrata (assembly GCA_029884595.1). Classification (NCBI taxonomy): domain Eukaryota; kingdom Viridiplantae; phylum Streptophyta; class Magnoliopsida; order Fabales; family Fabaceae; genus Ormosia; species Ormosia semicastrata. The sequence continues at coordinate 118,488,301 of JAQQTO010000063.1, forward strand.
TTGATTCTTATCAGAATGAATGTTGCACCAATTCAAGTAAGTTCTAACAAAAGTAAAGCTAGCAGCCTAGCACTGCAGCTGACAATAACTGAATAAGCAGACAACCACAGTAACAAACTAGCTTGTAGCTTGTATAGTTCATAAGTAGAAACTTGGACAGCAACAAAACATAAGGAAGGTTTTGTTTTGTTAACTCTGGAAGCATTTAACTTTTTTTCTATCCTTTGTTCCTGTTTATTGGATGTTTGTCACTTTAACCATAAGTTTTTCTTGGTATAATTGCTTACTTTTGTTTTAAGCTTCACTCACGAGCATAGGAATCATTCTTTGAATCACTTTATTTGATGCATTTCAAATTTTATCTTCCTTGTGTACAAGTGTTTTTGTGTGCTAGTTTGTCCAGCTACTATTGTTGGTTAAAGGTTCTAATATGGCTGGTTCCATATTTTTCACAGCTTTGTGGACCTGCCAAATCTTTCTGCTTCCATATACAGCACGGAGCTTTGCAGTAGATTACGAGCTTTCCTCATATCTTGTCCGCCAACAGGCCCATCGTCTCCAGTAGCAGAACTTGTTATTGCAACGTCAGATTTTCAAAGGGATCTTATCAGCTGGAATATTAGGTAAGTGTTGTTAGTGGGAGTATGGCTCTAGTTTTGTAGTCAAAGAATGAATCCTTGCTACTACATAAGTCTAACTTGTTTTATTTCCTTCTTAGTCCTATCAAAGGTGGAGTAGATGCAAAAGAGTTGTTCCATTTGTATATTCTTGTCTGGATCCAAGATAAACGCCTATCTTTGCTCGAGTCGTGCAAATTAGATAAGGTACTTATTGCATTGCAATTTTGTCATATTCCCATTTGCGTGTCTTCAGGACGTTATGTTCAGATTGGATTTTTTATTACCTCTTGTTGATCAATGTTTTGAAGGATACTTTGAAACTAATCATGTGTTTGACTGCATCGCTTCAGTGGTAAATTGTCTTATGCCAACAGGGTTGTCTAAATGCTTTGTTCTTGCAGGTGAAATGGTCAGGCGTTAGAACACAACATTCTACTACTCCTTTTGTTGATGACATATATGAACGGCTAAAGGAGACATTGACAGACTATGAGGTCATCATTTGCCGCTGGCCAGAATATACCTTGGTTTTAGAGAATGTATGCCAAATCTTCCTTAACTTTCATTGTCCTGCATCTTTCTTTTCCCCCTTTTTCCCCATGAATTTCATATGTTATCAATTTGCATTTTCATGCTTTGATCTTCGTATTTTATTCAACTTTTAACCTAAATAATGAGTCTAATTTGAGTTGAAATTGTGCTACAATGTAGTCTGTGGTAAGAATACTTCTTATTTGCCAAAAGGGTTCTTCCCTTCTGTTTGAAAGGTGTCTTATCAAAGGAGGCTCATATTTCTAGTTACAAGTTGTAACTATGACCCTGATACACTGGTGTTATTATTTCAAATTGAAGTTCATATATTTAAACATCCCCCCCCCCCCCAAACCCAAAAAAAAAAAATCTATCATCTTTCCTGTAAACAAATACCCATCCTAGGGAGTTTGTTTTCTTTGAACTTTTTTTCCATATATTTTTATTTCATCATCCTGAATGTGTTATTGTATTAGATCAACAAAAGATTGAAGAATATGAGTTTGTTTCACTTGTGTTTTTTTAAAAAAAATGACAACAGGCCATTGCTGATATTGAAAAAGCCATAGTGGAAGCTTTAGACAAACAATATGCAGATGTATTGTCTCCTCTCAAAGAAAGCATGACTCCTAAGAAATTTGGGCTTAAATATGTCCAGAAACTTGCCAAACGGTCGACATGTGCCTATGTGGTTCCTGATGAGGTGAGTTGAATTTCTCAATTATTCAAATGTTCTTCTGGACATGTACACTGTTTAAACTTATGGCAATGCTTTCAGCTTGGAGTTCTTTTGAATTCTTTGAAGAGAATGCTGGACATCTTGCGTCCCAGGGTAGAATCACAGTTCAAGTCATGGGGTTCTTGCTTGCCAAATGCTGGAAACACAGCACCTGGTGAGCGACTTAGTGAAGTGACGGTGATGCTGAGAGCAAAGTTCAGGAACTACCTGCAAGCTATTGTGGAGAAACTCGTGGAAAATGTTAGTAGCTCTTTGAAAGTAAATTTATTGTTGTTATTAACATAATATTTGATATGATGTCATTGCTAAAACCATAATTGGAGCTACCTTTTAGGAACACCAAATGCTTAGACCTATACATAGAGTGTAGACCTGATGAACTTCACTTATGAGAGAAAAGGAAATTCTTTTATTCTGATAAGACTTATGTAGGTAGAGCAGTAGTGCAGTCAGGATATTTATGCACGTGGCAATATGTTTCTAGTATTCTGAAAGTCATTATTACAGCTTTTTTACCGGAGTAATACTAACCAGAGATTATATATTATTACAACACCAGGATATTACTAATGCCTACATTGGAATCAAATGCTACTAACCTTGGTTGCCTTTGAAGTTTCTGTTCTCTTCATATTTATGCAGTGCAAGATATCTCAAATTTATTTTACTCATCTTTCTAGAATAGTTAATAAACTAATCAAGCATATGTTGTGTCCCTGTCTCCCTGATTTGCATCTTTTATGTTGTTCCAGACAAAGTTACACAATGCCACAAAATTAAAGAAGATTCTTCAAGATTCAAAGGAAACTGTGGTAGAGTCTGATTTAAGAGGTAGAATGCAGCCACTGAAAGACCAGTTGGCTAATACCATAAGTCACCTTCATAGTGTCTTTGAGACTCATGTCTTCATTGCCATCTGTCGAGGTTATTGGGATCGTATGGGACAGGTTAGTTCACTTCCGTCTGGATTTCATTGCCTTGCCATAATTTAGATTCCAGACTGAGATATTAATTTCATATTATTTGTGGTATTCCTTATTTAACAGGAAATTTTAAGTTTCTTGGAGAACAGAAAAGAGAATAGATCGTGGTACAAGGGTTCAAGGGTGGCCGTTTCTGTAAGTAGCAACCTATCGGCTTAATTATTAACAGTATTTTTTTTTTTTGGTAAAAAGTGAGGAATAATGACAGAGATGCTCTTTATATATTGCTTGTTTAATTATGAAATACAAAAATGCATCAGTTTCTACAATGGCTTTGTGGGGTGCCAAAGAACATTACTGCAGATTGATTATTGTTTACTTAATGTCAATTATCTGAATGGTAATTAGACCTGGTCTGCCATTAATTTCTAAATATAAGTTTGGTTTATGTCTTTTATTAGATTTGTTCTTGAAACCAGCTTGCTGGGTTTTTCAGCCTTCTACCAAGAAATTTCTGTAACTTAACTAGGAAGGCTAGTCTTTTGAAACTGATTGGAAGTAAGTTTTCTAAATCCTAACCTAAGATAGCTTTCGCTAGTGCAAAACTTGGTAACGAATGCTCTTCTGGAATGAGATTTCCACCATTTGGAGTGAGTGATCCCTGTTTTAGCATCGCATGCTAACTGTCCAACACAGGATCTGACATCTGTGACATACAGGGAGTTAAGCTGTCATATTCTTGGATAATATAATATCAAAATTTTGGTGTATGGAAGCTTTGTACTTTGATATATATATATATATATATATATTTTTATTATTGAAGATATTTTTTCTTTGAAATGACATCTGTGACATATTCTTATTTTATGTGCTATATATGTAGCCTTGTGATTTCTGACCTTAAGTCGTCTTTGCAGATTCTGGATGATACCTTTGCCTCGCAGATGCAGCAGCTTCTAGGAAATGCATTACAAGAGAAAGATCTAGAGCCACCTAGATCCATCATGGAAGTTCGTTCCATGCTCTGCAAGGATGCTCCCAATCACAAGGACAACACTTTTTACTATTAGGCCAATACATGTAAATATGAAGAGAGGGATACGGGTAAAAAGAGAACAATGAATGGGTCATCAATTTTGTAGCAGGAGCAAGCAACTCAACTGCTCCTGTAAAAGATTAATGTGTTCTTAAATGAGAACAGTACTTTGTCAACGTATGGTATATACACAGCAAATTATTCATTGTAATACTTGGTAGTAATATATAGTTTTACTAGCTTTTTGCATTATATCGATAAAACCTTGGCCTTGTGGTTATGAAGTGCAGTGTCTAACAGCATTAATGTTCTGGATAACTTGAACATGTTTTGGTGGTTTGTCAATCATACCTTTATATCACAAAGGTGATGATCGGTTATACTAGGTTTATTCAGGATCGTGCTGTATAAATATCCAATTTTTAAACTCAAGGTAATTCCAAGGAAATAAGTGATGTTATATGAGATCTTGTTGAGGATCATGAAACCGTGACACGCATCTAGAAATATAAATGGTAGCTAGTAAGATTTTATTGTTATGAAATGAATTAGAACTCAATCTGGTGGTCTGCTTTGATTGAGTGATTTAATTGTCTTTGTACAGACTAGAATATAAATATTTGATATGATAAAATATGTATTTACTTGGTTTTAATTCTATTGCACTAGAGATAGTGACTAATATGTACATTTCCATAAGATTTGGGGCTCACGACATGAACTTACAAATCAATCATCATTGGAAGCCAGGACACATTCACGCCCGTGTGATCCCTTATATTTACCTTTAAATAACCAAAATTGGACACTTCGAGAGAGCACCTTGGATCCATTCAAACACTCTAGGACACTGAATTACAGTTCTATACCTCCTTTGAGAAAAACACACTATCACACAACAATTGACCCCGTTTAGAAGGGTTTTATTTCGGCTTTTCAGAACTTATCTACTGCAATAAGCGCTTATGAAGCACTAGTCACTTACTAGTCGGTGACAACCAATCACACTACCATTCTTATGAGGTCATAAAGGCTTCAAACATGTTGCAACAGCTGAATATAGAGCAGTTATGTAAGAAAAAAACTTTCATTGCATTAGGCTTTTTCCAGTCCAAATTCCTAAAATCAACTTTAGGGGCTATCAAACACCAGACTAGGAAAAAAAATGCAATAAAATTAAAAAAATTCAGACAACACTAGCATATTCCACAAATCTTCAAATAAGTAATATACCAGAGTTACATCTGTTTACACAAAGTTGGCAAAACTAAGTACTATTGGCCCTCAACTAAATTTTTGCATACAACCAGACTTTGGCCCCTCACTCAACTTGTGTAAACTGATGCTCTAAGAGGGGTGTATTCTGATTCATCATTGTCAAACCAACAGCAACCAAGCCCCAATAAAGTCAGATTGGGGTTATTTAAAAAGAAATGAATGTGGAAAGACGAGAGAGGGAGGAAAAAAAAAACAACAAAAATGAAGAGAACACAAGAAGTCGTTGGCATAGATGACTGTTACAGTGATACTGAGATAAATGGCAGGTTGGGTTCTCAGATGGGGGAAGGGAAAGGTTACGTTTCAAGCCTGAGTTGTGAATAAGAATTTGAATTGCACTCGGAACATTTGAATAGAGATATTGACAAGATCAAACTATGTTAAGATCAATTGATCCATAGTGCAAACAATTGAATTTTACATCAAACGGAATGGAAAACCAAGCTGAATTGCAGCACAAGCAAAAGTACAACAATCACTACATCACAACTTCTCTCCAAGCTGCATTGGCAGATCAGAGTAGCTTCGATATAACTTGACAAGAAGTCCAGAATGCTTTAGTTGCAGCCCTTACAATAACAGGGTTTTGATATATCCTGTCAAGAATGACAATGAAAGTAATCAATAAAAATGAAACTATTAGCTGAAAAGAGGGAAAAACCAATTCAAATAACTTTTGTTGTTATACTAAACGTAAAAGCAAATTGACAACAGGATTAAACTCGGAATTCAGTATCAATCACAGGACATTATTAAATGTATGCTAACAGGCAGTAGCAACTCCACAGGCAAGCATGCCACGTAATTAATACAGGTTACAAATGTCTTGCATCAGCCATCAGGTGGATACATTAATCAATTTCTTAGTATTTAAAGAGAAGAAGGGGAGGGGTCAGGGGTGTTTGGTATAGCCACTTACCCAATGGCTGTAGCCCCCCATGATGCAACATTATAAATAACTTTGCTCCCATCCCATGCCTTTCGAAGCTTTCCTTTTTTCTTTTTCACAGAAAATGTCGTGCTGAGCGCTAATAAAATTATACCAACAAAAGTCAGAAATCCTTTCCCATTCTTTTATCTAGCTGACAATACATTGTCTAAACTAGAATACAAAAATTTATCTGGAATGAAAAAGGTAGTTAAGGAGTTATTTCTTCCTTGTTTTTCACTCAAATATATGGATGACTAACAAAAGTAAGATATCATACTAGGAAGGAAGTAATCACACTCACCTTCCTGGAGTTGATTAGGGGTCAAATCCTGCAAAAACCAAAGCAATCAATTAGAGAGAGAAAAAGAGTAAAAACTTCAGATATAACAGATACATTAAATACATAATGTTTACTACTTTACTGTTATTGATCATAGTTGACATTCTTAAAACCACATTCTTCACTGGCAGAGAGGAAGAGAAAGAAACACATAATTATTCAATAGGAGTGATTGTTAGGTTACAGAAGTATGAAAAGAGAAGTTTAAACTAGAAAGCAAAGCACCTACAGAGAACCACACAATGGAAAAGACACATATATTACATGATTACATCTCTCTACTTGAATGGGATAACTTATTGAGCATAGGGTTGCAAGAATCTATATCCATATCCCCCAAAAAAGAACAGGAACTGTAACATGATAGCAAGAGAGGAATGGAAAACAGCATATGATATACCAACAATAAAATCTTGCCTCGGCCTCTCACTCTCTCTCTCTGATAATTGGATGTTGTTATTATTATTAATGCAATATTCATTTTGCCACGTTTTTCCTGATATTCAAACATTACCAGCCTCAAAGTGGACATCTTCATAGAGAAAATAAGCATTACGAACTTAAATTTCATTATTAAAGAGCATAAGTTTCCAGTTCAATTTGGCGAACAAGAAATAATGGCATATAACTATTCTCAGGTGACTCCACGCGCAAGTGATTGAACTCAGTTTTGTGCAAACCATAACAAAAACATAGAGCATTGTTTGCCACTAATATGCAGTAAAATTATGGCGTCAGCACTGCTTCAAAGTAAAAAAGTAAGTGGTTGAGAATCCGTCGACTGTGATTCAAGAATATATGGTATATAATGCTCCTTATATTAATTAAAACTTCTAGTAGTTTTTACTTTTTAATAATCTTAAACGAAAGTAAGAAGAACCAAGGAAAGAAAAACATTACAGAGCATCAAATAGTTCTGATTGCTTAAATAGCATGGCAACGTATACATATAAGACAACTTTACAAATGGTTGGGGAAGATTCCCCACAACCTTTCAGGAAACATAGAAGACATTTTTCCCTGTGTGGAATTTGCATCTCAACTGAAAAGCATATACGGTGCCCGTTCTTATAGCATGTCAGAAGGTACTTTTAAGTCAAAAGATTTGGATTTTCATGTTTTTCAAATTATTGCACAAGAGTACCATTCAGACTATATCACAACGAATCTACCATATATCTAGGTATTAAATTCACAGGTATGGTAGAGCCTCCAGAATAACGAGAATATACAGATAACATACCTTGGTCTGCTTAAGGGATAACAAATATGCAGCCATGAAGCAAGCAACTCCCTCCACTATATCTTCTTGTCTAACAAGGACATAATCTTCTTGGTCTGAGTCAACATCTTCAGTTTCCCAAAGATCATTTTCGCTGACCAAATCCCAAGAATTACCTTCTTCTGCCACAACCCAAGCAATTTTCTTTCATTAGCATTCTAAGATTCAAACAATAAAGAGAACAACTAATAAATTCATATAAGATTGTCTTCACCCTAATCATCAAAATGCATAAATCACTTTGCAATATTGAAAGCACCAAGTTGAAGACAGGAATACATTTGGATGCATACCAGCTGTGTTCTGCGAAACTGATGCCTGGGCATACTCTAACTTTTCAAGGAAGTCAGCGCATTCAACCCTAGATTTGAGCAGATCACACAACTGCATGGGGGCACACAGAATGTTGGGTTACAAAGGATAATCTCCAATAGTGAAGTATTTTTTTTTTTTATCGAATCATTAAGTATGCATGATACATTGAAGATTCCATTGCAATACACATCACATGAGGATCAATAGAATAACAGCATCAACTGTTTATACCACAGCACTAATAGTAATTGTATCTTCAAGAGCATATGTTAGTCATCAAGAGCGTTAGTGTCTAAACGCACAGAAGTAAAACAACTCCATTATAAACTAAAACATCAGTGTTCTCCCATATTAAGTATCAAGCAGATAAGAACATCAAGGTAAGAGTATCACTTGAGCATGACATAGTAAATATCTAGGAGCATGGACACTTCAAAATAGTCGTCGTGCCCGTGTCGGACAATTCAGATACTCCTAGATGCATTCTACAATTTTTTACTTTTATTTTTTGAACTTTTATACCAATACAAAAGAGAATACCACAAAAATTAGATAAATGATAGGATTTTATTATGTCTACCATGACTCATGGTACTTTTGAAACATTGATTCTCTCTTTCAATTTAAGATTTGTGTTTTTATGTTAATTATATACTCATTTTATAAGTTGTAGCATAGCCGTATCATGTCTTATAATTTTTAAAATTTGTCGTATCTCCCTGTATGTGTGGTATACACTCGTGGCTTTCACAAAAACACGTACAAAACGCATCTAGAGTAAAAGGCCTCTTTCATTTATGCAAAAAAAAAAAAAACTGAAGCAGAAAAAAAAAAAAACTAACTACTTGGCCTATCAGCCAAAAAACTCCCAAGCTTCATTTACTTTCATTACTTTCCTTCCCTGGTTTTGGGTCTAAGTACACAAATTCGCAATACAAATAACACATATCCAAAACAAAACAAGCTACAAAGAAACCAGAACATGAGTATTCCAAAACCAATAGAAAATTCAAAACACAGCGGGGACCAGAAATCAAAATTCAATTTTTGGCTTTACGGACAAAATAAATCATTCAAAAAAAAAAAAAAAAAAAAGAGTTACCTCATCGGCTTCTGGATCAGGTGGCACACAAGGGCGTGGTGCCTCATCGGTCACCGTAGCATCAATATCAGAATCGTCTTCATCGGAATTAGTAGAAGCATTGATCAATTCAAGGGCTCTCTGACACTGTTCCAGCACAGCCTGAAGGGTCTTCCTCTTCACCCGAACCCGCTCCTTCTCCGAATCCTGGTTGTGGATTTTGACGACCGGGTTCGGATCGGAGACCTCCACCACCTCCATTCGGAATTGAAAAAATGAAAACCCTGTGGTAGATTAATGCGATGAAATTTTTGTTTTGTTTTGCATACACCCTAGAAGGCAAATAAATAGGTTTTTGTTTTTGTTTTTTGTTTTTGTTTTGGTTTGGGTCTGTGTCTGTGAGAGTCGTCGTTGACGCTGGGGAGTTTAGAGGAGAATTATTGGTGTGGCCGTGAAGACAAGGCACGTGCTTTTTCCTTATTTGATCAATTTTAATTTTGTTGTGTTGTGTTGGTGTTGTGTCTCTTCTTGTGTTGGGAGGTGCAGTGGTGAGTGGTGGTGGGGAACCGGGGAAGGAAGGAAAGGAAGAGAGAGAAAGGAATAGGGAAGAATGAGAGAGAGAGAGAGAGAGAGAGAGAGAGGAGGTGGCGGGGCCAGGCACAGGCAGTGGCAGGCGCAGCCGTCAGGATTTCGGGCACATGGTCCTGATGCAAAGTTTCCAAGGCGTTGGTTGTTTCCTTTGCATTGGTTCCGTATAGTGGGATGGTTTCCCAGCTACGTGAACTTTGCCAATTTGCCAAATAATGAATAAACGTAAATAATGTGTATTTTGACCATCTAATAATTTTTTTTTTTTTATTTTTTATAGGTTTATTTTCCTTTGTTATTATTATTATTATTATTATTATTATTATTATGCTTTCACTTAATAGTTTGTTGTCGCCAGGTTTGGCAAATATACGAGGATGGATTTTTGCTTAATTCGAACTTTTCTCGTATTTTTAAGGGTTAAAACTTGTATCTATCCTGTAAAAAATATATCAAAACTTGTAATATTTTAATATTGCTATTTTGATATATCTGACATATATAAGAATACTAATACTAGTCATGTTACTTCAAATTCATTCGATAAATTAAATTCATAATATTTATACAAATAATTATAAAGAGTTACGATCATAAAATTTATATATATATATATATATATCATTATCTCAACAAACACATTGTAATACATAAACTTCCCTAACAACAAGATTTAGTATAATATACAAACTTTAACCATATAAAACATAAATTACACTAGTCTTCATACATCTTCTGCTTCACTTTTAAAGAACTTGCATCTGGATTTATATAGTAACACAATCGGGGTGAGAAATCACAATTCTCAGTAGAAGTATTTCAAAATCAACATGTAAAACATTCATAAAGAATTTACAACTATCAAATTAATACTTCAAATCACAGAAGTACACGTCATCTTCATCTCAGAGATACAAAAATAATATATTCATCTCATAGATACAAAAACAACATCTCTATCTCAGAGATACGTAATCGCTTATACAATTGCACTGTCATGAGTTCATGTCATGGTAGCAACTGCCCATACAATTGTCATGCTATGTCAAATTATGTCTAATGTTTATGCCTATGCAATAACTTAAGTATAAATGATTAATGTTATAATACCAAATCCATGGCAATGTCATGAAATACGTGAGTCCTGAACAAAGTAATGGAAATCATATTCATGACCTTGAACAAGCACTGAAACTCAATTCCAACAATCTTCTCTTCGGGTAGTAAAATCCATCAACTATGTGGTCATCATCAAATGAAGAGAGGAAGTTCATCCTCAACTCACCACAATATATAACACACATATATAATCATGTCTAACTACTTCCCATAATTAGCGTTACAAAATATTTTTTATTTTACACACTCTTACTTCATTAAATACTCTTATTAGAATCTCAACACTCATTAAAAATCATTAAAGAAGAAACTACACCATTAAAAGGCTCTATTACATCACACAACAACTTTTATTCAAGTCTGGAAGCCACACCTAGGTGCCACCCTCCCACGCCTAGGCGTGATGGTGGCAGGGCAATGCCCTGTAACTTCTAGGAAACCATGCCTAAGTGTAGCTCTGTCACGCCTAGGTGTCAAGCTCTCTGTCTCACCCACGCCTAGGCGTGACCCTACGACAGAGTTTTTTGCATAATTCTACAGAAACAACCATTGTTCCATTGAGGAACAATGGCCTTCCAACCACTCAAACCTCTAATTCAAGTGATTTCCAACCTCACACAAGGTCCCTAACTCCATTTGAACTCTTAATCCATTTTCAAAACACTTCCACATGAATCAAAGAACCAAAACATCAAGCTTGAACCCTAAAGCTCATCTTCTATCTCAAGAGAAACCAAAGGTGTTTAAGTAATGGAAACTCATCATCAAGCATCAAACAACCTAAAAACATGTTATTCTCAAGTTCTACAACAAGATTTAAGCATAAAATAATAAAGAACAACACTCAAATTCCATTTTCTCCATCAACTCTCCTCATGAGAAAAGATGGAGAAAATGAAGAAAATGAGTAAAACAAGATTTCCCCTACCTCTAATGGTCAGAAATGAAGTCACTAAGAAGCTCTTCTCCTTCATTTCCTTCTTCCTCCTTTTGGTTGGTTGAATCCCTTCCTCTAGCTTCCTTCTTTGCCTTTCCCTTTTGTTTCTCTACTGGTAGCCAAAAGAAAAGATGAGAATAAGATGGGAAATATCTCATTTTGGTCTTTAAAAAGATTTAGGAAGCAGAAAAAGATGGAGGAGTGGTGTGCTCCTTTGTCACTTAAGTGACTTCCAAAATCTTGATCTGTTAAAAATACTCAGATTCCATCAAATTAAGTTTTCTAACTTCCAACAAGTTTAAAATAAATCTTAAGATTCATCAAAAATCTTGTTTCGCCATTACCATATTTTTTCATATCTGCTGGTAGTCAATCTGACATTAAAACACGCTCACAGTATGCTCAAAAATGTCAAACTAACTTCAATTAACCTCAAATTTTAACCACATCATACTCCATACTTTTGTGACCTAGAAACAAACTCTCCACATTTATTTTCACTAAATAAGCAGTTTAAGCCAATTCTGAGACTAATAATAACTATATTTCATACATAGTGTTACAACAAAGTGACTAAATGTGCTCAGAAAGTCACAAAATTAAACAAACATGTTAAGTAAGTACTAGGCTGCCTCAGTATCCATATACTTTACAAAACTCACATTTGTCTTGTTTCATCCTACACTTATAAATATTTTAAAATAATTTATATAATAATTAATTATTATCTTAAAATTAATTTATTATCTCATATAAACTAAAAATCATATTAAAGATAAGTAAATTAAATTAATTAATATAATTAATAACTAAAACAAACATAATATTCATTTAGATATAAGATGTTGGGCAAGGTAGGGCAAGTTGACCCCAAACACACATGCACTTTACTATGCTACGAGGTGGGTACTCATGAGTCGGGGTCAAATTGTCATCCTTAGTTGTTGCAAAATATTATAACATTTTAAATAAAAATATTATAATTATGATATTAAGCATGTTGATTATGATATTTATTGATATGATGATAAATTTTAAAAAATTATTTAGCTTTAATTTATATATAATTTATTTCTAAAATGTTTAATTGGTATAATTTACTTTTATATATCTAAATGCATTTACTCTTTATCATCTATTGAATAGCCTAAATCTTAGATATGCTAATTTTTTGAAGTCAGACTGCAAGCAATATCTTTTGTTAATCCCTTAGTCTCGGTGTGAGTGGCATGCCTTTAATTGGACCAGGAGGTAGATTAGTTAAGGTGCACGTAAGTTGACCCAGAGACTATCTGACCACAATACCAACAATAAAATATATTACATAGCCTATGCAGGTTAGCTTATCTAGTTCAAGAGGTTAGGATAATGTTATACTTCGACACTCCCTAAATGTGTGAATTTAGATTTATTTTTAGCCAATAATTCTATTAGCGAGATCTCCTAGTGCTAATCAGCACCTAGGAAGTATTGATAATTCAAAATAGTTGTCGTACTGGTATTCGATACGTATCACATTAGATACTTCTAGGATACTTTTAGATATTTCTAACTTATATCATTCAATTATTTTTTGAATTTTTATAGTAACACTAGTGGGATACCACAATGATCATAGAGATGATAGTATTTTGTTGTCTCTATAATGACTAAAGTTGACTTATGAAACATTGTTGTCTTTATTCTAGTTTAGGATTAATGAATTTATGTTTATATTATATTAATTTGGTTTAAATATGTTTTTGGTCCTTGAAAATATAACACTTTTTTTTTGGTACATAAGAAACACAAAAAGCAAGGCTAGCTCCTAGGAAAAACAACACCCATGGAGTCAGCCAACAAAAGAGAACCTAATCCGATAGGCGGACTGTGCCAAATGGAACTAGAGGCATCTCCCTTAGCTCCCAGCTTTGCAAGAAAGTCAACACAAAAGTTTCCCTCATGAAGCACATGCTCCAATCTCACCTCCCAATTAACAACCATCATATATTGGATTTCCAAGATAATGCATGCAAATTTATGGAAGGAAATATCCCTCTTAGCTAAAAGAGTAATATTGTCAAGCGAACCAGTCTAGTATATGAGTTTAGAAACTCCCGCATCATGAGCAAGCTGCAAGCCAAACAACAATGCCATTAATTCAACATGTAAGATAGTGGTGTGGCCAATGTGACCAAAAAACCCATCAACCAAGAACCATCATCTTTCCTAATAAGACCTCTAAAACCTGCTCTCCCAAGGTTCCTAAGAGCACTACCATCCACATTTAGTTTATGAAAGCCGGGGGAAGGTAAGATCCATTTAACCATTCAAACATGGCCAGGAATATTGATAGAGGATTCGAAAACTAGTTTCATCAAATCACACATATGAAAAATTTGACTCTAAAGATAAGTAGGACTCCATTGCTCATTAGCAATAACCTGAGCATTTCTAGCTTGCCTAATCCACCGTAACTCGAAGAGAAACAACTCCCCAAAACCATACTAGAGCATTGACAAAGCCATTCCTCAAGGTTAAGAGCAAAGAAATTAGGAATGTTGGACAGATCAAGCAAGTCCCATATTCTCCTCGAACAAGGGCACTCTCTAAGGCAATGCAAAGTATCTTCTAAGGGATGAGAATAATGGTTGCAAGAAAGGTTGCTTGCCAGCAACAACCACATATAGAGCCTATAATATAAAGGCTCTCATACTTTACATGGTACCAATGGCCATTTAACTAGACCCTTCCCACCACTGGCTGGGATAAATCAATTTCCATATAAACACGAACAAACTTGCCCCTAGCAACATTCTTTGTATTAAAATCTACCTTAATGAAAACCTCTATTGCAGATGCCATTGCCAAAAGAAAACTCTCATCATAGAAGACTAAGTTCAACCCCAAAAATCTAATCCACACCAGAGTCCTGTTAATGATAGCAGAAGGAGATATAAACTCAGGTGACCATGTTTGCATTACCAAGTAGTGGTTGAAAAGCATCCACAACCCCCCTTAACCTTCTCCCTATCCACCTCCAAATCAAACTTCACCATGAAAAAAACCATTACCTACATCCATCAAGTCAAACCCCCTAACAACTTTCCAAAGAGCATTAAAGACAATCTCTCAAAACCACAACGCCTAGATTCTTTCCAAGCAACTTGACTACTAATGCATCCCGCCATGGAACACAAAGTTCCTCAAACACTTCGTCATTGAGAAAAACTTTTGGTTTGAGCCTGTTACCCCCCTCATGTTCCACCCTCACTAGGTTTTGTTAGATCAAATCTTCCTTAACTATAGGTGGAGGTATACGATGATTTCCTATAACCTTATCCCTAAAATTCATAATTAGTTTGTCAAAGGCTCCAGTGAACCTAGCCCCTCTATTCGGTGGCTTCTCCAGTGGTAGTCGATCTTTGTCACCATGAGTAGTGAAAACAAAGCTCGTAGAAGTCTCCATAACCCCCTAACCCTTTGTTTGAGGAGTGTTCCTTTAGTTTTGGTCCCTACAATTTTCTTTTGGTTACAGTACTTGTTATTAGTGAGTCTCTGTTAAGTGCTTATATGACAAACAAAGCTATTGACATATGGTATCAGTGAGTGAAACCTCTGTTTACCATGTAAACACTTAATAGAGGCTCTATTAACAACAAGTACTAAAACCCCAAAAAAAAAAGAGGGACAAAAACTAAAACGTGCTATATTTTTAAAGACCTAAAACATATTTAAGACTATTAAATTTATATGCTATATCTTAGCGTATCATATATCCTAAATTTTTTAAATTTTATCAATCCATATATCAGTATTGTGTTGTATTTGTATCTCGTATTAGTTTCGATGCTTCGTAGTCGACTATGGTGAGTAGCCTTTGTATGAGAAAATTTTTTAGTACCTCAAAGTAATCGTTTGGATAGACCTCTTCGAGATTCTAAACATGCCACTGGTGCCTTGTGTAACACCCGTGAAAGTATGATAGACTTGTATATGGTTACAGAGGTAGCCTAACGTTAGTTTGTTATGCCTGTGAAGTTTTGTAATCATATGAGCATGTTTAGTCACTTTAATGTAACTCTATGTGTGAAATATAGCTGTTTTCAGCCCTAATTTTGACTTAAACTGCTTAGTTTGTGGAAATAAGTGTGGAGAACTTATTTCTAGGTTACAAATATGTGGAAGTAGTTTTGGATAAAGTTTGAGATTTATCCGAGTTAGTTTGACATTTTTAAGCATACTGGTTGTGTGTTTTAGTGTCAAATTAACCCCTAGCAGATATGAAAAATGTGAATATGGTGTAACAAGATTTTTAATGAATCTTAAAATTTATTTTAAGCTTGTTGGAAGTTAGAAAACTTAGTTTTGTGATAACTAAGCGTTCTTAACTGTTCAAGTGAATTTTGGTCACTTAAGTGACCAAAATAGGAGGGCACGACCCTTGTTTCTAATTCTTAGCCTATTTAAGGTTAAAATGAGAAGTTGTTCTCATTTTTCTCATCTCATCTCACGGTTGCCACGGGAAAAGCAAAGGAGAATGTAAATCAAAGTGCTAAGGGAGAATGATTAACAACTAAGCAAGGAAGAGAGCTTAGCTTTACAGAGGAACGGTTAACCGACTTCATTTATGGGAATTGAGGTAGGGGGAACCTTGTTTTCACACTTTCTTTCCATATTCTTCATTAGGTTATTTAGATTGCTTGATGCGAATAATGGACTTATAGTGTGATGTTAGTGTTTTTGGCTTGAATCTTGTTGGAGAACTTGAGGATGACTTGTTTATGAGTTGTTGGGTATAAAGAAATGGATTTCCAGCCCTTATATGCTTTAAATCCCACTTGAGTTGAGTTTTGGGGTTTTAGGTTTTGTATTAAATGATTTTCCATGATTTGTAATTTTAAGTAAAATTGAGGTGGATTAAGAGTTGCTATGAGTAGTTGGATCTTGTTAGAGGTTGGAAATCACTTGAAATCGAGTTTTAAGTGATTGGAAGATGATCTAGTTCCAATGGAACAGTACCTGTATTTGCAGAATTCTACAGATTCTGAGTTTTGCAGTGGGCGCCGCGGAGTAAGGTATAACATGCCACAGTGTGTGAGTGATGCACGTCCAGAATTTGGGACCCGAGAAATGGGCGCTGCGACGTGGCACTTGGAGTGTCGCAATGTGTTGAAGAACAGGGATGCACACCGCGGCGTGGCACAAGGATGTCACGACATGTGCAGCATTTCTTACTAGTACTTAAATTCGTGGCTCGGGCGCCGCAGCATGGCACAGGGCATACCGCAGCGTGAATGCTAGAAAACAACTAGGTGTTGTGTTGGATTGCCTTGGGGTCTTCCAATGGTGTAATTTCTTCATTTATGCTTCTTTTTTAGTATGGAGACTCTAATAGGGGTATTTTAATGAAGTGGTTGTGTGGTGAATTTAAATCATTTAATATGTTAATTATTGTGGTATTTAATATCATTGTATTTCATGTTAGTAGTTTGGAATGTAAATCAATTGATATGCTAGTTATGGTAGTAATTGGCGTTATTATTGTTCCGTAGCTATGTTGATGAGGTTGAGTCCTCATTGTTGATGATCATAATGTGATTTTAAATGAGTAGGTAATCAATCCTTCCTATCACAGAGATCATTATTGTGATCAAATATGATTTTGAATGAGTAGGTAACCAATCCTTCCTATCATAGTGGTCATTGTTGAAGACCGTGTAGTTGATGAGACTTCACTATTGGAGAGGGTGATCATACATGATTGTAAATGAAGAGGTAACATACCTTCTCAATCATAGTGATGAGTTGAGGATGGTCTTTCCCTCACACCCCATGGATTAACTGGAACTGGGTTTCCAGTGCTTGTTCAAAGTTTATGGAACTGGGTTCCTTTGTTTTATTCAAGGTTCATGCATTTCATGACATTGCCATGGAACTGGGTTCTTGTAAATGATATCATACATTATGCATTTCATATTTATGTTATTGCATAGGCATGAACACTAGACATAAATTGGCATAGCATGACGATTGTATGGGCGGTTGCTATCATGACATATTCATGCATTGAAGTTGTACGGGCAATTGCGTGTCTCTGAGATAGAGATGCTGTTTGCTTCTGCGGTTGAAGTGCTTATTTGATAATTGAGTATATTATCTGTTTGTATATGTTTATATATACTGATATTGGAATACTTCTACTGAGATATGTTTTCTCACTCCGATTATGTTGCCATGTAAATCCAGGTGCTAGTTCCTCAAAAGGGAAGGAGAAGATGGATGGAGATTAGTATAGTTATATGTTTTTTGATGAAAAAGCTTGTATAATATGCTAGTTTTTGTTGTTGTAAAAGTTTATGTATTACAATATGCCTTGGAGGCAGTGATGTATATATATAACCTTTGTTATCTTGACTCTTCATATTTACTCATTATGTATGAATGATATGGGTTAGTGGTTGAATGTTAGAAGTGGCATGGTCAATTTTAATTATTCTTTTATATGACGATATATCTAAATAGTAAATCTTGGGATGTTACACCTTGACTAATAATATTAAAGTAACATATCCTTAATATTTTTTTTTGAAGGGTTTTGGAAATCAATTAGTAGGGATGAAAATATTTTAGGCTAGATTAAGTTTTGCCTAAATAGGTTTAGGCCTATTTTATAAAACATCGGCCTGAGTCTGGCTTATTATCTATCATATTCTTTTTTTGGAGACTTGGTCTGGCTTGTATATGAAACATAAAAGCTTGACTTGACCCGAGAACTTATTTAAAGGTCTACATTAAATGAAAGCCTTCATATAGGCCAAGAAACTTAACATTTTAATTATTAAATAGGTATAACATTTAACAAAATTATTAAATTCTGTATAAACTAAATATATTATACTAATGTATAAATAAATTATGTAAGTATTATAAATTTTTAATTATATAAATAATAAAACATATAGGCTAGCCTGGTAGGCCAAATAGATTTTTACAAAAGCCTAAGCCTTAGTCTACATAGTTAAATAGGTTTTTCTAAAAGTCTAACTATGACTTATTTATTAAATAAGTTAGG
The DNA here is from genome assembly GCA_029884595.1 of Ormosia semicastrata. Lineage (NCBI taxonomy): Eukaryota > Viridiplantae > Streptophyta > Magnoliopsida > Fabales > Fabaceae > Ormosia > Ormosia semicastrata. Next base: position 118,507,078 of record JAQQTO010000063.1, read on the forward strand.
CTATAAGCCTTTTGTAGGTTGCCAGACCTATTCCCAACCCTATTAATTAGGTAATAAGTGTAAGTTTTTTTTTAGTTTAGACAAGTGTTAAACATTAATTATTTAATAATAAACTAAAGATGTATTCTCAAATACATCGGTTTAGAAAAGGATGGGATAAACATGTTGTTCGAGATAGACTTGTATTAGTTGATGATTATTTAATGTAGTAAGTGACTAGCTACATACACATGTGATTAGTTAATAGCTAATTATTCTCTCATTCTATATAAGTTATATGATTAACTTATTGTACATACTGTTACTGATTTAGTAAAATTTACATTTCTCATTCTATCTTAATTCTCTCATCTTTGCCATGTTTTATAACATGATATCAGAACAATATTACTTCCCACGAAAATTCTTCTTTCCACTGCATATTATGCATTCTTTTTTCTTTATTTTTCTTTCATTTTCTTTGTCATTTTCTCTCACTTTCTCATTTTTTCCCTCCACCTCCATATTCAATCTTGTCACTTTTCGTTGATTTTCCTTTAAAGCTCATTTTTCTATCATTCTTCTTCCTTCACTTTCCCCTCAATTTCTCCTCTTCCATCATATTCCACTCTCTCTTTATCTCTAATCTTTGATTTTTGGTTGGATTTTACTCATTTCTTCTTTTTCATTCAATTTCTCTAAATTAGTTTCAATTTCAGTGACATTACCTCATCGCCCTCTATTTTCTGGTGAGGTTCCTCCGATTTGCATTCCGAAATGCGCGATAGATCTATATGTGCTTGGATCTATAATTCTTCTCGTCACCATGGAAGATCTGGTTGTGTGCGATCTCTCTAGTCCTTCCTTGGTGCTACGTAAGTGTGGTAGATTTGGTGGTTTGTTCACTCAATGTAGTGGATAGACATTCATAACTTCCAACAATAATTGTCCTTCTGTTTACCACATGTTGTAGCTCAAGTTTTGATTCGTGAGTCTCTGTTCAGGTTCTAATCCAACTTCAACCCTCTAGTTTTGTTTCTGATTTAGGATCTTCTAATGCATTGTTACTGGTTCTTGGTGGAGTTTCTACTCCAATCTTCGGTACTATGATAGTTTTTGGAATCAATTAAAATTGGATTTGATTTGATTTGATTTAGAAATCAAAATTTGTATTTGAAACTTATTAAAAAAAATTAGATTTGAATTGATTTAGAAATCAAATTTTATGTTTGAAACTCATTAAAATGAGAATTGATTTAATTTGATTTTATTATTTTATATTTTACCCTTATAAGAATTAGTTAGAGGTAGTTATTAAGAGTAAATTAGTCTATTTATTTCAAATCTAATCAAATCCTAACAAATCCTATCAAATTTGATGAAATTTCTAAAATAAAAGGAATGAAATCTATGAGATTTTAGAAATCGATTTATTTCCTATTTTTTAACATTTCAAATACAAGATTTAATTAGATTTGATTTACAAATCAAATTAGTTCCTTTTTTTACATTCCAAACACACTCTATGTGATTTTGCTTTGTGTGCCTTTGTTTGGGGATTTCGTTTGTGGATCAATACTGTTGCCTGCCTCGATCATGTGATGTTTAGTTCTCATTCATTACATTTTAAGCACTGAAAAGGTTTATGTTGTGTTGCATTGGTTTGCTTCCCAAAATACTGAGTAAACCTTCACTTTAAGTCTCTGAAATTGTATGCATTAGTCACATTCATTCTTGACTTTAAAAAATTGACAACTTTATCTCTAAAACCTCAAAACATCAGTAACGTTGGTCCTTGCATCAGTTACCGTCAGTTAAACTTGATAGAGATGCACATGTGGCATGTTAAGTACCAGCATGGGTCCTACGTGGCAAACAACTCCCCCATCAAAAAACAATGTTGTTTTTAAAAGAAAAAGAAACTAAAGCTGCTATATGACGTTGTGCGACTCATATTTCTTCAAAACCACTTCCTTTTTTTTTTATCTCCATGACTGTTACCCGAAGAGCAGATTCTTTTGCAAATCCAAAAATTTGAAAACCCTAATCCCCATTTCCTAAGTTGCTTGCTTGGTTGAGATGGTGGGTGGTGGAAACTGACCCTAAATTGCATCACCACACTTCGAAGGAAGTTGGTCTGGGAGTGCGTGTTCCAAACCTAATGCTCCTCATTACAGGAGAGGTAAGGGCAAGGTTTGCTATTGTGATATGAGAACGGTGATTTGAACATCCAAAACAATGGCAAATCCCGGAAGACCATTCTATGGGTGCCCAAAGTTTAAGGTAAAGGTAAGGGTTGGGTTGGGTTGGGTTGGGTTATGTAAGGGAAAGCTTTTATTGTTATTATACTCATTTTTCAGTATACTTGTTGTATTATGTGTTGCAGAATGGTGACCATTGTAGATATTTCTACTAGGTTGAGAATGGATCAGAGGACAGTGGAATTGGTAATGGAGGTGGTAATGAAGCTACTTATGAAGGTGCATATGAAGTTGTTCCTACAACTAGTACTGGGGCTGCTACAAGTGAGAATGAAGATTGGAGAATGAATGTTGCTTAAAAGATTAGTAGTTTAGAGGCTAAAGTTAGGACAATAATATTGTGTATAATTGGCCAATGTATTATGATATCGGTTTTGATCATAATGTGAGGATTAGTTTGTTTGGGGAAGTAGGCAATTGAGGCAGTAATGTTGGTTTGTAATGCTGAGTAATTGGCCACTTAGCCTTTGAAATGAAAGAATATGAGTTTTGATGATCATTTTTTATTCAATTTGATTTGGAAGGAATTGCATAAATAACTTAATATGAAATGACCATAATTGGAAGGAACCTAATCAAACATATTTCATTGATCTTTCAATGGGTCTTACAAGTGTGGACATGAAGAACATTTACAAAAAAATGTTGCCTCAAAAGTATCAAAAAAGGCTTGTATACGCATTATGACCATTTACAAAACAAAAGACCACTACTAACATCAACTTATCTAAGAACATAATCTAAAAACACATGTAGCATATCAAAATAACTCTTTATGTGTAGCTTCCAAAAAAACCTATACAGTTGCCAAAATAATTCATAAACCGGTCAAGATAAACTTATACATCTTCCAAAAACAAGGACCAAATCCTACATCCGAAAAAAGGTCCAAATCATATGCAGTTTCACATTGTCATCACTTGTCGGTCTTTGGTGGAGTTGGCTTGAAATTAGGTATAGGCATGAACCTGAGGAGCCTTGATGTTACTGTAGAACTTACTACAGTAATGATTTATGCACTAACACAGTGTTATGGAGGTGGTGAACCAGATCTTGCAATTAGAGCTTGAGCAGGTGTTTTAGTGGCAGATGGTGGTGGAACAGAAGTTGTAGTGGTTGAAGAAGGTGGAATTGAAATTGCAGTTGGGGTAGTTGGTGGTGGAATTGAACTTGAGGAGGCAGAGGGTATTGGAATTGAAGTTGCAGCAATTGGTTTAAGTAGCCTTAAACTAGCTGACCTCACAGGAGTTTAGCCCTTAAACTAGATGGTCTGATAGGGGTGGCTTGACAATTTCCTGCAACATATGATGCACCTAAGTTAGTGATAAATCAAATATATTATATTACTATGCTAAAAAAACAACAATAATGGTTTGGTTGTTACTGTTGGAGCATTTGGGATAGTTAGGGCTTCATTTACAGCTTAAGCTTGAGTGGATTGTGGTTGAGAACCCACTAGAGTTTGTGATAGGTCAATCTCATCTGGTATCACAGGGGCAATTGGTGCCCTAGGCTCAATTCCTTCTCAGCTACTAGAACTTGCAAGTGCAGGTCTGGGTGCCCAAATTAACAGCCATCTTGGAAAGGTACCCATGCACCTCAAACTTATTTCCATTATCATCACTTGTTAAGACATTATATATAAAGCAAATAAAAGTCCGAAATGTATAATATTATGAGAACATAACATAATACATGTTATGGTTTCTATGACCAAACCACACAAGAGTCCATTTATTACTCTTATTTTTCTCCTTCTCCAACTTACTCTTCTGCTTGGGAGCTAAGAACCCAGTATACCTTGACAACTTCATCTTAACTGTCTACATATTTGCCAAAAACTATGAGAGGGTTGTTGACCTTACACATTCCCATACCACCCCCCTTATTTCCTTATCTTCCATTATTTTGTAAAATTCTTCCAAAGATACTAAACGCAGAACCTATGATGCACTCCAAGCATCACCTCTTGCATTGTTGGTATCAGTCCCTGATAACACAAATAATTTATATTAGTCCCTATAACATACACAACTAATTCATTTTAGTCCCTACAACTTACATAACTAATTTATTTTAGTCCCTATAATAAATAAAATGTATTCAAATTAGTCCTTGTGAACCAGATCTCTTACCTTTTGCATATATGATATGAAGTTTCATCCATGTTGTTTGTAGTCCCCCAAGTCCTCATGCAATAGGGTCAGAGACCATTTCCAAGTCTTTTTGTTCTCCACCCCCAAAATAGCATATGCTATGACAAAAATGTTAGCGCATCTTGTCCCATAACAACTAATATTCCCCCCTAAAATATCCTTTTAAGAAAGCCCCATCTAGGCCTATTAATGGCCTGCACCCTGCCTTAAACCCTCTTTTTATACCTTGAAGGCACACATAAAATCTTTCAAACACAGGTGGGGAATGGGGAATAGAGATAATATTGAGCATGACCGTAGAACTAGGGTTACCAAATAAAAGGACCACAGATACCAACAGGAGAAGACAAATGCATGGACCACAACACCAAATAGAGAATAACATAATGCACAAAAAATAGGGAATATTTGGGGTTTAGGGTTCATACCTTCTTCAATTTCGTGAGCTACGTTCAAGATTTCGCACCAATTGCACTTTGATTGAGAGCAAATTCTCTTGAATTTTGTAGTAGACCGCACTAGATATTGGGATCAAGAATATTTGTAGGGTGGGTTAGGGTTAAAAAGGTTTATATGCTTGCAATTGGGGGGAAATTAGGTGTTTTCCTCCCAAAATCCAAAATGCACCATTTTGCTTAGTGCCTAGGGTTAGTGTTGGAGCAAAACAACATCGTTTTCTAATGGGGGAGAGGAGCTATTTGCCATGTAGAATCCACGTTGGCACTTAACGTGTCACGCGTGCGTCTTTGTTAACTTTAACTAATGGCAACTGATGCAAGGACTAATGTGACCAATATTTTAAGGTTTTAGGGATTAAGTTGTTAATTTTTTAAAGTCAATGGCGAATGTGACCCGTGTATATAATTTCAAAGACTAAAGTGGTAGTTTACTCCAAAATACTTTATGGTGGACTGGTGGCTCAATTTCATTATTTGCTCTATGTTCATGGAGCTTGATTTTAAGTGTTGTTTTGCTTTAGTTGCTTATGTCACGGTCTATCCATTCTTGGCTATGTAGTGCAGATCCATTGGATGCGTGTTATCCCTTCAATTGTGTTCTTAGATTTTTTTTTGGGTGTGGCCCACATGTTTGGGGTTGTTTGCAAGTTTTTGGTGTCCCATATTTCTTTCTTTCTCAATTCCTTTATTTTAGCCCTAATTTGGTTTTGTTTTAGCTTTTGCTTTGGGTGGTTAAGCATTGATGTTAACTTCTACCTTTGGTGGTTAAGCTTTTTCCATAGTTAGACATTTGATGATATTGTGCTCATATTTGGGGATTTCTTGATGTTTGGAGGCCCCACAGAGTCTCCTTTTTTTAGAGAATTTTGATCGATGATAATATCAACGAGTCGACTTATTTCATATTCAAATTCATCTTCATTTTGACATTTTTGAAAATGATCATTTTAGCATGATTCATTTGCTTGAAACGAGAGCTGTAAAGACACCAGAAGTAAAGCTACGATCCTTGGCCGTCATCGAAATTTTAGATTTTCAAACTTTGTTTGTTAAGCTGATGTGATTACACCATTATGACATGATTGTATTTTTCGATTAATTTTTGTTGTTGATTGATCATTATTGTACTATTAATCTCAAGTTGGGAATGCTAGTACACATCATATTTAATTGGTTGTGTTAGTTGATAATTAGTTGAGGTAGTTAGTGCATGTTTGGCAACCACTTTTTCTGTTGAAACATATTTTTTTTGGTAAAAAAGCTTTTTTTCATTGTTCAATTATGTTTGACAAAATCAACTTCAGTTTTTATATAAAATTCAATGCATTATAAAAACTTTTTTTTCATAATACAATGTGTTTGTGATAACTGTGAAAACTTGATTATTTCAATAATCGATTATTGTATAATTTTTTTTTGTTATAATCTATTATAATTGAATCAGTTTTATGTTTGAATATGTTAGCTGAAAAATGATTTTAAGTTAATCTGTTTCATTTAGATAGTATAAAAAAAATCATTTTTATGCATTAAATTACTAAAATAAGTATAGAATGATTAAAAAAATTATTTGATTGAGGACAAAATGATATTTACATCTCAAAGTGTAAGAAATAATCTATAAGCTAGAATCATAAGTTTTAATATTCAGTATTATGAAAAAAAGCTTTTATAATTCTTTGAATTTAATGTAAAAGCTGAAGTTGACTTTACTAAACATTTTTTTTAAAAAAAAAGCTAATCTAAGCTTTACCAAACATGCTCTGTAGATTGAAGCTTATGATTTTAGATTATAAATTATTCCTTACACTTTGAGATATAAATACTATTTTGTTCTCAATCAAATAACTTTTGTAATCGTTCTATACTTATTTTGATAATTTAATGCAAAAAAGTAATTTTTTTATATCATCCAAACAAAATAAATTAGCTTAAAATTACTTTTCAACTAACATATCCAAACATAAAACTAATTTTATTATAATCAATTATAACAATAATCGATTATATAATAATTAATTATTAAAATAATCAAATTTTTACAACTATTCCCAAACACCCCCTTAATAATCAGTTACATACACATGTGATTAGTTAATATTTAGCTACTCTCTCACATTCTATATAAGTCACATAGTTAATTTGTTGCATACATTTTTACATATTCAGTAAAATTCATATTTCTCGTTCTATCTCAATTCTTTCATTTTTCTCCTCTTTATCCTGGTAATAGGCTTCAAATATTCTTTATTTATATATATTTTTTTGGAAGAAAAGAGTTAAAAATGAGCAAAGATTGCTCCATTTCAAGATCAAGACATGCCATAGACCTTAATTACAATGGTGCTTACATATCACCTATAAAGAGGAAATTGCTGACAGTGAAAACCAAACCAGCCTTACAAGTGAATTATTTCAACTCTTATACTTGCTAAACTAACCGCCATTGAAGAAATGATGAAAATACTTAAACTTTGTTTTTTTCCCCTTCTTGTGTTACAAAGTAACTCTCAAGACTTCGTGTGGAGAGGAGAATGAGGACTAAAGTGAAGATAAAGCTGTTGTTATAAATGAGATTTGATCACGTAATCAAGCAATTTCTTAAGAGCTCTTGGGCCCTTCTTTGATTTTCTTTGTTTTTCAAATTACAAAAAGTTAATTCTTATCTTAGTTTTATTTTTCTTCTAATAAATTCGAATTATTGTTGTTGGTGAAAGATAAAATCATAAAAGCGAGATAAAAACTCTTCAAGTTTAAATATTTCAGTATAATAAATTAGTAGTTGAATATACTGTAGTATTTAATATCTAAAATTAAATTGTTAATTTTAATATATATATATATATATATAAATAAAATAAAAATTGACTTGAGTTTTATAGATGCATTGATGACTTGAATTTAATAAATATAGTTAATAATTAATGATTATTTAAGCAATTAATATGCACATGTATATAGACTTGAATTCAACAAATGTTATGGATGATTTTTTTTTATAATATTATTGATTGATGATCCTTTAAGTAATGTATAGACAAGAAAAAATAAGAAAATATTCAATCATTATATTTATTTTGATAAGAGGTGATAATAGAATAGAAGAAAAACTGATAAGAAATTAATATTCTCCTTATTTAAGTGTTTAAAGATTTATGTAAAAATACAAGAATTCAATGGGAAGGGAATTGAGGGAAATTATATCTCTTTAATGTGAGAATAAAATTATAATAAATTTTGTTGAGTTTGATACTTTTGGGTTGAACATTAACACAAATTTAAAATACATATTATAACTCAATTATTTTGTGAAAATAGGAAAATATAATTTATTTTGTTATTTTTTTAGGTTTAAGGTTTTTCCATTATTTCAATATATATTGATGCTATTAATATGATAAAAGAAAAATGTAATATGCAGAATTTTTTTTTATAAATTAAAGTTTACCACTTTAATAGTTCTTCTAAGTAAATTTTAATATTTTATTTATTTATATGTATAATAATCTAAACAAGATCAATTAGTTTAATATTATTATTCATTAACGGTGAATGATTAATAATATTATAATGTTAAATATATATTACAAGCCTGTGCATTGCACCGGTTTGAAAACTAATATATATGTAGAGTATTAACCCAAAAGGTATAATATTCATCAATATTCATCAGGTTACTTTTTCCCTTCCTCTACTTAGGTATTTACCTCCAATATAAACAAAAAAAAAAAAGTTAATATTTTTATATTTTTTATATGTAATACTTTTATATTTTATTGTAATATATATATTATATATTTTATATTGTATATATATATATATATATGACAAATATGCTACATATATATAGCCAGTAGATTATACTAAATCATATGCGATTATATACTTTATCTTATTATATTCACATAAGATAAGAATTATGCAATAAATTAACACCATTATAACTAACCAAAAAAATTAACACCATTATAATATATATATATATATATATATATATATATATATAATAATAATAATAATAATAATAATACTAGCTTATTAAATTAGTTAATTAACAGTGGATGTGTTTGTGTGAAACATATATGTACAATATACATTTATAAAGGACTTGGTATTTTCAAATATTACTACAAATATCACCTTCATGATACTTGAAAACAAGCCTCCTTATGGTTGGAATTTTCAAAGAAAACGGGTTTATATATGAATTTTTAGATATGATATTTGATTACACATTACTGTCACAAACTATAAAGGCTAATTACTACATGAAAAAGTTTAATTTCTGACGGGCATATTCGCGGAAAATCCTGATTTCTCATAGATTTATTGGTAAATATGTGTCTGTTGGACATTGGCTCAAAATTCTCAGATCAGTCAAAAATTTCTAAAATAAGAAAAAAAAAACAAATCAAGAGAGGCTTAAAGAACATCAGTTAAGAAAATACCAAAAATGATAATAACAATAACACCGTAAGATGATAAGATAATGCGGTTGAATTGTCATTTACAATAAGCTTTTCTGTCATGTTTGAGGTTGCCACTTGCAACCCCTTTTCTCACACTTTGTGCAAGTTGATGTAAAGAGGTTATTAAATCATAAGATCACAGCTGGATGGAAAAGTGACCCATTCAACTTAGCTGAATTTTTAGTAGATGTGTTAAGAAGTCACTTCAAGCAGCACAAGGGATTTGTTCCACTAGTTTCATTGTTTGCGATAAGTAGAGTCAAAGGGAGCGTTTGAAATTTTTTTTTAAAATTGTTTTTATAATAAAAGTTTAGAGTAATAAGATATTCTTTTCATTTCAACATCAACAAACCACCAACTTCAACGGTAATCTATAGTAGAATTACAAACTATATATTAACAAAAATTTTAAAATTTAAACTAAAATCATATAATTGTCATAAATAAAAGATCAAATAGGTTAGCCAGGTTGATTTGGTCATAAAGGAAACACGTCTGAGTTCTAACACTAACAAGTTCCTATTCATTCAAGCCTTCAAATTTGAGACCCCAAATGGGTAGTAAAATCAATGCTATCAACTGTGTTTCTCTTTAGACTTTTTTCGCCTTTTAACTTTTTATCTCTTGCACATTCTGCACTGTTCTTCTCACTATATTCCCTATCTAATATCCATCTACTTCATTTAGGGGTTGTTTAGTATGAATGATAAAATAAAACTTGATAATATTAAATCTAATAATATAAGATTTAATACATAATGATTAAGGATATCATAGTATTTAAAATTGTAATGGAATTTTTTTATAAAAATTTATACATTAAAATTAATCAAGTTTAATCTTATCCTCTAAAGTTTGATTAATATATTCATCATTTTAATGTGTAAGAGGAGTTTGATGAATAAATTTATACAATATAATATTTATATAAATAACTAATAATGTCATAATATATTGTATTAACTTATCTTATCAGACATAATATAACATGTCAAATAGGTCCTTATCTTTGATCAAAAGTAGAGAATCGTTTTACTTTTTCTTTTTCCTTTTTCTTTTTATAGTGAGGAAGAATCAAATTTGTTCTTCGGTTATATGGTTAATAATTTTAAATAGAGTTTGCAAAATGCATTAAGATGGAAATTTCATACCAAAAACGGAATTTTAAGATAATTATTTAGCAGAAATCAAGTTGCCAAATATTATCCTTATATATTTATAATTATAGAATGATTATATTTTTCAGATATAGAAGACAACATTTTATAGTAATATAAATACAATACAATTATATTAAAGGGTAAGATTATAAAGCTTTTCTACTCTCAACAATCCTATTTTAAGAAATGCCAAATACTTCAAAAGCATTTTCGTGAAATAAGTCACAATTACAAATATGTTGATTTTAAAGTCATATGAAAGCACTAAATTAGTGGTGAGGGTTTGGATAATTAGTATGAGGTTATAAATTTAAAACTTAGAATAAGAAAAAAAAAGTCATGAATTTTCCTTTTTCTATTTTTGTTTGAAATATTTTAGTTGAAACGAACACATTTTTATGTGTGTTAAAAGATCTTAGAAAATTTAATTCTACTATATTAAATTAATTTTCTGATTTATTTTTTTATATTTATTATTAGAGTAAGTTAAGTTTAATACAAATTTGAGTTTAATTTTAATTTGTAAACTCAAACTTCATTTGAATAACAATTTTAATATACTTTTAAACTTCTTTGAATTTATGATTTTAAAATATTAATTATACAATCAAACGATTTTAGTTAAAACTAATATATATTTTAAAAAATAATATTCTTAAATAATCCTGTTAACATGTGATTTAAGGACATTTGTTAATAAATATTTAATGCCCTTTAGTAAATTTTTTAAATACTTAAAAGAAGATCGCAATGAATGATTTGAAGTTTATAATATATTAAATACTAGTACTTCTTTTGCTAACAAATATCAGCACTTGTTAAAGAATGAAAAATAGTAAGTATTTAATAAAAAATAAAACTTTTTAAAGTTTTTAATGTATTAAGGTTTTGTTTAGTATATTGTACAAAATAAAATTTGATAATATAATATATGATAATATAAGATCGATAATATAATATAAATTATACACTATATAAGTTTTTATATTATTAAATGTTTGGTGTGCCGTGCATAGTTGTAAATCTTAAAATTTTATTTTTGTAACAAAAATGTTAAAACTAATTAAAAATTGAGATAGAAATTTTTTTGTAGTTTTAAATACTTGTAGTATCAAAATAGGCTGAGCTTGGTGGGACGACTTGAATAACCTAACAAAATATGTAGGATGAGCTAATAAATTTGAAACTTAAAAAATGTTGGCCCAACGTGAGTTGACTACAATAGCTAGGCCAGGTTGGCACACAAGCTAAAAAACGTCAAATTCAACTATTAAAATTATTAAGTTTCTACTTTAAAATTTTACTAAAATTTCATTTTAAATTTTTTTATTCTTTGATCTTGTAGAAAGCAAGTACCATTTCTTTTACTGTACTAATAGCTTGGTGAGGGAAATCAAAAAAGTGTTCATTTATCATAATTTCCTAGTAAGTTTTCGTGAACTACGTATGCATAGTTATGTCATGAATTGAATTATTTTTTTGGACTATTTTGGGACTCTTGTTTTTACTATGTAGTTCTTATAATTGAGTCAATATTACTTTTTGGTATACTGTTGAGAATTTAGTTTATTTTTTGTAACATTTTGTCTTATATTTGATGTAAGGGGTAAATTGTATTGGTGAGCGAAGCCTTAGTTTCTCGTTTGAGATTTAATATTAGTAAGCACATGTACTTTTTGAAGGTATATGACATGAGTCACAGTTTAGGTATTGGCATTCATGGATCTACTTCTTGTTCATCCTCACAGGTTGGTGGTTCTTCTTGCACTGTTTCAACATAAGTCATAAAGGAAGCTGTTAATGAAGCGATGACTTCTTTTGTCCAGCCGCAGCTGGTGCCCATCCTCTGTGAGATTGTTGACTCCCAAGCAGGAAGTGGTGTGCCATAAATACCATTACAAAGCGATGCAGTTGGGGATGATCATGAAGTTGATGATCATAGGACTAACTAGGATTGATTAGTTGTGTTTATTGATGATAAGGCTAATTTATTTAGAACTATTTGTATTAACTTAGACTTATTGATTAACTATCTTTTCTTTGTAGAACATGTTTTGATCTTACTAATGCAATTATGATATTTGTTGCTTTGTACAACTTATTTGTTAGATTTTTCTATTTGGATTGAAATATTTATACAGGTATAATTTTAAACTATACCAATTATTATTATAAAATTAATTTTGGTTAGCTAGGGAATAGCTATTGCTATGGATAATTTGCTAGGGAATAGCTACAAAATTGCTATGAATAATTGCTACGGATTAGCTACGAAATTATTATGAATTTAGCAACATAATAGCTAGAAAATAGCTATGGAATTGTTAGGGATAATTGCTATGGATTAGTTACGGAATTACTACGGATTTAGCAACATATAGCTAGAAAATAGCTACGAAATTACTACATATTGTTAAAATCAGTTACGGAATTGCTACGAAATATTTTGTAGCTAATTACCTACGAAAATGAAGGAAGTTCTAAACGAAAATTAGTTACAGATTAGTTTCGGATTAGTTATGAAAATTTAAAAGGTAGTTATAGAATTTTTTGGTAGCTAATTAGCTACGAGATTTTGACTATGGACCAATCCTTAGCTATTTCGTAGTTAATCCGTAACTAATAAATTTAGCTACGAATTAGCTATGGATTAGTTACAAATTTTTTATAGCTAATTTGAAAAATTCTTGTTGTAAAATAAACATAATAATTTTAAGTAAAAATTAATTTAAATCTTTCAATACAGTTAATTTAAGCTTTTCAACATAAGTTAGTCAAATAAATAATTTGAAATTGACATTTTTAGATTCTAATTATAAGAATAAAAAAAGGAAATGCAAGATAGTGGGCTAATAATTTACTAGCACAAATTAAATTTGGTCTGATTTGGCTCGACCCGAATATGGTCTGGCTTGAATGGTTACTCATGACTAGTTTTTAGGTTGAGGATGTGACTGTGTTAGAGTTATTTCTTCCTGATCTTGTGTTTGGTTGTTAGTGGCTTTCTTTTCCTTCGGCTTAGATAGCTTCCTTAGCATAGGTGCTACTTTATAGGTTTTGTAGTAATGACCAGCTTCACCACACTTTGAGCACTTGACTTCATATGTCTTTTTTAGCTTATGACTACTAGGACTGCATTATTAGCATCCTTCCCCATATGCTTCATTAGACAGCCAATTTGTCTTTTGATCCTTGGTGGGACATGCTAAGGTCTATTAGTTATGGCCCAATACTACTGGTTGTTGACTAGCTTAATAAATTGCTCATAGGTGGCATTTAAGGAATCCATAGTGAGCCATTGGTGGACATAACTCTTAGGTCTTTCATTCTTATACGCAATTACAACATTTGCATGTTCACAAGGCAACCTAGTCAATTGCTAGTAGTTATATGTGCAAGTATGCTGGTTCAGATTCACATCCACCTTGCTGACATGTCTATGTACTTCAAATCTGTCATTATCTAGATCACTAGTCCATGTAAGAGTCCCCTTATTGATTTCAATTTTTAACTTCCTAAGTTTTGTTTGTTGTGCAGGTGCTATGCTTCCTTCTATGACCCCAAAACCCTCTTGTGTGAGGCCATCCTCCTTATTAGGTAGCAGCTTATCTCCTCACACATGGACAAAATATGTTTGGACCTATACTTCAAAATCTTAGCATTCCATTCCTCACAGTTAGTTGTTAGTGATGTTATCAACCTTTTCCCAGTGACTGTAATAATGCAGGGTCCAACTTCTTAAGGTAGGCCTAGGCCTGCTCGTTAATCTTTTTTAACCTCTGCATGCATGCTTTAACCTCATGCACAGTTATGCACCTGACACATTCCCAAACAAAAAGAACATAGTCTTCTATGTCTTCCTATACAAGGGTTAAGAACCACTTCCAATTGTCTTTGGGCTCACTATTTACCATGACATATGTAATTACATAAAACTTGTGTTTCCATTCTGTCCCACTGCAAATAGGAGTTGACCTCCGTAATAGCCTTTCAAGAAGCATCCATTTAAACTAATTAATGACATGCATCCAACTTTGAACCCTTTTTTGCAGGCATCAAGACAAATATAAACTGTGTCAAATAATGGTGGGGACTCAGGTTGGGGTATGACATTCATCTTAGTAGTGCTTCTTGGGTTACTTCTTAGCAACTCTGCCAATTAGTCCCACATTTTGCCATATTGCTCCCTTTTAGAGCCTTCCACAACTTGTCTGGCTTTCTTAAGTGCCTTGGATATCTTATTGTCATTTAGGTGCACCAAATAGTCCTCCTTTATGTGGTCAAATGCTTCTGAATATTTCATGGTTGGTTAAGTCATAAGCCTTTTCTCCATCTTTTTTGCAACCCAACTCCGGTGGCTAACTTATTCTAGAAAGTCTTGTAGCAGAATTGTTTAGACTTATAGGTTTTCACTTGAAAGCTTTTAGATTTACTATTCCACCCACAATAAATTATCCACTCATATCCCTCACTACTGCATTAGGCCCTAGCCATGACCTTGTTATTTTTTATCCATGTGAATTGACATCCAAGAGCTATGTTGTAACCTTTCACAACATTCTTAAATTGCTCCAAATTCACAAACCCCATCCTAAGCTCCAAGTGAACTTTGTCCAAATTTTGCTCCCTCATTAGATTGTAGATAAACAGATCATCATTTGAGACAGTAGTGTGCAGTTATTCGGATAAATATTGATACCATTGTTGTTCAAAAATTAGTGGCAACTCTTCAATCAAGCCTTCATCAATTCCCTGCTGCCCAACATTTCTTCTAACTGATTTTTCTTTGCTGCATATTTTTTTTTTCAAACTTTTTCTTTGCTATAGGCTTTTTGTTTTTCAATCTTCTTCTTTGGTGCATGTTTTTTTTCCTATCTTCTTTTTCTTTTTAGGCTTGACATCTACATCAACCTCTTCCTCATCTTGGTCTTCTTCAAATGATGGGGGAGGCCTATATAGCGAATTCTTTATACTCTCATAATCATCATAAGAGGAATCATTGTCCTCATGAGCCTCCCTGATAGGTATGTCATTTCCCTACCCATTGCCCTCATGCACCTCATTATCAAGTTTATCATTTCCCTGCCCATTGTCCTCATAAACCTCACTGTCAGGTTTGTCATTTCCCTACCTATTACCCTCATTTTCTTATACCTCACTACTATCTTTTTTGTTTCCCGCCTCACACCTTGGCCCCACTTTGTCATCATCAATTTCTATAACTTTTAGGTTTTTCTATGGGATGCTCAAAGTAAACATGCATCTCATTCACGTACCTATTACTTAAAGCATACTCACACATGGCATTAATGTCATTGTTTTCATTTATAACCCTTAACCTCGATTCAAGGTCAAGTTGATCAGACACCACCCAAAACATAATTTTATAAGCATGATATCCAAAATCCTTAAATATCTTTTGTAAATCAAACAAATTCACCAAATCCACATCCATCTTAGGCAAGTAATTCACTTTTACATGTACATAACTTAGTATACCCCTGTGGTCTTTTATAAACAGAACCCTATGATGAAATGTAAGCACAATGTATTCAGTCATCTGTAAATGAGAATGACCAAGTATCATATAAATCAAACATATTTTACCAATAACATACACATCAAACATTCATATTTTTCCAAAAAGAAACATGCACAAAAGGGCCACATAAGCACTCTAACACCACATTCACTAGCATAACAATTATTTTACACACACAGGGTCCACACTCAGCCAACCAACACATGCACACAGGAACCATACAAGCACTCAGTTCACCCTCAGTCAACCAACACATGAACAAAAGGATTACACACAACATTGTTGAGGACAAAACTTTTTTTATTCTCAAACATTATCTTTGGGACCACAAAGAGAGAATTTCTTAGTAAAATAAAGGCATATTGATAGGGAATCAAGCTACTTACCTCAGAAGATTCCTTGAGTGCTTTGAGAAACCAGAAGATTCCTTGAATGCTTTGAGTAACCAAGTCGAACCACAATTGTTGGAGGAAATTGCATAGAACTTTACCAAAGCCTTCACGAATTAGAGGGAATAAATATGAGTGTGGAAGGTTTTTACCCTAGGATTCACGAATTAAAGGGAAAATGATAGGTGGTTTACGAGGGGGGATTTTTCACCTAGGGTTCTTTACCCTTCTTAGGTGTGGAAATGCACCATTTTTGTGTGGAAAGATGGTGAGCTATTGGGTTTTCAAACCCTCATCCAAACGATGTCACTCCATTTATCTACTTGGATAACAACATCTAAGTGTCAACAATGAGAGCAAACTCACCAATTTAACATGTCATATGTGCATATCAATTAACTATAGCATAGAAAATCTAACAAAGAGATAAATATGGAAAACAATCGTCATCCTCAAGGATCTCGGGTTGAGTTTTTTTTTTGCTTAGGGACTAATATGAGGGGCAAATTTTTTTTTTCAGGGATCAAATTGGGTTTCTAAAAAATATATATAGATACTTGAAACATTGAAAAATGCTAATTATACGTAAATTTTATACACACATCTATCATATCTGCTTATATGGTAGAATCTATTACTTGCTAATAATAAAGGTGATACTCATATTTGGTGTCCAATTCTTAATTTACTAAAATTACCCTTACTATTCAATTAGGTTGGGTTTGACGCACATGATAGTATAAGATATGATAATATAAGATAGTAGGATAAAGACTGATAGTATAAAGGACCTAATAAGCTTTTATACTATCAAATATTTGATCACTATCGTATAAAAGAACTGAGTGCATACACAATTATTTATCATGACAATATTGTCCTTTCATTTTTTTTAAACTAGCCTCTGAAAAGGACAACAACCTTCTTCAATAGAAACCCAGAAGGCATCAATTCACCTTGGTTTGTGCAAATCTGTAGTTCATAGAACCATTTCTAGAATAAGTTGACATTAGCTTTTTCCTCAAGATGCAAACCTAGTTTCTCTATCCAGTGGAGTCGTTTCTTTCTCCACCATGCCTAGATCTAAGCTTCCATGGAGGTTTTTGTTGGAGAGAAAAAGATCAACCAATAACCAACAACCAAGCCTTTTTCCACTAGGTGGGGTTGGCTACATGAATCAAACGATGTCATTGTGTCCTATTATAAACCAAGTCTTCAGAAATGTCATTCAAATCTATATCTTTTTTAATCATTTCACCTATAATCTTTCTTGGTCTTCCTCTACCTCTAGTTATTAGACTATTCTCCACCTGATCTACTCTTCTTACAAGGACTTCTAAGAGTCTTCTCTTTACATGTCCAAATCACCTAAGGCGAGTTTCTCCCATCTTTTTCACAATAGGTGCTACCCCTACTTTCTCTTTAATGCATTCATTCCTAATCTTATATTGTCTTGTATGGCCACACATACAGCACAACATCCTCATCTCCATGATACTAATCTTATGCTCTTGTTGGCTTTTTACCGCCCAACATTTAGTACCATACAACATCACGAACCTTATAGCTATATGGTAAAATTTACCCTTAAGTTTGAAAGGCACTTTTTTATCACAAATAACTCTTGAAGCACTCTTCAATTTCATCCATCCAGCTTAAATCCTATGATTTATATCTTCATCATTTTGTATGATAGATCCAAGATACCTAAATTGTGTGACTTGTGGTATGATATGATCTCCAATTTTCACCACTAAGTTAGCATTAACACGCTTCTTACTGAACTTATATTCCATGTACTTTATCTTACTCCTACTTAGATGAAAGTCATGTTCTTCCAAAGCTCGTCTCCATAGATTTAACTCTTCCAATTTGTTTCCTTTCTCGACTTTCCAACTAAGACTATATCATTTGCAAAAAGTATGCATTGAGACACCGACTCTTGGATATGCACAGTAAGCACATCCAAGACCAAGGTAAAAATATATGGACTCAAAGTTGACCCTTGGTGTAGTCCTATAGTTATAGGAAAATCTTCTGTGACCTTATCCTGTTCTCACACTAGTTTTAGTCTCATCATACATATCTTGGAGAGAAAAAGATCAAGGAAAGAAAAATTTGGGTTTAGAGTGACAGTGTGACACGGAAGGCAAAGGCACGACTGTCAATGGTAGGGTCTGGTGGTTTAAGTTCATGGATGGCGAGACGCGAGTTACGAGTGGCAATTCTGGCATTGGTGCGACGATTCAAGTGGTTGGGTTCGACGCGCATAGCTCGCATAGGTGGTCGAGGAAGGCGGTGACGGGCTGTGGTGGTGTGTGTTCAATTTGTGGCAGAGTGCGCCAGTGAGACTGAGTTCTAAGTGTGTTATTAGCAGAGAAAGAGTGGCTTAGAGTGAGAGGGATAAAGTTAAGGGGTAGGGTGGAAAGAGATATCCTATCAAGTCTTATTATGAGGGGAGATGATATTGTTATTAGGTTATAGTAAGATAAAAATGCTTGATCTGATTTTATTATACTAAATATATAATAAAATCTGATAACATTAGTTTATATTATTAAATTCTTATTATACGACACATCAAATGTACTAAACTCATATATGAACAAGGATGAAACTATAAATTTATCAGTATCACAGTTGCAACTGTTTTGAAACATGGAAGTTTAAGTTTTAACTCTCTTTATCTCTTAACCATTTGTCCTCCATATTCTCCAATCTCACCACCTATTGCCCCAAGGACACCGCCCACTCACTGTCGCTCCCCATTCTTGCTTCACAAATAATGTAGTATACACTACATATTTTGACATTTTTTTAATGAGAAGAATTATTGAGTATATAAGTAAACACATTTATTATAAACTAATATTAAAAGTATATAATTACATAAACAAAAAATAAAAAATAAAAACAAAAAATATGATATGAGATAAATAAAAAAATGCATATTGATAAGTGCTTGTTAATCCATTAGTTAGAATAATAAAAATGAAATGAGTTCTGATATAATAAAAAAATAAAAAATTATATAAGTATGTATATATAATATTTTCGGTTAGACATTACCATCTAATAGAATGCAGGCTATTAACAGATCAGGATCCTCTTCTATTCTTATAAAATTGGAGAAGATCCTGTTAGTTAAATTTTTTTTTTTAATATATCGCATGTGGTATATATATAAAACATACCGTATGGTATAAAATTTACTTGTAACAAACGAACAGAACCTCTCCTGTTACAGGAAAAGATCAATTTCCACTATTAACAGTATACATATATATATATTTATTTATTTATACTGATTTTAATATTATTTATTATATTTATTTTTTTATCATTTTCTCTCATTAAATTTAATATTTTTAAAAATAATATCAATAATACATATATTCTTACAAAAAGATGTATAATAATCTTTTTCCAATAAAATGTGGTGAAAATGACCGAGACATCCTTGTTCAGTCTTCTACGGTTTTTTTCCCTCCATTACGGTGGGTTCGTTTTTTTGGAGGATGACGTGTACAACTGCCGCACATTACGAAGACCCCTGTCCTCTCATTCTCTTCTCATTTCTCATTGCACCGCCTTTACATAACATTCCTCGCTCATACAAATTCCCATTGGAGAAGAGAGAGAAAGAGAAAGAGAAAGAGATAGAGAATGAGAATGGGAGGAGAGAGAGTGTAAGAGGCCAAACGCTCTGTTTTTTCTTTTCACTTTCACGCTTCCTCCTTCTCTTCCTTCTCTCCTCTTTCCCCTCTTTCATCCCTCCTTTTGTTTCATTGTTTGATTCATGCTTCATTTCTGCGCCAGGTATGGTACAATGCAAATTCAAAAAAGAAAAAAAAGATAAAGATAAAGAAAAAAATTTAACTTTTGAGATAGTTTGAATTATATTATGTTTCTGTGTATGATTATACTTATAATCTTTGAGCTGCATTGCCGTTTTGATCAATGTGGGTGCAGGGTTTTGTCTACAATATACATACTTATATATATATAGTTCTGTGAATTTGGGATCACAGATATGACTAGCAAAAGTGCTGAATTGGCTCAGGTAAAATATCTGGCATATGGCAACACTTTATTTATTTTCCATAATTTTTCATGCAAAAATTCATTGTTCATAAGAGCCTGTGTGATACATATTTTTGTTTTGTCCATGAGTTTTGAATTGATTAGGAATGAGGGATTATGATACATACATATATATATATATATATATATATATATATATATTTGTGATTATATTACATATAGGTGTTATTTGTGTAAATTAATGGGGAAATTCATCTGGTTATGCGTTTGTTTTGTAGGGAAACGGTAGTGCTTCTCTTCCCTCTCCTAATTCTGAGCCTCAGCCTGGCCCACCATATCATCTGCGTTCTCATAGTGGCAATAATGGCAAGACGGTAATTGTATCTCTTTGGCAACATAGGAATAGTATTTAAGATTTTGTCACATGGCCATTCAGTTCAGTTGCTTCCCAAGTTGGACTTTTGCTTGTTAGAGATAAGGGGGAGTCCAACAAGCCTGGGAAATTTGAATTCAATGGACTAAGGAAAAAATTACATAAGTGAGCTTGATATCATATCTATTACTCAAAACCTTAACACATTACATTTATGCCTCTTTTCCATTTAAGTAATCCTTACTTAGTCCAACCATTTTCAATGTGGACTTCTTCATGCACATTTAACTTACACTTGAATTTTTAACCTTGCTTTTACACTTGAATTTTCAACCTTGCACATGATCATAGATTTTTTTTTTTGGCAATCATTCTCAAGATTCTTTTTAATCATAGTTTGAGCTTACCCACACGATGAAGGGCATGCAAATTGGAACATTGCTATTAAATTTAGCTGGTTTAAAGTGAACACAGTTTTCTGTATCTTCATTAATTAATTCATTTTTTTTTCATGAAGTTTACTCCATGTCATTCACTTACTGCAGTTCAAATTCCTGTGATTTCATCTTTTGCAGATTTTCAAGAGTGGGCCACTTTTCATATCTTCTAAAGGTGTGTTTTATTCCTCTAATTTACGCATTTGCTTCTAAGGAACTATAAATTTATGTTACTTGAAAGAGAAATAATATTTCTGAATATTATTTCTTGATAGAAAATGTACAGATTGATACACATTATATAGGCTAATGACACTAATTACTTGCTTAAAATAGAGTTAAATTACAGGAAATAAATCTTTCCTAATAAAAAAATAAATCTGTACAATTAAATCTAAATCTGTACAATAAAGTCCAACACTCTCCCTCAAGATGGTAAATCGATATCAATCATTCCTAACTTGCCAGTAAGATTTTGAAAGTGCTCTATGGGTAGTCGCTTAGTTCATACATCTGCCAACTGATGTCTCGAAGGAACGTATGCTGTGGCTATGAACCTATTATCCAATTTCTCCTTGATAAAATATCAGTCTATCTCAATGTGTTTTGTCTAGTCATGTTGAACCAGATTATGCGCAATGTTAATGGCTGATTTGTTGTTACAAAATAGCTTCATAGGTGCTTCATACTTTATTCTCAGATCATCTAGTATGATCTTCATCCATAGCAACTCACAAACCCCTTGTGCCATAACTCGAAATTCAGCTTCTGCACTCAACTGTGCCACTACGTTCTGTTTCTTACCTCTCCTTGCTAGATTTCGAGCTAGAAACATTCAATAACCTGATGTTGACCTCCTGTTAGTAACCGAACTTGCATAGCAGCATCCGTGTACACTTCCATGGATAAGTTTCTCCCTTTTTTAAATAGTAGTCCTCTTCCAGGCGTGGTTTTAAGATACTGTAGAATTCGATTCATGGCCTGCATGTGTCTCTTCCTCGAATCATGCATGAATTGACTAACAATACTAACAGCATACACTATATCAGGTCTGGTATGTGCTAGGTATATCAGTTTCTCAACTAGCCTCTGATATTGAGATCTATCTACCTTGGGACTTTCTTCATCATTTCTCATTTTGTGATTTTGCTCAATTAGTACATCAGTTGGCTTACACCAGAGTTTTTTGATCTCTTTAAGAAGATTTAGGACATATTTCTTTTGATAAATGAAAATAACTTGCTTGAAGTAGGCAACTTCAATCCCAAGGAAGTACTTTAGTCTTTCAAGATCTTTCATTTCAAACTCAGCAGCTAATTTCTCCTTTAGGAGTTGCTTCTCAACTAGGTCACCACCTGATATAATGATGTCATCAACATACATAAGCAAAACTGTGAGTTTACCTTCTTGTGAATGTTTAAAAAAGAGGGTATGATCGCCTTGACTTTGTCTGTAACCCAGGAACACCATTGTTTTTGTGAATCTTCCAAACTAAGCACAAGGAGACTACTTCAACCCGTATAACGCCTTCTTTAACTTGCACACCATGTTCTTTCCATTAGTGGAATCATATTTAAGGGAAAATTTTCATATAAACTTCCTCCTCTAAGTCTCCATGGAGAAAGACATTTTTAACATCAAACTGGTGTAATTCCCACCTAAAGTGGGCAACAAGGGAGAGTAAGATCCCTACAGTATTCATCTTGGCTACTAGCACAAATGTTTCCTCATAGTCAATTCTATAAGTCTGAGTGTATCCTTTTGCCACCAACCTTGATTTATATTGATCTAGTGTACCATCAAACCGATATTTCAAAGGATATATCCATCTGCACTCAACTGGTCTTTTGTCGCCTGACCTCTCAACAATCTCCCATGTTCCATTTCTTTCCAATGCACTCATCTTCTCGTTTATGGCTTGAATCCAGTTCTTATCCTTCAATGCTTCTTGTACTTATGTTGGGATTTTGATAGAATTTATGGCTGAAATGAAATTCCAATGCTATAGGGAAAGATGTTTAGAAGAGACAAATTGAGAAATGGGATACTTAGGATTGAGACAATACCTTTTCCTTTTCCTCAATGCAATGGGTAAGTTATCTAGGTCAGGTTCACAATTATTTAAAGACATGTTCTCAAGTTCAGAAACATTATTATCTGGGTTAGGTTCAAAAACAGGAAGCTCACAATTATTCAAAAACATGTTATCAGATTCAAAAACAGTATTATCTGGGTCAAGTTCAATAACAGGAAGTTTAGAGACAAGAAAACTTGTATCTTTAGTATTTACCGTTGGTTCAGACGCCTAAAGTTGCTGTTGGGCTAGTTCGGGTTTCCCTTTCCTTTGATATATCAATTTTGGTGTGCTAGCCTTGACTTTGACGTTAGCTAGTTTAAGTGAGGTGCCAGAAGAAGATGCTAATTCCTATGTAGAGTCAGATGGTAAAGGAAGGAAGGACCCAAGCGAGAAGAACTCAGACTGAGCTTCCTGAGTGTTCTCCCCCTGAAACTGAGGATGAGTAAAGAAGGACTTTTTTTCATAAAAAGTGACATTCGTGGAGACGAAAAAACAATGACTTGAATGATGATAACATTTGTACCCCTTCTTGTTAGGAGCATACCCCAGAAAAACACATTTGACAGCACAGAGATCAAGTTTGCTGCGATGTTGGTGATGTACATGGACAAAAGCCACACAACCAAAGACACGAGACTATAGACTTTGCATAATAGGAACTGATGGAAAGTGAGAGGTCATGAGTTGGACAGAACTTACATTATCCAGGACACGATATGGTAACCGATTAATTAAATATGTAGCAGTTAAAACAACTTCCCTCCAGTATGAACTAGGAACAGACATTTGGAATAGTAAAGCTCTAGTGATTTCAAGTAAATGACGATTGTTTCTTTCTGCAACATTATTTTGCTGAGGAGTATCAACACACATAAGTTCATACACAATACCTTGCTCTTTAATAAATGTAGAGAAATTTTGGTTGACATACTCCCTACTATTATTAGAACGCAAACGCTTAATAGACTTTCTAAATTGGATCTGAACCATGCGGTAAAACTGAATAAACAACTGAAACAAATCTGATTTGTCTTTCATTAGAAAAAACCAAGTTACACGAGTACAATCATTAATGAAGGAAACAAATTATTTAGTGCCAGAAATATTGGAAATAGATGCTGGACCCCAAACATCAGAGTGGATAAGTGCAAAAGGCTCAACACTTTTATTAGAACTAGGCGACAAAGTTACACGATGGTGTTTGAAAAACTGACAAATATTACAATAAAAATACTCAATAGATTCTTTTAAAAATAAGGACAAAAACATAGACTTGAGTAAATAAAAAGGAGGATATCTTATACGCTTGTGCTGTAGCCAAATTTGAGAAGAGAGAGACTCAGAACTGGAATGATGACAGGAAGATAGCAACTGCTGATAAGGATCACCATTAGCTGGCATATTAAGGAAATAATACAACCTTCTCTGTTCCTTAGTAACTCCAATCATCCTCCCTATGACAAGATCCTGAAAGACACAATGAGAATGAAAAAATGTTACAACACAATTATTGTCTTTAGTAAACTTATGAATGAAAATAAGATTATAGGAAAATTTGGGAACATCGAGCACATTGTATAAGTGTAGATAAAGCTGAAGTTTAATAGTACTAAAATCTACAATTGAGATGTGAGAGCCATCAGTTATGGTTATATGATGCTTACTAGAATATGGTTAATAAGATAATAGAGGTGATGAATAAAGGGTCATATGGTCAGTTGCACAAAAATTCATAATCTATAAATTCTCAGTACCAGAAGTATTAAATGATTAAAAACAAAAATTATTATTAGTCTTGTCGTCTTACATACACATATTTTCAAGTTTCTCTTTCCTTTTTTTTTTTCCTTTTTTTTAAGAACTTGAAAGACTTGTCTGTTCTGAAACGAAAGAAACAAGAGAAAAAGAAACCAACGAAAAAAAGAACAAAGAAATCAACAAGGTGAAAATCATGACAACGATACACCAGAGTGAGACGGAAGTAGAGTGGGAAGGACGGTGGTGCTACGGGTCTGTGATGGTGGCGCGACGGCACTGCTACGGGTCTGTGATGGAGGCGCAACGACGCTGCTACGCGTCTGTGCTGATGGCGTGACAGCGCTCGTGCGGATCTGAGCGATAGTGCTGCTCGCGAGGTGGAACTAATGTGCTGATCTTAGCGTGTGGTGGGTCGCCGGTGGCTCGTGCGGTGGTGAGGAACGACAGGGGCAGCGACAGTTCTGGTGGTTACGAGTTTGGGTGAACAGTACTCGAACGATCTGATCCGATCTGGTCTGGTTCTAATTAAAGGTAACAATGAAAGCTGCTAGAACCTCAACAATAAAGGCTGAGTCTAAACCTAACAATGAACGCTGGTCGGATGAGTAATAATGGCTAATAGCAGCGGAAACAAGAGGTTCCCAGATATAAGAGAAAGAATATTTTTAAATATTATTTCTTAATAAAAATTTTACAGGTTGATACATATTATATAAATTAATGACATCAATTATTTACTTAAAATATAGTTAAATTACTAAAAATAAATCTCTCTTAATAAAAGAATAAATTTATACAATAAAATTTAAATCTATACAATAATCTCCAACAATGTTATTTGCTTACGTGGAAATGCTATGAGTCAACCAAAATTTAGTGTGCTTTTATACCTATGTACAACTGATAGTCCTAAATGATTTAAAGGCAATAAAAAAATGGGTTCAATTTTGTTCTTAACCTTTTCGTGGTCATCAAAGATGTCACACACATGCTGAGCCGATGCTTTCTCACAAACAGTGGAATGATTGTTGAATTTTGATGGTTCATGTACCCAGGAATGGAATTTTAAAGTGAAAAGCAAACTTGTGGTAGAAAAACTCTGGCAACCATTGGACAACAGTAAACAAGGTTTTACCCAAAAAAGAAGTAAGAAAATAATTGCAAACCAGGAATTGAAGAGAACTTTGCAATGATCTTTGAAGTATATAGGTAGAGAAGAAAGCTCTGATCTTAACCAACAGTAGATGAGTAGAACTTTAGGAAATAGATATGCCACAGTGACAGAATTGAAATCCTTTCTCTTTGCTAATTATTCTTATTCTTTTAATCCTTCCCAAACTTAATTGCTGTTTGTATTGTACTATATGTAATACTCAAATGCAAAGCTAAAATCTAACTGTTGGCAGAATGATTGGATTTTGTGAAGTCAATATTTATTGCATAGTATGTATTTCATGATGTGTAGGAATTGGATGGACATCCTGGAAGAAAAGGTGGTTTATTTTAACAGAAACTTCACTTATTTTCTTCAGAAGTGATCCAGTAAGTAATTTTGTTTTGGCATCTGGTTTGTCCATCTTTTTTAATTGTGTTCCGTGTATCATGGAAGCATTTGACCTTTGTTTTTGACACCAAATAAGTGAAGTTCCTAATTAATTGAATAAATCGCATGGTAACTGATCATGAAGTTCACTAACTCTGAGACTTCAGAGCAAAAATTAGTTTCTAAATTTCATTCATTTTTCCGTTAGTAGTTTTCTTAAGGATTGAAAAAAAATATTTACGGAAGAAGTGATGGGTTTAGTTTTCAAGTTTTGAGTACCTTAGGCTAAAGAAGGTTAATAGCTAGAAAGGGACGGACACAGGGACATATCAAATTCAAAAATTTAAACACGGCAGCATATATATATATATATATATATAATTTTGATTATATTATTTTTTACAAGCATATTCATTTATCTAGAAAAGAAATCAATAATAATTGAAAATTGAACTTTATGAAAAACTATTGAAATAATAAATATGTATTGAAGAAGAATAAAAGATTTTCGAGGGTGGGTCGGGTGATATTAGAGCCGTGATATTAGAAGCCAGAATTTTTTTTAAAAATTTTAATAGGATTATAATTTTCCAACTAGAGACTGGGACGTGTGTCGAGCAAAAAAGAATTATTTTTTAATTTCGGACACGTGAGACAAGCGTGTCGTGTGCAGTTGTCCGGTGTATGATTAGGCACGCGGATAATAAATGGCGTGTCCATGCTTTCTAGGTTAATAGAGGGTGGACATAAACTAGTTTTTATTTTAAAAATGTATATATTTTTTGTCTCTAGTAAAATTTTCTTTATGAAAAATATTATAATAAATATATCGAATAATTTTCTCATTATTAGATCTTAGGAGCCAGAATCTTTTTCAATTATTTTTCCAACTAGGAACAAAGATATTCCACTGCAGTTGTCCATGTATGATTAGGCATAATAGAATTGTCCACTAACTTGTAATTACTTTGTTTCTTTTTTGGAACTGGAAATAGTTAACAGAAAATATAACTGATATAAGGCTTGAATTTGCAGCTTCCTTGCTTTATCCTTTTTTATGTATGATGATGGAAATTTTCTTTTTTCTATCTATTTTTTAATTTAACATAGATTATGAACAATATTATGGTTCAGTCATTGACTCTCCACGGCTTTCATCAGACATTTTTTTATGTTAGCAATTTCAGAATAAAGAAACCTTATGAAGACACACCTGTATGCAATTCTAACGTGTGGACCTGGTTTTTATAGGGTGTAAAAAGTTGTACTTGTCTAAGTATATTTCTTTATCATTCTATTTTCTACTTTTTAGAGTGCTGTCTCTCAGAAGGGAAATGAAGTGAATTTGACCCTTGGTGGCATTGACCTCAATTCAGGCAGGTTGGCTTGTTTTTCACAGCTACTTATTATTAGCATTCTTTTTGTCTTCATAATATCACTGTAGTAGTATTTGTGAAGTTTCTTGACTTCCTGCAACTTAAGTTGTCAAATTTTGTAGTGTTGTTGTCAAAGCAGATAAGAAACTTTTGACTGTACAATTTCCTGACGTTCGTGATGGACGAGCATTCACACTTAAGGTGCTTCATTTTTCCCTGAAAAATTTAAGGTTTTTACTGTTGAAATATATTTCAAGACAAATTTATTTATATAATTTTCTGATAATGGTTGTGTTTTTTCCCCAAGATTTTATGTTCTCTGCCTCCATGATATACTGTTCATTGTTAATGCAATAATCATTACATTTTGTGAGCTCTATTAGGTTTGACATGCTTAGTGGTTTGAGAAATATAGAGATAAAGATCGAGGAATATATGAGAATATGAAAATTGTTCTCTGCTGCTAATGTATCACTTCATTTGTTAATGCTGCAAGGCTGAAACTATTGAGGATTTATATGAGTGGAAGGCTGCACTTGAGATTGCTTTGGCACAAGCACCAAGTGCTGGTAATGTGATGGGGCAAACTGGTATCTTCAGGAACGATCAGACTGATTCACTTGATATTTCTTTGGACCAGTGTATGATCTTGCTGTAGTTGTGCTTTACATATGTTATTTCCCTTCACAGTTAGCTCCTTCTTGTGTGTACACTGAATGTTGCACATGATCTGTGTATAGCGCTTCATGAAACAATTTAATTGTCATCATGCAAATATTTTTTCAAATAGCTAATACTAAATTGTTAGTTTTCTGATTTGACGGTTGATATGAACATTACATATCCTTATAGAATGGCAATTGCAGTGGTGATGATTTTCAAGTCTTTTAGGTGTATTTTAAAATTTTTAAGTTTGATTGTCTCTTCTTTACATATGGGATAATTCTGCAGTATGTTGAGTTTACATTGCGAGCCTGTTTTTTCATTTTCTTCTGATTCAATATTATGATATTTTCCTAGTACCTCAGTTATGAATTTTTCTGTAATGATGTTTATAAGAAAAAAATTATAACTTGCTTGCTTTCCTTTAAAATGATTTTTTTGCATTTCCTCTGTAGTGAAGGATGTGAAGGATAGAGGAGACCCAATGAAATCTACAGTCATTGGCCGGCCAATTTTACATGCTTTGGAGGATGTTGATGGAACTCCAACTTTTTTGGAGAAAGCCTTGAGGTTCATAGAAGAGCATGGTGGGTTTTCTTTTCTTTTCTTTAAGAAATGTTTTTGTTCGCAGCAAAAATATGGAAATAATTGCTTTTGCTATTGAGTTTAGAAGCATGGATACATTATTTGATCTACCAAAAAATGTGAAAGAAAAAATGTGACTGCTTTTTAGTGCATGTCCACATTGACTGCTCAACACTTCTCTAATAAACTAGTTTTTTTCGTGCTTAGGGAAATTATTTAAATGCATGCTTCAGCTTGAAGCATCATAAGAGGCATTTTATCGTGAATACACTGTTGATGATTTTTTTAACCCAGATTTTGGTTCTTTATTTTGTATAAAAGCTTTATCCTTATGAGATTTCAACTTAAAACCAATTGGTATTAAGTGGAGGCAGGCGATGTAGAACTCTTAACACCCCCTTCTATAGATGTCTGGACGGAACAAGTGAGTTTAGCGGAATAGGCGACAGAGATGAGATCTTTGCTCTGATACTATATGAGATTCCAACCTAAAACCAATTGGTATTAAGTAGAGTGGCCCAATAGGTGTATAAACTGCATCTAGAAGATTGAGGCAGGCGACGGGCAACTCTTAACAACCTTATATATTAGTTTCTTCTAACTCATGCTGAGTATTAAGTACCCTTCTGGTATTGTTTACAGATGAATCAATCTAATCAATATTATAAAACAGGAGTCAAAGTAGAAGGGATCTTGCGACAAGCAGCTGATGTTGATCATGTTGAACATCGAATGCGGGAATATGAAGAAGGTTTGTGCTTTTGTTCCTGGCTAATCTTTGAATTGTATGTTTCTGTCTGGATGCTTCTGCCTTGGCTTGCCTCCATTTTGATTACATTGTGTGCTGAAGGTCATTCACTCTTGTCTAGCATTAAGAGGTTTCACCACATTTCAGGCATTGCCATGCAAATACTCTGTGAAATATGTATTGTTGTGGGTCAAACAGAATTCATTCTCAAATATATATTGGATTAAATGGAGTTTCCCTAAATCTTCATATGAGTTTTTTTATATGCAAGGCCCTTCCTTCCTATGCAAAATAATATGAAGAGTATGAAGTTCTCTAGTGTTCCATTGCAGATACGGTTTTTTTTTTTTTTCCAAAAATTACTCATCAAATATTATGTTCATGGGTATCCCATATGGTTGCAGGAAAAGTTGAGTTTTCTGAGGAGGAGGACGCACATGTTATTGCTGATTGTGTTAAGGTATCCTCATGATAAACTGAATGGCTGATTCCTTTATCTAGCACATAAATTAAAAGCTATAATTTCTTATTTTTTATAAATTTTCAGCATGTACTTCGGGAACTGCCGTCTTCTCCAGTCCCTGCATCTTGTTGCAAGGCGCTGTTAGAAGCTTGTCGTAAGTATTATTTTAGCTATTCCATCTTCATCTAATATAATTTTATAATAATTACCAAGTCACCAGTATTTTTTGTACATGATCTTTCTGTTGTTTCTATGCTTAAACAACCATCATCTAAGAGGATGTGAGAAGAACCATCATATGAGGATTGTCTTACAGTAGCATAATCTTTCTGCGGTTTCTGTGTTTAAGGAGTCCAATTCTAGTGATAATCCAGATTTTTAGAAACTTATAGAAGAATATTCTTTCTCACAAATCAGTAAGAATCAGAACTCAGAAGCTAGAGAATTGGTGCTTCCACACCATTTATACTGGTTAAAAAATTAATAGGATATCAGGATAGAAGAAATTAAATGTTTCACAGATAAGAGTGCTTTTAGTTTAATGTCCGAATAAATCAATGTGAAAAATTAATGTTTTTCACCTCCAAAATACAAATTCTTTTGGATACTCTCCTTCTCTGGCTTATTATAATGCTAATTTCTTTCGGTGGCAGTTGTAGTTGAGCAATCTGATTGAAAACTTTTCAATGTGTTTGAGAATTCCTTGGAACAAGTTTCTATTATGTAAAATTTATTTTCCATGACTGTAGTCAAATGAAAATTTTCTGTTGAAGTCTAGAATGAGTATGAAAGTGAACTCACATTTTTAAGTAGCAAGTTTTTATTTTTTTGGGCAACTTGTTGAAAAGGAGAAATGAAAAGGTCTTCAATTGAAGTGTAGAATATATAAGTATAACGAGTGACAAGAGGGCTCAGACTTTCACCACTTGCTCTTATATTCTGAAAGAATTCAAAAGTTTTCATGTCCTGAGCAGCTGTAGTTAACACTGGTTGTCAACACTCATGCAGTGTTTCTGATTGATGTTTGGTTTAACAAAGCATAAAACAGAAAAGTTCGGCTTATTTTATTTACTCTTTGCCAATAAAGATATAATTGCTGTACATGAATAAACAATATCAACCTTCCCCAGCCTTACAACCCTGCCTTTCAGATTTATGTTTCGTGTTGCTAATGCATAGGTTGCCGTGTATTCTCTCAACTTTGCCCCTTATTCTCTTTAGACTTTTATTGATTATTATCAATCCCTCTTGTCATACACTTGGATACTTTTGTTAAGAGTCCCACATCGCCTACCTCAATATTTCGGGTGCAGTTCATATATCTGTTGGGTCACTCTACTTAATGCCAATTAGTTTTAGGTTGAAATCTAACATGGTATTAGAGTCAAGATATCATCTCCGTCGCCTACTTTGTTAGGCTTGTTTCTGCCTATTTTGCTAAGCTTGCCTCAATATTTCGGGTGCTAATTAGTTTTAGGTTGGAATCTCACAACTTTGTTGTTTGGCTACCCATCCATCTTACTACCCACTTTTTATCCTTGCTTTCTTCCTCATTATGAGGAAATACAATGTCTCAATAAGTTGTTGAGCAAACTCCAAATATCCTGATTATTATCTCTAAATATTATAAATAAACTGTTGATAGTTTTAAATATGATAATAGAAGAAATATGACGCTCGCTGAAGAACTAAACCTGCTTGTAACTTTATTTGAAATTTTAGTCATGTACAAATTGGTCAAATTTGAATTAAGTTATAAGGTTTTAACAGTTTGACTTGTTGCATTAGATTTTGTTAATAGAATATGACTAAAGACAGACACCCAAAATATGATAAAAGATAAATATAAATAAAGTTCTTAAAAACTTGAGGGTGAGGCTGCAAGTTCCAAAACAACAGACATTTTTCGCCAATGAGAAATTCTTTTGGTCTCTCTCATATATATACAAATTAATGAGCAACAACTAAAGATTCTTTCCATACTGAGTACCATTTGGGGCTACAATAGAAAGGGACGATGGAACATTATTTTTGGTTTTGAAAATTACATTTTTTCATACTCTTTTCAATTGATATGGATCTCTTGAAGTTTAATTTTCTTTCATCATTTGAACCTGTCACAACTATTAGGAATTGAACGTGTCAGTAGAGTTTCTGCTATGCGTGCAGCAATATGTGACACTTTTCCTGAACCAAACCTCCGTTTATTGCAAAGGTATTTGATTAATTACTTTTCCTTTTACCATTTCTTTTCTTTTGATATTTAAATACGATACACATATATGATATACATATTGAGGGGCTATGTGTTAATCAGGGATTAATTTGTTTCCTATTATATGCAGAATAAAATAAGAAAAGGGGACAACTCCTTAATTGTATATATTGTTTCCTATTATATGTAGAATAAAATAGGAAAAGGGGACAACTCATTAATTGTATATATTTAGCTTTCCTAAATTAGCTAGACAAATCAGGTAACAGAATATTTGTAATTAAATAGTTATAAATGGCTGTAAATGCTCATGCTATTATTTATAGTGGAAATACAATGAAGAAAAGATAACAAAGCCAATTCTTCTGACATGGTATCAGCAGGTTCTCGATCAAACCTGTGATTTCTTGGTTTATATCGGATTTCTTCAGCGACACCACTGGGTCGCTCTTGTCTTCGTCTTCTTTTTGCTCTCAGTTCTTCTGTTCGTGCCGCTAGCTTTGGGTTCGCAGGTTTCGTTCTTGCTCGTTTCGTGTTCGTTTCTTTCTTGCTCTTGGTTGCGATCTCATGGCTTCGGACAAGGAAAGGGATAATTTTGTGTCGCTTCACCTAAGCAAGAACTATGGTGCTGGGAATTTCAATTCAAGATGTATGTCAAAGGGAAAGGCTTGTGGGGTCACATAGACGGGACCTCCACAAAGACCTAGGTTGAGAAAATGCCTTAGATGCTTGGGAGGTGAAAGATGCCCAAATTGTTTCTTGGATTCTCGGCTCTATTAAGACTCGGATGATCAATAACTTGCGCCACTTTTACAATGCTAAAGACATGTGGGAGTATTTGAAGCGAATTTACAACGAATAATATCGCAAGCGCTTTGTTGGAGCTCGAGATAGCCAATTACAAACAAGGTAACTGTCTATTCAGGATTATTATTGGTTTCTTGAATCTGTGGACAGAACACTCAGCCATCTTATATGCTGATGTTCCCAAAACCTCGCTCACAGCTCTTCAAGCAGTTTACGACATCAGTAAGCGGGATCAATTTCTCATGAAACTTCATCCTAAGTTCGAGGCTGTCAGAGGCGCTTTGCTGAATCGGAGTCCTGTTCCTCCTTTGGACACATGTGTTGGTGAACTTCTCAGGGAAGAGCAACGTCTACTTACCCAGGGATCCATGTCCCATGATGCATTGGTTCCAGAACCAGTGACGGTTGCCTATGCTGCCCAAAGTAAAGGCAAAGGTCGTGATATGCGACAGGTCAAGTGTTTTTCGTGCAAACAATTTGGCCATATCGCTCGTAATTGCAGTGAAGAAATTATGTAATTACTGCAAACAACAGGTCATATCCTCTCTGACTGTCCCACGCGTCCTCCAAGACCAATCCAACGTCCTGAGCAGGCGTTCCATGCCACTACCAGTTCAGCGGATTCACTTTCCACCATTGCAGCATCAGATGTTGGCGCTTTGAAGCCTGAAATGATCCAACAAATGGTACTATCAGCACTTTCAGCCTTGGGTATTCAGGGTAAGTCTTCTCATGTTTCTCGACCATGGTTTCTTGATTCTGGTGCCTCCAATCATATGACGGGTTCCTCTGAATACTTGCACAATATACACCATTACCATGGTACTCAAAAAATTCAAATTACTGATGGTAATACCCTTTCTATCACTGATGTTGGTGACATAAACTCTGATTTTAGACATGTGTTTGTATCTCCTGGACTTGATTCCAACTTACTTTCAGTGGGTCAATTAGTGGATGACAATTGTAATGTTAATTTTTCTCGGGCTGGTTGTCTTGTGCAGGATCAGGTGTCGGGGAAGGTGATCGCGAAGGGGCCTAAAGTGGGCAGATTATTTCCGCTTCAGTTTATTTCTAATCATTTATCTTTTGCTTGTAATGGTGTTTTGAATATGTATGAGGATTGGCATAGAAAATTGGGCCATCCAAATTCTGGTGTTTTGTCTCATTTATTTAAAAATGGTTTATTGGGAAATAAAAATGCCATTTCTCATTCCTCTGTTCCTTGTTCGGTTTGCAAACTTGCTAAAAGTAAAGCACTTCCTTTTCCCTCTAATGCTCATCGTGCTTCCAACTGTTTTGATGTGGTTCATAGTGATGTTTGGGGTATGTCTCCTGTTGCTTCTCATGCTCATTATAAATACTTTGTGACCTTTATCGATGATTACAGTCGTTTTACTTGGATATATTTTCTTAGATCTAAGGCTGAAGTCTTTCCAATGTTTAAGAAATTTTTGGCATATATTGAAAATCAGTTCCAAGCCAGGCTTAAAATCTTTCGCTCGATTCTGGTGGTGAGTACATGTCTCATGAGTTTCAGGACTATTTGCAACAAAAAGGCATTGTCTCTCAACGTTCCTGTCCCAATACACCCCAACAAAATGGCATTGCAGAGCGAAAGAATCGTCACTTGCTTGATGTGACGCGCACATTGCTACTTCAAGCATCTGTTCCATCTAGATTCTGGGTTGAAGCTTTGTCCACAGTTGTCTTCTTGATCAATCGCCTTCCATCTACGGTTCTTGATCTTGATTCCCCTTTTTTCGTCTCTTTAAGACTCATCCAAATTATCTAGATTTACATATTTTTGGGTGTGTAAGTTTTGTTCACTTACCTCAGGTTGAACGACATAAGCTTGGAGCACAATCTGTCCAATGTGCATTTATGGGTTATAGTAACTCTCACAAAGGTTTTTGTGTTATGATATTACTAACCATCGTTTCCGTATTTCAAGGAATGTGACCTTCTTTGATAATCAA
This sequence comes from Ormosia semicastrata, assembly GCA_029884595.1. Classification (NCBI taxonomy): domain Eukaryota; kingdom Viridiplantae; phylum Streptophyta; class Magnoliopsida; order Fabales; family Fabaceae; genus Ormosia; species Ormosia semicastrata. Next base: position 118,542,560 of record JAQQTO010000063.1, read on the forward strand.
TTTATGTTTCCTTGTCTTTCTTTTGACTCTAATGAGGTTGCTACTCTTCCCAACTTTTCTATTGTGCCTCAATCTATAGAACGTTTTGAACCAGGCCATGTATATGTCAGACAACCCAGACAGGCTCCCACTCCCCCTTCCCGTGTTGCTCCGTCACACGAACTGTGCGGTGGCACCACGGCGATCTGCTAGAGTGTCTCGTCCACCTAATAGATATTCACCAGAAAGCTATGATTCATAGCATACTTCTCTTACGACTACTCTATCTGGCATATCTATTCCTACATGTTACTCACAGGCAGTTAAGGATGTGTGTTGGATACAAGCAATGCAAGATGAACTCCAGGCTCTTCAAGAAAATTTTACATGGGATATTGTTTCTTGCCTACCTGATGTCAAACCCATAGGCTGCAAATGGGTGTATTCTGTGAAACTGAATTCTGATGGTTCCCTCAACCGTTACAAGGCTCGACTAGTTGCCTTAGGGAATAAGCAAGAATATGGGATTGATTATGATGAAACGTTTGCGCCTGTGGCAAAGATGACAACTGTCAGAACGGTACTCTCTATTCTTTGCTTCTAATGGTGGTCCCTCCATCAAATGGATGTAAAGAATGCATTTCTTCATGGTGATCGACGAGAAGATATTTATATGACTCCCCCTCCGGGTCTTTTTTCATCATCTAAAGGTGTGTGCAAGCTCAAACGATCCTTATATGGTTTGAAACAGGCTCCCAGAGCATGGTATGAGAAATTTCGTTCTACTCTTCTTGGGTTTTCCTTTACTCAAAGTCAATATGACTCATCTTTGTTCATTCATCGCACGCCTACTGGTATTGTTCTTCTTATTCTCTATGTTGATGATATGGTCATTACTGGTTCTGATCATACCTCCATACAGCAGCTTAAACAACAATTACAGGCCTCATTTCATATGAAAGATCTTGGTAATTTGCACTATTTCCTCGGACTTGAGGTTCATTATACCTCCAAGGGCATATTCCTACATCAGCAAAAGTACACCGAGGATTTAATTTCTTTGGCCGGTCTTCAATCAGCTAATCCGGTGGATACTCCTCTCGAGGTTAATGTTAAATACCGTCGTGATGACGGTGATCTTTTGCCTGATCCTTTGTTGTATCGTCAGCTCGTGGGTAGTCTTAATTATTTGACTATTACACGGCCTGACATATCCTTTGCAGTTCAGCAAGTAAGTCAATTCATGCACTCACCTCGCCATCTTCATTTGGCCGCTGTTCGTCGCATAATTCGATACTTGAAAGGCACCTCTCAACGCGGTCTATAATTTCCCATTGGGACAGTCCCTAAATTGATTGCTTATAGTGATCTTGGTGATGCCGATGGATGTCCACGATATACTCGCAGATCATTCTTGGTTGGTGCATGTTTCTTGGTTACGCATTGATTTCTTGGAAGAGTAAGAAGCAAGCACGAGTCTCTAAGTCCTCCATTGAATACGAGTACCGAGCCATGTCATTGCTTGTTTCGAAATAATTTGGCTACGTGGTCTTTTGGGTGAGCTTGGGTTCCTCGAGACAGAGTCAACACCTCTATATCCGACAATACGAGTGCTATTTGATTGTTGCCAATCCAGCTTTTTCATGAGCGCACAAAACATATTGAAGTGGATTGTCATTCTATCAGGAATCCTATGATGCTCATGTTATCTCACTACCTCATATCAACACCCAATTGCGGGTTGCGGATATTCTTACCAAAGCAAAGTGCCTCGCCCGCGCCATCAGTTTCTTGTTCGCAAATTGATGCTTCTTGACCAGCCGCATCAATTTGAGGGGGGATGTTAATCAGGGATTAATTTGTTTTCTATTATATGCAGAATAAAATAGGAAAATGGGACAACTCCTTAATTGTATATATTGTTTCCTATTATATGTAGAATAAAATAGGAAAAGGGGACAACTCATTAATTGTATATATTTAGCTTTCCTAAATTAGCTAGACAAATCAGGTAACAGAATATTTGTAATTAAATAGTTATAAATGGCTGTAAATGCTCATGCTATTATTTATAGTGGAAATACAATGAAGAAAAGATAACAAAGCCAATTCTTCTGACACTATGGGCTATACTTATATTCCCAATTTAACACATATGAGACAAGCCTGTTGAAGACATTAATCCCTTATGCTCCAAAACTGTGCAAGTGAACCACAAAATTACAAAAAAGTCACCCATTGAACTTATAATTATTGGAAATATATTTTTTTAATTAACGTGGTGGCTAATAACTAATGAAAAGAGGATTGATAAGACTTAACAAGTGATTTTAAACATCTATATACCACATTGAATCCTCAGTTATTACGACAGCACCAGCTACCACTAAATGGGCTCAACCATGTTAAGAAACTCAACACAATAATACTTGGAATGTGTATTGACATTTAGATATGGGACTGGGAGACTGCTGAAGGAAGCTCTTGGACATGATATTGATTATGGTTTTCAATCTTTCTATATATGGGGTGTACATTTTAGTCTTGTTGGCAATGTCTCTGCAATGTAACTTGTGAATAACAGAAAGATATTGAGTATATTCCATGAGATATGAGTAAAGTTCAGTTGTTACACTTATGGTTATACAGATGGCTAAACAAACAAAATAGATTTGTGTTTTTTATTTTTTTTATTTTGGCCAAATTTACTTTTCCGTTATTCAGTTCATGTTTTTTTCTTGATGTAAATTATTCATGTACAGAATACTCTTGATGATGCAAACTGTAGCTTCCCACAAAGCTGAGAACCGAATGAGCTCATCAGCTGTGGCAGCTTGCATGGCACCGTTACTTCTTCGCCCTCTTCTAGCTGGGGATTGTGAGATTGAAAATGATTTTGATGTAGGTGGTGATGGTTCTGTCCAACTTCTACAAGCAGCTGCTGCAGCTAACCATGCTCAAGCAATTGTTATTACTTTATTAGAAGAATATAACAGCATATTTGGGGTAGGTTTAATTATATATTGATATTTTTTTTTGCATGGCTTCCAATTATAACAAGTCCATCCATATTGCATGCATCTCTTACATCAGTAATAAGCTATAGATGTTTTATGTTGGTATGTTGATTCATACTTGTCCTTGTTCTACAATTTTCTTTTTTCCCAAATAATTACAGGGAACCTATCACTTCTTTCTTGGTTGAATTCTTTTTCATGTTAGAGGACATAGTCAGATGCTATGAAATATTTTGCATGTATTTGAATGGGTTTTTCTCAATTTATAACTAGTGATAAGGTGCATCTTTCGATGAGAGCATGCTATTCTTTATATCAGCTTAGAATGTTAAAGTATGGTTTGTCTTTCAGAATCTCTCCTTCCCCTTGCAAAGGTTAAAATCAGTTGTAGACTTTTTTAATGTTTGGACTTTATAAGCAGGGTGGCTCTCTGCTTCTATTTGACTAAAATACATGCTTCTTCTAATTATATTATTTTGGAATTCTCCATACTACTGTCTCTACATATTCCTAAGCTATTAGTATTCTAGCAGGAAGGTTCTGAGTCCCCTGGCCCTGATATATTCACTGACTCAGAAGAGAGTGGATCTGAGAGTGAGGAAATTACTGATGATGATTTATCCTATGATGATTATTATGATGATGAGCAAGATGAATCAATACGGGAGTCTGACATAGATGCAGATGATGATATTGTTAGTGAAACCGACAGCGAGGTTGGGGACTCTATGGCCAATGATGAGTATGATGATAAGGTTAGAGCCTTATTTATTTCATGACAATTTGATGAAATTACAGCAAATAGGTTTGTCATTAAGCATATCCATTTCATTTCATTGTGTAGACTAAAGCATAGTCCTCTTCAGGTTGAACATGGTGGAGGAATTTTGATTTTGCCCTAGATCTTACATCCTTTTATTTAAATATTCACTTCCCATCTTCAACTGACCTTAGTTTTCATTTATCCTTTGTATTGTCAAACAAGTTATTCCCCTACCCTAGCTCCATAAATGCTCTAATAACTCGAATATTTAATTTGAACTAAATATATAGTTTGATGTTCTTCATCAATTTAATCTACAGATCTTATGTTTTTTTACTCCAATTGAGACAGTGACATATAAGGTTGCAATACTCTGCAAAATTTTCACCCTTGCTTTCGGTTAGATAAAAATAAAATACTACTTGTAATGGTTATGATTCATGTTTTATGTGGATTTTTTCCTGGCTATCAATGCTATTTTGTTTACAATTTCTCCTTTTGAAAAAGATAGGAAAAATAGCTATTTTTTTGTGCTGCCATCTTGGGGGGGGGGGGGGGGGGGGAATAACCTACTTATTATAATTTTGTGTAATGTACAGGACCATGATCGTTCTAGTTCGAGTTCAAAATCCTCAGAGGTGAGTGAAGATCTTGAAGTTGATCAGATGTTGTCATCAACTTCACTTGAAGTCTCACTGCCTCGATGTGAAGATATCAAAAGCTGTGAAAATGTCTCGAGACCAATTAAGACTGCTTGTGCAGATGAGTCCAATAAGCCTGCTGACATAGTTGGAGGTTTTTCCACTGACCAAACTACAATGCATAAATCAAATTGTCGTAGCCCTTCTTCATGTATGAAAAAATCTATAACCATACCCAATGGCCCAGCACCTCGGCGCTGCACTGTGAGTAAATCTTTTCATGATTAATGATGTGATTTTTTGTCTTGCCATTTGTCTTTATCACTTTCCCTAAATTGGTTAAATCTTTTATGATTCCATTTAGCTTCTTACTTTACTTTGAGACTAGTTAAATTGACTTTATTCCGCAAATTCCAAGTTTAAATAATCTTTTGTAATATGTCCAGGCAAGGAAGAACCTTTCCATGGAAACCATTGGTTATCCTGATGAAGATGAGTAAGTAATTGATATCTATCTACTGTGCCAAATTCTCTTAGTCCTAGTCTCTTGTGGTATCTTTGTAGTTCCTACTGTTTCTCATTTGTTGCCATTTGGGCTGTGTTTTCTTCAAACTCTTATGCCAGGAGAATATGGACTTTTTTTTTTTTTTTCTTGTGATTGATCAGAGCATGATAAATTTGAGAGATAAACTAGAAGACCTTGTAATTTTTTTTTTTGGTTTAAATCATGTATATCTGTTCAAGAAGAGCCTCTGAGGAACATAGATAATCATACATGGATAGAGAGTATACATTAAATCAATATCAAGACCATGTAATATACTAAGAAACAGTGTAATGGCTAATTAAAGTATTCAATGCTCCAGTATGTGTTTCAGAGAAGTACTTCATCTATTTTTATGTTACTAGGGAAATAGTATTATATTCAAATTCACCTGTAGTTTCAGAAATTCTAAGATCAAAACCCGTCTGTTTCCTTTCTTTTTTGTGTCAAGAACTAGGGAAAATTGATCGGGGGAGAAAAATTGCCTTCCTTTGGCTCCACTATGTCTCCATCATCTGCATTCAAACCATTTCCGCTAGAGTGACTTTGTCCATTGTTTCATCTTTGACATTCTTTTAACTTTATTTAGTATCTTTTATTAGAACAGTGTTCCCCACGATTATTGATTTTTCATTTTGAAAGTTTATAGTAACTTAGTTACGAATTCAGAGCAAATATTTCTTAATGATATTCCAAATGGTGATCAGACCTTGCTGTGTTTGATGTGATTTGATATGGAGCATTTACTTAAAGTGAGCATGGCTCTTGTTATTATCTTCACTTTACTCTATCCACTAATTTATCTTTCTTACCATAGAGCTGAAATTGAGAGGCTTGAAGCTGTTAAGACAGAATTGCAAAACCGAATTGCAGAGGAGGTTGGTACTTGATTTTCTCAGGTTAACCTTGTTTATATGTGTGCTAAAATTCTTTGAAGCCAATTATTCATTTTTACTTCTGCTTGTAGGTGAAGGAAAATTCAAAGATGCTATCTGATATGGAAAAACGAAAGAAAGCTTTGCAAGAGCGTTGTCTGGCTCTTGAGAGAGATGTAAGTTCATTATGAGAGAACATCCCACTCCCCATGCCCCTCTTGCTCCATATATAAAAATCCAGATTCTGTTCCCTAAAATTTCTTTGCAGGTGGCTAGACTACAGGAACGGTTGCAAAAGGAGAAGAGTTCTCGGGCAACTCTTGAAGCAGGACTCAAGTTTCCTCCAGGACCCTCGTCTGATTTATCCAGTATTGATGAAAAGGTTAGTCTATCTCACTCATAATCCATAAATGGTTTATAATGTGTTTTGATAATGCAACAAATCCTTAATCTGCATACTTTCCACAGACCAAGGCAGATCTTGAGGAATTAGTGTTGATAGAAGTAGATCTTACCAACTTAGAGCGGAAGATTGATGAGCTTGGAGTGCGGCTTAATGGACAACTCGAGTGGAATTATGGTTCTATGTTGGATTTCTGCAATCAATCTCAACAGATATCAAATCATGAAAGAAATTTGTATGTTTATCATAACTTATGAGCTTGTTACTACATACTGTTTTGTTCTTATTTTTACAATATCAGATTCCTAATTGCTTCGATTTTCATGAAAAAATTTCTGTTCACAATATTTCATCCCACATCTGCTTAGATTCTGTAGAAGGCCTTTTGGCACTTTAAAATAGATTGTCTAGAAAGCGTGGCTGTTGTTTGGTATTTGTTTGCTCTTGATTGTTTCTTTCTCTGTGTTGATTATTTAGATAATTAAATTTTACCTTCTTCATGGGGAATCTATTTGACAGGAAGAATAAGCCAGATACTGAAGTTGCAGCCACTTTGCAATCTGAGAGGTCAATAAGTAAGGTAAATTTAACATGTCGATTAAGAATTTGTTCTTTAGTCTCTGTCACAGTTACAAATATCGTAATCAACTCAATGCTTGAAGATCATGTTGTCAGTTTTGGATGGATGGGACTGATGAATTTACTCACCTATAGCATATCTTTACCCTTTACCCATGAATTGTGGGTAATCTAGTGCCAAAAATAAAGTCATTATCCCCCTTCATGGTAAGGGGTCTGCCAGGTTTATAGGAAAATGAGCAAATGTTCTGAACGATGCTGATAGTAATTTGGAACTCTTATCATTTGTTGAACCTGCTATTTGGCAATGGTACAACAGGACAATCATTTTGGTGGAGCTGAAAATGAGAATGAGAGAAAGACAGAGTCAGCACCTTTACCAAACAAACATCCACCTATATCCAAGAAATCTGGTACAAGGGGTGAGGTAAGTTTCATAAACTTGGCTGTGAATCTAGATATAAATCAAAGTTTTCTATAAATTGTATAATCAGCACTATTAATTTTGTTGTAAGGACAAGATTTGCCAATACTTGATTGATATTTCATGATAATAAAAAGAATCTTAATTGCTTTTTATCCATATTATTACTATCTTTGTTACATCATCGTTATTTTAGTAATTAAGGCAGTGGATGAGAATATCAAATTACTCCATCCAAGGTAAATTTTGAAGTTTTATGGAAAGTAGGCAACTAATTGTTAGCCTTATGACTAGTCATTTGCTTTTGACTGGGATAGCCTTATTGTATTGCAATTTGATAGGGCTAGATAGACTTATTTATGAAATGCTTTTACAGCAGGGAGCAAATTCCACTACTTCTGCACTGACAAAACTGACATCCAAACTAAACTTTTTGAAGGAGCGCCGTAGTCTGATTTCAAATGAACTCCAAAATATGGATAAAGGCCAAGAGTTAAGTCACTCTGCACAAAACCTGGAAAAAGGACAAGGATCTCAACTTCTCGTACCACTTCCATCCCCCAAGAAGTCTCGAGGATATGAATTTCATCTACCACTTCCATCCCCCAATAAGTCTCGAGGATATGAATTTTACCTACCACTTCTATCCCCCAAAAAGTTTCGAGGATCTGAAAATCATTCTCCACCTAACCTAGAGAAAGGTCCAGGCAAAGAAGACCAATCACTTCAACATCCAGACAAATTGAGAAAATCAGATAGTCAGCCAGGCCATCACTCAGATAGACAGAATCAATATCCACCATTATACTTGAAAAGAGGAAAGTCAGAAGGCCATCATCACTCATTAGTCTTATAATGTGGATAAAGGTCGATGATTAGAAGGCCAATCTATTGTTACACAGAACAAATTCCAGATGATAGGAGGCCACTGCAATCATTCAGCATTGTTCATGGCCAAGTGCGGCATTGCTATGTCTTCAACAGTATTTTGTGTGGTTTATGAAATGACAGTAAGAGAAGAATCCTTCTCTGATACGGTTGCCACAAAGGCCTATATTCAAAGAAGCAGCATTCCATTTACCCCAAAATGCAGGGTGTACAAGGCATAGTTCAACCAGCCCCATGACATAATAAGCCAAACTATTTGTAACATAACATGCTGATTTTTGCTGGCTCCGTGAAGAGCATGATGTTGGTTTTGTTATTATTACATTACCGTATTGGTAACTGCAATAATGTTGAGTTGCTTGGCCTAAGCTGGCAAAGCATTTTGCAGATAGACCTTGGTCCAATTTCCTTTGGTCTGAAATCATAGAGGACAAATATTAGAGTACGTGAATGTCATGGTGAATGTCATGGTGTCTTCATGTAATCAGCTTTAGGGAATCTTACGGGATCTCGAATCTGGATGAAATTCAATGCCCCGTGAAACTTATCCGCGTATGCTTTTTAAGCGATGAAAAGTAGAGGGAATTTATAAAGGAGTACATCCCTTTTTCTTGAATCACTTGCTAATTAGTAGTAGTATATAGGTACAGCAAAAATGGTTATAACAGAAGCCTTCTATGAAAGAAACCATTTAAGAAGAGAATGTGCTGCACGATGCATGGAGTTGTAAATTCTTCTTTTAAAAATAAACAACTACATAATGTTAACCTCGTTGGAAAAATCTTTCAAAGCAAAGGAATTTTTTTTTCTACACCACCAGGAATCCTACGCCTGACCGACATCTAGTTAATTATTGATTAATGTGTATCGATTGCTGGAGAACCTATTGGCTGGCCATTGGGCAATTTTTTCTTTATTGTTGTGCTTTCATGCATAGTTGTATAACCAGCATCGGAGGTTGATCGGGTCAAATGGTCAGATAATTGGATTAATGGTTTGATCGCAGGTCAAACTTTGAATTGAAAATTTTGGATAAAGAAAAATATATTTTTTTAAAAAATATTATGTGAAAAATTACTTAATAAAAAAATATTTTATTTAAAATACTAAACAAAAAATATTGTATGAAAAAAATACTTCTACACAAATAGTGATAATAATCTATTAATTAAATAATAATATACATTAAGAAATTAAAAATAATGCTAAATAGTAACATATAGTCTAGTGGTATAATACATTTTATATTTTCATGACAAAAACTTTTAGGTATAATGCTCAAATTTTAAAAGTTATATTTTTCAAGTTTCAATTCTTGAAAAAATAAACTAAAACCGGGTCAACTTGTCAAACGGGTCACCAAATCAACCAAATTTGACCGGGTTATTAGGAAAAATGACCCAATTGGTTGATTGAATCAGCTTGAAACCTAAGTCACGAGTTTCTTAGGCGGACAAACCGAGTCGGTCCATACAACTATGCTTTTATGAGAAAACTTGCTAGTCAGATTCTTTTCTTTCTTTTTTTATTGAGATATTTCCACATAAATTGTTATGAAACTAATCTTGTGGTTGCAATCATGACTGTTTATTATCTAGTAGACACTCCCAACAAGTTTGGCCAGCTTTTTGACCAAATTATTATTAGTGACAAAATTATTTACCAAATTGATATACTTTTAAAATTATATACAAAACAGTTACACTTTTGGCCACGCTGGCTTTTTTTAATATTTTACAATTACACCAAAACAAATGGCGTTATCCACGTGGAAACGTCCAGCTCCCCTGTAGCTTAAACGTTATCCACGTAATAGTGTCACAGTTGTTAGCTTTTTACGTAATAACGCCAAAAGCTTTGGCGTTATCAAGGTAATAACGCCTAACGCGTTAGCGCTATTACGTATGCACTATTTGTTTTTAATATGTAAATACAAATAGAATTATTCTTTAATTGTTTTACCAAAATTCCAACTTCTTTGTTGAAAATTTTATTTTTTACGATATAGAAATTTTTAGTCATTGCAGTAGTCATTTATATTGAGAAACTTACTAAAATCCTAATGAACGTAGGTAACCATGATCAGCAGCATAGGCAGTCAAAAGGTTAGCATCAGTATCATGAACTAGTGTAGGGACAAGATCGAGAAATTTATACTATGCCCAATACTGCAACAAGATGCAACCACCTCCAATTTTGTGTACATTGTAGTTTGTGGCTTTGCAAAGCTCCCTGTACAAGTACGCTTAGACTGCGGATCCCTAACTATATGTCCCAACAATGATAAAGTCTTTCAACAGATAAAAGAACATCATGTGCACAACCAGAATGATCAGGAAATAACAAATTCCCAATCAATCTAAGTATATATATGCTCGTGTATACTGCTGCACATAAATATTATCATCGTCCTCTATAAGAGAATGAGGGGAGAGCTCTATTAATAGTACACTAGTAATGCCAAAGTAGATGGCATTATTACGTGAATAACGCTACACGTTTTGGCATTATTAAGAGCGAAACGCCAGAGATCCTGACGTTATTACGTGAATAATGCTTAGCGGTCTAGCATTTTCACGTAAATAACGTCATCCCTATGTTGGCGTAATTGTAAATAATAAAAAATGTTAGCATGAAAAAAAATGTAATAATTTGGTATATAGTTTCAAAAATATGACAAATTGGTTAATAATTTTATTACTAATGATAGTTTGGTAAAAAAAGCCAAGTTTGGTCACCACGCCCAACGCTTGTTGATAAGTGAAACCTATTTGAGTGAGTGAAAAATAAACAATGTCTAAATAATGGGTCATATTTTACAAGGAAATCAAAGAATTTAACCGGCATTGTTCTCTCTTTTTCTATAACGAGCCAAAACTCAACTAATATAGACTGAAAAATTGGTACAAAAAGAAAAACATATGGACGAAAATAAAAATTGGGGATTTTGATTATCAGGATAGAGTTATGGGAATACGGCATGTGGATGCATGGTTGCGAATTATGTGCGTATGTTTATTTCAATAATTTTTTGTCTCATCACAAAACAATCCACCATAACGTCATGGAGCTCAAGACCCAGGAAAAAAGCAATGGATGGAAATAGCTGCTTAAGAAATTTTATACTAGAGGGATACCAGCACAAGCCATGACTTAGAAGCCTTCAAGGCCCAAGTTCGTTATTTGTATGTATATGTAGTGTTTTATTTTTTTTATTTTATTTAAAAAATATTAAAGTCAACCCTCATGACAAAATATTTCAAGTGCAGATGAACAAAATATTAAGCAATTATCTGCATTTGAATAAAATCTAAACAGCAATTTGTATAAGCTACTCATCATTTTTTCACTAATAATGTACACTTAACTTTCTAGGATCATTTAATGATTAGTTGCAACAGAAGTGGATTGCGACTCTAGACAAAACTTTACTTATAATGTCAGTAATTTGAATGTTGAAGTCACCACTTTTAAGAAGGTTTTGCCTAACCATCAACTTAATCCGAAGGTTAATCCCATGTTAATTTCTATAAAGATACCTTGGTCAAAGATTAAAAAAAAGTATTACTATCCAAAAGAAAATAATTAAGAAATAAAAAATATCAATTTCACACACACATATACATTTATAAAGAAACTCCTTCTTCAAGAAGAAGAATTTGTAGGAGACATGTTGTCATTAGTCATTACAAAAAAATTGACTGTTACCTGCAGCCATTATAGTCATTTAGACAAAGTAAAAAAACTGCGGCTAAATAACTTATGAGTTTTATTAAGAAGTGTCCTAAGGCACTTATTAAGAAAGTTAAAATAGAAATTTTTTGATGAAAATAAAGTATTTAATACATTGAAAATTTTGAAAAAAAAAAAAAAAAATTACTATTATTCTTATTTTTATTAAAAAAAATATTTTAATTTTCTTAACAAGTATCTTTAGCAAAAAAATTTATTTATAAGCAATTGTGACTATTGTGGCTTAGCAAAGTGTTGGGAAATGTCACATAAAAAAAATGTCGAGAAATTGAGGGATGAGGTTGAGGTTGGAGATGATAGGGATGAGGATGGCACCCCTAGTGAATAGATAGTGTTTTTATTCTGTAGTCCTTGTTGCCCTTGCATAGGGTTTTTTTGAATATGTATGACAAGTCTTGCCTTGGAGCATTTTTAATTTATTTAAGTCATTTACTTCTTTGCATCCATTATGCTTTGTTTTCTTTCTATAGTCCACTTTGGGTCCAACGCCCAATTCCAAGCTTGTGCAAAAGGGTAAAGCCTGAAAAGGCATAATATGAATTGAAAAAACTAGAAGATAATGCTAAGTGTGAGAACTAGCTATAGTATCTTCATAGCTTGGTCGCGTTCCAATGTCTGGGAACCTTTTCTCAACTAAAAGTGTTGAGTTTTTATGCTCTTGTGTCAATCGTGCCTGTCACCCGGTACGGTACCTGCCAGTTAGGGGCTAACTTCTCATGAGAGGCGTTCTTTCCACCAACATCCACCCTCTATAGAACTAGGTCTCTGAGCTTAAGACTTCGTGGTATGATTTGGAGTTGTACTGGAGTGCATTTTTTATTTTAAGGTGACTTCACAGACGTGGGCCGTCTCTCTCTGTTCCTCGAGCAAGTCCAAGTTCTGGAAAATTAGTTCTTCATTGCTTCCCTCGAAAAAGTACTATTTCTACTAGTTGGACTCCCCAATTTCCATAGGGATCATGGCCTCACACTTATAGGATGAGTTTGAATGAAGTTTTTCCGATGGTGGAATGGGGGGTGATCTTGTACGCCCATAGGACATGATCAAGTTGCTTTGTCCAACCTCCTTTGGCATTGTCCAGTCTTTTCTTCAAACATTGGAAGATTACCCTTTGGCGGTTTCTGCCTATTTGTTTTTCTAGTGGTATTCCATCGAGAAAAAGTGTTATCAACATCTGGAAGTTCTTATCCGCAAACTGGGTTCCATTGTCTGTCACTATAGACTCTGATGGTGGAATGAGGGGTGGTCTTGTACGCTCGTAGGACATGGTCAAGTTACTTTGCCCAACCTCGTTTGGCATTGTCCAGTCTTTTCTTCAAACCTTAGAAGATTACCCTTTGGCGGTTTTTGCCTATCTATTTTTCTAGTGGTGTTCCACTGAGAAAAAGTATTATCAACATTTGGAAGTTCTTATCCGCAAACTGAGTTCCATTGTCTATCACTATAGACTCTGAGATGCCAAAGAAGTTTATGATATTCTTATAAGTGAAGTTCTGTAACCTGGTTGAGGTAATAGTTGAGAGCGACTTAGCTTTGATCCACTTTGAAAAGTAATTTATGGCCACTGTGAGATATTTGAGCTATCCAGGTGCTAGAAGGAATGGTACGAGGATGTCCATCCCCCATTTGAAAAATGGTCATGGCACTGAGATGGTGGTAAGCTCTTTAGGTGGTGTAGAGTGGATGTCGGTGAATCGCTGACACTTGTCACATTTTTGCACGTACTCTGTAGCATCCATAATCATGATTGGTCAGGAGTAGCCTGCCTTGAGGGTTTTCCAGGCAAGTGACTTTCTGCCGAGATGGTTCCCATACTTCTTTTCATAGATCTCAACCAAGGCATAAGACACTTCCTTAGGTCTTATGAAACCTTTAGGAGTAGATGTCACAAGGAATAAAAAAGACGGGAGTGGTGGAGGAATGGTTATTATTATCATGCTGTCATCTTTTACTGCTTTTGTCCTATTCATTAGAGTTTCCTAGTAACTACTAAAAAGTACTGACTCTGTCAAAATCTTGTTGGCAGTTTAGTTTAGATAAACTACCAAGAAAGTTATTGTTTTCTCTAATCATAAGCTTGATAAACCTATTCGTTTCTTTAAACAATTAAGTAGCATAATGATTTTTTTTGTAAGAAATATTTTTACCCTTTGTTTGAAATCTTCAAAATGAAAAAAATTGATTTCCTTTCTAAACAAATTATTGTATAAAACTTGGTTGGAATTATATTTATTTAATAATTAAATTATTTGCAAAATCAAAACAAAACATTGTGTTTAAGATTTCATGATTTATAGATCCTACCACTTTTGATAGATTTTAAAATATTTCATCCTTAAGTGTTACAAACATTGAGGTATAATGCTAATTTAGTCTTTATTCTGTGACTTTTCTTGATATGTTGCTTCGAAAGTCGACATCTTAACTATTTGTTTGAGAGTCTGCATCTACCATTTTTCTTTCATTCTTTGGTTGCAAGTGGAGTCAACTATAAATATCAAACTGAATATGCACAAAGCAGGGGCTGCTAGGTTATTGACTTATAGGAGCATGCCAGGTTTTAGATCATTGTCCTTTAATTCTAGAATAATAACAAATACAGGATCAACTAAAATCTTTACTTTATGAAATAGAGAAAGCAACAAATAACTTAGATTGCTGGTTTATCATTTTAGCATCTGATTTACCATCTTACTTCACTTACAAGATGCTTGTGTGTTAATGAACCTGTCACGTGCAAATGCTACTTGTTTAGTTGTTATTTGATACATTGCATTTATTATTTCATGATTTTGTTTCTCTCTTCAGGTGCTATTCTTGTAGTTTAAACAGGTTCAGGTGTTATTCTTGTTTAGTTGTTTCTTAAGCCTTTGTACATTTTTTAGAGTGCTTGTGGAAATGCCTCCTAAACAAGATGATGTGCCAGAGAAAAAAAAATGAATGGAGTGATGAAAATACTGAAATATTTTTTAACGTGTGTATTGAGGAGGTGTGTGTTGGAAATAGGCCTCACACCCATTTTAATAAGATTGGGTGGGCAAATGTGATGGAAAAGTTCAACAAGGCCACAAAACTAGAACATGGGTACAAGCAGTTCAAGAATAGGTGGGATAATTTGAAAAATGAATGGAAATTGTGGGCAAAACATGTTGGAAGGGAAACAGGTCTTGGTTGGGATGCAGCTAAGGGGACCATTGATGCTAGTGATGAGTGGTGGGAAGCCAAAATTCAGGTATGCATGAGTGTGCAGTTTTTTGTTTTTTTTTAAATATTTACTAGAACATATGATATTAGTCCTTACTATTTTCTTAAACTTCTTACAGGAGGATTCTGAGGTAGCAAAGTTTAGAAAGCAAGGTCCGAAACACTTGCATAAGCTGGAAATTCTCTTTAGGGGTATCGTTGCTGCTAGTTTTGCAGCATATGCACCATCTGAAGATTCAAGGGAATCTGAGGGGCTTAACACGGGAGTTAAGGGGATATATGTGGATGATATTGACAATGATGATATAGAGGAGCAGGAAAGAGTGCATGAGATTGAGATGGGAGTGACAACTCAACCAACATCTTCTTCAAAGGAAAAGGGACAAAGGAAGAAGGGTAGAGAGTGGGAGAAGAGAGGTAGGGCTGCTGCTAAGCTCTCAGTGCAGCTGGATCGTGTTATTGATGGCTTTGAGTCTAGCTCTGCTAATTACGGATCTACAGATGATGCAACTAGGATCAAAGCATGTGTGGGTAAGCTGAAGAATCTGCCAGGGCTTGAGCTTGGGAGTGAACTATTCTTCACAGGCACTAGACTTATGAACAAGAAGGCAAATAGGCTTGCCTTTATTGCTTTGGAGGAACCTGCATTGCAACTTGGATGGATAAAGTCCCACACTTGGGCAGATGTCTGCTAGCCATTTTCAATCTTTTTGATGTTACAAACATTTGTTACTTATGTTATGGATGTATAACACTAGTTATTTTTATCCATTACTTAGGCTTATGTTTTGGTTGCAACTTGGACATGTATTTTGGTTGCACTTCAAATTTCTAATCCTTTTGGATATGTTATGTCTTATTTTAATGTTTAATGCATTTAATTTGTATTGGTCTTCAAATCTTTTACGTTAATTTTTTCTTTTTCTTGTCATTCTTTTATCCTTTTATTATGTTGTTATGAATCTTGGTTATGACATTGAAATTTCACAGGATGTCTACATCAACTGACAACATAACATCAATTGATCATCTTCATCAGAGTTAGAGGAGGAGGATTTAGTTACTAAGAAAGAGGTGTTGATGCTGGCAGTAGCCAGTGTTATCAAATACTTTCTCAGTTATGTTATCAAAAGTCCACGTAGAGATTCAAGCCTCACAGGTCATCTTTGGGTGTCTGAAATTCTAAATGGTCATCCAATTCTTTGTTATCATATGTTTAGAATGAAAAAAGATGTGTTCCTCCATTTATATGAAGCATTGCAAAATAAGTACAACTTAAAAGCCAACTCAAAATGTGGGAATTCATGGGCAAGTTGCTTTGCTTTTATACATGTTGGGTCAACCAGGTTCTGTTCATAATTCAGAGGAAAGATTTCACCATATTCAGGTGAAACAATATCTAGACATTTCCATAGTGTCCCAAAAGCTTTGTGTAGGCTTGCAAATGATCACATAACTAGGCATGTTGATCCATCATTTAGAGATATTCCTAATGAAATTAGGAACGACAGTTGATATTACCTTTACTTCAAGGATTGTATTGGTACAATAGATGGTACTCATATACGAGTTTGTGTTCCTCCTCTTCTTCAAATAGCTTATGTTGGTAGGAAAGGCTATACTACCACTAATGTCATGGTTGCTTGTGATTTCAACATGTGTTTCACCTTTATTTGGGCAGGTTGAGAGGGTTCTGCACATGATAGTAAGATTTTTATGGAGGCTCTACACAAGCTAGGTTGCATTTTCCACACCCTCCTCAAGGTTGGTAACATTTAGAAATTGTAAAAAATAATACATCATTTTAAAACTTGTGCTAATATATGATAAAATTCTATTTTTGTAGGTAAATATTACCTTGTCGATGCTAGCTATCCTAATTTTATGGATTTTTTAGGGTTATATAAGAAGAATATGTATCATCTACTACAATTCAGAAATGGGCCTAGAATAAGAGGGAGAGTTGAAGTTTACAATTACTATCATTCTAATCTTAGAAGCACAATTGAACGCTGCTTTGGTTGTTGCAAAGCAAGATGGAAGATATTGGTAATATATCTCCTTTTGCTTTAAAGATACAAAGTAAAATCATTGTTGCTTGCGTGGCTTTGTATAACTTTATTAATTAGAAGAGATGGTACCAGTGATGTAGAATTTGAGTGACAATAATGATGGGGAGGGAAATGACGCTAACTGTAGCACCATCACATGGGAGAAACCTAATGCTCAAAGTGGTCTACAAATGGAACTAATCAGATAGTCCATTAAGAATATGTTTCCTGCACGTGTTTAACTTCTCTTTAAAAAAAAAAATTAACTGCATTACTTTATTGAAGATCTATCAAACTTACTTATTAGGTTAATGGGTTAATGGTATTTTATATGTTATTATTAATGAGTTAATGACATTTTATATGCTCTAAGTTGTTGAATATTACGTAAAGGATAATGACATTATTAATTTCTTGATAATGGATTTCTCTACAATTTTTTAATTAGCTGCATTATAGTTAGTATTAACTATATAAATGCTATTATTAATGGATTAATGATATTTTATGTGCTCTAGGTTGTTGAATATTACGTAAAGCATGCGTAATTAGTTAGCACTTATTCTCAAAATTATTTGTAGGTCAAATTTTTTTTTAAAAAAAAATCCAGACACTTTTTGGGTACCAAACAAAATTTAAGAAAAATATATAATGGTTATAATTTTAAAGAAAAATTTATTCAAAAAATAAATGCATTTATAAGATACCTTAAAAAAATAAGAGCAAAGTCAAATAAATATTGTTATTGTTAATTCTTATTATTATTTAAATATTTTAAGGTTTACATTAATTAGTTTTTTTTTTAAAAAAAATGGCATGGATTTTTTTTACACAAATACATGCTCTTTTTAGTAATTTTAATCAAATCTTTTTATATAACTTTTTTAATCAAATAGAAACGTTTATGAAGTTATATCCAAATGTCACTTATCAATTAAATAAACACTTCTGTAAGTATACATCTAAACATAAAATAACTTATTTAAAAGTAACTTTTGACATAAGAGCTTTTATCAAAAGTTCTTTTTATGTAAACGCTTTTCGAAACTGTTTATCCAAACATTTACACTAACCAATTTAGATGCATTTCACAAAATAAAACTGAACACAAATCATAGAATAGGATGCTGAAATGAAAGGCTTCATAACAAACATGCTTGAAATCCAAGAGAATCCATAACAATCAAAACATTCAAAAGTCAAAACCCCGAAATACTAGAAGAGTTAAATCAAAATGCAAACCAAATTAAATCAACAAACGGTATAAAACTTACACATTCAGTACAAAAACCAAAATAGTTACAACTTTACCAAACCAAATCAAAAATGCAAACCAAACCCATTGGTATAAAAGGACAAATGGAAATAATTCAAAAGAATGGATACAACTTTACCAAGCTGAACAAACGGTAATTTCACTTTTCACAGCTAAATCAACAAGAAGCAAACCAAAAGAGTCCAAATAGAAGCACAGGCACAACACAATGGCTGCTAGGCCATCAATTTTGGAATCCTAATAGAAAATTAAAAAAAAAACCCCAACCAATCCATAGTGATTTAATGGTTTTAGGAAAATACTTGATAAAAACGGCGACGACAAAGGCAGCGAAGGCTGCAACTGCAATGGCTGAGGCAAAGGAAGCACACGACGGTGTTCTTCACCCTTCAAAGTTCAAGCAATCTCTCAAGAGAGCCTTAGGGCTTGTTAGATTGATTTAGGGTTGAAATGGACATGGTTGGAATTTCAAAATTTTGTTAAAAATATTTTTGTCTAAAAAAAGTTTAATAAACGACTTCCCAAAATGTTGAAATTTGCCATTTTTCAAGAAGCTACAAGAAATAGCTTCTTTATAAGCTCTTTTAAGAACTTTGGTGGTTGCTACTATACACCTTACTTAGTTAGGGTGTATGATGCACCACTCAAAATGACCTGTAGTGACAGGTCAGCCATTTGGTTTTTTTTTTTTTTTATAAAATTCCCGAACACCACAACCACCCACCACCAGTGATGCCACCAGCACCACTAGGATGGCGTGGCGTGGACGATGATGCGACGGTGGGAGTGGACCGAGGCGGTGTTCGCGGTTGGTGCGCGGTGGTGGTTTGTGGAAGGACGCAGTGGTTTGCGATGGTGGTTCGTGGACACAGGTGAGACAGGCGGATCTGTATGGTGGTTCACGGATCTGGCACCGGATTGGTGTCTCAGTGTGGGACGATGGTCGTGGGTCAAGGTAGAGGTACGCAGTAGCTGAGCATGGAATAGTGCGGTGGTTCCAGGCTTGACTCGCGAGTCATGTGCTAGCTAGAGAGGAGGCTAAGGTTGCGATGGCTGGGCGTGGAGGCTGAGAGCGCAGTGGCTGGGCGCAGAGGCTGAGGTCTTGCCATGGTGGTTTGGTTTGGGTCTCGATGGTTTGGTTTTGGGTCTCGGTAGCTATGGTGGCTCGCGAATCTGGCAGCGCAGCTCATGGGCGGCGAATCTAGTGGTTCGTGGGTTCTAGGTGGCTGGGAGTCGCAGTTTTCTGCTAGGGCTTTAGGTGGTTGAGTTTTCTAGTGGCTGGGTTTTTTGGTCGTGCATGGTGGTTCTTCATGTGGCTTGGTCGCGCATGGTGGTTCTGTTTCTGGTCGCCCATGGTGGTTCTGGTGGCTGGATTTTCTGGTTGTGCATGGTGGTTCTTCATGTGGTTTGGTCGCGTATGGCGGTTTTGGTGGCTGGGTTCTGGTCTGGACTGCGACTGGCACTGCGGAGGCTGGCAACGGAGTTCATGGTGGTTCTGGGGTGGTGAACGGAGCTCATGGTGATTTCGGGATAAAGTTTTCTATTGATTGAAACCTGTTGTGTAGGTAAAAGGTCATCAAATCTGACCATTGATATATTTTAATCATATATCAATGGTTATATTTTTAAGGTGTATGATACATTCTTCTTTGTAGAGTGTATATTAGACACCACCAAAAGGTTTTGCAAAACCTAAAAGTTGATAAAATAAATTTATCCAAACACCACTTTTAAATAATGAAAGTGCTTAATCTAGTAGATAAGCTCCAATAACGTCTTATGAGCCCTATCCAATCGGACCCATTGTAGCAGATGATTGAAAAAGATTTTGAAAGTAGTCAATAGCCACTTCAGCTACCTCTGCTTTTCCTTCCTTCCAAGTGGCATCAAAGGCTTTAATCTTTGAAACTGAATTTTGTTGTCTTCATTGCATAACTTTGGTATTAAAAAGCTTCATATTTTGATCCCCATCCCTAAGCAATTGAATCCTGGATTTTTGTTTCCAATATACCTCTTCCTGCTTAATAGCTACTTTAAGCTGATTTTCAAGATTTTTTAACATCTCCCAGTTAAATTGTTGACCAGAATTAGTTAAACGAGAAATTTCTTGCTTCAGCTCATTGATCTAAACTTGGGAATTAGTAGCATTTCTTTGAGATCATTGAACTAGCATGTGTCTAGTGGCCTTTAAATTTGATAAAAAAAATGATATTAGTAGATTCCTTGAACAAGTTGCTCCTACACACCCTTTATCAAGTTTCTGTCTTCTTCATGGTGAGTCATTCTTGCATTAAAAAGGAACCTGCATTTAGGCTTATAGCTTCACTGTCACTGGATAGGAGGAATGGGCGGGCGATGGTCACTCCCAAAAGCTTCAAGATGAGAGACTTTGTGGTATGGAAAAGCTTGCACCCATTCGGTGTTGGCTAAGAACCGATCCAACACTTTCTATTTATTACCATTACCTTCCCACCTATTGCTCCATGTGAAGATGTATCCATCAGTTGAGAACTCCAACAAGCCCCCTCGATCGATAAATAAGGTGATGGAGATCATCCCCCATGGTTAAGGAAACTTCAGCACAACCACTCTTCTCTTCTGCACGTAGTATGGCAATAAAGTTGCCCCTCACAACCACAACACCATTACATATCATGAGAATGCCTATGATACGGTCACTAGCAGACCGCAATCCTAACAGAACAATGTGCTTTTCTCATAATAATCTTTAATAATTATGTGTGTGTGTAAGAAACAAACTGCACAAAGTCTATAGAAATCAAAACAACTCCATCGCAACAGAACACCTAGAAAATAATTCGGTGGCCTTACAATAGAAAAGATACTAATCAGGATTCACATGTTCCTTGACTATAGTTACATGAAAATGAAATGAAATACCCTATTGAAATATGTTATATTCATTATTTAGCAACAATCAACATGTCTATGATCATGATGCATCGATCCATACCAACATTATATAAACTCTACCACTACAAAGACTTGCCACTAGGACTCTCCTGTTTCTACAAGATGATGGTACATTGAATCCGCTGGCCAATACATTAAGCTTACCCCATCCACAAGGGGGTACATCATGGTGTTGTCAGCGAAGTCTTTACTCCAGTACATGAAGGTGTAGTGGCTTCAGTGTGGCATCTTTGTAAAAGTTATGCTGTTGTGAATGATTGTATATAAATACCATCAAGCACCATATAATCTAGCAGCTTATAATGATAGGTTTGTAGTCTATTAGCTCAGCCTCCCCACTGGGGAAGTGTTTTTCAGTTCCCAATCCCAAATTGCCAGAATCTTCGATATTGAATTGTCCCATTTTGAGGTGACCGAGTTATCGTTTCTGATTTCTTGTGGTTTTCAATTTGCAAAAACGGGAGCGAGCTTCTTCCGATTAGAAAATTCATAAGTGAGTATCGCCCAAATATTAATCGACTCTTTTAAAAAATATTAATCAACTCTTTCAACCCAAATAAATTGTTATATATATACATTTTTTTAGTCATCAACTCTTTCACTATAGTAACCAAATTTTTTTCTCTATTTCGGTCTGCTTTTTAGTAGTGATATTGGAATTCTTACCCAAACTGCAAAGGAAAGGGAAAAAAAATCTCAAACTTAGTGAAATTTTACAATATTAGATGTCCTCAGTTTTGCTCAATTTTCATTAGATTTACAGTAGACATATACCATGTTATCTTTTTGTGTACTATCTTCACGTGGAAGCATAATTATTTGTTTTATAGATAATTTTTATGCCCCTTTGCATAATTTTAACTTGAAAATATCAAATACTTTCTAATGCTAGATTGAAAATGAGTATAAATAGCTAGATACACTGATGTGGCGTATGATTGTCTACTACTAAATCCTACATCAGTTGGGCAGCAACAATCGCTACATCTCTTTAATCTTTGATGCAAGCTAGGGTTGCATCTTTTCTTTTCTTTTTTAATTATTATTATCTCATTAAGCATAATTTTTTCTATTCTTTTACTATATATACGTTTAAACCTAATCAATAGATATTCTTGTATATACATCTGATTTATATGTCACATTTACACACAAAAATAAAAAAATTTTATTTTATATAAGTATATATACATTATTGTATGCATACACACAATAATATCTCTCTAATCAATATTTGACACTGATGCAAAGAAGCAATCTCTATTATGAATTTCTTTTATATATCCTAATATTACAAGCTTAACTATTTTCATATAATTTCCACTCTACATTTTCAAAGTTCACACATGTTTTTATAAAAAAAAAAAACAAATTAATAGGGGGCAGTTGCTGCCATTGTAAATCCGCTCATTATGATTTGGCTTAATCTGCTCAAATGATTAATGACAAAGAAGATAAATATTGTAATACAAGTCTCAAATTAGTGTTAGATCTCTGTTATTTCGCGTGCAAGAGTTGTCGAGAAACAAATGCCCTGTAAAACTAATAACGTGCACAAAGCGGGTAGGTTGTAGACACATTAATTGGATCTGTAAAACTACTAATTTCTATCATGAGTCTCCCATTAATAGCACATTATCTTTCAGTAGCAAAAGCAAAGCAAAACAAATGCCAATCTTTTTTTGATAAACAAAACAAATGCCAATCTAAACCTACCTGTCCAGCGCTTTCATAGGAGCAATTCCACCCCACACCATGCATGCATTTTTGGAGTTTGCAAATGCAAATGCATGATAGAAAAGTGTAAAATTTGAAAGAGCAGTGCTTAGCAATTAGTGAATGGTCTAACTCAATTCTCGTGGCACCAACCGTTTGTAAATGTTTTCCTCTCTCTCTCTCTAATTCTCTCCCATATAATCCCTACACACTCTCATCCCAACCCCTCATCCCACCAAATTAATACGTATCCCTCTCTTCAAACTGCAAAACCAAACAGCTTGAATTGCACCACGAAGCCTCAAAACTCTCTCTCCCTCCCACAACTCCATGCATTCGTGATCGATGAAGGTGAATCCTATGTTCCCCTAAAATGTGTCGCTAATTAACACAAAGATGTGCTCCTAACATAAACCTGAAGCATTGGCGACCATTAATCATACACCATCATCGACCTGGGTCGTAAATCCAAGAAATGGAGATACTGCGGTTGAGGGAGTTGTTGTTACTGTGGTCAACATTGCAAAGTAACCGAATGTCCCTTGTGGGTGGAAATCACACCGCAGCTAGATTTTGCACTCGCTAATATCTCCCTTTGTCTCTCGCTACTCTCTCCTCTCTGACCCTTCTATTCTACACTGTCTTTTTCTTCTTCTATATATATATATTGCTCTCTTTTCAGTCACATCATATCATCTTGCAATCTTTTTATATATATAATCATCTTCTTTTTGTTTCTTTCTTTTTGATTCCTCGACCGTCATATACACCTGCTGCTATATATGGCGGTCGAAGTAACTGCTGCTTCCTTTGAATCCAAACATTATCATTACAAAAAGAAAAACAAGCACTTATTGCCAAGAAGTCCACTTGCTTTGCACCCTGAATCCTATTATCTCATCATAAGGGTTCCTAATTCCGAAATGTGGAAGATTTGTTATCGTTTGTTGCTTCTTGCATTGGTCGTGGCTTCTTTCCCATTGATAAGTTCATCTTTTGTTGCTCGAACCTCTCTTGATTCTAACTTGATTCCCCAACAACAAGCCATGCCTGATTCTTTTGAACATCTCACCTCTGATTCCATCAACATGGAACAACTGTTAACACTCTTCTTCCGTGACCTAACCAACGAAGGCCTCATGAAGAAAACACCACAACAGAAGATTGTTTTTCTAAGCAATGGAAACAACAACAACAACAACAATGGAGAAGGATTTAAGTTTGTAACCGAATATAACATGGACTACATTCTCTTGAACGATTTGGAGAAACAAAACTCCTTACTCGATAACACGGTTGACTTTGTCTTCACGTCTAACGTCCCTGCAGCTTCGAAATTCATTGACAGGACTCTGAAAACTGGTGGTGTGGCCATGGTTCTCCTAAACGACAACCCCTCCGCAGCGTTTTACAAATCAACCAACTACAAAATGTTATACATGAGGCGCTTCGATTTGATCGTGATGGTGGCCATGAAGAAAACCGGACCAGCCACCAGTGTTGCCAGTGAAACAAAGCTACTTGGCATGCAAAGAAAGCTATTAGGATATGCACCAGAGGCAAAGAAAGCTGCACTTCAGAACCTTGAAGACGTGCTCCTTGAGCCACCGCGTGCAGCTTCGGGTAAATCAAGAAAATACTTGAAGCGCACGAGGTATCTACCAGATTTGATGGGTGATTCTCTCGAGAGCTACCCTCGTCGTGTTTTCATCGACGTGGGGTTGCCAGAGAAAGATGGAGGGAGCGGAACCGATTGGTTTCCGAAGAATTACCCTACGAGGAACAAGAATTTTGAGATATATAAGATAGAGACGGTTACTGAGGGTTCGTCCGGGAAGGAGGTGCCACAAATAGAGATGTCAGATTGGTTGAGGAAGAATGTGAAGGAGGAAGAGTATGTGGTGATGAAAGGTGAGGCTGAAGTGGTGGAGGAGATGATGAGGAGTAAGGCCATAATGTTGGTGGATGAGCTTTTCTTGGAGTGCAAGCCACATTCATCAACTGGGCATGGTGATGTGAAGCAGGGAAACAAGGGGAATATTAGGAGGAGTAGAAGGGCTTATTGGGAGTGCTTGGCATTGTATGGCAAGTTGAGAGATGAAGGTGTGGCAGTGCACCAATGGTGGGGTTAGACAGAAACAGAAAGAGGAGAAATTCTTGGTTAGGCACTACGTACTGCATCATCTCTTAAGTATTCCATTTAAGAGTGGATATGTATAAATATATTCTTTAAAGATTGGCGCATTCATATAATGTGGGACACACAACCTCATATATGTTTAATATTAAATGGAGTGATTACCTACCCAAGAATTATGGAAAGGGGTGTGTTGAATTTCTGCTTGACAGAGAGTACTGTGGATAAAGAGAAAGACTTAGGAGGTTTCAGGCTTCAAAGAGAGTTAGAGAGATCGAGAGTGGAGGTGGCCCTAAAGCAAAAAAGCCAAGGAGTTTTCTCGATCTGTTTTCATTTTTACTTCTTTTCTTATGTGGGTTGTGTTTTAACAGTTTATTTTGTATGTCTATATTTTGTGGACGTTTCTGAAAGTTGCTGCTGGGAATTTCGAAGGGATCATGAAATTAATGAACACGAGGGTGCTACAATTGAGGGATGTATTCAACGAGAAGGGTGACTTATGTGTAAATTGTGAAAAACGAAAAAATGTTACTGCTGTCCCGCTTCATGAATGGTTTTTGTCACAATTCAGATCATGGTATTTATATTCTATTAAACATGGATATTGAAGCAACGTATGTATCGATTTCTTTTCTTCTTTTCTTATTCTGTTTTCATGACATGGGTAAAACTTTGAAACTTTTTGGAAAGCAACAAAGTTTTCTCTTAAACATTTAGAAATGCTTTGAGACACTAAAACTGTATCAAATTATACTTAAACTGTGGCAAAAGATACTAAAATTTACCTGATCCGCTGAAACCCTCCAAATATATATCCTAAGTATTTGAATTGATCTAATTTTAGTACCTTTTATAAAGAAGATATATTATGCGATATTTTTATTTTAATTTGTGTGTGCACCACTAACGAGTAACAACCTGATATGCCATGATGGAAAATTATCTCCTCATCTTCTACAATTGATCCTAAAAAACCAAGGCAATCTCTAGTGAAGCTAGTTCAAAGTTTTCCAACTCAATCCTTTCTTGTAGAAATTTATAGCACTCCATCAGGCTAGGGGAGAAAAAAAAAACCCATAATTATAAGGGCCCATAGACTTCATGATATCACGAATGATTTTCAAGACAAACTACATGGGAAAGGCTAACCATCACGTACGTATTGAGTAATCTAAACAACACCATCTCTTTTATTATGTTGGATAATGCAAGGATGAAATTCTTGTTTAAACTTGGAACACTCAGTTGGGTGCATCAGGTCAATTATGATTTAATATTTTTATTGATTTTTATGTTACACAATTAATTTTATAAAGATCAATAAAAATATTAAGTCTTAATTAATTTAGTACATCCAAATGTAGTGCTTCAAGTTTAAGTAAGAATTTTTTAATGTTAAGAACATGCTCTCTATCATATTCTTTTGAATACACTCTCATCTATTGAGTCACGTCATACACTAAAATAATATTCAACTTCAATTAGCATGTAATCAACTTTGAGTGACGTGTAATCAAGTTTAAGTATTATTTTAATGTGTGACGTGACATAATAAAAAAAATATGTTAAAAAAATATGATAAAGAATGTGTTCCTAACACTCCTCTACCTATATTTTATATATTTATATGAAATATGTTTTGACATTCAGGAATCAGGACAAAAACATAAAATTGTGAACGTGATAAATTTAAAACAGAAGACACTCCAGTATTGTTTTTGGGGGGATAAAACTTCTACCAACGAGTAATAGAATATTCCTTAACCAAAAATGCTTGAAATTAATATTATTGACGTCGCATAGAGATTCCAATTTTCTTTTTTTGATTAAATTGGTTCAAAAATTGGTCTGCCGCTGTCATTAATTTCTTTACTTTCATGTTTTTTTGCAATAATTTAAAGCATGGTATCCATTTCGCAGTTTCTGAAATCTCAATCTCTAATTATTTATAATGGCTTAGGGCTTGTTTGAGAAAGTTGAAAATTATAGATTATGCTGATAATCGATTATTGTTATAATCGATTATTTTTATGTTTGGATGTATTAGCTGTAAAGTGATTTCAAGCTAATATGATTCGTTTGGATGATATAAAAAAATCATTTTTATGCATTAAATTATTAAAATAGGTATAGAATGATTAAAAAAATATTTGATTAATGATAAAATAGTATTTAAATATCAAAATGTAAGAAATAATCTATAAGTTAAAATCATAAGTTTCAATCTTCAACTTATGATTATTAACTGTAAAAAAAAAGCTTTTTTACATTAAATTTCTAGTAAAAACTTTTTTAAAAAATAATCTTTTTACCTAAATATAATAATTATTTTACAAAATAACTTAATCTTTTAAAAATAACTATTTAAAAAAATTAATTTTTCCCAAACATGCTCTTATTATTAGCCGTCTTTGAAGCAATCACTTATAGGCCCAAAAGATTCATCTGGACAATTATGAAAAAGTTACACCAATATACACATACTACACCAATATGATACTCAATGACTTTCATGGAAATATATGAAAATAAAATATGTGTACGTATATTTTTATTTTTAAATTGTCATCATTTATAAAAATAAAAATTCAAATATTTACAAACCCAAAAGATTTTCCAATTTCCACCAGCATTTTAAAAAATAAAAAATAAAAAGGAGCTGAAAAGATAGAGAGCAGCTCTATATTATATATAATTATATAAATCAAGCTACAATCCCAGCAGGACCATTTCCCACCCAAATTCATCTCCTATTACATTATTTCATTTTCCCATATATATAATAGCCTCATGTGTCACGAGAAATTCTTGCAGAGGAACTCTCTACGTTAGGTATGTAAATCATTTTTTGACATATATATAAAGTTATGTTACTTCAGCTTAATTTTCTCTAGCAGCATTTCAAAATCTCTAAGAAGGCAAGTTTGTGCTCATTCCTGAGAGCCAAAATTGCTGTAGGGAAGATCACATATGCTGTCTAATTTCCTTCTTTGTCTCTCTTAACGATTTGAGCTCCTAATTTGTCAGCCTCTTTGCCAATACCTTGTCTTGTCCCCCCTTTTTATCTCAGTTCTTAGTTTCTTAGCCTCTTTGCCAATACCCTGTCTTCCCCCCCCCCCCCCCCCCTTTTTTCTCGGCTCCTAAGCTTCTGGCCGAACCCTCCTCCCTCATCTCTTTCTTTTAGTTCTTGGTGGTACACATTCTTACACTGTGTCTAAGAGTAGTCCTTCTTTTCCTTTGTTGGTTGAGTTCCTTATTGTTGCTGCTTTCTTTTCTGTGTTTTTAATGTTGGATTTTGTTTTCTGTTTTTACTTAAAACACAGTTGAGTGTGATTCTGAAGCATATTGCAATGGGTAGGAGATTTGTTGTCAAGAACAGCTAAAGGGTATGAATTTTGATTCATGAGTTTCATTATTTTTTTAATGTGTTCCCCCCCCCCCCCCTTTTAATTACTATTTTCCCCCTTTCCCTTTGTAAATGTCATCGAACCTTTGTTTATTAAGTTTGATCAGATCTATAATCTTACATGCCCAGTTCTCCTATTTTCTACAAATATAATCCTGTGAAGGTATGGTTTTGAGTCTTATTTTGTCTTTAATCATGTGTATATCGTTACATTCTGCATGACACACACACATAGATTCCCATGTATATCGTTACATTCTGCAACACATGCACACACAGATTCCTATGTATATCGTTACATTCTACAATTTGCAGTATATTTATATCTACTTCTGTCATGCATCAATTGTTTAAAGTTCTATCTTTTTACTGAACCTTGAGAGACAATCTAATATATAAGGAAATAATAATTTTACGGACAATAAAGACAAATGTAATTGCCACATTGAACATGCTTGGGCTTGCAAGGCAAGTTAGAGCAAGGTTGGGAAATTGAATTTGGAAAAAATGATAATTTCTGCTTCTACCATAAGTTGGTTTTAGTTCTTATTTTCTTGATAATATTTTATTTACATCAACTTCAAAAGTATATGGGGATCCTCTTGTGCTACCTGAAAGCTATTGCGCAATGTTAACCCTATTGGTACATGCTTTTATCTTTGCTTCAACTTGTATCTTGGGTTTCTTAGATGAAATTATATATCTTTTGCTATGATAATGAACTCCAATTTAGTGGAGATATCTGTATAAATCATGAGGAACTACTTTTCTATTTAATTTGTATATTATAAAGTGGTTTATTATTGCTGCAGTTTTATATTGTGTTTAGATGACAAGAAATGAGAAGAGGATAATCTTCATTGTTTGGGAGTTTAATAATAGATAGAAAAGAAAAATAATTCAAAAAGAATTATTCTCCACCTCTTCTCCTCAAATATTAAATTTTGGTTCTTTTAAAATTGAGGTAAAATAGAGAGAAATAAACTTACATGCTTAAAAATAAGTATTTTATATTATGTTCTGTTCTTTTATGATTTAACTTTCAAATAAAATATTGAAGTTTTGTTCCATTTCTTTATTAATCTTTCAAACAATAAAAAAAGTAACTTTGCTCCGTTCTTTTCATTATATTTCTAATCATTTCTCATGTATTTCGTTCTGTTCGATTAATGAGAAAACATCTAAACACAATTCTAGAAGGCTTTTCTTGTAATCTTGGTGTTTCTTCCATGCATAATAATTGATTGACGAACTTTGGATGTTTTTCATGGCCTTAATCTTGCGTGGGATCAGAGTTGTAAATTTGTTAGAGTTAAAATAAATTCCCATAAATGGTAGTAAGGAAAGATATTCCCAATACTACGAGCAGACATGCATAGGATAAAATGCAGAGTTAAATGTATTGTTATTTTCCTACGAAAGAAATTAAAGGTGCTGCATATTGCACCTTCGGTTCAATAGTTTATTTATTATTTATTTAAAATATAATTCAGTTTGGTTTTTTCTTTTCTTTTGCTTATGATTTGAGATTTAGATAAAGCCTTATTTAGAATTTGAAGTAGGCTGATGAGAAATGTTTTAGCAGTAATATAATTCTTGATACAATGAACTATTAGGTAATATTGGGGTGCTCTAATATGAGGCGGATGTTTCTTAGGTTTGTTCCTATAAAATTTTTCAATCATTAAAAGAGTTCTATTTTTTGGGGGATAGTTATCATCTGGGAAAGAATTAAATAAACCCAAATACAGAAGTCTTAGTGATATCAAGTATACTTCTATTCAGAGTTGTGTTTTGCACATGTTCTTACCAGATAATATTTAACATTTCACATTTGAATTTGGAGATGGTAATTTTGATAAATCATTATAAATTACATTTATACTTTATAATCTAATATCCTGGTCAGATACATTTTGGCAGCATCAAAGCAAGATCAAGTTCTTAGGTCACATTTGATACAAAGAATGAAATTTTATAGAATAAAAATATGAAAAGAAATGAGAATTAATAAATTGAAATGAGAATTCTATTCTGATTCTAAAGTTTCATAGAATGTGATACAATATGTAATGGAAAACGATTTCACAGTCTAGGTTTACAGGATATAATATGGAATAGAATCTAAATTCTTATAAATAACATAATTACCTTTAATAATCTTTTTATATATATATATATATATATATAAGGATTGCTAACCTTTACACCTCCACATTTTGTTTTAGACAAAAAAATCAAAGTCATTTTTTATAAAATAATTTAGTCTTAGGACATTTTCATAATTTAAGATTGTGAAATTTCATAAAGAAAGAAAATACAAACATAAATTTTAATTATGAGAGAGAATTTTACTCTTATTATTAAATATTAAAAAAAGGATAACAACAACAACATTAATTATTTATAAAAATTACATATTCATAAAAAAATTATAATATAATTTTGTATACATAAATTTAAATATAGTTTAATAAATTAAAAATAATTTATAATTTATTTAATTAATTAATATATAAATGTAATAAAAGTCAATTATGTCTAACGTTATACATAATTTAACATGTTAGACATATATCGTAATTTGTTGAATACTAAATTATAAACAATTTATAATTATTTAATTAAAATATAAATATAATAAAAATAAAGTATATCTAAAGTTATACATAAAATTGAACACGTTAAACATATAACGTAATTTATTGAGCACGTTAGACATAATTGTCTTTTATTATATTTATATATTATTTAAAAAGTTATAAATCTATCTGATAATATATATTATCAAAATATTATCTCATAAATATTTAAATCTTATTTTTATAAAATAATTAAATTTATTATTTTTATCTTCTATCTTTTTTATATTTAATGAAAAGAGTCAAATTCTCTTTCATCATTAAAATTTATGTTTGTATTTTTTTTTCATTAAATTTTACAATCCTAAGTTATTAAAATGCCCATAAAGCTAAATTATTTAATAAAAGAATGTTTTAATGCTTTTGTCTAAAACAAAATGTGCAGGTGCTAATCCCCACATGAAGGTATGGAGGTCAGTAATATATATATATAAATAATATTTGGTGAGAGAAGTATTTATTATAAGGGGTGAGAAGAGTAAATATTGATTATTGAATCTTACATAAATGATCAATATTAGATTAAAAATATATGTGATTTTTTTAAGTAGTCACATAATTTTTAAATAACTTTTAATCTTGATCATACATGTATAGTTCTATATAAAAACTCATTTTACTATATATATATATATATATATGTGTGTGTGTGTCTCTCTATTTTCGTCTCAATGAACTTGCACTTTTTAAATAAACTAATTTTTTCTTGATAAGAGAAATCATAATAATATTTTTTTATCAATTTTGATAATATTATTGTACTCTTTAGAAGTAGCAATACGAAGTTTGAAGGGTAGGTTGAGGTTAAATAAAGTTAAATAGAATATGGTTAGGTAGATTATAAAAAAGTAATATTTATTAATTTATAAATTAAATAAAAATATAATAAATAAAAATTGTAAAATCATATTCTACAAAAACATGAAATCGCGTTCTCTTTTTTTTTCAGATAAATGAAATTTTACAAATTTGTAGAATAAAAATTAAAATAAGAATACTATTCTATTTTTTTATTAATAAACATAAGAATCATTTGATTCTATAATTAAATTTAGAATTGACATTTCATTCATTCACACTTAACATAACATTAATTTTTATCCATATAAGAGATTTTGTCATGGATTGGAAGAAATGTCGCCACAGTATAAGCAGTTGATCTCTCAATTAAAGCTTGCAGGTATTGGAATATTGTCAAATTTAAAAATCATTTCATTTTTGTTTCCTTAGTCAAATCCTCGTTAAGTTATCTTTCCCTTTTAACTCATGGCAACCAGTATCATTGTCCCAACAATTGAGATGTCAGTTATTATAGTTGACCAAAGTAGAGGTCAATGCTATGTCTTATTAGATGGACATATATAGCATTTTTTTCTTTGAATTTGTAAATTCTTTTTGTTTCCTATTTGAAGAAGTTTACTTTAAATTCAAATCATCAATGTTTACAACAAATACCAACTATTGCTTCTTTGGTTTCGAGAACTTGTCGTATGCTGAATTTGAGTTGTTGGAGTTTTTTTTTTTTGACAAAAGTTATTGTCAAGTTGCAACTCCAACTCATGATAGAATGTATCTTGGCACCACTTGGTGTAGAATTTTATCCACTTCTTCCAAGAATATATGAATGTAAAATAGGAAATCAATTTCATGGTACAATGCATGTGCCATATACATTTTGTTCTTCCACTTTTCTAAGTCTCACTCAATTAGATTTACAAGACTAAACGTTGTTTAGTGTTCAAACAACACAATTACTTCTCTTTTTTTACAAGAATGAAAACTTACTATAATCGAAATTTAACGCCGCTTATAAATCGAAAAAGATACATCAAATCTAAAAAAAAGAAATAAACAAATAGTTTATTTTAAATTAACTAATGATATGTAATTCTACTTCTGAAGATTATCAATATCTAAACATCTTTTATAACGGAGACCAACACGAAAAGTATTGCAGCTTGAAGAGCGTATTATGTCTCTTTCTAAAGTAGATTTGAAATTCTCTCCTATTTGTAAAATCATCAAAATACGACCAATCACAAGGGAGACTGACAAAAGATACTTTAAAAATTGAAAATCAAGCTCAAGATTTATCATTGAGAGAAACAGATCTAGACAACCAAACTCAAGATTTATCATATCTAGACAAATTATAATAAAAACACACATAAACAAAAAAAAAAGATGGTAGGACTTTCCCCAAATAAAAAGGACGACAGCCCCACTTGAGAAGTTTATTATGAATATGTTGCAAAGTGCAAACATCACACAATAGAGAAGTTATTATCAACACTTATCAATTGATTGTTGTACACATATGATCTCTCTATTAATGCATTTTTAGCACAGCAATAATGAATTATGAAATAAATAAGTAGATATTTTATAGTAGAAATTATTGATTTTGATTATTACAATATTGAATGATGATATTATATACCTTTGAAATCTATGTAAAGATATTGCTAATTTTATGTTCTTGTGATTGGAAACACCAAGATATCAAATAGATATTTGTGATGGTTGTAAAAAAAAATATTTAAGATTTGTTTACATTATCCATTTGAGACCCATTTTATACATTATATGCACGGTTTACTATCCATTTTTCTATTATTATATGTTTTGTTAAACTTTATGATAATTAATGTATTGTAGAAGATAAAGATTTTAAAATGACATTTAATATCTCACATTTTTAATTTACAAGTAACACGTGCAAAGCACATGTTTTACAACTAGTTAGGGACAATAGCAATGGCCTTGCTCGCTCTTACATTTGATTAAATATGATTACAACCATCTCTCCCAATTGGTAATACTATAGTCACGCATACTTCTTACATATTCACATGCAAGCCATTAGATATTATATAATATAGTCCACCACTTTTTACTATTATTATTATTATTATTATTATTTAGATGGTTCAGATAATGCAGGTAAGTCACACACTTTGTGCAATTTCTTCTTTCATAATATATTTCATTTTAAATGTCTTCCACACTTCAAGCCATAGGCCCAGAAGGCTTATTCACCACACCTATTTTTGATCCAAAAGCACAGCAGCCAAAGAAACACAACAAATTAAAATCTAGCTAGCTAGTTACAAAGCTCACGGGCTATCCCAACCTTATTATTAACTGTATCAAACAAAATCCTAAGGTTCTGCTGCTGCAAGTTGGCAATCACATTCAACACTGTGTTCACATTGTTGGGTGCCGCCGCCATAGCCAAGCAAGCCAGCGACCCCGAACTGCTATGGATCAAGCTATTCTCAAACGGCAGCGTTAGGTCTAACCCCGTGAAATGCAGTTTAATAAACGGCGCCAACGTCTCGTACGTTTTAACAAAGCACGTGTCAAATGCCCCTAAACTCGAGAATGGCCCTTTCACTTGTTTCCTGAACTCATCCCTGATTGCATTATACACCGGTTCCACGAACCGGGTTATCACCGTACCCGAATCTATTATGGTTCCGGACCCGGTGCTCGGGTCAAATGCCAGAAGCTCAGTGGGCAATGGGACGTCGACCCTCCCGACGGTGACTCCGGTGAGGTTCACGTAATAAAGCGAGGGTCGGTGAGGGTTGCGAAGAAGCGGGGTGGTCCGGATTATCTTGGGTTGACCCGACGGTCCGAGTTTGAGTGACCCGGAGAAGTAGTAGGACTTGAAACTGGGGAGACAGTAGGAGAACACGCCAGAGTAGAGTGACCCGGATTGCGATAGAAGGGATAAGGGTCCACGACCCAGACCCAATAGCCCTTGGGTCGGAATTGACCCGCCGGAGACGGCGTTGATGCACCCGAAAGCGTAACCGGGGATGGTTTCGGTGGCCAATGTGATCGAGTCTTGGACGAGCGTGGCGGAGAAGGATGAACCTGCGTAGGATTGGTTGAAGGAGCAAGCTGCGGCGGAGCCCGTGGCGGCGCAAGAGAAGCCGCCATGGACCTGGCCGCACCGCGGGACCGAGCAGTCCAGGGATGCGTAAGTGGTAGAGGCGCGGGGAGAGAATGTGACGGCTGCAGCGGGACACCCGATGCAGCCGCTACATGGGACCCACGCCTCGTCAGTGCTGATGTCTAGGACCATGAACATGAGTTGACCCGGGGTTCCAATTTTGACCCGGACCACGTAGTTGCCGATGTTGACGGCCTGGCCAGAAGCGATTGGAGCTGAGGAAAAGGGTCTTTTTTGAGACACGAGGGTGGACAAGTATTTGACCCGACCCGGGTCCTTGGAGGCCATGTT
Organism: Ormosia semicastrata; assembly: GCA_029884595.1. Lineage (NCBI taxonomy): Eukaryota > Viridiplantae > Streptophyta > Magnoliopsida > Fabales > Fabaceae > Ormosia > Ormosia semicastrata. The sequence goes on from JAQQTO010000063.1 coordinate 118,578,044, forward strand.
TATGACAGTGTCGACCCATGGGTCTATGTTGGGTGGGTCGGACTTGACAGGTGAGCATTTGCCGTGGATGGGAATGATGGTGAGGTCAGAGTCGTTGGGTTGAGAAGCACATGGATCATTGGCACTAGTTATGGTGGAGAAGAGGTAAATTATTATTCCACAGAAAAGTATTGAGGTGGTGGTGAACTTAGCACCCATTTTTGGAGTGGTGCAAGTCGAGTTGACTCGGTAACAATGTGGATTAGTTGGTCGATAGAAGGAAGAAGCTAGTAGCTAGTACGCTAATAAATGGTAGTGTACATGCATGGCGGAGCGAACGAATCCTTTAATACATGCAAAAGTGGGGTAGTTGTTAATTTACGTGATTATCCTTGAAATTATTGGAGCATATAAGTTATTGTGGGAATTTCTCAAGTTAGAGGGTATGAGAGATACTCTTACGTGAGAGAAATATTGAATAATTGATATTTCAGTGAACATTAAAAAATGTACTTAAAATGAGAAGTTATAATAACTTATAAAATTAATATAACACCTATTCAATTATACAAATAAGGGCGTAGCTAAGATTTTAATTTCAAAAGAGCCGAGACTAAAGTGTGAATATTTAAGTTAAATAAAATATGAAATGAGAATTAATAAATTTGAATGAGAATTTTATTCTGATTCTAAAGTTTGATAGAATGTGATACAAATGAAACGAAAAACAGTTTCACAATTTAGTTTACAATATATAATTTGGAATAAAATCTCAATTCTTATAAATAGAATAATTACTCTTAATGAAAATAATAATCTTTTATATATATATAGGGGAATTGCTAACTTCCACACTTTCATATGGAGTTTAGCAATTTTTACGTTTTGTTTTAGACAAAAAATCAATGTCATTTTTATAAAATAATTTAGTCGTTAGGGCATTTTCATAATTTAAAATTATGAAATTTCATAAAAAAAAAAAATAAAAACATAAATTTTAATTATGAGAGAGAATTTGACTTTTATTATTAAATATTAAAAAAAAACAACAGCTATATTAATTATTTATAAAAATTACATATTCATAAAAAATTATAATATAATTTTTTATACATAAATTTAAATATAATTTAATAAATTAAAAATAATTTATAATTTATTAAATTAATTAATATATAAATGTAATAAAAGTCAATTATGTCTAGTTATACATAATTTAACATGTTAGACATATATCTTAATTTGTTGAATACTAAATTATAAACAATTTATAATTATTTAATTAATATATAAATATAATAAAAATAAATTATATCTAAAGTTATACATAAAATTGAACACGTTAGACATATAACGTAATTTATTGAGCATGTTAGACATAATTGTTTTTATATTTATATATTATTTAAAAAGTTATAAATCTATCTTATAATATATATTATCAAAATATTATCTCAAAAATATTTAATGAATACATAAATCTTAATTTTTATAAAATAATTAAATTTATTATATTTATCTTCTATAAAAAATTATTAATCCTCCTAACTCATCTAATAATTTCTCAATTACTAAATAAAAAAATATTAAATAATTCTCAAAATATTAGTTGCATTTAATTATTAAATTTTTTTATTAAGTAGTAGTAAGATTATTAGGAGGATGTTTTGAATGTAAATCTCATCTTTTTTTATTTATGTCTCTCATAAAAAATTATGTTGTATTTAATCTTTTTTAAAATTTAATACTTATTTAATAAAAGATTTTTATTAAGTCCATGTAAAAGTGTGGGAAGATTATTAAAAGGTGAGAAAAAAAAATATTTTAGGAGGATATAACAAATTTAATCATTTTTTTTATATTTATTGAGAATTTTTAAGTCAAATTCATTTATCATTCAAGATTTATTTATATTGTTATACAATTTGTATTCTCTTTCTTCATTAAATTTTACAATCCCTAAATTATTAAAATGCCCTATTTAATTATATATAATATAATATATAATTATAATATTTAATATAAAAATGTAATTATTAATTTATTATAATATTTAATATATTTTTTAATTAAATTTTAATAAAAGTCAATAATTTTGTAAGTAAAAACATTTATTAATATATTTAACGTAATATATTTATGAATGGTGCTAACCTCCACGTAAAAGTGTGGTAATTTTCATATATATTTATTGTAAGATAGAGTAAGTGAGTATTTATAAAAAAAGTGTTAAAATTTTGACTATTGAATTTTACATAAATTATAAAGATTAGAATATAAATGCATATGACTTTTTTTAATAGTTACATAACTTTTAAGTAATTTTTAATCTTGACAATTCATTCATGCCTTATATGATTATATGGTCAAGATTTATTATATATTGATCATCTCACAATGAGAGAGTGAAGAAAAAATTTTCTCATTAGATATATTCTTTTTATATATATATATATATATACTCTTTCACCCTTCATAATAAAAATTCTTTTATATATATATATATATATATATAATGAACTTGCACTTTTTAAATAAACTAATTTTTCTTGATAAGAGAAATCCTAAAAATATTTTTTTAATCAATTTTGATAATAATATTATTGTACTCTTTAGAAGTAGCAATACGAAGTTTGAAAGTTAGGTTGAGGTTAAATAGAGTTAAATAAAATCTGGTTGGGTAAATTATAGAAAGATAATATTTGTTAATTTATAAATTGAATAATAATAGATAAAAATTGTGAATTAATCCTATTTCACAAAAATATGAATCACATTCTCTTCTTTTTTTCGGAGGAATGAAATTTCACAAATTTGTATGATAGAATTTGAAATAAAAATATTATTCCGTGTTTTTTTTCATTAACAAACATAAGAATCCTTTGATTTTATAATTAAATTTGAAATGATATTTCAATCTTTCACACCAAACATAATATTAATTTTTATCCATATAAGAGATTTTGCCATGGATTGGAAGAAATGTTGCCACAGTATAAGCAGTTGGTCTCTCAATTAAAGCAGCTTGCAGGTATTGGAATATTGTCAAATTTAAAACTCATTTCATTTTTGTTTCCTTAGTCAGATCCTCATTAAGTTATCTTTCCCTTCTAACTCATGGCAGAACAAATATCATTTGTCCCAACAATTAAGATGCCAGTTATTATATATTGTTGACCAAAGTAGAGGTCAATACTATGTCTCATTAGATGGACATAGATAGCATTTTTTTATTTGAATTTGTAAATTCTTTTTGTTTCCTATTTGAAGAAGAGTTTACTTTAAATTCAAATCATCAATGCTTACAACAAATAGCAACTCTTGCTTCTTTGGGTTCGAGAAATTGTCGTATGCTGAATTTGAGTTGTTGGAGTTTTTTTTTTTTTTCATTTTTTTTTACAAAAGTTATTGTCAAGTTGCAAATCCAACTCACGATAGAATGTATCTTGGTACTACTTGGTGTAGAATTTTATCCACTTCTTCCAAGAATATATAAATGTCAAATTGGAAATCAATTTCATGGTACACTGTGCCATATACATTTTGTCTTCCATTTTTCTAAGTTTCACTCAATTAGATTTACAAGACTAAACATTGTTTAGTGTTCAAACAACACAATTGCTTCTTTTTTTTCTACAAGAAAGAAAATTTATTATGATTGAAATTTAACATTACCTATACATCAAAAAAGATATATCAGATCTAAAAAGAAAAATAAACAAATAGTCTATTCTAAATTAACCAACGATATGTAAATCTATTCTATATTCGAAAACTATCAATGTTTAAGTATCTTTCACAACAAAGACTAACACAAAAAGTATTGTAACTTGAAAAGTGTATTATGTCTCCTCTTAAAGTAGATTCGAAACTCCCTCTACTTGCAAAACTACCAGAATATGATCAATTATAATAAGACTGACAAAAGACACTTTAAAAATTAAAAATCAAAATACTCATAAAAATGATAACAAAATCACGAGATTTGTCATTAAGAGAAATAGATCTAAACAACTAAACTCAAGATTTATCATATCTAGATAGATTATTATAAAAACACACAAAAATAAAAGAAAAAAAGATGGAAAGACTTTCAGATAAAAAGGATGACAGACCCGCTTGAGAAGTTATTATGACTATGTTGCACAGTACAACACATAATTGAGAAGTTATTCTGAATACTTATCAATTGATTGTTGTTCACATATGATCTCTCTATTAATGCATTTTTAACATAGCAATATTGAATTATGAAATAAATTAGTAGATATTTTATAATAGAAATTATTGATTTTGATTATTAGAATATTGAATGATGATATTATACCTTTGAAATCTTTGTAAAGATATTGCTAATTTTATGTTCTTGTGTTTGGAAATACCAAGATATCAAATAGATTTTTGTCATGGTTGTAAAAAATATATTTAAGATTTGTTTTACATTATCCATTTCAGACATTTTATACATTATGCACGGTTTACTACCCATTTTTCTATTATTATATTTTTTGTTAAGTTTTATGATAATTAGTGTATTTTAGAAGATAAAGATTTTAAAATGACATTTAATATTTCACATTTTTAATCTACAAGTAACACGGTGCAAAGCACATGTATTACAACTAGTTAGGGTATAATTCTTGATATTTTACCACACCAAACAATAGCGATGTCCTTGCTCTTACTTACATTTGATCAAATATGATTACAACCATCTCTCCCAATTGGTAATACTATAGTCACGCATACTTTTTACATATTCACATACAAACCATTAGATATTATATAATACAGTCCACCACTATTATTATTATTATTATTATTATTTAGATAGTTCAGATAATGCAGATAAGTCACACACTTTGTGCAATTTCTTCTTTCATAATATATTTCATTTTAAACATCTTCCACACTCCAAAGCCAGAGGCCCACAAGGCTTATTCACCACACCTATTTTTGGCACACAAAGACAAGATCCAAAAGCACAGCAACCATAGAAACACACAACACACAACAACTTACAATCTAGCTAGCTAGTTACAAAGCTCACGGGCTATCCCAACCTTATTATTAACCGTATCAAACAAAATCCTAAGGTTCTGCTGCTGCAAGTTGGCAATCACATTCAACACTGTGTTCACATTGTTGGGTGCCGCTGCCATAGCCAAGCAAGCCAGCGACCCCGAACTGCTATGGATCAAGCTATTCTCAAACGGCAGCGTTAGGTCCAACCCCGTGAAATGCAGTGTAATAAACGGCGCCAACGTCTCGTACGTTTTAACAAAGCACGTGTCAAATGCCCCTAAACTCGAGAATGGCCCTTTCACTTGTTTCCTGAACTCATCCCTGATTGCATTATACACCGGCTCCACGAACCGGGTTATCACCGTACCCGAATCTATTATGGTTCCGGACCCGGTGCTCGGGTCAAATGCCAGAAGCTTAATGGGCAATGGGACGTGGACCCGCCCGACGGTGACTCCGGTGAGGTTCACGTAGTAAAGAGAGGGTCGGTGCGGGTTGCGTAGAAGTGGGGTGGTCCGGATTCTCTTGGGTTGACCCGAGGGTCCGAGTTTGAGTGACCCGGAGAAGTAGTTGGACTTGAAACTGGGGAGACAGTAGGAGAACACGCCGGAGTAGAGTGACCCGGATTGCGACAGAAGCGATAAGGGTCCACGACCCAGACCCAATAGCCCTTGGGGAGGAATTGACCCGCCGGAGACGGCGTTGATGCACCCGAAAGCGTAACCGGGGATGGTTTCGGTGGCCAGTGTGATCGAGTCTTGGACGAGCGTGGCGGAGAAGGATGAGCCTGCGTAGGATTGGTTGAAGGAGCACGCCGCGGGGGGACCCGTGGCGGCGCACGAACGGCCGCCGCGGACCTGGCCGCACCGCGGGACAGAGCAGTCCAGGGATGTGTAAGTGGTAGAGGCGTGAGGAGAAAATGTGGCGGCTGCAGCGGGCCACCCGATGCAGCCGCTACATGGGACCCATGCCTCATCAGTGCTGATGTCTAGAACCATGAACATGAGTTGACCCGGGGTTCCAATTTTGACCCGGACCACGTAGTTGCCGATGTTAAAGGCCTGGCCAGAAGCGATTGCGGCTGAGGAAACGGGTCTTTTTTGAGACACGAGGGTGGACAAGTATTTGACCCGACCCGGGTCCTTGGAGGCCATGTTTATGACAGTGTCGACCCATGGGTCGATGTTGGGTGGGTCGGACTTGAAAGGTGAGCATTTGCCGTGGATGGGAATGACGGTAAGGTCAGAGTCGTCGGGTTGAGAAGCACATGGATCGTTGGCACTAATTATGGTGGAGAAGAGGTAAATTATTATTACACAGAAAAGTATTGAGGTGGTGGTGAACTTAGCACCCATTTTTGGAGTGGTGCAAGTCGAGTTGACTCGGTAACAATTTGGATGAGTTGGTGGATAGAAGGAAGAAGCTAGTAGCTAGTACGCTACTAAGTGTACATGCATGGCGGGGCGAACGAGAGTCCTTTAATACATGCAAAAGAAGGGTAATTGTTAATTTACGTAATTATCCTTGAAATTATTGGAGCATATATGCTATTATATGGGAATTTCTCAAGTTAGAGGGTATGAGAGATATTCATAGGTGAGAGAAGTATTGAATAATTGATATTTCAGTTAACATTCAAAATGTAGTTAGAGTGAGAAGTTATAATAACATATAAAATTAATATAATACATATTGAATGGATTGAATAATTGACATTTCAGTTAACATTCAAAATGTAGGTAGAGTGAGAAATTATAATAACTTATAAAATTAATATAATACATATTGAATGGTACAAACAAGGACGAAGTTAAGATTTTAATCCCAAAAGAGTTGAAATTACAGATTAGATATTTAAATAAAATAAAATTTAATTATCACACAATATGAAAATAGTGTTATGTTTGGGGACCACCAACTTAGATTATAGATGGAAAAACTTGGAAGTTGGGGGACCATGGCTCCCCCAAATCCCCCATCTGTCTTTGGAATTAGATAAAGAGTAAGATTTCTCAAAGCACTTAAAATTTTCTAATCTGAGGGTTATGATATAGAATTTTGCTATTTAAACATTCATAATATGATACCCAGATGACACATTATTACATTTACATATCTTACATTCATTCTAATTTGACAATGAATTACACTTATATATAGCATGATATCCCCAACGGGTTTTATATTCTAACGGTTCAAAAGAACTTTTTTGTATGATATATATATATATGTGTGTGTGTGAGGTGAGAGGTGAGAGAAGTGAATTTTGACCATTAAATCTTACATAAATAGTCAATATTATAACATAAATGTATGTAACTTTTTTAAGTGATCACATGACCTTCAAGTAACTTTTAATTTTAATCATCTATGTATGTTTGTATGGTCAAAATTTACTCCTCTCACTATCTCACAATAAAAACTTCTCGCACTAGATATGTCCCCTATATATATATATTTAATGGTTTCCACGTAGACCAAATTAAGATTGTGTTTCGTAAGAAAAGGAGAGGGCGTGAAGAAATAGAACAGGTGCAGCCAACAGATTGCGAATATAAACATATGGTAGAGTGTGCGTATATAAGCAAGAGTGCATTTGATCATTGATGTAATGCAACGAGATAAAACTAGGGGTTTAGACACTTTCGGAGTTCACAACACCGACGCTGTGTTACATAATGTCTCTCAAAAGCTAACCTAGATGTCAAACTGAGCTCTATTAGGCTCAGGTTTTACTCAAAATACTTTATGGCCAGCATCGCCTGAGCGCGATTAATCTTACACTCATATCTTGGTCTTACCCAAAAACATTTCAAAAGTTTACTGTACCAAAAAAAAAACTCAGCTTTTAAAATGTAGGTATTATAGTTTGAAATTATTGGAATATTAAGAGTAATGTGAGACTGAGAACCAGGTGTGGATGGATAAGAATTACACTTGTTATTAGAAGGAAAGCGCTCGTGATCAGTTTGTGGGGATTATAATTTGACATCGCTAGATTTTTTGTCTGCAGCCATGAGATGCGGTCGGTCACGGGCATTCGATTGAACACATATTTTTCGGAAAATGTTTTTTTTTTTGTACACCTTCAATACAACACATATATGAAATATTGTGTCTAATATAAGTGTGAGTGAATATTCTCGTGTACTGCATATGAAACTATAATAGATATACTATATACATATACGAATAAAGTGTCATCTAAGTATCATATTCTAAGTGTTTTTTTTTCCTCAAAATCATTGCATGCACGGGGCCCTCATTTCCGGTTTTGCATAACCAGCTGTTAATCAGCACACAGATTAGCACACAAATCTACTCAGAATTCAGATTTAGTAACCTCACTGGGTGAAGTAAATAATCATTTCCTTTTGTTAGCTAAAGCAAAAATTTGAAAAAATCCAAGTAGCTAATTTTTTTTTAGCTCTAATTCATTTTCATTCGATCTCTTTTTGATATAACACAAGTCTCTTTCGTTCCAAACTCTGAATAAAATGTTCCCTTTCTGTTGTCATCTTTAGCGGTAGACTTGTACAAATAAGCGGACTTACTAGCTAGGAATCCAAGATGACTGCTACATTGATTTCCATACATAGGCAATAAGAAAAACCAACGCCAGCAGAAACTTGACATTCATTTGGCAATTCGAACATATTACTCTTGAATCTCAGCCTAAATAGAACTAATTATTCTTGAAGAGCCCTCACCAGAGCCACCACACATTCGCGAGGTTGCACTGCATAGTCATCAAACACTCATTTCTTGCATTTTCCAATGAAAGAGTATCTCCCTTAGAGGAAAGACCAATCAGATTCCTGTTTGGAGCATCTTTAATATTTTCTTTTCAGATGAAATGAAGAAGCTGCTTAGTGCATGATTTTTTTAAAAGTATTTACATATTTTCTTTTCGTATAAGAATATAAATTATTATATTGGTTAAAGATTTCTAACAGGATTATAAAAAAAATGCTAAATTCCCATGTTAATTTTTCCAAATGAATTTAATCAACTATAACCATGGCATTTATAAATTTCCTTGTCATAAAATATCATCATCAACAATAACAACAAAAGCCTTTTTCTACTAAGTGGATTAATTACATAAATCAAACGACACCATTGAATTTTGTTACAAACTAGGTCCTTAGAAAGGTTATTTAGATTTGTCATAAAACATATAAATATTAATTTAAGTTGACTCTATCCTTACCCCCATAGATGCAGGCTGCAGCCACAGCACTAGTTGCATTCCCAATTTGAAACTTTCTACGTGACTATAGCCAGTTTGTTGCATATGGACAACTAACTAGAACTGGCAGACCAGGGAGCAATATTAAGTTATTAATGGAACATTTGTGTACAACAACATTGTAAAAGAAATTCGAAAAGAATACAAACTTTCTGGATCAAATATCTTTGAACCACTTGCAACAACTATGGAAGTTGTAACAGCACAGCTGAGAAGCACTCTTAACTGCAAGAACTTCACATACATGACAGCAGCATTGTCCACAAAATGTAAAAAACACATAGCTGTAGCAGGATCTGACCAGTATTAGCACAACTAAAAGACAGAAGCTGTGTTACAGCACAGGTCTAGCAAAGCATAAAACCCCAAGCATGAAAACGCTTTTAACCAAATGAAATGGGTAAGCCCAGATGCAGCATCAGCAACTGAAATTTGGCAACCCACCTAAAGAACCCCAAAAATGAAATCAAAATTGTTGTTTCAAAACCCCACTACTTTGTAAATGGTAAGAGATGGCAAAATTCTGTTGTAACAAAACAGAGTTCCAGAATATATATATATATATAGGGAGCTCTGAAGCATGGGTACTCCTCTCAAGGAGGAGTACCGGTACCCGGTACGTCTGGGGCACGGCGGCATGCAGTACGCGAACGTACCGGGTACGTACCCAAAAAAAAAATTTGTTTGGACGCGGCTTCGGTACGGCTCGGGTGCGGCTGGGTACGGCTGAGAACGGCTGGGTACGGCTCCTTCAATGGCTGGGTACGGCTCCAGCTATTTTATGCCAAAACACGGTCGTTTGGCTTGAAATGGGAGGTATTTTGCTTCAGTTCTTCAAATCACCCGTATCTGCCCTAACCCATTTGAACTTTGAAGTCTCTCGACCATCTCGTCTCTGCTTCTACCAGCACGGCGCGCTCCAGCTCCGGCAACTCCAGCTCCGGCGATTGCAGCTCCAACAACCGGCCACGATCTTCATTCCCCAACCCATTCGAGTCTCGACCACTCTCCTCTCTGTGTTTCAACCGGCCACTCTCATATTTGCTTCTACCCGCGTGGTGCGCTCCTGCTCCGGCGATTGCAGCTCCAGCAACCGGCCACAATTTCACTCCCCAACCCATTCAAGTCTAGACCGACCAGTACCACTCTCCTATTTGTGTTCCAACGACCGGCCACTATCCTCTCTCTCCTCTCTGCTTCTCACCGGCCAGTCCGTTCTCTGCCCTTCACTTCATTCTCTGCTCTTTATTTCAGATGTTTTCTCAAGGCTCTGCTAGTGTTGGTGGTGCTGGGTCTGGCAGTGGGTCTGCCTCTGGTAGTGGTACAGCCTCTTCTGCTTCTTTGACTGGCAAATATGCAACTGGCATTGCTGAAAATGGTTGTCCCCTTTGGGCTTATGTGACTATATTGCAAAGTAAAAAAGCTGGAGGAGGGAATGCAAGTTGGAAATGCAATTTTTGTGATGGAACTTACAAGGGATCTTATTTTAGAGTGAGGTCTCATCTGTTAAGGGAAAAAGGACATGGGATTAGCATATGTAATGCTGTGTTAAATGACTATCTTCAAGAAATGAAGCAAATAGAAAAAGAGGCTATTGAGAAGAATGCAAAGCCAGTGCAAGTTCCTTTACCCTCTGGCTCTACAAGTTTGAACCCTCCTAGAGTTGATATGTCTTCTGATGGGAGCAAGAGAAGAAGAGGCACTGAGAGTGCAATAGGAAGGGCATTTAATAATGAGGCAAGAGATCATTTGTCATGTGAAATAGCTAGACTATTCTACTCTGCTGGTTTGCCATTCAATGTGGCTAGAAATCCCTATTTTGTTAGCTCATTCACATATGCTGCAAATACTACTCTCTCAGGTTTTCTTCCACCTAGCTACAATGCTATAAGAACTTCAATGTTGCAAAGAGAAAAAGCCCACATATTGAGATTACTTCAACCCATCAAAGACACTTGGCCAGAAAAAGGTGTGAGTATAGTGAGTGATGGTTGGACTGATGCACAGAGAAGACCATTGATTAACTTCATGGCTGCATCGGATTCGGGACCTATGTTCTTCTGAGTTGATGGCTCTGGTGAGTTTAAGGACAAACATTACATTGCTAATTTGATTTTGTCCACCATTGATGAGGTTGGATCACAAATGTGGTGCAAATCATTACTGATAATGCACCTGTTTGCAAGGCAGCTACTGGAGCAATTGTTGAATCCATCCATCCTCACATCTTTTGGTCACCGTGTGTGGTGCACACCTTGAACCTTGCTTTGAAAAATATTTGTGCTCCTAAAAATAATCCAAATAATGAGAGTGTTTATCTTTGAGTGTCATTGGATTATTCTTCATTCGATGATGCCTTTTTCATTAAGAATTTCATCATGAATCATTCCATGAGGCTAGCCATGTATAATCAATTTGTGCATCCGAAGCTACTTTCTATTCTTTGAGACTAGATTTGCCTCCGTCATTGTAATGCTTAAAAGGTTTAGAACTATTAAGCATGGTCTCCAATCTATGGTCATTAGTGAAGAATGGTCTCACTATAGAGAAGATGATATTCAAAAGGCTGCCACTGTGAAAGAAACAATTTTGGATGACCTTTGGTGGGATAAAGTTGATTATATTCTAAGCTTTACAAAGCCCATCTATGAAATGCTTCGCTCTTGTGACACTGATAAGCCAAACCTTCATTTGATTTATGAGAAATGGGATTGTATGATTGAGCAAGTGAAGCTAGCCATCTATCACCATGAGGAAAAGGAGTTGAATCAACATTCATCCTTCTATGGAGTAGTGTATGACATCCTAATTTCTAGATGGAATAAAAGTTGCACACCTCTTCATTGCTTGGCTCATTCACTTAATCCTAGGTAAATTTAATTAACTTTCAAGTTCCAAGTTCTTTTACTTTTTCATCTAAGAGATGTACTTTGGTTTTTGTATTATAGTAATCACAATTTATATTTTGTATAATAGGTATTATTGTAGACAATGGCTTGAGGAAGCTCCAAAACGAGTCCCCCCACATAAGGACAATGAGATTTGTATGGGGAGAAACAAATGCCTGAAGGATTACTTTCCGGATTCTCAAGAAAGGCGAGAGGTCACTTCAGAGTTTGTTAAATTCTCAAGTGGTGTAGAAGAGCTTAGCCAATTTGATTGCTTGCAAGATAGGTGGGACTTGACACCAAAGGAATGGTGGGTCATGTATGGAGCTTCGATCCCCAAACTTCAAACCATTGCCTTGAAGCTCCTTTCACAACCTTCCTCTTCCTCTTGTTGTGAAAGGAATTGGAGCACATATTCCTTTATCCACTCCATGAAAAGGAATAGGCTAAATCCCAAGAGAGCTGAAGATTTAGTTTTTGTCCACACAAATCTTCGTCTCCTCTCAAGGAAGAATAAGAACTATAATGAGGGTGAGACTAAAATGTGGGACATTGGTGGAGATGAATGGGATCCATTTGAAGGAGCTGGGATTCTTGAAGTTGCTAGTCTCTCTCTTGATGAACCAGATTTGGAGGCTGTTCTTTTCACTGATGATGGGCAAGGAAATGATGAAATTGAGACTGTTGGAGTTTGATTTTTGTAATCATCTTTAGAAGTTGTCACGTTGAACAACTTAAGTATTGTAATTTCTTATTGTAGATGTTGTCTTGTTTGAATAACTTAAGTTCTTTTCTATGTTTTATGTTGAAATTCATGTGTTTTAATTTTTATGCTATGTTATCATATTTTATTGTGTGATATTTTAGTTTATTATACATATATATATATATAATTTATTTATTTTATATATATATATATATTAATCTGTTCCTAGTTTTTTAAAAATTTTCGTACCCGTACCAGTATCCGTCTGCAGGATGCCCATCATACCTGCAGTGCAACGTAGATAGGGAGCATATCAAGTGAAAACAATATCTTAATGTGAGAGGTGAGAGGAGCTAATCTCTTGACCATTCAATCTTACATGGATGGTAAGTTAGAAGTTACTTAAAGATCATGTAATCACTTAAAAATGTCACATAACTTTATGTTTTAATCTTGACTGTACATGCATGATCCAATGATTAGGATTTGTTCCTCTCACTCTCACAATAAGACACTCTTCTCACTTGATATGCTCTCTCTCTCTCTCTCTCTTATATATATATATATATATATATATATATATCCAAGGTACTGAGAAATAAATGAAAATTGAAATTTTAAAAGCACCTAAGAACAAGAAGTAACTCAAGGCAAAGCATCAGCCAAATAGAAGATGTTCTCAATTACCAATTGTGAAAAATTGCTAGAAAGTTCCTCAACCCTCTTAATATCCTCCTAGTTTATTTGATCTATAGATATGGTGGAGGGCACCATTTTATTATGAGAGATGGGATTAATCAATCTTGATCCTTAAAACTCACATGACCACTTAGAAAAGTTGCATGACTTTATGTTATAATATTAACCATACATGCAAGAGCTAATTCTAGCCATCTAAAGTAGCTTAAATAAAAAGAATAAAGTGAAAGACAGAAACAAACTATAAATTAAGGCTGTTACTGTGCTAAGAACTACAATAGTATGAACTGTGCTTGCACTACAGTAGTGTAAACAGTAACATGCTATGGTCCAGTGAACAGTACCTTTTTTTTTTTTTTTTTTTTTCTGTTTGTTCCTACATCGCTCATAAAATTTCCAAATGATTCCAAGTCATATTTTTTACTCCAACTTTTTAAACCAGGCCATATATCCATGTCATCTTTCATTTAAGTAGACTACTAATAATGCTAACAGCCAAATTCAACTATTAGCTGCAAGTATTCAAGATAGATTGATTAACAAATATATGAAAGATAGACCCCTGAGTTCTTATGCCAAAATTAACTACAATATTCTTCTCTCAAATGGGAGATTATAAGGGAAACAATTAAAAAAGATTTAGATTTGAATGACATTTTTGAAGACTTGGTTTATAATAGGGCATAATGGCGTCATTTAATCCATGTAGCAGACTCCACCTAGTGGAAAAAAGTTTGGTTGTTGTTGTTGTTATTATTATTCTTCTCTCAAATCCTAACCAATCTAAGGGGATGCACCATAAAAATGCGGCCAGACCTTCCCATTAAGAGTCATGATAGCATATTAGAAGTATACCTATTTTCTCTTGTTGACACTGTCCTTTCCCTTGATAATAATGACTGGGCACTGAGCATGGTGGGCACAATAGTTGCTAACACTCCCCAGGAACATCCTGTAAAAAAAAAAGAAACAAAAAAAGGAAGCAGCATTATGTGTGGCATGTCCACAGAGTTTCCCTCATCAAAATTCAAATTGTTTAAAACAAGAACCCACCCACCCCCCCCCCCAAAAAAAAAGAAAGAAAAAAGAAAAAGACAGGGTTTGATGTAAGCCGTTGAGCATTTGGTCCAATGTCCAAATTGTAAATGGAAGCAGATCTATATCTGCAGATAAATAACTGAAGATTAAAAAACAAATTAAAGGTTCAGAAGTTGCTTATGTACAATATTGAAGGCTTTTTAACTTTATCAGCCTATTCAGCAAGGGTTTGTAATCACGCCATCACTCTGCTATAGTTGTTATTTGCTAGTAGCCTAGTATCATATTGCCAACAAATTAGAAATGTTCTATTGGCAAAGGCATAACTGCATGTAAGTGAGAAAATTCCAAGTTCTTCCCCAGTATTACAGTGGATCCACCATGTCTTAGCACTTGTTAACAATCTCATATAGGGAAAAATCAGCCAGATTATTTATCAAGTCACTTTGCGATATATTCTGTCCTAATCAGGCTTACTACCATAAAGTATGCCATGTGCTAATGCAAATTTATGCATTAATCTCTGGCAATTATCAAGATTGTCACTAGTTAATTTGTACCTCTTAATAGGGCCAAATGCACGGGACCCCATCACAAGTAAATCAGCATGCAAATCCTCTACAGCTTCACAAATCTTCTCCTTTGGATCTCCAACAACAATGTGGGTTTTGACCTTCGCCTGCTATAGATAGAGAACAGTCAATCCTCTAATTCCAAAAACATAATTAACGACAACTATCACAGACAAATCACATTCAAATCGTATTGACAATTCACACACACACAAACAAAGAAAGAAACAAACATAACCTCTATAGCTGACAAAATAACTTGAAATGGAACACTTGCTCAAAAAAGTGGCGTCCTAGTGTCATTTCATTTTTTATGGCCAAATTCATACTACGCCACTTGCCAGATTTCCTCAGCTCAGCTGAAGGTTAAATTCAAAGGATACTTAGAGCCAAAAAAAATTGTAGAGGAAACAAAATGAGGTTGTGTTTTATCATCTTCAAGTTGTTCATCATCTCCTACGTCCCTTAGCCAATTGCATGGTTTTAAATTGCGGTTGAACTTGCAATTATAAAAATTACAGACAATTGTGAAAAAATGCCACTGAATTGCGGTTGCATTACACTGAGACCTCAAAAACTGCAATATTAGAGCTACAATGTTGGCAATTTAAAATCATGATCCAATCCCTTACCCCCAATTCACAATTCCATGGGGTTTGAACATTGAAGGAGAGTATTGTGAAAGTCAAGTTCAAAAAAAAAAAAAAAAGATGAAAACGTACAGTCAAATTGAATTCGGAGCAAATTCCCAAAGCGTGATCAAGTATGGCGTCAGTGATGCGCTTCTGGTGAGCTTCAATCGCCGCAGCGAACGCCGGCACTTCCAGGTAACCTGCTCAAAACCGATCAATCGTTAACTTAAACTGAAACAAACTTGAATAACCAAAACAAACGTTCATAAAAAATTAAAGTTAAAAAAAAAAAAGGAATAATGTTAGTATAGACTCATGTTTTCGGTGAGGGAACTATCCAATATGTCACAAACAACATATCCACGATTCAAAACATAATTTGAAATTATAAATATATCCATGGTATGAAATTCAATGGTAGGGAAAATTTACGTAACTGGGGCCACCGAAAGGGATGGCACCGGGGTTGAGGCCGGTGGCAATGGAGGGTGGCAATTGGACGTGGAGGATGGTGAAAGAACCGCCGGTGGAATCGGGTGCAGGTGATCGGAGCTTGAGGTTGTCGAGCGCCCATCGCAAGGCGTTCATGCTCTCCTCGCTGCCATCCACCGCCACCACTGCGCAACCTAGGTTTCCACCTTCGGACATCGCTAATCGATTGATTGTGTTGGCTTGTGACTTCAGATGATTCGTGATTCTCTGGGAACACTCTGCTTTAGTCTTGTTGTAGCTCCTCTGCTTCTTTGACTTCGCTTCTTTCGTTTCGGTATTAATAAAAAAAAAAAAAAAGTTTATTGACCACACTTGAATCTTTCGAGAATTACAATTGAAATTTGCATTTTTTTTTCTTTTGGACAAAGTTACTTTAAGGCTAATCGACCAAAATTTCATTTGTGAAAAATTTATTTATTAATTTATTATTATTTTTAAATTATTTATTAAATTATTATTGATTTTGTCACGTTAAAATTTTATATTTTTTTTTCACGTGGGATATATCAATATGCGTGGTGCATCTGGCGTGTGATACATCAATTAAAATGATCTTGCTAACACATGTGGCGATCTCATCCGAAATCATCATCATATGTGTTAGTACATTTCACGTGAAATGAAAAATAATATAAAATTTTAATGTGACAAAATTAATAATAGTTTGATAAATAATTTAAAAATAATAATAAATTAATAAACAAATTTGTTAAATGAATATTTTGTTCGATTTGCCGTTACTTTAATGTTACTTTGATTTTAGAGCGACTAAATAAAAGTTTATTTATTATTGATTTGATAAAGCGAATAAAAAATTTAGTTTATTAAATAATTTAAAATAAATATATTTTTTATTTATTTATTTTAAAAGATTTTCTTTTTTGTATATTTAAAATTTAAGGTTTAAGTGAGGGAAATGTTACCTTATTTGCCTCGAGTTTTGAAAAATAATTTTTTGATTTTTATTCATAAAATAGATTGATGAATTTTAGTTTAATTTTGAATATTTATATTTAATATCGTTATTTTTTAAAAATTAGAATGTTTAATATATTTATATAATTAAATAATTCATTTTTAGTTATAATTAAGTTAAAATTATATAATGGAAATAATTTTCATATCTAATTTTCATATCTAATTAAAAATAAAAATAAAATATATAATTAATAAAATATTTAATATATATTTATATTTGATTTATATTTAATTCTATTTATAATTATATATTATATATATTAATATTAATAGAATAAAATAATTATTATAAATATAATAATTACTACAAAAGATATATGAGTGTACTTTTATATCAGAAAAAAATAAGAATTTGTTTTTTTAAAAAAGGAGATATTGGACAACATTAAAAGTTTTTTCATTATTGTAACCTATTTCTACGGAAACTCAAAAAAAATTGTATAACAAATACAAACATAAAATAATCTGAATTGGCTGAATTCAAAAAATATTCTCAAATATGAAATAGAATTAATATAAAATAGAATATTTAATGTAGAATACAAAAATTATTAGATACTCCAAAAATATCATATAAAATTATGCTCAATTCTTCGTGCCACTCAAATGTTAACATTTCAGCGATAAATTTTTAACTGAAATAAAAATAAAAATAATAATTAGATATGGTTAACTATTTTCTTATTTTTATTATTAAAAACCAAAAAGCGTGTATTCTAAACCACCGTCTCCACCGGGGTCATCTTCCTCGTCTTCTCCTCCCCAAAACAATAACACACCATCTCTACCGATCTTTTCAAGCACCATTTTTCGGTGAAGTCGCCAGCAAACAACCGTTGTCTTCGCTGGATAACCACCACCGTCCTCCTTCAGGGATGGGAGGGAGCCAGATGCCAAACCGTCGTTTTTTCCAGATAACCACTTCTTCCTCCTTCGTCCTTTCAACATCTTTCCCTTCCCCTTCGTCTTCTCAGATTTGTTTGGCGCCGAATGATCTTGCCTGTAGCCGCCAGCCGCAACCCCGTTCTCGTTCATGTTTGCTTCTCATATTTGTCTTCGCTAGTCACTATTTTTGTTTTTTAGCCACAACTCCAGTCGTTTGTTGTTTGGGTCGTCTGATAATGGTGAGGTGATTCTTCAATTTCCTTTTTTAGCCCCCAATGGATATTCATCCTATTACTTTCTTTAGTTTTCTTCCCTGTTACTTTCACTTAATACACAGAAGAATAAACCATGGAAGAGCAAGAGACGAGTGTTTAGGTCCTTGGGCTTTAATATTTTATTAATATAAATAATCTAAATGTATTTTCACTTTTATTTTTAAATGAAACTGTTAACCATGGTTAATTTTGAGTGAAATCCCCATAATTATTTGAAGTTGAAATGCAAATTTGAGTGACATGAACATAATCTTACATGGTAATTCTAGAGTATCTATTAATATCTTATCGTTCTTCAATTAAAGGTACCTTTCTATTAATTTTTTATCTTATTCATTGAGTCAATTTTCATAAGCTAATTTTTAATTTTTTTGTAAAAATCAACTTAATGCATTATGCATGAATTTTAAAACATTTGTATCATGTTTGAATGTTTTTAAATGAGGAAAAAAAAAAGAAAGGAAAGAAAAGGGCAAGAAAGGAGATGGAAGAGGAGTTATTTCTCCTTAATTGGTTATGAGAGAAGTAGAAGAATCAATCATCAATCAATATAACATAAAAAACGATAATCTTAGTTTATAAAATTCTACTAAGTAGTTCTATTGTGTGATATATAGACTTTAATGAAATTATGATAAATGACATACTAATTGAGTGACATGTCCGTTATTTAAATAAATAATTTTAAATTTTAAATTTTTATTAACTTTATATTTATGGTAAGAAATTATCAATATTTATTATTTCTATATTCGTTATTTCAATTTTATTAATTCACTATTATTGTATTTGGTTAAATTATTTCATAATTAATAATATTTTTCAAATTCTTTAAAAATATTGTGTCATGTGTCTTGCTCCATTATTTAAATAAACAAATTCAAGTTTTAAATCTTTATTAACTTCATATTTATGGTAAGAAATTTATCAATATTTATTTCTTCTATATTTGTTATTTCAATTTATTAATTCAATATTTATTGTATTTGGTCAAATTCTTTCATAATTAATGTTAGTATTTTTCAAATTCTTTCATGATATTATACTTAAATATATAACACCAATAAGAACACAAACAAAACAATCAAAAAGTAGAAATTCACAAGTTTAGAAATATTGGACTATATATATGCTCTAAAATGATTGTGAGAAATGATAATTATTGGACTATATATTTTGTTTCTTTGATTTGTTGTTTCATGTGTGCATGCATTGAATTTAATATGTATACTCATCGTATGACGTTCATTTGAGATCTTATATTCCTTAGTTTGTTTATAATAAGCACTAGCTTTGAGCATGCTTAAATAAAACTTATATCTGTTGTGAATTTATAATAGATTATTCAAAAATTATCTTGTAATATGACTTTTATTTAACACTTATATTATATTGATACTTTTTTAGAGCAATGAGCCTAATACGTAAGAAAATTTCATGATTCATCCAAATGTAAGTATAAAATTCATTTCATTATCGTGACATGCATTTTGTATGTTATAAGTACTGATATATTGCTGAAAGTCGCGTAACGGGAGAGTTATCAGATGGAGTGAATAATATAATCAAACTCATTAAATAATGTGTCAAAATTAGATATAAATGTAAAACTATTTTATAATAACAATGCATCAAGATTAAACTCTTATATATGTTCTAACTCTTTTTCTTCTATTTGATTGAGTTGTGAATAACTAAAATAATGATGATATCAAACTTAATTGTACGTACTAACATAAAAATTAAAAATATATATTTTAAAATTCTTTCTATCATTTTAATTTAATAAAAAATCCATCTTTGATTAAAACATATCATGTGAAATTTAAATTACTTCTCTTTAAATAATGGTATAATTTGTAAATCTATTATTTTCTATTTGTTATTTATATATTTTTTGTTACACAATCTTTTATATTAACCCATGCAATGCATGAGTGTAAAGCTAGTAAGATTTATTTCTATGTATTTGAATTAAAATAAAGTTTTTCCTCTCTATTATTCTACAATATGAGAGGAAAATTTGAGTTTTGAACACAAATGTAGTGTTTTGATGTAGGTAAGGAAGGAAATGAAAGGGGAAAATCATTCTATACTGACATAACCGCAAGAAGCCAAGCCCACTCTGCTTAAAATCGAGCTGCGCGCCCAAAACAATGGCCAAGCCCAGCTTTAATTGCCCACGTGAGAATTTGATCAGTAGCCATCAACCATTAAAGTCGATCAAACCATTATGACACATCAATTCCTCCAATAGGACTCCAACAGGACCATTGAATGTTGGGTACCGTTAACTCGTGTTGCCATTAAAGAACGCCAATGGTCTAAAACCAAGTCGTGCATAAAAGGAAAGAGGAGTCAAACCTATGAAGTATGTTCATCTTAGCCTTCACTCTTTATACACCTCAAACTCTTAGTAACTTTGGTGTTGGAGTATCAGTGCAAGTATCCAGCCCACATTCCTAAGGAGACTTACCATTCTTAAGCGCTCGTAGAAGCTTGGAGTTACGTCAATCAACCAGAATCAAGGCAAAACATCTGGTGTCATTCAAAGAGAACTTCAAAAACTTTTCCCATTTACCACTCAACTTTCTTCATCCTGAATTTTTCAGTATTTTCCTTTTTCCCACAAATCTGTCAATCACCAATGGCCATAGCCGATTCCCAAGATAAAGACCCAAACCTTAATCCCACATATACTATGAACAACAACAACCTACTTAACAACATTACCATCGATAACCCTGTAGCAAAAACCTTTCTCTTCATCATTAAGGACCTTCAGATCAAAAATTAGCAAATGTGAACCTAAAACCAAAAAATGTAAGAACAACTTAACCAACTCTTCAAGGAAAACAGCCCCAATAATGAGGAAGAAGGAGACAATAACCATAAATAACCCGAAGACTCACATATAACCACATCTGGTAAAGTCAACTGAACCTCCCTTTAGGTCCTTTATGCCTTAAACCATCCTTTCATAGATTATATCATGGCCACCCCTTACCTAAACATTTCTAATTCCATACCATGGACCACTACGATGGAACTACTGACTTATAGCAACATCTTGATATGTTCAACTCAGCCATGTTGATTTCTAGAGCCTCTAATCCCATTATATGCAAGACATTCCCCAACACATTGAAAAAATTTGGTTTGCTATGGTATTCCACATTAGAACCAAACTCCATTAGGGATTTTCCCAAATTGGCAACAAAGTTCCTAACCCACTTTTCAACTAGTTGAGCACATAAAAAAAAGTTAGCAAGCTGATCAACCTTAAGTAAGGCAACAGGGAAACTCTGAAAGAATTCATAAGATGATTCAATTAGAAGGAAATACAGATTCAAAATCTCAACTATGTTGTATTATAACATGCTATATGCCTGGGTTAAGACCTGGACCTTTTGCGAATTCTCTAGCCTAGAAACCACCAGCCACTCTTGTTGAACTGAGATTACGCCCAACTAGCTACATTAACATGTAAGGGATAACTTTAGTCAAAAGAAAGTTAGTTAACCTAAACTTAAAAAAGGAGGGATGCAAAATAGCAATTTGTTGAAGAAATCCATAGCACAGGAGCCAAAAAAGGTAGATTTGTAATAAGGAAAAATAGTTGGACACACAATGAGAAACAAAAATTCCAGGAAACGTTTTCAGCTTATGGCTTGAGAAGTTATACCCAGGTATGAGGAGTATACACCACTTAACACCCGCAGGGAAAATATACTTCAAGAAGTATACAGTACCAATCTCATACAATTTCCAAAACCACCAAGGATTTAGGGACTGCATGTTGATCAGAGCAAGTAGTGTGATTTTCATAAGGCGTTCAGGCATAATATAGAAGAATTCATGGCCTCAAAGAATTAAATTGAACATCTTATATATATATGACCTCTCTCATAATATGTTCTGAAACCTAGAAACAAGAATTAGTATCCAATCGGAAGGAACAAAGAGAAGACAATGAAAGAAGCCGTGCAAAAGACAAACCAGAACTAAAAAAAAGGGAAAACAAGAAGGGCAAACCATCATTAGAGGAGTCATCGACACAATTTCTTGAGAATTTTTAGGATGGAGTGAATCAAGTACTAGGAAGAAGCACCTTCATGTCATAATGACAATTGGAAGTCAAATAAGGCGAGAAGATCATACTGATCCTAGCCCACCTATCATATTCACAGACGATGATTTCTAGGGGTCAAATCAAAATTAAGATGATTCCATGGTAATTTTCGTCTTCATGGTCAATTTTGAAGTTAGAAAAGTGCTTGTAGATCAAGGAAGCTCAACAAGTATTTTGTATTATGACATGTTCAAACACCTCCAAATTCTAGAGTCAAAGGTAAAGTCATTCACTGGGCAACTGGCCGGTTTTACAAGGAACTAACTGATGTTAAAGGTTATGTGGAGATGTTTACAACCTTTGGATTAGAGCAATTATCCAGTGCCATTGAAGTGCAGTGCCTAATCTTTAACTCTTCAGCCCCTTACGACATAATTTTGGGGACCATCACTCAACAAACTGAGGATAATTGTCACAACACCTCATCTCACAATGAAATTCCCAGCAGCGAACGGATAGATTGAAGTCATTCATGCTAATCAAGTTTCCACTCGGAAATGCTATAATGATAGCCTTAAACCAAAGCAGACCGGAAAGCCTATTCATTACGCTCCAATGGAACACCGGAATTATCACATTCAGATTCTAGATCTTGATCCAAGACAAGATTTCCATGAGAGGAAGCCAAAGACTGAAGATGACCATCTAACAATCCAACTAGGGGGGAAACCAAAGCAGGTAACCTAGATCGGAGCTCATTTCCAAATGATTTTCATGACCAACTTATGGTTCTTTTGCAGCGTAACTCAGATCTTTTTGTCTAGGTCCCATTCGATATTCTAGGAATATACCCAATTTCATCTGTCATAAACTTTTGATTAACCCAAAGGCAAAACCCATTGCACAAAAAAATGGAAGCTTGGACAAGAAAGACAATAAGCCGCTAGTAAATAAACAAGCAGTTATTAAAGGTCAGATTCATAAAAGAATTCCAGTACACCATATGGCTATCAAATCTAGTTATGGTGAAAAAATCCAACAACAAGTAAAGGATGTATGTTGATTTCACGAGTTTGAATAAGGCATGCCTAAAGGATTCTTATCCTTTATCTAGCATTGATAAGCTAGTAGATGGAACATTAGGTTATCAATATCTAAGTTTCATGGACACCTACTCCAGATATAACCAGATCAATATGCACCTAGACGATGAGGACTCGATAACTTTTATAATTTATTAGGCCAATTATTGTTATAAAGTAATTCCATTTGAATAAGGTTTTTGCAAATCAGATCGGATAAAAACATTGAAGTCTATGTTGGTGACATAGTTATAAAAGCACCTGGGAATGGCAATCATTGTTATGACCTACAAGAAGTATTTTCTTAACTGTGTGCATAAAACACGAGACTTAATCCGAACAAGTGTGCATTTGGAGTTCAAGCCAGAAAATTCTTAGGATTTATGTTTACCAACTGGGGAATCAAAGTCAATCCTGATAAGTACAAAGCAATACTTGAAATAAGAAGCCCAAACAACATCAAAGAAGTACAAAGGTTGACAAAAATAGATAGCCACATTGTCTTGTTTCCTATTCCGATCTGCTGATCAGTCAATGCCATTCTTCAAATGCCTAAAAAAACTAGATAATTTTCTATGGATAGATGAATGTAAAGAAGCGTTCTAGAACCTGAAGGACTTCCCATCCTCGCCATTAGTCCTGACTCATCCAAATCAAGGAGACAAACTATTCTTCTACTTGTTAGTAAATGAACAAGTAGTAAGCTTCACATTGGTAAAGGAAGGTGAAAAGGAACAGAAACCAGTTTATTTTGTTAATCGAGTCTTGTTAGGTCCAAAAAAAAGATATCAAAAGATTGAAACGGTGGTGTTGGCATTGCTAAATTCAGATCGAAAGCTTAGACCTTATTTTCAAAGTCACCAAATCGTTGTTTGAACCGATCAGTTAATCAAGCAAGTGCTTAGCAAACCTAAACTTGCTTGAGAGAATGATTGCATGGTTTGTTGAATTATCCTAATTCAGAATCCAGTATCAGCCCAAGGTGCGATTAAATCTCAAGTATTATCTAATTTCTTGGTTAAACTAACTAGCTGATGCGTGAGGATATAGTGATTAAAATTCAGAATAAAATCAGTTGTCAGGCCCACCAGAAAATAAAAACCTTACAACTAGTTGTAGTTAGTAAGGGTCGATCCACAGAGAACCAATTCAATTAATACTATTAAATAATTCCCAATTTAAACTCTAATTAACAATAAATAGTAAAAAGGAGGGTTTTTGGAGTTTTGATGAACAATGAACAGTTTCAAAGACAATAACAATAAATAAACTGAAAACAACAATATAAGAAAATTGGTTAAGAGATTGAATCCACCACTAGATTTATATGATGATGTAAATCCACATATTATTTTATTCCAACATGCTCAATTATGTTTTTATGCAATTGTGAGAGTAAAGTTGGCCAATTTAGCAAAGCTCAAATCAACTCCTAATCACTGATTAGTCATAAAGCAACCGCTCTTACAACTATCCAACAATTGCATTAAGATTTAGAAAACCAATTACACTAAGATCTAATCACACACCGGGATTAAATTACTTAGAACATATATTTCTTTAGATCTACTACCGCAACCGCGCATAATAAACCCAGATCTACCACTTTTATAACTGGCAAATAGCACAAAGATAATTATACCCACATGAACATTATTGATAATCACATATTTTATTCATTAAGAAACCCTTATGTTTAGTCATTTACACTCTCCATATTCTTAATTGATTGAGTTTAGCATGATTTTGTGAGTTTGAGCTCAAATTGGTCCTAATTGAATATTTTCAGCATTATTGAGATTTTATACTGTTTCTGTATTTTGGCCATAACTTAAGTTCCTGATATCTGATAATCATGAATTTTATCTTGTAGGAAAGCTAAGAGGAAGCTCTACAACTTTGATGAAGAGCTCGAAGTCCTAAACAGATGTCTAAGGGACCTAAGTTTACATGGAAGTCAGAATACGGGTTCTGTCACTAGAATCCGAACGGTGTGCACTCATAAAATCATATCTCAAGTTGTAATAATGGAGATGGGCTGAAATTTGGATAGTTGATAGTCAAGACCCAAATAAACAACTTTCATGAAGAACACCTTTTGAAAGAATGAAGTCTAATGGGTCAGTTTGGGCTTGCAAGTCGGAACAGAGGTGCTGAAGTTGGGTTTGAGTAACCTGTGGTATTTGGGTCATATCTTGGGCTGTAGGAAGCCAAATTGGACGATCCAGATATGCATGTTATAGCCAAGACAAAGATCTACAACTTTCATGAAGAGTACTTTTCATGAATCTGAAGTATAATCAGTCGTTTTTGGCTTCCAAGTCAGACACGAAATTTTCACCACCCACTCACCCACCCACTCAACCACTCATCCATTCATCCACTCAACTAACCCACTCAACCAATATTTAATCCACTCACTCCACTCAACCACTCAACCACTCCACTCAACTAACCCACTCAACCAATATTTAATCCACTCCACTCAAACCAACTCACTCATCCACTCACCCACTCAACCAATCCACTCAACCACTCCACTCCACTAACCCACTCATCCATCCACTCACCTTTGTCATTTTGTTACCCTAGACTTCTATAAAAGGGCACCATTGGTTATCATGGAGGGGGGTTGGACTCTCCTTCATTTTTCTCTCAATTTTTCTTGTGATTTCCTTCTAGCTATGTGTAACTAAACCTCCCTTGGTTAAGGGGGTGATGAAACCGCTAGTATTGATGTTGTAAACTTTGCATATTTGATTATTTCAACACAGTTATGTTTTTATTCATATATTTCTGAATCTATTGTTGGTATGAAGGTTTTTATACTTGTTTCCACTTTCAAAGTGGTAGATCTGGGTTTATTATGCGCGGTTGCGGTAGTAGATCTAGTGGAATGTATGATGTTCATGTGGGTATAATTATCTTTATGCTATTTGCCGTTATAAAAGTGGTAGATCTGGGTTTATTATGCGTGTTGCGGTAGTAGATCTAGAGAAATATATGTTCTAAGTAATTTAATCCCGGTGTGTGATTAGATCTTAGTGTAATTGGTTTTCTAAATCTTAATGCAATTGTTGGATAGTTGTAAGAGCGGTTGCTTTATGACTAATCAGTGATTAGGAGTTGATTTGAGCGGTTGCTAAATTGGCCAACACGTAAGGAAAACAGAGATTTACTCTCACAATTGCATAAAAACATAATTGAGCATGTTGAAATAAAATGATATGTGGATTTACATCATCATATAAATCTAGTGGTGGATTCAATCTCTTAACCAATTTTCTTATATTGTTGTTTTCAGTTTATTTATTGTTATTATCTTTGAAACTGTTCATTGTTCATCAATACTCCAAAAACCCCTCTTTTTACTGTTTATTGTTAATCAGAGTCTAAATTGGGAATTGTTTAATAGTGTTAATTGACTTGGTTCTTTGTGGATCGACCCTTACTAACTACAACTAGTTGTAAGGTTTTTATTTTCTGGTAGGCCTAACAACTGATTTTTATCTGAATTTTAATCACTACATCCGCACGCATCAGAATTTTGGCGCGATTTTAAGGGAACCAATTTTTCAATTACACTATTAATTTATTTCCTATTTTTACTCTATTTTTATTTTGATTTTTATTTTATTTTTTTTATTTTTGATGTTTTTCTTTCGAGTGTCTTGTAGGTGTTGATGTCCATTGATCATGGATGCTTGTGGGATTTGCTTATCACTGGACATATCACTGATTTGTGTCCTACTTTCCTAGTGGACACAAATGAGGAGGTAGAGGCAGTATGGGGATATTCTGAACCTTCTGATAACTACAACCCGTACTCCAATACATATTATCCAGAGTGGTGGGACTATCCTAACTTGAGTTATGGACATGACCTCTAATAATCAACCTCCAGCCTATGAACTTCCAGAATTTTAGCAGAGGCAAACATATTTCTCTCAGAGACAGCAGCAAGTTCAAGATCCTTGGCAGCCTGAACCTTCATTGGAGGAACTAATAAGACAATTTGCCATTAATACTATACAGTTCCAACAAGAAACAAAGGCCCGAGTTTCCAATCAATAATCAATGAACAATACAAAACTCTTTGGAGCAGTTAGCCATACAACTCAGCAATATGCAGAGCCTAAATTCTGAAAGACTTCCTTCACAACCCGAAGAGGATGTGATGGAAGATCCTAGTGCTGTCATATTGCAAAATGAGAAGACGTTAGATGAACCCACCTCTCCTCTACAAATCACTACAGAGGAAGACCAAGAGCCTAAACAGGTAAATGAGGAAGGGAAAAACTCTGAAACCCCCAAGGTAAGTAATCTTGAACCCCTTCTAAATGTAGTGGAGGAGCAACATGATGAGTTGTGTGATGAATTTCCTGATTTTATTGGTTTCAATAATTATATTCATTGCCACTCATGCACTAATTGTCAAGGTGATATAATATGTGCTAGCTGTGCTTGAGATTTCTGCAAGGACTTGAAAGTTGATGATTTGTTTGCAAAGCAGATTCTAAGACCCAAAGGGAGGAGAAATTGCAGGTCATGGAAGAATTTTTAGAAAAGGAAGAAGAGCACCCGATGACAGTACTACTTGAAGTGGACTTTGTTTTTGGGCCATCATTAAATAAAAACAATGCACATAAAGTTGATAAAGTGCACATATTACTTTTCAGTGGTGAAACCAAGGAAAATAAGGGCCAATGGGACCCTGGTGGGAGCCCTTATATTTGCAAGCTTAATTTGTTCATCACACAACCAATGGCATCCTGGTGAAAGCTCTCATATTGTTTCAATTATAACTTGGTCATCACTCTTCAACCAATGGCATCCTGGTGAAAGCTCTCATATTATTTCACCTACAGTTTGGTCATCATACTTCAACCAATGGGACTAGGTGAAAGCTATCATGTTGTCTTAACTATAGCTTGGTCATCATGTTTCAAACAATGGGATCCTGGTGGAGTCTTTTCACCTACCTCACTTGATAAGGCCAATAAACACCGCCTCAAACAATATCATGAACTTCCAGAGAATGCAGAAGTGGAGGTGATGAACCTTCTCCATCCGCATTATGAATAAATAAAAAAAAAACAAAAAAAATGAAAATAAAAAAAAAACCAAAAAAAAAAAGATAACAAAAAAAAAAAATTAGCCTTTTATTTTTATCTTTATTTTTATTTTTTATTTTTTATTTTTTTACATATTAATTCCGTGGGGTAATTCTCCATTTTCTTTTCTTGTACATATTAATAGTGGGGTTAATTCTCCTTTTTATTTTTTTTTTTTAAACAAGTGGGGTAATTCTCCTTTTTTTTTTTTTTTTTAATTACTAACGATGGGGGAATCTCTCCCTTTTATTTTTTTTTTACATACTAACAATTGGGGGAACCTCTCCTTTTACTTTTTGTAATTTTTTTATTATTATTTTTATCATTTATTTATTTTTGTCATTTATTTTTTTTTATTTATTTTTATTTATTATTTTTTATTTTTGTCGTTTATTTATTTCTGTCATTTATTTTTTGTCATTTATTTTTGTTATTTATTTATTTATTTATTTTTTTGTTTTGCTTATTAATTTATTTGGTGGTTGGTTTCTACCACACCATTTTTGAATTTTTTTTATTTGGTGATTGGTTTATTACCCCACCTTTGTTATTTTTTTTTTTTTTTATTTATTTGGTGGTTGGTTTATTACCCTCCTTTGTTATTTTTTTTTATTTTATTTATTTGGTGGTTGGTTTATTACCCCACCTTTGTTATTTTTTTTTTATTACCCCACCTTTGTTTTTTTTTTGTGGTTGGTTTATTACCCCACCTTTGTTATTTTTTTTTATTTTTTTTGGTGGTTGGTTTATTGCCCCACCTTTGTTATATATATAAAAAAAACTAAAAAAAAAAAGTGTGCCCGACAATGAGGTAGGTAGTGCCATTAAATTTTGTCACTCGGAAGCATGTGGAGGTCATTTTTCTTCAACGACAACAACTGTGAAAATCTTGCAGTATGGATTTTATTGGCCTACTTTATTCAAGGTCTACTACACCTTTTGCAAAAGCTGCGGAAATTGGTCAAAAAGGTTCTGCTTTGAGATTATCATCCGCACCTACTCCTTAGAAAATTGAGATCAAGGAGGCGCAGTTCTTTGGTTGTCAAACACGTGGGGCCGTAGATATTGAGGATCCTAGGAATGGTAATGCGCTTAAAGTTAATGGACAAAGATTCAACCATTCCTAGAAAACCAAGTTCTTGAGTTCTTTGTGTTGCCGGTTAAGTGGCGGATATGGTACTCCGTGACTCTCAAGTCGGTTTATTTTTCAGTTTTCCAAAATAACTGAACCCTTCTTCTCCTTATGGATGTAATTCTTTCAAACCTGAGCAAATATTTTCCTTCTCTTCCTCAAAATGCTCTGAGAACAATCTACAAAGTTTGATGTGAAAGATTGAGACTGTTAATGTACAAAGGTATGCCAGAAGATGTACGCTGGATAATTGAAGCAAAGGTCCGATTAGCAGGTGAGTCCTCAATTTCATTTAACTCATATATGCCTGGTTTTGGAAGAAGTTCATATTCTAAAAGGAGAAGAGCAAAAAGATTACAAGTTTGTCACAAATGTGGACGATGGAGCGTAACAAGCGATGTCGTACTTTGGGGATGGTTTCGCAAATAGAGAAGATAAAATTTTTTTCATTAAGAATGGTGAGTAAGGAGTCATTAGATGATATCTTATTGACTCTTGAGACGCATTCTTGTGGATTGGTGCATCGTGAAATTCTTAAATTGTGGAATCTCTTCAAGGATGAAGAAAAACGCTACAGTCTTGGGAATCGACTCAAAAAGACCCTGTTTGCCAATTTATAAGAAAATTGGATGGGAAGCTTATCCTCGACTAATAGAAGGCGTTTAAGCCATTTTACGGATGTGAAACAGAGGAAGATGTGAGCCACAATCACAACATGTATATACTATCTTGTATAAAAAAAAAAAAAAAAAATGAAAAAAAAAAATGATGATAAAAAAAAAAAAAAAATAAAAAAGAGGCGAAACTTGGTTGTACTTGGTCTTTAATTAGATTAGGAGCCCTGCGCGGTGGAGTGGCGGAGACCGTCATTGACTCGGGTGGACCTTCGCACGCCGGTCGGTAAATAAGGTTCGTGTGTCATGCTCTGAGAGCCGCGCGTAAGCATTCCTGTGTTTTAACCAAAGGCTCGCTGCCGATGGACGAAAGAAGCGTCCGTGTTTGCATTCTCCGTGACAATGCCTCGAAGTGGATCCTGTGATTTAATGCCATGGGCTCTTGGCCCGACCTCTCTCACTTTGTGGTCGTTGGTGGTAGTGTCGATTTGCGCACTTTAATTAGTGGCGTCGTAGCTCAATCCAAAATATCCCACAAGCGGGAGAGAAGAATGCCCAGATTGGTGAGCCGTCTTGGTATTATCGCACTCATGACGTGCGTATAAAGATAAAGATCTGCCATGAAACACGTACATAAAGGTATGTAATCATTTGTTTTTATTATTTTATCTTTGTATGATTTTGTTGAATTTTGGTTTTGGAATGACGATCATTTGGATGGGATCCTTCGGGGTTTTTAGACTTCTTTACCACGATGGTTTTCTTGAAGTCAAAAAAAAAAAAATTCAAACTTTTCAAACGACAAATGGCCAACCTACCCATATAGGTGCTATCATTACTTTTTCTATTCTCTTCCCTATTTAAACACTACATTTCCTTCAATTTCCTTCAACTTAAAATCATTCAAAGGGAGTGTGAGTGTAAAATAGAAGGAGCTTCTTCTTCTTCTGTTCGTAGACTTACCAATATCTGTGTATTTTGTGGGTCAACTTATGGGAAGGGTTTAGAGTATGTAGACGCAGCAATCACTCTTGGTCGAACACTTGCTGCGAGAAAAATTCGTTTAGTATATGGGGGAGGCAGTATTGGGTTAATGAAGGCTGTATCACTTGCTGCTCATTTAAAAGGCAGTCAGGTTTTAGGTATCATTCCTAGACCTTTAGCTCAACAGAATATCATTGGAAAAACAATTGGGGAGGAGCTTCAAGTATCATCTATGGATGAACGAATGAAGACAATACTTGCAAATTCTGATGCATTCATAGCCTTACCAGGTGGTTTTGGTACTTTGGAAGAAATTTTTCAAATTATCTCTTGGGCTCACCTGAACATCCACCATAAACCCATAGGTTTGCTGAATGTTAATAATTTCTTTGATCTTTTGTTATATTTTCTTAACTATGCTGTGGAACAGAAATTCATCACACTTTCGGCAAGACAACTCCTTATTTTTGCTTCCACAGTTGATGAGTTGATTGATAAATTAGAAGTTTTTATTTATAAACTGATCCGATATTACTCGAGATAGATTGGTCAAAGAAAGAAGAAGAGAGGCAACAGTAAGGGAGGCAGCAAGGAGCAAGAGTGTGATTTGTCACTTCATCTATAACTTTCCTTTATCTTTAGTTTTATTTATCGTATTTTTTTTCTGTTTAAATTTGTGTGAGATTTTTCTTTTCAGTAATTGCAGCAACAGGTAATATATTCTATCCTTTACCTATCTATGTTTTGACATTGAGGACAATATTGTGATCTGGTTGCGGGAAAGGATGGTTGTTGTAAAAAAAAAGAAAAAAAGAAAAAAAATAGGAAGTGTGTTTATTAATATGTTTGTTGTATTTATAAAAAAAAATTGTGTTTGTTAATATGTTTGTTGTATTTGTCATCAATTTAGTAGTTAGGGATGACAGAGTAAAGAGTAAATTAGGAAGTGTGTTTATTAATATGTTTATTGTATTTATAAAAAAAAATTGTGTTTGTTAATATGTTTGTTGTATGTGTCATCAATTTAGTAGTTAGGGATGGCAGAGTAATGAGTAAATTATTTACTCTTGAGACGCATCTTAATTGGTGGCAGAGTAAGGAGTGTTTTTAGGTAGTAATTAATTAGTATTAAATTGTAGAAGTACTAAAGTTTTATTATTTGATTTCTTTTAGTGGTGTCGATGCAGATCTTGAAAGTGTGTTTCTTTTCCTGCTTAGCGTTGATTCACTTCATATCAGGTTGTGTTGTTCTTTTCTATATCTCTCTTTCACATTGAGGACAATGCTCAGTTTAAGTGTGGGGGAGAGATTTTATAAATTTTCATTTCAAAAAAAAAAAAAAAACAAAGTTTCATTGCATGATTGAATAACTTTTCTCCCTTTTTGAACTGATATGCTTGGTGATGGATGATTAAATTGATGAATTAAGTTTGATGGATGCATACCTTGTGAGATTTTGAGCCTAATGGATGGATTCAACATTTATGCCATTCTCTTCTTTCTTGTGTGATTTTCACTCATGTTAATGACCACTCTAGAACTTGCTTTGATTCTTTTTGAGGCTACATTTCACTTGCATGCATGAACATGATTGAGGCCCTCTTTCTTAATTAGCTAGTTTAACCAAATAGCCAACCTTGTTTTCAATATGATATCAAGCACTCTTTTGACTTCTTGGAAATTTTCTGATTCCTGCCAACCTTGTATATTTTCCTTTGCTTAACTCCTTTGAGCTTATTTGACCATTCCTTGTTTCTAGCTCATTATGTGCCTTAAATGAAAAATCGTGTTCTTATTTTACCTTAGGGAATAAAAGAACATTAGCTTAGTTAATGGATGAGTTTTTGAACAAGTGTGGGGGTGTGTGTACAAAATGGTTGTTGAAAAAGGAAAGAGTGCCAAAAAAAAAAACAAAAAAAAAAAAAAACAAAAACAAAAAAAAAAAAAAAAAAATGTATGTATATAGTTATGTTCATATATAAAATAAAAAAAAGGATTAAGAAATGAATATGTAAAGGGTTATACATTAGAGTTGGGATGAACTTTTATGCTTGTTATTTGAACTCAGCTCTCATTTGCTTTTATTCTCTTTGGTATTTATCCTCTCATATCCATTTTACCCTCTTCTGTTACCTTGACCTCACTACAACCTTGAATAAAGTCCTCATGATTTGTGTGTGCATGTGTTTTGAGTAGTGGAGAAGTAGAAGATAAGCAAGCTTATGGTAGTGCAATTTTCATGGTTGAATTGAGTGAAATACCTACATTTTAAACACTTGAGAGATTGAGAGGGAATCTTGTGAAGATCTATCATTCTCGATTCATGTTGAAGATACCTTGCTTGTTGGTTTGAGATGTGGAGAATTGTTAACTCATGAATGTTTTGATATCTTGAACCTTTGGTTGTTCTTCTTGATTGTAAAATTTTGGGCTCTTGAATGTCGTTAGAATTTAAAATTTTGTTAATCTTTTATGTCCTTGTTTTGGTCTTGAGTTTTGCCCAGGAGTGCAAAATGCTAAGTGTGGGGGAATTTGATAATCACATATTTTATTCATTAAGAAACCCTTATGTTTAGTCATTTACACTCTCCATATTCTTAATTGATTGAGTTTAGTATGATTTTGTGAGTTTGAGCTCAAATTGGTCCTAATTGAATATTTTCAGCATTATTGAGATTTTACATTGTTTCTGTATTTTGGCCATAACTTGAGTTCCTGATATCTGATAATCATGAATTTTATCTTGTAGGAAAGCTAAGAGGAAGCTCTACAACTTTGATGAAGAGCTCGAAGTCCTAAACAGATGTCTAAGGGACCTAAGTTTACATGGAAGTCAGAATACGGGTTCTGTCACTAGAATCCGAACGGTGTGCACTCATAAAATCATATCTCAAGTTGTAATAATGGAGATGGGCTGAAATTTGGATAGTTGATAGTCAAGACCCAAATAAACAACTTTCATGAAGAACACCTTTTGAAAGAATGAAGTCTAATGGGTCAGTTTGGGCTTGCAAGTCGGAACAGAGGTGCTGAAGTTGGGTTTGAGTAACCTGTGGTATTTGGGTCATATCTTGGGCTGTAGGAAGCCAAATTGGACGATCCAGATATGCATGTTATAGCCAAGACAAAGATCTACAACTTTTATGAAGAGTACTTTTCATGAATCTGAAGTATAATCGGTCATTTTTGGCTTCCAAGTCAGACACGAGATTTTCACACTCACTCACCCATCCACTAAATCCCACTCAACCACTCTCCACTCAACTCACCCACTCCCACTCAACCACCCATTTAATCACCACTCCACTCAACCACTCATCCACTCATCCACTCAACTAACCCACTCAACCAATATTTAATCCACTCCACTCAAACCAACCCACTCATCCACTCACCCACTCACCAATCCACTCAACCAACCACTCCACTCCACCAATCCCAACTCCACAACCCACTCATCCATCCACTCACCTTTGTCATTTTGTTACCCTAGACTTCTATAAAAGGGCACCATTGGTTATCATGGAGGGGGGTTGGACTCTCCTTCATTTTTCTCTAAGTTTTTCTTGTGATTTCCTTCTAGCTATGTGTAACTAAACCTCCCTTGGTTAAGGGGGTGATGAAACCGCTAGTATTGATGTTGTAAACTTTGCATATTTGATTATTTCAACACAGTTATGTTTTTATTCATATATTTCTGAATCTATTGTTGGTATGAAGGTTTTTATACTTGTTTCCACTTTCAAAGTGGTAGATCTGGGTTTATTATGCGCGGTTGCGGTAGTAGATCTAGTGGAATGTATGATGTTCATGTGGGTATAATTATCTTTATGCTATTTGCCAGTTATAAAAGTGGTAGATCTGGGTTTATTATGCGCGGTTGCGGTAGTAGATCTAGAGAAATATATGTTCTAAGTAATTTAATCCCGGTGTGTGATTAGATCTTAGTGTAATTGGTTTTCTAAATCTTAATGCAATTGTTGGATAGTTGTAAGAGCGGTTGCTTTATGACTAATCAGTGATTAGGAGTTGATTTGAGCGGTTGCTAAATTGGCCAACACGTAAGGAAAATAGAGATTTACTCTCACAATTGCATAAAAACATAATTGAGCATGTTGAAATAAAAGGATATGTGGATTTACATCATCATATAAATCTAGTGGTGGATTCAATCTCTTAACCAATTTTCTTATATTGTTGTTTTCAGTTTATTTATTGTTATTGTCTTTGAAACTGTTTATTGTTCATCAATACTCCAAAAACCCCCCTTTTTACTGTTTATTGTTAATCAGAGTCTAAATTGGGAATTGTTTAATAGTGTTAATTGACTTGGTTCTCTGTGGATCGACCCTTACTAACTACAACTAGTTGTAAGGTTTTTATTTTCTAGTGGGCCTAACAACTGATTTTTATCTAAATTTTAATCACTACATCCGCACGCATCAATTATACATTCCACTAGATCTACTACCGCAACCGCGCATAATAAACCCAGATCTACCACTTTGAAAGTGGAAACAAGTATAAAAACCTTCATACCAACAATAGATTCAGAAATATATGAATAAAAGCATAACTGTATTGAAATAATCAAATATGCAAAGTTTACAACATCAATACTAGCGGTTTCATCACCCCCTTAACCAAGGGAGGTTTAGTTACACATAGCTAGAAGGAAATCACAAGAAAAACTGAGAGAAAAATGAAGGAGAGTCTAACCTCCCCATGATAACCAATGGTGCCCTTTTATAGAAGTCTAGGGTAACAAAATGACAAAGGTGAGTGGATGGATGAGTGGGTTAGTGGAGTGGAGTGGTTGAGTGGATTGGTTGAGTGGGTGAGTGGAGTGAAGTGGTTGAGTGGTTGAGTGGATGAGTGGAGTGGAGTGGTTGAGTGGTTTGGTTGAGTGGATGAGTGGAGTGGAGTGGTTGAGTGCGAAAATTCCTTGGTCTGACTTGGAAGCCAAAAACAACCAATTATACTTCAGATTCATGAAAAGTACTCTTCATGAAAGTTGTAGATCTTTGTCTTGGCTATAACATGCATATCTGGATCGTCCAATTTGGCTTCCTAAAGCCCAAGATATGACCCAAATATCACAGGTTGCTCAAATCCAACTTCAGCACCTCTGTTCCGACTTGCAAGCCCAAACTGACCCATTAGACTTCATTCTTTCAAAAGGTGTTCTTCATGAAAGTTGTTTATTTGGGTCTTGACTATCAACTATCCAAATTTTAGCCCATCTCCATTATTAAAACTTGAGATATGATTTTATGAGTGCACACCGTTCGGATTCTAGTGACAGAACTCGTATTCTGACTTCCATGTAAACTTAGGTCCATTAGACATCTGTTTAGGACTTCGAACTCTTCATCAAAGTTGTAGAGCTTCCTCTTACCTTTCCTACAAGATAAAATTCATGATTATCAGATATCAGGAACTCAAGTTATGGCCAAAATACAGAAACAGTGTAAAATCTCAATAATGCTGAAAATATTCAATTAGGACCAATTTGAGCTCAAACTCACAAAATCATACCAAATTCAATCAATTAAGAATATGGAGAGTGTAAATGACTAAACATAAGGGTTTCTTAATAAATAAAATATGTGATTATCAAATTCCCCCACACTTAGCTTTTTGCACTCCTGGGCAAAACTTAAGACCAAAACAAGGACATAAGAGATTATCAAAATTTTAAATTCCAACGACATTCAAGAGCCCAAAATTTTACAATTAAGAAGAACAACCAAAGGCTCAAAGGATCAAAACATTCATGAGTTAACAATTCTCCACATCTCAAACCAACAAGCAATGTATCTTCAACATGAATCGAGAATGATAGATCTTCACAAGATTCCCTCTCAATCTCTCAAGTGTTTAAAAGGTAGGTATTTCACTCAATTCAACCATGAAAATTGCACTACCATAAGCTTGCTTATCTTCTACTTCTCCACTACTCAAAACACATGCATACACAAATCATGAGGACTTTATTCAAGGTTGTAGTGAGGTCAAGGTAATGAAGAGGGTAAAATGGATATGAGAGGATAAATACCAAAGAGAATAAAAGCAAATGAGAGTGAGTTCAAATAACAAGCATAAAAGTTCATCCCAACTCTAATGTATAACCCTTTACATATTCATTTCTCAATCCTTTTTTTTTTTTTTTTTTTTTTTTTAATATATGAACATAACTATATACATATTTTTTTTTTTTTTTTTTTTTTTTTTTTAGGCACTCTTTCCTTTTTCAACAACCATTTTGTACACACACCCTCACACTTGTTCAAAAATTCATCCATTAACAAAGCTAATGTTCTTTTATTTCCTAAGGTAAAATAAGAACACGATTTTTCATCTAAGGTACATAATGAACTAGAAACAAGGAATGGTCAAATAAGCTCAAAGGGGTTAAGCAAAGGAAAATATACAAGGTTGGCAGAAATCAGAGAATTTCCAAGAAGTCAAAAGAGTGCTTGATATCATATTGAAAACAAGGTTGGCTATTTGGTTAAACTAGCTAATTAAGAAAGAGGGCATCAATCATGTTCATGCATGCAAGTGAAATGTAGCCTTAAAAAGAATCAAAGCAAGTTCTAGAGTGGTCATTAACATGAGTAAAAATCACACAAGAAAGAAGAGAATGACATAAATGTTGAATCCATCCATTAGGCTCAAAATCTCACAAGGTATGCATCCATCAAACTCAATTCATCAATTTAATCATCCATCACCAAGCATATCAGTTCAAGAAGGGAGAAAAGTTATTCAATCATGCAATGAACCCTTTTTTTTTAAATTAAGAATTTTTTTTTTAAATGCTAAAATCTCTCCCCCCCACTTAATACAAGCATTGTCCTCAATGCTACACACATCTAGAAAATAAAAGAAATGCAACACACATCCAGAAAAGGAAAAATAATGAAAGAGAGAATGCTACACACATCCAGAAAAGGAAAACCACCAACAAAGAATAAAAAGGATAAAGAAAGCAAATCTGGTTGGGTTGCCTCCCACTGAGCGCTTAGTTTATTGTCCTCAGCCCGACGTTGTGACACTCTCATTAATCTTTATAATGTGGATGATAAAAGGTCAACACTTTCACTTCCACAATTTTTGGAAGCTCATAGAAAGACTTGAGATGGTGTTTATTGGCTTTATCAAGTGAGGTAGGTGAAAAGACTCCACCACCAGGATCCCATTGGTTGAAACATGATGACCAAGCTATAGTTAAGACAACATGATAGCTTTCACCAGGATCCCATTGATTGAAGTGTGATGACCAAACTGTAGGTGAAACAATATGAGAGCTTTCACCAGGATCCCATTGGTTGAAGTTTGATGAACAAATTAAGCTTGCAGCATAAGGGCTTCCACCAGGGTCCCATTGGCCCTTATTTTCCTTGGCTTCACCACTGAAAAGTAATATGTGTACTTGATCAGCTTCATGTGCATTGTTTCTACTGAACGATGGCCCAAAAACAAAGTCCACTTTAGTAGTGACTGTCATCGGGTGCTCTTCTTCTTTTTCTAAAAATTCTTCCATGGCCTGTAATTCCTCCTCCCTTTGGGTCTTAGATTCTGCTTTGCAAACAGAATCATCAACTTTCAAATCTGCAGAAATCTCAAGACATGACTAGCACATATCATATCACCTTGACAATTAGTGCATGAGTGGCAATGAATATAATTATTAAAACCAATAAAATCAGGAAATTCATCACACAACTCATCATGTTGCTCCTCCACTACATTAAGAAGGGGTTCAAGATTACTTACCTTGGGGGCTTCAGAGTTCTTCCCTTCCTCATTTACCTGTTTAGGTTCTTGGTCTTCCTCTGTAGTGGTTTGTAGAGGAGAAATGGGTTCATCCAACGTCTTCTCACTATGCAATATGTCAACACTAGGATCTTCCATCACATCCTCTTCGGGTTGTGAGAGAAGTCCTTCAAAATTTAGGCTTTGCATATGGCTGAGTTCTATGGCTAACTGCTCCAAAGAGTTAGCTATGTTATTGATTGCGACCTTTGTTTCTTGTTGGAAACTCTGTAAATTGGCATTTGTTTCTTGTTGGAACTGTATGGTATTAATGGCAAATTGTCTTATTAGTTCCTCCAATGAAGGTTCGGTAGTGCCAAGGATCTTGAACTTCGTGAATCGAGGGAAATATGTTTGCCTCTGTTGAAATTCGGAAATTCATAGGTGGAGGTTGTATCGATTTCTTGTCCATAACTCAAATTAGGATAGTCACACCACTCTGGATAATATGTATTAGAGTAGGGGTTGTAGTTGTCGGAAGATTGAGAATATCCCATATTGCCTCTACCTCTCATTTGTGTCCACTAGGAAAGTAGGACACAAATCAGTGATATGTCCAGGTGATAAGCAAATCCCACAAGCATCCATGATCAATGGACATGAACACCTACAAGACACTTAGAAAGAAAGAATCAAAAATAAAAAATAAAAATAAAAATAGAGTAAAAATAAGAAATAAATTAATAGTGTCATTGAAAAATTGGTTCCCCGGCAATGGCGCCAAAATTCTGATGCGTGAGGATATAGTGATTAAAATTCAGAATAAAATCAGTTGTCGACCCACCAAAAAATAAAAACCTTACAACTAGTTGTAGTTAGTAAAGTCGATCCACTGAGAGAACTAATTCAATTAACACTATTAAATAATTTCTAATTTAAATTTTAATTAACAATAAATAGTAAAAAGGGGGTTTTTTAGAGTTTTGATGAACAATGAACAGTTTCAAAGACAATAACAATAAATAAACTGAAAACAACAATATAAGAAAATTGGTTAAGAGATTGAATCCACCACTAGATTTATATGATGATGTAAATCCATATATTATTTTATTCCAACATGCTCAATTATGTTTTTATGCAATTGTGAGAGTAAATCTCTATTTTCCTTACGTGTTGGCCAATTTAGCAACCGCCCAAATCAACTCCTAATCACTGATTAGTCATAAAGCAACCGCTCTTACAACTATCCAACAATTGCATTAAGATTTAGAAAATCAATTACACTAAGATCTAATCACACAGGGATTAAATTACTTAGAACATATATTTCTCTAGATCTACTACATGAATCAACCTAGCATAATAAACCCGGATCTACCACTTTTATAACTGGCAAATAGCACAAAGATAATTATACCCACATGAACATTATACATTCCACTAGATCTACTATCGCAACCGCGCATAATAAACCCAGATCTACCACTTTGAAAGTGGAAACAAGTATAAAAACCTTCATACCAACAATAGATTGAAATATATGAATAAAAACATAAGCGTGTTGAAATAATCAAATATGCAAAGTTTACAACATCAATACTAGCGGTTTCATCACCCCCTTAACCAAGGGAGGTTTAGTTACACATAGCTAGAAGGAAATCACAAGAAAAACTGAGAGAAAAATGAAGGAGAGTCTAACCTCCCCATGATAACCAATGGTGCCCTTTTATAGAAGTCTAGGGTAACAAAATGACAAAGGTGAGTGGATGGATGAGTGGGTTAGTGGAATGGAGTGGTTGAGTGGATTGGTTGAGTGGGTGAGTGGAGTGGAGTGGTTGAGTGGATGAGTGGAGTGGAGTGGTTGAGTGGAGTGGTTGAGTGGATGAGTGGAGTGGAGTGGTTGAGTGCAAAAATTCTTTGGTCTGACTTGGAAGCCAAAAATGACCAATTATACTTCAGATTCATGAAAAGTACTCTTCATGAAAGTTGTAGATCTTTGTCTTGGCTATAACATGCATATCTGGATCGTCCAATTTGGCTTCCTAAAGCCCAAGCTATGACCCAAATACCACAGGTTGCTCAAACCCAACTTCAGCACCTCTATTCCGACTTGCAAGCCCAAACTGACCCATTAGACTTCATTCTTTCAAAAGGTGTTCTTCATGAAAGTTGTTTATTTGGGTCTTGACTATCAACTATCCAAATTTTAGCCCATCTCCATTATTACAACTTGAGATATGATTTTATGAGTGCACACCGTTCGGATTCTAGTGACAGAACCCGTATTCTGACTTCCATGTAAACTTAGGTCCATTAGACATCTGTTTAGGACTTCGAGCTCTTCATCAAAGTTGTAGAGCTTCCTCTTACCTTTCCTACAATATAAAATTCATGATTATCAGATATCAGGAACTCAAGTTATGGCCAAAATACAGAAACAGTGTAAAATCTCAATAATGCTGAAAATATTCAATTAGGACCAATTTGAGTTCAAACTCACAAAATCATACCAAATTCAATCAATTAAGAATATGGAGAGTGTAAATGACTAAACATAAGGGTTTCTTAATAAATAAAATACGTGATTATCACTAGCCCTATAAGATTGATCAAGAATAACATGTGGGTTTTGTACATCGATGGAGCATCCAACACCAAAGGAAATGAAGCTAGAATTTCTTGGAAGGACTAGAGGGGTTAAGTATTGAGCAATATCTGAAGTTTAGATTAAAAGCAAGTAACAACCAAGATGAATACGAAGCCTTAATCGCCAGGATGAACTTAACCAGAGAAGTGGGGGCAACTGATCTCACAGCCAGAAGTAATTCCCAATTAGTTGCGAGTCAAGTTAATAGAGAATATCAAGCTCGAGATCCTCTATTGTCAAGGTTCATGGATAAAGTTCGCTTACTCTTAACTAAGTTCAATAAATTCCTTGTTGAACTCATTCCAATAGGTCAAAATTCTCGAGTGGATGTACTATCAAAGTTAGCCAACACAAAAAAAAAGACCTGAGAATAACTGATTTGTTATTCAAGAAACACTAGTGTCTCAGAGTATCAACAAGATAGAAGCTATGGTGATCGATGGAGTTCAAATATCATAGAAGTACCCCATAGTAAAATTCTTGTAGGATGGATCACTACCAGAAGAAAAGAATAAAGTTATGGAAGTTCAGAACAATAAGTTCTTACATCATCATAAATGATCAATTGCTCAGAAGAGTATTTTCTCAACCCCTACTTCAATGCATCGATGACAAGCAGATCAAGTATGTGATGTCTGAAATTCATGAAGGAGTATGTGGAAATCATCTCAAGGGAAGATCACTTGTGGCAAGAATACTTAGGGTTGGTTACTTTTGGCCAAAAAAAGAGAAGAGATTATATTGAATATGTACATCGATGCAATAAGTGCCAAAAATTTGCAAATCTTCATTTGGGCCATACAAAAGAATTGTATTCTTTCAAGACATCCAAACCTTTTTTTCAAATGGAGATTCAATAGGCTCAAACCATTCCCACAGGCTTCTAGTTAGGTGAAGTATCTAGTTATAGTAGTAGAGTACTTCACAAAGTGGATTGAAGTAGAACCATTAGCTCATATCACAGTAGAAAAAATGCAAAAGTTTGTCTGAAAAAACATTATTTGCAAGTTTGGGCTTCCTTTTGTAATTACATATGACAATGGAACCCAGTTTACTGATAAAGAATTCCAAGCTTTCTGTAGTA
Source organism: Ormosia semicastrata (assembly GCA_029884595.1). Lineage (NCBI taxonomy): Eukaryota > Viridiplantae > Streptophyta > Magnoliopsida > Fabales > Fabaceae > Ormosia > Ormosia semicastrata. Next base: position 118,620,958 of record JAQQTO010000063.1, read on the forward strand.
ATCTATGGATAAGGCAATTCTTTGCATCAGTAGAGCATCCACAAACAAATGGTCAAGCAGAAGCAATAAATAAGGTCATCCTTACAAGTGTCAAGAAAATGCTAGATCAAGCAAAGGCAAATGGGCAGAAGAGCCACCACATGTACTTTGGGCTTACCATACAACATTGCAACTAACCACTTAAGAAACTACTTTTCATTTGAAATATGGAGCAAAAGCAATGATTCATGTAGAGGTCAAAGATGCAAGCTTTAGAAGATAGTATTTTTAACTAGAAAATAATGAAGCAGAACAAAAAGTTAATCTAGATATTTTGGAAGAAACAAGGAAATTTGCTCATATTAAGGAGGTGGAAGCAAAAAGAAGAGTAGTAAATAAGTGCAATGCTAAAGTATTATCAAGAAAATTCCCAAGTAGAGACCTTGTCTTAAGGAAAACAAATATATTTGGAAAACCACTTGAAAAAGGAAAACTAGTTACAAATTGGGAATGACCTTTCAAAATCCATAAAAAGGTCAGAAAATGTGCATACAGACTTTCAGAACTAAATAGAAGATAAATCCTCCAACCATGGAAGGCTTCTAATCTAAGACGTTATTTCAGCTAAGTTTTTGTACTTCAACTAAATTTTTGTTAAGATATCAGATAGTGTACTCTTTTTCCTACGTTATGATATTTTTCCTATTGGGTTTTTTCTTAAATAAGGTTTTAACGAGGCATATCTAAACAGTAATAAAAATGATGTTTCAATCCAACTTTATCATTGTTTCAATTCTATCAATTTTTTCTATTCTGTCAATGTTTCAATTTTATCTGATCTATTTAGAATCTTATTGAAAAAAGTCTTGCAAGCCAAGCACTATCTAATCCGTTCGGAATCTTATCAAAAAAGAAAAGAAAAGAAAAAACCAGCATGCTATGTACTATTTGATCCGTTCAGAATTTTATCAAAAATTTTGAGTCATCAAGCTGTCTCAACTCAGATGACTCTTAAAAGCAATGAGATTAACAAACTGTTACAACTTAATTAATCCTTTTTCATTTTTTTAGAAAAATAAACATAAATCATTTATTTTTAAAATTAGTGCAAGATCACCATTTAAAACAAAGGTCAATATTGTAATTAAAATAAACACACCAATGAAGACAAAGCAAATCTCAATAAATAAACAATAGAATTCAAAACATTTTTTTTATTATCTTTATTCTTTATTATTTTTATTTATATTTTCAATCACTCTAACATTAGCCCAAGTTATTTTCAAAACATTAACTTTACTTCTCACTTTCACTAACAACTGAAGATCATGACCCTTCTTTAAACTATATTGCTTCACCTTTTATAGACCCAAAAGAAAAATTATCTCCAGGTTAGGTTGCATGAAATCATAATGTGTAGTTTTTTTCCACTCCATATTTGGCTTTCAAACTTTCCCCTTATTTTTTCTCTCTTCCTACAGCCTTCCCTTCTTAATGTTTTATCCCTTTAGTTCACTTTTTTTTTGTCACAGCTTGCATACTTTACATATGCTAATGTTGTATCATGTGGTAGCAACTCCTTTTTCTTTTTGGGTTTTTATTTTGAAAACCTCTAACCTCACACTTTCTCCTTTTTTGCAATGGTTCCACAAAAGTTTGCCTTTGTCTTTTGCTTTAGGCTTTGTCTCCTTGGTAGCATGAGCAACATTCTTGCCTCCTTTTTATCTAAAGAAAAAAAAATAGAAACTTGAGATAAATGGGCCAAGCCCATAAGAATACATTTGTTCTTTTTCTCTTTTTCTTTTTCTTTTTGCCTAAAAATTATTTCTTTAAAGTGGACTAAAATAAGTCATGGATTTTGGGCCAATGTGGTTAAGTGGACTTGGAGCATTTTTGCTATTGGGTTAGACTTAATTTAGGTCATGGAATCAATTTACTTTATTTATTTTTTTATGATTTAATTAATTTAATTTTTTTCATTTTTTTAAAATTTTATTGATTGACGCCCATTTTTTTAATTAAAAAAAGGCTTAAAAATATGATTGGACAAAATTGAGTGTTCACAATTATGATATAATTAAGTTCAGGCAACATTCATGTAACTCAAAATTTGACTTTCAAAAGCGGTAATAGACAACCTAATATGTGCACAAATGATGAACGTCTCATACATATAACATAAGTCTTCATCAAAATTTGAAGGTTGATAAAAAAACACACAATCAGAGGGGGAACAAGGTGAACACAAAAAATGACTCTCTTGAACTTCATTTTGAGCGATGTGAATACACTTACGAAGAACCTCTATATATTTAGCAGATGTATATTCCGATTCATGATTCTTCGTGGTACCATCAAACCAACCATACTAATCGTTTGATTGGTTAGACTTTCCTTTTCTGCCATCGTATTCCCCACAATATCCGAGTAGGAATTAGAAGATACAAAGGAATGAAGAACATACTAATTCGCGAGATCCTTATCAACATTTCTAATTAAACCATCCAAATAACCCATAAACTCACTCTCCCGAGATACATCATAACATTTCCCCTAACCTTATCTTTTTCCATATGAAATCATCAAATAACTTCTCAAATTTCTTTCGAACAGACTCACCTATGGTAGAAAATTTAATTCATTTAAATCTGTTAATCACATCCCCAATTCCTTGTCTAGGTATAGATCTCACTTCAAGAGTTCTAAGGAGTAAACTCAACTACAATTTCAAGATAATCATTACTTGAATCCCCTATTAAAACTCCTAATTCTCTAACTTGCACCACTATTAAAAGAAACACCAAGCAATCAAAACACAATTAGTAACCCCAATTTCATTCAATCCTAAGGATAAACTCTCTAAAATAGACTCTAAAAAAGGGGAAAATGAAATAGAGTAAAGAATAAAAAAAATACCTGACAATGCAAAAAACTAGTCTTCGAACCTTCAAGGAAATCACACAAAGATTGCTAGCAGAATGACAGAATGTTAAAATGAAGAAGAAGGAAAATGCAGAAGCAAGGAAAAAAGGAGAAGAAGAAAAAGCGATGAAGACGGAAAGGAAGAAGAAAAGGAAATAAGGAGGGAAACCCAAAAGCTAGGAACAATTAATGGTGCAAATTTAAAATTATGAAAACTTCCTAAATAATCCAACGATCTCTAAGCCACATGCAAAACACACTATAGATACAAAAAGATTTTCATCCAACGACTCTTACCATGTGAAAAGCCAATTGCCACTTCACTATGTCAAATACAATAAATGAAGCATGGTTTACAATCCCCAAAAGGATGACACATGTTCCTAGGAAAAACTAAAAAAATTAAACAAAATAAAAATACATGACAGCACATCAAGATTAACCACACTAGCTCTCAAGTTGGGGTTTGTGTACTGACATAACCCCAAGAAGCCAAGGCCGCTTGGCCCAAAACCGAATGGCCCAAAACAATGGTCAAGCCTAGCTTTAATTACCCACGTGAGAATTTGATGAGCAGCCATCAATCGTTAGAGCCGACTAAACTTTTATGACACATTAATACTCTATTAAAACTTCGACAGGACAATTGAATGTTTGTTATCGTTAGGCCGTGTTGCCATTAAAGAATGCTAATGATCTAAAACCAAGTTGTGCATAAAAGAAAGAGGGAGCCAAACCCATGAAGTATGTTCATATTAGCCTTCACTCTTTGTAGATCTCGAACTTCTAGTAACTTGAGCGTTGGAGTATTATTACAAGTATCCACCCCATATTCCCAAGGAGACTTTCCACTCTTAGGTGCTCAGAGAAGCTTAGAGTTACATCACCGATCAATTAGTCAATCAAAATCATGGCAAGAACACATTCCTATCCTTATTTGGATGAATTTTAAAGAGGGAAATGGTAGGGAAATAGAGATGAACACTCCCCCACCCCCTTTTCCTTCTTATAATTCAAAGATTCTTCCCCTTCAAACTGGGAGTAAAGAGGGAAAAATGATTCTTTTCTTAATTAAATAGTTATTAAATTACATTTATATCTTGCACTTATAAGATTGATCACTTAAGGGTTATATTGGAATCTAATGTCTTAATTTGTTCCTTTTCTATGTTTTATTTTTCTCAAACAAGTGAAGGGAAATTCTCTTAATTTTTTTTACCTAAACATCTAAATAAGGGAAAATAAATCGCCTTCCATACCTTTCTTTCTTTTTCCACTTCTTTTTGTCTCTCAAACATAGCAGATGAAAGGGGTGAAATTCTTCCTCATTCTCTCTTATTTTTCTTCATTAAGAAAATTTCTAAACAAGAGTTTTAATTAATTTCTCCTTCTTTTCCTTCCTTACCTACCATCTAAGTATAGCATTAAGTTATATGTTTTATTATTTTTTAATATTTTTGTTGCTAAAGGAATATACTTTACTTACTTGAGTTTTGCGAGAATTTAGAATTAATATAATTGTTAATAATTTTATTGAAATTGATGACAAAGATGTAACATTCTATAACGATCATTTACTTCATAAAAAAAAAAATTCACCAACAAAATATAGAATATTTCTTTTTACACACAAGTTATACAGACTTTTAGATGGGTATATTTATCCAATTTAAAATATTAATTTTAATTATTTTAATAAGATTATAATTTTTAAGTGAAAGATAATCATGTGTAAATTTTTTAAAATACTTAGTTCTTGTTTCCTTTATATTTTCTTTAGCTCAAAAGGGCGTTCAACAGTATCTTGATATCGTTGACTACCTATGGCAAATTTTATATGCTTCTCAATGTTATGATTCAATATTCAGAAATTGAAACCGAGTATTAATATCAATTTTACGTTATTATTCTTCTAATAGTTACTTTTACAGTCTTCACCATCAATAATCGTTTGGCCAAGCCAACCACAACAACCATTAAACATATTTGTCTTTTTTTTATTTATCTTTTGGCAACCTTGCTAGCCACGATGCTTTCATAGCTCCATTCCCTTTCAAAATTTCCACTTTTGCTCCATTCTTCTTCATCAAATTGACCTCAACGACGAAGGTGTTAGCAAAACGAACAGGTCCTTCCCGTCGTTGTTGTTTTTCCTATGCAAATCCAGAAACTTCCGTTGTTTCAACAAGAAGGGTCGAATTGAATTGCACTTCGTACATCTACTAGGAAAAGCTTTGAACGAATCCAAAAATAGTATGTTCTTGCTAGAATTAATGATTAGTTATTTCTCATAAGTCATAAGATACTCATTGCTTGCTATTTTGAACAGATAAGAGGGAGAAAAGCTTGTGAAACCATAAGAGATTGTTAGTTTTTGTTTTTTCTGGGACTAATGTAATTTTAGGAGAAAGAAGATTGTTTCATTCTAATATAAAGACACGACAAGTAATACGTATTAAATATCAACCTCTTAATAAATACAGATAATTAAATATGTATTAGAGATACGTGCGAAAACAATAATACGTTTTTTTGCAGCAAATAGTAAGTCAACATTTCTATTACAAGAAGAAGATATGCTTCAGAAAGCACTACATGAAATTATTTGCCATTCACTCATTTTTTTTTTAATTTGGGCACATTCACTCATCTTTATCAATATAAAAGTTACTACTTAAAAACAACCAATGAGATGTAAATTAATCTGATGTCAGGTGCTTTGGGCTTCTTGGAGCTCAGTCCAAGTTACAGATATGTTTGGGCTGCCCATAAAAGGTGGAGGAAGATGGTAAGTAATTTCAATTCGCTGATATGATGACGCAGGCTCAAATTTTAGGGAAATAAGTTTTGGAAAAATGATGTTTTTACATATTTTTTTTATACATTATTTTTTATATTATTTTTTAATAGTTATGATTAAGTGAGAAAAAGTGATAAGAAAAAAATAATATAATTAATGGTATGATGAGTAATGTAATAAGTGATGTGAGAGAAAAACGATGTAAAAAAATTATAGTTTGTGCTCCAATGATCGAATAAGAATTAGTCCCATCAATAATTTAAATAAGTTGAACATGTGAAAATACTTCATGTTAGTTTAATAACTATGGTTGGAATACAATTTTCTTATATTAAATTATAGTTTTGTTGTGCGTGCATGCAGACACATACACACACATGAATATAATATTATGTTTTTTTATTTTACTAAGACAAAATTTTATCATTAAATTTAAATTAGTGACTTAAATTTATGTAAATTTATTTAAAATTAATTGTGGAATTTTTTTTAGAATATACATTTATTGTACTTTAGAAACATGGGCTGTAATTTTCCTATTCTTACAACATTTTGTTGGACTCTTTCTTTATATATTTAAGAATGATAACATCCTTGCCAAGAGCTAGAAATAACACCCTAAATCAATATATATTGTCATTTCCAATAATAAACAACTGTTAAGCATGATAACATCCGTTCTTAATACCTACTCGGAATTCACTCCATATTTTGTTACCAGGAGAATCTATACGCATTCCTTTAACTTACCTAGGATTGGTTTTTGATTTGTTTGAGAGATATATGATATATGATAAGATTGGTTTTTGAGAGATACATGCTAATACAATTAATTAGATAGGAGTTTTAAAATATTTTTATTTATAATAATTATTTTATAAATAATTAAAGGTGTATTTTACTCTTACCTAATATTTACCTATATTAACAAAAACTAACAAGTGTTAGCTTCATGGCAGCGTATTTCATAGATAGACTCTTTCTTTATATATTAACTCGTAAATATTTTGTACATTGCATGGAAATTTTTTAATTTAGATAATTTTTTTTAAAAAATCAGATTAAGAATGATGTTTAAAATTAAAATAAGTACATGATATTTAGATAATAAAAGATTTTCAAAAAACAATTGAATTTAAAATTTATCCATGAAAACATGTGATGAATGTACAAAAGTATTTTTTAAATATTTTATTATTAAGCTAAAATATTAAAATATGAATAGAAATTATTAAAATTGATGTGTATTTTTAAATTAAGTATTTATTTACTTTGAAATATTCTTAAATAAATTTTTATGTTTAATTTTAAAATTTATAAAGAACAATTAAAAGTTCAATTAAATTTATAAGAGAATTTAATTGAAGCCCAAATAAAAAAACAGTCCAAATAAATTTAAAAAAAAAACAAAATTGAAGAGAGAAACACGCGGCCAAGAAGCAAAGAGACGGTTTGGAAATAGCTCAAGTAAGGGCTACAATTGTTATAAAGGGCAGAAAGAGGGGGACGTGGTCTTGGCCGTGCCCAACAAAGCCGAAAAGAAGAAAGGGCACGGCCAAAAGACAGAAAAGAAACAGATTGGGCCGCACAAGAACAGAAAAAGGAGAAAATAGATTAAGAGAGAAAAGAGCCACATTGCCGTGCGGAAAATAACAACTCTAATATTTTTATTTTTTTTTTTCTTACATCATTTTTATACTTCACTTAATATTATTTATTATATTTTTTTAATTAAATTACACACCTTTAAAAAGAATATAAATAATATATATATATTTTAAAAAAAGTGTATGATTAACTTTTTTCAAAAAATAATTAGAAAAGAAACAGGAGACCTTGTGTGTTAGTGTGTGTTTAGATTACTGTTGATAAACCTAAGTTTAGTTGAAAGTGTGTTTGCAAACTTAAATTTGATTAAAAGTGTGTTTACAGTAATATAATTTATGTTTAAAAAATTTTTATCTCAAAAATGAGTTAGATACAACTTTATTGCAAAAGTAAGAAATTCTTGCCTTTTAGCCAACGTATGTTTGGTTCTAATTCATGTTGAAGCAAATGAAAATGAAAAATGTTCAAATATGATTTTACGTCGTTCAAAAATTTTAAACGGCCGTCTACAGAGGGAAATGGGTTTCCAAACATGCACTTAGGCAGCATAAGAGAAAACCGTTGAGAGAGAGGATGCATGTTGTACAAGAGAAGGAGAAAAGTCACGCTGCAGCAAAAGAAAACAACTCTGATTTTCTTACATTATTTTTATCTTATATTTATTTTCATACTACTCTTTATATTATTGATTCCATTATTTTTATCTCATTATTTTCTCTCACTTAATTACACTCATTCAAAATAAATGTGAAAAGAGGTGTAAGAAAGAAAATGATGTATAAACATCATTTTCTAAAAGCAAATAAACATAGGCACGTCATTGAAGATAGGAGCATGGAGAGTGGCAGCACTACATGGAGTACAGTGAAGATAGTTTTGTGTACTAGAAAATTTTAGTGAGATAATTTTATTAAGTTTTAATTTCATTATATTTTGCTAAATTCTCTTTACTAAGAAGATGATAAAATCTTGATTATTTTGATATTATTATATTGAAATACTTTTACCTAATTTTACAATTTAATGTTTATTGATTTTATTTTCTTATTAGATTATATGAATGAATTTCAGTCATGTTTTTCTCATGCTTTATAATTTATTTATGTTATTGAATGTTAGTGGTAATTATTGGATATCAATTGTGATTTCTTATTAGCGATACATTTGATGATTTGATAATTACTATTAATTAAAAAAAATTTATCCTACATGTGATTATTATTTTTCATGCTTTATTGATATATTTTTCATGAGTACATGCTTGCCGCTAGATGTTCATGAGTTAAATTATGCAGGAAAAATAATTTGGCATAATTAATGTTAAAATTAATCTTAATGAATTTTGAACCTTAGTCATTTTATATCCGGTATAAAACTCAATTTGCTTTACTTTGCTTTACTTGATTTTGCATTTAAATTAATATTTATTTATTTTTAATCATTTGATATTTTTCTTTAGTTTCTTTGTTTCTTTAGTTATTTTTTTAATTTGTCTCTCGTAGAATAGATACTCCAAAGTTGTGCTACAATTATTGTATTATTCTTTGAGCGTAATCAAATGTTGGCGCCATTGTCGGAGAGAAGGTAACGGTTCCCTCTTTTATCTTGCTACATCTTTACTTTCTTTTCTTTTCTTTTCTTTTGTAGTTTTTTTTTGTTTTTTTTATGTGTTGCATTATTTTTCTCTACCTTGTATGCACATGTATAGAGACTCCTTATGTCGATTTGCTCGTAAACCTGTGTCAAAGTCAGAATTTGATTTTTTTATTCATTTGTTTGATACTTCTTCTAATTCTGAGAAAATGAGTGAACACGAAGATCAACCCAGTAGGACCCTTCAGGATTACTTGCACCCTACACGCATAGCCACACTGTCATGTATCATGTTTCCAACTAATACTCCCCGATTGGATTTTAAAACAATGATGATACAGTTACTCCCTACTTTTCATGGCTTGGAAAATGAATATCAATATTTGCACATTAGGGAGTTTGATGAAGTATTTGTGACTTTTCATATTCAAAATGAAATTGATGACGTTGTGAGACTTAAATTCTTTCCTTTCTCTTTGAAGGATAGAGCTAAAAGTTAGTTATACTCGTTGAAACCACAATCTATTAGGTCATGGAATGAGACGACTCAGGCTTTTTTTAATAAACAATTTCCCCAATATAAGACTAATGCTTTAAAAAGGCAAATCTCTACCTTTGAACAAAAGGACAGTGAGACTTTGTATCAATATTGAGAGAGATTTAAAGAGTTGCTGAGTATGTGTCCTCACCATGGGTATAAGAATTGATGCTTAGTGAGCTATTTTTATGAGGGACCTACACCTAGAGAGTGTCAATTTGTGGAGATTATGTGTAATGGTGAGTTCTTACATAAAAATCCTGATAATGCCATAGAATACCTTAATGAGCTTACTGAAAAAGCTCATACTTGAACTGGACCTAGTGCTACTGAGAGCACAAACAGGTCACGACTTGCAAGAAATCCAAATAGTGGTGGAATCTACCATCTTAGGGAAGAGGATAACCTAAAGGCTAATGTTGAGATGCTCACTAGGAAATTAGAGGTGTTAAAGACTAAGGACTTAAAGTCAACACATGTGACTAATCATGCAGAGTCTTTTGGATCATGTTTTGTGTGTAGCGAGGTAGATCACCTAGCCTGAGAGTGTCCCACATTTGCTGAGATAAGAACAATGTACGAGGAACAATGTAATGCCTTAGGTATGTATAAGAAGCATTTTACACCTTTCTTTGATACATATAATCCTAGGTGGCACAATCACCCCAAATTTAGCTGGAAGTCTGAAAATCATCTATTTGCACAGCCTCCTCGATCATATCCTGCACCATATCATGCATTTTCATATTTTAGGAGTCCTTTAGAAGACACTTGCACACTTTTATTGAGGCACAGGGTAAGACAAACCAAAAGTTTGAATCTTTGATTACTCAAGTTGTTAAAGAAAACAAGGAGATAAAAGAGCTAAGAGTCCAAATTGATGAACTCTTTGAGTGTGAATGAGCAAGGTAAGTTTCTTTCTCAAGCTCAGTCCACACCCCATGGTCAACACATAATGCAAGAGAAGTTGAAGGATGTGAATGTCATTGTGACACAAAGTGGTACATCATTACACATCCCAACAACAAATAACTCAGAGGATGTTGACAAGAATCAGGATAGTAGTGATGCCGAGCTATCCAAGGAACCTGAGGTGACAAAGAATCCTATTAAGGTACCATTCCCTCAAGCTTTAAAATCAAGCAAGCAAATTCTAGATCCTAACAATGAAATTCCTAAGAATCTAAAGCAGGTAAAAATCAATCTTCCACTTCTGCATGTGATTAAACAAGTTCCTACTCATGCAAAGGTTATCAATGATTTGTGTACAGTTAAGAGGAAACACCATGTGAAGAAGACAATGTTCTTGACCGAACAAGCTAGTGCTCTAATTGAGCAGTGAATTCCTCCCAAGTACGAAGATCCTAGTTGTCCCACCATTACATGCAGCATCAAAAATCATGAGTTTGGGCAAGCTCTGCTAGATTTAGGAGCTAACATGAATTTAATGTCATATTCTACTTATTTGCAGTTGGGTCTGGAAGAACTCAAACCAACCACTGTGGTATTTCAATTGGCTGACTGTTCAGTTAAAGTACCTCAAGTTGTGGTAGAGGATGTTCTAATTTAAATTGACAAATTTTATTATCTTGTTAATTTCCTAATCCTCGACAATAGCTCTACTATTGAAATTACTTCTAAAATTCCTTTGATTTTAGGTAGACCTTCTCTTGCCACTGCTAATACTTTTATTAATTGCAAGAATGGACTCATGAAGTTGTCTTTCAAAAACATGACTCTCGAGGTGAATATCTTTCATATTATGAAACAGTCAGAAGATGATTATGTGGGCCATCAGATATACATGATTAACTCACTTATGAATAAAGGAGTTTCTACAGCTCATGATTTTAATCCTCTTGAGTATTTTCTTGTTAATTCTAAGTTTGATTCTATTAGTAACTCATCCAATGTAGTTGATATTAGTGCTACTTTTTATAGAACTCAAGATTACGACACTCAGGCATGGCAACCAAAGTTCGAAGAGTTGCTTGAGAAAAGTGAAAAACAAATTCCTTCAAGTGTGGAACTACCCAAAGTTGAATTGAAACCTCTGCCTAAAGGTTTAAAACATGTTTTCCTTGGTCTAGATGATACTTTTCTTATTATTATCTCATCTAAATTGTCTGAGTCTCAAAGTGAGAGATTAATTTGGACCCTAAGTGAGCATAAGTCAGCTTTAGGTTGGAGCATTGCTGATATAAAAGGTGTTAGTCCTCTAGTCTGTTCTTATAAAATTAATTTGGAAGAAGGAACTATCCCTCATAGAGACCCTCAACGTAGGCTTAATCCCACTATGAAAGAAATGGTGAAGAATGAAGTGTTGAAACTATTAGATCCAAGAATCATATATCCTATTGCTGATAGTAAATGAGTAAGTCCTACACAGGTTGTTCCTAAAAAGTCAGGTGTTACTGTAGTAAAGAATGACATGGGAGAATTACTCCGTACAAAACTTGTGAATGGGTGGCGGATGTGCATGGACTACAAAAAGTTAAATGCTGCCACCCAGAAAGACCATTTTCTCTTCCTTTTATTGATCAAATTCTTAAGCGTGTGGCTGATCATCCTTTCTATTGCTTCTTGGATGGTTATTATGGTTATTATCAAATTGAAATTGCAATAGAAGACCAGGATAAAACCAATTTCACTTGTCCTTTTGGTACTTTTACCTTTCGAATAATGCCATTTGAATTGTGTTATACATCTACTACTTTTCAACGTTGTATGATGAGCATTTTTAGTGACATGGTTGAAAATTGCATGGAAGTTTTTATGGATGATTTGACTATTTTTGGATCTTCTTTTGATGAATGGTTATTGAATTTAGAGAAGGTGTTGATTCGTTGTGAAGATAAGAAATTTGTTTTAAATTGGGAAAATGCCACTTCATGGTACTTTCAGGTATTGTCTTAGAGCATATTATTTCTTCTAGGAGGATAGAAGTTGATCAATCTAAGATCGAATTAATCTCTAAGTTGCCTACACCTAGGACGGTAAAGGATGTGAAATCTTTTCTTGGTCATGTAGGGTTTTATAGGAGGTTCATACAGAATTTTTCCACTATATCTATACCACTATGTGTCCTCTTAGTTAAAGATGTCTCATTTGAATGGACAAAAGCTTGTCAAGAGGCCTTTAAAACACTAATTGGCAAGCTTACCTCAGGACCAATAATGCAGCCATTAGATTGGACTTTACCTTTGAAGATCATGTGTGATGCTAGTGATTTTGCTATAGGTGTTGTTCTTGGATAGCGAAGGGAGGGGAAACCTTTTGTTATTTACTATACTAGTAAAACTTTAAATAGTGCTCAGTGAATTATTCCACCACAGAAAAGGAGTTGCTAGTTGTACTATCTGCTTTGGATAAGTTTTGTGTTTATTTGATTGATTCTCCTACTATTATTTTCACAGATCATGTAGCCCTTAAGTATCTTCCTACAAAGAATGATTCTAAGGCGCGACTAATACGGTAAATTTTGCTTTTGCACGAATTTGATATCACCATTAAAGATAAGAAAGGAGTGGAGAACGTAGTGGCTGACCATCTCTCAAGGCTCACATTTGAGGACACTTCTGACCACTTGTCAATCAGAGATGATTTTCCTGATGAGCATTTATTTTCTGTTACTTCTCTACCATGGTTTGCTCATATTGTGAATTATTTGGCTATAGGTGAGATACCAGCAGATTGGAGCACTCAATATAAGAGGAAGTTCATGGTTGAGGTACGTAATTTCTATTGGGATGACTCTTTTCTTTTTAAATACTGCCCTGACTAAATTTTAAGGCATTGTATCCCTAATGAAGAAATTGTTAGCGTCTTGGAATTTTGTCACTCCCAAGCTTGTGGGGCCACTTTTCAATGAAGAAAACTGCTGCAAAAATTTTGCAATGTAGATTTTATTAGCCGACTTTATTTAAGGATTTAAACAATTATTGTCGCTCATATGAAAAGTGTCAAAAGTTAAGAGTTATGTCCCGTCGTAATATGATGCCCTTAAACCCAATTTTAGTGATTGAAATTTTTTATTGTTGGGACATGGATTTTATGGGACTATTTCCTCTTTTTTTTGGATATCAATATATTATTGTGGTAGTAGATTATGTGTCAACATGGGTGGAAGCAGTAGCTTGCAAGAGCAATGATAATAGGACGATAATTAAATTTCTCAAAGAGAATGTGTTATCTCGATTTGGTACACTATGTGTTGTCATTAGTGACCGGAGCACACATTTTTGCAACCATTCTTTTGAGGCTTTGATGAAGAAATATGGGGTGGTACAAAAAATTTCTACTACATACCACCCCTAGACAAGTGGCCAAGTAGAACTTGCAAATCGAGAGATTAAGCAAATTTTAGATAAAACGGTCAACCCAGATCGTAAAGATTGGTCTTTGAGATTAGTAGATGCACTTTGAGCCTACCGTACAACTTTGAAAACTACCTTAGGCATGTCACCTTATAGGCTTGTTTTTGCAAAGTCTTGTCATTTACTTGTGGAGCTCGAGCATCGAGCTTATTGGGCCATCAAGCATTTCAATTTTGACATGGGAGAAGCAGGTAAGCTTCGAAAATTTCAGTTGACTGAATTAGAGGAGTTAAGAAATGATGTTTTTGAGAACTCTAAAATCTATAAGGCTAAAATGAAAACATTCCATGATAAAAATATTTTGAAAAAAATGTTTAAACCTAATGATCGAGTATTCTTATGACTCTAGCCTCCATAAGCATCCAAGAAAACTTCGGTCTAGGTGGACTGACCCTTTTGTAGTGAAGAACATTTTTGCTCATGGAGCGGTAGAAATAGAGGATCCTGAGGATGGTCAGATCTTTAAAGTAAATGGTCAACGCCTTAAAGTTTTAGTTCCAGAAGTGGAAGACATTCCACTTGTAGATCCGATCTATCAACCTGGACCACATCCCGCGGGTATGTTTTTCTTTATTTGTTTTGTTTTGTTTTGTTTTTCTTTCTTTTCCTTTTTGTTTGTTGTTGTTTAGTTTTTGTATTTATTTTTGTAGGTTAGTTTCATTTTATCATTTCAAGTTATCATCATTGGTGCGTAACGAGCTACTCACGTCACTCATTAGGTGTATTCTAACTCTTTTTAGCTATTCCTCATTCAATTTTGAGCCTTAAACATTGAGGATAATGTTTCATTTAAGTTAGGGGGTGTTGGTGGTGCAAATTCAGTATTTAAAATGCTTGCTGGAATTCTATGACATGTTTTCATGTGTAATTTTTTTTTTAAATTTGCATATGCAATTTTTTTTAAAAAAAATTTGCATCACACATGCATTTTATTACATGTGTACTCATTCTCATTCATAGTTATTTTTGTGAATTCACCAAACCCACCATAATCATTTTTGCTGAAGCACCCATAGAACTCTAATGCACTCATCCAAACTTTGTGGTAAGATGATGGTTTGACACATGTAGTTAGAGAACTCTTTTGCTTAAGTATTCATGTGAGTTTTGGAGAGGATTAAGAGCTTATAAATGCAATAAATTGTGATAAGCGTTCATTGATCTGTTGAATTGGACACTTCTTTTGATAACATCATTATATGATTTGTGGTAAGATGGTGGATATACTTGGGATATGACGAAGGTCTACTTAGGATTAATGTTTGAACCTTTCAAGTTAACCATTTTCATCATAGATCCTTAGTAGCCAACTTCAAGTCAAAAAAAAAAAAAACACATATAACCTTTTCTTTTCATATGTCTACATCATTTATGTCTCTCCACATTGGAGTACAACTTTTACACTGATTTTTCTACCCATTTTTACTTCCAAGTGTATGCTAAGTGTGGAATTTGCATTTTCTTTCATTTGAGTTTAGTTAAAAAAAGAAGAAGAAGAAGAAAGATAAGCATTGTTATTCGATGATCTAAAAAGTTGCATAGTATATTAAGTGAGAAATGTGGTCTACTGAGATATTTAATAAGATTCTCTCCGTATGTACTTAGAAGTCTTTTTTAATCCTTTTTCACTATTTTTTAATATAGTCCCAAACCCAAGTCACGTTATAATCTTTTGTGTTGACTGTTCGGATCCTAAGTAAGCTTTTGAAAAGAGTGGTGGAAGTCTAATTTGTTAGTGTTCGTATCATAAGATCAATGTTTGCTTGTTACTTGTACATGATTGTCTAATTTCTCATAAGATTGTGTGTACACCCATTGTCAACTCCATGGAGAGAATCTTCGTACAAAACACTTTTATACCCGTGAGTTATAGAGTTGAACCTTTTGATGGAGATGTTCTTGATGTTGCATGTGTCAGGATTTCTAGTTAGATGAATATAATTTGGAACACACACACACTCTGAGGATTGCTAAAGGCAGATTACTTGTGATATGGTTATTGAATTCCTAAGATTATTTTGATATATGAATCTGGAAAATGTAAATTGATGGACTATTTTATCATTTTCTTAGTCTCTTTATTTTCTTCTGCATAAAATTTGTTAGAGATTATCAATAAGCAAATTAGAAGTGTGATGAGTATATGAAAGTATTATTTAAATACTTTATTATTGGGTTAAAATGTTAAAATATGAATAAAAATTATTAGAATTAATGTGTATTTTTAAATTAAGTTTTCATTTACTTTGAAATAATCTTAAATAAATTTTTATGCTTGATTTCAGAATTTATAAAGAGTAAGTGAAAGTCTAATTAAATTCAAAAAATAATTTAATTGAAGCCAAAATAATGAAGCAGTGTAAATAAAAATTTTTAAAAACAGAAAACAAAATTGAAGAGAGGAGCACGCGGCTCAAGAAGTAAAGAGACAGTTTGGAAATAGTTCAAATAAGGGCTACAATTGTTATAAAGGGAAGATAGAGGGAAACAGCAAAAAGAAGGTGCCCAACAAAGCCAAAAAGAAGCAAGGGCACAGCAAAAATAAATAGAAAAGAAGGATTTGGATCGTCATTAGTTGTGAAAAAATTAAAAAGGGTTCAGTTTTTAATTCAACTTTTAATAATTATTATATTATATTTATTTTTAATATTTTATTATGTAAAAATTTAATTTCAATAGTTGATGATCCAAATCCTAGCAAAGAAGGTGACTGCTATGTTGGCCACAAAAATCAGGTAGTTTGGGTGCCTCTCTCAAATAGTTAATGAAATATAATATATGTTCGTGTAATATCCTTATCATAAAAAAGGTAGTCCATATTTTATGTTGGAGCAAGTCGATGTTATTTTTTTCTCTTGCTTGAATACTTTTTAGGACCTTTTTGTAAATATGTGAAATACTTAAAAACATACCTCTCACTTCAATAATGTTAAAATCATTGTGAAATACCTCGTATGCCCTCCCTCCCTCTTTCTCATCTGTTGTAGATCTAATTTCGCCACTGGACGAACCCTAAACTCCTTTTCACAAGATCATCAAATATGGCTTGTAGTGAGTTTCGAACGGCAATTACCAAATAAAAGCAAGACGCGGAAGAGCAAGCTTCGAACGGCAATTACCAGCGAGCTTTGAACGACATTGCAGTTGAGCGGAGGATGAGCTTCGAACGGCTTCAGTAGAGTGGAGGACGAGCTTCGAATTAGAGCTGTCAAAATGGATTAATCCGCCCCGACCCGCCTCAACCCACTAAAATGCGGAGTGGGATAGATTGACCCATTTTAAGAAATGAGTTGGAAGAGTCAACTCATCTTACTTTAAGGCGGGTTGACGAGTTGGTTTGCATAAAAAATAAAATAAAAAAAAATAGATGAGTTGGCGGGAATTGAGCTTAACACTTACCGCTAAAAAATAAAAAAAAAAATATAAAAAATAATAAATATTATAAATAAATAATAAATAATAATGATAAAAAATTATAAATTACATATCTAAAAAATAATTTTTAAAATAATCTAATTAAATATTAAACATAAATTATATAACATCAAAAAAATTTTCATTTATAGTATTACTTATCATTTTTTTTTAAAAGAAAAGAATCAATCCACCTCCGCCCCGCTTAATGCGAGTTGAAAAAAGAATATGGATTCAATCATTGAACCTAACTCACAAAAAAATAGCGAGTTGACGGGTTAACCCAATAAGTTGAACCCGTTTTGTCAGCCCTACTTCAAATGGCTCGCAACTTCAAACAGTAAGTTGTGCATTTGTTTCCATTTTTTTGTTTCCAATTATGGCAGTTTTTCTAGATGATTGAAGACTCCTTCTGATTTTTCTGCATTAGTCGTGAGGTTTCTTCTTCAATAGCAGAATCAAAATTAGTTTTTTAACATATCTGCCATTAAAAGGTCTTTGTAGTTTTCAGAACGAAACATGATTATGATGTAATTTCACTGAACTTTCAGTAGTAGTGAATGTCTTTTACTTAAGTTTGTTTAGTTTGTCTTTTGATTCTAGTTCAATAGAGGTTGGTTGTCTTTATCATGCTCTGAGATGTTAGATTGACTGGTAAACAACGTCCTTATGTTTGACATAATCATGTTTCGTTTTGAAAACTACAAAGACCTTTTAGCGATTCATGGGAAACTTGTGTTGGTCGTGAGGTTTCTTCTTCAATAACAGAATCAAAATTTTTGTTGGTCAAATATCCTAAGCTTTCTGTTTTGAGCTTTGGGTTCTATTAGTCATTTGGCTTGTCACTTACTGGCTGGCTTTGCAAACTGGTAACGGGAGGATCTAATTTTGTTCAACCACTCCCCCCTCGAATTATGGAATCAACATGTTGTGGAGCTAGATTGCTATATCCTTCTGTCCTGTTTGTTATTCTATATTTGTTAGTCTTGGGTTTTTTGCCTTTTTGGTGTTAATGTTATATAACAATAAACCAAGTCATTCATTCCAGTGTCAAAAGGCTTTTAAAAGAGCTTTCTCTTATGTAATGTTGCTTTATTACTTGCATCCTGACTATTAAGTTTCTTATGCCAAACTATCTCTAATATGTACAAAGGCTCACACACTAGTCACTCTTATGTACAAAAATTAAGTAGTTAGTGCCTAAGGTAACAATTAACATATGATTTATGATGAATAATGTGAGATCCACTGTGTAGCACCAATCAAATGCAAATATCTATCTTAGTTAGTCTTATCCAAAATATCTCATAAAAAAATACATGTAATGTACAAATATCAAAATCTTGATACTAATAACGGTGACACATCATTCTTCTATCCACTTAACTGAAGAGAATAAAAGGGCCAAACTATCTTGATACTAATCGTTCTTGTGGTGATGGATCTTTAGGTGATTTGGTAACTTTTGGTAATTAAATTATGTAATTCTTTGGCTTCTCTTTATATCTGCTATAGCCAACAACCTCTGCGTGAGTTTGGGTATTAGCACTTAGCAAACATGAAATAATTATCTCATCTACAGCTTTGATATTTTGATGACTTAGGAACATATTTTCTTGTAATTATAGGCTTAGATCCACTGTGCAAGCATGCTATGGATTTTACTTTCACTTTTTTTTGGGGTCCAATTTTGGCTTTTGTTTTGTTTCTGTATTGGACTGGATTTAGACTCAGGTTTAGGTTGCAAATCACATCACAGAGATTTTCAATTTGTTTATTGTGGGATTGTTTGGGTAGATTTGCTATTCTTGTAGTTTTTGACCTGAATCAATTGCATTATGTACTAATGATGCAGATGAAGTTTTGTAATTTAGCATTCAACTTTTGATTGAGTAATTCAGATATACACATATAAATAAAATCCATGAATGGCCAATGCAGGGACCAATGTGGTCTGGTTTGGTAGCTATGTTTGATGTATATAATAGTGTATGCTCTTGTTCTTTATGTCTCAAATGATCAAATCATAGTCAATGTTTTTGATAAGCTGATTATGTGCAATCTCTAGTACGAAACTGATGTTTGACTACACAATATGCAAATATAGGAGTAATTGAATTAAGTTCTTGGGTGAAATTAAGCTCAGACAGCATAATAACTATTACTGGAACCTAACTTACAGCTCTTTGAAACTTCCAATTTAATCAATGTAGATTTAATTTAATTTTATTTTCTTTTATTTGTCTCATTACAATTCATTGTTGGCAGTTTTTGTATGTTGGCTTGTTTGTTTGTTGTTTTTTACATAGTTGATTTAACTTTGTAACTTTAGATTGATTTAACTATCGTCAGATATCAGATTAATCAACCATTGATTGATTTGTTGCCTTTTTTTCTTGAGCTGAAAGGATTTGTTGCCAGGTTTCCTTACATTGCTGTGAAAAAGCTTGATTGACCCAAAAGAGGTGAAGCACTGAGAAAGTACTTCAAATGATGTTTCAGTATTATTTGCTCACTAACCTGGAGTGGAAACAAAACGGAGAAATAATATTAAGGAAAGCAGCAGAGGATCTTATGTATGTACTAATGTCCTTTGGTTTTTCTCTCATTAATATTTTTCTAACTATATCTGTCTATGATTTAAGAAGTTGTCAACACTAATTTTTTTTTTTTTTGCTAATAAGAATAAATTGGAAATGAGCTTTCTATAGTCTATAAGAAAGAGAAGTAGGAACATTTATATTGTAGTGAACTAGTGAAAACTCATCTAATTTGGGTAGTTTTAATAATTTAATTTGAAAATCTATATTCTCCTAGCTTTTGCTTTATGCACTTTCAGCAAATGGCTTATAATAGCACCATTTGCTATGAATGCTTTTTATGTCTCAATAATCAGTACAATTTTGACTTGATGTTGTTATTGCAGATGATAGTGTGATTGCTTTGGCAAACAGATGCCCTCATCTGAGGTCCCTTGGACTGTACTATTGTAAAAACATCACGGACAGATCAATGTATTCCTTGGCACACAGCAAAGTGAACAATAGGATGTGGGGATCTGTGAAAGGAGGAAATGATGAGGATGGGCTAAGGACCTTGAACATTAGCCAATGCACTGCACTCACCCCTTTTACTATTTAGGTGGTCTGTGACTCATTCCCTGCACTTCACACATGCTCAGGGAGGCTTTCACTCATCATCAATGGCTGTCTCACTTTGACGTCTGTGCATTGTGCCTGTGCTGTCCATGCACACTGCGCAGTCAACACTTTCCCTCATCCAGCTCATCAAGCACATGGTTTGTTGTAGGGATAAGGCTTTTTTAAAGTGAGCTTGTTCGTAAATTGAGCAAGTAAGATTATATCCACCCTTAAATCATTTAGTGGGTTAAAATTATGATGCACTTTAGATTAAATTAAGAGTGGATACAATTTCATTTGCTCATTTTACACACAAGCTCATTTTAAAGGAGCTTTTTTTTTTTGTTGCAGACACTTTGAGGAAGTGCCCTTGGAGGGCTCAGAGAAGTGAAATCATAATTCCCCTCCGTCTAGGTAAGTTTGTGTTGAGCTATGTAAGAGACTTGAGCTGCAAATAAGCAGCCATTTGTTGTTGAATCTTGCATATGTAGAACATCTTGAACTTGTGTTTTAAACTTTCTTTGTTTTAATCTCCGAATTATATGTGAAGCTTAAGACATTTTGGATTCAAAAACTGGCTTGTTCCTAGTTAGCTATATAAATATATGGGGAGACATGGACTTTTAATCATTTATGGTTTTATGGAAGGATGTGCATATGATATTTTTCTGTCTCTGTGCTTTTACTTCAATTCGGGAAAACTAAGGTGGAGTTGGCTTTTCTTAAAGTAAGAAATTGCTAAGCTAAAGTAAATTGGAAAGATGAAAGTCATGTACTGGTAAAAAGAAAAAGAATAAGGATGGCTATTTTATAAACAATTACTTGTAATTTGAAGTTATTCTTCTGAAATTAGCCAGTGTGATATTCTGTAGAGTCATGATGCCCTGTTTTCAACATTTGAGTAGATGATAACTTTGTACCAACAAGTTGTTTCTATGGCAATCTATTAAGCTGCACAAATATGTTAAAAAAACCAAAGTGATTAAGACATTTAGTAGTTGAAAAGAACCAAAGATTTTTACGCACTATTTTTATGACATTATTTTTACATTAATTTTTTTTAACAATAAAATTAGAAAAATACACATTCTAATATACTATTTTTCTATCTTTCTTTTTTAAAAAAAGGTGGTGTAAAAAAAAGTGTAAAAAATTAATGTGAATTGATCATATGCTAATCACGCATCACACACACACATCTTGCACATATGCCATATTAAAGTAGATGTGTGTAAAATATAAGATGAGTTTAATTATAATTAAATGATAAGAATTATTTAAATATAAGGTGATGTGTGTCAAAATGTATATCTAACGTTGTAAGGAATCCGTGAAATGTGATGTGGTCAAGAAATTCGAATTTATTTATTTATTTATACATTTATTGATAGTTATAATATAAGCTGTTTTGAAAAATAACTTCCCTTTTCCAGAACAAATCATACAATATAAAATTGGTAAAGAAGGGATTTTTTTTTCTTGGGAAATTATTTTTATCCCAAAGAATTCCGTAGTTTAATACTTTAGGCCTAAAACACGTGAGGATTACAGTTGATCTTTGCAATAAAGCCCAAACTCCCTAATCTTCTACAATTAAAGTCGTTGGTTACGACATATTTAAGCATTATAAGTAATCACATAGTGTGAGGACTACATCAAGGTGCTGTTTTTCATTTATTTATTTATTTTCGTTATAATCAGGTTGCAGTGGTAATATCCATAAACACAAGCAGGACACTAGCAGTCAAGCAGACTCGGATACTTGCTAACAAAGGCAATCCATTTGTGGATGACAAATCGTCCTCTGGGCAAACGGGGAAACAAGTTAAATTGTAAACAATAAATAGAATTTCAAATTTCATCATTACATCCAGAACAGAATTGAGCAATTATGAGAAAGAATTCAAGTAAAATAGGGAATAAGTTATAGTCCTTATATAACAGCCTCTTTTTAAACATAGAAGCAGCATTTGCTGTCAAAATCTCACAAATTAGGAGAGCATTGGGAAAGCATGAATACATGATCCTATTAACTAGGCTCAACGCATCTTGTAATACTCAACCCTTGAAGCATTGCATCGGCTGCCATCCAATGAATACTTCAGCATTATATCAACATCCCGAGGATTTTTTTTTATTTGGAGCCACAGTCATGCTCCCTACAATTGCCTCCCCTTCACAAATGGTCAAGACATCCAGATAAAGGACTGTTTGTTTCCAATGTGTAGCTTGTGATCTTGGCCTTGCATAAATGCTCAAAAGGTGAATACATATGATATTACTGGTTTAACAAATTATCAACAGTGAAGACGTCATAACAAACAAGAAAAAATGTCAAAGAACTCTTCCACACGAGTTTTTAGGAACCATTCTTGGAGTAAATATATCTAGCATAGTTTCAAAAGATATACCAATTTTATTCAGTTTAATTCAGAGCAAATAGTTCAGAAAAAAATATACATACATCATTTGAGAAAATGATACTGAAACATCATTTGAAGTACTTTCTCAGTGCTTCACCTCTTTTGGGTCAATCAAGCTTTTTCAAAACAACGTAAGGAAACCTGGCAACAAATCCTTTCAGCTCAAGAAAAAAAGGCGACAAATCAATCAATGGTTGATTAATCTGATATCTGACAATAGTTAAATCAATCTAAAGTTACAAAGTTAAATCAACTACGTAAAAAACAACAAACAAACAAGCCAACATACAAAAACTGCCAACAATGAATTGTAATGAGAAAAATAAAAGAAAATAAAATTAAATTAAATCTACATTGATTAGATTGGGAGTTTCACAAAGCAGTAAGTTAGGTTCCAGTAATAGTTATTATGCTGTCTGAGCTTAATTCAAACCAAGAGCTTAATTCCATTACTCCTATATTTGTATACTGTGTAGTCAGACATCAGTTTCGTACTAGAGATTGCACAGAATCAGCTTATAAAAAACATTGACTATGATTTGATCATTTGAGACATAAAGAACAAGAGCATACACTATTATATACATCAAAGATAGCTATCAAACCAAACCACATTGGTCCCTGCATTGGCCATTCATGGATTTTATTTATATGTGTATATCTTAATTACTCAATCAAAAGCTGAATGCTAAATTACAAAACTTCATCTACATCATTAGTACATAATGTGATTGAGTCAGGCCAAAAACTACAAGAATAGCAAATCTGCCCAAACAATCCCACAATAAACAATTTGAAAATCTCTATGATGTGATTTGCAACCTAAACCTGAGTCAGCAATCCGATGGAGGTTCGAGCGATGATGAATGTGATAGTCAGCAATTTGATGGAGGTTCCAGCGATGAGTATTGTGATGGAGGTTCTAAGAATGACCTTAGGAATGTTGGCGACAATGGTGGAGAGCAGAATGACAAAGGTGGTGACTATGATGTTAGACATGAAAACGATGGTGGCATGAGAAAAAAGGTATATAGTACTTATAAAAGAATTACTGAGTTGACAGGGGATGATATTCTTGAACTTGATTTTGGCAGTGAAATTGAAGCTATTGAATTTTATAGCACATATGCTAAGCTGCATGGGATTTGTAATTAGGAAGAAAAATGTACGTCGCGATTGCAAGGGCAATGTCATTATGCGTCAATTAGTATGCAACAGAGAGGGATTGAGGGACAAAAAGTACTTCACTAGAGTAGATAGAGTAAGAGAGCATAAACCATTAACCAGAACTGATTGTCGTGCCCAGTTTCAGGTACACTTTGACTACAAGACATCTAGATGGGTAGTGGGAAGCTTTGAGGGTCACAACCATGAACTTATGCCGTCTTCATTTGTTCACTTAATTCCAACTTATCGTCGCATGACAGATGCAGATAAGTCTCAAGTGGAGAGCTTGCATTTGTACGGGGTGAGAACATGTCACATAATGGGCTTAATGGTTGGTCAAAAAGGTGGTTATTCTGATTTGGGTTTCTGTAGGAAGGATGTGTACAACTACCTCGATAGGAAGCGGCGTGTTAAGATACAAGATGGGGATGCCTTTGCTGCTCTAAGTTATTTGCAAGCGAAGGCGAACTGTGATCCGTCATTGTTTGTAAAGTTCACAACAAGAAGTGATGATAGACTGCAACATTTGTTTTGGTGCGACGGTCCTAGCCGTGTTGATTTTGAATGCTTCGGAGATGTATTAACTTTTGATGCAACTTACAAAAAGAACAAGTACAACAAGCCATTGGTAATTTTTTGTGGGACGAATCACCATGGGAAGACTATAATATTTGCATGTACATTGGTTGATGACGAGAAAGTCGAGACTTATAAATGGGTGTTGGAAAACCTTTTGGAAGCTATGTTATATAAACATCCAAATGCAGTTATGACTGATGGTGACAATGCAATGAGAAAGGCTACTTTTCCGAATGCAAGACATAGACTTTGTTCATGGCATCTCTAGAATAATGCATGTGAGAATGTAAAGAATGGCAAATTCTTGGAGGATTTCAGCACAACAATGTATTCTAATTTTACTGTGGCTGAGTTTGAAGATTTTTGGGCTACAATGATTGACAAACATAATGTTTCTAGTAGGAAGGCTAAGAAGTGGATCAAGAAGACTTATAAGAGAAAGAGAATGTGTGTAACTGCATATCTTCGGGAGAAATTTTTCGGTCGCATAAGAACAACCTCTCATTGTGAAGGTATAAACTCTTCCATCAAGCAATATGTTCGTAATAAAAAAAGTCTTGTTGACTTTTTGCACAATTTTAATAGTGTTTTAAAATATTATAGAAATAATGAGCATGAGGCGGACTATAAGTCATTGTATGGTGGTGAGCCTGTGATAACAACTTCTCTTAAGAATATTGAGCTTGGAGCTTCAAAAATTTACACAACGAATATATTTGCAGAAGTTAAAGGGGAGATAGACCAGGCTAGTGCGTTAATTGTTTTAAACAAAAGTGAGGATGGAAACACTATGAAGTACAAAATGAATAAATTTTGTAGCCCAATAATTGTGTTTAAGGTGACTTATGACCGTGCATAAGGTAAGTTTGTGTGCAATTGTCGAGGTTTTGAATCATATGGTCTTCCTTGTAGTCATATTTTTTGCGCCATGAAGCATGAACACATTGACTCCATTCCAAGGAGCTTAATCTTGAAATGGTGGACAAAGACTGCTAAGAGCGATTATACACCGTCTTTTCAGGTGGATGACATTGATTCAGAAAAGGCTTTCAAGTTGCGTTTTGGTGCATTGTCTACCATTTGTAATAGGTTGTGTCCCATTGCAACAGGAAAATTGGATGATTTTACTGAGATGTGGGATGAAATATCGAAGCTTATTATGAAGTTAGAGACCCGTAATGATCCTACTAGGAACCAATAGGGTAATCAAAAGGTGGTTGGTGATCCTATGATGGTTAAGACTAAAGGTGCTCCATCAAAGAAAAAGAATTGGATAAAGAGAAAGTATAAGTGTTCATATTGTCACAAATTTGGACACAATATTGCAAAGTGCCCAAGGATGATTAGAAACGAGGCTAAATATAGTAGTAAGAAAGATACCTCTAGCATGGAATATGATATTGACAACAAAGAAGTACATAATGTTAAGTCACAAGTTGTAGTTTATATTGAAATACGGACTTGGCTTATGTGACTTAATAAATTATATTTGTTGCAGGATAATGAGGCACTGCCAGACAATCACACGAGGTTGAGTGGTTCCTTTCAGACATCACATAGAAAGGACAATGTATGAGTAATTTATTTTTGACTTTAGATGTTTATTAAAATCAATGATTTAGTCAATATATATTTTGTAATGTTTTAATGTAGAGTGTGGAGATGGCAAGTGCAAGTGCGTCTAGAAGAAAGCGTAGTAAACTAGTGCCTTCAACTCAAAATTCAATAAAGTAAACTAATGCCTTTAAGTACACATGACTACATAATAAATTTAATTTAAATTTCTTATGTATTTTGAGTTGAAGGCACTAGTTTACTACGCTTTCTTCTCGACACAGTTGCACTTGCCATCTCCACACTCTGCATTAAAACATTACAAAATATATATCGACTAAATCATTGATTTCGATAAACACCTAAAGTCAAAAATAAATTACCTATACATTGTCCTTCCTATGTGATGTCTGAAGGGAACCACTCAACCTCGTGCGATTGTCTGACCATGCCTCATTATCCTGCAACAAATATAATTTACTAAGTCACATAAGCCAAGCTCGTATTTCAATATAAACTACAACTTGTGACTTAACATTACGTACTTCTCTGCTGTCAATATCATATTCCGAGCTAGAGGTATCCTGCTTACTACTATATTCAGCCTCGTTTCTAATCATCCTTGGGCACTTGGCAATATCGTGTCCAGATTTGTGGCAATATGAACACTTATACTTTCTCTTTCTCCAATTCTTTTTCTTTGATGGAGCACCTTTAGTCTTAACTATCATAAGATCACCAACCACCTTTTGATTACCCTCTTGGTTCCAAGTAGGATCATTACGGGTCTCTAACTTCATAATAAGCTTCGATATTTCATCCCTCATCTCAATAAAATCATCCAATTTTCCTGCTGCAATGTGACATAACCTATCACAAATGGCAGACAATGCACCAAAACGTAACCTGAGAGCCTTTTTTGAATCAATGTCATCCACCTGAAAGGACGGTGTATAATCGCTCTTAGCAATCTTTATCCACCGTTTCAAGATTAAGCTCCTTGAAATGGAGTCCATGTGTTCATGCTTCATGGTGCAAAAAATATGACTACAAGGAAGACCACATGATTCAAAACCTCGACAATCGCACACAAACTTACCCTCTGCACAGTCATAAGTCACCTTCAACACAGTCATTAGGCTACAAAATTTATTCATTTTGTACTTCATAATATTTCCATCCTTACTTTTGTTTAAAACAATTAACGCACCAGCCTGATCTATCTCCCCTTTAACTTCTGCAAATATCTTCGTTGTGTAAATTTTTGAAACTCCAAGCTCAATATTCTTAACAGAAGTTGTCATCATAGGCTCACCACCATACATTGACTTATAGTCCGCCTCATGCTCATTATTTTTATAATCTTTTAAAACAGGATCAAAATTGTGCAAAAAGTCAACAAGGCTATTTTTGTTACAAACATATTGCTTGATGGAAGAGTTTATACCTTCACAACGAGAGGTTGTTCTTATGCGACCGAAAAATTCCTCCTAAACATACGCAGTTGCCCACATTCTTTTTCTCTTATAAGTCTTCTTGATCCACTTCTTGGCCTTCCTACTCAAAACATTATGTTTGTCAATCATTGTAACCCAAAAATCTTCAAACTCGGCCACAGTAAAATTAGAATACATTGCTCTACTGAAATCCTCCAAGAATTCGACATTCTTTACATTCTCACATGCATTATTATAGAGATGCCATGAACAAAGTCTATGTCTTGCATTCGGAAAAGTAGTCTTGATAACTTTTCTCATTGCATTGTCACCATCAGTCACAACTGCATTTAGATGTTTATATAACATAACTTCCAAAAGGGTTTCCAACACCCATTTATAAGTCTCAACTTTCTCGTCATCAACCAATGCGCATGCAAATATTGTTGTCTTCCCATGGTGATTCATCCCACAAAAATTTACTAATGGCTTGTTATACTTGTTCCTTTTGTAAGTTGCATCAAAAGCTAATACATCTCCGAAGCATTCAAAATCAACACGGCTGGGACTGTCGCACCAAAACAAATGTTGCAGTCTAACATTGCTTGTTGTCGTGAATTTCATAAACAATGACGAATCAAAGTCCACCTTCGCTTGCAAATAACTTAGAGCAGCAAAGGCATCCCCATCTTGTATCTTAGCACACCACTTCCTATCGAGGTAGTTGTACACATCCTTCTTGCAGAAACCCAAATCAAAATAACCACCGTTTTGACCAACCATTAAGCTCATTATGTGACATGTTCTCACCCCGTACAAATGCAAGCTCTCCACTTGAGACTTATCTGCTCTGTCATGCGACAATAAGTTGGAATTAAGTGAACAAATGAAGACGGCGTAAGTTCATGGTTGTGACCCTCAACAAAGCTTCCCACTACCCATCTAGATGTCTTGTAGTCAAAATGTACTCGAAACTGGGGCACGACAGTCAGTTCTAGTCAATGGTTTATGCTCTCTTACTCTATCTACTCTAGTGAAGTGTTTTTTGTCCCTCAATCCCTCTCTCTTGCATACTAATTAACGCATAATGACATTGCCCTTGCAATCGCAACGTACATTTTTCTTCCTAATTACAAATCCCATGCAACTTAGCATATGTGCTATAAAATTCAATAGCTTCAATTTCACTGCCAAAATCAAGCTCACGAATATCATCTCCTGTCAACTCAATAATTCTTTTATAAGTATCATCTACTTTTTTCTCATGTCACCATCGTTTTCATGTCCAACACCATGGTCACCATCTTTGTCATTCTACTCTCCACCATTGTCGCCAACATTCCTAAGGTCATTCTTAGAACCTCCATCACAATACTCATCGCTGGAACCTCCATCAAATTGCTGACTATCACATTCATCATCACTCGAACCTGCATCAGATTGCTGACCATCACACTCTTCATCACTTAAACGTGCATCACCTCCAATATCATCATTCCAATCATCACTGGACAAACCAACAGATTTGTATCCTCATTCAAATTCACAATTGAGTCTTCGCTATTGCTATTCATCTGCATAAAAGTACACACCTTTTTTAAATTTCAGCATCTTTTGCATTTCAAAATGAAAATACCAAACAATATTTTACAAACCATTACATATATTAACATATAAACTATCATCAACCCTAAACATGTAAACTACCATAACTGAAGTTCTGACACTAAATTCAAATAAAGACTCGCTTCACATCACAACATATACATCCCTAAGCTGCCAATAAATTTCACAGCATAAACAAATAAGTTTGAGTCTAAAAAATATAATACATCTTGTGCAAAGTACAAGCTCAACAAGCCCTGTGTAGCCACCAGAGAAATTGCCAAACAATATTGACAAAAAACAAAAAAAATACCAAGGCATTGGCAATGAGTTCACACCCACACATCCACTATTCAAACCCATACTAACTACCAAATGTGCCGATGCCATCCATGACGTTCTGGTACCTTTCTTCTAAATGCCAAATAACATATTCAGATAATCAAATTTGACTGCAATTTTGTTTTGCTTAGCTATAAAGCCGTAATAACTTATTATTTGCAAAGTTACGTGATATATCAACTTGAACAAACTTATCAAAGATGAGTGTAAATCAAATGTGGACACAGGTTGTGTTGTGTGCAACAGACCCATGAAATACATGCCTCACTTGCACAGAGCAAATATTAACCATTCGATTCATACAAAGACTCTTTCTTAACATAATAAATTATGAAAATAAGACAAAATTTTAAAAATGACAGCACAAAATGGCATCCAACTACTTTTTAACAAAAAGAACAAGTACTGAAGTGTCCTTTTAGGTGAATTTAATAAATTTTAGAGCCTCAGCAGTTCTTTCCCACCTCAATGTGAATAACATGACAAGACAATATCAACAAACATATAATCCCACTACAATGTTTTGTTGCCTACATATGCCTATTCAATGAGTTAAAGGTGTTCATTTGAACCACCAAAAAACTTACCAGGATCCTATCATTTTCTTACACTCGTATGCTTATTATAAATGACATTTTTCAAGCAAGCTAATTTAAGTTGATAACTTTTGGTTACGAAACATCCAATTATAGTCATATTCCCCCCATCTTACAATGAAAAAAACCTATCACTGGAAAAGTACAAATCAACAAGCTCTAGGACTCAAGTTTTTAAAATTTCTCCCCTTAGGGTCATTTGCCTTTTGAACTATACTTCATTATAAAATTACACCCAATACCAAGCAGATAAAGAGATCAACAACTTCATGAAACGTCAGTTAAGTAAAATCTGTAATAAAATTTGTAGAACTTACGTTAATGATTTTCCGTGAAAAACAACTGGAGGTGCAATTGCAGCAAAGATGCAAAATGCAATATGAAGCTGCATCAAGCGAAAGCAATTAACAAAAAAATTAATAAGCCACTCAATCAGTAGTATGCCAATATCAAGTAATAGATTAACATACCAATTCGAACAAAAAAAACCAACTAAACTTCAGTGCACTATCTATCCTGCATATCAGAAACAATCATAAGCAACAACTATCATCATGCACAATCGAATCAGAAGGTTATAAATCCACAATGTCTACCATGCCAGTAACTAAAAGGGACCCATACTAGACCTAAGCCCTTTGTGCTTAGGCTGTTGTTTAAATGCTTGTAAAGAAATAAAGGCAACAACGTAGCAATCACTCATTTCGTAACATAGTTTTTGCAGGTTGAATCAACTGTGAAGCAAAAACATGCTTTAAGGAATATGTTTGAGTCTGAAGAATTCAGAAAATCTAAGTGGGGAAAGGAGAAATCAAGACCTGCATATAAAGTTAAAAAAATTGTTTTTAGCAAAGATTTTTGGAGTAAGGCCAATGATATTATAAAGGTATTTGAGCCAATTGTTAAGGTTTTGAGATTGGTGGATGCAGATGACAAACCAACAATGAGCTGTGTTTACAAAGCAGTTGATAGAGCAAAGCAATCCATTAAAAAAAATGTTGTTACTACACTCAGTATAATGAGATCATTGACAAAAGATGGTTCTTCAAGCATTCTAACTTGTATGCTACAGGTATATCAATATATTTAATTTAATTTTTTTTCAAAGGTTTATATTTGATTTTGAGATGCTAATTATTATTTTTTTATTCATAAGGTTATTTTCTCAATCCTCAATTTCAATTTGGAGTTGAATATGGAAGAGATGTAGCAAAGGAAACCTTAGATGAAACTACAAAAGTAATAAGCAAATTAGAGGCAAACATTGATCATCAAATCAAAGGTATCAATAAGGTGCATTAATTTGCATTTAAGATTTTGGAATATATCATAATTTGTCATCAATAGCTAAACTGTGATACGTTAATGTTTAGAAACTTATAGTTTTTGAAGACTTATATGGATCATTGATGCTTGTAGTTGTTACTTTTTCAAGATAAGAAAGAGACATTTGATACAACACAAGCTCAAAGAGCTTGGTCACAAATGAATCCTGATAAGATTTTGTAGTTTTTGGTGTTTGATGTGTAAGTGCAAGATATTTTTTACCTTTTATTTTTTATTAATATACATAATAATGGACAATCGTTTATTTAATCAGCTAAATGGTGGATGATATATGAATCTTGTGCTCCTGAACTTCAACGCAAAGCTATAAAAGTTCTCAGCCAAACAACTTCACTTTCTAATTGTGAGAGAAATTGGAGTACATTTAACTATATTCATACAAAGACGAGAAATAGATTGAAGTACCAAAAATTAAAGAAACTTGTCTTTACATTTTACAACATGAAACTGAAAAAGAGAGACTCTATAAGAAGAAGTCAAAAATAGATTGATGTTAGTTTCAATCCTGTTAATCTTGATTATATATTTCAGGAAGAAGATCCTTTATCTCCATGGCTTGAGGAGAGAGAAAGATCATTATTGGATGAAATTCGAAACTCATAATGGCTCCCTATTGATTCTGATGATGATGGTGAAGGAATAACAGGTAGGGATGATTCAAATTCAAGTGAAACACCAAGTCAAAGTCATGATAGTGGATTGAGTCCACCAAGTAATAACACTGGTAGTGACAGTAATACAAAACAAAGTCAAGGAGAAGGTGAAGGGTTGTATCATTCTTTTCAGGAAGAGTCATACTTCAAATGTGATCAAAATCTCATGATTGACATGACAAATTATAGGATGGATGTAGATCCTTCTGATGATGTAATCGGTGGTAGTAGTAGAGGTGGATCCCAACCTAGGAAAAATAGAAGGCGTGAAAATGCTATGTTGGATGATTTTTCCTCATCTAGTATATCACAATCCTTTGGTGATTTTGGTATTGGTGCATCATCTGAAGGCAGTCAAGGCAACTATCCACCATATTATCAACATCCTTCTTACATGTATCATGGCTACTATCCACCTATGCCAACCCCACCATATTATCAACCTTTTATGAATTACCAAGAGCCTTATCAGTATCTATCATCAAATGTTTTCTATAATCAACAACAACAAATGGAACCATCAAGAAATTTAGGATTTTTTTATTATGTCCTTAGTGGAGCAAGATATAATGATAACTAAAGTGAAAGGGGAGGTTATGATCCAGCACATCATTCTACCATGTGGTGAAGTAATCACTCATGCATGACCTTTGTTTAATATATTAGTAGCTAATGATTTATTTATGTTGAGATTAAGGTAATCACTCATGTATGACTTTATTAAATATATGAGTAGCTATTGATTTATTTATGTTGAAGTAATAACTTATGTATGAAATTTGTTGAATATATAAGTAGCTATTAATTTATTTATGTTTTAATATTGGTCAATTAATTTAATGCTTTTGAATATCTCTTATTAATGAAAAAAATTATTAATTACAATACATTGTACAATAAAATAGATAATTTAATCTAATTTGTGTCAAGTTGTGAAAAATTAACACCGCACCGACCGCAATCTACATCGCAATACTCGTAACGTCCGCAATCACAAAAACTACAACGCGACCACGACCTCGATTGCAATTTAAAACCTTGTTATCAATAGAAGTCATCCTCTTCTTAGAAAAGGAATGCATCATTCCAAGCAATACCAAAAATAATAAAACCATAAAAATATATATGCTTTGTCACGAACAACTTAATCTGTAAATCTATGAATTTGAGGAGGGGAGAGAACTTCATAATTCACAAAATATATATGCTTTGTCACAAAGAATTTTATTTTTTATGAGATTCAGAATTTCATAATTCAAGTTAAGGGAAAAAAAATCTTTGGTAATCAAACATAGGAACTTTGAGTGTGTTTAGAATATAAAAAAAAAAAAATGATTTGATTTGTCAATCAAATTTAATTAAATTTTGTATTTAAAATGTTAAAAAATAAAAATAATTTAATTTTTAAAATTCTATAAATTTCATTACTTTTGCTTTAAAATTTTCATTAAAATTAATAGAATTTGTTATGATTTGATTTAATTTGAAATGAATAGACTATTTTAATTTTAATAATTACTTTTAACTACTTCTTATAAAGGTAAAAATATAAAATAATAAAATTAAATCAAATCAATTCTCATTCACTTTAATGAGTTTCAAATACACAATTTAATTTCTAAATCAATTTTAATTCCATTTTTTTAATCAATTTCAAACACAAAATTTAATTTCTAAATCAAATCAAATCAATTTAAATTAAATTATTTCTAATTTTAATTGATTTCAACCACAATGAAACTCAAATGGAGGGAAGAGAAATTACCATGCACACTGACAAGCTTGGCCAATAGCTCCAAAGAAAAAAATCCTGGAAGAAGTTTTGGAAAACATGGCCATGGAAATAACAACAACCATGAGACCAGACCAGCACCAAAATCCATCAATTTCCATAACCCTTCTTCCCTAAAAAGAGCATTTAAATTAATTATGTACATTACTTTTAGAAGATGAAAAATCAGTCAGACAATTTGCTTTGGTAAGAAATTAATTTGCAGAATCGCAACATAAATGCTCACCTCCGTCGAACTGGAAAAGAGAAAGAGGACCAGAAAATTCCATTCGTCTAACCCTTCACAAAATCGAAAAATCTTTAGAACCAGAAATTCACTTGCCTCAAACCCAGAGAACCAGATATAACCAGAACCCAGAATAGCAAGGCGATAAACATTTGATAGCGGAGTCGAATAACCAAAAATCGCAGAAAATGAGAGAATGAAATCGTGAACCAAGGACAAAGCTCTTTCTCTCCGTGCTTGAGGGCCTTAGTTGTCACTAAGAACACTCAAATACTGAGCTTTGCAAATGTGTTGAGCGTTGTCGTGAGACGTCTTTGCGTCATTGAATTTTGGCTTGAGATTGGTAGGAGTGGGAAATAGGTTCATGTGTCTAGGTCTGAATTTGAGATTCAAAATTCAAATGCGTAAGGAGGAAGAGAGAGAGAAAGTTGTTAACCGATTAAGTAAGCACAGTTTCTCTAGATAGAGCCAAAAGAAAATGCTTTACTGAATCGGGGAAAAATAATGGTACGTGTCAACCACACAAAGAATTACGTAGTTGAATAGTAGAGCGAGTACCTTTCAAGAAGAAGCCACACTCGAAATTTTTTTCTCTTTTAATAGATGGGGGATATTTAATTGAATTTAAGTATTATTTTAATATAAGATATAAGTTCATATCGGAGAGTATATTAAAAAATTTATAATAATAAGTGTATTAAGATCTTTCTAACCCAAAATTCAAGCTCATTCATCTAAATAAGAGACAAATGTATTGAAGAATTAGTATACCCCACACACAATGCTAAAGAGTCAATATTTAATTTATTACAGACTACCTATTGTTAAAGGCCTGCAACTTCTAATAGCAGGTAAAATAAATAATTTTAATTTTTTTATCAAATTTTTATTTCATATTATTTTTTATATTTTTTCATATCATTAAGATTAATATTTATATGTCAATATTTTTTCTCACTTTATTACAATTATTAAAAAATAATATAAAAAGTGATATAAAAAAATAATGTGAAATCATCATTTTCTTAAAATAAATTATACACCCATGCTCCATATCTTAAGTGGGTTTATCATAAAATCAGCATGTGTTTAGAAGGGAAAGAGGAGAGTGTCTATTGACATTTTTTGTATTTATTGTCACTCTTCCTTTATTAACTTATAATTAAATAACCTTTTATTTATTTTGACCTAATTATTCAAAATAACTTATTTAATAAAATTAATAGAATAGAAGTGATAATAGATACAAAGAAGTGTCAATAAACCCTTCTAAGAAAGAATCATAAGAAAATCTCATACATTCAAGAAGAAAGGGAATATAATAAGAAAAATATCACACTCTAAAAAAAGTACTAGCATCTATATGTAAGAGATAAAGGATAAGTAGCTAATTATAACAGTTAAGATAGTTAGAAAAACAATTACAAATTCAATTATGACAGTTGGAGTGAGTTGTTATTCTATTATGAGAAAGTATTCTATAAATGTATAATAGTGTGCAATATCAATGAGTAAGATTCAATCACAATTGAGATCAGCTTTCTCTCAAACACTTTTCTTTCTTTTCTTTCATTTTCTCTATCTTTCTTTCATTTTCTTTTTTCTCTTCAACCAGGCCCTGATACTTTACATGGTATCAGAGCTCAGCATCCATGGAGACCCTTTTCTTCATCTTCCACACAATCCTCTGCAAATCAATTTGTTCTTTACACTTTCTGTAATCCATTTTTGCTCAAGCTGGATGAAGAAAACTTCTTAGCATGGAAACAATAGACTTTGGCCACAATCAAGGGGCACAAGCTTCACAAATATGTTACTAGTGTTTCGATCCCAAAGAAATTCACATATGAAGATGATAAGCTGAATGGAAATCTAAGTGAGGAATACTTCAATTGGAAATAACAAGATCAATTATTGTTGTCTTGGTTACTATCTTCAATGAGCAAACGCTTCACCACTCAAATGGTTGGATGTGAGTTCTCTCAACAAGTTTGGAAAAGGTTAGAAGAATTTTTTTGCACATCTTCAGTAAATGTATATCTAGTTAAGATTAAGAAAATTGTTGATACTTTAACCTCAATTGGGCCACTAATTGACGAATCAGATCATGTAGAGGCCATTTTAAATGGTTTAACATACGAATATGAAGCATTTGCAACAACCATTATTTCAAGAACTGGTCCCTATAGTGTTGGTCAAATTGAGGCCCTTCTTATGGCTCAAGAAAAAAGAATTAAAAGATTCAGGAAGTTAAAAATTGGTTTAGAACAAGCCAATGCAGCTTAATTTTCTCAATCAAGATAGCAATCAAGAAAATATTCTTCAAGTGGCAATTATGGTGCATGCCAATGATCTGGTAGGGAAAGTCAAATTCTAAATTCAAGGGTCAGAAAAATTTTTCCAATAGAGGAAGATCCGGTAGAAATGGAGGCAAATCATCAAGTAAGGTCTATTGTCAACTCTATGGCAAATATGGCCAAATTTTTCTTGGTTGCTAGCACAGGTTTGATCAGAACTTTTTCTAGCCCTAATTCAAATTTTGATCCTAGAAATGCTACTTCAACTCTGAACATGGCTTCAAGTAATGTGCTTGCCACCCCCTACTACTTTGTATGATCCTAATTGGTATCCAGATTTAGGTGCCAGTCATCATTTGACACCAGATTCCTCCAATTTAATCACCAAGATGGACTATGAAGGCTCAAAAAGGGTTCTGATAGGTAATGGATCAGGTTTGTCCATTTCACATGTAGGGCACTCTATATTTTCTTCTTCTAAACCTGTCTCTAAGTCCTTTAATGTTAATAATATATTAAATGAACCATCTATTACTTAAAATTTATTGAGTGTGTCTCAGTTTGCAAAGGATAATGGAGTTTTCTTTGAATTTCATCCTAACTATTTTGTCAAATGTCAGGTTACTAAGGAGACCCTTCTCCAAGGAACCCTTAAAAATGTCTCTATGCCTTCGAAAATTTTCATCCAATCCCAACTACTACATCAATTTCCTCTAATATTGCTTTAAGTGTGTGTTTGAAAAAACTGTGAAAACTTGATTATTTCAATAATATATTATTGTATAAAAGCTATTTGTTATATCGATTATAATCGATTCATTTTTATGTTTAGATATGTTAACTGAAAAGTGATTTTAAGCTGGTCTGTTTCATTTGAATGGCATAAAAAAGAATCACTTTTATGCATTAAATTACTAAAATAGGTATAGAATGATTAAAAAAAATATTTGATTGAGGGCAAAATAGTATTTACATATCAAAGTATAAGGAATAATCTATAAGTTAGAATAATAAGTTTCAATTTTCAGCATTATGAAAATTAGCTTAAAAAGTTTATATAATACATTGAATTTCATGCAAAAGCCGAAGTTAATTTTGCCAAACATGTTATAACACTATTAAAACAGCTTTTTTTCAACAACAAAAAAGTTGTTTGCACAATGACAAAAGTTTATCCAAACATGCACGAACTAAATCAAATCCCAACTTTCAGCTATGGCACTCAAGGCTTGGTCATCCTTCTCATTCTATTGCCTTTAGAATTTTAAAACATTGTAAAGTTCTTGTGTCTTCAATTACAAGTAATGTTGTTTGTTCTGCTTGTTGTATGGTGTAGAAAATATTATATATAGAAAATATTATATTTTTCCTTTTTCTGAATGATTACAATGTGGTAGTATATATAGGGGATTTAGGGAATAACCATACACTGATAGTACACTAATCTAGGCCTAGAAAACAAGCTAATCAAGTCCAAGAAAATAAACAAGAGTTAAAGCTCTAAAAGTAATGATATATGAATCACTCGCCAACCGTCCAACCGGCCAAACAGGGTAGATATCGCAACATTCCCCCTTAAGCTAGTAAATAGGTATTCTCTATTCTTAACTTGGATACAATATTCTGGAATACTGTACTGCTTAACCCTTTGGTGAGTACATCAGCAAGTTGGCCTTGTGTAGTTACATAGGGTGTACAAATCAATCCACTTTCCAGCTTCTCTTTGATAAATTGTTTATCAACTTCAATATGCTTTGTTCTGTCATGTTGTATCGGGTTATGAGTATGCCGATTGCAAACTTGTTGTCACAAGAGAGTTTCATTGGTCCATCCCACTTGATCTTCAAATATTCGAGAATGATCTTTAACCAAAGTAGTTCACACACACCTTGTGTCATAGCTCAAAATTCTGCTTCAACACTAGACTGTGCTACCACATTCTATTTTTTACTCCTCTATGTCACAAGATTCCCACCTAGGAAGGTACAATACCCAGAGGTTGATCTTCTATCAATCAGTGATCCAGCATAGTCAGCATTAGTATATGCCTCAAGTACTAAACCTCCATTTCTCTTAAATATAATACATTTCCCGGGTGTTCCCTTGAGATATTATAGTACCCAATGAGTTGCTTGTAGGTGGACTTCTTTCAGGCTATGCATGAATTGGCTGATTACACTTATTACATATGCAATATATGCTCATGTGTGAGATAAATAAATTAATCTTCTTATCAGATATTGAAACATTTCTCTTTTCACTGCAGCATCTTTTTCTGCTATTCCAAGTTTCATATTCGGATCTATAGGTGTGCTTGTTGGTTTGCGGGCTATCTTACTAGTTTCTTTGAGTAAATTTGTATCATTTTTTTGTGGAGATAAAAATACCTTACCTAGAATGAGCAACCTCAATTCCAAGGAAGTATTTTAGTCTTCTTAGTGATTTGATCTCAAATTCCTTAGCCAAGCTCTGACTTAGAAGCTTTTCTCCTTAACATCATCTCCCGTCACTATTTTGTCATCCACATACACCAAGAGTGCCATGACTCCCCCAGAAGGAAAGTGCTTAATAAATAGTGTGTAATTTCCTTAGCTTTGTCTGTATCCTATAGCCAACATAGCTCTTACAAATCTTCCAAACCACGTCCGTGGTGATTGCTTAAGTTCATACAAGGCCTTCTTCAATTTACACACAATACTGGTATTCAGAGTTTTCCCATAGCGTAGTGGAACCTTCATGTAGATTTCTTCCTTTAGATCTCCATACAAGAATGCATTTTTTTTTACATCAAATTATTGTAAGACCCAACCATAATTAGTTGCTAATGCCAATAAAACTCTGGATGTGTTCATCTTTGCAACTGGAGCAAAGGTCTCTAGGTAATCAATTCCATAGGTTTGGGTATACCCTTTGGTAACCAATCGTGCCTTGTATCTTTCTATTGACTCATCTACTCTATACTTAACTGTATACACTCATTTACACCCCACAGGTTTCTTTCTTACTGGTAACTGCACTAACTCCCAAGTTTTGTTCTTTTCTAATGCCTCCATTTCCACATTCATAGCTTGTTTCCATTTTTCATTGTAAAAAACCTCGGATAGGGTGGTAGGAACGATAATGGTATTTAGGTTGACTAAAAAAGCCCTATGTGATGGTAAGAGTTTTTTGAAGGACATAACATGTGCAAGAGAATATAGTGGTTGTTTAGTGCACTCTCTTGTTCCTTTTTTTATGGCTATAGGTAGGTTTTGATCATCATTATTAACATGAAGTTCAGCTTCATTTTGTAAGGAAGAGTTAAAAATTATTACCTCATTCAAAGGCTCTGAGTTGAACTCTTGGATCTGCATAGGTTCCAGGATGGCCATCTTCTTCCTTGTGAACACTTTGCCTTTGTCAAATCTCTTATTTTCAAGAACAGGTCCTGTTTATGGTCTTTCAAGCATGGGTTCATGTGTGGTTTCACGTACAGGTACGACAAGTACAAGATCAAGTTTGGGTATAGATTCAAGTGAATTTATAGGGGTATGGTTGGACATAGATGTGCAAAAAAGGTCTTTAGATACTAGCAGAAATGACAAGTTCAAATCCAACAAAAAATTATCCTTATCTTCCCTTAAATTCTCCCCCTGAAGATAAAGTTGAGTGAAATAAGGCTCTTATTCATGGAATGTGACATCCATTGATATTTATGGAATTTTTTAGATGGAGGATGATAGCACTTATACCCTTTCTAGGTTGTAAAATAACCCACAAAGACACATTTTAGGGTCATTGGGTCAAGTTTCCCCCTGTTTTGACCCATACATGAACAAAAGAAACACATACAAAAATCCTAAGGATAAGGTTATTTGAAGTGTGTAGGTCAGGGTAGAAAGTTGAGAGTATCTCCATCGGGCTCTTGAATCCTAAAACTCAGGTAGGCGAACGATTTATGAGATGGGTGGCTGTGAAAACGGCTTACCCCAAAAGGACTTCGGGACATTTTTCTAGAACATAAAGGCTCAAGTTTTTTCAAGAAGATCATCATTTTTCCTTTCTTCTACCCCATTTTGTTGTGAGATATTGACACAAGATGATTCATGTACAATTCCTTCTTTCGAAAAAAGAGTTAAGGGTTTGGCTAAAATAATCCCTTGCATTATTTGATCTAAATCTCTTGACAGTGACGCCAAACTAATTTTTTTATCATAGAACAAAAATTGGAAAGACAATACTAACATCAAATTTGTATTTGATTAAGAATATTCAAGTAACACAAGTGCAATCATCAATAAAGGAGACAAATCATCTTGCCCCAGAAACATTAGGAATGGCAGATGGACCCCAAATGTCACTGGGAATGAGGTAAAATAGAACAGAGCTGCATTTATTATTAATTGGAAATGGTATGCGTTTGTGTTTAGCAAGCTCACACACTTCACAATGGAAATTTTCAACACTCAGACCTCTAAACAAGGAGGAGAAAATGATTTTAATAATTCTAAAGGATGGATGTTCAAGTCTGTTGTGGTGAAGCCAAATCTTTTTTTATTATTGACTAAAACATATTCTAAACTGAAGGAATGGTGCAATTTGTTCTACATTGGTGTTTCAATGTAGTAAAGACCATCCTATTTCCTAGCACGTTCAATCAGCCTCCCCGAATCCTTGTCCTAAAAAACATAATAATTGTTGTGAAAAATCACAGTGCAGCCTAAGTCTTAAGTGAGTTTGTGTATAGAGACAAGGTTTGTGGATAGTTTAGGGACATGAAGAACATTTTTTAATATCACTAATGGACTAATTTTGACGTCCCCTATGCCTGTAACAGTGGTCAAAGACCCATCAGTAGTGGCTATTTTCTTATTGCTTGGACAAGGAGAATAGGTGAAAATTTTATTGGATATGTGGGTCATATGGTCAGTAGGTCCTGAGTTTAAAATCTAAGAATTGGTAAAGGTTGTACTTGAGGCACTTAGTCCAATTAAAAGAGGAAACTTACCTGAATATGTCGAAGAACAAGTACCTGAAGGCTTCTCAAGGTTGCTAATGAGTGATCTCACCCTCTCAATCTCTTCTTGGTTGAGACTGTCCAGTTCTTGTAATGTTGATGCACCTTGTGACCCTCTAGACTGTTGAGATCGAATATTCTCCATAATTTTGCTCTCTAGGCAATTAAGGCCTCAAGTATTTCAAACAGAAATATCCAGCGATGAAGGCTGGTATCGTTGGTAATGAAGGCCAAATGATTAACAGGGCAAGGCGGAGTAGAAACGTAGAGGTTTCTGAGTGAAGAAGAAACAAAGGCGGTTCTAAGAAAAAACTGTTCTGATACCATGTAGAAAATATTGTATATAGAAAATAATGTATTTTTTCCTTTTTCTAAATGATTACAATGTGGTAGTATATATATGGAATTTAGGGAACAAATGTATACTAATAGTACACTAATCTAGGCCTAGAAAACAAGTTAATCAAGTCCTAGAAAATAAACAGAAGTTAAAGATCTAAAACCAATGATACATGAATCACTGGTCAACCAGCCAACTAGCAAACATGGTACATATCGCAACATATGGGAAAACTACATTAGTTTCCTTTTGTTGATTCTGATTTTGTGCATCATCACACTCTTGAACTTGTGTATACAAATATTCAGGGTCCAGCCCCTATAAATACTATAAATGGTACTAGATACTATCTTCATTTTATTGATGTTTTTTTGAAATATACTTGGATATATCTCTTGCATAGTAAGTCTCAGGAATTTACTGCATTTCTTTAGTTTAAGCACATGGTTGAATTACAATTTGTCACTAAAATCAAAGTTATTCAATCTAATAATGCAAAAGTGCTTAGCATTTTCATCTTATCACTGTCAAGTCATTATGCTCATCAACAGAATGACAATGCTGAGAAGAAGCATAGGCACATAACAGAAGTAGGGCTCACTTTCTTAGCAACTTCTTCACTTCCTCTTCATTACTGGGGCGATGCTTTTTTTATTGCAACACATTTAATAAATTCTCTGCCTACTCCAATTCTAGGTTATTCCTCTCCAATGGAAGTTCTTTTTCAAAATATCCTAATTATCACTCATTTAGAATATTTGGTTGTGCCTGTTATCCTTTTCTCAGGCCATATAACAAGGTCAAGTTTGACTATAAATCTCATCTTTTTGTTTTTCTTGGTTACAGTAACACACATAAGGGGTATAAATGCTTATCTCCATATGGTAAGATATTTATCACTCCTCATGTTGTGTTTGATGAAGTAATCTTTCCTTTTAAGTCTTATCCAGAACTATTTCTTCCTCAGTCCTCTGCTTTCCTACTCAATCTATAACTCCTACTATTCCTGAAATTCCAGATAGTGCCTTGCCTATATCTAGACAACTTGTATCTCATTCTTTACATAAGCATCCTTCTACTACTGATCAGTTTGTTGAGCAAGTTACTATAGTTCCATCAACTCAATCCCCATGTTTTCCATAGACTGCTTCTCAACCTGCTACTATTTCTCCACCTTATAACACCTTTAATAATATGTTAGGCTTGTATAAGGTTACAGAGGTAGTCTAATATTTGCTTGACATGCTGGTGAAGTTTTGTGATAAACTGAGTTAGTTTAGGTATTTTACCACAACACCGAAGGTGGAAAGTGACTTGAAAGGACTCAGATTATGGTTTTAAAGGTTAAGTTAAGGGAAATAAATATGAATAATTTATTTTCAGGTCACAAATGAGTTAAGTAATATGCAATTAAAGTTTGAAGGTAAACTGAGTTCGTTTGGTATTTTTAAGCACACTGAATGAGTGTTTTAATACTGGATGGACTTAGTGCAGATATGAAAAATTATGAAAATGGTGAAATGAGAATTTACATGAATATTAAGATTTATCCTGATACCTTTGGAATTTAGAAAACTTGATTTGGTGAAATCTAAGTGTTCTTAATAGATATAAGTTATTATCTTTTAAGAAGCCAATTTGACTTCTTTTGTCTAATTCTCACGGCAGAGGAAACGAAAAACAGAGAAAAAAGAGAAGAGAAAAAAGGAGAAAAAGAGAAAGAGGAGAAGATAATGGGGAAAAGAAAAGGAAAAACCAAGGCCAAAGTAGGATCATCGCACTCCACAAAG
Organism: Ormosia semicastrata; assembly: GCA_029884595.1. Classification (NCBI taxonomy): domain Eukaryota; kingdom Viridiplantae; phylum Streptophyta; class Magnoliopsida; order Fabales; family Fabaceae; genus Ormosia; species Ormosia semicastrata. The sequence continues at coordinate 118,664,471 of JAQQTO010000063.1, forward strand.
ACGTAGGGATGCTTGATTTCATCCATTTCCCTTTATCTTCATCTTGTCTAATAGGTTTTCTTGATGAGTTGAAAAGTGGGTTTGGATGAATTTAGTGAGCTAGATGCTTGTTTCTTGTTTCTATGGTTGAAGTGGGCCTCTTTTAAACTTGTATGAAGCTTGGCTTATAGTTTTGATCCCTTAGAACCCTTCAATTTTTTACTTGGGTGGTTAGTTGAAAAATGTGTCTTTAGGTTAGTGTTTAATTCTTTAATCCGTGATTAAGAGAGAGTTAAGAGGTTATATATGATTTACAACTAGATTAAAGGCCTTGAAGGATGTTAGAAATCATCTAGGTATTGATTTTTAGGGTTAGAAATCAAGTTATGCAGAAAATCTCGGGTAGGAACTGTCGCGACTGAAAAATCACGGCAGAATAGCAACTTAAAATTAATTAGGAATTGCCACCAATTTTATTTTATTTTTATTAGAAAAAATTAGAAAACCCAAGAAAAATGGTCTTTGAAACCCGATTGGATTCGGAAGTCAGTTATGTGTAAGCAAGGGTGGAAACTTAATCCCACAGCACCCCTAACACACCCGTCCTAAGACGGTACCTTAAGTTAATTATGCAAATTCTTAATAATCCTTGAAAATATTTATTTTAATCTTTTTATAAAAATAAATAAATAAATGAAATCGATAAATAAATTATAAATAATTAAATTTTGGCTTGACGGAATAAGAGTCTCACTCCTACGTATCCTCAGGTGCAATGAGGAACTTAAAGTCACATAGTTCTCTGTAAAATTCTTGTGGGTTAGTTAATTTTAATTTAAAAATAAATCATCAAGCTGTCGCAACTCAAATAATCATAAAAATTATAGAATTAACAGGCTGTCACAACTCAGTTAACCATTTCTTTAAAAAAATATTTGACTCATTATTGTTATTACTTTTTCAAGAAAATGGTTTGATTTTTTGTCCTTTTTAAAAGAATGAATTTTTGAATCATCAAGTTGTCACAACTCAGATAATTACAAAAACTATAGGATCAACAAGCTGTCACAACTCAGTTAATCCTATTTTATTTTTAATTTAAAAAAAGGTTCAATTTCTTTTAATCTTTTTTCTTCATTATTGGTTTTTTCATTTTTTTTTTGTTTGCAGCCAATGAGTCTTTAATCCAAGCCCATTTCTAAAAAAATAAAATAAAATAAAACAAAACAAAAAAATGAAAAAAGTGAAAGAACAAAAAAAAATAGTCAACCGCTTACGAAATAAGGGGATCAAAAGAAAAAAAGGAGGTTTTGAAATGGTTGCAGGTGAAGAAGGTAAAATCCAGCGGTTAGGCGGCGCACGGGTCTGGTATGAACGGTGGGGCGGTGCGGTGTAGTGTTGGGCTTTGAGCGGCGACGCGCGGTGATCTACGATTCAGTGCTTAGCTAGATCTGGCGTGGGTCGCGGTGGTTTGGTACTTGGCCGGATCTGAGATTTGGTCGTGGTGGAGGTGCAAATGGAGGGGGTTACGGTGGCTTGGGTGTTGGATGGAGCTGCGACACAGATTAATGGTGGAAGACGGTTTGAGGCGCGATGGTGACGTTATGGCAGAGACGCAGTGATTGCGCCTTGGGAAGAACTAGGTCGTGGTGGTGAGACGCGGCTATGGCGATGAAGGGCGCAGAACAGAGACGAATGCGTGGCTGCTCTGTTTGCTTTCACGGTTTGATGGTGGTAATGACTATGGTGGCTTGGTTGGGCAAGAAAATGTGAAGGGTGGTAATGGTGGTTGTGGTTTGGGTGGTTGATCACAGTTGTTTATTTGGCAAAGATGGTGTTTGTGGTTATAAGGTGAAGATGAAGGCTTGATAGTGGTGGTTATGGAGGGTAATCTTTGGTGGAGTCACGTTGAGGTGAAGAAAATGGTGGGGGTCATGGGTGGTAGAGGCTATATTTTTTTTGTATGAAGGTAGTGAAGTGAGGGGCTTTTGGCAGAGATTGCTGTGAGGAAGGCTACGTGAAAAAAAATTAAGGGCTAGGACTGCACTAGGCAGAAATGTGTATGTGTAAAGTCTCAAGGCTGAAAGCAAGTCAGGTTCTAAGTCTTTTTTGTGTGTGGATTAGGTGTTTTTATAAGAGGGGATTAGGTTGAAAAGTTTGAGTTAAAATGTGATTAGGAGTTTGTTTAAGATAAGTGATGGGTTTAGGATAAGTGATGAAGTCTATTGAGGATGAGTTATGGTTGGTTTAAGATATGTTTGCTTAGGATGAGTTTAAGTGTTAAGATAACTGATGGGATTTGTTTAGGATAAGTGCTGGCATATGGGTTGTGGGTTAATGGGTTGGATCATGGGTTATGGGCTAATGGGCTAATGGGTTGGATAGTGAGCCACTAAGTGAAAATGAGTCTCTTTTTTCTTTTTTCTTTTTTCTTTTTACAAAATGTCCCGGACAAAATTGAGTATTCACAGTTGCCCCTCTTTACTTGTTTCTTACTAGATAAAAAGAATAATCGTAGTTTTTCATTTTATCATGGTAAGGAACGAGTAAATACATGAACTCGAATTTTGTTTGGGAGCAATAAAAACAAAACAATGCAAAGAGCGATGCGCTCAATGATAGAAATTTAAATGACAGGGAGCCGATGCGCTCAAACGTAAAAGACAAGAGCCGATACACTCAAAAATAAATGTCAAGAAATTAAAATGTATGGAGCTGATGTGCTAAAAAATTGACAGGAATTTAAAATGCATGGTGCTGATGTGCTCAAAAGAAATAAAAGACAATGGGCAACTGAGTCCCAAAATTTAAATGACAATGGGCAACTGAGTCCCGGAATTTAAATGACAATGGGTAACTGGGTCTCGAAATTTAAAAGACAATGGGCAACTGAGTCCCAGAATTTGACAATGGGCAACTGAGTCCCAGAATTTAAATGACAATGGGCAACTGAGTCCCAAAATTTAAATGACAATGGGCAATCGAGTCCCGGAATTTAAATGACAATGGGCAACTTAGTCCCGGAATTTTTAAAAGATAATGGGCAACTGAGTCCCGAAATTTAAATGACAATGGCGACTGAGTCCCAGAATTTAAACGACAATGGGCGACTGAGTCCCGGAATTTAAAAGACAATAGGCAACTGAGTCCCGAAATTTAAAAGACAATGGGCAACTGAGTCCCGAAATTCAAATGATAATGGGCAACTGAATCCCGAAATTTAAATAACAATAGGCAACTGAGTTCCAAAATTTAAAAGATAATGGGCAACTGAATCCCGAAATTTAAATAACAATGGGCAACTGAGTCCCGAAATTTAAATGACAATGAGCAACTGCATCCCGAAATTTAAAAGATAATGGGCAATTGAGTCCCGAAATTCAAATAACAATGAGCAACTGTGGCCCAAAAGACAAATTTTAAAGGTAATGGGCATCTTGACTCAAAAAAACTTTCTTTTTCTTTTATTATTTTTTCTCTCCTTTTCCCTCTTTTTTTTTTTCTCTCTTTTTTTTTTTTTCCTCTTTTTTCTTCTCTTTTTTTTCTTTTTTATTTTCTTCTCTTTTTTCTTTTTTCCTTTCTCTTTTCTCTTCTCTTTTTTTCTTTTCTTTTTTTTCCTTTCTCTTTTCTTTTTTTCTTCATTTTTTCTTCATTTTTTCTTTTTTATTTTTCTCTCTCTTTTTCTCTATTCTTTTTTTTTTTTTCCTTTCTCTTTCCTTTATTCTTTCCTTTTTTATTTTTTCTTATTTTTTAAATTTTATTTTTAAAAAAATCATTTGAACCAAGGACGACTTTGGAAAGCTTTGACCAATCAAACTCCTCGTTCACGACCTTTAGGCCATTGGACCTGATAACTTTGGTCCCCATCCTTTCTTTCCTTTTTCTTCTTCTTTCTCTTTCCTTGTTTGCCACTCTCAACTCTCCTTTTGAGAAATGAAATAATCATCTCTTGTCATGAACCCTTGTTTGGCTGAATCCTTGAGAGAAAATTTTACTCTAGTATTTAACTTTGTCCCTCATCTAATTGATTCCCTGCAACTGCTTGATTACTCATATCTTCTCTTTAATCCTTTAAAAATTTACCCCAGTATGGCCAATTGAACAAAAGTGCCCCAGTTTGGTGAACTTTTCAAGGGGCTTCAAGCCATCTTCCTATTTATTTGCCCCAGCTTTTGCTTAAACCGCCCTTTCGGGTTTCCAGTCTTACGGGCTCTTTTCCCTTTTTGTTTAGGTACCTCTTATTTATTGATTATCTCTTGAGATATCATTTTTCCCTTTAATTGGAACTTCTAAGTTCTTTTCGATCTGAATTGTTCATCAGGGGATTGCCATCGGATGATCAAATCATAATGTTGTACTCATATTCACCTTACCTGAAGCATTACGTAATAGATAGACATGGATTCAAAAATACAACAGAACAGGAATTGACTAAGTGAACAACTTCTAGATTAGTCTTGGAAGTTTGACTACACAAAAGGGTATATATGAAAAAAGACACAAACGATGGTATGAGATTCAAAAAGGTGTTGACCAAATATGAATTGGTTTGATCCTCATGAAAACGATCTTTAGTTGCTCGCTAGATATTATGACCAAAGATTTTCTTCTGCTGAATAAGGCTAACACTCGCCGTAGTGACCTAAAAAAATTACCCAGTGTAGGTCAAATTGAATCAAGAAAAAGAAAATTTGCCTCAGTTTAGAGTCAAATCGAGCAAGGTAGAAACTTGTCCTAGCGTAAGGCCAAATTGAATCGAAGAGAAATTTGCCCCAGTTTAGGATTGAATTGAATAGGATAGAAACTCACCCTAGTGACTAAAAGATTTACCCCGGTGTAAGACTGGCGAGTACCTCCTCCTCCTCTTTTCCTTTTTTTTTTTAGGAGCAATAAACTAGATACTTGGATGAGTATAACATTTGTCTCAAAATTAAAGTTAACGAAAATGACAACAACTCTTCATTGATCAGAATGGACTTTTTGAGGCTTGTAACACGGCCAAGGCTAGGGTTTATGAAAGGAAAGATATAAGGCTCAAACAAGTGTTTAAGGGTTGAATGGGACTAAGGATCCTTGCACTTTCAAAAATTGAACTTTGTCAACTGCTTTCGCACTTTTAAACATACTTTTCTCTTATTGTTCTCCATTTCTCCCCCATTTCATTTCATTTTCTTTCATCCCCCTTTGTCATGACCCATTTCATTTCACTTTCTTTCTTCATTTTTTCTTTCTTTTTTTTTGTTTCGTTTTTTCTTCTTCCTTTTTTTTAAAGTTTTTTTTATCATTTTTTTTACTCCTTACCCCTTTCACCTTTTCTTCCTCTTCCATTATGCTTCAAAATAGTCACCATAACAATCAACCTTTGCTTTATGCTATCCCCTAGTGTAGGGGTGATCCTTATCCAGAGTTTATTAAAGAAATTTTCAAGCTCAAAAGGGGCAACAAGGGATGAAGATGATAAAATTTTGTAAAGATAGAGAAAAAAGGTCAGTCTTTATTTTCAAATCATGATTATTATTTTTTTCAAAACTTTAATTTTGAGATAAAAAGATAGTGCACACCAAGTGATTACTTCTTTGCCCTTTTTTTTTATTTTTTTTATTTTTCATTTTTCTCTTTTTTTGTTGTTGCAAAAGGCACTTGCAGACGTGAACCTTATTGACATATACCAAACTGAGAATTGCCAAGAGTTAGCGTTCAAAGGGATCCAAATACAAGGAAAACACTTTGAAGAAATGAAAGCGAATAAATGTCAAGAAAGACAACGTGATGAAAATGAAAGGAAACAAGATATCCATGCAAATTCATTATACTAATGGTTCAAGAAAGTTATCATAAGTTCAAAACCCAAATGATTTTATTAATCGAACAAGCATATGGTTGGTACAATTAAACCATCATTTCATGGTAATTACTTAATAAACAAATCAGAATACCAGTCACTTAGAAATTCCCCAGTGTTGGAGGACTCTAAGGTATTATTTACTTTCAACGGTTACAAAATAAACCACCACTAAGTTGAACTTTCTGAGGTTTCCTTGATCAACCATTCTAAGCATTTACCACATTCCTTCCACCATGATTATGAATTGGGTTATTGACAATACCGAGTCCAGCCTCCTCTTGGATATCAAGCTTCCCATAAGCAATTAGTTTCCTCACTGCTGTCTTAAAAGCTTCACAGTCTTCAATGGAATGCCCAGAAACATCTATGTGAAATTGACAAGTCAAATTTGGGTTATGCCAACTTGGGAACGGTGACTCCATGGGGTGCACAGGACTCCTCGAAATTAAATAGGCATCATAGAGCCTTTGGAATAACTCTGCATTCGAAATAGACAATCTTGGGAAAGGAGGTAGGCCTTGGGGACGAAAATGACCTTGATTTTAGAAGTTTGGCCGAGGTTGTGGGTAATTTTGTAGAGGTGTAGATGGATATTGGTTATAGGTTGGGCGGGTTGGTATATATGGTTGTGGTGTGGGAACATTATTGATGTGGAACTGTGGGATTTGAGGTGTATTTGTAGGTGGAGCAGTTAGACCAGGTAGATGAGAAGACGCAAGTGTCTGATAGGAAGTGTAGAGGTTTGGGTTATATGGAGGGGCTCGATAAGCAGGGTAAGACAGTGGATAGAGGGGTTGTGAAGGTTGTTGATTTTGCAGATAGCTCACTTCTAGCTCATTTTTCTTAGTGGGAAACCCTTTCTTGAAACTATCTTCATTATTGCCAATTGGCAATTTGCCAGCCTTTACCAGAATTTCAATCCTCTCTCCAACAGCAATTAATTCAGCAAAGTCTTGGTAAGCAGCACCTACCATTGTCCCAACATAGGGAGCTCCTAAAGTCCCCAAGAAGTATGAGCACATTTCCGTCAAGTTAATAGCAATTGCACTTGAGCTGCGAGAGTTCTCCACCTCTGGGCATATTGCTTGAATGTCTCCTCATTTTTCTTCTGTAGTGTTCTCAACTGCTTTTGGGTTAGGGCTGTATCCAAATTAAACCGATACTGTGTCATAAACAAATTCGCCCAGTCATCCCAAAAGGAGATTTTCGAAAGGTCCTATTGGATACACCATTCCAAAGTAGGCCTAGTCAAACTTTCATGAAAGAAGCTAACGAGAAACTTCCAGTCCTTAGACCAAATGGACATTTTGGTAATGTAAGTTTTTAGATGGAAAAAGGGGTTAGTGCTCCCATCATACTTGACAAATTCTGGGATTTTAAAATCCTTAGGGATGATGATGTTAGCAGTAGGGCATAATTCTTCTATCCCAAGGGGACCGTAGGTGCTAGGACCCTTGATCGCCTTGATTTGCTCCTCCATCTTTTCCATCCACTCTTCTTTCATCTTAACATTCTGAACAATTGCGTACCCAATACCAGCAGGAAATCCAATTGGCATTGGGATGGATATACGTGGTGGTTCCCACGTGAACTCAGTGTTACCATGGACCTCATTTCTAGTACCTTCCAATGAATGATATCCTTCTCCGATAGGAATCACTACTGATGCAGTGTTTGAGGTTCCTCCCATAGAAGGTATCTCAATAGTGACCCCTGGGTTGTCCTCATAGAAGTGATATTCAGTGGGTACGAATGTGCCCTAGTTACTCCCGTACCTCCAGCTGCTCCCATCAAGGTGAGGGTCTCCCTCATGGCTAACAACATTTCCTCCATTCTTCTTTGAGATCCTATCATCTCATTCATCCTTCCTTTCACTTCATCCACTTCCAAACTTAGGTTCCTGCCTTCATTTTCAGCTGCCATCGCTGCAAGCAACTTTGTTCGAGGCCTTGTATTGTGAACACGAGTTTGATTGGTGTCTTCTTTCCTTAGTCGTGCAATGGTTCCTTGAAAACGATAACATCATACAAGGAATAAGATGAAATGAATGAGATTATTGTCATGGATAAGATGAAATGAATGAAATAAAAACATTTTTTTAAATGCATGGAATGCATGATTTATTTTTCTATATTTTTTTTAGAATGCTAAAGATGCCATGAAAATGCATGATTTTTTTTATGAGAATGCATGATTTATTTTTTATTTTTATTTTTATTTTTTAAATGCAAGGATGCCATGAAAATGCATGATTTTTTATTTTTTAAGAATGTTAGGAAAGACTTAAAAATGCAAGATAATATATTTTTTTAATTTTTTTTAATGTAAGAATGGATGGCATGAGGAAAGAAGAAGTATGCTCCCTTTGTGTCCTAATGAGATTGCCTTAAACTTGGGACTTTCTATCCTAAAGATCTAAGAGTCCTTCTGATCCGTCAGAACTTTCATTGGGTGACTCTTCTATTCTAAAGGTCTCTAGAGCTAAGTCCTATTTCAGAATGTTGACCACAAACAGTGGGTAAACCACTAGGTGTGGGACATTCGCAAAAAAGGCACACTCTAGATGAGATTTTCGCGATAACTAAACATGATGTACATCCAAAATGGCTATCACTACGCAACCTCTGCCTAACTTAGGCTTCACTCAGACCCGGTTATAGGGCCCCACTCGAATGTGCGTGTTATATGTGAAGGTGCGGTGGGTGTAGGGAGCATACAAACATTTGCAATTCTAAAAATTACCCATATCCTGCAAAACAAAGTAAACACAAAACAAACTACAAAAGTTTTCTACCCTAAGGTTTACATAATAAAGACAACTTAAAATCGCGGCGAAATAGCAACTTAAAATTAATTAGGAGTCGCCACCAATTTTATTTTATTTTTATTAAAAAAATTGGAAAACCCAAGAAAAATGGTCTTTGAAACCAGATTGGATTCTAAAGTCAGTTATGTGTAAGGAAAGGTGAAAACTTAATCTCATAGCACCCCTAACACACCCGTCCTAAGACGGTACCTTAAGTTAATTATGCAAATTCTTAATAATCCTTGAAAATATTTATTTTACCCCTTTTATAAAAATAAATAAATAAATAAATGAAATCGACAAATAAATTATAAAAAATTAAATTTTGGCTTGACGGAATAAGAGTCCCGCTCCTACGTATTCTCAGGTGCAATAAGGAATTCAAAGTCACGTAGTTCTCTATAAAATTCTTGTGGGTTGGTTGATTTTAATTTAAAAATGAATCATCAACCTGTCGCAACTCAGATGATCATAAAAATTATAAGATTAACAAGCTGTCACAACTCAGTTAATCCTTTCTTTAAAAAAATATTTGACTCATTATTGTTATTACTTTTTCAAGAAAATGGTTCTATATTTTGTCCTTTTAAAAAAATGAATTTTTGAATCATCAAGTTGTCACAACTCAGATGATTACAAAAACTATAGGATCAACAAGCTGTCACAACTTAGTTAATCCTGTTTTATTTTTAATTTAAAAAAATGTTCCATTTTTTTAATCTTTTTTCTTCATTATTGGTTTTTTCATTTTTTTGTTTGCAACTAATGAGTCTTTAATCCAAGCCCATTTCTAAAAAAAAATAAAAAAAATAAAAAAATTGAAAGAACCAAACAAAAAAAAAGTCAACCGCTTACGAAATAAGGGGATCAAAAGAAAAAAAAAGGAGGTTTTGAAATGGTTGCAGGTGAAGAAGGTAAAATCCAGCGGTTGGGCAGCGCACAGGTCTGGTACGAACGGTGGGGCGGTGCGGTGGTGCTGGGCTTCGAGCGGTGACGCGCGGTGGTCTACAATTCAATGCTTAGCCAGATCTGGCATGCGTCGCGGCGGTTTGGTACTTGGCCGGATCTGAGATTTGGCCATGGTGGAGGCACAAACGGAGGGGGTTACGGTGGCTTAGGTGTTGGATGGAGCTGCAGCGCAGATTAATGGTGGAAGACGGTTTGAGGTGCGATGATGACGTTATGGCAGAGACGCAGTGATGGCGCCTTGGGAAGAACTGGGTCGTGGTGGTGAGATGCGGCTATGGCGGTGAAGGGCGCAGAATAGAGACGAGTGCGTGGCTGCTCTGTTTGCTTTCATGGTTTGATGGTGGTAATGACTATGGTGGCTTGGTTGGGCACGAAAAGGTGAAGGGTGGTAATGGTGGTTGTGGTTTGGGTGGTTGATCACAGTTGTTTATTTGGAAAGGATGGTGTTTGTGGTTATAAGGTGAAGATAAAGGCTTGATAGTGGTGGTTATGGAGGGTAATGCTGGTGGAGTCACGTTGAGGTGAAGAAAATGGTAGGGGTCGTGGGTGGCGGAGGCTATATTTTGTTTGTATGAAGGTAGTGAAGTGAGGGGCTTTTGGCAAAGATTGCTATGAGGAAGGCTACGTGAAAAAAAAATTAAGGGCTAGGACTGCACTAGGCAGAAGTGTGTATGTGTAAAGTCTCAAGGCTAAAAACAAGTCAGGTTATGAGTCTTTTCTGTGTGTGGGTTAGGTGTTTTTATAAGAGGGGATTAGGTTGAAGAGTTTGAGTTAAAATGTGATTAGGAGTTTGTTTAGGATAAGTGATGGGTTTAGGATAAGTGATGAAGTCTATTGAGGATGAGTTATGGTTGGTTTAGGATATGTTTGCTTAGGATGAGTTTAAGTGTTAGGATAATTGATGGGGTTTGTTTAGGATAAGTGCTGACATATGAGTTGTGGGTTAATGGGTTGGATCATGGGTTATAGGTTAATGAGTTGGTTTATGGGTTAATAGGCTAATGGGTTGGATAGTGAGCAACTAAGTGAAAATGAGTCTTTTTTTTTTCACAAAATGTCCCGGACAAAATTAGATGTTCACTGGAACCAAGTTATGCAGAAAACCAATCCTGACAGCCCGTAGTGTTTGTAGCATAACTTGAGTTGTAATCATTTATTGCATTTGAAAGTTAAGATACAAGACTTCATGCAGTAAAAATTTCATATGTTTAGGTCAACCCAAGTAGCACCAGTTTTGGTTTGAATCCAAGACCAATTTTGCAGAAACAGACAAGCTGGCACTTAGTAAACCAGATTGCATAACTTTTTGCTCTGAAGTTGTAATTATATGAGACCAGTGATATTTCAAAGCTAACATGTAAGGCTATAAGAGATAAAAATTTCATAATTTTTGCACTCTTCATTAGTTCCCAGTTTCAGTTTAAAAGTAAGGTCAAATTTAGGTAAAACAACTAGTCCCCTGTTTCAGCTTCTACTTTTTGTTGGATAACTTTAGCCACACTTAGTCAAATGAAATGATGTTTATTTCATTTGAAAGATATAGGGTAAGGCTATTTGCCTATAAAATTTTAGAATTTTTACAGTTAGAATGTACATTTGGTCCATTCTTAAAAATCAACATTTTTAGGCAAAAATTGAGGTATTTTGTGATGGTTTGAGCCCTAGGAACACTGGTAGCTCATTTAATAGTTAAAGTTGAGTTATGGAAGTGTAATAAGAGTGTGTTTTCTATTTTATAGATAAGATCCCTTATTTATGCCTTTTTAAGAGTGTTGAGACACTAGTAGGAGAATTTCTTAGAGAGAAAGATCATCTTGCATACAAGGGAAAGTAAGGAGATTATGTACATCTATTAGATATGGATTGCCTTAGGTAAGTGTCTAGTCCCTTGAACAATATAGTGTTGCATTATATATCACTTAAGAAGTGATGAAAAGGTCAAAAACTAGATATAAGTATGTAAGTTTGTTTAGCAATAGTAGAGTGCCATAATGCATGACGTGCTCTCATAGAGTTGAGGTAGAGCTAGTAATGCAAGAATAGAAAGTATACTAAGTTTGTTTGGCAATAGTAGAGTGTCATAATACATGAAGTGCTCTCATAAAGTTGAGGTAGAGCTAGTAGTGCAAGGACAAACTTGGTATAGAGCTTATATGGTGGTTATGTGAGAGTTAAACATAGCACCACATTTTTCACACACTTGCTATTCCCAAGTATTTGTAACTTTATGTGATATGCACAAATAAGGACTAGTCCTAGATTCTCGTAATGAAGGCTATAAGGTCAGGGTTACTAGTGTAGTGTTATGGACAGATTCCACTCACTACAAGGTAGGTTAATGAGGTAACATACTCCCTCCCTACCTGGTAGGTTAAGGAGGTAACAGATTCCCTCCCTACCTAGTAAAATACAAGGAACCGGGCATTGCATCTACACTATCACAAGGCATTGCATAAGCATAACCATACATCATAACATAAAGCATTGCATTTTCTAGAGAACTGTATGAGCGATTGTCTTATCTTACAAATGAGTTAGTTCAAAATTATGTTTGCTTGGGAACATTACATAGAGAGAAAATGTGATTGTTCCTTGAGTAGTGAGTAGTAGTTTGATTGCTAGTTACAAATTTGTTTATAATGTTTATGGGTTATTTATTCTTGTGAATATTATAACTACTGGTATTGGTACACTTATATTGAGAATTGTGAATTTTCACCCTATGTGTTGCCATGTAAATCCATGTAGAAGCTCTTCAAAAGGCTAAAAGAAGAAGAATGAAGACTAGTGTAGTTATTTTTATGTTCAATAGACAAATTTTGTATATTTGCTTTAAGTTTGTAAAGAGAGTTATGTATTATATTATGTTACTTGAGACAAAGTTGTATGTATATAAGAGTATGTATATTTCTGCAAGGCTCTCCATAATGATTTATTTCTATAAATGTTATGAGTTATATTAATGTTTAAGTTAGAAGTAGCATAACTAATACTGCTTATCCAGGTATATGTCAGATATACTAGGATTTCGATATTAAGATGTTACACACCTCATAATACTGCTACTTATAACAATCACTTTATGATTACTAGGGCCAAGGCTGGAGTTTACAAACTTAAAGTTAAGTTTATCAGGATGCTCTTGAACTACCTTCGGTGGCTCAGACACTATTTGATCCATACAGGAAGCAGCCTATGACTGATGAATATGCAGCCTTGATAAGGAACAAGACTTAGCACTTTGTTGAGTTGCCTCCTAATAAGCTTGATTTAGGAGGCAAATGGGTTTTTTGAGTCAAGTATAATGCAGATGGCTCACTTTAGAAGTACAAAGCAAGGCTTGTTGCCAATGGATTCAATCAAAGACCTGGTTTTGATTATAGTGAAACATTCAGTCTAGTTGTCAAACCAACTTCTATTCAAATAGTGCTGACTTTGGCCTTGAGTAGAGGTTGGCCAATTCGTCAATTGTACGTCAACAATGCATTCTTGAATAAAGATCTGCAATAGGAGGTCTACATGACTCAACCTCAAGGATGCAAGCTAGATAAGGCACTATAAGGTCTTAAGCAGGCTCCCCATGTCTGGTTTCTGAAGTTATTTAGTGCTCTCCATTCCTTAGGTTTCACTGCCACTAAGAGTGATATCTCATTATTTACGAAGTTCACTTCCTCTTCTACTCTATTTGTTATTGTCTATATTGATGATATAATCATCACAGGGAGCTCTTAGTCTGAAATCACTGCCCTTTTCAAGACACTACATTCCTCTTTTGCTATTAAGGATTTAGGTCCTTCGCATTACTTCCTTGGTATTGAAGTCAAACACACCAAGGAAGGTGGCTTGCTTCTTTCTTAGACCAAGTACATTCATGATTTGCTGCAAAAAGCTAAAATGGCAAATTGCAAACCATATCTCACTCCTACGCCTACTAATCTTAAGCTCTCATTTGCTGGAACTCCTTTTTCTAATCCTAGTTTATACAGATCTATAGTTGGTAGTTTGCAGTATATTACTATTACCAAACCTAAATTGAGCTATTGTGTTAATAGGGTTTGTTAGTTCATCCAGGACCCTCTAGATTCTCACTAGAAGGTTGTCAAACTCATTCTCATATACTTGAATGCTACTTTTACCTATCAACTTCTTCTTCAGAGGTCTCCTCATTTGGAACTTATTGATTTCAGTGATTCTGATCAGGGTTCAGACCTTGATGATAAAAACTCCACCTCAAGTTATTGTGTTTACTTAGGTTCTAATTTCCTGGTCTTCTAAGAAGCAACATGCTCTTTCTTGATTAGCACTAAAGCTGAGTATCGCAGCTTGGCTTCTTTGGTTGCTGAACTCACATGGATCCAAGCTCTCCTCAGTGAATTGCACATTTCTATTTTTCATCCACCAAAGGTCTATTGTGACAATCTTAGTGCTGCTCTATTAGCTACAAACCCCATTCTCCATTCTTGGACAAAGCATTTTGAATTGGACCTCTACTTCGTTAGAAAGAAAGTTATTCAAAAGCATATATTCATTAGTCATATTCCATCTCATAAGCGTGTCGCTGGTGTGCTCACCAAGGTTGTTTCTAGCTCTCAATTTAATAATTTTAGGACCAAACTCAGAGTTGAGGATTCACAACTACTAAGTTTGAGAGGTAATGTAAAAGATAAAGGATAAGTAACTAATTATAACAGTTAAGATAATTAGAAAAGCAGTTACAAATTTAGTTATGACAGTTGGAGTGAGTTATTATTCTGTTATGAGAAAGTATTTAAATGTATAACATAGTGTATAATATCATTGACTAATATTCAATCATATTCATATCAGTTTTCTCTCAAACATTTTTCTTTCTTTTATTTCATTTTCTCTGTCTTTCTTTCATTTTCTTTTTCTCTTCAGCCTGGCCTGATACCTTACACTAGAAGATAAGAGTGGATTATATAACTATATAGATATAGATGCTTTCATCTAATACTTGTAGTTCAACATAGCCGTTAGAAGTGATGATCACATATTTGATACATTAATAAGCATTCATTTTTAGTCATTTACACTCTCCATGTACTTAATCGATTGAGTTTGATTATGTTTTGTAAGTTTGGACTCAAATTGGACTTACTTGAATTTTTTAGCATAACTTATGTCTTACATTATTTCTGTATTTAGATTATATCTTGGGATGTAGATAGCCAAATGAGGTGAATCTAGTAGAATTTTAAAAATAAGAGAGAGCTCTATAACTTTCATGAAGACCTCAAAGGCCCAATCACACGAGTAGATAACTCAAATTGGGGTTGAAGCAAGAACTAGAGTGTTGTTCCTGATAGCTTAACCTATATGTAATGTTCATGCCAAATTTCAGACTAGAGGTTGTTAAATGGGTTGAAATTTTGATGCTGAATAGTTGAGACCTATATCTACAACTTTCATGTTTAACACTTTTCTAGAATCTGAGGCCTAATGGGTGATATTGAGCTTGCAATTCAGAACAGAGGAGCTGTGATTGGGCCTGAGTAGTGTGCAGTAATTTGAACTTATCTGGAGTTATAGAAATGATATTGGACTCAAACTAAAGCCATTTGAAAGCTAAGATCTAGGCCTACAACTTTTATGAAGATCATAATTGCTCATTCTAAAGCATTCAATGACTTCAGATCTAAATGATTTCAGAGACAAGGAATCTCCATAATTTTTCACTCACCAAAAGTCATTTGGCATTTTCCACTCATTTTCCACTCATCCACTCACTAATGACTCAGCCCCCTTGTCATTTTGCATCTCTAATCCTCTATAAAAGGAGGCCTTAGCAGATCATTGAGGGTGTTAGGTGTTAGGTACCAAAATGATGCTAGTTTATTACTAAGTTTTCTTGTAGTAATTTTCCTTTGTTCTAAATTGAAGTCATGTTCTTCTTCTTCTTCTTCTCTCTTTCTTTCTTCTTATCTATGAGTAACTAAGTTTCATTTTGCTTGGGTGAAAGAGTGAAGCTCTTGGTAATAAAATAAGGTTAGATTAATTTCTCTTTTGTGCTTAAATGATATTTTCAAGTGATCATTATACATATTATATTTTGTTTCCAATTAATTTAAAAACCCTCCTTGTAAAGTGGAGTTCTTGATTTGTTGTAAACAAGAGATTGGCACAATGAATGCTTTAACCCATTTACAAGTGGTGGTGCTAGAAACTCTCCTTATAAAGTGGAGATCTTGATTTGTTGTAGACAAGATTTTGGCACAATGAATGCTTGATCCCATTTATGAGTGGTGATGTTAATAAATGATTAAAGGAATCATAATATAATTACGTATATAATTTTTAATGAACTTTGAATGTTATATTTTCCTATTGGAACCTCCGTTATGTGTGGATTCTAATTGAGTTATAAAAGAATTAATCTTGTCCTTAATTTATTTACCAAGAGTGGATCTCCTAACCCAAGTAATTCCTTTTTACTTGTGAACAATTTTATTTATCATCTTTATTGTTGTAACAAAATATTTATTTTACTTTAATTAATTTTTCTTCATCAAGTCTCTGTAGTTCGACCTCGGACTCACCGAGAATTTATTACTTGAGATAACCTGCACTTGGGTTTACAACTTTTAATCCGCATCAAGAAGCATGACCAAAATATCTAAAATAACCTGACAATCACGTGCCATTCTCATCGCGCAAAAGATAACCAACATAATCTTCAGTTTGTCTTTCTTAAAGGAAGGGATCTCAATTATTAATGAAAAAATCAACTATTAATATTATAATAAAATATATGTACATGCATAATGAATTATAAGTAGGGATGACAATGGGGCTAGACGGGGTGGGAAGTACTACCCGCTCTCGCTCCTGCCCCCGTCACAGGTATTTACTTGTGATCTTCACGGCTAGGTAGGTGTTAGACCATTTGTGTACCGTAAGTGCACGGGTCATTCAAGTAATACATATACAGAATAAGAGATCGTTCTCACAAGGATATTGGCTTCCAAAGCTAAGTATCAACTAATAACTTAACTAATTCTATTCAAGAACATAAAAATAAAGAAATTGTAAATAAACTAAATCTAAACTATAAAGCAATAAATATAATGGTTTAGAGATCTAGGAAATCTTTTTTCACTTCCTATTTCATACTAATGACATGAAATCCTTACAAGCAACATCAATGAATTGTTAAGTTAGCTTGAGAATCTGATTTAGTTAAAAGTCTATGTCTAAGTCAATCAGTCATAGTTTCATTTACCTAATTCACTATGTTTCCATGAGAACTAGTACAAACTCCACTAATGAACAATCTATTCTCAAACACCCGCTATACATGGCTAAAAGGTATATTTCTATCCAGTTAGTGAATCAACTTATCCAAGTTAATTGAATTCATCGAACATGCATCAACCATATGTTAGATCTAAAATCCAAATTCTTATATCTAGGTTCATCAGATTTCATCAAATCACTCAAAAGCTGATCAAACCTTCAAAAACATTAAGAACCATATGATTGAACATAACTAAACATCAATATATACACAAAACATTACAAACTCATTAATATTCATACAAGGATTCAAAGTATCCCTAAATACAACTCAGCTAATCATTGAACACGAAATTACAACACAAAAACAGTGCTCAAAAGATAAGGAAGAGAAGGGAAAGCATAAGGAGAAAGGAAGAAACTCATGGATATCATCTTTGTAGCTTGAATATCCTTCCATGAAGAAGATGGCCTCCAACCTTGGCTCCCCTAGCCCTCCTCAGCCTCCAAAACATTAGTTCCAGCCGCAGCTTCTCTAAACTAAGTAAAACTTTAACCTAAAATCTAATAAAATAATATTTATAGGCACAGAAAAATATGGAATGTCGTGGCATTTATTGTTCTATGTTGTGGCGCACGTACATTTAGGTCACCTACGCCTGAGGCGTCCACTCTTAATGTCGCAGTGCTCTAACCTCAGGTCTTTTCTACTAATGCAGGGGATGCCCACGTCGCGGTGTTGCCTGCTGAGATGTAGATTTGGCTTCCTCTTCCACTTTTAGCTCAAATACTCCATATATCATCTTGTTTGGAGCCCTTCCTAATAAAGAGAAATCACCAAATTAATAACAAATACAAATTCACTCAATCACGTATCAAACAAGCACAATTTGCTCAATATCACATAGAAAGGTATCTAGATTTGAATATGACAAATATAAGCTTAAAACCTTCCAAACATGCATTATAAACAAGAACTAAGCATTCTTTAAAGCATAGAGATAGGGCATCAATAACTATATTTTATGGAGTTATCACACCCCTAAACTTAAATTTTGCTAGTCCTCGAGCAAAACAAAGTATGATTAAGTACGCAAGCTTAACAATTCATTTCAAACATTCATTCAGCATCTAACAAAATTTTAATTTTCTTTTCCTTTTTAAATTACAACTAGTGTGTAATGATTGCATCAGTTCTTAAAAGGTGCAAATGCCTCAAAATCAGCTCCACACATATACAATCCTTCATATGCTAACAAGCTAGCTTCCTTTCATGCAATTCACTCTTTTCACAAACATGAAAGATAAACTTATCTTAGTCAAGTCATGCACATCTGGATAAGTTTATAAGCCTACATGCATATGAATCATAGAATCCACAAAATTGTAATCTGACTCTCTCTACTAATGTAAATCACACAAAATTAAGGATCAAAAGGGACTTAATTAGCTTATAATGTAAAGTCAAGGGTAATGGGTTAAAGAATAGAAAGGATAAGATATAACACAAACATTGAGAAACATAAACATATTATTCTAAGTCATGAGCCACTAACTGATATTAGTAAGGTATTCAACAGTGTAAGTAGAAAACTTACCAGAACTATTTCGATGCTTTTCGTACTTTTCTTATCTTATGATTTGCTTTTCTTTTGATTTCTTTATTTTTATTTTTATAATTTTATAAAGCAAAAACTTCTTTTTTTTTACTGCATCTGATTCCTTCAGGCTCATTTTATATTGAATATTCATTAACAACCCTAATCAATATACTCACTTCAAGAAATAATATATTATGTACTCAACAAACAATGAAGGTAGGAAGAAAATGCAATGCTTTCACATGCATTAGAATAGTTAATAGGTTAATGAACACAATGATGGTGAAAAACATATAAGGCCAAACAATTATAAGGCTTCAAAAGGAACCTATGATAAAATCATTTAGGGTAAGTTCGAAAGGCTCAATCGGTCCAAAAATGCCCTAATCATTTCCTCAATCATGCACAACCTAGGATTTTGCCTCAAGAGAGTTCAAAAACAATTTCTAGAATAATTGAAATCTCTACATATACATCCATAAACATTCTCTACACATGCACTCTTATCATTTTCAAAGTTACACTTGCATCTAAGTAAAATATAAATCATGCATAAAAAATAACTAAAGTGTTTCACATACGTCAATATCACAAATGGTTTCATTGAAAAATGAGCAAATAGCAACCTTTCACTTCAATGGACAACCATTACAGCACCAGCATTTTTGCAACACATCATGCATTCAAATAAATCTAACTTTTTTCACTAAGCATGCATAACATCTTTTACATAATGTTAAAAATTGAAAATTCTTCTTTAAACCCATTAGTAATAGCCAAAACAATATAAAATCATGAAAACATGGTGGCTATCACAACTGTATCTAGAAAATATCATCACATGCATTCAAATAGTTCATTATAATCAAAGCACATAATGATACTCTGCTAAACCAAAGTGAGACAAAGTCATCACTTTGATTAGCACATTGGCTATCTAAACTTTTCAAATTAAGCACATTGTTAATCTGAGCATACTAAAATCTAAAATAACATGAAAAATAAAAGAAATATGTACAAAACAGAGCACAATGTTGCGGCATTAACATGCCCACATCGCGACGTGTATCTCGTCTACAGAATTCTGCAGCAAAATCTCACGGGCGCCGCGACATGAAGTGTATAACGCCACGACATGAGAGATCAGACAGCAAAATTTAGCAGCAAACGCAGTTTTGCTGCTGGAATTGGTTCATATTGGTCACCAGCACCAGCAAAACTTGTTCAAAAAGTTAAATTACAATATGTACAACACAAACATAATAAAACCACAAAATCAACATACTACATATTTATTACTTAAAACATAACTAAAACATCAAAACTAACAAAAGCTTAAAACAACCTAATTAACATACTAACATATGTTTATATAAGTATTAACATATTTAGGACCTAAAACTTAACAAAATCAACATACTAACAAATAAGTATTAACATATAAGTATTAACCTACAAAATCAACATCCTACTTATTTATGCAAAAAGTAAATGTGAGAATTAACATAAACTTGGGTTGTCTCCCAAGAAGGGCCTAGTTTACAGTCCTGGCAGGACTTTGTCTTCAAAATGGATTGTGCGGATGAGTAGTCTTCATGAACTTGATCGAATGTTATCCTTTTAAGGAGTCGTTAATTCCCTGAAGGACTTCATATGATTATGATCATTCAGCTTCTTTATTGAACCTAAAACTCAATATAAAAGTAACTCAAATTAAATAAAATATATACAACTTGAATTAGAACTAACTAAACTCATTATTGATATTAGCAATATAGAATTAAACCAACATCCCCAATGGCGCCAAAAACTTGTTAGACCATTTGTGTACCACAAGTACACGGGTCATTCAAGTAATACAGATACAGAGTAAGAGATCGTTCCCACGAGGATATTGGCTTCCAAAGCTAAGTATCAACTAATAGCTTAACTAATTCTATTCAAGAACATAAAAATAAAGAAATTACAAATAAACTAAATCTAAACTACAAAACAATAAAGATAATGGTTTAGAGATCTAGGGAATCCTTCTTCATCTCCTATTTCATACTAATGACATGCAATCCTTACAAGCAACATCAATGAATTGTTAAGTTAGCTTGAGAATCTAATTTAGTTAAAAGCCTATGTATAGGTCAATCAACCATAGTTTCATTTACCTAATTCACTATGTTTCCATGAGAACTAGTGCAAACTCCATTCATGAACGATCTATTCTCAAACACCCGCTATACATGATTAAAAGGTATATTTCTATTCAGTTAGCGAATCAACTTATCCAAACCAATTGAATTCATCGAACATGCATCAATCATACGTTAGATCTAAAATCCAAATTCTTATGTCTAGGTTCGTCAGATTTCATCAAATCTCTCAAAAGCTTATCAAACCTTCAAAAACATTAAGAATCATATGATTGAACATAACTAAACATCAATATATACACAAAAGATTACAAACTCATCAATATTCATACAAGGATTCAAAGTATCCCTAAATACAGCTCAACTAATCATTGAACACGAAATTACAACACAAAAATAGTGCTCAAAAGATAAGGAAGATAAGGGAAAACATAGAGAGAAAGGAAAAAACTCATGGATATCATCTTTGTAGCTTGAATCTCCTTCCATGAAGAAGATGGCCTCCAACCTTGGCTCCCATAGCCTCCTCAGCCTCCAAAACATGAGTTCCAGCTGCAACTTCTCTAAACTAAGTAAAACTTTAACCTAAAATTTAATAAAATAGTATTTATAGGTGCAGAAAAATTGGGGACGCCACGACGTTCATTGTTCCACATTGCAGCGCGCGTACATTTAGGTCACCTATGCCCAAAGCGTCCACTCTCAACGTCGCAGTGCTCTAGCCTCGGGTCTTTTCTACTGATGCACGGGATGCACCACGTCACGGCGCTAAAATGCCTACGTCACGGCGTTGCCTGCTAAGATGCATATTTGGCTTCCTCTTCCACTTTTAGCTCAAATGCTCCATATATCTTGTTTGGAGCCCTTCCTAATATAGAGAAATCATCAAATCAATAATCGATACAAATTCACTCAATCACTTATCAAACAAGCACAATTTGCTCAATATCACAAAGGAATGTATCTAAATTTGAATATGACAATTATAAGTTTAAAACCTTCCAAATATGTATTATAAACAAGAACTAAACATTCTTTTAAGCACAGAGATAGGGTACCAATAACTACATTTTATGGAGTTATTAGTAGGGGGTATCCATGAGTATCTGCGGGTAGTTAATAATTTAAAATAAAATTTTAAAAATTATAAAAAAAATAAAATAAACTTTAATATCACATACTACAATTTTGTTTAATCATTTAAGATTCTTACAAAATTAAAAGAATATTATAAATAACGAACTAAATTCAATTATCTTTTGTAATAGTTTACATAAATAACTATTACATAAATAATATATACTTTTTCAATATATTTTATTATTATAGACTCATTCAATAAAAAATTATTTTAAAATAATAAAAATATATGTATTTTCATCTCATCTCAAAGTAAAAAAAAAAAAAGATTCATAATATATGATATATATTAAATGAAAAAATATACTTAACGAGTTTGTGGATACCTACGGGATGGGTACTATAATCCCCGTCCTCGTCTCATTTATTAAACTAGTACTCATCCCCTACCCCACCGCGGATAATTCTCACAAATTCCCACAGGTACGGGTAATTTTGTCATCCCTAATTATAAGCTTATTAGAATCTTTTCCATTAATTTTTCATCAATAATTAAATCCCTCAGTTTTTTTTTCTCTAAATTGAATTACCTCTTTAGAATTGCCAAATCCTACCATCTTTATCCCATATTACTGAAATACGTTATTCAACTTATTCTTGTTTTGTCTTAAGTAAATCAGAATGATGTCTCATTCAGGATTATAAAATCGCATTTCCATCAGGGAATTGATAAGTATTAGAGGTTTCGTAAAGAGAGGAAACAAACTTGCAGGATTATTATAAACTAATGTTGCAACTAGCAAGTTGTTGAAATCAAAGTTGATAGCCACAAAATTAAAGTTGTTAAATTTCATTACTTGTTTTGTCACGTTGAAAAGGAAAGTAAATTTAATTCCATCGACTGGTGGTCTTACATAATGTAAATTAACAGTTTTTTATGGAATTATTTTTTATACAATATATCCATCAACGGGTGGTCTTACCAAGTTAAGTTACCATGATTTAAATTAGCAATTTTTACGGAATTATTTATATTATATGTTAAAAATTAAATTTTGTCTAAAGACTTTAGATTGAATTCAAATAAAAACCCACAAAGAGTAGATCGACATCGACCCCTTGGAATGAGAATCATGACTTAAATCTCAAAGAAGTAACTCTTGTAAAAAAAATTGTATAACCCTTGTGTTCTTACAATCAAATGGTAATTAGTCTCATAGATGATTCAAATGGACTAAATCAGTGAAAATATCTCTCACAAAAGAAAATGGTCAGATAAAAATGAGACTTTAACTTATAATGTATAATTTTTTTTAAAGAAATGTTGGTTTATTTAATTTCTACATTATTGCATTTATTAAATAACACAGCTTTTGTTAAAATTATATTAAATTGCTTTTGCCTAATTAAGTAATTTAATTTAATTTTCTGTCATGTTCCCTTGTATCTCGAAATTTAAGAAAAGTTAACGAGAATGACAGTTAACCATATACAATTAATGGAAAAGACAAATTAACCATTCAAAATGATCAATTAGTCATTCTAAAAAGTTATTATTGTTACAGAAATAATTATTGATCCTTAATCTTTATTTTTTGTATTATTAGCGATCTTTCTCGTTAATTCTCCTCGAAATCTATTCAATTGGAAAGTTGTGTTTAATGTTTTGGTCATGAGAGGTTTGATGTTAGAAAGTATTATTATTATTATTACACGCAATCAGATTGGGGCATATATATCTGGTGAGATGAGTGTTTATTGTGAGAGATGAAAAGAGTAAATCTTGACCATTAATTTTTTTATGAATGATTATTATTAGAATATAAATGCATGTGATTTTTTTAAGTGGTCACATGATCTTTAAGTAATTTTTAATTTTGATCATTCATGTATAATTATATGATCAAAATTTACTCCTCTTATATTCTCACAATAAAAACTTTTCTCACTAAATATTTCCTTATATATATATATTTGTTTGGTGCGTGGGTACTGCAATAAGCATGCATATATTCTAAGCTGTTAGTCGTCGTCATGGTGGTTGTTGTTTCTTTCTTTCTATCGTTTTCTCTTCAACGTGGTTTGGGCCAAATTGATAAACTTTGACATGTAAATTCCTATACAGGAAATTAATGTATTTCCTACCAGACCAACTCTTTTGATTTTTCTTGCAATTGTTAGGTGCATTGCCTTGAAGTTGAATTTGAATCATTAATGGTGACATTTTATGTACTTTTCAAACTTGCAAAAGCACGATCAATTAAACAGCAAAACGAGTAGAATTTAAATTGATCACTTAATAAATTGAGTAATGTAATACTCCACTTTTTGTTGCATAAGAATAAGGTTATTAAAAGTTTTTTATTATAATTAAAATTAATTTGATTGATTGAACTATTCTTTATTAAAATATTTAAAATATTATTATTTTATTAATTTTTTCTCTCACTTATCAATATTAAAGGTAATATTAAAAAAATTAATTAATGATTCATTAATTTTTTAAATAGACAAATAAAATAAAATAAAATAATTTTTTAAAAAATATACACAAATAAAAATGAACGGAGTAATCTTTTCTTTTCATTCACCTTGCCCTTTTATTGTGAAATAGACGTATTTTCATCCGTTATCTCTAATCAAATCTAATTTATCATATATTTGTGTCACACCAACCCACACACACTTAAGAAGGTAATTACTTGTAAAATGGTTAATTCAATAAAATTTCATAACGCAAAGTGAGAAAGCCACCATCATCATGATCATAATGAACCCATGACTTCCTCCACCAAAATTAGAAAAAAAGGTAGATACATGTCTTATTTAGCATTTTTTATATTTATACCAAAGTGGAAAAGTCAAGGGAATTTATTTTCCGTGTAATGAAAAGCCGAAATTGTCTCTGGCTCGTACACCGACCCACACACACCTAAAAAGGCAATTACTTGTAAAATGGTTAATTCAGTAGACTAAATAAATGTTTATTTAATTTTAATTTAATAAAGTATATTGAATCTTAACTCATTAAATAATTTAAAAATAAATATATTTTTACTTATTTATTTTAGAGATAAATTTATTTTAATTTTTTTTCTCACATATGCCTATATGATAAAATTAAAATAAAGATATATAAAAAATAAAATAAAATCAAGGAAAAAATTGTGTAAATACAAAACAATGTAAGTGGAAAAATATCTCTAGCTAAAATTACTTAAATTAGAGGCCCAACACCGATTTTCCATCTTCACCGTCTAATGCCCCAAATCCTAAACCATCGGAATAATCTGGACTCCTTATATAAGGAGAGGTTTTTATATGCCATGAGACTATTATACCAGTCTAATGAAATTGTAATATGTGATATTGTATAATGATATAGGCTGTTAGATTAAATATAAAATATTATTTAATTAGATTTAAATAGTTAAAAATTATTCTAAGTAAACTCTAGAGAGATTTTTAAGTGTTTTAGAAATAAGAAAAATTTGGTTTTTATATTATTTGATGTATAATACATCAACTATAAAATTTAAAATGTAGTTAAAGTGAAAAATAATAATGATCTATAAAATTAATATGACATACTCTAAATAATATAAAACAAGAAAAATTTATAGTATGTAAGAATTTCTCAATACCCTAAGTTTCTTCATTCTCATGCTCCACTTTCAAGTGCGCTGCCAAGCAAATTTTCACTGCATTGTTGGAAGGAAAAATATATGCTTAAAAATTATATTAAATACTAGTAAGTAAAATGTGTAATTAATGCACTTTTTTTTTGTAAAAAAATTGATTATGTGTTGAAATTATATTTTGAAAATTAATTTTATAAATAAATAATTTAATTTATGTTTAGAAATCTTATCAATAAAGTAAAAGTAACAGGATTAAATTTTAAATAATATTAATTAAAATAAATTTTAACTGTTTAAAATTTTAATATTTTATATTACTTTTATTTTATTTATTTTATTACTATGAAGTAAATGTTATACGTCCAAGCCCAATAGCTACTATGACAACAAACCAAGAAGCCCTAATCGAAACAGCAGAGGGAGGAAATGGGGCTCTGGACGAAATAAGGTCCAAAAGAATTAAAATGAGGCCAGCTCACCTCAAAGACTATGTTAAGTAATTTAGGATGATTCCAGAATAGTTGTTGCCATTCCTTTTATTGTTATTGTTATTAGTTTGTTAAGGCCAGCTGGCGCTAGATCCGATAATTCAGGAACAGAATATTGTAATCAATGATGGTATATATGCCAAAAAGGAGGAAATGAAAAAGAGAAGAATATTATTCAGAAACTCTCTCTTCTCTCTAAGGCTTTCCTATTACATTAGGAATTCAATTCTCCCTGGTTACTATTTGTATTCTAACACTGGTGCTTTCATTTCCCTGAACCATGCCTCGTAATCCAAATGACAACCCTGACCTTACCCAACTTGCTGCCTCCATCGCCGCCATTAACACCACTCTCCAACAAATTCAACTAAACCAAGAACAATACCAACAAAGCCAAGGCAAACGTCATGAATCCTACCTATCAACATTCCAAATCCTTCAAGACCAGATTTCAACCTCTACACCCCCACCATCACCCACAGCCTCACCACTGAAACCACCTAAACTCTTCCTTCAACAGTTTGATGGATCCACTCCTCTAGAATGGATCTTTCAAGCTGAACAATTCTTCAACCATTACAATATCCCCAATCACCAACGCCTTACCCACATTTCCCCATACATGACAGGTGATGCTCTAGCTTGGTTTCAATGGCTCTACAATAGTGGATTGTTGTCTTCGTGGGATGGATTTAAACATGATCTTGAAACACGTTTTGGCCCTTCCTCCTTCGAAAACCACCAGCAAGCTTTGTTTAAACTACAACAAAAATTCACTGTCAGTGATTATCAAAAAGAATTTGAGAGATTATGCAATCGGGTGTTCGGCCTCCCTGCTAATGCCATTCTCGATTGTTTTATCTCTGGGTTGAAACTAGAAATTCAGCATGAAATGACCATTTTACAGCCCACCTCCATTTCCCATGCCATAAGTTTAGCCAAACTTATTGAATCCAAAAACCTAGCTCACTGAGCCCTACAACAAACACACAGACCCTATCCACCTAGATACAACCCCCAACCCAACCCCCACTACCTCCCCTGTTACCTGCACCCACCCAACGCCTAGCCCTCCCTACACCCCCAAAACCACACACAATTCCTATCAAATACCTCACCCCTGCAGAAATGCAAGCCCGCAAAGTCAAGGGACTTTGTTACAACTGTGATGAATGTTTTGTCCCGGGCCATCGTTGCAAAACTAAGCAGTTTCTTCTACTGCTAACTGAGGATACAGAGCTGCCCTTCACTACTGCAGAATCACAGGACAGGCCCCTTGATTACGGGTTACAGGAACCCTTCCCACCACCTATGACCCCAAACTTCCTAGCCATACAAAACACTCCCCCACCTACCCATACGGACACCCCTCCCCCAAATGACCAACCTAATACCTTCCATTTATCCCTACACGCCCTAACCGGACAACCCTCTCCAAGGACCCTCCGTTTTCAGGCTACTATTAATGGCTTTCCTGTGACCATCCTAGTGGGCACCGGAAGCTCTCATAATATTATCTAGCCACGCATTGCTTCCTTTTTGGGCTTTCCGATTTCACCGTTTCCCTCTTTTTCGGTTATGGTTGGCAAAGGGGCTCGTTTACAATGCACCGACCAATGTAATGGCATTCCTATTGTGGTGGATAAACACACATTCTCAATTTCCTTATATCTTCTTCCAATTCATGGGGCTGATCTGGTATTGGGAGTCCAATGGTTACAAACCATAGGCCCCTTTGTTTCCGATTTTACTATTCCATCTATGCACTTCTACCACTATGGCTGTCTAGTTACTCTTACAGGGGCTGCACCCACTAGGATCACCCCTACTACATTCCACCAGTTTACCAGAATGTTGCATACTAATTTTGTTGCAACATTTCATGCTATATCCATGCTACCCCTTCCTACCCCTTCCCCCACCTATTCTAGTGATGGATCTTTTCTCCTTTCCTTCACAAAGGAGGACCTAAGCCAAATTACCTCCCTTGCCCCCGCCTTAGCCCATATACTACATTAGTATGCCCACATATTTGCCAAGCCCCACGAACTCCCACCTAACCGGCCCCATGACCACTATATACACCTCCTACCCAACTCCAAACCTGTTAACACCAAGCCCTACCGTTACCCCCACTTCCAAAAAGAGACCATCACTAAGAAGATTGCTGAAATGTTGCAAGAGGGAATTATCCGACCTAGTACTAGCCCATTCTCTTCCCCGGTGCTTTTGGTTAAGAAAAAGGATGGTTCGTGGTAGTTTTGTGTGGATTATCGTGCCTTGAATGCAATTACTATTAAGGATCGCTTTCCAATCCCTACTATTGAAGAGTTGTTAGATGAACTTAATGGTGCATCCTATTTTTCTAAAATTAACTTACGCTCTGGATATCATCAAATCCAGTTGGTACCCGAGGATATCCCCAAAACTAGATTCCGGACTTTTGATGGGCACTACGAATTCCTTGTAATGCCGTTTGGGCTTACAAACGCACCCTAAACCTTCCAAGCCGCCATGAACGACTTACTACGGCCATTTCTACACAAATTTACCTTGGTTTTCTTTGATGACGTCCTCATTTTTAGTGCCTTATGGGTTGACCACTTGAGCCATGTGGATCAAATCCTAGGCTTGTTATCTACCCACAAGTTCTTTGCTAAACTATCTAAATGCCACTTTGGGGTGCGTTCTGTGGAATACTTAGGCCATATTATATCCGGCCAGGGGGTGCAAGCTGACCCCGGAAAGCTTCAAGCCATTAGGGACTGGCTTGCCCCTAATTCGCTTACTACCCTTCGCGCCTTCCTTGGCCTCACTGGGTTTTATTGCAGATTTGTACAGAACTATGCTTCTATTGCTACCCCCCTCACTGATTTGCTTAAGGGTAATACATTTTCTTGGCCAGATTCAGCAGCAAAGGCTTTTCAATTACTTAAAGGGGCTATAGAAAATTTACCCGTATTAGCTCTGCGCGATTTCGTAAGCCCATTTGAGGTAACCATTGATGCCTCCAATACTGTCATTGGCGCTGTACTGTCCCAGAACAACCACCCGATAGCTTTCTTTAGCAGGAAAATGTGCAACCGTATGGTAGCTTCCTCTGCATATGTTTGGGAACTTTTTGCCATCACCGAAGCTGTAAAAAAATGGAGGCAATATCTGTTAGGCTCTACATTTAAAATTTTTACTGATCACAGGAGCCTAAAGGAGCTTATGACACAAAACATTCAAACACCAGAGCAACAAAAGTGGCTCACTAAGTTGGTGGGATATACCTATGAGATCCATTACAAGCCGAGCAAGGAAAACGTCATGGCGGATGCACTTTCCAGAATTCTTGAGTCTCGGGTACAGGGGGTATTCATTCATCTCAGCTCTTCTACTTTACCATTATTAGATTCCCTGCAAACATTTTATACCAATAATGCGGTGGGTCAGAAATGGGTTACTAGAGTTACACAGGAAGCAGATATGCAACAAAAATTCACCTTTAAAGCTGGCTTATTATACTTCAAGGATCGACTTTTTGTACCGTTGGAATCAGGGCTCATCCCTAACTTGCTAGCTGAATTCCATTCTTCACCCATGGGGGGTCATTCCGGTATCAAGGCTACCTTAGCTCGCCTGTCTTCAGTGTTCTACTGGCCTGGAATGCACACTGCAGTTAAGAACTTTGTCAATCGCTGTTCGGTATGCCAACTTCATAAATATAGCACCCTTGCTCCATACGGGTTGCTTCAACCTTTACCAGTCCCTAGCCAGGTCTGGGAAGATATTTCCATGGACTTCATCACCAAGTTACCATCCTCCGCCAACAAGACACTGATCTGGGTTGTTGTCGACCGCTTAACCAAGTTTGCTCACTTTGTGGCTCTGCCAACTAGGTTCACGGCTTCCTCTCTGGCCTCGACCTTCTTGGCCGAAATATATCGCCTTCATGGCGCACCCAAGACCATCATCAGTGACCGGGACAAGGTCTTCGTCAGCAAATTCTGGAAGGAACTTTTCAAGGCCATGGGAACCACCTTAGCTTTTAGCAGTGCGTATCACCCTCAGACCAATGGTCAAACTGAGGTTTTGAATCGATGTCTGGAAACATATCTCAGATGCTTTGTCAGTGATGAACCCCACCTCTGGACTAGATTCTTACCACTCACTGAGTTTTGGTACAACTCATCCTATCACTCCGCCATTAGTATGACTCCCTTCGAGGCTCTCTACGGTCCTTCTCCTCCATCTATTCCTTCCTACTCCCCTGGTAGTTCCAAGATTGAATCTTTGGATGCCAACTTGTCCTTGCGCCAACAGATCCTCAAAGTTCTTAAATTTAACTTAAATCGGGCCCGGAATCGTATGGTGCAGTAAGTTAACACCCACAGAACTGAGAGGGAATTCGAGGTAGGAGATTGGGTCTACCTGAAACTCCACCCTTACCGTCAGACTTCGGTCAACCGCCGCATCTCCTAGAAGCTGGCCAAGAAGTTCTTCGGGCCGTTCCGCATCACGCACCACCTCGGTCCCGTCGCCTACAAGCTGGATCTGCCAACGGCCGCCCGGATCCACCCCGTTTTTCACATCTCCCTCTTGAAGCCGTGCCGAGGAACGCCAAATACCCAGGTGGTTCCTCTTCCTCTGGGTCCCTCTCCTGCCCCACATGCTTCATTTCCTTCAGATATCCTTCAATGGCGACAAAAGGGTAAGAACCGCGAATTCCTTGTACAGTGGCTCGGACAAGACATGACCGAAGCTACTTGGGTTCCAGAAGACTCTTTGCGGTCTGAATTTCCCTCCTTTGATCTTGAGGACAAGCTCTTTTTGAAAGGGTGGGGTAATGTTATGCGTCCAAGCCCAATAGCTACTATGACAACAAACCAAGAAGCCCTAACCGAAACAGCAGAGGGAGGAAAATGGGGCTCTGGACGAAATGAGGTCCAAAAGAATTAAAATGAGGCCAGCTCACCTCAAAGACTATGTTAAGTAATCTAGGAAGATTCCAAAATAGTTGTTGTCATTCCTTTTATTGTTATTGTTATTAGTTTGTTAAGGCCAGTTGGCGCTAGATCCGATAATTCAGGAACAGAATATTGTAATCAATGATGGTATATATGCCAAAAAGGAGGAAATGAAAAGGAGAAGAATATTATTCAGAAACTCTCTCTTCTCTCTAAGGCTTTCCTATTACATTAGGAATTCAATTCTCCCTGGTTACTGTTCGCATTCTAACAGTAAACTCATAATGTCATAACATATATTTAGAGAAATATATAAGTAGACCATATATTTAAGAAAAAAATCTTAGAAATTATGTGAGATTTAAATTTCAAATATTATTGGTAAAAAAGGAGTTAAATTATAAAGGACACATGTAATTTAATTAAAAGAAATATGTGGATATTAGATTAGGATAATACAATTAGAAACAAATTTATTCTCATGAAGATATTCTCAAGTTTTATATATAAGGGTTGATATGTATAATTTGAATATTACTAAAAAATTATAATAAGAATAAAATGTTATTTAATAATTTGTATGAAAATATATGAGTGGTATGTGTGTATAAGTTTGTGTATGTGTTATTATTCTTGTTGCCGTATATTAAAACTCATCTTAAAAAAAGAAGAATAAAAAGTGGTTTCATGATTTAACTTATTAAATTGATAGTATATATTGTTCAGTAATGGATACTGACATGTATCTAAGAATGCACATACTAGTGTTTTTCTCATTGCTCAATAGCGGAGCGTGTTGAAATGGGAGTGATTGGTACTTGCAAAGGCACTTCAACATTCAAGTTAGACAGTGCACAATTAGGGTTTAAGTTAAAGGATAATAGTTAACTATTGAAGGTGATAAAGTCTGATATTTATAGAGTGTAATTAGGGTTACAGATATTTTTCTTTATTTGTAGTAGGGAATTCCTATAAAATAGGAACAATGATATTGCAGTTATGAGCAGTTAAAGGCAGTTATGGACGTTATTATTATGAAAGATCGTGATTGACAATTATATATATTTGTAAGATTTATACATTGCGCAAATCTCACGATCATGTTGTGGCTACCCAATGCCATAATACGACATACATTATGTCAGGGTTTCAACAGTGTTTCAAATAAACTCCTACTGAGTTGATAGATAACTCCAAATAGATGCGTACCAGGTTAACTCATGAGACTGGGTCTCAGATCATAATCTAGAATATATATGCATATGATTTTTTTATTTTTTATAATTTTAATAATTTTGAGAAATGTAACTTAAAACATGATATGCCTATCAAAAAGTTAACACATGTTTGTAACCAAAAAAAGTTAACACATGTTTAATCATGGTTAAATAAAAATTTTATTTGCTCAAAAAATCAATTTATTTTGAGTAGTTAAATCAATTTTTGGACAATTGAATTAGTTTTTGAAAATTCAGCCACTATAATTGCTTTAAAGTTTGATTTGGACCCATATGTGGTTCCTTTTTGGCGATTTGATCAAATAAATTGATATTTAAAAAATACTATTTACTTCTTTGTTTGACATTTTTACCCAACGCCAACCATGTTCAACACAAGAAGGGAAAAAAAAAATTCTCCTAATTTTGAATGCTCTCATATATGAATATGAGCTACTCCAATTGTTTTTAACACACAACTAAAACAAACAGGTTATATATTTGTTTGGTGTTACCTAAATGTTACCAAGTGGCCTCAATACTCAAGAGGGGGGTAAATTGAGTAAGTAAAACAAGTTCACAAATCTTTCGCAAATCGTTTGATAACTAATTTTCGTTGAAGCTATTGAATGATTGGAGATAATTGGATGGACGAGATAAACACTTTTACTTATAAAAATGATAGCCTAAGGAGACAACATCTAAGCAATTCAATAAAACAGTGCACAAAGTAAAGAGAATGGTTTAGAGAAAACAAACACAGTCGTTTATCCTGGTTCAATCACCAAACCACTTGTGATCTACGTCCAGTCCCCAAGCAACAACTTGAGATTTTTCACTATATCTTTAAGCTTCAATGGGTGCTTGACAACCACTACAACCTTGAGCACTCAACACTATGGGATACCTCACCCTAATGCTTGAGCCTCTATTTTCAAGGGATACCTCACCCTATTACAGTTTGGAGGGATGCCTCACCCTCTTTACAGATTATACAAAGATTGAATAGGTAGAAACTCTCTTCAAAGAGCAGATATTACAACTGGAAATTCAATGGGTATATGATTCACGGTTTACGCTCAGAAACAGAGTATTAACGGAGGAAAAGATGAAAACTCATTTTTAATGCTCAACCAAGGTTTTTCAGATTGATTGTCTAACCCTCATAAATGCCCAACAACTTCTATTTATAAGTCATTGAAGATTAAAGCCGTTGGGAGGTGGTTGGAGCATTAAATGTTACGTAACTATCCGTTAATTTCTGTTTCTGGAAATCTCTCTTATTCGAATAAGAGAATTCTTATTTGAATAACGCTTGAAATAGCACAAGCGTGTTTTCCTCTGTAATGTGTTATTCGAATAACACATTGGTTATTCGAATATTATGAATAACCATGTTACGAATAACAATTGTATGGAATAATTGAGCTCGAGTTCTCGTTATTCGAATAAAACATGTTATTCGAATAACCAATTAACATGATTTATTGTTATTTGAATAACTCTGTTATTCAAATAATCATTTAATAAAATGACTTCCTGAAAATGTGTTATTCGAATAACACTTTGTTATTCGAATAACTTATTCGTGCCAAAACGTTTTTTGAATCATTTATTCGAATAATACATGGCTTATTCGAATAAATCATTTCTTGAATGATTTATTTGGAATCTCTGACTTGTGTTATTCGAATAAGGAACCCCTTATTCGAATAATACATATGAAAAACATGTTTTGAGCCTTTTTAAATGTTGCTCTTGATTCCATATGATCTTGTAGGTTTATGGACACGAAATGGTTGATTCTTTGGAAGTTAAAAACCATATTGAAGCCTTGAAAACTTGTGTACTATTTCGAAACGCAAGATTGAGCTATTTGTGAATCTTTATATACATTTACAAAATGATTGAAGTCCTAAAAGCTATACTTGATGGTCTTGATACTCTTGGACTTGATCTTGCAACATCTTTAAGTTTGTTATCATCAAAACACATTCTTAATCAGATACATACCAGTCACACTAAATCAATATAATATACAAAAAGAGGGTCTTTATTTATATAATTATGTTAAGTGACAATTTTAAGTTATGTCATCAATATTATTTGAGTTTGAATTTTAATATTATCCTATAAAAGAAAACATTTTTGGTAGTGGTTGTAGCTCTTAAAACTTAAATTTAAAATTTATTGTTATTATCTTATTAATGTAATAATAATGTTTATATATATATGAATTTTTTTTGAGATATTTTCTTTTTAAAATAAAAACTATTTTGTTATGATGTTAAATCATACTATAATATACAAATATGAAATTAAGGAAGTTAATCGTGATCGCAACTCTTAAAGCTCAAAATATTCTTTTAATAATTTTTGAATATTTTAAAATATTTTAAAAATTATATATATATTTGATATTTGACACCTTAAAAAATAAAATAAATATTTAAATCTCAACGTAAAATCTCGGCATCATCCATGGTCATTTATAAAAATTATAAATGTATTTTTTTATGATAATAATATAACTATCGTATATTATTTTAAAATATTTTTTACAATCTCGTCCACCACATTAGTGCTATTCTAGTTTTATTGAATATTATTAAAGATAGTTTTTTATTTTATTGATAAATATGAAGAATATGGACATGATATGTGATAAATATATAAAGATATATGATATATGAGAGAGTTGGAACATATATGAGAGATTTGAAAATATGTGAAAATATAGGAGATTTGTTTATAAAAAAAATTAGAAGAGTTGTATAAATGTTGACATGCAAATTCGTGTAAACTATAATACTTATATTTAAAAATTATTAGGGTGTATTTGACAAATAGAAACTTTCAAAACCAATTTAATATAGTATAAAATAGAACTAATTACATTAGCCCATATAAAAATGAATAGTTTAAAATTAAACTTAGTTTAGTTCAAAATTAGTTTAAAAGCTAATTTTAAAGTATTAATTAATTAAACTAAAATTAGTATATACATACACAAATTAATGTGCAGAAAGCCCTACCATTAGACAATTTGGTATATACATGCACCAATTTAATATATCACTGGTTGATGTATATAGAACTTATTTTGGATGTTCTTATTTTGATGAAAAAGATCTTTTTTATTATTAAAAAATACTTTTTGTGTTTTTAATTATATTTGAATGAGTTCTTTTAAAAAAGTCAAAGCATTAATTTTTTTTAACTTGATTTTGATGCTTCTAAAATATATATATTTTATAACATAAAAATGTTGTTCAACTATAAAAAAGTATTTACCAAATATTACATTTAAACATAAAATAAATTTTACTTTTTTAAAAGCCTTTTTAAAAAATTCTTATTTTAAAGCTCATCCAAACAAAGGAACAAAATCCTGCAACCAGCTGGTTTTGCAAATACCTACTTCAAGAGGAAAACCTTGTATTTCATATGAAAAAGAAAAAGAAATGAATTTGGAAGCTTCTCACTTAAATTTGAGTTATACCCAATTTACTAATTTTTCCCTTTTATACACGAAAGGTATCTTCATCTGAGCTAGTTTTGATCAAACTAATATTTTGAAGTCAAAATTTTGTGACGGTACTTGAAGAAAAATGAACTCAGAAAAATCTAGATTTGATTGAGGATTCAAATATGATATAATAGATTGTAATTCAAGATGTCAAAAGTGCTGAGGATGCAATCTTGGAATATTATTGAGTTGATCGACGTCCATCGAAACTGGAATGAAGGGGCAGCAAAACAGAGAGAGGTGAGAAAAAGGGAGATCAAGTGGGAGAGAAAAAAATTGTTAGATTAGAAAAAAACTAACTTTAAAATAAGTTTTTAATAACTAGTTTTATTTTAAAATTAATTTAGATAGAACAAGTTTTTACAAAATTAAATAGTTATCAAATATCTTATATTTAAAAATTAGTTTTAATGTATTTAGATATTATTTTTTGGTATATTATAATTATTTATGTAATTTCATATGAGAGATAGTAATTAGGTAATATATTTTTTTAAGTTGTAATTTGAAGATTTGAATTTTTGATATTATAGATAAAATTCATCTAAGGTCATAGTTTACTTTTACTACAACTAATTATTACTGAAATAAATTGTGATGAATATTTTATTTGTGATAATTTTTCTTAATTTCAAGTATTTATATAAAAATATAAAAAAGAATGTGATATTCTAACAAAATTGATGAGAATGTAATAGTCTCCAACAAATATTATGGTAAGAATGGAAGCGTAATGGACTTGATGTCTTGATGATATGGTCATTGGTTAAACTAAAAATATAGGTCAAATAAAAACATTTATAAAAAGTTCACAAAAGTCGTATTTTATTTAAGAAAATAGTCAACTATTTAAATACGCTACCAGTGTTCTAGTCTAACCAACTATTAATGGATATGGGTAGAAAAATTTTAAGTAATAAAATTATTCTTTACTTGTAAGTATATGAAATTTATGTAATATTTAATAAATATAAGAGTGTTGTGCTTATAAATAGTGATATGATTAATTAAAATTTAATATTTACTTAAATTAATTTAAAAAAAAAAAGATATTTTAATTTTATTTAATTAATTTGAGAATATAAATCACGTGTTAAACTAAAATTAAAATTAAATAATAAATCTAAATAAAACAACTCAAATTAAAATTGTAAGATCAATTAGAGAATTGTTCTAAGATTTCAAATCCACCACTAATCATGTAAAGATAAAATTAACTTGAATGAGAATTAATTTTGTTTTATGAAGTGTCTATGACCACAAGTTTTGATCACTATTAAATATTATTGAAATCTAATTATTAACATAATTCATCTAAAATAACATGATCTATTCAAATTATGACATAAACTATTTAACATAGTATGAGAATTAATCTCGAATAAAATTAACTTAAATGAGAATTAATCTTATTCTATGGAGCGTCTACAGCTACAAGCTTTGATCTACTAAAGATTATTATAATCTAATTATTGACATAATTCATCTAAAATAACATGATTTATTCAAATTATGACATAAATAATTCAACATATCATGAATTATTCAATCATTAGATCTCAAAAGCGATGAATACTATTGCACAACCCACACCTAAGACTACAAGAATTAAACATGTGATTAAAATATATCAATTTAAATTTACTAATTGACTACAAGACAATCAATAAAAATTAAATTGAATAACAATTAAAGATCAATAATCATCATTATTGTGCAACTATAGAATAAAGAAAAATATCTCAAATAAAATTAAATCATCTAAAATAAAAGGTTAATGTTTCATCTTAATCCTAAAATATAAAATTAACTACTCATGGCAAGAGTATCAAATACAATGAGAGAAGAAAAATCCATAAAAGATAAAATAATTGCTATGTGTCATTCTTCTTCTTCCTCTGCATCTTGCGGTGCTACGCGCCTCTTTCCGATCCCCTTCTTCTCTTTGTCTATTAATAAGAGATTTTACCTAATAAAAGTGTATCTTGCACAAAAACTCCTAATTTGATTTCCAAAAAATAAAAAGGTATTGATTAGATTTAGGAAGCTAAATTTAGGAAATTCAATCTCTTGAATTGGTCCCCAATTAATGAAAAAATTTAAATTGTAATTAAGAAACCAATTTTAGGAAACTTAATATCCTTTTATTGAAAGTTGTCATATTTTCGTCTTTTTTCTCTTTTTATTTTTCTCATCTTTTAGATGACAAAATTAACCTTCGAGCTTAACAGAAGAGTTCTTGAATTTTTTGTCAGCTGTCTAACGCCGTAAGAATCACACGAATCTAATATCTGTAACCCAAGATATAGTACAAATACAACAATAATGTTAGAAAATGTGAGTTGAATCCAAATTTGTAATAAATTCCCTTCTCTTTAAGGATCTTTATTCAATCTTCAATTATCATTATCTTCAAATTTCTACACCTAATTGGAATTTTAAATGAGACATCAGATTTAGATAAGATCTCTTCAAAACCCTATCTTTAGGATCTCCTTATTTTATCTAAAACCCTTTAGATTTATCTTAGTTTTGCATAATGACATTTGTGGTGTCATACAAATTCAGGTGCAAAGGTTTCTCTTCAATTTCTCTTCTTTATGGTACGTCCTAGCATTTTACTGATTGCATCATTTTTACTTTTAAATATCTATAATTAACACATAATTTAATAATTAATTTATCTCATAGAAACAAATGATGATGCCACAAAATCAATAAAATTAAATATATTGAGAAATAATAATGCTTATTTTTATAACAAAAATATATAAAAAAACTAGGCTATTATCAATGATACTTAAAAGTAATTGGTCACAATGAAAATGGATTATGATTCAAGCAATTTTTATGTGCAATGTTAGAGGTTTAAATTTTAAAATTGTCATTTTGGAGATAATTTTATCTAACCATTATACTCGACCCAAAATTGTAAGAGCAATTTATTATACAAAATAAAAATGGATCGAGAACAAGGTGGCAAACAATCTTGACCCCTCGGGTGAGGATGTGAGTTCAAATATTAAAGAAGCAATTATTGTGAGAGAGATTGTATAACCCTCGTGCTTTCTTGATTGAATAAAGATTAATCTTATGAGCAATTCAAATGGACTAAACCTATAAGAATATCTTGTGAAAAAAAATAATTAATGGACCTTATTTTTATTGAGATAATTTGTAAACATTTTTTTCTAGAGACAATAATTTTAGGAAACACAATAAACTTATCTAAGAACACATACCAAAGCACACACAATATACTTGAGGAGAAAGAGGGACTCACTTGAACTTTTTGCTCAAATAATACTAAAGAAGCAAGGATGAGATTTAATTCCAAGTCTTTGCAATTACTTATACAAAACTTTATTAGATGAATTAGCTAATACCTTCAAATTATAACTTACATCCTTCAATTTTAGTTATGTGAAAATTATATCATAAGATTTAAAAAGGTGTAATTAACTTAATAAATTTTACACTAGTGTAAAACTTCCTTACATCAAATAAACTGTTAAAATGTTATTGAAAATGTCACATGAACAATGGCGAAACTTAATCCAAAAATTTGAGGGGCAGGAGCTTAAACCTTGTTTGATTGAAACAGAAAATAAATACAATAATAAAGATGCTATTATCTTTCTCTAGTCTCATCAGCTATTCTGATAATTGATACCTCATATCCTTTATACCATTACTACCTAAAAAGTAACTTAAATCAAAATAAATTAGTATTAGCATATTAATTTTGTGGGCAAGTGCACTTTGCTACAATTTACTATCAATAGTAATGATTACATGTAATTTAACTAAAACCATCCTCTGAATCAATAGATAAAAACATGGTTATATTTATTTCCAACGAGTACTTAGCAATAGAGGAAAATCCCATCACAATTCACAATTGACACATGTGAATAAGGTAAGACACTATTCAATAAGAAAATTAACACACAACCTTCGCAGAAGTAGCTGCCCCCTTTGTTGTCACCAAGTTTCGCCAATGCATGTAACTTAAAAGTGGTGCTATTAAAACTTGTTTTAGCATCTAAATATTTAATAATACCATAAATAAGTAAAAAAAACTATATTTAAGTGAAAAATTAACATATTAAGAAAAAAATTTGATTACCTTTTTTTTCATATAAATTATTTTTTTTCACTTAATTATAATATTATCGAATGTTAAAATTCTATTAGTTTTCACTTAATTATATATATTTTTACGCTTAATTATATATTTTCATATAAAGAATTCTAGTAATACATTATTTTAAATACTTCTTTTAATATTTATTTTATTATTAGTTCACTTCAAACAATTTAAAAGGATTATAAAGAGAGATATTAGCAATACTTACTTTTTGACCAATAATAAAATAAGTATTAAAAAAATATTTATAAAAGTATATCGCTAACATTTTTTATTTTCATATTGAGTTAACGGAAGTTAGTTTACTAAGTCGATCTTTTATTCATGACAACTGCATGATTTGTGCTCAAATCTTGAGATAATCATTAATAGGTAATATGTAATTCTACTATAAATCCTTAATAAGTTAACGGTTTGTTTTGATCTTTAGAATGGAAAAACCTATTTTCATCTTAAACTTTTTATCTCAGGAAATTTTTTTTTTTAAGATAATAGATAAAAGGAAATTTGTGCCTAAAGCTTTTATCTTAGCCAAAAAAAAAAAAAAACATCCCCAGGTAGTAGATGAAAGGAAATTTGTGCACAAAATGAGTTTTTAAAAATCATTTGTACATATTTAAACTAACTTACCCTTTTTACAATTACGATTGCAAATATTTATTTTTCCTATTTCGTCCCAAAACTAAGTGAATCAAATAGACAAAAAAAGGTAAATATTTATTTTGATTACCTAAAACTATAAAGGCTCGTTTGGTGGCCAGGATAGAGAAGGTAGGATAGGATAAGTTATCATATCCTACTTTAATCTATAGTTTGGTGAACCAATAAGATAGAATATGATTATCCTGTTAGCTTATACTATCCTACTCACTAGTTAAAATTTTATCCTAAGGGTGAGGTTGGGTTAGAAGCAAGTAGGATAGGATATCATTTTTCTTTTCCACTCCAGCCTTCCATTACGAACAGAAACACCACCCATCCATTGTCCCAACCGAGACCACCACGGTCCAACCCCTCACCTCCATAACTAACGTTCAACCTCCACCCAAACAAACCTCTACATCTTAGCCATCAAGCTCGGAATCACTGACAGCCACTGCTGTTCCTGCTGCCGCTGTCGCAGATCTGTCCACGTCGCGCACCAACACTGCGAGCTGTCGTCGGGTCGCGCCTCCACGTCACAGATCCGAGGCCACCATTGTTATCCATGTGCCATTCGTGCCATCTAAGACCGCTCCTTCACCGCGAATCAGCCACCTCTTCACGCAGCAGTCGTAGCAACTTAAGCACCATGCCTCCTCCAAGTCTTTAGTCACACACGGATAGCCCTATCTCATTTACTTCGCTGTTTATTGCTTTCGTTTTTATTCTATTTATTTTGTGTAATTTTTTTATATAATTTTTTATAATTTAAATGTACAAGATGTAAAAGAAAGTTAATTTTTGTAAAAAAAATATGTAATTATGATATAATGGTACATTTGTCATTTTCACATAATTTATATCATATCCTGGTAATATCTGATTTACATCAAACACAAGACAGGATAACATAATCTTATATCTGTTGGTTATCTGGTGGATATCGAATATCGATAGGATAATGATTTATCTACTCATATCTATCCTACTCTATCTTACTCTTCTCTTATCCTATCCATTCTTATCTTATCTTGACCACCAAACGAGCCCTAAATGTCATCAAGTTGGTCTTCATTTTAGGAATAAATTAAAATAGTCATTTATTATTAAAATAGGAAATATTTCATTTTAGAAATATATTAAAATAGTCATTTATTTTTAATTCTTCATATTAAATTTGTCCTAAGAAGGATAAAATAATGCCAGACTTTACATGAATAAACTATTTTAATTTATTCATGAATAAAATACAAGTTTTAAAGATTAAAACAATTGATATTTACTAAATAAAAAAGATTTACCCTGAATCGCTCGGAATATTTGATAAGCCAAGAATTCACTCATTCCGATGCCGTGGAAACAAAATTCCTTACCCTCGACCATCAAATTCTAAATTCCGTAACCTCTCTCTCTCTCTCTCATAAATATATTTCCTGCTGCGTTACCTCACTTACATTTTCTCTCTCCTCAAAACTAGACAAAATCCTAAAACAGTTCAATTACCAAAAATAAAAATTTGTTCATCATCTGAAGCAAACAAAACAATTTCCCTTCCCTTTTCCGAATCAAAACACAAGAAAAGTTCCATCATCATCTTCGTTCAAAACACTCACACATCTTCATCACCAGCTACATGCATCTCTCACTTTCACTTCCAAATTCGCCGTTCTTTGCTAACCTCACCTGCGTGTTCGTCACAGTCCAATCGCCAAAGCACCCTGACCGTGACCGCTTCTCTCGCGCGCAAGGTTCCGTTTCCCGGTTGCTCCGATACCGTCGCCGCCGTGCGGCGGTGACACTAGGAGTCTTCTTCTAGGGTTCGTCGCTTTCGCTGCATAAATGCGTGTCACCGTAGATCTAGGGTTTTCGAGCTTGGTTTTAGTCTCGGTGGTTTGTGTCGTCGTGCTGGTGATCGGCTTCGTGGTCCGCCACAAATGGCGGCGCTCGGTGGCGAGGGCGGAGGAGGTCAAGAGGCTCTTGGTTTTGGCTGCGGAAGAGGCTGCTAGGGCCGAGAGCGAGGCTTCGTACCAGTACGGCGCCGTTTCGGTCGCTAAGAACAATCAGTGCGCCGTGTGCTTCTGCCCCACCACCACGCGGTGCGCGCGGTGCAAAGCCGTTCACTACTGGTACGCTTGGCTTCAATTTCTTCTTCTAATGTTTGACGATTCGAGATTTTCTTTGGGTTGCTATTTTTTGCTAAATTGTGCAAAACATGTTGAGTTTTCTTATTCGGTTAAATAAAAGACTTTCATGATTACTCTGATATTATTTTTTGTTGGAAATTTTAATTTTGATGCCAATGTGTAAATTGTATGGGGTTTGCAATTTGTTTTCTTGGTCTAAGTGTGTGTGTGTGTTTTGTTTTTTGGGAGTGGATTTTGTGTGGTCTCTAAAGTCCACAATATGCTAAGTTTGCTTGTAAACCACAAAGAAAAAACATGCAAAATCTTTGGCTTGGTTTGCATCCATGACTGAATCCCTTCAGTCCATTCTTGAACATAATTAGCTTACACGAGATCAGTTGGTTGTTACTTTGTACAGAATGATGGTTATTGCTAGTGGAAATAAAAATCCTGTTGCAACTTTGATATGCGCATAAAACTGCGGTTGAAGGTATTTTTGTTTTGTGTAGAATCCTTTTGGAAGACAAAGGTTTTTTTATAAATTTTCTCAAGTTTGGAGAATGTAATACTATAGCTGGATTTTTGTAGTCAAGACCCAATGACTCCCTTTGTTAAAGACCCTCTTTTTGTGCTTGGATTTTGTGTTCTTGCACAATTTCTTCTCAAGCTTGGATTTTTGCCTATTCATTGCTTTTCCTCTGCGTATTTTCTATCTTTGTACTTTCATGTAAATTGATATGTCCATGTTGCTTACATTTGTTTTCATGTGTTTCAGTTCTGCTAAGTGCCAGATTGTTCATTGGCGTCAAGGTCACAAACAAGAATGCCATCCTCTCAGCACAACTTGCCAGGCTGATGATCTGGTAAGTGATCTTGGCAAGAAGGTAGCAGAGCAAGACTACCGTGGAATCCATGATGAGAAGTCTCAGATTGAGAGCACAGAGGATAAAATATTCTCTGAGAAACCCCCATCATCTTATATCAGCTTTTCTCCCAAAATTTCATGTGGAAAGGATAATAACATAAGAGTTGAGTCTATTGCAGAGGGAAATATTACAGACTCTAATTCTGAATTATCTAGTAACTCATTTTCTGGATTCTCGGCATCCAACAGTGCTAGTGAATCATCTGATGATTCCTCTGTCTGTGAGAGTATGACCTCAAATGAGCATGAGAGATCAGAGGGACATATTTTTGCTGATCCCACCCATATCATTTCTGGTACCACTTCAAATGATAATACTATGGGTGTAGCCATTCCTAAGTTTGCTAGTTTGGTTGATTCAGTAGATGGTTTTTCAACAAAGCATAAATTAAATCAAATTAGATCTGGTTTTGGTAAAGAAGAGAGTAAGCTCACATCAAATTGTAGTTCAGGTTTGAGTATGCGGAAGGGGGCAACAACTGAGCCTTCTACATTGTCTTCTGGATTCTGGGATAGAACTCTTGATTTGAGGGGGATAAAAGATGATACTAACAGTGACCCTCTTCCATCCCACTCTAATGATTCTCTTCCAGAGTCTGTTGGGAATAATATGCCATGTGCAGGATCAGCATCTTCAGAGAATGATGGCTTGGATTCTTCAGGTTGTGCAGAAGCTTCAAGCATCCATAACTTGCAATCGGTTGGCTCTAAGGTATCAAATCATTTAGTGAACAACCCTGGCAGCACCTTGAAGTCAGCTGAAATTAAATGTCTGCCTCATGCATTTGCTGATACTAAGTTAGTTTCTAGAACTGAAGATCATTCACATTACAGCACAAAATGTGGGAATAATGGCATTC
The DNA here is from genome assembly GCA_029884595.1 of Ormosia semicastrata. Lineage (NCBI taxonomy): Eukaryota > Viridiplantae > Streptophyta > Magnoliopsida > Fabales > Fabaceae > Ormosia > Ormosia semicastrata. The sequence continues at coordinate 118,708,676 of JAQQTO010000063.1, forward strand.
AATCTGGCACTGCTACTTCATCTCAGGTTGCTAGCTGTTCTCCAAATTCTAAGAATGGCCTAAAAACATCTGTTCTGAAAGTTGTTGATCAGTTTAGAGGATCAAATTTGTCAAAACACTTTCCACTAGCTGTTGGGAGTGATATTGCTGGAAGATACAGTGACAAGGTTCTTCTTGGACAAATCTTTTTATGTCTTTTTGTGCCTTAAGGAACTGTTCTTTCAAGGTCTATTTATAATTGCTGCAGGGTCTTTTTCCTTATGATTTGTTTGTCAAGCTTTATACCTGGAACAGAGTGGAGTTGCAACCATTTGGTCTTATAAATTGTGGAAACAGGTAATTTGAAATGATTTTTTTTATGAGAAATAGGTAATTGGTACATGATGAGTATAGGTTTCTAATATGTTTATGATATAACTTAATAGTGTGACTGTGCATTATTTTCTTCATTCCTTGCCTTAAGGATCATATATTTCTTGCCATATTATTAAGTGATTGATGTGAATGGATAGGTTGTTGAATTTTCTTATAGAATAAATATTACTCTTCCCACGTGTAGGATTGACCTTTTAATTTTCTTAATTATGCAACCTTTTTTTGCAGCTGTTATGCTAATGCTGTATTCCAGTGCTTAGCATTTACACCACCCCTGACTGCTTATTTGCTTCAAGGACTTCATTCTAAATCATGTATGTATGCAATCACAATTTAATCTTGTAATCATCACATGCCAAATTTCTTGAATACTATCTGTGTAACTGTTGCCTGGGGTTTAAATATCTCATGTCAATTCCAGGTGCGAAAAAAAAATGGTGTTTCATCTGTGAGTTTGAAAGTTTGATTTTGAAGTCAAAAGACACAAAATCTCCCCTCTCCCCTACGGGCATACTCTCTCAACTACAGAATATTGGGAGTAAATTTGGTAATGGAAGAGAAGAAGATGCACATGAATTTCTAAGGTGTTGTGTACATCTTTGAATCTATTTAAATTGATATTTCATAATTCTTGTTTTGTAATTCACCTTAATGAGTCATATAACATTTGACAGGCATGCTATTGAGACAATGCAATCTGTTTGCCTTATGCAAGCTGGGGGGGTTAACGCATCAGACTCATTGAAAGAGGAAACTAATTTAATGGGTCTAACATTTGGAGGCTACCTTCGATCAAAGGTAATCTTATATATATCTTTTTTTATCTGGAAAAATAGTATGCAACTATCTGTTATGGTTTTTGTACCTTCCCCAGTCATAGGTGCAATACAGTGTTGGCCTGTTTTTGAAATAGATAATGCTATTGTTCCTGTAATCCTAGCATCCACTGATGGAGGCAACATGGAAAATGAACATAAGCTGATATTATGTTGCAGATAAAATGCATTAAATGTGGAGGGAAATCTGAGCGTCAGGAAAGGATGATGGATTTGACTGTTGAGATAGAAGGGGATATTACAACCCTGGAGGAGGCCCTTCGACGGTTTACGAGCACTGAGACTCTGGATGGAGAAAACAAGTACCACTGTGTCAGGTTGGTTGATTTTTGAGGAGCCTCTTGAAAGCTTTCAATATTATCATTTCTTACTCTTGCTTTCAATATTATATAACTGATATTTTCAAAAGAATATGTTGGTGCTTACAGTTTTGAAGTTGAGTGAGATATTTGTCACTCTACTTCAGCTTTCTTTTTCCTAGTCCCATATAAAGGTAGGCTAGCTAAACAGATGTTTGGTCTGGTCTCTACCTGACTAAGCAAAATTAGAGGGAATCAAATTTGAAAATTTTTGTAACAGGTCAGGAGTGAGGGTATGGTGGTGTAAGGGTGTCCACTCTGATGGTGATGAAAGACTCTGTTTGGAACTGTGAGCTGTATCTTCATAAGAAGAGTTGGGGGATTGAAGGGTTTTAGGGTAGATTTAAGTAAAAGTGAATCTGGGTTTTGGAAGAAAGAATTCTAATAACATTTTTTCAGGAAACATGTGTCTGCATGACTTTCTATTGGATACTATGGATTAGAAATTGAATTGATTAAGAGAAAATACTGCTTGCTTAGGGTCCCTGCGTAATTACATTAGGTTCAGGTTTGATCACATCACAGGTCTAACTGTCCATGAGGACAGCAATCCCCCAAAATTAGAACATTTTTTTTAGTGGATTTCGCGAAATTAATCCTGCTATCTTCTACCTATTAAGAAATACATGAATGTTAATAAAAGGTGAAAATTACTAAAATGGTTATAGTGCTGCAAAATAAGAAAACTGATGTGTATTTGTGACAGCTTTTGAGAGAAAAAAAAGTATCTTAAGTTATTAGGTCTAATCAAGGTGTGCAAGTGTTTTTACTATATGGCTTGTGCCAAACTCTTGCTGAGGTTTAGAATGGCTTTTTGCATGGCCTACCTTTACTGAGGCCTATAATCATACTTTGTAAATCTGAATAGTGTTTCGTCAGTTAAATTGGAAGTTGAAACTTGTTGCCTGTGTTTTGATTAAGTTGTTTCTTTTCCCCCGAATATTTGTTTAATGATTGCTGTTTTCTATTTCATTTTAGTTTAGTAAATGGCAATACCCTTGAAACTTTTTCATAAATCTTGTGCCACAAATTTACACCCACAAAAAACACAATTCAGCTTTTGTGCCATTGATTTGTTGGAGAATCTGTCAAATCAAATGCCACGTAGTTGTGTTTTATTGTTCGCCCCCAATTTGTGACACTTGATTTTCACTCAAGTTCAGTGTTCTGTTGGCCAAAAAATAATTCTTGTGTTCTTATTTCTTCTTCTATTTCTTTTTCTTTTTGGTGTGTTAAGTGTTGTTGTCTTTGGCATTTTATATTTGGAGTACTAATAATGTGTAAATTTTCTTTTTTTTTCTGTCAAAGTTTTTGTACTTTAAAGAATTTCCTTATTATTAATCAACTGTTTCCATGTTAAGCAGATGTAAATCTTATGAGAAGGCCAAGAAGAAACTGACAGTTTCAGAGGCACCTAATGTTCTTACAATTGCACTAAAGAGATTTCAGGTTTCTGTTAAATTCAAGGACTCGATTTTACTACCTATCTTGTATGCAGCTTTAATATTTGTTACATGTGTGTTGCAGTCTGGAAAATTTGGGAAGCTCAATAAGCCTATTCGATTTCCTGAAATACTTGACTTGGCACCTTTCATGAGTGGGACTAGTGATAGATCGCCTATATACAGGCTTTATGGGGTAGTTGTTCACTTGGATATCAAGAACGCTGCTTTTTCGGGTCACTATGTGTGCTATGTGAAGAATTTCCAAAGCAAGTGGTTCAAGGTTGATGACAGTGTGGTATGTCTCTCAGTTTCCATTTGTTTGCATATCTTGAATGTTGATTATTTTGGTTCTTAATTGTACTTCTGTAGGTTTTAGCTTTCCTTTATTAGTAGCTCATGGGCCTTTCTATAAGCTCATATACTAAAAATTGTACTCTGTAAGTATAAGCATATTTGACTAAAAATTTAAGTACATAAGGTTTGTGGATTTGTTTGATTCACGAGTTAAAAAGACTTAATTATCATTAATTCTATTAAGTATTGTGGTCCAAACAAAACTCTTAACTATAGCACAGTAGAGCTGTGAATAATAGCGTTATGCATGGTGGACAAACAATAAAGGCCCTGTTGCAGAGGTCCATGAATGAAAACTCCCTAGCCAATTTTTTTTTTTTTGATAGAAAAAAAAACTCCCTAGCCAATTTGCTCCCCCAAACCCTTTCTTCAGAGCTAAAACACTCAAGTTCTATGTGTGAACATGTCTTCAAATCACCATTCTACCTTGGCACAATAGAACTGTGAAATAATAGCATTATGCAAGGTAGACAAACAATAGAGGTGGGAGCAGAGGTCCATGAATGAAAGCTCCCAGAATCATTTTCTTCAGAGTTAAAACTGTCAATTTCTATGGATGAACATGTCTACAAGTCAGTGTTCTCGCTCTTTTTACTTTTTACTATTGGTGAGACATCAATTTAGAAGGGTTAGTGAGTCTATGGATAGCTCAAACTCTGACTCGAGGTTGAATTTTTTCATCATCAGATAAACATTGAGATTTACATGATATTTTAATCAACAATTAAACGATTCAAGTCAATCTAAAAGTTAATTTGGCCAATGAGATTCAACCTCATGGGAGGTTTAGCTGTCCATAGACTCATCCTCTACAAAACAGGAAATCTGCAAAGCCTTAGATGTGGTCATAGTAAATTCCGTTATATGCATAGCATGAAAGATTTCTTTCAGATGTTGGTCATTCACGAGATTTATTGAGTTTGATCACTGTACCGAGGATACCAATGTTATACTTGCAGTGTGTTTGTGGATGTGTTTATCAATAAAGATAAAGCTGCGTATATCAATGATGACAAAAGCTGTGTTTTATCTGTTGATATTTCTACTACATCTGTTGCCTATAACTCATTTAACCATCTCTCCTATTTGTCTTGCAGGTAACAGCTGTCGAATTGGAAAGAGTCTTGACAAAAGGAGCATACATGCTTTTTTATGCAAGGTAACTCATCCGATTTTCTCTCGTTTTTCTGGATAAGATCTTATTTCTCTCCTTTGTTAGGGCTTCTTTTTAATTATATCATCTCTTGTCTGCTTCTCTGACTAGCTGAACCACCTTGTAGGTGCTCACCAAGGGCCCCAAGATTAATCAGGAACAAGATAGTATCCTCGGATTCAAAAGGCAAAGCCAATGGAAAGACTGTTTCAATGAAATCAAGATATGTATCTACAGATTCTGGTGCGGCTAAATGCATGACTAGTTCAATTTCTCCAGATGGTTCGCCCGCCCTAGAGACTTTCTATTCAAAGTTTCACCACCTGAAAAGGATTTTGGAAGAAGACTCATCTAGTGATAATTCATCCCTTATCAGCAGCAATTCTGATGAAGGTTCTTGCAGTACTGATAGCACTCGTGATTCAACCAGTACTGATGACTTTGCCGATTATATTTTTGGTGATTCGGGACGTGGCTGGGGTAGCATGTTGAGGAATTCTGAATCTGACACTTCCCTCTCATCGTCATATTCTCCCCTGAAATCTAGACATTTGCCCCTCTCTGCTATGGACCCGAATGATTCAGTTTTGCCGCATGCAACTGGGTTGCCACCACCTCCCACAGGTCCACCAAGGGTGGAGATAGAGGGTCCTTTGTACAGGAGCAGACAGGTGGATGTTGAAACGAGTGGGGGTTCTCATTTGCATCCTGACACACCTATACAGCGTAGGAAGTTAGATACAAGTAGGAGTAGCAGTAGTTTTAGGGAGACTGACTCTTTACAGAAAGTAGGATCTAACCATTTTAATGTTATAAACTCTGGTGTATCATGCAGAAAGTCAAGGGAAAGAACGGATTGAAAATTTTATTGAGTAGTACCATATGAAGGTCGGGAGCCCTCGAGCAGTAAATAATTAACCAGGGATGCGCTACGTAATGTATTCTTGTAGGTGGCGTTACTTTTCACCGGGAAATTAGTCGTGATCCTTTTCTCAATGATATAGCTAGATGTAGATAAAGATTGCTGTTAAGTTTTTTCTATTCAACAATAACTAGAGTTTTTTTTTTCACTAAATGGAGTCGCTACGTGAATTGGAAAATGTTATTATATTTTGTTATAACTCAAATCATGTCATTAAAAAGTTTATTTAATTGTAAGTCTTTTTTTTTTTTAAATTGGGTACAATAGTGACAATAATAAAGTTTGAACACTTCATATAATTTACTCAGTTTTAAGTTTTTTTAATAATTTCTCTTATAATTTTTCTTGATTTTTGTCTACCTTTAACTTTGGGCAACGTTTTTTCTACTAAATAATAATGCTATGTAACCTGGCTCGGACCGGCTAGTTGGACGCTGAACTGGCCTTTAGGCCTGTCTGAGCAGCTTATTGGATCATATATGCAATTAAACTAGAATGAACCGGTACGGACCGATACGAACCGGCCGGTTATGAATAACTCAGCCCGGCCAAATTTTTGCAAACCAGCGAAACAATGACAGCATGGACGCCCGTGAAAGAGAGCTCATAGAGGGGTGCGTCGTGCCAAAATCACTTCTTTTGGACTATGAATCAAAGCCAAAAAACACAAATTACAAGATAAAGGGAAGAAAGTAGAGGCAGAGCATATGTAGATAAAATCGTTGAAGAATGAGAGTTTTTGAAGAAGAGGAGTGGGAGAATCGCCTGGCTTAACAGCAAATCGGAAGGGTAAGTGTGCAGAGAAATCAGAGGCTGAAAGTCGATGAGAAATTGGGAAAGGAAAGCGTCCACGAAGGCTCAAGAAGAAGATCAGAGGACTGAAGACCATCTTTTCAAATTCTGAAGTCTGAACTCTTGGGTTTTGAGATATTTGGGAGGATGGGAAGGGAGGGAGTAGTAAGATATGATATGACAAAATCTAATAATGTTGTGTTTGAGATTTATTTTAAAATTGAGATTTATTTTAAAAGAGAGAATGTGATGGAAAGAGAGGATTAAGAGTATTTCTCTTGATATTTAAACTTCAATTTTTATACCTTCGATTTAAAAGGTTAAGAAATTATCGATTTGAACGTCCTACTACTTCTCTCCTTAAATTTATTAAACTACTAAATAATAAAGTAGTATATTTTCTTCCATTCTATTTCTTATTTTTTCATTTATTCTATTATAATTAATTACTCTCATTCATCATCTTTTTTTTTTTTATTTTTAAGAATATATTTTTATCAAATAAATAAGAAACTAATTTATCAAAATATAATTAGATGTTTAAATAAAAATTCTTCTTAACGATATTATTTTTCATATATATAAATTTAAAAATTAAATTTAAAATCATATATTTAAAGAATTCTTTTTATTTAGACCAACGCATTTTAATTTTCTTTCGTCATCTTTACAACTCTCAAACAGTAAACCTAAATATGTTGAGACGGCGTGCATGTGAGACTGTGGGGTTGGTTAGTGGGAAGTTGTTATATGACATTATATTTTTATTAGAAGAAATTAAGCTATTATCTTTGCAATCATTTAGATAATGCTTAAATGCCTGATGTTGATTTCAATATCTTGATATGATATAAAACAAAGAAAAATAAATAAAACTGTCTATTAAAATTTTATCATTTTTATCAATCACATGAAATTAGTATTCATTAATTCATACTTTATTATGTAATTTTTGTATATTTCTTGTATTATATATTTATAAATATTTTTATTTTATTTCATGCAATTCAATTAGTGATCCATTACTCTAATACTTTGCCCAGTCAATACCCATAATTTTTTTGAACTTTTTCTTTACCAAACTATAAATGATTAAAGAATACCCTACTATGTTAGATTGACATGCAAGGTTTGGTCTGAATTCCACCATCAAAAGACAGCTAAGATGGAAATCAATATCCCGTAGTCCTTCACCACATTAACTCTCTCAACTTCCTTCCTTAAGCCATATTTTGAGTCCTATTATATATTCATTCTTTTTTCCAACTTTAACACAAACTATTTATGTGCTTTCACTATTTTGAACTTAATTTCCTTTCTTTTAATGGGCTTGTTAGTATAAATTATAAAATAAAAAATAATATATCAATATTTAAATCCTTTAAAGTGGAAGATACGTTTTAGAGAGTAAAATGCAAGTAATCACGTATAAAAAAAATTCTAAACCGTTAAATTTCACTCTACTCTTTCTAAACTATACGTCTCAATTTAGAGGCTTCAAACCCAATGCGTGAAATAGAGAATCCTGAATAAAGGCAAATAAGAAAGTTTGCCCCTCCAACTTTTCTGGTCAAGTTCCACCACTACCTAGACTCCCATTTTTGGCGAAAAGAATTAAGAAAGCCACCACTCAACCAAGACCGATTAGTACCAGTTTAATGCAGTTGAGGCCGGTTTGATGGTTTGAATACTGGTTTTCTGCACACCGGTTATTTAAGCACGACCAAACCGATTGATGGACCGATTCAGCCGATCTGGTCCGATTTTCTCAACTATGTATTAGATTGCTCTAAGTAATGCAATTTTTTTATAATAATAAACCATTAATAAGTTTTGTAAAATCATTTGAATTTGCTTCTTTATAGGATGAAGGTGAAGTCGATAAGGAATTTGTGTGGTCTTGGGACTGGGCCTGATGTGCATTTAAAGGACCCTAATGGCAATGTGAAACATATTGGTTTTGAACCATTTGAGAAGGTAGGATTGCTGACCAAAGATAGAGGGAGTTAAGAGAATTATGTCGCCTACAAGGCTCATGGTGGCTCCACCTCATATACTTAGGTGGTTCTAATTTTTTAATGAGAGTATATAGAAATTGGGATTGGTCAGAGGTAGCTTATGTTGGGAAATTATGCAAAATTTTCATATCATCAGATTTGTAGAGAGCGAAATAAATGAGAAATAATAACACACATAAAATTGATAACGGAGTTCGGCCAATTGTACCTATGTCTCCGGACTGCTGCAAATATTTTACTGAGAAAATATAAAAAGTGTTTACAAAACACTCAAAATCTCTCACAACCCACAACCCAATTATACCCAAAGAAATATTTCTCTCTAAATATTTCTCACAAAATTCTCACTGGAATTTTTCTTCTCTTCCTATCTCGGATGAAACTCCTGCTTGTTGGAATGAATTTTTCCTCATCTCTAGACTTCCTTTTATAGGCACTGAGTGGCCAATGGTTTTATTTCAAATCTGTGGATGGTTGGTGGAGAGTGGTTGGCTCCCACGGTTTCTGCCTCTGGTTTGTGGGCACCGTTCCTTTTTCTTCTTTCTTTATTCGGTGCATTTAATATGGGTTGTTTGGGGAGGTTTGACTAACAATCTCCCACTTGAAGACTGATTTCAATCGGTCTTCACACCTCGATCATGCAGCAGCCTTTCTCTCTTAGTCTGTTATTCTAGCAGCAACTGAAGTTGAAGACACAACTTCAGTTTGTCGATAGTCACCACCTTTGTCAACATGTCTGCCGAGTTCTTACTTCCTAGGATCTTTCTCAATATTAACACCTCATCCTCAAGCAGAGATCTGATAAAGTGATAACGAAGACCAATGTGCTTCGTTCTGGAATGAAATGCCGAGTTTTTCGCCAGATGTATCGCACTCTGACTATCACTGTGCAAAACACTCTTCTCCTGTGTGAAACCCAACTCTGTTAACAATCCCTGAAGCCATATCAATTCTTTGCTTGCTTCTGTTACTGCTACATACTCAGCCTCTGTAGTAGATAAAGCAACAATCTTTTGTATCTGCGACATCCAACTAACAGCTGTTGTTCCAACGGTGAATATGTAACCGGTGGTACTTCTCCGGTGATCGACTTCACCTCCAAAGTCTGCATCTACATAGCCTTGTACTTTTATTTCTCCTTTACCAAAGTACATACACTTCTCTGTAGTGCCTCGTAGATACCTCAAAATCCACTTTACTGCTTCCCAATGAGCTTTACCTGGATTTGACATAAACCTGCTTACAACTCCCACTGCATGGCCAATGTCTGGCCTCGTACAGACCATTGCGTACATCAAACTTCCAATGGCTGAAGCATACGGGATTTTAGCCATGAATTCTCTTTCTTCCTCCGTCTGAGGGGACTGATCATTGGATAAGCGAAAATGACTGGCCAAAGGTGTGCTAACCGGTTTGGCGTTGCCCATGTTGAATCTTTTCAAAACACGGTTGATGTACTCTATCTGAGATAACTGTAAAATCCCTCTTTGCTTATCTCTCGTGATTTGCATTCCAAGGATCTTCCTTGTTGGACCTAAATCTTTCATGTCAAATTCATTTGACAACTACATCTTCAAGTTTCTGATCTCGTCCATATCTGAACTTGCTACTAACATATCATCGACGTAAAGTAGCAAAATGATATAACTGGACTTATATCTCTTGAAGAAGCAACAATGGTCGGCATTGTACTTCTGGAAACCTTCCTTGTGCATAAAGCCATCGAACTTCCTGTACCACTGTCTTGGAGCTTGTTTCAAGTCATACAAGCTCTTCTTTAATCTGCACACCATATTCTCTTTCCCTTTTTCTGAGAAACTTTCTGGCTGGTGCATGTATATCTCCTCATCTAAGTCTCCATGAAGAAATGCGATCTTCACGTCCAACTGCTCAAGGTAGAGCTCTTCACTAGCAACAATACTTAACACAGATCTTATAGTATTGAGCTTCACAACTGGAGCAAAGATTTCGGTGTAGTCAACTCCTTCCTTTTGCTGGAATTCTTTGATAACTAGTTGGGCTTTGTATCTCTTGAAGCCATCATGCTCCTCCTTCACCCGATACACCCATTTGTTGTGAAGTGCTTTCTTCCCCACGGGTAACTCAGCTAGTTCCCATGTCTGGTTGGAGATCAGAGACTTCATCTCGTCTTTCATGGCAAGCTCCCACTTGCTAGCATCTCCAGTCTGACAAGCTTCGTCATAGCATTCAGGCTCCCCTCCATCAGTCAACAACAGATAGTTCATGTATCTCCTATTAGGCACATGAGGCCGAGAAGACCTTCTCAATATAGGAGCTGGAGTAGAAGACTGTTGCTCGTTCGGGTGATTCCTCTAACTGAGGACTCTCAACTATAGGACCTTCTGGGACATCATCCACCTCTCGCATACACTGGCCCACTCGTTCTGAGTCACTGGTGTATGTGTTATGCCTATCCTTGTACATCACTCTTTCATTAAAGATCACATCTCTACTGCGGATCATCTTTTTGTTTTCATCATCCCAAAGGCGGTAGCCAAACTCATCTTCACCATAACCGATGAATGTGCACTTCTTCGATTTGGGATCAAGTTTATTTCTACCTTGATCATTGATGTGCACATATGCTACACAGCCGAAAACTCTAAGATGTGAGAGTTTTGTCTCTTTTCCGCTCCATACCTCTTCTGGTATTCTATGCTCCAATGGTATCGATGGACCTCGGTTGATCAAATAAGCCATTTGTGTTGACCGCTTCGCGCCCGAACCGCCGGTAGGGCCCGACCGCACACGCAAGCTTCTGGCTCTTTCAGTCAACGTTCGGTTCATACACTCAGTTACACCATTGTGTTGAGGTGTATCCGGCACGGTCCTCTCCATTTTGATCCCGTGCTTATAGCAAAACTTCTTGAATCTGGTGTCTTCATATTCACCACCATTGTCGGTTCTGAGCTTTTTGATCTTCAACCCTGTCTCATTTTCAACCATGGCTTTCCATATCCTGAAAGCCTCAAACACTTCAGATTTATGCTTTAGAAAGTAAACCCATACCTTCCGAGAGTGATCATCGATGAAAGTCACAAAGTAGTATT